>JAPQWN010000002.1:3375000-4624500 GCA_028538565.1 Umbellularia californica
CTTCCTCTTCTTCTTCTTCTTGTTCTGACGTTGTTACAAAGTACAGATAAACACAAAAAGACAGATAAATTCATATAAATATAGAGATAACTTTATTTTAAAGTCAGATAACTTCATGCCAAAATTAGATAACATATACAAAAACTCAGATAAAATAACAGCAAACTCAAAAAAACAGCAAATTTATCTGAGTTTTCTGAAACTTATCTTAACCTCTCAGAAAATTCAGACAAATTTATCTGAGTTTTGAACAACCTCTCTGAGTTGTAAACAAATTTATCTGAGTCTAGACCTAAGCAAATTTGTCCAGTCAGATAAATTAACAGCAAACTCAGAGAAATATCAAATTTATTTGAGTTTTCTGAAAACTTATCTTAACGTCTTGCAAAACTCAGACAAATTTATCTGAGTTTTGAAGAACTTCTTTGAGTTGCGAATAAATTTATCTGAGTCTGGACCAACACAAATTTGACTTAGCAGATAAAATAACAGCAAACTCAGAATTTATCTGAGTTTTCTGAAACTTATCTTAATCTCTCAGAAAACTCAGACAAATTTATCTGAGTTTTGAAGAACCTCTCTTTGTTGCGAACAAATTTATCTGAGTCTGGACCAACACAAAATTGACTGAGCAGATAAAATAACAGCAAACTCAGAATTTATCTGAGTTTTCTGAAACTTATCTTAACCTCTCAGAAAACTCAGATAAATTTATCTGAGTTTTGAAGAACCTCTCTTTGTTGTGAAAAAATTTATCTGAGTCTGGACCAAAGCAAATTTATCTGGGCAGATAAATTAACAGCAAACTCAGAGAAATATCAAATTTATCTGAGTTTTCTGAAAACTTATCTTAACATCTTGCAAAGCTCAGATAAATTTATCTGAGTTTTGAAGAACTTCTTTGAGTTGCAAACAAATTTATCTGAGTCTGGACCGAGTTTGAAAGAAATAAACTGATTTGAAGTCCTTTTTTATTTGATAGATTTGAAAGTGAGATAAAATGGTTTAAAACTGAGAAAACCCTATCTATTTCTTGATTGACTTTGTTCTTGCTTTGGTTGTACTGTCGATTGTTTTTTCCTTTGGCTTGAGGTAAGTGAGGAAGAAGTAGAGGATGAGCGTTTTTACCGACATATATGCCGACGTGTACAGGGAGGGGCATTTTGGTCTTTGTTGCTGCGTCATTTTCATGAAGGATCGCTACCGTTAAGAAAAGATGTTCAGGACCTTAGGCTTTAAAATCAAATGATGCGGGACCTATGGCCAAAATCCCCTATTTTTAAACTTGGTCTATCTGTGGTTAAACCCACCTGAGAATTGGTTAGGTTATTATTATAAAAAGAGGCAACCCAAAACCTACCCAGGGCCTTCTGATCATGTTGAAATATGTGGGGCCCATAATGAAAAGCCATGTTAAAACAGTTGTGCCAGATTGTGAAGAAAAATAATTGATACGTATCGAGTGGTGTGTGCATGGGTTGATTATGGAAGGGTAGGGAAAAATGGGCCGAAAAATGGGGCCCACCTGAGATCATTCAAAAGGGAGGACATGCAGGAGGAGGCATGATAAGGTCTATATGCATGGACCGAGAATCAGCTTTAGTGGTTTCAAAAGGTCCATTAACATCATTGAATATTTTTAACTTTGATAAATACTCTCTCCACTTGTGTACACGGCTATCTCAGTCCTAGCCAACGGACCTACATTTAAGGGCCCATTTTTTACCGGAATTTATGATAAAATTTTGAGATATTGGGGTTTTTTTTTTTTTTTTGTATGATGTGACATTTTGTCCTTTAGTATTTGAAATGTTGTAGTTTTTTCTCTAAAACTTTAAGTTTCAACTATCTAAAAGGTCTCAAGTGACATTTTGGAATTTCAATCTATATATTTGTAGGAATTTTAAATGCTCCATGAAGAGGAGGGGTTTAAATTCCACTTAAGGGGCTATTTCTTTAGAAGAATTCATTACAGGAATTCAGGGTGTCTTGGAATTTAAAATTCCTGTCAGGAATTCTTTGTTTCTTTACCAGAATTTGCTGTCATTTGAAGTTGTAGGAATTTGAAATCCCTAAAAAGGCAGGATTTGGAATACCAGAGGAGCAATAAGGATTTGGAAAACTGGCTTCTCACGGGAGTTTTCCTACCGACGACAACATCTTCCGGGAAAGCCAACGGTCATCTACTTCATTCGTTTTCCGACAATGGCAACGAATCCGAATGTGTGAATCTTCTACAGCCACACTCCTCTTCATTTTTCTGTATTTCTTAGTCTTTTCTCTCTATTTCCTTGCTTGTTTTATTTTTTAGGGTTTTTGTATGTGATTGATTCTTTTCTCTCTATTTCCTTGCTTGATCTGTTCATGTTGTGATTTCTTTTGAGATGCATGATTCTTCTTCTTTTTCCTGATTTCTGAATGGAGAAAGCATGGAAATCGGGAGGAGTTGTTCTACAGAAAAATCCAAGATCTGTGACCCACCGAATCCTCCTCTCTTTGATAGCTGATTGAAATAGAAGCTCCAAAGCTTCTCTCTCCTGTTTCATCTTGCTGATAGTGGCCCACTTTCCGAACCAAACCTCGTCTTGTCGATTGCGAAAGCAAAACTCCTCTTCTTGGCTAAACCCAATTCTGCCTTGATCTTCTCGTCTCTGATTCCGACCCTGCACAGACGAGTTCAGATCCTCTTCAATAGAGAATCCAAGCCCCCTCTTTCATCAAACCAACCTTGTTATAGGGCAAGAGATCAAGGGCTGTGGTAATGGCTTTTTGATATAGTTCCCCATTTTCAATCATCCAATGATATTAATAATGACGTGTACAAGTTGGATATTGAAATAGGATGTGCATTTTGTTTTTTTGTTGACCTGCTTTGTATAAGCCATGGATCCAAGTTTCCTACTAAATATAGAAATTAATGTTGTAAGATGTAGTTGTTGAAGATTCCAGCAAGAGATCAACTAGATGATATTTTTGCGAGAAAAGAACCAAGTTGTTCTGGTGCTCCTTGTTCATTGCCATCTCTGATCAGAAAGGCTAGTTGTTTTCATTTTGACTTTCGGTTGCTCAGCTATCCAATCCAGCTTACCGATACTATCTTTGATCTGTAGGTCTCAGGAAAACCGTATGAAAAGCTCCAAAAACTTGAATTGTAGAGTTCCCCTGTCTTATGGATTACTATATAAACCATATTAGGTAGGTTTTGATGGACTAACATATTTTGGATGTGTGAGATTGATAGTGTGATCTTGTTTTTGATGGACTTTGGGTGCATGTAATTCATTATGTTAGCATTTCCAATCTATTATGTTAGCATTTCAATGATTTTTTTAGATGCTTAGATTCTGGAATTGTGTGGGGATCTATATATATATATATATATGTGGGCCATTTACATTTGAATTTGTACAGTACTAATACATACAGGGTTCTATTACCAGGTAGAAATTCTTTAGCTATGAAACAGGGAATTTGTAGAGTCAAGGAATTTAGAATTCTCAGACAGGAATTCAGGCCTTTGAATGAAACAGGGAATTCAAGATTCCAAAATTCAGCAGTATTTTAAATGCCAGCATTTGAATTTCCTAGACAAGCACCAAACATGAATTCTATGAATTCTAGTAAAGAAACGGGCCCAAAGGGGACAACTTTTGGAGAATTTGAGATTCTCAAGGCATAAATTCTTATAATTCTAATAAAAAAATGGGGCTTAAGGGCACATTTGTGTAGCCCATTTTTGTATAAAAGGAGGTGATTTCCTGCGAAAAACTCATTTTTCATGAGTTTGGTGCAGCAGTTCTTAGCAAAACTCCTTTTTCTCCACGTTGGCTTTTTCCATTTTAGGCCTGGAAATAGAAACTTCCTCAGAAAGTCTTTTTCGATGTATTTAAAAACCATAGTATATATTGATATGGCAATTTCATTTTTTCATGGAAGTTGGCGTGACAACTAAAGTATTGAAGTATCACTAAATAACTTCTCTTTTTCAGAGTCCGTTCCTGTCATTAATGAGGATGAGGCCACCACACGGCCAGTGCTGCTACCAAATTAAGAAACGAATGGAAAAGAAGAGAGAAGAGAAACGTGGGTTGTACTCTCTCTCTCTCTCTCTCTCTCTCTCTGAAATGGGGCTTCAAAAGATGGTGACATAAGGTGTCCATCGAGATTTATACTTAGTAAATGAATACTATGTATATAGCCTTGTACGCAGCCTTTTAAAATGGTGTCTGACTTCTGTAAAATTAGATCCTATGGAGTTTTTGTGCAACACATCCAAACTCACATTAGATAAATGTTGGCCTTAAGATCATGAAAGTAGTTGGAAGATCATGAAAAAAAAAAAGAGAGATCATGAAAGTAGTTGGAAGGTTGAGATATACAAGAAATTCTAAAGAGAAGTGAGGAGAAAGAGGATGAGATTATAACTTGCGTTCACTCTCTACTTTTATAAAAAATGGGATATGCTCATGAAAAGATTTCTTCTATGAATATGGGTCAATAGACAAATTAATCATATATAAGACTCAAGGTCAAAAATAACTGTCAGATATGATCGGTCACGTGCAAAGTTGATGGAGCCGGACCCAAAAAAAGTTGGCATCATAATCAAAGCCACCATATCATCATTGTTTTGTATTCCATTTGTTACTAGTTTCAACTTTAATTCAACTATGGGGATTGGTTGCACATTATCATGGTCAATTCCCATTAATAGAAGAAGACACAAAAGCACACTCACATTTTACAGGCTGTGCTCAAATCTGTTGGCGGTTGGGCGTTCCATGGTTTTCATTTCACTTTAGGATTTTTCAAGAAAGCAATCTCAGATGTGATATAACTAGGAAAAGAATCTCCGACCTTTCGTTGATCATCTGTAGGCTCCTTAATGCTTAAATTATCCTCCAAGGAACCCTTTGATTAACAACTTCTACATTCCTTTTTCACTTTCTTTCACTCCCATTTTCGAATGCTTTGGTCCTGTCTGTTTCAGTGGAACTGAATTCCCATATAAATCAATCACTAATTGTCAGGTCTCGTCCCGAGTTAATCAAGATTAACTCTAGTTAATTGAAGTTAGTGCTAGTTAACCATGTTTAACTAGTTTAATGGTAATTAATGACTAAGCTCGATGAGTTAGTCCCAAATGAGTGGAATGAACGGATAATGGAAATATAAAGTGAATTGGTTATGCTTAAGGCTGATTAACTGCGGTTAATTGAGCTAATGATGGTCAATGACCAAATAATAGGGAATAAGCCTCAAATGAATGAATTGGGCTTAATGGAATGGTAAAGAATGGATTTGCATGGTTTAAATGGAGTTTTAGACTCAAACGTAGAAATGAAGGACTTTTATGTAAATACGAAATTTCGCGTATTTCGTCGAATACGGAAACTCTTGATACCAACGCGTGTATCTTGACGAGTACGTCAACTTTCATAAGAGGTTCGAAGTCGTTTGACGACAATCCGGTCAAATGACCCTTCATTTGACTTAAATTGTAATTTAGTGGAATGGATGGACTTAAGTGCACTTTCATAGCTTATATAAGCTAAAATGACCTAAATGAGATCATTCATCTCATTTCCATCTTCTTCCAAACCCTAGGCACCTTTCTTCTTACTTTTTCTCTTCTTTCCTTCCAATCTCACTCACTCAAGAGGCAAACAAGGGATTTGTAAGTGTTTTCAAGGAGTTTTCATCCTTCACTTCATCTTCCCCAACTTTGTTTTCAAATTGTGAAAGTGTCAAGCTTGGAATCAAGGTTTTCTCTTGGAACTACAAGCTAAGGAAGGTTTATCCTCCATTCAACCTTCGCAAAAGGCAAGTACTTATGCATTCTTGTGATTTATAGTGTTTTAGAGATGTTGGAGTCTATTTGACTCAATTTCTGGAAGTTCTGCTTCAGAAAATCCGAAGTTCAGAACTGAACTTCTGAGCATGTGTCGGTCAGCCGACACCTGACCGACAAGCTAACCGACAGCTCTGGGAGTTGTCTCGGAGAGTTTCAGCTCTCTGGAATTCTGACCGACATTGTTTCGGTCAGCCTACATGGTAGTGTCGGTCGACCGACAGGTCAACCGACGGACTAACCGACAGATCTGAAATCTGTCTCAGTGAATTCCAGCTCTCTGGAATTCGAACCGACAATAGGTCGGTCAACCGACATGGTATCTTCGGTCAGCCGACACATGACCGAAGCCTGACCGACGAATGTATCAGGAAGTGGACTGAAGAATCCAGCTTCTGGAACTTGAACCGACAAAGTGTCGGTTAACCGATAGGTCAACCGACGTTGTATGGTCGGTCAGCCGACAGGCCAACCGACAGCTGAGATGAACTCAGAAAAGATTATGGAAATGAAGCCTAATTTGTACAGGCTATTCCATGCTGATGTCTAAGCCTACATAGGTGTTAGCGAAGGTCGTCTCAATGTACAAATCAAATACATAAAGTGATATTCATCAAAAATAACATGTACATTGGATAACTAACGCTTCACTCGTTTGTCTGGCTTAGAAGTATGAGTAGAATTGATAAGAAATGAATAGAATCCATGAAGTGACATAGAGGTGAACTTCATTGACATAGTGAACGTCATTGACATAATGCACGAAATGACAGAGTACATGAATTGAATTAATGAAATGAAATGAAATGAATAGTCACTAAAGGTGACAGTAACTTGAATGAATGAATAATTCCTGCTGCAGTAGATGTGAGGGGCGTTCCGGAGCCTCGTGGAATGCCAGTGCTCTCTGATCAAGACACTGGAAAATTTCCACCATTTGTGAAAAGTCATGTAATGAAAAGTGAAACAATCTTGAAGCCTCGGCCATGAATGGTTTGCCCTTCCGCCTTGTGCTTAATTAATGTGACTAAATGAAAAATTGAATAATCTTGAAGCCTAGGCCATGAATGGTTTGCCCTTCCGCCTTGTGCTTACACTGCTTCCGTTGGAAGACACGAAATGAACGAAATGAACGAAATGAACGAAATGAAAGGATATGATTGACATAGATATTTGTTATGGAATTGAAGTAGGTTATATAGAACTATTAAGTTCTTTTATTGTAGAACTGTTTAAGTTCTTACCTTATTGAATTCTTGTGTAGAATTGTTAAAGAATTGTTAAATAACATGAAGAATCATGAAAATGCATGTATCTTGTTGAACCTTCGTGTTCACGTGTTATTGATGATGTCACAGGCCCAGATGCCCGTGCCGGTCCTGCCGAGGCCGCGCCGCCTGCGGAGGAGGCCCGTCCGTTACCTCCAGGAGGTTTAGCGGAGTGGGCGTAGTCGGAGGGCGATTGTAAATGAATAGTTTTGTAATAGAGAATTTTGGATTGTGATTAAATACCAACTGCATTGTATTTTAAGTGTGCAGTGTTGGTTTTAGTGGGCTGTAAATTTGTATAATGGAACTTTACTTTCGTGTAAAGTTAATTGTAGTCAATGTATATATACATGTTTTCCGCACATTGTACATTGACAGGTATTGTGATTTGATATCCCTTGTGAGTCTTGTCTTAACTTCGGTTAATTCAGGATTTACGGGAGTAAGTATGGATCCACGACTCGGGGGTCCGTCCGAAGTAATCAGATCTCGGGTCCGGGTCGTGACATACTTATTGTATGGTATCAGAGCCTAGGTTGAGACTAGGTTAAGGAACTTTTAAAAGCCTTAGTACAACTAAGAACGAAGTGAGGAACGATATCGATAGGACGAATCCAATCTTGGATTTGTATTTATTGCTTTCACTTTATGTGATATAAATGTACTGGAAGTGTATAGATGTTTATCTTACCTTCCATATTGTTTACAGTATGGCTTCTGGATCAGGGAGTGATAACTTCGTAGAAGTTACTGTCAATGACGGTACTACACCACCTCCCCCAGCATCGGATAATGATGCTCGGTTTACTGCTATTCTGGAACAGTTAGCCAGAACTAACGAGCAGATTGCGAAAAGTCATGAAGCTCAGTTAGGTTTGCAAACCCAAATGACTTCGATGTTACAAGTCATGCAAGCCCCGTCTGTTCCACTACAACCTCATGTTGAGACTCAGCTAGTATTGCAGCACAAAGAGACGGACCCTCATGCTGTTTATGAGCGGTTTCGTAAAAGAGGAGCTACAGAGTTCCATGGTACTGAGAATGTCATACAAGCTGATGAGTGGATGGAACACATTGAAGATGTGTTAGAAACAGTCGTCTGCACTCGCAGGCAGAGAGTGTTGCTCACCTCTACGATGTTTAGAGGGGGAGCAAATACTTGGTGGAAGAGTGTCAAGGACACATTTAAAGTCATGACCGCACCGGACGTTTGGGAGACTTTCAAGAAACAGTTCCAAAGAAAGTTTATCCCCGAGCATGTGCAGCAGCAAAAGGAATCGGAATTCCTACACTTGAAGCAAGGTCAAATGACCGTAGCTGCCTATGTTCATACCTTCTTACAGTTGTCCAAGTATGCTATAGACTTGGTGGATACTGAGGAGAAGAAGGTTAAGAGATTCCTCATTGGGTTGAACCCCGATTACAAAGCGATCGTAATGGCTGGACAGAAGCCTACGACGTTTGATGATGCCGTAGACAGGGCATATACCGCTGAGGAAATTCAGAGAGAGAGAGAACGAGAGACTGTGAACACCAAGAGAAGTGGTGACTCCTGGTTTAAGAAAGGAGGACAGTCTAGAAATAAGAAGCAGAAGCAGAGATTCATTCCTAGGAATGAGAGAAGAGAGAATCTGCCAGTCTGTGAGACTTGTGGCAAGAGTCACCGGACTGAGCTATGTTGGAGGAATACTGGAGCCTGCTTCGTCTGTGGTTCTTTGGAACACAGAATGGCACAGTGTCCAAGAGCTAGGAGAGATGATAGAGCTCCGTACCAGTATCCTGCGCAGGGTCAAGCAGCACTTCCTGCTCCCCCGCAGAGATTAGCTTTACCAGCTCCTCCTCCTAGACCACAGCAACAACAGCAACCACAGCCACAACGTCAGGGCCAGCAGCGTCAGTGGCAGAGACAACAACCGAGACAGCAGCAGCAGCCAAACAGGCCACAGATGGCTGGGATGGCTTATGCTGTCAACAGGGAACAAGCTGATGTTGCCACAAATGTGGTTGAAGGTACAATTTTTGTAGATAATAGACTTGCAATTGCATTGTTTGATCCCGGTTCCACACACTCATTTGTAGCACCCGCATTTGCTGGTGGCATGCAAGACCGGATCATGCAATTGTCTTATGATTTTACTGTATCTACTCCTTTAGGGAGTAAAGTAGTGTGTGAATTATATATTCCACAATGCACTATTAGAATTGGAGATGTATCAATGCCAGCTGATCTGGTGATACTACCTATGAATGATTTCGATGTGATCTTCGGCATGGATTGGCTTGCGAAGTACAGGGCTTGTCTAGACTGTTTTCGCAAAGTCATTACCTTCAGGGTTAATGAAGCCAATGCCAGTGTATTGTTTGAAGGAGTGCAGAAGAAGTATGACACCAGGCTCGTTTCAGCACTTAAGGCTGAACGTATGATGCGTAGTGGTTGTGAAGGCTACATCGCATTCGTTTCAGAGAAGAAGCCTGTACAGGAATTGCGAAACATTCCTGTAGTCTGTGAATTTCCAGACGTGTTTCCGGATGAAGTGCCAGGTCTACCTCCAGCTAGGGAAGTGGACTTTACAATTGAACTTGTGCCCGGTACTGCACCAATATCGAAGGCACCGTATCGAATGGCACCATCAGAGTTGTGTGAGTTGAAGAAGCAGATACAGGATTTGCTGGACAAAGGTTTTATCAGACCTAGTGTCTCGCCATAGGGAGCACCTGTATTGTTTGTGAAGAAGAAAGATGGTACCCTGCGAATGTGTATCGATTATAGGCAGATAAATCAGATGACAATCAAGAACAAGTATCCTCTGCCTAGAATTGACGAGTTGTTTGATCAACTCGTGGGTGCATCATATTTCTCTAAGATTGATCTCCGATCTGGTTATCATCAGATTCGGGTTAAGGATCAAGATGTGCAGAAGACTGCATTCAGGACTCGTTACGGTCACTACGAGTTTTTAGTTATGCCTTTTGGTCTAACCAATGCACCTGCAGTGTTTATGGCTTTAATGAATAGGGTGTTTGCTCCCTTCCTCGACCAGTTTGTGGTAATCTTCATTGATGACATCCTGGTCTATTCAGAGTCAGAGGTCGAGCATTCACGTCATTTGAGGACAGCCTTGCAGATACTGAGAGAGAATCAGTTGTATGCAAAACTCGAAAAGTGCGACTTTTGGTTGCAGCAGGTTGCATTTCTGGGTCATATCATTTCCGGAGATGGATTAGCAGTTGACCCAGCTAAGATTGAAGCAGTTACCAATTGGCAGAGCCCGAAGAATGTGCCAGAAGTAAGAAGTTTCTTGGGATTGGCAGGCTATTATAGGAGGTTCGTCAAGGACTTCGCAAGGATAGCATCGCCATTAACAAAACTGACTCGCAAGAGCTCTTCCTTTGAATGGAATGATGCATGTGAGTCTAGTTTTCGAACCTTGAAGCAAAAGTTGATTTCAGCCCCAATCTTGTCTTTACCCGACGGAAGAGGAGGATTTGAGATATACTCAGATGCCTCGGGTATTGGCTTGGGATGTGTATTGATGCAGAATGGTAGGGTGATTGCCTACGGTTCGCGTCAGTTAAAGGAACATGAAAAGAATTATGCCACACATGATTTAGAGCTCGCGGCGGTTGTGTTTGCATTGAAGCAATGGAGACATTATCTGTATGGAGAGACTTTTGAAGTCCATTGCGATCACAGGAGCCTTCAGTATCTATTCACTCAGAAAGATATTAATTCGAGGCAACGTCGTTGGTTAGAGCTAATCAAGGACTATGACTTTCCATTCAAATATGTACCTGGAAAGGGTAATGTGGTGGCTGATGCTTTGAGTCGGAAATCAGCTGACTTAGCATCATTAGTTGGTGAGTGGGACATGATTGAAGAGTTCAGAGATCTGGATGTAGCGGTTGAAATGATAGACAGTAAAGTGATGCTTGCAGCAATGTCTGTCTTTGAACCAATGCTTATCACGGAGATCAAGGCTAGACAATTTCAAGACCTTGATTTGGTAAGGATTAGAGATAACCTTGCCACGAAGCCAGATTTCGTGTTAGTAGAAGGAGCTCTGTATTTTAGAGACAGATTATGTGTCCCAGCTCAAGAAGATCTTAAACAAGCTATAATGTTTGAAGCTCATCACACCAGGTATTCTATGCATCCTGGAAGTACGAAGATGTACAGAAATCTGAAGGATAGATTCTGGTGGAATAACATGAAGCGAGAGATAGCAGGTTATGTATCATCCTGCTTAACTTGCCAGCGTGTAAAGGTTGAGCACCGGAAACCACCGGGATTGCTTCATCCACTGAAAATTCCGAAATGGAAGTGGGAGAACATTACGATGGACTTTGTATCGGGTTTACCGAGGACGAGGAAGCAGCACGATGCCGTATGGGTGATCGTTGATCGTCTTACAAAGTCTGCACACTTCATTCCCATCAGAAAGGATATAGGATTCAGTGAGATGTCTAAACTGTTTGTCAAAGAAGTGACTCGATTGCATGGAACACCGGTCTCGATTGTCTCCGATCGGGATAGCAGGTTTGTGTCCACATTCTGGAAGTCATTTCAGAGTTCGTTTGGCACTAGACTTCAGTTTAGTACTGCTTACCATCCACAGACAGATGGGCAGTCAGAAAGGACTATACAGACTCTGGAAGATTTGCTCCGTGCCAGTGTGATTGATTTCGGGAGTGATTGGGATGACCATTTAGCTTTGTGCGAATTTGCGTACAACAATAGCTATCACTCCAGCATTGAGATGGCACCATTTGAGGCATTGTATGGTCGGAAGTGTAGGACCCCAGTTAGCTGGGAAGAAGTTGGAACTCGGAGTTTCCATGGTCCTACGATTATTGCAGAAACAGCAGAGAAAGTCCAGAGGATACAGGAAAGGCTAAAAGTTGCTAGGTCACGGCAAAAGAGCTATGCTGACAATCGTCGGCGTGATCTAGAGTTTGCAGTTGATGATTTAGTCTTTTTGAAGACTTCTCCAATGAAAGGTACTGTTCGATTCGGACAGAAAGGGAAGCTTTCCCCGAGATTTATTGGACCTTTCAAGGTTATGAGTCGAATTGGAAATGTGGCTTATCGCCTAGACCTCCCATCAGAACTCTCCGGTATTCATAATGTATTTCATGTTTCTATGCTTCGGAAGTATGTGCATGATCCTTCACATGTCATTCATCATGAAGAGATCGAAGTGTTACCAAACACCACATATGTTGAGAAGCCAGTTCAGATCATAGATACAAAGGAGGCAGTTCTGCGTACTAGAACGATCAAGTGGGTCAAGGTCCTTTGGGATCATCATGAACCTAATGAAGCTACATGGGAACTTGAGGAGCAAATGGCTCAGAAGTATCCCGAGCTATTTATTCAGGTAATTTTGAATTGAATTGTTTATTTTCCTTGTAATTGGATTGCATTGATTTGAATTGCATTCGGAGGACCGAATGGTTCAAAAAGTTGTGATAGTTGTCAGGTCTCGTCCCGAGTTAATCAAGATTAACTCTAGTTAATTGAAGTTAGTGCTAGTTAACCATGTTTAACTAGTTTAATGGTAATTAATGACTAAGCTCGATGAGTTAGTCCCAAATGAGTGGAATGAACGGATAATGGAAATATAAAGTGAATTGGTTATGCTTAAGGCTGATTAACTGCGGTTAATTGAGCTAATGATGGTCAATGACCAAATAATAGGGAATAAGCCTCAAATGAATGAATTGGGCTTAATGGAATGGTAAAGAATGGATTTGCATGGTTTAAATGGAGTTTTAGACTCAAACGTAGAAATGAAGGACTTTTATGTAAATACGAAATTTCGCGTATTTCGTCGAATACGGAAACTCTTGATACCAACGCGTGTATCTTGACGAGTACGTCAACTTTCATAAGAGGTTCGAAGTCGTTTGACGACAATCCGGTCAAATGACCCTTCATTTGACTTAAATTGTAATTTAGTGGAATGGATGGACTTAAGTGCACTTTCATAGCTTATATAAGCTAAAATGACCTAAATGAGATCATTCATCTCATTTCCATCTTCTTCCAAACCCTAGGCACCTTTCTTCTTACTTTTTCTCTTCTTTCCTTCCAATCTCACTCACTCAAGAGGCAAACAAGGGATTTGTAAGTGTTTTCAAGGAGTTTTCATCCTTCACTTCATCTTCCCCAACTTTGTTTTCAAATTGTGAAAGTGTCAAGCTTGGAATCAAGGTTTTCTCTTGGAACTACAAGCTAAGGAAGGTTTATCCTCCATTCAACCTTCGCAAAAGGCAAGTACTTATGCATTCTTGTGATTTATAGTGTTTTAGAGATGTTGGAGTCTATTTGACTCAATTTCTGGAAGTTCTGCTTCAGAAAATCCGAAGTTCAGAACTGAACTTCTGAGCATGTGTCGGTCAGCCGACACCTGACCGACAAGCTAACCGACAGCTCTGGGAGTTGTCTCGGAGAGTTTCAGCTCTCTGGAATTCTGACCGACATTGTTTCGGTCAGCCTACATGGTAGTGTCGGTCGACCGACAGGTCAACCGACGGACTAACCGACAGATCTGAAATCTGTCTCAGTGAATTCCAGCTCTCTGGAATTCGAACCGACAATAGGTCGGTCAACCGACATGGTATCTTCGGTCAGCCGACACATGACCGAAGCCTGACCGACGAATGTATCAGGAAGTGGACTGAAGAATCCAGCTTCTGGAACTTGAACCGACAAAGTGTCGGTTAACCGATAGGTCAACCGACGTTGTATGGTCGGTCAGCCGACAGGCCAACCGACAGCTGAGATGAACTCAGAAAAGATTATGGAAATGAAGCCTAATTTGTACAGGCTATTCCATGCTGATGTCTAAGCCTACATAGGTGTTAGCGAAGGTCGTCTCAATGTACAAATCAAATACATAAAGTGATATTCATCAAAAATAACATGTACATTGGATAACTAACGCTTCACTCGTTTGTCTGGCTTAGAAGTATGAGTAGAATTGATAAGAAATGAATAGAATCCATGAAGTGACATAGAGGTGAACTTCATTGACATAGTGAACGTCATTGACATAATGCACGAAATGACAGAGTACATGAATTGAATTAATGAAATGAAATGAAATGAATAGTCACTAAAGGTGACAGTAACTTGAATGAATGAATAATTCCTGCTGCAGTAGATGTGAGGGGCGTTCCGGAGCCTCGTGGAATGCCAGTGCTCTCTGATCAAGACACTGGAAAATTTCCACCATTTGTGAAAAGTCATGTAATGAAAAGTGAAACAATCTTGAAGCCTCGGCCATGAATGGTTTGCCCTTCCGCCTTGTGCTTAATTAATGTGACTAAATGAAAAATTGAATAATCTTGAAGCCTAGGCCATGAATGGTTTGCCCTTCCGCCTTGTGCTTACACTGCTTCCGTTGGAAGACACGAAATGAACGAAATGAACGAAATGAACGAAATGAAAGGATATGATTGACATAGATATTTGTTATGGAATTGAAGTAGGTTATATAGAACTATTAAGTTCTTTTATTGTAGAACTGTTTAAGTTCTTACCTTATTGAATTCTTGTGTAGAATTGTTAAAGAATTGTTAAATAACATGAAGAATCATGAAAATGCATGTATCTTGTTGAACCTTCGTGTTCACGTGTTATTGATGATGTCACAGGCCCAGATGCCCGTGCCGGTCCTGCCGAGGCCGCGCCGCCTGCGGAGGAGGCCCGTCCGTTACCTCCAGGAGGTTTAGCGGAGTGGGCGTAGTCGGAGGGCGATTGTAAATGAATAGTTTTGTAATAGAGAATTTTGGATTGTGATTAAATACCAACTGCATTGTATTTTAAGTGTGCAGTGTTGGTTTTAGTGGGCTGTAAATTTGTATAATGGAACTTTACTTTCGTGTAAAGTTAATTGTAGTCAATGTATATATACATGTTTTCCGCACATTGTACATTGACAGGTATTGTGATTTGATATCCCTTGTGAGTCTTGTCTTAACTTCGGTTAATTCAGGATTTACGGGAGTAAGTATGGATCCACGACTCGGGGGTCCGTCCGAAGTAATCAGATCTCGGGTCCGGGTCGTGACACTAATTCTCCATATAATCTGGATAAAAACGAAGAAATAAAGGTGAGTACTAAAAAATGGTCATCAAATATTAATTTCCTTTATAACAGAAAATGAAACAAGGAATCATAGAAAATGAATACTCGGTCATCACCCAGGTAATGATAATTCAAGTGAAAGCCACTTTTGCAATTCAAATCACTGAAAAGTCACTTTCCCACATTGCATTATATGTAGGCCAAGGTTCACTCCAACTAGAATTTTGCAATTTATAGATAATATGCCTATGGGGTTATTGTTTTAAGCTATCTTTTCAAACTCAAATCTTTGTGCAGCCACATTGCTAAATCTTAATCACTCAATATCAAGATCATTTTATGTATGTTTTTCTTAAGTTAGGTCAATGGTACATACAATAAATGTGGGATACCCTAACCACCCAGGGAGATCATCCCTTGGTGGCAATGTGAGATGAGATCAACAACCCTTTCCACCAGGATGTCGCATGTTTAAAATCCTTTTGTTTATTGGCGCAGCATTGACTCCATTATAGGATAAAATAAGAGAAAGAAGTTGCCCTTTTTCTTCTATAGTATATAAGATTATACATTTGGCCATTTTATATACAGTTATGTTAATCTAATACATATTGACTTATTTATGTACATTTCATATGTATATATCATATATTTATATATGGGTAATATTCAGGTGAAAACTGTTCTCACATATTATGTAAGAACTTTTTTGTAGGGCCCAATCATGGCCCCCCCTTGGGGATGGAACCAAGGGGGATGGAAAGGTTCATATGAGACCACCCTAAGTAGTGAGTTTGACCCCAAACCCATGCCCCTAACGCCTTCATCCGTGGCTCACGAGTTTAATGGCTTCATATTCAAAAAAATATTCAACCCTCGATCCAACGGTTCAGTCCATTCTGATATATACCAATCCTTGGGATTAGTAACTATCAAGCGGCTCTCTATTGGTTACTAGGTTTGGATGGATTGCTGGTTGGCCCCGCAATAAATTTCTCGTATAATAGGTGAGAACTAGTACTCATTTGAATATTTACCTTTACATAATAGCATATATTTTTTACATTCAATAGTGTTTATTTACACACTTGGTATTTGGGTTCAAACTTCAAACTCAATATGATCTAGACCTGGAAATAAATAAATAAATATATATATATATATATATATATATATCAATTGGAGTTGATTGTGGACCCCAACTTGATAAAAGAAAATGGGCCACATCAGGCTTTTTGGGAGAGATCCTGGTAATGGAAGGTCCATTTACATACCTATTTGGCATGCAATTAGATTGGTCAAAAGTACCAGATTTCGAACTTTGAGAAGAGTCCATGTGAATTATGAGAGGTTTCAGTGAAAACACAAAACAAGGGCCTTTTTTAGGTTTTCATAAAACCACAGATGTCTTTGTTTAAAAATTCTCTGCAGCCTGTACATTTTTCCGACATTGAGCTGTAATCATGTGATTGAAAATTTCTAAGAAATAGAATAAGCTATTAAACCATGGGTCTCATGGCCTAAAAATCTAAACGGATCACAACTTTAATTCTTTTTTTTTAAGGTATCATGTTTACATTGCAAGTGGAATCTAAGGACTTTTTATGAGCTATTTGTTTGCCTGTAATTGAATTAAAAAGCATCTTAATAAACATCTTTCAATCAAAGGTGCCTAAAATTGTGGAAACAAAGGCGAAGATCCCAAATGACCATCAAGCAAAAGTGAGGCCATATTGCAATTTTCATTTTTTTTCCAAAGGAGCTGGGACCCATGAGAGCACCTCGCACATGCAGGGAATGAGCAATCGCACAAGTGAGAAGAAGGCACTCACACACAAGTGTAGAGAGATTTGGCACACATATGGAGAGAACATTTGCATGTGATAGGCTGAGAGACTAGCATATGAGAGGAGGGGGAAACCTGAGGATTGATCCTTGGAGTCATCCGAGTGAAAGGTGGGATTCCCTACCAACCAAGCAACTCCTTGTTCAAAATATTTTGACTTTATCTTTTTTTGCCCACAGCTATTTAATACTGCTCTTTGTGACCCATTATCTAAAAATTCAAAAATCAAACCCATGCAAGAAAATGGGCCCTTCAAGAAAGTTGTATTTGCTTTTATTCTCATTTTCTCTTCTCTCCGTGAACACCACCCATGTCCCTAACTACTTGAGCAAAAGTGTTGAAAGAAAATAGCCATATACACCTTTAACAATTACATATAATATATAATATGATTTTTTTTACAAATAAAAGTCTTAAATCTAATATATCTGCCAAACAACCAAGGTTAACCGTACACCTGTTCGTAATAATATGAAGAAAACCCTTACATTCAACCTAAATGGTGGCACTAACTCATTAAAACTTGTGTTTCATAATCCTTTAATATTAGCTCCTTCCAGTTCAATCCAAATTAAATAAGATCTAAACAAACTTCATTGTTAGGTTTTTTTTATTGTCTAATTTATGAGTTGGACAAAACTCTGAGTCTTTTGAATTGTAATATTATTTTAGAAGGACTCTAAGAAAAAAGTCAAAGAATTAGAAGAAGAAAGCTGGATGAAAAAGAGCTGAAAATTCCAGATTAACCAGAATGAAATCTGCTCACGCGACCATATCATTTGCTCGAGCGAACAGAGTCAAAAAAGCCAGACGCTGATACAGAACCTTCTAATCAAGTTAGGCAACCTTAAGCACGTCTCAATGGCTATTTAAAGGACTCAAGGGTTATTCTAAAGTGACGTCTCACTTCTCAAAGTTCTGAGTTAGATATTTAATTAAGAGAACCATTCCCTAGAAATTTATTAATAAGTTGTGCTGACAAGTTCTTTAAAGCCAGTTTCTTCTGCATCCTTTGTTGAAGATTGTCTTCTTGCGTAGAAGATTTGAGGAGTCAAACGCAGGATTGAGTCTGTTGCAATCAGTGGTATGAAGTTGTTACAACGTGAAATAACACAAGGTAACTTCAGTCCTTAAGTATGAGATATTTGGGGAGGAAATCTGAGTTTTTTGTAATTGCGAGGTTCATAGTACTTAATTATTAATTCAGTTCGGATTCGTGGTTTTTCACCCGATCACGTTAAATCTGGTGTCCTTATGGTGTGTGCATGTGATTTTATTTTCATTGCATTATTATTTATTACTGCACACTTTTTGGCCTGATTGATTGAGTAGACCTGTCTAGAGATCGCGAAACCTAAACTTTCAATCCTCAATTTAAAACAAATATCTCAAATTTCTTAAATGAGTCTAAAATTCACCTTAGACTTTCAGTCATGGTGGTTAACTGAGATTTCAAAATTTTAAATGTGGTACATCAAAAAGGCCATGTGGACTGTGGTACATCAAAAAGGCACATGGCCTTCTAAAATTCTCTAACAAAAATTAAAAATATACAGTGGTTACATGAAAATTCTCATTTTATATTATTCTCCTTCCTTGACTCTTCTTCTTCCTATTTTTTTAAAGGAAAAAAAAGTTGATACTCATGGGCACTCAATGCTCACCAATTCGCTCTCTCTCTCTCTCTCTCTTCCCGTCAAAACTTCCTGTCTGTGGAGTCAAGACAGTGGACAGACTCTTTCCTCGCGTCTCTTCGCTTGTTTTCTGTCCTTCTCCTTGGTAAAGGCAACCTTTCTTTTCTGTCTTTCTTTCTCACTTCAAGTGAGTAAAAAAGTCTCTTCCTTTCTTCGTTCACCCATCTTTCTTGCCATTCATTTACTGGTTCCGTCCACTTCTCTGCCTCTAGAATACTCTCTCTCTCTCTCTCTCTCCCCTTTCATTATTCAGCCATCTTTCTTTCTGTTCATTTACTGCCTTCTCTCTCTCTCTCTCTCTCTGTTCAATACAACAAAAAGCCTCCACCTTTCTCTCTTAACCAACTCCACTTTTGATCCCATTTCTGTCCTCAATCTCCTTCAATTTTTTACCCCTCCATTCCTTTGAGGTGCCAACATGTTGGCAGCTCAACCTGCACTGCTAAAATCAAAGATCGCCGCTTCTCCGGCTCCTCTTCCGCTCGCAGTGATCAGGGGTCGCCATGAAATCGGCAAAATGAGGATGACCCAGATGCCAGACTTCAGCTCAAAGTCCGGCAGAGCTCCGGCGATCCGAGCCGTTATCAGCAGCGACGATAAGAGCATCGGGACCGCTAAGCCGTCCGCCGGCAGCGACGGATCGCTGAAGCTGTCCCCGTTATCGTCGGTGATCGACGTGAAGGCAGTGATCACTGTCAGGAAGAAGATGAAGGAGAGACTGACTGAGAAGATCGAGGATCAATGGGAGTCTTTCATCAATGGAATTGGGCAGGGAATTATAATTCGCCTTGTCAGTGAGGAGGTTGACCCGGGTCTGTTCATGAACTGCTCTTTATTCTGGAAATTTCCTGTTTTTAGCTGTTTAGATTATGTGAAATTTGATGGGTATAGAGACTGGAGAGTTTGTTTGGGTAAAATGCAATATGGGTTCTAATTGTTGTGTTTTCCCCCCTTGAAATGCTCTGTTTTGTTTTGGTTTCCTGTTTTGAAGTTTTTGGATTATGTAAATTTCATGGTAACAGGGTATAGAGGATAGAAAATCTGTTTGTGTAAAATGCTTTCTGGGTTATAATTGTTCTGCTTGATTTAGTTCATGAAATGCCCTTACCTCTTAAATTTCCATTTTGGGTTGTCTAGATTATCAAGAAATTTAATGGGTGTAGAGACTGAGTATTGGGTTCTAATTTGTTCTTTGAGTTGGTATTAGTTCATAAGATGCTCTTATTTTCTAAATTTTCTTTTTGGGCAGTGTCGATTATATTGAAGTTTAAAGGTATGGAGAGAGGAATTTGTTTGGGCAAGTTATAAGTGGTCTCTAAGAAATATGGCATTGATTATGTTGAATAGGTAGCTTTATATTGCATCTTAGGTGCTTATTTTCTATTATATGGTGTTTGATTGTACCTATGCAGTCTGTTTCTGTTTCTGTGCAGTTGGGATGTGGATTCTAGTGTTGAATGAATTGACGTTTGAATGTGAGATTATGAGGTTTTTTTTTTGTTCTCCAATTTTCTTATTCCTTTTGGTTGGAGTTCATGCTTCAATTCCTTTTGGATTTGTAAAATTTTTGGAAGATAAAATTCTGCATCTTTTTTTTTTTTTTTCTTCCCTTGCTTCACATTGATAGAGTGATTGGTGTATTCAGCATTTTACAGTGTGTTTGTAAAGCAGATGTTTTTATCATGTACTGACCCCAAAAAAGTGGGATCTTAGCTTTGATGATTATAATATTTCCTGAGAATTCTTTGTATCTTCAATGGATTAACAGTTTATTTCTCTTTTCTTTTCCTTACCTTTTACCTAGTTTGTCGACCACAACCAATGAAGCAAATGCTCACATTTTTTTTTAATTTTTAATTTTTATTTTGGCATTTCACTGCATGATGGATATTCTCTCCAGATTTTAGTGAACTGCTTCTTATGTTATCTGTTGCATTCCACCTAACAAAATGCTTATTTAGTTGCATTTTTAAATATTTCAGTGGATATTTTATATGGATTTTGGGTTGAATTTGTTACTTTTGTGATTTTGCTCATTTGTTCTACCTCTATGTTAAATCCATTTTGTTTTTATTATTTTATTTTTGTTTTTCATTTACTCAGACACCAGAACAGGAAAGAGCGTAGAATCTGCTGTAAGGGGTTGGTTGCCAAAGCCATCGAACCATCCTTACATCGGGGAATATGCTGCTGATTTCACCGTCCCATCTGATTTTGGTCGTCCTGGGGCTATTTTCATCACCAATCTTCATAATAAAGAGTTCTACTTGTTGGAGATTGTGATACATGGTTTCAAAGAAGGTCCCATCTTCTTCCCTGCAAATTCATGGATTCATTCCCGGAACGATAATAGGGAGAGCAGAATTATATTCAGCAATCAGGTGAGAAGCATGGGAAACCATTACTATTTAAGTTTGCCTCTATTTCAAACATTCGGCAATGATGAACATGGAATTGGATACCTTGGTGGTTGAGGCATTGCAATATTTAGAAAACATGTTGGTCATGCAAATCATTGTTCAAATCTTAGTCCATAGTTACCTGGCCCACAGTTACATTAATTTATATTCGAGTTCACAATTCGTAATTTGAGACTTAGCTTGATTAGATAATTTGATGGAGTAGGACCCAACTTAAGAGAACTTTATCAAGAATAGTTCGCTAATCAAGCTGCCTGAGTCCAGCACTGGCTTGGGTTTATAGACTATTTTACTGATCTTCTTGTCCTGAGCAGGCATTCCTGCCTTCACAAACACCGGCTGGTATTAAAGATCTTCGACGGGAAGACCTGATAAGCCTCCGTGGAAATGGAAAAGGAGAGCGCAAGAAGTTTGACAGGATCTATGATTATGCCCCTTATAATGACTTGGGGAACCCGGACCGTGATGATGATCTTTCTAGGCCAGTTCTGACTGGTGAGAAATGGCCTTATCCTAGACGTTGTCGTACAGGCCGCCCTCCAACTAATTCAGGTAATGTGTTGTATAAATGAGAAATGTGGTCTTAATGAAATCTGCATGGCATTGTGAATCAATCCTTTTGGTTTACCAGGCAACATCTCAAATTGGATCCTCCACATCCTTGCTTTCATGCTTGATAGGTAGTTTTTGTATTTTAAACTTTTGGTTTTTATTGTCAACAATAAAAAAAAAGGCATTTCCTACTTCCAATTACCAACAATGTGGGATAGGCAGATTACCACCTCTAAAAGGACGGAAAGTTTTTATGGCCAGCTGTCTGCCCTGCGCCTACCTAACATTAGGTGAACAGAAACTTCAACCAGATGTTTCTACCACACACACACAGACACACACACAAAAAAAAGGCGAACACAACTTCCAAGCAAAGCAGGACAATTAAATGGGACAAAGAGCAATGCAAACAATGAATCGCTCACATAGTACTTGCTCAGAGAACCATCAAATAAGGGGCCATCAAAGAAAAGGAATCTATGAGGTAGCGAGGTGAATGGTTATAGCTGCCTTAGTGACCAATAAGGGACCATTGCTTATTTACCAAGAGAATTCATGGATGGGGACAGTAAACAAGGGATCATCTCTCATTAATTTATTTACGTGCATGACTAATTAGAAGACGAGGCATTTGGCTACCTCCAAAATAATTAACTTAAAGACTTTATTGGCATGTTGTTTTTTAATACTATCAAATTTAACAATTTGGGCCGTAGAGGACATGGATGGAAGTAGCAAGGATAAATTTGAAGAAGTGCAATTCTGAGGGGTTTCCCAGGATAGGCTGGAATGGAGAAACATAATTCATGTAGTTGAGCCCAACATGGTTGCAACAAGGTTTTGATGGTGTTGGTGTTCTACTAAATTTAGCTAAATGTACATTATATAAATACAATGCTTCAAACAGTTTTGTCAAGTTTTTCTTGTAAACTTCAATCACATAAGGTAGAATTTGAAATACATGATCATGTTAGTTACATATATTTGTTTGTAAACAGACCCAAAATCAGAGAGTAGGATAGAGAAGCCTCATCCTGTCTATGTTCCACGGGATGAAACATTCGAGGAGGTCAAGCAGGCGACATTTTCTGCTGGGAGGCTGAAAGCATTGCTCCACAATCTGATACCATCTCTTGCTGCTGCGTTATCAAAGTCAGACAACCCATTTCAATGCTTTTCTGAAATTGACAAACTATATAATGATGGGTTTGTTATAAAACATGAGGAACAAAAGCAGGTTCTTGAGAGCCTATTGCTTCCTCGGATTCTAAAACAGGTTGTGAGCGCAGGTGGACGGTTGCTGAAATATGAAACTCCAGCTATTATTTCAAGTATTCATCTTAGCTCATTTGGTCATATCCATATTCATTTTCTTTTTCCTCATACTCTTAGTTTGAACTGGATTTGATGAATGCCCAGAATTCCCTTGCTCACTATTTATGTATTCTACTTACAGGAGATAGATTTGCATGGATACGTGACAGTGAGTTTGCCCGCCAGGCATTAGCTGGACTCAACCCAGTAAACATCGAGCGGTTGAGGGTAATAAATTAGAACAAACCAACTTTTCACTTTTAGAATCTCATTTGCCTCTCTCAGGCTACAGCTGCGATCCACTTTTGAATTTTTTTTTTTAAAATGATTTTGTGGGCTTTACACCAACTTATCAGCAAGAGATGGACACTGCAGAAGAAACTATCACTTTAAATATGTCATTGTAAATTATTTAAGTTTTTGACCCTATCTGTCTCCCCTTTGTGCAAGACACTTGTCGCATGTTAATCGTAGTTACTTTTAACTAGTACTTTCCTAAGTGCTTTGGCATAAGCAGGCCCCTTCTTGTTTTGTTAGCTATCTCCACACTAAAAGAACTTATGAAATTGCTGAAGTGCGAGCCCAAACATGCTTACAGTGTATGTTATCAGAGAAAAATAATGCTTACAGTGTGTAGATTGCATTTTTCCTTTTGTGAGTTCTAAAGTTGGAAAACAATGTGGCAGGAGTTTCCAATTTTGAGCAAATTAGATCCTGCAGTTTATGGCCCTCCAGAATCTGCAATAACAAAGGAATGCATAGAGAAAGAATTGGGAGGAATGACCGTTGAAGAGGTATAGAATGAAACATCTTTGCTATGGCACCATTTAAATTTAGCATCTACTAATGTGGCCTACTACTATGAGGAATCAACAGTGTCAAGATGATGACCTAAAAAGCTCTTGGATAAAAAGATCCAAACTATTCTTTATTCGGCCACTCTTCATCGTGAGTGGACCATCATTGTGTCTTTTCTTGACCATCATCTACTCACAAAAGCTCTTGGATAAAAAGATCCAAACTATTCTTTATTCGGCCACTCTTCATTGAGAGTGGACCATCATTGTAGTCTTTTCTTGACCATCTACCCACAAATCCTGCTGCCGCTAATGGCTACGAGTGAAGGAACATTCAGGTATCATCCATCCAGTGTGAGATGCATCAGATCAATGATTGGAAACCACATAAAGGTCCTTATCCTTTTGTTATTTTAATGCAGGCAATTGAGAATGGACGCTTGTTTATACTCGACTTCCATGATATACTGTTGCCTTTTATCAATAAGATGAACGCCTTGAAGGGGAGGAAAGCTTATGCCTCAAGGACAGTTTTATTCCTCAATGACACCAGCCTCCTTAGACCGATAGCTATTGAGCTCACTCTTCCACCTACACCTACCACACCTCAGTTGAAGCATCTTTACACCCATGGGCATGATGCAACAACTCACTGGATGTGGAAATTGGCCAAGGCTCATGTGTGTTCAAATGACTCTGGGGTCCATCAACTAGTGAACCATTGGTAAGCTTGTCTCTAATTGAAAACCCAGTGACTGATATCTAAATTTGCATCATGTGCACACACAATCTTACTCTGTCCATGTAGTTGGTATATTGGAAATTGCTCTTCTGCAACTAAAGTATTGGATTATGGTGCAACTGCTCTATATTTGGACTAGTGATGGACAAGTCAGATCAACATTTTTTTTAGGTCGGTAACAATAACATTTTATTTAAAAAGAGGAGTCCAACACAGATTAGACTAAATTGAAAAGGCATAGCTCATGGGTGAACCGGTATAAGAGTCAGATCACAAATTTTAACAGATGGTCACGCAAATCAATGAAATCACACTGATAGAATTATACCAAATGCTAATTATTGCCCTCATTAGTAATAGTAACTGCCCATTTCTGGGCTCCTAAGTAGATGATGAGGTTGTCCAGTGAAAAATGACGGTGAAAGACCTAGCTTCCAAGACCAGCTCGGCACATTGACATCCCTATATCCTTTGGATAGGTTTACTTCCAGTTGCATTCCATTTCTTATTCAAGTGTTCTAAATTGTGAGCTGAATTTCAGGTTGAGAACTCATGCTTGCATGGAACCATACATCATTGCTGCTCATAGACAGCTAAGTTCAATGCACCCTATTTTCAAACTGCTGCATCCACACATGCGCTACACATTGGAAATCAATGCATTGGCACGGCAGAGTTTGATAAATGGTGGGGGAATTATCGAGGCTTCTTTCAGCCCAGGAAAGTACGCTATGGAGGTAAGTTCAGCAGCATATAAGAATATGTGGCGGTTCGATATGGAAGCACTGCCTGCAGATCTGCTTCGGAGGTAATGTACATAAAATTTTGATGTACTTAGCCATTTTAAGTTATTTCCTTCTTGTGTTCCATATTTTTCTTACATTTTGCATCTATAATTGAGCTTACTTATACTAATGATGGGATAATTCCTAAACTATGCTGTCATGACAGTTGACTCATTAGATAATCCTACTTGAACGTCCAGCGTCAGTTACAGGAATGTTTTCATTTATATGCTGGATCCCAAGTCTTAGGATGCTGGAGCACTGCTCCTATCTAGTTCTTCTATTTGTTACTGAAAACATTATATTTTGTAATTTACCCCTTTAACTATTCCCATTGAGGATCCTGCTAAGATTGTATGTTTTCCAGCTTAATACTTTGACAAGAATCTGCTGGTTGCTTTTATTTACTTTAGGGCATGTTTGTATAGCCCATTTCCGCAGAAAAAGGAGGTGTTTTTCTGTGGAAAACTCCTTTTTCAAGTGTTTGGTGTGGCAGTTTTCTGCGAAATTGCTTTTTCACCACGTCAATCTTTTCCTTTCTAAGCCTGGAAATGGACTTCCTATGGGGGGTTATGGGAAGTCCATTTCCACATAAAACTGACCCCCTTTATTTACTCCATTTCCTCACTCCCACTCCCACCCCCACCCCCACCCCACACTATTTCTTCCCCCTCTCCTCCCACCCACCCCCAACACACATACCGACCCACTCACCAAACTAAACAATAGTTTTCAATAAGGAATCCGCAGCCGCACCAAACAACATTAGCACCAATTCATCGAGAAAAAACTTTTTGCACCAAACATGAATTTCTAACTTCCTCAGAAAACCTTTTCTGGGGTATTTGAAAACCATAGAATTTGTTGATGTGGCAATTTCATCTTTCCATGAAATTTGCCTTTACACAAACGTGCCCTTAAGGTTAATGTGAAGCTAGAAATAGCAAAAGTCAGCAGCCATATAGATTTTAGATTGTGTACAATGCATATAGTTCGTGAAAAGTTAAAAGTTCTCCAATCTGAATTACTTTCCAATGTAACATGCCCATATCTTGTGTCAGGTCCTGGCCCCAAAATATCTAGGTCCTTTGTATCAGAAGGCACGAAGCCTTGTTTCAAATGGACATGATAGTCGTCGATTCCGTTCTTACTCCTATTCCGGTTTGACCTTGTAGTGGAATGTTTTGGCATTCCGGTAAGTCCGGTATGTCGTTCGCGATTAAAAAATGATATATATATATATAAAAGAATACGGCAAATTGAAAAAAAATTGTTGAATGCTAAAATAATAGTAAAAATGCATACGAACATCACTTAATTAAACTGCACTTTACAATTAACCATTTTCTAGTTTTCACTACCTATTAATGGAAGTATAAAACATGGGCCGGAGTAAGGACCGGAATGACTGGAATGACCGGAATTGGGTTTTTCTTTTCATGCCATTAATGCTGCATCTCACTCCTAGTGTTGATTGTCGATGCTGATTTGGGGTGGAAAAGGTGATGAATGTTATCCAATCTGATTTTTTAGTTATGCATCATGCCAAATACTGAGCGGAAAGATAACCATGCACTTCCTCAAAAGGCCAAATCCAACTGCAGTTCAGTATAACTTCAAAACACATCTTAAGCGCCTCTTTATCTGCATTGGAATTCATGGTCTTATTTGCTCCAACATAGGATTAGTAAAGAGGTGATGGGAGGTGAAGGGTGAAGGATGTAAGGTACAGATGTATATGGGACCTTGAGTTTCCCAGGATTTAAATAACTAATGTGATGGCTGGGTATTCATTTCCCATCTCCCCTTTCATTTGCCATTGAAGGAGAGGTTATTTGATAGTCATTTTTGGATATTCACCCTTGCATCTTCATTTTTTAACCACTTTTAGCAATACAATTCTTAGAATTCATATAAATTCACTTACATCAAACAAACAGGCCATTTGTTTGCATTAAAATACTTAGGAATTCATGATGATATTAACTTAACCAAGGGATTATTAAAGAGGAGAGGGGTGAAGGATACGAGATGGAGATGTAGATAGACACACTTCACTTTTCTATGTATTGAATTACTAGGGTGTTGGCATGGTATTTATTTCCCATCTTCTTTTTATTCTATTTCCATAAAAGGAAAGGTTATTTAATACTCATTGTTGGAAATTCACATTTGATCTTCATTTTTAACCACTTATGAAATAAACATGCCCTAAGAGTTACTTCCAAAATTTTACTGCTTTGTATTTGGCTAAAACCATTTATGGATGATACACTGGAAAATGACTTTCAGGGGAATGGCTGTGGAAGACCCATCAAGGTCCTGCGGTATAAAGCTTGTGATTGAGGACTATCCTTACGCTGCAGATGGACTCCTCATATGGTCTGCCATAAAAGACTATGTTGAAGATTATGTTGCTCACTTCTATCCAGATAGTCACAGCATTTCATCTGATTATGAGCTTCAAGCATGGTGGGATGAAATAAAGAACAAGGGCCATCCCGAAAAGCGAACCGAGCCATGGTGGCCTCCATTGAAAACGAAAGATGACTTGTCAGGCATACTAACAATAATGATTTGGATTGCATCAGGGCAGCATGCTGCCATAAACTTTGGTCAGTATCCCTATGGTGGATACATGCCAAATCGTCCAACTCTTATGAGAAAACTGATACCTGAAGAAGGCGATCCTGAGTATGAAAAGTTCATTTTGAATCCTCAATACTTCCTCCTGTCATGTCTTCCAACCCAACTCCAAGCTACAAAGATAATGGCTGTTCAAGACACCTTATCAACACATTCTGCAGATGAAGAATACCTGGGTCAGTTGCACCGAACGCACTGTCATTGGATCAATGATCAGAAAATTCTAAGCTCATATAACAAGTTTTCGTCTAGATTGGAAGAAATAGAGCAAATAATAAATGCAAGAAACAAGGATAGTCGTTTGAAGAACAGAAGCGGGGCAGGTGTTCCTCCATATGAGCTACTGCTTCCATCTTCTGGGCCAGGTGTGACGGGCCGTGGGATTCCAAACAGCGTTTCTATTTGATTGAAGTTTCAATTGCCATCAATTGATATCATTCTGATGCTTCCAGTTGACAAGATTTAGAACATCTGGCTCCCTCTGGACCCTCTTTCACCTTTCTGCTCAGACTTCAGAGCAAGCTCCCAAGAAATTATGGCATGTAACGACACAGCTGATTACGCCAAAGTTGTAAGTTTTTCTGTAGTCAATTTGGTGTCAGATGGAATGCTATAACAGTTGATGTTGTACATGGATTGTGTGCTACTTAATTATTATCAAAATGGTTTTCATGTTGTATGTTGTAGTTCTGTTACGAACTCTGGGGACACTTAGCTTTGAAATTAGAAAACTAGGATTTTATGTGACACTTAGCTTTGAAATTAGAAAACTAGGAATTTATGTGATGTATACTTCTGTCTGTTTCAGTGGACCCATGTTCTGAGTGGTCCTCTTTCGACCTGCCTGTTTCTGGCCGGTCCCATGGACCAAACCCATCTTCGAAGATGTGATGTTGTTTCAATTTCCAATTACTTTGATCTAGGCCCGCTTGCAGATGGATCAAACCCATCTTCAAAGGGGGGTGATGTGATGCTGTTTTGATTTCCAATTACTTTGATCTTGAACCTCTTTTTCTCAACTGGGCCCGGATTCAATATGCTCTTGATGTTTATGGAGCCATATTTTGGTGGATGGTTCGGTTTGGGACAAGTTTATAGGTGCACTGCGGACCAAGTGAATGCAGGAAGATATAAATGGAGGCTTTAGAGGAAAATTCAGCTACTAGTGTCTACGAGTTTTTAAACTCACAAACACATGTAGCGCCCACCTCGATGCATGCCAATCACAGTTTAAGGTCTGAGTGGATACTTTTTTTCCATTTGGATTAACAGCAGTATCGCGTAGAAGTTTTAACGATTTTTTAAGCCGGTTTAACCATTAGAACTTTCAGAACTTTAAAGAGATGTCCAACAACCTTACATAACTGTCTTTTTAAGAGTTTCCAATTTCGCCCTAAACTGGTAGTGGCGTGCATAGAAAAAGAGCACTACTGTCTTGAGATGAAGTACTTCGGAATTGATCTAAAAGTCCCACATCGCTTTTGATAGGAGCTCCAGCATCCTATTTTACAGTGTTGTTAAGAACGTACAACGTGTGCAAGACGAGTGGTTCGGTAATGGGTCGACGACCCGAACCGAGGAAAGTCCCCGGGTCCACTACCGTAGAGATGCGGCTTCCGAAAGGATGAGTTCTGATCTGAGTCAACTCGCCATGAGCGAGGGCTGAGACACGTGTGGAGCCTGTGTTGACTCGGACAGAATACTTGGCCAAATTGAACAGTTATCCACTCAATCCGTTTGGATCTACAGAACGGGGCTTATGATCTTGCACGCCACTTTTTTTTTTTTTTTTGTTCTTTTGGTTCCTCAGTGGGGCCATAACACATATTTTGGGTGGTCTCCACCTACAGATTTCATGCTATGCCCACCCACATTTTTTTTTTTGTTCTTTTGGTTCCTCAGTGGGGCCATAACACATTCTGGGTGGTCTCCACCTACAGATTTCATGCTATCCCCACCTACTTTTTTTTTAATTTTTTTTGCTCTTTTGGTTCCTCAGTGGGGCCATAACACATTTTGGGTGGTCTCCACCTACAGATTTCATGCTATGCCCACCCACAGATGGAGCACCCATCTAGTCATTTTAATTCCCCATAACACATATTTTGGGTGGTCTCCACCTACAGATTTCATGCTATGCCCACCCACAGATGGAACACCCATCTAGTCATTTTAATTCCCCAGTGTGACCCATATTTAGGATGATCTGGATGTTCCCATTTATTAAATATTAAATGAACCCATATTCCTATGGTGCAGTTTTCAAATGGTCCAAGCCCATCTCATACTCTTATGATGTGTCCATTTACTTTTGTATGTGATCCCACATATGAAGACTGCCTCGATTGATGCACAATTGTTTTCAAGTGGGACTCATGCTGTCCACAGTCCCAAGTGAACAGTATTTTTTTTTATTTTTAATCTTGGTTTTTAAATTCCAATTGAACAGTAAAAGACAATGTGATTTCAGATTTCCTTTCATGATATAACAAGGATTAGGGATGTGGTAAGTTTCTCTTCAACCTACCCTCCGATGGCCCTACATGTTTGCTTCATGTCGATGATCCTGATTCACTTTCAGCTAGTATGAGAACTTATATATTGTGGATTGATCTACAATTCTTTTTTAATTTATAAATGGATCCAAGTTGGGGATGTAAATGGGCCCCCGATTCTCCGATTATCCAGAAGTTTCGACCCATTAAAAACCTGGTCTGGATTCTTAGTTAGGCCCCGATAAGTAAATATGTCCAGGTTTCGTTCCACCTTGGTTCGGACCTGTGGATTTGAGACCCAACATATTATCTCAATTTTCGAAAATCTCTCTTAAAAATCATATTTTTTAATATTATTTTTTACCTAGACCCGGACTCGGATCCAGACCCGTCCCACATATGGTTCTAGTTCCGGTTCCAATTCCGGTTCCGGAGCCAAGAAATCGGTTCCGAAATGGTTCCGGGTCCGGATCTAGTTCAACCTTCTCCTTTTAACGGTTCCGGATCCACCATAGGCCTGACCGAAACCAACCCGTTTACAACCCTAATCCAAGTCCATTTGGGGTCGAGCTCAGCTAAATCAATTGTATAATTAGCCGTGCTCAAGCAATGACAAGCTCCAATCGGCTCAGCTCGGTCTATATATGCATTACACAATACTAGGTTTTTCCATTTGTTGTTGGCGAGGTCAACTCTGATTGTGATTATATAAGCTTTTCTTAGAAGGAAAAAAACCAATTAATATAAACATAAACCAATATGAATTGTTATCCATTGTCAAAGCTTTTGCTTAGTTTGACTTGATTTCTAGTCATGCCTGAGCTTGAGCGAAGCTCATCTCGAGCCCCATCATCATCATCATCATCATAACATGTCACTTGGTCATTCCCCTCAAGATAATGGTTGATGTCACACTCCCAAGACTATGAACCAGTGATTTAAAACTCGGACTCAGCCCCAATTTGGGGGAGCTCGACTCAAAGTAAACTCCCAATTTTGGGTGGAGGAGGGAAGATATGGGTTTCTATTATGGGGAGATGGGTTTCTATTCAAATCATTTGGGAAAATGGGTATTCATTAGGAATTTTAGAGTTTGGGATTTTGATGGTTGGGTTTGGGATTTACGAAGAGCTTGGGATGAGGAGGAAGAAGATGGCCGAGTTTTAAAATGCCACTGCGAACTGACTAGGAAAAACTGAAACATCAAATATATAATCACTAGCTTTAGACAAGAGTAGGGCATGACAAAATCGCAAACCACAGACAAAGGGTTCCAGTACAAGTGCAATCTGAGTAGAGGAATTCTAGTCACTTGAATACTCATCCTGCTCGTCTTCATGCTGAGATACCACCTTCTCTATAAACCTCTTGCGGACTCCATCTATCACAGTCCTACCGGATGACTTGCTTCCACTTTGGCCATCATTAAGAACTGGATCAGATTGGCAGAGAGTCAAAGCAACAGCTGCAGAGAAAAACAAAATGACATGGATAATATAATCAATATACTTCAACCTCATCACAGAAAACTAATTACAGAAAATCAAAAACTATATGAGGAGCTATATGACCCAGGATCCTAACAGTTAAATTCCCAAGATCGGTTAGAAATGCACATAAATAAAGTAACAAAGATATAGCCAATAAAATTACAAATTTATATGCCAACATTGAACTCAATCGTGGTTGAGTGGGTGTTCGCACCTTAGTTTCACAAAAACACAAATGCCCAAGGATCAATCCTTGGGTGCTCACGTTAAAGTATCACTCTAGGACCAATGGCCCACCATAGCAGGGAAAAAGATACAAATTGGTATGTGTCCTTGTGCATATTGATTCGAATCTCTGATTCACTTGTCCTGGGGAAATAATGAAGAGGATTTAAATGATCTCTAATCCTTGAACCTTATCATCCATCTCTAGAAGTAATGCCTTTTGAATCTTATCATCTGTATCTAGAAGTGATGCCTTTCTCAGCTTCTCCTACCCCTAACAAATTTCCCTCTTAGCACCTTGCCCATCATTTCTGTTTGTGTCAACTACTTTTCAAGTTTGATCAAACAAGTCAAGACCAACAATAATTTGTCCCTTCATTCTCCTCAACCTTTGTTGTTTTGTGCTAGTTATTAGCCACTCGTTCTTGAGCATAGTTGCTCAATCTCCCTAGGTCTTCCTTCCGTTTTTCTTTTTCTTTTTTGAATCATAGGTCTTCTTTCGTATCTTTGAAGAATAAAGCCTATATCTAGGAAATCTCCACGGTTTGGAAGGTCTGGCACCCATATTTAGAGTCCTCGTGAGGGGGAAAAAACCCCTTCTCCCTCCCTCCCTTCCTCTCAAGTTGCATGTTGCCACTCTCTCAACTAGTCCACTCCATCAACCCAATATCCTAGAAAAGCACCAGATGAGGGAGCGCAATCATAGTTGTCAATTTTGTTTCAAACACTATTTTGGTTTGAATCCAAATTGAAACATTCCGGCTGGTTCGGCATTTCAGTCTTTCACTTCGGAGTTTTGTTTCTGAAAAATATTGACAATTTAAACATACATGATTATAACAATAGTAGAAGGTTAAACAAACTATATATTTAACAACTGCATATTCTTTCACTCCCTTAATAAAGTGTTGATGGTTGTTATAAGAGGAAAAAAATTGCAGAAAGTAACCATTTTGAAGTGTATTTTATGCAGTGCTTAACAATTTAAAATCAATGCAAAGGAAATAGAAAATTCATCTCAAGTAATTTTATAATGTGGCCTACAAAAATGTCTAAATGGTGGAGCCGGTTCCATGAAACCATATAAATAAGACCAACCAAGTGACCAACTATCTGAGGGCCTACACAGATGAGTAGCTCTTATCACTGCATATGTATTCCAGGTTTCATGTATACCCTATTCCAGTACTTTCCCACATTCACATAATGGCTTTATGAATCATGGGATGGAAAACATTGGTTAGACTATTTGCAGGTGGACATATCGCTTCCATAGATCACCCAATAAAACCACCAAACATGAGACGAGGAAAAATAGTTTGATGGTAATGAATTTTTTGTGTGGCGAGAAATTCTTTGCATATGTCATTTGTGTTCTGTCCTGGACAGCACAGCACGAATGTCCCCTTGGGAGTGAATCCTGAAAGGAACACTCCCTTGTAAAATTACAGGTAGAGCTCCACCCTGTGCAAGCACATTGTGGTTATTCCGCCCTCTTCCACTCTATTTCAACCAAATAGCAGATTTTTGCAGGTTTTTATAAATACTTCACATTTCACCCTTCTTTGAACTTTGAAGGCTTAAATAAGGGTCATAACATCCCCAGTTAAATAGGAGGAATTAAAAGAATAATATATGTAAAAATTAGCTCTAATCATTCATATATGTATTTAATTACTTGTTTATTGATCTTTTAAAATTGTGTCTTCAGATGTATAACAATAGCCCTCTTCTTCTTCTTCTTCTTCTTCTTCTTTTTTGAAATGGATGGCATTGACATTTGTAACTTGTCCTGGTTATTTGCAGTGTAGTTCATGCAGATGACATTAATAAAATTCTGAAGTATTGTGTTACCTTTCTTCTATTTTCACGTTTTTTTACTGTTTATTTATATTTTATCCTTTTTCCATCACGTCTTTTCCCAAACGTAATGCCCTAAAGGTTACAACACCAGAATGGTCTGTTTTAGGTCCAAACTGGATCAGGGAATGAAGCGACTGAAACAAAATTGACAAATATGGTTCTTTCTTCTACCTTCTTCGTACACCCAGAGACTCTTTTAGGGCGTGTTTGTTTACATGTGTGGTAAAGTAAAGGTGAAGTAAATGTCATACCAATGGTAAAAGTGAGATAAAGTAAATATGAAGTATTATGTTTGTTTTGTCTGAGGTAAAGTAAAGTGAGGGAGAGTAGTAAAGTAGGCATTTTTTGTCATGGATTTACTTTAGCACATATTACCTCAGTTTTATGAGGTAAGAATAAAAAAGTGACAGCTGGTAAAGTTTGTGGCGTCTGGAGATTACTTCCCCCACTCTATTTTGTCAATCATACATCGTAAAAGGAGCAATTGTGACTGTTGGGTCAACTTTACTATCTGCTAAATAAAAATGCCCTTAAGTTACCCACATGAATAAGTGACAAGAAACATGCTAAGATTGAGAATAGATAAAAGATAAAATTAACAGCAAGAAATATGAAAATTAAGATAGCCATGATATATGAACAGACAGTTTATTGCAAAGACTATATACCTTCAGGTGTGCATCTTCTAGCGCCAAAATGATGCAAACCCACATAAGTTGCTTTCACGGCTCCATTATTGTACACCAAAAGAGTTGGAAGATTACGGTCCGGGTAGTTCGGAATGCAATCAGTAGAGATAATTTTAACAAATTTTGTAGCTGGATATTTGGTAGCAAGTTCATCAAGGCACTCAGAAAGTATTCCACATTCGGGTATTCTGCCACCAATTTACACAACAATCAACACAACAGAAGTACATGAAATAATAGCAACTTGAAGTGTGATTTAAGTTTATCAAATTGCAGTCTTTTATTTCCTAAACAAATACATAGACAGGTCAGGACAGGCCAGTCTGTTCCTAAGCATGAACAGTCTCACCTGGAAGCATGAAAACGTGGGGGTTAAGAGGGTTTTAAAGGTCTTCCCATGACAGAGCTCCGAGTAAAATGTGAACAATCTGATGATGGGAGGTTTTGAAGGCCTCTAAGTCAGATGGTGCGAAATTCGCATCATCAGCACAAGGGCCAGCAGAACTTGGATGAGTGACAAATTCTGGTGGGTGATAAAAATTATGGGGAGAAAAGTTGTACGTTTTTCATGCTTGAAACGGCAGCCAGTGCATCACATGGATTGTTATCTAGCATTTCATAATTCAAGAGAACTGCAACAGCAGCAACTAAAATCCACAACCACATTGAAAAAATTAATTAATTAACTAATCTTAATCCAGATCGTCCATCTGGTTGACCCATCATATCCAATCAACCAAATCCACTCAAAACTCCAAATTCACCACAAAAAGCATTCAAAACCAATCAATGTGTCCCACCCAGCTCACTCAGGCAGACGACCCAGATCACCAATCCCAGTCAACCATACAAACATCGAAATAATCTGTAAAGAAGAAAACAAAGATCCAATCTTTAAACCAGTTTCAGTTACATTACCCATCCTTGTAGAGGAAGACGACGACCCAAACATCCTCCGGCGCCTGCGACACCTCCCTAACGAAATCCGAACCCGCAATCGGCACCACCGATCCAAACCTCGAAACCCTAACCGCCTCCCTCATCTCCGCCAGCCTCTTCTTCCTTCAACAATCCAAAACACCAAAAACCCAACAAAACCCAAATTCATCACAAACTATTCAAACATCAATCAATCAAGAGAGAGAGAGAGGGAGAGTGAAATCAAGAATCGGCAGATCTGGTACCTGTACTCTTCGAGGAAGCGATCGTCATCGAGATCGCGATCATCTTCGAGATCTTCGAGCTCTTCCTCTGTCTTCTCGTCGATCCAGGCCTTGTCTTTGGGCTTTGAAGATTCGTCGGGAGAAGGAGAGAAAGCAGGGGGTTTGAAAGGAGCGGGCTTTGGAGGGAGATTTCCGAGCTTTCTTTGAATGTCATCCCATTCGGTCGTCGTGCCTTCCACGTCTTTGTAGACGAAATGGTAGTCCGCCATTTATCAGTAGATGAGTGAGAGATTTCTGGTTTTTTAGGGTTTGTGTTTTGGAGAAGAGAAGAAGAAGAAGAAGAAGAAGAAGAAGACGATGACAGGTTTCGTTTCGGCTTTGTGCTCCAGATGCGGTAAAGAACATTCGCGGGGCTTCAAAGTGATTAGTGAGAGTGGGGGCCACTGGCCCTATCATCTTGGTGAAAAGAAATCAGGGCCTTCCATTGTAGATAATGGTTTGATATAATTTTGATGGAATGTATAATGCCCAACATTAGAAATTTGATATCTTGGTGATGGGTAACATTATAAGTGATGTTGCATGGGGTACTCGACCAAAACTCTGTTGGGTGTCCTATTTAAAAAAAAGAAGAAAAAGAAAAAAGAATGCACTGTAGATCCGCTTGTTAGACACTTAAACAGATAAAGGGAGCGCATGAGTTTGACTCGCGGTGCACTGCAAGGGCCCATTCTTGAAATACTTACGGTTGACATTTTACTAGATTAGAAAAAGTCAAAGACTTTATCTTTTAGATAAGGCGTCACATCAATAACACTTTGATTGAAACTTTCTTCAATCTTCTTAAAAAAATAAAAATAAAAAAGCAACCTCCTTTTTCCGATAAAAGATAAAAAGCCTCCACTTAATAATACAAAAGGTTAAAAAGATTACGTGACCAACAATTAAAAATCAAATAATATTATAATCAAATAATATTTTATTCTCTTTTGATTTAATGCTTTACTAAACTATGTTAACTTTATTTTTTACACATAAAATTATCAAACGGGCCCACCTTACCAATTGGATGGTGGTTTATTCCCATAAGGAGTGGGTTTGTTTCTTGCATTGTGTTTTCAACACCCTCCAGAGTTAATTGGCAGGCATGTGTTGCAGGGTCGTGAATAAGCCCAAGTACTAGTCCTCTTGGTCAAATTATATTGCCGTACCCTTGTCAACCAAAATAAAATTACTTATGAGATTTTTTGCTGGGAAATTAAATTAAATTTACTTGTCCAATTGCATTTGTTGATGTGTTTTTAATCTGCTAAGTCACCCTACGTCTATTTAATATCCTTCGGACAAATCTATTTTATCGAGAAATTTTATAAATTCAACTTCATGCAAGCAAACATACTAAATTAACTTTTAATTTACAATCAATGATACGAAGACAACCCAATGTGGGTGCAATATAGTAGGACCCGTTTGAACCAATGGAGAAACCAATTTCGACCAAAATTGTCTAATCGGGCAATTTAAAATACGGGTTTATTTTTAAATCAATGCCTATGCTATTTGTTTGGATTAACACCAATCCTTTACTGATAAGCAGGGCCGGACCTACATGTAGGCCTGGCCCTGGCCCCCCTTAAGTTTTCAAAATTTTATTTTTTACCACATGGCCCCTCTTAAGTTTTCAAGATTTTATCTTTTACCACTAAATTTTTCGTAGTTTTTTATTTTAACCACTAAATTGTTAAGATTTTCTTTTGATAATTTTCATTTGGCCCCATAAGATGCATGAAAATTGACCGAGTCCAATCAATTGCAGTGGCCCAACTCCTTGCTATGGGGCTCAACTCAACTACATACATCTGTGGTGGATGGCAAAATAGAAAAGGCCAAAATGCGTTGCACATATGAATTGAATATTAATTTAGCCTGACGACCATAACCATTGAATAAAAAAACATGCAAGTAGATAATTGGGCCAAATTTAAACAATTGGAGCCATATGACTTGAAGTCCAAACAATCAACCAATCACTGAAGGTAGCTGAAATGGGTCCCACAATGTATAATCTAAGCCGTCCTTATTTCTTTCCTCCCATTGTCTTGGATTAGCAATAACTGTGGCGTCAAGCAAGAAGCAAGGGAAGACACCATTTCAATCACAGTCAAGTCGGCTTTGAAAATCCCTTCTATTCCTTTCTAGAGTCCTTATCAGGAAACTTGTTATGTTGTTCACTGTCCCAAGGAATTAAAGACGTCATTGGGATAAAGAGTTCACGAAAGTGTCTATGCATTTAGTCTAAAACTTGATGAAAGTTGGGACGTCAACATATCAGATTGAATGGATGACAAAGGGCTAGTTTGGTAGTGGTTAAGAGGGGGCCATGAATATCTGAATTGGGTTGGTTTGGTGGGTCATAGTGAAAATACAATAAATTAATTAGTTTTGATTCGGATCATATTTGTGGATCATAGTGCAATGAATCGGATTGTTTCTGACTCAATGTTGATTAGCGAGTATGGACTATAGTGGAATCCAACCCATATGTTAGTCAAGTCAGCATTGTCAACCCAAACCCTGAACTGCAATAGTTGGCCATTAACTAGCTAGTCTAGAAGAACTAAAGCTTTTGTCAAATAAAAAAAATTCAAGATCATCTTATTAATCATATGATCAATGAGGCCAAAATTTGGTAGTTTGGGCCACCAAAATAGACGAGCATCTTATAAAATCATCGCAATGGGTTAGATTCACAAATCATGAGTCTACAATGGATCACTTCTCAATTCCCATGAGAAAGTACTGCCTTGTATTTACAGATTTGCATATTTGTACATACGTAATCAAACATAACTAGTTTACGCAAATCAAAAACAAAAACCAACAACAAAGTCATCACAACCTGATATCCCTATCCTATATACATGTCTGTTCTTATAACATTGTGACTGCTGAATACAGATATCATGCTTTTGTTGCCAGCAAACCCTCTTCCAAATTTGCATTAGACATCATTGAGTCCATGTAACCATCAAAGAATGGAGTGCTTGGGACATTTCCAAATCCATCCCTCAAATACTGATCCATATTATCCTGTAAGCATGCCTCTTCACCCATCATAAGATCACCATCCAAATTATCATTCAGTTGAGAACTCCCATCATCAACCCAAGAATTGTCTGTGAGTGCATTTTGGTAAGGACTTGCTTTCAATGGGTGAGACTGTCCTAGACCCTCTTCATTCAAAGATGAATCTAATGGTGGAGACATGAAAGAAGGGAGAGTGGGATGAAGTGAATTGCTGTTTATATTATTAGATGATGATTGTGCCATAAGCCCCGTGATAATCGCATTTTCGATGGATTTTACCCACTGTTTGACATAATCAGATAGCATAGGGTTGCACAAGGGCTGATGGGTTATTGGGTTTATTCCTTTAAGGACCAACAGCTTCCTTAGCTTTGTGTTCCACAAGTTCTTAATCTCATTATCTGTTCTGCCAGGTAGCTGGGAAGCTATAACCGACCACCTGAAAAACAAACACAAGAAAATACCCGTTCTTGTAAATGATGCATGGACCATTGACAAGTTAGGGTGAAACTGAAATTGCAGTTGTATTGTACATATTAACAAACAAAAGAAGTTCCCTCTTGCATCAGTTTGGAATAAGTCAGCAGTTCGAATTGAGTAGACTTGAGTAATCATGGGACCCACCCTTTTGAACTACGTTTGATTGGCTCTTCTATGCATTATTTCCTGAGGTTGCTTATCTAGTCATTAGATAGATTCAAAGATGACATCATTTTTTAAGTATATGTTAACTAGTTAAGTAAGTGAGAAGCACACGAGGGAATCTCAAGGAGATCATTTTTGTTGGTATGTGTTCCAAAAAAAAAAAAATTGCTAATTTGCAATTATTTGAGGTGAGTATTTTTGTTGATACAAGGCATCAATATGGACTAGTTATCTAGTAAGATCTTGTGGGCTTTGCTAAGAGTCTGATAATATTTGAAGGTTATGTTGAATTTGTAGGCTATCCGATAGCGCTAACCTAATGATTTGTGATCCAAGAATCAATCATTTGTAACATGTTATTTTCAAGAACTTCTATCACAAAGCTAAGATTTTTTATTTATTTTTTTTTTTTTGGTAAAAGAGCTATGAGGTGATTAGATGAGGATGATTTTCACTTAAAAGGATCCCTGTGGTTCCATATACATCCATCTAACCCTGCATTAATTGGCAATGTTCCAAAAGGGATCCATGGTATTCATCCCATCATCCCCTTAAAGAATTATGCAAATATGTAACCACCAGAATCACTTATTTGGATCCATTTTAGACATCAAAAGGTGAAGAAAACTGTTCAAAGTACATATTGTAGCTTCTGTGGACAATCACTCACTTGTTTCCTACTGCAGCATGGAGTTGTAGTATCAGATTTTCCTCCTCAAGCGTGAAGTTTCCTCTCCGAATGTCTGGACGTAGGTAGTTCATCCAGCGAAGACGACAAGATTTCCCACACCTTAACAAACCTGCAGAAGATCATGTTAATAAGATGTGCCTGTGGGATGCAGAGAACAGTGGGTTGGAGGAAAACCTTCATCTCCACTTTTTTATTTTTTTTGTTCTTTTCCAAAGAAATAAGTAATTTCTCTATAACTACTTCTTCGCAAAAAGTTCTAGAGAATGAAACACCCTTCTCTAGGGATCGAAAAATGGAATTCTTATCATTTTAAGTGTTGCTTGTTTATAATTTCATCATGGTTTTCGTTGTATGTCTTTGTTGAGGTCAACGTCCACCCTCGCTTCTGAGCAGTTATAATTATGGTCAAGCCCTTCTCTAAGGATCGAAAAATGGAATTCTTATCATTTTAAGTGTTGCTTGTTTATAATTTCATCATGGTTTTCGTTGTATGTCTTTGTTGAGGTCAACGTCCACCCTCGCTTCTGAACAGTTATAATTATGGTCAAGCCCTTGTCCTCACTATAAAATTATTTGTTATATCGTTTCCTATTACCAATTGGTTTTGGGATAAAAGATAGCTCAACGGGGTGTAAGATCCTACAAGTGGTACCAGAGCCTGGTAGGTCGGGTGTTCGAGTCACGGGGCACATGTTTTGAGAGTTATGCAGCAGGCTCATAGCTCAATAGGGTGTAAGATCCTACAATCTTTGTCCAATCAAACCCAAAGGCAAGGAGAAGAACTAGAAGATAAAAATGGTGAATCTCAACAAGGGAGGATTCCCTTCTCATCCAAATGAGCCCAAAGTATTTGAGCAACACTCATGTATTAAGAGTACAAGGTAGCTAGCTATATATTGGTCCCTTACTACCCATTTTTCATCAAAACTTGGAAAATATATAGAGAACTAATTAAAGGAAAATCATCATATTAATGCAATAATAGGGTCTTTTACATGTAAATAAAACCTTAGAATATACATACATTGACAGAGAAAATAGAGTTTAGAGCATGGACCCGTGCTAATTCTAGTTACAATGGACCACAGCTCCAACTAAAATGAAATTAAGCTGTTAACTGTTTTGCCTGTCATATACCAATTTCAGTAGTCACTGCTGTTGCTCCGCGAATTTAAAGACCCAAAACATAAAGTTGATAGGAACACAAAAGAATTGTATCATGCATGTCTATATAATGGTACGTAGACAATATGTTCATATCATATTAACATTCAAACCCTGATGTAAGCCATTAAAGCTCATAGTTTTTGAAACTTTTGTTTCTTTTACAACATTTATGACATAGTTACCAAAGTATAAATGCAGCCGAAATGAATTGATAAAACCAGGTGGGGGCCTAACCAATCTATCTTTTATTTCTATGGTTGCATGAGTAGAAGCTTCCAATAGAGGTCAAGGGATCGATCAAAGATTGGTAGAGACCCTCTTCTACATCAAAAAACAGGTGGGCCCTAATAATTTTATTGCCTGTTATGTGACACAGTTTTGGGAGCAACCTATATAGTAAAAAAAAAAGAAGGCTTAGTTAATTTTTGAGACATAAACCTGCTTTTGGTGGGACCTGGCGCCAACTGGTGTTGGGGTTGTTTAGGAGAAATGTTCTGAGCAATTGGTCCTCTTCATGGGTCCATGGGCCTTTCTTCAGACCAGCATGCTCACCACTGCAACATGGGGCTCGACCCATCTCACCACACTGCAGTTCCTAGAGATGGAAGTAGTCTTTGGAGGTGTGAACTCTGTTAGACCTTGCAGCAAAACAGTTAGTTACAGAGAAAGTGGAGAGACTGTTGGAGTACTGCTCTCTCACCTTGGGTAGTATATATACATGGGAAGATTAGAGAAGCATTTATTAAAATAGGAGGGAAGCATTCTCATTAACGAATGGGCAGAATGGCTTGTGGCAGAAAGCAAATGACCCATCTATGATACAACTTCTCACGAAATCTGAGTCTGATCATCATGATGTGATTGTTGCACCTTCATCGAAAAAAATATCCGTAAGATCAGAGAAGTTGGTCGAAACCTGTTCATGGGTGTTAACCATAGTTTTAAAAATCAGCCAAAACTGAGTTACATCGCCACACGGATAAAGTTTTCACTGCCACTACTTTTAAACACCTTGAAAGCAATGGAAAAATGGAGATTTGTACTGTTGACAAAGAGTGTGTTATATGTAAAGGCTTTAGCTTTGACCGATACAATGTCCGAATTCATAGTGTTTACTCTAAGAGCCTATGTGTCCTTCCAACTAAGATGAAAATGTGAAGAGTGAAGACCTTAATTAATTACTAGAGGGTCTAGCTAGACTCAAGGACTAATAAGAGCTAAATATTTAGAAAATGTGAAATCAAACCAGTCCTATGTAAGGCATAAGGCCAAATGATGAATGTTTAGAAACAATTTTTTTTATATGGAAAATGTTTCTAAATGATTGTGTTAATATCTTATTAACGGCGAACTTGCTGCAAACCATGTTTGAGTTGAACTCTGCCAATACGATTGACTAAATTAATAAATGAGTTGGATTCTAGCCGAGCCCATACTTACAATTTGACCAACCAACTTAAATCAACCCAACTCATTGCACTATGACTCACCAACCAACTCAACCTAACTATTAAGTGGGGGGTTCGAGTTGACCTTTTAGCTTTCGGCATAAGTTCAAGTACGTAAAAAATTTTAATGAACTAGGTTCAGGTTGAGCCTACCCAATATTGTGCGCAACCCAACGTAATTCGTTGCCACCCCATACCACTAATTACTACTAAACTCCCCTAATTAGTTAGATCACTCTTCACCCATTTGCATCCCTAGTTGAGACAAAAGACATGGATGCCCGGTCGTTGCCACAGCCTTGGAACTTTGTTAACTGTTCCAAGAAAGGACGTCATTGGCCTAAAGAGTTCAAGAAACAAAGATCGAAGAAGATGATGTCAGGAGGTTTTTCAATGCCCACTTGACCATTATTCAAGTGGTGTTTTGCCTTGCTTTCCGCCACAGGTTTTGCTATAATCATAGACTGCAGGGAGACAAGAGACTAGTATTACAAACCATTAAAAACTACATGCAGGACGAACAGATAAAACACTCTATTTCATACTTAATCACTAGAAATGATCCAATCCAAACCCATATTGTGGGGCCTCTTCAGCTAACTTCATAGGTTGGTGGATAGTTAGGACTACAAGATATATGGCTACAATTATTTTAGTTCGGTGCAATCATTTACTTGCATGTTTTCATTCAGTGGTAATGATCATCAGATCAAAATTAAAATTCGACCCGTATGTAAACTGTATTATCAGTCTTTCCCATTTGACATTCAACCACAAATGTATACCTTTTTGGAGCCACATCACATGGTTTGGGCTAGTACTGTTGACAGATGTGTGCAGTTCAGTTGGGGCCTAAACAATGGTTTGGCGTGATGGAATTGATTGGACATGGTCTTTCCTAGATATACTCTTGTGCTCTCTTTTTTTTCTTTTTTCTTTTTTTTTTTCGAAGTGTCATTCTCTAGGAGAAAAATTGTAACTTTTGAGCTTAGATTCTTTATCCTCTCACATTACGTGCTGAGAAACATAGATACCAACTGATGCAAATGGAACCTTTGACATCAACTATCATAGTATCAAATGAAAGAGCAAAAAGACAAAAGAAAGAGTAAATAAAAGAAAGTACTGAAAGAGCAAAAGGACAAAGAAAGAATAGGTAAAAGAAAGCATAAAAAATGGTGATGATGGCTTCTTAGTTCTTACCAAGGAGAAAAGGAAAATAACGCAAATGCTATATATTGGCAGACCAAAACAACCTTGTCCATAAAAGTAGTCTTTACAACTATATTGGCAGACCAAAACAATCGGTGCATACACCCTCTACTGTTTTATGGTAAGAGGTGGCTTGATGAGCCCCACCTGTGGCCCCAGTAATCATGGGACTAAGGGGATAGAAAGAGCCATCTTGAATGGGCCCATATATTAAGTTTGGGATCAATTACATGTCTCTAATACTTTCATCCATAGCCCACTAGTATAACGACTTTATATGAAAGAAAAAATTTGACCGTCAAACCAACAATCAGTCCATTCAGAAGGGTGAAAACTCAATCGATCCAGTGTGATTAAGGTGTCTCATGTATGGACAATTCGAATGGATCATAAGGTGGGCCGATAATGTTGCCTTCACCGTAAAACAGAGAAAGGTGTATCAGTATGCATATAGAAATTTCTCATACAGATTGATAATCCTAGTCATTTAACCAACAATAAATAAATCAACCTAAACTATTAAAAAGAATAAGATACATTTTCGCCATCTAGGCATAATAAAGTAAAAGAAATGATGAAGACAACTCTAAATTCACAACTCTTCTACACCATACCAGAAATTTGGCTACAACTTTCTTAACATGAGCAAGTACTCCACAAACTTGGGCTTGCTAGAGAACTAATTGAATAAACTTATCCAACAGATAGGTTCTTTCAAAATTGTTGCCATATAAACTATGGTCATCATTAAATAGGCCGAGCATAAATTTAGATTAATTACAACCAGAGCATCCCAAGAACTATTTTACAGGCCACTTGGTCATCATTAAACAGGCTAAACATAAATTGAAAACAATTACAGCTAGAGCAACCCAAGAACTATCTTACAGGCCACTTGATCACCTAATTTGAGGGTTTGGATTGGATAATGTATTCATCATGGTATCATTCACTGCAATTATGCAATCCATTAAAATATACAACTACCTAGTCTTATGTTTTTGTGTAGATTATTAAATGAAGCCTCCAGATGCAATGAGAAGCTTCTCCGAAGATTCAAGGACTAAGGAAAGAATTTTAAACTAAAGCCTAATCATTTGTTATGGGGCTATGACAATCTTTTCTATAATAAAGCTACAAGTATTTTCATTTAGAGAAACCTTCCTCAACATTTCTAGATCTTTGTTAATTCACCAAAACTGCATTATAAAATAGATAGTTACATAAGAAATCTTGCTAGCATAGTTTTAGACTTAGTAGTCCTGTGTAAAAGTTCCATTTTCTCTGACTTTTCCCCCATGTAGGTTGATTTTGTGACTATGAATGAGAAAGCTTTGCTCATAGACTTACAGAATGGGAGAAACTTGAGGTGTATGATGTATGCAGTGATTACAGGAAGATTGGAAACATAATAATAGTTGTAGTTACAATCAGGGAAAGAGGATTAGATTAATTAAGGCATATTACTTCCTTGCTTTGGTAGCTAATGCTGGTGGCCGACAGTGATGGACATGGGTAGGGTTGAATGGGCGGTGGGTAGGCCCCCCCCCCGACCCCCCCCCCCCCCCCTTTTTTTTTTTCTTCTATCGAAAGGGTTGGACTAATCTCTCCAAGCCCAAAGGGAAGCCGGCTAAACACCACTGTGGCCCCAAAGTGATAGCACTAGTGGACTAAACCTTCGATTCCTGAAGAAGGGGGAACCGGGGGTCGATACCAAGACCTCTTGCTCCAGAAGAGGGAAGAACCGTGGTCCTGACCACTTGGCCAACCCCTTGAGGTTAACCTGCCCCTATTAAAGGCAGGTTTTGATGGGTTTGGGGGTGGGTACGAGTTAAGATCACAATAGAAGTTGGGTTCAGGTGAGTGTACTTTTTGGCTGGTCCAATGCTATTAGTGAAGATAAGTAGGGCAGGTAAAGCGCTATTAGACATTATAAATTCCATTATTAGACATTATGAATTCCATTCTTCTTTTTTTTTTTTTTTTTCAGAAAAGGCTCCCATGAGAGAGCCCGCACACATGGAAAGAATGCAGCATACCCAGGGAATAGGGATCGAGCCATGGTTAGCTTGGTGAGAGATAGCTAACCAATTAAGTAGCCCATGGTTCTCCAAAAAAAGGTAGAATACAAAATGAAATCAATCACCCATAAATAAAGTGATGGACCCAACAATTAGCATGTATGAAGAGGGTTAGATTGTTTGAGCGGTTTGGATTCCAGAAAGGTGACCCCACTGATGGATTTAGTTGTGGCATTTGAACTTTATTGAAATGTTTCACCCTTCTATGAACCTTCTTTTTTTCTTTTCTTTTTTTCTATTTTGTTATTACCGTGATGAATGGTGATTCATCGCACTTCAAATAATTGTTTTGTTAAAATAACTGTCTACGAAAAATCATCCTTATCTAATGCATAACTTATAGGGTAAAAAAGTTCGATCTTACATAGATAACTTTTTTTTTTTTTTTTTTGCTAACGGAGGGTTCCCAACCCTTTGGGCTGGACTAATCCTTCCGGGCCTAGAGAGAAGCTGAGTAAATTCCCCTGTAGCCCCATTGTGGTAGTGCAGTTTCGAATCCACAACCTCTGGGTGCAAACCGTTGTCCTAGGCCAACTGAGCTACCCCTTGGGGTTCCTACTTGAACAAACAATCTTAGGAACAATAGGCCCCACTTACATGCCATATTTCTCTTCCGAGCAACACTATAAGCATTCTAGCTCTATGGGACTAACTTGGGCTCACCTTCTATCAATGCTGGTCCTTTCACACTCTCATCCCCAATGATCTCACATCAGGCCAATTTCACTCTCATTGAAACTTTTCTCCCCTATTGGATTGAATCTCAAATAAATTATGGTTAAAAGACAACAAAACTTTATGCCTATTAAATCAAGGGCTGGGGTGATCTGACAATACTTGTGTTAAACTGTGATACATCATTGTTGCTCATCCTTACTTAGATTTTCGTTAAAAATTGTCTGGTCTCATGATGGTGCGATTTCAGTGGGTAAGGGTCTATTGAATTCAGTTTATGGAATGGTGGATACTTATTTGAGTTTGGTGCGATCATTTAGTAGCATGTTTTCATGCAGTGATAATGATCATGAGATCAATATTTAAATTTCATTAGTCTTTCCTATAGGTTTGATTTAAATTGCAAACCATATTAGATTTAACATCAACCACATCCACATGTATACTTTTTTGGAGTCACATCACAAGGTTTGGGCTAGTTGACAGATGTGTGCAGTTCAGTTGGGACCCAGACAATGGTTTGGGATGGTGGATGGTCTTAATTCATAGATATACTCTTTTTCAGTTCAATGCTCCTCTTTTTTTTTTATTCCCTGTAAAAGTACCTTTCTCTGGGAGATGAATTGTGACTTTTGAGCTTAGATTCTTTATCCTCACAGTAAGTAGTCAGAAGCTTATAGATTCCAACTGATGCAACTAGAACTTCTGATATCAACTATCACAAAATGAAATAGAGAAAGAAGAAGAAAGATTAGGGGATGATAAAAGAAATCATAATAGTCCCCAGCTCTTACTCAGCTGGTTAAAGAAAATAGTCTTTACATCTCTTTTGTGAGTAAAAGGGAAGAAAAGGAACCCTAATTGTAGCTGTCTAAACATCAGAGATCCTAGAGAAAATCAAAATACTCAATCAAATCTACACCATTAAAAACAAGAAGTCTAATCTTAGCCATCCAAGGACAATAAAAATAAAAGAAATGACAGCATCTAGATTCACTACTCTGCTATACCATACCAGAAAATTAGCTACAACTTTCTTTATGTGAGTTGGAATCTCACAAGCTGGGGCTTGCTAAGATTAGCTAATTGAATAAGTTATCCAATAGATCTATTTTATATTCATCTTGAAATAGTTGACAAATGGCATATGGCAATGTTAAATAGGATGGACACAAATTTAAACAATGTACAACTAGAGAACGCCATAAGCTATTGTTTCAGGTCACTAGCTTAGTCCCCTAATTTGAGGGTTTGGATTGGATAATGTATTCATTGGTATGATTCACTGTATCCCATTTAAAATATTAAACCAGTCTTATGTTTTGGTGTAGATTATTAAATGAAGCCTCCAGATGGAATGAGAAAACTTATCCAAAGATGCAAGGATTAGGGAAAGAATTTTAAACTAAATCTAATAATTTGTTATGGCAATTATATATATTAAAGCAAAGGGAGAAGTAAGCTGTGAGGGGTGCCACCTCATCCCTACAAAGTCTCTCCTTTCAGAGAAATACAAAAGAAAAAAAAGGAGAGAGCATTTGCCTTTCACTTGGGGCCTTCTCAACCTCCTAAAATCTCTCCTTCCTTCTAATCTTCCTTAAAAATCTCTCATTTAGATTACCACCTTCTCAATCTCTTCAAATCTCCTAAAATCTCTCCATCCCTTCTAATCTTCCCTAAAAAAATCTCTCATTTACATTACCACCTTCTCAATCTCCCCAAATCTCCTAAAATCTCTCCATCCCTTCTAATCTTCCCTAAAAAAATCTCTCATTTACATTACCACCATATCATCTCACTACAATCTTTGTGAGCTATCATGACCATTGATTTAGTGATCTAGGTGACGTAAAATCCATGCCACAAAAACTCATGTGTTCTAATTTTATTCAACGCCCACCTTCTTCACCACAAAAACTCATGTGTTCTAATTTTATTCAACGCCCATCTTCTACACCTAAATCCCTACTTTTCTTTCATTGAGACAAATCTAACACCAATCTGATTTGGGCTATCATCAAATGATCGTGTCAAAAACATGTGATTTCACCTTTTCCATTCTAAATTTTAATCATGTGTTCTACATGTGATGAATTCATTGGAGGTCTCAATTATGATGGGGATGAAATATGGCTGCAATATGCCATGAGGACAGTGTTTTTTTTTATTTGTTTAGATGCAAAGGTGGGACCTACTGTTGGATTTATAGGACTGACCTTAGGGGTGCTCATGAGCTGACCAGCCCAATCCCTACCTGATCAGGATCACATTGGGCTGGACTTGTGTGCTGTTTGAAGGCTCATTTTCTGGTTTGATCATAATTTTTTGGGCCAATAGTAAAATAGTCCGGGCCAAGCCTACTCATGCTAAATGATCTGGTCTCTGGTTTCAGCAAATTTCTCACAGGAAAGGGTCTATATAGCATTGGCTTAATTTGCAAGCCTATGAGCCGGGTTTGGGGCTTAATTATAAGCACCACAACCTTTCGTTTGGGCTAATGTGAACCATGAATACCACTAAGGCCTGTTCATTTTGTGTGAACAAAAATGCCATTTTGTATGAGGATTTGAGGATTGGGCAGTGACTCCTATTTGGGCTCAAGAGAATTCCTTTGACCCAATCAGTGAGGCCCATCTAAATCCCTACTTTTCATTAATTATATTTAAAAACTCTTAAATTCTTATATATCTTCAATTTTGACCCCGGGCTTAGCACGGGGCTTTGCTGCTAGTCTTCTTTTATAATAAAGCTGCAAAAAAATTCATCTAGAGATGTAAAAAACCAACCTCAACATTCCTAGATCTCTGTCATTTCACCGAAGCTGCAGTATAAAAATAGATAACTACATAAGCAAAATCTAGCATAGTTTGAGACTTTTACCTCCTATGGAAAAAGTTCCATTTTCTGTGACTTTTTCCTCCATAAGGGGTGTTTTTGTGACCAGGTATGAGAAAAGCTTGTTTATAGACTCCCAAAATGGGTGAAACTTGAGGTGTATGATGTGTGCTGATTACATGAGGATTGCAAACATAATAATAGTTGTAGTTACAATCAGGGATTAGATTAATTAAGGCATATTACTTTCTTGCTATGGTATCTAATGTTGGTGGCCGATAGTGATGGAAATGGGTTGGGTTGTATGGGTGGTGGGCTTGACCCAGGCTTTGATGGGTTCGATCCGAAGTGGGTTAGGGTTAAGATTTCAACAAAAGTTGGGTTCAAGTGAGTTTAGTTTTTGGTTGCTCCGACGCACCCCACATTTACTTGCGCCTAAAGTGAATATAAGTTGGGCCGGTAGAAACGTTAGTTGCAGTTATATAATATATATATATATATTATATAATATGAAGCTAACTAATTTCAATTTAGAAATCAGTCTGATTTATGCAATTGATTTTGGCTTTGTTACCAATTTATTATGACCCTCTAATCTCCATCTTTCACGTCTTCTTTCCCCTCGGTCATTCATGATGGTCTTGTTTCTCTTTTATCTCATGTCTTCCTTTCCCACCTTTTAAACAAGTGAATTGGTAGTTCTCAGTGGTGCTTCGGAAACACAAATAGTCAGTGTATACATGATGATAGTTGTTGGTAGGTGCAGGGTATTTGGATATGTAGTCATAGAATAAAAATGGGTCTAGGTTACATAGCTTACCTGATTTTCTCGTATCTATTTTAATTCTTAAGACGGGGAGACTGAATAAGACTCCAATGAAGTGGTTAGGAAAGAAATGTAGAATTGTGAAATTATAGTTAATATAACCTCAAATTGAATATAGGCTATAGTGCAGCGTGTACAATAACTTTTATATTCATTTCTTTGTGTAAAGCTCTTTCTATGTAGGATATCATTGATTTTACTTATGAATTGGATCGTATCACAATACGTCTCCAATATGTTATAATTTGAATGCAATTGTTGTTTGATGCGTGTCCATGTTTTGTACGGGCATCTCTCACTAGTTTACACATGATGAATCCCATTCAATTTTCTCAGAAAAAGTAGAATACAAAAAGGAAGTTAATCCCCTATAAATCAAGCGATCAACCCCAATAGTTGGCTTATAAGGGGGGACCTATAGGGGTGTAAAGTAGGCTGTGCCGGGGCTTCCAGGCTGGCCCAGCCGTGCACGGCCCATGGCACGGCTTAGATTGTGCACTACCTCAAATGGGCTGGGCCTTGCTGCCCAAGGGTTGGCCCACATGCCACTTCTATTTATATATATAGGGAGGCGGTCCTGTAAGGACCGTCCTTACAGTTTACGGTGCGGACCGCCTATTGGGGCCCATTGTGAGACCCACACTTGTCATGGGACAAAGGGGGATTGAAATATCTAAGTGGGGTCAATTATATATCAAATTTGAAATCAATCTAATACCTCTAACCCCTTCATCCATGGCTCACAAGTTTAACATCTTTATATCAAAGAAGAAAAATTGACCATCAATCCAACGGTCAAGTTCATCCGAATCCATATATATATATATATATATATATTGAAATAGACTTTATTAGACTTTTAGGGGTTCTTAACTTGAAAAAACGTTGAAACTATTAAAATAAATGCATAAACATTGATATTAATTTACAAATGAGAAATAAATATTTAATTATTTTAATTACTATATTTTATTTCTATAAAAATAAAATTTTAATATATAATTTTAGTGCCAGGCCGGGCCGGGCCACGCCCCAAGGCTCCCTGGCCCAACATGGCCCATCCTTTTGGGTTGTGCCTTGCCAGGCTAGCTCAGTCAATGCAGTCAACGGGCCTGGCACGGCCAGGCACAATTTTTTTCGTGATAGGCCGGGCTGCCCAGAAGTTTACACCCTTAGGGGGACCCCACTCATGGTTTTAATTGTGGGGTTTGCACTTCATATTTGAAATGTTTTACCCTTCTATGGACTCTTGTTTTCATCATTACCGTGATGACATGGTGATTTATCCCTTTAAGTAAAGGTTTCATTAAACTAACGATCTATGAAAAATCATCTTTATCTAGCGCAATAATAGTCATGTAATCAAAACTTTTAACTTTTTATAGATAGCTAATCAACCAAACAATTTTAAGAAAAAATAGGCCCAAATTACATGCCCTGTTTCATGTACTCAGCCAGCATTACTATGATACATCATTGTCGCCCACCTTTTACTTAGATTTTGTTGTTAAGTGGTCTGGTCTTATGGTTGTGTGTGGGTTAGGGGTTCATTGAATTGAGCTAATGGAATGTGTCAAGGGGCACAAACAAGAATTTTTCATTGGGGATCAAACTGAATGCGATTTTGGCATAAATTTATTAGTTGACCAAATACTCAAGTAATTAATCATAATAAACCGATGATTAAGGGGCATTGAAGCTTACTGGTTTACGAAGACTTCTTTTATCGTGATTCAATCGAATGGTGGATAATAGAAGAAAAGCGTCCAACTGGTCTAATTGGTGATTGATCGTAGGCTTGGATTGATTACATGAAATTTGTGGCTTTGTGTTTTTTTTTTACAAATAGTAAAGAGTTTTGGTGGCAGTCTAATATATAACATATGTCATAATCATGGCATGGTGGAATATTGGATATATGATTGGGTATTAAGTTGTGTTCAGCAGGCCCTATTATAAGGAAGAAGGTTAATTATAGGGATGTAAATAGGTCCCGATTATCCGATTACCCGAAGGTTCCGACCCGTTAATAACCGGGCCTGGGTCCTTATTTAGGCCCCGATAAGTAAATGGGTATAAGTCTAGATCCACCTTGGTTCGGACCTTTGGATCCAAAACCCGACATATTACCTCAATTTTCGAGAATCTCTCCTTAAAACTATATATATATATATATATATATATATATATTTTTTTTTTTTTTTTTTTATATCATTCTCTACGTAGACCCGGACCCGGATCTAGACCCGTCCCATATATGGTTCTAGTTCTGATTCTGGTTCCGGTTCAGGAGCCAAAAAATTGGTTCTGAAACGGTTCCGGGTCCAGATCCGGTTCCACCTTCTTTCTAACGGTTCCAGATTCCACCATGGACCCGGACCGGAACCGACCCATTTACAACCCTAGTTAATTAGATTAGTCTCATCAAAGCTACTAGTCATCTAATTAAATGAATAGTTCTCATGGAAGCGAAGAATGGTTCAACCCTGGATCCAGTTACTAATTGGGCCTAAGTATGGACCTAGAGCCATAACCATTATATATCAACCGGGCCTAAAAGGGCTACATCACTGAATTTTCTGGGCTGAGTCCTTCGGATAACCGGGTGTATCTTAATTGAACAAATGCAGAGCATGTGTATGTTACTAGATTATAAACAAGTCATTTATAAACGGGCTAATATATGCATTCCCTCACGTAGTCAGGATAGCTCAGGCCATGAGGTGAATGACTCGACTTCATTAGTTCTTGTTCCTGAGCTGAGCAGCCCTACTCAGCTGAGCTTAGATGACTGAGTTATAGCCCCACCCTGGCTCCATTTCCATTTGAGTCTAGGTTTCTTCTTCTTCTTTGGTACCCCATCTAAGGACTCGAGAGCCCACATAAGTGGAAAGAGGAAGCTGACACCATGGGAAGAAGCACAGTTAATTTGGTTGAGTTGAATTGACGGGTTGAGTAGCAAGAAGCCAAGAGTGAACTCAACAAACCCTTAATCAAGGAAAAATCAAACAAATTAAAGTGAAAGTGGTTAGCCTTCAACTCTGAATTATTGGGTCAGATAAAGAATTGCCACCTGCTTAGCAAACTTCAGTGACATGAGCTATGGTACTTTTGAAATCTACAAAAAATTCCAAAGTTGAGTTTAGATTCAATGAGGCTTTTTCATAGAGAAACCCTGAGTTGTATTGTGGAACTCCACTTTGGAGCCCAACCATTGAAAATTGGAGTGGCTCAAAATAAATGTCCTTCCAATTTTTCAATGGAAGTTATGATTAATACAAACTTATGTATATTTATTAGTAACTTTTTTTTATCAAATGATCAATCTTAAATCGAAAGCAACTCTTTTCGTGGTAAAATATGGAGATACTCCAACGGAAGGTGTTTATTTTAAACTGATTATATTTTTAAGAGGAATTTACGGCGTGGATCCCCATAGGACTCCATACCACTATTGAGGTCCCAAATACATCGTATTTATGGATAAGGTCATCAAGGAGCGTTTTTGTATTTTTTTTTTTGTCATTAAGCGAATGGTCGATATTGACTATTTTTATGGTCAATATCAACTATTCCGCGGGAACCCATTTTATGGTCGATATCGACCATTCAGCGGGAACCCAAATAAAAATTAGGTTTTTCAAGATGGAGAAGAGGGGAGGGGAGGAGGAGGAAGAAGAGGGGATGGGTCCTTTCACGGTCCCTTCTTCCTCATCGCCATTGTTGAGGGCTATCTCCTCTTTTTCAAAATTCCTTATCTCACATTCTTCATATTTCCTTATTCTTTTCCAAAGAAATATACAAAACCCTCCAATTTCTCCCATATTTTTCTTTATAACTAGCAGACAGAAGAAAAAAAAAAAAAAAAACCAACAACCCAGATCAGAAATCTGAAAAAGAAACAGAGAGAGATAGAGAGAAATGGTCATACTCATACATCAACACTACAACCAGATGGGTGCTGCAATCGGATACCATTGAATCCTTTGACCATGTAAGCAGGACAATTAGCATAGAGATGGTAGCGGCCAGAGACCCATGTCCCTACCTTCCATCTCACCCTCCCCTCTATCTACACACTCACCATTAGCCCTCCAAGGTTTTGATCCTCCCTCAGTACAAGTGCAACATAAGGAGATATAGGAACAGAAACCTTATATAGAAAGAGGAAATAGCCCTCAACAATGGCAATGAGGAAGAAGGGACCGTGAAAGGACACATCCCTTCTTCTTTCTCCTCCTCCCCTCCTTTCTTCTCCATCTTGAAAAACTCAATTTTTATTTGGGTTCCCACAAAATGGTCGATATCGAACACAAAAATGGTCGATATTGACCATTCGCTAAACGACAAAAAAAAAAAAAAAAAAAAAAAAGCACTTCTTGAGGACCTTATCCATAAATACGATGTATTTGAGACCTCAACAGTGATATGGGGTCCTATGGAGACTTGCGCCGTAAATTTCTCTATTTTTAATAAGTGAGATCCATCAACTACACTAAAATTAAAAAAAAAAATCTCAGAAAATCTGATTTTCATAAACGTCCTCTCCTAATAAGTTCATCTCCAATTTCAAATAAATTTTTTTTTTTTATCATGAACCATATAAAGGGACATTTTTCATTGGTCAATAATTCAATATGATGGCCACACTGTGAAGCAGTTTAAACTCTCGCAGATGGGCCCCACTGAGGAGCTAGAGGATCGCGACCGTCCGATTATCTTGATCGGCATTTGATGAAAAAGCCAGAAACCCTAATAAGTCGACTCGACCCTTTCGCCTCCTTTCACTTCTCCTTCATAAGCCTCAAAGCCTCTGCTCTCTCTCTCTCTCTCTCGCATCTGCAGCAGGCAGCCATGGAGAACGCAAGAACTGTGAAAGACGTGTCGCCTCACCAGTTCGTGAAAGCCTACGCCGCCCATCTCAAACGATCTGGAAAGGTCACTTCTTCTTCTTCTTCTCTCTCTGGATTTGAAGCTCTTAACTTTACTTTGATTAGATGTTTCATTTCAGTGATGGGGCTCTTTCCTATGAGTTTTTAGGAAATGGGTTCTTCTTCTACATGTTTTAGGTAAGTATATTGGGTGCCTGAAATGGGTTCTCAATCGGATGATTAGATAGCATTCACCCAAACAGAGATCGGTTATTTTGTGTCCCTTTTTCTCTCACTGTACAGCCTCGGAAGAAAAAAAGATATGATTTTTTTGGTGTTGGACTATTGGTAGTGTTTAGTCTCGTAATCTTGAGGTGTGTAAGGGCTTTTTTTGATGGAAAACTTATGATTCCTAAGTGTAACTAGCCATGTCTTGATGACCCATTGACACCAACAAAAGTACAAAAGGGAGGGCGGTGTGGTATGGTGGGTGTTGGATTAGTTGTGGGTTAGACATCTACCAAAAATTTATTTTGTTTGATGTTTCTAGTTCTCCGAACTGAGGAGAAAAAAAATGGAGTGGTTAAAAGGAAACATTGTTTCGATCTGACATTGATAAGGGCCTATTTGTTTGCATTGAAATAGAATGCATATGAATGGATTACACGGGGACTCATGGTCATATGAGCAATGAGCTCTATGGGAGGATTATTAAAGACATGAAGGATGAAGGATAATATGAGGTGAGGGGTGGAAGATACAAGGCAGCTATCTGGATGTGATCTTGTCTTTCCTAAGATTTGATTTAATATGGTGATGGCTGGGTATCTCCATCTTTCCCTATTGAATTTTCATTGAAGGGGAGATTATTTGGTGGTCTTTTCTGGATGTTCACCTTTCAGTTTTCATTTTCAACAGCTTATAGAAATACAAAGGTTTAGAATTCCTTGGAATTCAATTACATGAAACAAGCAGGCCCAAATGAGAATTTTGAGTTCCAATTATTTTTGGGTTGAGGGTGTTCATATAAGTCCATTTAATAAATCAGCATGTGTCTTCAACTATGCCAATGAAACCATAGCTTGCAGATTTGCGACTTGGACTCAAATTAGAAAGCCAAGCAGTGGAGTCAACTTAATGACTTAGGCAGTCATGCCAAGTTCTTTGTTTTAAATCTTCGACAAAAGCCAATACCGTAGTTGGAATCTGCTCATTGTCATAAACACATGGTTGTGAGTTCGGGTTATGTAACAAATAAAAAAATGAAAATATAAAAATTGTGAACAAAAGTTTAAAATAATTATACAATGCACTAAAATAGTGTTGTATAAACACACATAAAAGTAAATAGTTAATTTTAAATCCATTTGGAGGGGGGAGGTGATTGGTCCTCCACTTAATGTTGAGTACTTGTGTCATTTCCATGTTTTTCATGTAGTATTCTCAATGAGAACACAACAAAAAATGCTAGCTAGTTGAGTAGTAGCCTGACTGGTTCTTATTCCTGGGTTTGAAACCTCAAGTGACATGTGTCTTTTTGTTGGTTTTAAAGTTTCAAAAGTGCTATGCATCTTGGCCAATGACCAAGCCTTAGAGGCTGCTAGCAATTAGTAGATACGGTGGATGAGATCTTGAATTGGCTAGGGAGGCACATGCTTCCTTTGTCCATGTCCCTGGGACCGCTATGCAGATGCAGGTGTATAAATGAAGCAGTTCAGCCTGCATAAATCGGTCTTAGACAGTGTAGTAGCTCTTCCAATTTGAATTGTTTTCCCCTGGACAGTGGAGGGCTGTAAGCAGTTGGGTATTTGGGTCTCCTTTGTTTTGGTTGGGATTCCTTATCCCCCACCTTGTCGGTATAGGCCTCTCGTACTATAGTTACATTCAGATTTTAATAAAATGTTATCTTTAGAAAAAGGCACTAGCGTGCTGACTTGATTGCACAGCTTCAAAAGCTCCTGCAGAATATTATTCTCTATGTACCTACATATCTTATTTAATTTATACTGTAGTGGTTTTTTAGTTTGTGATTAATGTAATCAGATTCCCATAATTAGCAAGGAGATTTACTTGTAATATCATATATTGAGAGGCCTTCATGATAGAGGGTGCCATTTTCAATTATATCTGTTTCTATTGAGGTGACAGCTTGTTAGAACTTGGAAGGATTAGAGCAAGGATAGAATTAGACCCTGATTCTTCATTTCCTTGGTTGGGATTCTTATGCTTCTAATTTATGTCTATGTAAGTCCATTGCCATTTGTCAATACTTTGGCACTTTTTTTACCAATCCTGGTTGACGATTGACAGTCTCTCAGCCATAAAATCTGCCTAACAAATTTCGAGTCTACTATGGACAAGAATTGTACTTGGGCAGTTGGGCCTACTGACATTTTTACTTTTTAAAAGGTTTGAGCCTAAGATAATAAACAGTTAAGGATTACGAGAGGAAACGTTTGGGTTGCATTTGTGAGAAGAGAGGATTCTGTGATAGAGCAGAAAATTGTTCTGATTTTCGGTGAGCCCACTGTTCCATTGTTTGGTGTGAGACATTTCCTTGCGGTAAAGGGGAAAAATGAACTGATGTTTTCATAATCCTTAATAAAGAGGATGAAGAGTTCCTATTTGATGGGTAGGAATGCAGGATTCCTCTCTCCTTTGAAATCTACAAAGATCGTAATTCTCTCGTTGTGCAAACAAGTTCTTAGGAATTCAGTAATATCACAAGATAAGAAAAACAAATAAAAGCTCGAGTGGGTCATCAATTGTGGGATGATCTAAACCACGGATAGTCATTTGCTACACAAAAAAAATAGGGTGATCCAAAACCCTGAAACTTTCGCTTCTATAGACAAGATGGAAAGTGGAGGACTGTATTTTTATCCTTCAATTGCACTACTTTGTTGGTTTTTGCTGACTTCTTCTAGATATATTGTTCTTTTGCAAATAGATGGAGCTTCCGCATTGGACCGATATTGTCAAGACTGGAAATTTTAAGGAGCTTGCTCCTTATGACCCGGATTGGTACTACATTAGAGCTGGTACTGATTCTATCCTTCCTTTGTTTGTGTTTGCCCATAATTTATTGATTGCCTGGAAGGAAAGTTGGTGCTTTCTTTGTATGTACATCTCATATAATTCTCTGATTATTTCTGCTCTGCAGCTTCCATGGCTAGAAAGATTTACTTGAGGCAGGGTATTGGAGTTGGTGCTTTCCAGAAGATCTATGGTGGGCGCAAGAGAAACGGAAGTCGGCCCCCACATTTCTGCAAGAGCAGTGGTTCTGTTGCTCGTCATATCCTTCAACAACTCCAGAAGATGAACATTGTTGACATTGAACCAAAGGGGTGAGTGAAACTTGGTACCTTTGTCATTTCTTTACAGGACATTATCTGATCCTTCTTATGTTGGTCATGAAAGTAATTTTCTTGACTCTGTAGAATATGCTGGCAATGATGAGATATTATTCATTATAAATGTTGGGGAACTTGATTGGACTGCAACTGGTCTGAGTTGGCTCAGTTTGGCCAGTACTTACCTGCACCCAGCCAAACTAAGTACTAGTCAGCAATAGATCACATACACACAACCCCCCCCCCCCCCCCCACCCCCCCCCCCCCCCCCCGCCCCGCCCGCCCCGGCCCGGCCCCGGCCCCGGCCCCGGCCTTCTCTCTCTTTCTTTTTTTTTAGTGTCATTAAGTGATTGATCAATTTATTGAGCTATGCATATGCCAAGATGGCACACTTGGAAGGTCTGAGCTGTTATCGAGGGGATCATTCAAGCAGATGCTCTGACACAGAAATCAGTGTCATGCATGCTGGGTCTGCCTAATGAGTGGATCGCCTATTCTTGTGCTAAGTGATTCACATAGCAGGTCCCACCTGATTAATGGTGGGGATGTGAATGCTGACATGCTTGCTTGGAATTGAGCAAGGATACAAACCCTTAGAGAGAATGCTATGAATTGGAAACGGCCAATTCTTTGCAGGGGGGAATATTCACCTGCTCGTGGTGCGCATGCGCGCTGTGCATCCAGAACATCCCAGAGGTGGGTCTTACCTCTGAACTTCATACATTATGCGCATTCCGGATGCTATGTGCCTGCACTTCATGCGCATGTGAATATTTTCCCTGTGTAGAGATCACAAATAAAACATCAGTTTACTTGCTTTCTTTTTGCTGGCGGAGGAAAGGTTTCCGTGATTTTGTTATTTCTACTGTTGAAAAAAATTAAAGTAAAATGTTTTATTTTTCTGCTTTCAGATTGGTGGCTATCTGAATACAGCTTTAGTTAGAGAATCATATGGAACCTGTTACTTAATCTGTTTATTTTCTTTTGGCTATTCTATTACAGTGGGAGAAGAATTACATCCAGCGGTCAAAGAGATCTCGATCAAGTTGCTGGTCGGATTACCGTTGCTCCATGAGCATCTTCTTGGTTTAATTGCTGGTGTTGTGTGTTTGACATTGAAGTTATTACATGGTAATTTTGTAGGTTTCATTTGATATGTGCGCCTTTTATGGACTCTTACCATGGATTTTTTAGCCTTTTGAGCTTTAGAACTTGAGAACGAGAAGTTGTGTTGGTTTCATGTTTTCCCTTAAAACTTGATTGAGCTTTAGAACTTGAGATGAACGAGAAGTTGTGTTGGTTTCATGTTTTCCCTTAAAACTTGTTTTCATCATCTATTATAAAAATTCACTGTCATTTCCAGCAGTCTTCACTTAATGACTAGATGAAAGGGAAAAATAGTCGATACCTGGATCCTGTGCTTATCATAATTAACTTACCAGTAGCTTTGCTTGCATATCATACACAGGTGCGTCATGCCAGATTGATTGTGGCTTGCTTACCCTTTTGTTACTGCTGATAAATTCTGGCAGTAATTTTGCGTGGCTGTCACTTGTGAATTGCACTAGCAGTGATAGCAGATCAGTTATTGGCCATGGGGCTGTTTATTATTTGATTCGGTTGCTGGGGTGATATTGTCTCTGCTGAGACCAGTCCTGGGACACTGCTCATGTTGTTTTACATAACCTGCTTGATGCTTTTCCATCCATGAAAATGAGAACTAGAACTGGTTCCTGGCATGTGAATATAATAATGCTCATTAAGTTTTGAACATTGGTATAATGGGTCATATGAGCTTTGGGCATGTTCTTCCTTTCAGAGAGGACTTTGATTTATATATAGGGTGTGAAATGGTAATGGGTTATGTGTGGAAATTTACATTAGTACTGAGTCTATTTCAATGAGCGGTGTGTGGAATTCAGTTTTCTGAAAAGAAGAAAAACTCAATTCACATCATGATTAACCATGGTCATTACTTTTTCGCCAGAAAGGTTTTTAACCATATCAGCTAGAACGATGCTTGGGGGGCATGTAAGTGCCGATTGTTAGGAAATTCCAGGGCTAGACAAGCTTTGCAATGCATGACTTTTAATCTCATTCACTTCATGATTAACCATGGGCGTTGCTTTTTTCGCCATAATCAAGTATGAAACCACTATATTCCCTGAGAGATGCTTGGGGCATGTAAGTATCATTGGCTAGTTCGGCACTTTACTAGCATAGTAAAAGTCAAGTAAAGCCTTCATTTTTCAGACAAGATGTCATCAAAAGTACTTTAATTCAAAATACCTTTCATCATTTTCAAAAAAATTAAAAAAGTAATCACCTTTATCTACTAAAAAAAAAAACAATCTACTTTCCCATACAAAAAGTCAAAAAAATTTCATAACAAATAAATAAATATAAAATACCATCATAACCCACTTATATTTTATTCTTTCTTCAAAATCAATTTTACTTCACTTGACTCTATTAGTAGAGTTGCTAGGGATTTACACTAGGGATTCAAAATTTTGCAAACCGATTTTTTAGCTTTTTTTCCCTTCTTTTACTTCTTGGTGGGTCATGGGTCGGGGCTTAGTTCACAAAATGATGGATGGACATGTGCGAATAACAATGGCATGAAATAAAATCAAATCACGATAAACACACAATAAATCGTAAATTTACTTTACCGGTGAAGTGAAGTAAATGGTCAATATGAGAGAGAACAAAAGTAAGGATGTAGTAGAATCCAAAGGTGAGAGAGTAGCATTTTTATTTTTTTTTCTCTTAAAAAAAAAAGTGTGTTTTTTGTGAAAGGGAGCTCATGGATAGGGCTTTTGGCATGGGGACTAGTTATTAATTGATGGGGCCGTGCTCCTCGTTTTTTTTTTTTTTTTTGGCACTTAGTGCATTAGAGCCATAATCCCCGTCCGGCTCAAATATATATATATATATATATTTATGAGAGAGGGAGAGAGCAGTAATGCGGGGACTCAAACCCATGACATCTCACAGCTGAGCTAGCCTAGGACTTGGGTTGTAAATGGGTTCCCGATTCTTCGATTACCCGGAGGTTCGAACCCGTTAAGAACCGGCTTTGGGTCCTTATTCATGCCACGATGAATAAATGGGTCCGGTCTAGTTCTTCCTCGGTTCGAACCGGTGGACCCGATACCCAACATATTTCCTTAATTTTCTAAAATCTCTCCTAAAACCCATACTTTTTTAATATCATTCTCTACCTAGATCCGGACCCGAATCAAGACCCGTCCATTATATGGTTCTGGTTCCGGAGCCAGCAAATCGGTTCCGAAACGGTTCCGGGTCTGGATCCGGTTCCACCTTCTCCTTAATGGTTCCGATTCCCCGTCCACCATGGACCCGGACTGGAACCGGCCCGTTTATAACCCTAACTAGGACATGGCAAGAAACTCATTTTTCTATGCTATAGGTCTATCATAGGCCGGGCTCGGGCTTCATTATTTCCATGTGGCCTGGGTTCGGGCCAACAACTTCAGGCCTAACTCATACTTAGGCCAAGGTTAGGCTTTTCGTTCAGACGTGGCTGTTGGACATTCCTCGGAATAGCCCTGCCTCGTCAATGAACATCCCTAGTCTTTTTTTATCATTCACCCGCAGGAGAGAGTGTCTTTTTAACCTTGTTCTTTTATGGTGGAGATGGTATTCGAAACCTAATAAATTTTCTATTTGACCCTCTCTTTTTAATGTCTCTCGTATTAGCCGTTCAATTTTATGTTAATTGAAAATGGAAAGGCCTTACGACTTCATTTGGACACTCAGGCAGCCTTATCGCTTTTGGCATGGGCTGTAAATTCGTATTTTCCACTTTTCCTCCTCTCTAAGACGAGGAAATCCGGAAATTGCATATATACCGCGGTTTCATACGGCGGCAATCCTGTAAACCTTTTTTTTTAGCCTTTTTACCCTTCTTTTACTTGTTGGTGGGTCACGGGTCGGAGCTTAATTCACAAAATGATGGATGGACATGTGTGAATAACAATGCGATGAAATAATATCTAATCACGATAAACACACAGTAAATCGTAAATTTACTCTACCGGTGAAGTGAAGTAAATGTTCAATATGAGAGAAAAAAAGTAAGGGTGTAGTAGAATCAAAAGGTGCGAGAGTAGCATTTTTATTTTTTCTCCTAAAAATAAGTGTTTTTTTTTTTTTTGTAAGGGAGCTCATGGATTGGGCTTTGGGCATGGGGTCTAGTTATTAATTGATGGGCTCGTGTTCTGGGGGTTTTTTTATTATTATTAGTTTGCACTTACTGCTTGAGAGCCAGAATCCCCGTCCGGCCCATATATATATATATATATATATATGTGGGAAGTGCTCCTATGAGAGACACTCTCACCAACTTGGTGAGAGATGGGTGGGGGCCCTCACTTCCATATCCACTCTCACCAACTTAAATGCAAGGACCCCCAACTTAAATATGAGGGCCCCCACCCATCTCTCACAAAGTTGGTGAGAGTGTCTCTCATAAGAGCACTTCTCTAGATATATATATATATATATATATATATATATATGAGGGAGGGAGGGAGCAGTAATGCGGGGACTCAAACCCGTGACCTCTCACCCTACCTAGGACATGGTAAGAAACTCATTTTTTTGTGTTATAAGTCCAACATAGGCCGGGCTCGGGCTTCATCATTTCCATGCGGCCGGATTCGGGCCAACAACTTCAGGCTTGACTCATGCTTGGGCTAGGGTTTTTTTTTATTATTATCATTTTGCACATACTGTTTGAGAGCCAGAATCCCCGTCCGGCCCATATATATATATTTATGTGGGAGGGAGGAAGCAGTAATGCGGGGACTCAAACCCATGACCTTCACCCTACCTAGGACATGGTAAGAAACTCATTTTTTTGTGTTATAGGTCCAAAATAGGCCGGGCTCGGGCTTCATCATTTCCATGCGGCCTGTGTTCGGGCCAACAACTTCAGGCTTGACTCATGCTTGGGCCAGGGTTAGGCTTTAAGTTCAGATGTGGCTGTTGGACATTTCTCGGAATAGCCCTGCCTCGTCAATGAAAACCCCTAGTCTTTTTTATCATTCACCCGCATGAGAGAGTGTCTTTTTAACCTCTTTTTTATGGAGGAGACGATTTTCGAAACCTAATATTTTTTTTTTTATTTCACCCTCTCTTTTTAATGTCACTCGTATCAGCCATTCAATTTTATGTTAATTGAAAATGGAAAGGTCTTGCGATTTTATTTGGACACTCACGTAGCCTTCCGCGTCTGGCATGGGCTGTAAATTCGCATTTTCCAATTTTCCTCCTCTCTGAGAGGAGGAAATCCGGAAATTGCACATATATCGTGGTTTCATACAGCGGCAATCCTGCAAACCTATTTTTTAGCCTTTTTATCCTTCTTTTACTTGTTGGTGGGTCACGGGTCGGGGCTTAATTCACAAAATTATGGATGGACGTGTGTGAATAACAATGGGATGAAATAATATCTAATCACGATAAAAACATAGTAAATCATAAATTTACTCTACCGGTAAAGTGAAGTAAATGTTCAATATGAGAGAGAGAAAAAGTAAGGGTGTAGTAGAATCAAAAAGTGCGAAAGTAGCAATTTTATTTTTTCTCCTAAAAATAAGAGTTTTTTTTTTTTTGTAAGGGAGCTCATAGATCGGGCTTTGGGCATGGGGTCTAGTTATTAATTGATGGGCTCGTGTTCAGAGTTTTTTTCTTTTTTTTTTTGCACTTAGTGCTTGAGAGTCAGAATCCTCGTCCGGCCCATATATATATATATATATATATATATATATATATACATATATATATATACATATTTATGAGGGAGGGAGGGAGCAATAATACGGGGACTCAAACCCATGACCTCTCACCCTACTTAGGGCATGGTAAGAAACTCATTTTTTTTTTGTTATAGGTCCAACATAGGCCGGGCTCGGGCTTCATCATTTCCATGCAGCCTGGGTTCGGGCCAACAACTTCAGGCTTGACTCATGCTTGGGCCAGGTTAGGCTTTCAGTTCAGACGTGGCTGTTGGGCATTTCTCGGAATAGCCCTGCCTCGTCAATGAAAGCCCCTAGTCTTTTTATCATTCACCCGCATGAGAGAGTGTCTTTTTAACCTCGTTTTTTAAGGAGGATCCGACTTTCGAAACCTAATATTTTTTTATTTCACCCTCTCTTTTTAATGTCACTCGTATCAGCCGTTGAAATTTATGTTTTTTGAAAATGAAAAGGTCTTGTGATTTTATTTGGACACGCACGTAGCCTTACCGCTTCTGGCATGGGCTGTAAATTCGCATTTTCCAATTTTCCTCCTCTCAGAGAGGAGGAAATCCAGAAATTGCACATATACCGTGGTTCCATACAGCGGCAATCTTGCAAACCTATTTTTTTAGCCTTTTTACCCTTCTTTTACTTGTTGGTAGGTCACAGGTCGGGGCTTAGTTCACAAAATGATGGATGGACATGTGCGAATAACAATGGGATGAAATAAAATCAAATCACGATAAACACACAGTAAATCGTAAATTTACTTTACCAGCAAAGTGAAGTAAATGGTCAATATGAGAGAGAACAAAAGTAAGGGTGTAGTAGAATCCAAAGGTGAGAGAGTAGCATTTTTATTTTTTTTCTCTTAAAAAAAAGAGTGTTTTCTTGTGAAAGGGAGCTCTTGGATTGGGCTTTGGGCATGGGGACTAGTTATTAATCGATGGGGCCGTGCTCGCTGTTTTTTTTTTTTTTTTTTTTTGGTATTTAGTGCATTAGAGCCATAATCCCCGTCCGACTCAAATATATATATATATATATATTTATGAGGGAGGAAGGGAGCAGTAATGCGGGGACTCAAACCCATGACCTCTCACAGCTGAGCTAGCCTAGGACTTGGGTTGTAAATGGGTCCTCGATTCTCCGATTACCCGGAGGTTCGGACCCGTTAAGAACTGGGTTTGGGTCCTTATTCATGACATGATGAATAAATGGGTCTGGTCCAGTTCTTCCACGGTTCGAACCGGTGGACCCGATACCCAGCATATTTCCGTAATTTTCTAAAATATCTCCTTAAAACCCATATTTTTTTAATATCATTCTCTACCTAGATCCGGACACGAATCAAGACGCGTCCATTATATGGTTCTTGTTCCGGAGCCAGCAAATCTGTTCTAAAGCAGTTCCGGGTCTAGATCCGGTTCCACCTTCTCTTTAATGGTTTTGGTTCGCCGTCCACCATGGACCCGGACCGGAACCGACCCGTTTTTAACCCTAAGTAGGACATGGCAAGAAACTCATTTTTCTGTGCTTTAGGTTTATCATAGGCCGGGCTCAGGCTTCATCATTTTCATGCGGCCTGGGTTCGGGACAACAACTTCAAGCCTAACTCATACTTAGGCCAAGGTTAGGCTTTTCTTTCAGACGTGGCTGTTGGACATTTCTCGGAATAGCCCTGCCTCGTCAATGAACAAACCTAGTCTTTTTTTTATCATTCACTTGCAGGAGAGAGTGTCTTTTTAACCTTTTTTTTTTTTTTTTATGGTGGAGATGGTATTCGAAACCTAATAATTCTTCTATTTGACCCTCTCTTTTTAATATCTTTCATATTAGCCGTTCAATTTTATGTTAATTGGAAATAGATAGGTCTTGCGACTTCATTTGGACACTCAGGCAGCCTTACCGCTTTTGGCATGAGCTGTAAATTCGTATTTTCCACGTTTCCTCCTCTCTGAGAGGAGGAAATCTGGAAATTGCACATATACCGCGGTTTCATACGGCGGCAATCCAGCGAACCTAATTTTTTACCCATTTTACCATTCTTTTACTATTTGGTGGGTCACGGGTCGGGGCTTAATTCACAAAATGATGGATGGACATGTGTGAATAACAATGGGATGAAATAATATCTAATCACGATAAAGAAACAGTAAATCATAAATTTACTCTACCGGTAAAGTGAAGTAAATGTTCAATATGAGAGAGAAAAAAAGTAAGGGTGTAGTAGAATCAAAAGGTGCGAGAGTAGCATTATTATTTTTTCTCCTAAAAATAAGAGTTTTTTTTTTATTTGGACACTCACGTAGCCTTACCGCTTCTGGTATAGGCTGTAATTCGCATTTTCCAATTTTCCTCCTCTCAGAGAAAGGGAAATCCGGAAATTGCACATATATCGTGGTTTCATACAATGGCAATCCTGCAAACCTATTTTTTTAGCATTTTTACCCTTCTTTTACTTGTTGGTGGGTCACAGGTCGGGGCTTAGTTCAAAAAATGATAGATGGACATGTGCGAATAACAATGAATGAGATAAAATCAAATCACGATAAACACACAGTAAATCGTAAATTTACTTTACCGGTGAAGTGAAGTAAATGGTCAATATGTAGAGAACAAAAGTACGGGTGTAGTAGAATCCAAAGGTGAGAGAGTAGCACTTTTATTTTTTTCTCTTTAAAAAAGAGTGTTTTTTTTTGTGAAAGGGAGCTCATGGATTGGGCTTTGGGCATGGGGACTATTTATTAATTGATGGGGCCGTGCTCAGGTTTTTTTTTTTTTTTTGCACTTAGTGCATGGGAGCCAGAATCCCCGTCCGGCTCAGATATATCTATATATATTTATGAGGGAGGGATGGAGGGAGCAGTAATGCAGGGACTCAAACCCATAACCTCTCACAGCGGAGCTGGCCTAGGACTTGGGTTGTAAATGGGTCCTCGATCTCCGATTACCTGGAGGTTCGGACCGGTTAAGAACCGGGTTTGGGTCCTTATTCATGACACAATGAATAAATGGGTCCGGGTCCAGTTCTTCCTCAGTTTGAACCGGTGGACCCAATACCCAGCATATTTCCTTAATTTTCTAAAATCTCTTCTACATATTTTTTTAATATTATTCTCTACCTAGATCCGGACCCGAACCAAGACCCGTCCATTATATGGTTCTGGTTCCGGAGCCAGCAAATCAGTTCCGAAACGGTTCCGGGTCTGGATCCGGTTCCACCTTCTCCTTAATTGTTCCGGTTCCCAATCCACCATGGACCTGGACCGAAACCGACCAGTTTATAACCCTAACTAGGACATGGCAAGAAACTTATTTTTCTGTGCTATAGGTCCATCATAGACGGGGCTCGGGCTTCATCATTTTCATGCGGCCTGGGTTCGGGCCAACAACTTCAAGCCTAACTCATACTTAGGCCAGGGTTAGGCTTTTCGTTCAGACGTGGTTGTTGGACATTTCTCAGAATCGCCCTGCCTCGTCAATGAACATCCATAGTCTTTTTTTATCATTCATCCCCAGGAGAGAGTATCTTTTTTTTAAAAAAAATTATGGTGGAGATGGTATTCGAAACCTAATAATTCTTCTATTTGACCCTCTCTTTTTATTGTCTCTCATATTAGCCGTTCAATTTTATGTTAATTGGAAACCGATAGGTCTTGCGACTTCATTTGGACACTCAGGCAGCCTTATCGCTTTTGGCATGGGCTGTAAATTCGTATTTTCCACTTTTCGTCCTCTCTGAGAAGAGGAAATCCGGAAATTGCAGATATACCGTGGTTTCATACAGCGGCAATCCTGCAAACCTATTTGTTTAGCCTTTTTACCCTTCTTTTACTTGTTGGTGGGTCACAAGTCGGGGCTTAATTCACAAAATGATGGATGGACATGTGTGAATAACAATGGGATGAAATAATATCTAATCACGATAAACACACAATAAATCGTAAATTTACTCTGCCAGTGAAGTGAAGTAAATGTTCAATATGGGAGAAAAAAAGTAAGGGTGTAGTAGAATCAAAAGGTGCGAGAGTAGCATATTTATTTTTTCTCCTAAAAATAAGAGTTTTTTTTTTTGTAAGGGAGCTCATGGATTGGGCTTTGGGCATGGGGTCTAGTTATTAATTGACGGGCTCATGTTCAGGGGGGTTGTTTTTATTATTATTATTTTGCACTTACTGCTTGAGAGCCAGAATCCCTGTCTGGCCCATATATATATATATATATATATTTATGAGGGAGGGAGGGAGCAGTAATGCGGGGACTCAAACCCGTGACCTCTCACCCTACCTAGGACATTGTAAGAAACTCAATTTTTTGTGTTATAGGTCAAACATAGGCCAGGCTCAGGCTTCATCATTTCCATGCGCCTTGGGTTCGGGCCAACAACTTCAGGCTTGACTCATGCTTGGGCCAGAGTTTTTTTATTATTATTATTATTTTGCACTTACTGCTTGGGAGCCAGTCTTTTTTATCATTCACCCGCATGATAGAGTGTCTTTTTAACCTCATTTTTTATGGAGGAGACGATTTTCGAAACCTAATATTTTTTTTTATTTCACCCTCTCTTTTTTAATGTCACTCGTATCAGCCATTCAATTTTATGTTAATTGAAAATGGAAAGGCCTTGCGATTTTATTTGGACACTCACGTAGCCTTCCGCGTCTGGCATGGTCTGTAAATTCGTATTTTCCATTTTTCCTCCTCTCTGAAAGGAGGAAATCCTGAAATTGCACATAAACCGCGGTTACATACGGCGGCAATCCAGAAAACCTATTTTTTTAACCATTTTACCATTCTTTTACTTGTTGGTTGGTCACAGGTCGGGGCTTAATTCACAAAATGATGGATGGACATGTGTGAATAACAATGGGATGAAATAATATCTAATCACGATAAAGACATAGTAAATAGTAAATTTACTCTACCGGTAAAGTGAAGTAAATGTTCAATATGAGAGAGAAAAAAAGTAAGGGTGTAGTAGAATCAAAAGGTGCAAGAGTAGCATTTTTATTTTTTCTCCTAAAAATAAGAGTGTTTTTTTTTTTTTTTTTGTAAAGGAGCTCATAGATCGGGCTTTGGGCATGGGGTCTAGTTATTAATTGATGGGCTCGTGTTTAGGGTTTTTTTTTTTTTTTTCACTTAGTGCTTGAGAGTCAGAATCACCGTCTGGCCCATATATATATATATATACATATTTATGAGGGAGGGAGGGAGCAGTAATACGGGGACTCAAACCCATGACCTCTCACCCTACCTAGGACATGGTAGGAAACTCATTTTTTTGTGTTATAAGTCCAACATAGGCCGGGCTCGAGCTTTATCATTTCCATGCGGCCTGGGTTCGGGCCAACAACTTCAGGCTTGACTCATGCTTGGGCCAGGGTTAGGCTTTAAATTCAGACGTGGCTGTTGGACATTTCTCAGAATAGCCCTGCCTCGTCAATGAAAGCCCCTAGTCTTTTTTATCATTCACCCTCATTAGAGAGTGTCCTTTTAACCTCGTTTTTTAAGGAGGAGACGATTTTCAAAATCTAATATTTTTTTATTTGACCCTCTCTTTTAAATGCCACTCGTATCAGCCGTTCAAATTTATGTTATTTGAAAATGGAAAGGTCTTGCGATTTTATTTGGATACTCATGTAGCCTTACAGCATCTGGCATGGGCTGTAAATTCGCATTTTCAAATTTTCCTTCTCTCTAAGAGGAGGAAATCCGGAAATTGCACATATACCGTGGTTTCATACAGCAGCAATCCTACAAACCTGTTTTTTAGCCTTTTTACCCTTCTTTTACTTGTTGGTGGGTCACAGGTCGGGGCTTAGTTCACAAAATGATGGATGGAAATGTGCGAATAACAATGGGATGAAATAAAATCAAATCACGATAAACACACAATAAATCGTAAATTTACTTTACCGGAGAAGTGAAGTAAATTGTCAATATGAGAGAGAATAAAACTAATGGTGTAGTAGAATCCAAAGGTGAGAGAGTAGCATTTTTATTTTTTTTCTCTTAAAAAAAAAGAGTGTTTTTTTGTGAAATGGAGCTCATGGATTGGGCTTTGGGCATGGGGACTAGTTATTAATTGATGGGGCCGTGCTCAGTTTTTTTTTTTTTTGGTACTTAGTGCATCAGAGCCATAATCCCCGTCCGGCTCAAATATATATATATATAAATTTATGAGGGACGGATGGAGTAGTAATGCGGGGACTCAAACCCATGACCTCTCACAGCTGAGCTAGCCTAGGACTTGGGTTGTAAATGGGTCCTCGATTCTCCGATTACCCGAAGGTTTGGACCCGTTAAGAACCGGGTTTGGGTCCTTATTCATGACACGATGAATAAATGGGTCCGGGTCCAGTTCTTCCTCGGTTCGAACCGGTGGACCCGATACCCAGCATATTTCCTTAATTTTCTAAAATCTCTCCTAAAACCCATATTTTTTTAATATCATTCTCTACCTTGATCCAGACCCGAATCAAGACCCGTCCATTATATGGTTCTGGTTCCGGAGCCAGCAAATAGGTTCCGAAACGGTTCCGAGTCTGGATCTTGTTCCACCTTCTCCTTAATGGTTCCGGTTCCCCGTCCACCATGGACCCGGACCGGAACCGACCCGTTTATAACCTTAACTAGGACATGGCAAGAAACTCATTTTTCTGTGCTATAAGTCTATCATAGGTCTGGCCCGGGCTTCATCATTTCCATGCGGCCTGGGTTCGGGCCAACAACTTCTGGCCTAACTCATACTTAGGCCAGGGTTAGGCCTTTCGTTCAAACGTGGCTGCTGGACATTTCTCGAAATAGCCCAGTCACGTCAATGAACATCCCTAGTCTTTTTTTATCATTCACCCGCTGGAGAGAGTGTCTTTTTGTCCTTGTTTTTTTTATGGTGGAGATGGTTTTAGAAACCTAATAATTTTTCTATATGACCCTCTCTTTTTAATGTCTCTCGTATTAGCCGTTCAATTTTATGTTAATTGGAAATGGAAAGGTCTTGCGACTTCATTTAGACACTTAGGCAGCCATATCGCTTTTGGCATGGGCTGTAAATTCGTATTTTCCACTTCTCCTCCTCTCTGAGAGGTGGAAATCCGGAAATTGCACATATACCGCGATTCCATACAGCGGCAATCCAGCAAACCTGTTTTTTGAGCCAGTTTACCCTTCTTTTACTTGTTGGTGGGTCACGGGTCGGGGCTTAATTCACAAAATGATGGATGGACATGTGTGAATAACAATGGGATGAAATAATATCTAATCACGATAAAAACACAGTAAATCGTAAATTTACTCTACCGGTAAAGTGAAGTAAATGTTCAATATGAGAGAGAGAGAGAGAGAAAAGGTAAGGGTGTAGTAGAATCAAAAGGTGAGAGAGTAGCATTTTTATTTATTTCTCCTAAAAATAAGAGTGTTTTTTTTTTTTTTTTTTTGTAAGGGAGCTCATAGGTCGGGCTTTGGGCATGGTGTCTAGTTATTAATTGATGGGCTCGTGTTCAGGGTTTTTTTTCTTTTCTTTTTTTTTTGCACTTAGTGCTTGAAAGCCAGAATCCCCGTCCGGCCCATATATATATATATATATATATATATACATATTTATGAGGGAGGGAGGGAGCAGTAATGCGGGGACTCAAACCCATGACCTCTCACCCTACCTAGGACATGGTAAGAAACTCATTTTTTTGTGTTATAGGTCCAACATAGGCCGGGCTCGGGCTTCATCATTTCCATGCGGCCTGGGTTCGGGCCAACAACTTCAGGCTTGACTCATGCTTGGGCCAGGGTTAGGCTTTAAGTTCAGACGTGGTTGTTGGACATTTCTCGGAATAGCCCTGCCTCGTCAAAGAAAACCCCTAATCTTTTTTATCATTCACCCGCAGGAGAGAGTGTCTTTTTAACCTTGTTTTTTTATGGTGGAGATGGTATTCGAAACCTAATAATTCTTCTATTTGACCCTCTCTTTTTAATATCTCTCGTATTAGCCGTTCAATTTTATGTTAATTGGTAATAGATAGGTCTTGCGACTTCATTTGGACACTCAGGCAGCCTTACAGCTTTTGGCATGGGCTGTAAATTCGTATTTTCCACTTTTCGTCCTCTCTGAGAGGAGGAAATCCGGAAATTGCACATATAATACGGTTTCATAAGGCGGCAATCCAGCAAACCTATTTTTTTAGCCATTTTACCATTCTTTTACTTGTTTGTGGGTCACGGGTCGGGGCTTAATTCACAAAATGATGGATGGACATGTGTGAATAACAATGGGATGAAATAATATCTAATCACGATAAAGACACAATAAATCGTAAATTTACTCTACCGGTAAAGTGAAGTAAACGTTCAATATGAGAGGGAGAAAAAGTAAGGGTGTAGTAGAATCAAAATGTGCGAGAGTAGCATTTTCATTTTTTCTCCTAAAAATAAGAGTTTTTTTTTTTTTTTTTTTTTTGTAAGGGAGCTCATGGATTGGGCTTTGGGCATGTGGTCTAGTTATTAATTGATGGGCTCGTGTTTTGGTTTTTTTTTTTTTTTTCTTTTTTTTTTTTGCACTTAGTGCTTGAGAGCCAGAATCCCCGTCCGGCCCATGTATATATACATATTTATGAGGGAGTGATGGAGCAGTAATGCGGGGACTCAAACCCATGACCTCTCACCCTACCTAGGACATGGTAGGAAACTCATTTTTTTTGTGTTATAGGTCCAACATAGGCCGGGCTCGGGCTTCATCATTTCCATGCGGCTTGGGTTCGGGCCAACAACTTCAGGCTTGACTCATGCTTGGGCCAGGGTTAGGCTTTAAGTTCAAACGTGGCTGTTGGACATTTCTCAGAATAGCCCTGCCTCGTCAATGAAAGCCCCTAGTTTTTTTTATCATTTACCCGCATGAGAGAGTGTCTTTTTAACCTCGTTTTTAAGGAGGAGAGGATTTTTGAAACCTAATTTTTTTTACTTGACCACTCTTTTTAATGTCATTCATATCAACCGTTCAATTTTATGTTAATTGAAAATGGAAAGGTCTTGCGATTTTATTTGGACACTCACGTAGCCTTACGCCTTCTAGCATGGGCTGTGATTCGCATTTTCCAATTTTCCTCCTCTCAGAGAGGGGGAAATCCGGAAATTGCACATATACCGTGGTTTCATACAGCGGCAATCCTGGAAACCTATTTTTTTAGCCTTTTTACCCTTCTTTTACTTGTTGGTGGGTCACAGGTCGGGGCTTAGTTCAAAAAATGATGGATGGACATGTGCGAATAACAATGGGATGAGATAAAATCAAATCACGATAAACACACAGTAAATCGTAAATTTACTTTACCGGTGAAGTGTAGTAAATGGTCAATATGTAGAGAACAAAAGTACGGGTGTAGTAGAATCAAAAGGTGAGAGAGTAGCACTTTTACTTTTTTCTCTTTTAAAAAGAGTGTTTTTTTGTGAAAGGGAGCTCATGGATTGGGCTTTGGGCATGGGGACTAGTTATTAATTGATGGGGCCGTGCTCAGTTTTTTTCTTTTTTCTTTTTTTTTTTTTTTTTTTTTTTGCACTTTGTGCATGGGAGCCAGAATCCCCGTCCGGCTCAAATATATCTATATATATTTATGAGGGAGGGAGGGAGGGAGGGAGCAATAATGCAGGGACTCAAACCCATAACCTCTCACAGCGGAGCTGGCCTAGGACTTGGGTTGTAAATGGGTCCCCGATTCTCCAATTACCCAGAGGTTCGGACCCGTTAAGAACCTGGTTTGGGTCCTTATTCATGAAACAATGAATAAATGGGTCCGGGTCCAATTCTTCCTCAGTTCGAACCGGTGGACCCGATACCCAGCATATTTCCTTAATTTTCTAAAATCTCTCCTAAAACCCATATTTTTTTTATATCATTCTCTACCTAGATCCGGACCCGAATCAAGACCCGTCCATTATATGGTTCTAGTTCCAGAGCCAGCAAATCGGTTCCGAAACGGTTCCAGGTTTGGATCCGGTTCCACCTTCTCCTTAATTGTTCCGGTTCCCCATCCAACATGGACTTGGACCGGAACCGACCCGTTTGTAACCCTAACTAGGACATGGCAAGAAACTTATTTTTCTGTGCTATAGGTCTATCATAGACCGGGCTCGGGCTTCATCATTTCCATGCGGCCTGGGTTCGGGCCAACAACTTCAGGCCTAACTCATACTTAGGCCAGGTTAGGCTTTTCGTTCAGACGTGGCTGTTGGACATTTCTCGGAATAGCCCTGCCTCGTCAATGAACATCCATAGTCTTTTTTTATCATTCACCCCCGGGAGAGAGTATCTTTTTAACCTTTTTTTCTATGGTGGAGATGGTATTCGAAACCTAATAATTCTTCTATTTGACCCCCTCTTTTTAATGTCTCTCATATTAGCCGTTCAATTTTATGTTAATTGGAAATCGATAGGTCTTGCGACTTCATTTGGACACTCAGGCAGCCTTATCGCTTTTGGCATGGGCTGTAAATTCGTATTTTCCACTTTTCCTCCTCTCTGAGAGGAGGAAATCCGGAAATTGCACTTATACCGCGGTCTCTTATGGTGGCAATCCTGCAAACCTATTTTTTTAGCCTTTTTACCCTTCTTTTACTTGTTGGTGGGTCACGGGTCGGGGCTTAATTCACAAAATGATGGATGGACATGTGTGAATAACAATGGGATGAAATAATATCTAATCACGATAAACACACAGTAAATCGTAAATTTACTCTACCGGTGAAATGAAGTAAATGTTCAATATGAGAGAAAAAAAAGTAAGGGTGTAGTCGAATCAAAATGTGCGAGAGTAGCATTTTTATTTTTTCTCCTAAAAATAAGAGTGTTTTTTTTTTTTTTTTTTTTTTGTAAGGGAGCTCATGGATTGTTCTTTGGGCTTGGGGTCTAGTTATTAATTGATGTGGTCGTGTTCAGGGTTTCCTTTTTTTTTTTTTTGCACTTAGTGCGTAAGAGCCAGAATCCCCGTCCGGCCCATGTATATATACATATTTATGAGGGATTGATGGAGCAGTAATGCGGAGACTCAAACCTATGACCTCTCACCCTACCTAGGACATGGTAGGAAACTCATTTTTTCGTGTTATAGGTCCAACATAGGCTGGGCTCGAGCTTCATCATTTCCATGCGGGCTGGGTTTGGGCCAACAACTTCAAGCTCGACTCATGCTTGGGCCAAGGTTAGGCTTTAAGTTCCGATGTGGCTGTTGGACATTTCTCGGAATAGCTCTGCTTCGTCAATAAAAGCCCCTAGTCTTTTTTATCATTCACCCGCATGAGAGAGTGTCTTTTTAACCTCTTTTTTATGGAGGAGATGGTATTCGAAACCTTTTTTTTTATTTGACCTTCTCTTTTTAATGTCCCTCGTATTAGCCGTTCAATTTTATATTAATTGGAAATGGAAAGGCCTTGCGACTTCATTTGGACACCCACGCAACCTAACTGCTTCTGGCGTGGGCTGTAAATTCGCATTTTCCACTTTTCCTCCTCTGTGAGAGGAGGAAATCCGGAAATTGCACCTACACGGTGGTTTCATACAGCGGCAATCGTGCAAACCTATTTTTTTAGCCTTTTTACCCCCTTTTACTTATTGGTGGGTCATGGGTCGTGGCTCAATTCACAAAAAGATGGATGGTCATGTGTGAAATTCAACAATGGGATGAAATAATATCTAATCACAATAAACACACCGTAAATCGTAAATTTACTCTACCGGTGAAGTGAAGTAAATGTTCAATATGAGAGAGAACAAAAGTAAGGGTGTAATAGAATCAAAATGTGAGAGAGCGGCATCTTTATTTTTTTTTTCTCTTAAAAAAAGAGTTTTTTTTTTTTTTTTTGTGAAATGGAGCTCATGGATTGGGCTTTGGGATTGGGGACTAGTTATTAATTGATGGGGCCGTGCTCAAGTGTTTTTTTTTTTTTTTTTTTTGCACTTAGTGCTTGAGAGCCAGAATCCCCCGTCCAGCCCATTTATATATATAAATTTACAAAAAGTCTACTTGTCCCGGGGATCTTGTCCCGGGACTGGCCCGACTCCACGTGGGAGGGGCATTTTGGTCATTTGCCAAATGACCAAAATGCCAAATGACCAAAATGCCCCTCCCATGTGGAGTCAGGCCAGTCCCGGGACAAGATCCCGGGGACAAGTAGCATGGCTCATAAATTTATGAGGGAGAGAGGAAGGGAGGGAGCAGATAAGGGAAAGAATATATAGCCTGTTTGATAGAAATTTTTAGAGCCTGTTTGTTTGCTCATTATTGAATTCCTAGTGATCTTGATTGGGTGTCGGTCAAGTATGAAGTGAATCAACTTTGGCTAAAGCTCGTGCTAATTGAATAATCATAACCATTGATCTTGATAGTTGTTTTCAACACAATTGAATGGTAAACAAGGCTTCAGGTGATTATTTTCCATGGCCATCTACCAGTTACTTTCCTCAACAAGTCGTCCAAACAAATGGTCTGAACTTTTCCAACTGGTGTGATCTTTTGTGACTAACTCAATTGTATGTCATACATGCTTGCCACATATATACACAATTTCAGAGGCTGCTGGAACAAAAATTTGTGAGCTTGTCTTTGGGGCGGGTCGTCTGTGGGTGAATGGAAGTTACTTGAAATAAGATGGAAATTAAAAGGTAGGTTTACATCAATTTCCACGGAAAAGGTCTGAAGTTGACATTCTGAAATGAAACTGACTGAGAAAGTAAGAACAATTAAGAACATGGAATTAAGATTAACATTCTGCTGTGGATGTATGTACTAGATAGAACAGGGATGATTGGAAGGTATATTGATGGATTAGCAGATAAGCCTTACATGGATACAATGCATTGAACACAATCATTTGATTAAAGAATCCCAAAATTTTAAATTTGTCTTTTTATTAAAAAAAAAAAGTTAATTTCTTTTGAAGATTTTAGTCAAAAGTCATCATACAGATCATTTTATGTGGGATTCATCCCTATTTTCTTTGCCTGAAGGCAAAAGAGGATTAGATTAAGAAGAAAGTCAGAAGAAAATGAACCCCAAAAAACAAGAGAAACAAAACCAAAGGATCAAAAGGAGTACAGTAGAGAGAGAAAAAAAAAAAAAAAAAACCAAGTGGTATTCATCATTCATCCCTATCAGGGGCGGACAAGAAAATGGAACTAGGGGGGCCCAAATGAAAATTATTAAAAGAAAATTATAACAATTTAGGGGTCAAAATAAAAAATTACAAAAAATTTAGTGGTAAAAACTAAAATTTTGAAAACTTTAGGGGGGCCATGGCCCCCCTAGCCTACATGTAGGTCCGCCTCTGATCCATATATATGATAGGACCTTTCAACCCCTCGTAATATAGTGATTTGCATGCATTTAAGTAGGTCCTACCCTTAAGTGGTACCGACATTTCTTAACCCAAAATGACTCAATTAACTTTTTTATAGCTACCATAAAAACTCATACATATCTACTTAGGTATTTCTTTCAATAGCGTAGGGAGATTTTAAATTATTGGGTATATTCTTCTTCATTTTTTAAACTCTCATTTGCAAAATAATTTTCATAGTGTTCCTTTAAATCCTAAAGGCAGATTGATGAATCCCAGTTCTAACCCTGGTTTATTTCTTTATTCTATGATGCATTTTCTTTTTGATGCTTTGGCTTTGCTTAATTCTTTTGTAGACATTTGGGGGCTCCTCTATCTCTGGGCTATATATTATTTCCCTTATCAATATATACATCTGCACTTTAAAAAGAAAATCCCAAAAGATCATAGTGGAATTAGGACTCTGGGGCTACAGGGAATTTTACCCGGCTTTCTCTCCTGGGCCCGTAGGGACTATTCTGGCCCAAAGGGCTGGAAACCTGCGTTATCCAAAAAAAATAGTGGAACTAGGACTGGACCTTTATAATGTGTTTTTTGACCTAGAATCGTACTCGAACTTGAAACGGGTCTAACTTATTGGACCTGGACCTTACTCCAATGGACTTGACTCTGGATCTGATTAAAAACCCCGAGTATTATTACAGACATATATATGATATAAAACGTCAGTGGGCCCCATAGGTTTAGCGGTCTTGCCGTGCATGGTGATCATGGGCGAGAAGAGTTAAGTGGGATCCATCTAAGAAAATGGAGTTAGGGTGTGGAGGTTTACAGAAGGGCTTAGCTTGGGTAGGCGGCCCGCCAAATTTGAGATCCAAAGAATCTCTGATGATTGAGATTTGGGCTCCTTTAATTAACGGTCCAAAATTGTTCGATCGCAAATCCTATGGTGTGCACAGACATACAAATCTCAAATTGGGCCCGATGGAATCCGGTGTTTTAAGGTGGCCCCGATCAAAAGCGGCCCAAGAGTGGGCCCCATAGGCTTAGCCGGGTCTTGTCCATGCTGGACATTTCTCTATTAGAGCTGAATCATACAAGGATTAGAAATGTGTAGCTCGATTCGGATCCAGAGGCAGGAACTTTAACAGGATCCGACTCCGAGTCCAACTTTTTGTACCCGAGATTGCATTTGGGTCCAAACTCCTAATACAAATAGACCCAACCGAACCCAACCCATTGACACCCCACCCCATTTAGAGGAAAGGGATGAGGGCAGTTTTGTCAATTCCTTTTGAATCGAATACAGACTCCATATAATGATCTCTTGTTATCCACTTACAATCGTGCTGTCTCTCTCTCCCACCTCATGGCTTCTTCGTCTTCTCCATCCATTCTCCTCTCCTTCGGTAAGTGCTGCAAGACGCACACAGTAGTAACTTTGTAATTTTTACCAACCACAAGGAAATCCTCTGTTTGTATGCAGGCATTTACGTGGAAATGGAAATCAGTTTTCGCGCATCTGATTAATATTCCTTGAATTTCAATTCTCCATCGAATTCCGTTCAAAAAGGCGTCCGTTTCAACGACTCTCGCGCGTGACAGTTTCCATTTTCTACTCTCTTTAGTTTCTCTATTGTTTGCTGCAGCAAAGAATTTTCCGCAGTGAAAATGTGTGGAAAGCACCTCTTGGTTCTAAATCTGCTTTCCACAAAATCTTGGGAAATTCTTTCACTTATAGGAAAATGAAGATCATGGAAAATGTTAACATGGAACTGTGGAAAATTACTTTCCCTTGGAAACCATTTTCATTTACAAGGAAAATGCTCCGCGCAAATGTACCCCATAGAAAGAGTGAAAAAAGGGAATCAGATGATCAGAACATACATTTCCACTGGATGTGTTTTGCAAAAACAACAAGCTTAGACTCAGAATTTATCCAAATGTGGTTGGAAAAAAATTTTCAATTTTTTTGCAGACTATAGTATTGTTTTTATAATTTCCTACTCATTTATGGTGCCAATTTCTGGCAAAAAGCTCCTTGAAAGAATTGCAAACAATTGTGTCTCTTCCTCCCTTTCCTTATTTCAATTATTCGTAATTAGCCTAATTAATTGCAGTGTTAGTTGATTATGCTCAATTAGGAGACAAACGGGTCCGATTAATTAATGTAATATCCCGGACCTCGAGGATGTGATTAGCCTAATTAATTGCAGTGTTAGTTGATTAAGCTCAATTAATCGGACCTGTTTGGCTACTAATTGACCTTAATAAACTAACCCTGCAGTTAATTAGGCTAATTACATCCTTGAGGTCCGGGATATTACAGAGTTCATGCAGTTGCATTTTTTTTTTCAATTTTCATTCTTGTTCTACTGTGAGTTTATAGATGATTTGGATGGAAATGTAACAGCTTTAGGAGTTTTATTGACTGTGGAACACAACTTCCATGGAGTAGGAAATTTGCATTACAATTTGGTTTTTTTCTTTAATCAGTTGGGACTACATGATATTATCAACTTACATTTAACATTTTTTTATAAAGGAATTTGACTTTTGCCATCTAACAATGCAAAGAATGTATTGTGTAGGTTCCAGCTTTGTTAAAACCTCATCTCCCAATTGTTGCCTCCTATCGCCTAAGAAAGTCCGAAGTTCAGTAATAAGATGCTCGGTTTCGGAGCATGGAGTTAAAGAGATTGGTGTGACCAAGTACAAAGAGGATTCTCATTTTATTAATCGCCGCTCCGCAATTGGGTTGTTTTTCTCAATGTATGGTCTTGGTGTAGCCCCCTTTGATGCCAGAGGAGCTGGCTTACCTCCAGAGCAAAAGCCAAAACTATGTGATGATGCATGTGAAAAGGAGCTTGAAAATGTATGGTGAGATTACACAGCCCTATATCCTTTTTTCTTTCCAACTGTAGTCCTATCAATGTAAATTACTTGTTTGAAGAACTGTTTGTTGATTACGAAAAAGAGTATTCTTCCCTTTATTCTGGTATTTTTTTTTTTTTCAATATCATTCCCATATGTCTAGCCTTAACTTCTTGCTTCTCTTATTATACTTTCATCATCACCCATCAAAAAAAAAAAAGTCTAACTTTTCCATTTGAGGAGTTTCTTCTAACCTCTGGAACCAAATGGACTATTTTTTTTACATGCTGCGCACTACCTTCTGGGACTCATTTGCACATCAATACAGAAGGTTAATTTTCTTCATGGTTGAATTATTTAAAGTCACATGCTATACTAATGCTCACAACACTATATGTGTAGAATCATGCTTAGTGATTTGTGCAGTTAATCTGATGTGCCCCTGTGAGCAGGGGATGCCCCAAAAATATTGCAAGAGATCCTTTTCTACTGCTGTTGGAAGATCCTACCTTCCAATTTGTAGCTGCCTAATTACAATAAGTTGGATAATTTGGGGGTGGGGTGGGGTGGGGTGGTTGAAAGCTTGATGCTACAGAAGAAGAGAAAAGGGGAGAGAGAGGGAAAATGGCGGGCGATCCTTCTTAAATCATCATTAATATATCCGGTCTTTATCTCAGTAGTGAGAGAGTGAATCATTGAAGCCCATTTTAGGTTAACTTGGGCTGTATGTAAGGCGCCACTTTTCGTTGTTATGTTCGTGACTTTCTTTTGACACATACACACACACAAAAAGAGAGAGAGACTTTGGCCTGATATGATTGTAACTTATAATATTACAATGAGACACTACCATCTGTAGATTATTTTATTACAAGGGCACCTTAATCAGTGGCGGAACTTTGGGGGGTGCAGGGGTTCCCAGAATTTTTCTTTTTTACATAGTGCCCACCACCCCCCCCCCCCCCCCCCCCCCCCTCCCTCCCTCTCTCTCTCTCTCTTCCCTGGTTCTGCCCCTGACCGTAATAACTAAAGTTATAATATTTTCTGCACTCTTCACATCCGGCCTAAATGGATAAGACCAAACTGTGGCTTCCATGGTGATGCACACCAAGCCACAAACATTTTATCTGGAGCACAATGCTCAACAAACTGTATGTTTACTGCAGCTAAAGACAATTTATTATTATCATTCAAAAAAAGAAGACACTTGATGATCTTTCCTCATCAAGCAGTTGTTTTATCTGATTCTCCTTGTAAACTAACTGAAAGATATGTTTCCAAATATACTTGGAAAAGAACCCCTTTGCTGATGTTCAAAATTTTTCAGAGATTCTCGGGACAGAGCTGAAGCATAAAATGTTTCACACTAGATTTAAATATGAAACTCAGCTGACACTGAATGAAGTTTGAATTTAGAGACTTTAACTCGTTCTTATTAAAGTTTCTAATGTCTTCAATTCAATCTCAATCATGTTAACTCGGCTTGGTATTGGATCTTTGTGAACTTTCAGACCTCACACTTAATGTGAGAGAAACTTCTCTATTTTTTATGGATAACCTGATAATGTGGTGATCTGCTCCTGAAATTTCTTGTTGCAATAGTTATTCAAGTCAAGTTTTAGTTGTGTATGTGGGTACTGGGTGGAAGTCTCCCACAATCAGTCTTTGTTAGTGAAATTCTTCCCCTAAAGATAGGATGGAATTCAGTTGATAGTATATATGTGCAAAATGAAGAAAAAGGAATTGATTTCATTTGCTTCGATTATATATAGGTACATATGGTAACTACAGACTCCGGCCTGCAGTACAAGGATATAAAAGAAGGCAGAGGCCCAAGTCCACCCGTTGGTTTTCAGGTATGGCTTGTGAGCTTGAGATATATTGCTTCATTCAAATTACAGTAAACTAAGACCTTCACCTTAGTTTTATATATGCACCCATAGGTTACGGACTTGCAGTTTCATGTCTTTTTTCGAAATGAATTCATTCATTCCATTGATTTTGTTCTGTTAAATTTAGTCCTTACTCCCGTGTCATGCTGTCCATGTGTCTGGTACTATGAACAGAATATTTTTTAACTCTGTATAATGTGTTTTCTGCATTTTCAAGTTAGGGAAGTGCTCCTATGAGAGTCACTCTCACCAACTTGGTGAGAGATGGGTGGGGGCCCTTGCATTTAAGTTGGTGAGAGTGGATATGGAAGTGTCTGGGGCCCCCTTGCATTTATGTTCTTTACTTTTATTATTTATGAAAAGATGAGTTATTATACAGGATAAATAACCCTATGCTGACAAAAGAGCACTTGAAAGCGTCTGGGGCCCACTTTTGCTTGATCTTTCACATCCCACACTCCAACTGAATATGCACTCCTCAAAAGTGATATGCAATGTTGGATTCATACATCAGAAAAGCAAGAGTTTATTATTTAGTTGATATCATTTTCATTTATTGGTTAATGCAACAATAACCATTCAGAAAAATTGTTAATGCAACAGTATGTATTCATCTGAATGGAATAAAAATTAATTCATTTAGTCAACCATTCCTCGTCCAGCCAATCAACATGTATTTTTATTTGCCATCCAGCCCTAGCATGATCAACTTAGAAATCAAATAAATAATTGGGATGAAAAGGAATGGACCTTGGACCCAAAGAATATCCTCTTTATACTATTCCTAAGTTACAGATCATTTTTATTTATTTAATACTGTTTCCAAATCAGCATAGTTTTCTGAGATTTGTTGAATATGCGTACTCACAATTTTGGAAAGTGGTATGCAAGATATCATTTAATTGGCTCCATATTTGCACATACAATTGATACTGAATTTTTTCTTTGAATTCTTCAAATTGTAGATGATGATTTATCATTGTTTCAGGTGGCTGCAAATTATGTTGCTATGGTACCGTCTGGACAAATATTTGATAGGTATTTTATGTGCATCTTGCAATTTTATCTTAAAACATGCCATGAACTTGATAAGAAATGAAAAACTATGGGTATATGAAAAATGTAAATGCACATTATTTGGTGTAAAGAATGGTTTTGTGTTTGCTATCTTAATTCTTCTAACTTTTGTTGCATTCCAGCTCTTTGGAGAAAGGCCAGCCTTATATTTTTCGCGTTGGCTCAGGTCAGGTAAGGATTACAAGAAAATCTGAAATTTAATTAGGTCTTTGTGAAATCCAAGAAATCAGCCTTTTGGGATCTGAGTTTGACTTGGCCACAGTATGCCTGTGTCAGCTGACAATGCTTGAGTGAGAAACCTTCTCAATGAAACCTAAATGGTGGAATTTGAAGTTAACATACTGTTTTTTGCAGACTCTTGGGTCCCTTCCAGGAAAATCAGTCTCTTTGTTTTTTAATTCATATGCAGTTACTCTATTTTTTTCCTCCAAGAACTACAAGTGGAATGATAGTTTCCTGAAATGAGTTGGAAATTTCTTTTTCTGGTATTACTGGATCTTGCATTTCTCTCCCACAAGTTTTGCTTATTAGAGAATTTAATTTTGTTTTTTAATTCATATGCAGTTACTCTATTTTTTCCTCCAAGAACTACTAGTGGAATGATAGTTTCCTGAAATGAGTTGGAAATTTCTTTTTCTGGTATTACTGGATCTTGCATTTCTCTCCCACAAGTTTTGCTTATTAGAGAAGTTAATTTTGGAACATGTTCCGAACCTCTCTATTTGAAGGTTTCCTTTTCTCCGGTATTTTTTTTTTTTGGAAGATTTTAAAGGTCTTTCACTCTTTCATTTCACTTGATCTGGATGATAGGTAGTTTCACCTAAGCAAATCAGCTTATCATACAGGCAAAACTATGCACAATTCTTTTTTGTGCAAATTTGTAATAGTATGATCTCTTTGTACTAGTTGGAAATATATTCTTAACAGTAGCAGAATCCCTGCAACTGAATTCACCCTCAATACTATTTTTCTTTGGTGCCTTTTGGACCCCTTTATATTTTCTCGCTAATGAATTCAAGTTGGATCTCAAGTGACACAGAATTGAATGACCCAAGAACTTCAAACTAAGAAATTGAAGGAACCATTTCCAAACTATGCCTGAATGTCTGAACATTGCTTTAATGAACTTCTGAATAGCCTCTTCATATAAATTACTGTCCATTGCAATCCGTTTTCTGCCAGCTACTTACTAATTATATGTTTTAGTGGCTAAAATAGGTTATCAAAGGACTTGATGAAGGGATTTTGAGCATGAAAATCGGTGGGAAGCGCCGTCTGTATATTCCTGGCTCTGTAAGTGTGGTGACATAATTATTTATAAGCAAGGAAGACTGATGCATTAGCAAAGAACACTTTCCTTTTGTTACCTAGTTCATGAATTATTAACTGTCATACCTATTAATGCAAATTTAGTTACTCTCTTGCCCGTTTTCCAACTCGTGATATCTATATGCATGGAATCTATTTTTCTCTGTAAATGATCATTATATTATAATGTATTATACAAAGATTTCATTTGCTCTACACCTTTTCATCGTGTTTTGATTTCATGTCCATGCTTAACCTTTCATGCACTCAGCAAGTCTGAATAGCTGCATCTTTGTTGAAATGATGGCTCTGGCAACAATCATTCTTGTTCTATTCTCATATTGGTTTTTTCTGTAACAGTTGGCATTCCCGAAAGGTCTCAACTCAGCAGCAGGGAGGCCCAGAGTAGCTCCAAACAGTCCGGTAATTTTTGACGTGAGTTTAGAATACATACCGGGCCTTGAATCTGATGAAGAGTAAGAAATGAGGATAGAATCTCACACATTATTCTCCTATACTGAAGTGTTTATGGGATAGACAACTGTAACCTATGTTCCTAAGCTCCATCCATTTATTCTTTTATCTTTTAATTGTACAAAACAATCTCTATTCATTGAAGAATATTATCATCTTTGCTTGAATTTGAGTTCAAAACATCCAAAAATACAACAGAAAAGATAAGAAAAAAAAAGAGAGACGAATCTATAACAATAGAAAGTCATTGACAAGTTACAATTTGGCATACATGTCTATGAGAGCACTTCCAGCAGCATCCTTATCAAATCCAGATTTTAAGATGCAACCATGTCTCAAAGCCTAAGGATGCCAGAATATGTAAAGATATTTGGACACATCAACAAACATTTAATCCAGTAAGTCCACTGCCTTCTCAGTATCATAGAATGTTGTTGTTTACCTTCTTTGACTGCAAAGGCGCAAGCAATGTGTGCTCCTTCAATTCCAATTTAGATGTGTGTAATGTGTAGAATGAACATGTGTATAATAGATAGATGGATTTATGACAATCAATGCTGTCAATATAGCTAACCGGTGAGCAGCATCTTGACAATCCTTGTTGCAACGAACCGATCCAAGCTTGCCCTGGACTTGATAATACAGCAGTGCACTTGCTAGCTGGTGTTTAGCTCCACAAGACAGGGAGCACCTAAGTGGCTACCTTGTTTTCCTACCCTAAAAAAAAATTGGTTAGCTTGTACCGAAGGTAGCAAAGTCTGTTCAACTCTTGAATAATGGAAAATGGCATGAATTTATGGAAAAAGGATGTGGTTTTGCCTTGTGAAAAGATGGGAATTCTGCCCAAGGAATCCTCATTAAACATGTGTATAGGAGGTGTCCACTTCGAATCCTGGTAGAGGCTCTAGGTGACGACCTGGTGGTGTCCAGGCTTCGGATGGTAGAGGCTTTGGGTACAAAGAAGTGGTGTCTATTATGAAACATTAAGTGGTGGTTGGGGGTTTAGAAAGCTATCAGAGGCCCACAAAGTGCAGCTGTGGTGATGGATTTTCCTCAAGCATCAACCCTTAGCGGGGACTTAACTTGCAAAAAAAAAAAAAAAAGTCACTGTGGGGGCCATGGGCCAACCTTCTGATGATCCAAACCATTTAAAATTAAATGTCATCCCCTCCTTAAGCATATCTTCAAGTTTCCATTTAATAGGATTTGGTCACACCTTTATTTTTTTTAAAACCTATTGAGGTACAATGCACCCTCTCTTGGAAACTAGAAATCTCATTTTCATTTGATTGGATTTAATAGCGGAATCTCAGACTTTATTAGAAAAAACAAATAATGACTAATGACTAAATTTAAGATTAATATAACATTAAGGCCCGAGCTTAGTGCTGTTGTTGTGCCTCCGTAATTAGAATAATTTATGGCATTACAATAATATGATTTTCGCAGCGACAAGCATTATTTATATAGAGAGAGATGGAGAGGTTTTTTTCATGATCAAAATCATCATTTAAATGGCCAAATCCATGTTTAAATTCAGGTTGCTTAAAGCAACAAATTTAAAACCTACTTTTTTCCAGACCACCCAATCTCAATAATGATTTTATAACTTCAATTTAGAAAGAATAAAACCATTAACAATTTTATGATGAACTCGTAATAATTACATAGGATGTTTAGACGCAGAAGATAAATCATCAAATTAGCATTAGCATGAATGAAATACAAAGAAAAAAAAAAACTGCAAGCCCCCTAGTTGTCAAATGTCAGGTTTGTGTCCACCTATTTTGTAATTTGGACATGCAAAAGGCCCCCTAATTAAAGGACATTAAAAGGACATAGTCCTTTTGATTTATTGTAAGTGAAGAAACACAAAAAATAAAATTTGTCAGAAGTGGGATTTGAACCCACGCTCTCTCACGAGAACCAGAACTTGAGTCTGGCGCCTTAGACCACTCGGCCATCCTGACTTAGTGCTTGGATTTGATACTATTATTAATTAATCTGTTTGTTTTAATGATTTACTTTCACACCATGGTCTCTCATCTGCAAATGTTTGTTCAAGTCGGCCTCGAGCCCGGCCCAACATGAATTGCATGTGAATAAGTATCTATAGCTTATAAGGCAAACAAAGCCCAAAACATGGTGACTAAGGGGGCATTTGTGCACCTGCTTTTAGTGGAAATGCACCTGTGATGAGGCGCCGAAAAATCTGATACCTTGCTTGACGTGTCTTGGTGCATCAATGGTTTGGGTCAGAAATTCTCCCCTTTTTGCTTCATTTCCGTGGACAATATAATTCATAATATGAAAAATAAAAGAGTTTTAGAAATTATAAAATATTTAAAATATGATGTTTTTGTAGAAGAATTTACGGGAAAAGTCCCTGTAGGACCCCATGCATCTTACCAGGTCCCCGTATCATGTTGGACAAGGGAGGGTCCTCATGTGGCCCTTTTAACATTTTTTTTCATTTAGCGATATGGTCGATATCGACCATTCTATCAGTTAGATTTTTTTCAATATGTAAGTATCTTATTTACTGAACACAACAAAATAGTCGATATCGACCATATCGCGAAATAACAATAAAAAAGACAAATCTGCAGGTCCACCTACAAATCTTCTGCCCTAACCTCCTCTCACTCCTTTTGGGTCTGCAGGTCCTTAGCCCCCATCCCCTCCCTCCCCCGCTACCAGCAAGCCCAACCCTCTTCCTCACCTTCTCCTACAACCTCGCCTCCGTCTCCATTCCCCTCTTCTCCCTCCTCTCTTCCCTCCATGCCGATCCTCCCTCCTCCTCCGATGAAGATGGCCCCATGCTCATCGGCCTCCATTCCTTCGCATCCTCCCTCTCCCTACCTCTCCTTGTGTCACGTCCCCAAAATACAGCCAAGGGATAACGTGAAAAATATGAATAAATAATTATTTTCCTGTGTTTAATGCAACACAAACTCCCAAATATGGACCCAAAAAATTCCGAAACATGATGAGTCATAAAAAAAATCTTTACGAAAGCATTAAACCAATTGATACCAATATCCAAAATTAAACCAACACATAACTATTTGAATATTTAAGGTTTAAGGTTTCCAAAATAACTAAATAAAATATATTATGGAATTAAATCAACGAAGGACTCTAAGATGTCAATATCTTATGAGCGGACTCGGACGGCTCCGTAGCCATCTCTGGCTCTCCACTCAAGTTCATCAACTGGCTCAAACGCTTGAAACATTTGACCCTCCTCCGTCTCCACGATAGAGTAGGGGTCGGTACCTATGCACCAATAAACAAAGTAAACAGCAAGCACAAAAGCATAATTTATATATAAAACACAAGATCAACGTGAGTAATGATAGGTCGTGATCATAAGAAATTAATAATGAAACAATGATAAAAGAACATACAATCTAAATACATTCTACACAATAGAGCAATACAATAATCACACATAAACACTGCTATTGTTTTGGGTGGTCAGCCCTAACTATCTCAATCACGTAGGCTGTCATAAACTGATCAATAATCCAGAATACCGGTCAATCAATCAAGTCAGATATTACAGTGTCCGCTCACGTCGGTGATCAGCCGTCCAATTACAACTATAGTAGTCCAATTATGTCCCAATCGCTGTATATGTATAGATATATCATAATAAAATAAACATAGTGACTTGTAAAGCTCTGACACAAAAACCTAGGTCAAACTGAATGGCTGGTTGCACGACAATCCACAATCGAATTCGAATCAAATCATTCAAATAAACCTTTACAATATTTCAATTGATTGCCAAGCCACATCACGGTTTATATCCAATCAATAAAGGGTATGCAACTAAAAAGTCAATCTCAATCATGTATACAAACCCGAAGATCAAAGAATAATCACTAGCCAATCCTATGGTCAAACATAAGGTGTCGTACCCAACAACCAAATGAATCTCTAAATAAATAAAAAATCAACACATCCCCTCTCAATAAATGGTGCATAGACTCAATTAAGGGTTTTCCAATAAAGATAGGTTGCTTTCGAATCCACTGGGATTTCTTCCCGGTCATACCAGGCACTAAACCTCACGTTGGTAAGATAATGTTTGCCCAGCCGATATTTACTCGGTCCAATAATCCGATTAATAAGGTACAAAAATATAAATTTAACACATTGAAAACCAAAGATATTAATTTTGCAAATAATAATGATAAATCACAATCTTAATTTATAATTTTAGAAGAGCTGAGGACCCTCATCCAAAATATTGTCCACATTCAAAACAAACCAAAGGTCTAATTTGAGTTTATAAAACAACCAGGGCCTTTTTCTAATTCCCAGAAACTAAAGGGCAAGGTGAATAATTTAACAGAACTTAATGTTCTGTTTGTGGTCACATGGGGAAGCTCCTTTTCCCATTAAAGTCCAGGTCAAACCACCCCACAACTTTTACCCATGTACAAGTCACAACGGCTACACAGAACCCATTCTCCAAACCGACGAGCTTCTCACCAATTTCATCAGGGACGTCTGGACAGAGGGCCCCATTGGACCCACTCCCAAATCAACTCCACCAAATAGGTCGTCCAGCCATATACGGCCATATGATCGGGACAGATCTGTGATTCGATCAATCATTGGGTCCCACAACCTGATTAAATACAAATAAAATATCCTAAGAGTTCTCACCCCTCCCAGATTGTAAACACAAGATGGCAACCAAAGAGGGTTCACTCCAAGTGGGACCTGCATCAATGGGATTGCCCACGGGTCTACTACCAGATATACAGTTCTAATCAAACATCAATGGGGTTCGCTTGGGCCCCACAATCCAAATCTGTGGTAACAGATCTAGACGATCTGTTTTGGAATTCTATTCAATGTTGGCTGCACGGTTTCCAATTAGGGATGGCAAGACGGAATTGGGGTTCCCCGCCCCCGCCCCGAACTTGCCCCGCCTCGCCCTGCCCTTCGGGGTAATTTATATTCCCCGTCCCCGCCCCGCCATGCCCCGCGGGTACCCCGCCCCTCAATTGTAAAAATTTTAAATATGCAAGACTTGTGATTGGAACTTGGGAAGGGGAGCAACTAAAGGTTTGCCTTACCACTAGACTAAACTTCATTTCTTGTAATGTTTTACCTTATTTAAAATATATTAATATATTCAAGATTGTTACACACATATACATACTTCACTTACTTACTATATATATTATGACTTATATATTATTTATCATTTATTTAAAAGGAAAATGTTAAATGTAGACAACTAAGGAATCTGATTGGAACCCTTGAAGCTACATTGAGCTCGTTTCCATCTCTTGGATTTTGAAATCTTTTGGTCTTGTGAAATGAATGGAACTTTATTTTAAAAATAATAATTTCGCTGATCAAACATTTTGTTTGGATATCTATTGGACTCATGGCTTGGAAATTCTAGGCTCCCAGCTGTGACGGTGTTGGCTACATATATTCTTTTTCTCCATTCTAAATCAAGACCCAAATAAGAAAAATTTTCTTAACTTCATAATTTTTCTTTCAAGGCAAAATAAATTAAATTTTGGATTGACTACAAAGAAAAAGGTAAATTCATTTATTTTATATGGTAAAAAGCACATGAATGATTCATCTATGTTGTCTCCATGCCTTTAATAATATTAATAAAAAAAACCCTCAACCATGCTGACTCATTTGCCCGAAACTCAGGCCCCTCTCAAAACATCAGTCTTCCTAGGGACCATGACATTTTTCCCAAAATATAATAAAAAGATCTCCCAGCATAAATATTTTATAAGTGTGGGGCACTATTAGATTGTTTAAAATTTTTTAAATTATCTAATATTAATATTATAAATTTTCCTTTTCCTGAAATTTTACCTATTTAAAGTGAGATTTATTCTTATAAGATTTTCTCTAAATCCTTAAAGGCCACTAACATACACTTGAAAATATCATATATGCTTTGAGACATTTTTTTATAAAAAAGACAATATATCTCTAAAATATCATGAACTCCATCAATACATGGTTTCACTTCATTTCTGGTATTGAACTCCACTCACTAATAAAGAGGTTAATTATACATAGAATTAAAATTAGTATAATGTATAGTGTTGTTAGTATGATTAGAATCATATTAAGTTACTAACTATAATTTACCTTGCTATTTCTAATCGTATGAGTTATTATAAGCGTATAGCATGATATATCTTGTAATGCTATATCAAATTAGTATAATTTATATTGTTATTAGTATGATTAGAATCATACCAATTATAATTTACCTTGCTATCTCTAATCATATATGTTATTATAAGCTTAAAGCATGATCTATCATTCTATTATATTACTTTTATTTAATATGATTTATCATGTCGCAATTTAACATTATATATGATTAAAGTCAAGTAAGCTTAGATAGATTTTTAACAACTTTAATTTCGTTAAATTTGAATTAGAGGGAATGAGATCATATTATATGCTTTTATAATGTCTAGGGTTCAATCAATTACATGTTTAACTTTAAAAAAATCTTCAATTAATCTACTTAACCCTTAATAACAACATAAAATCAATATATACATTTACATATAAATATGTTTATTTATTATAAAAGAAATCTAAAAAATATATATTTTTTAGAGGATTATTAATTTCGGGGCATGGGGCGGGTCAACGGGGCGGGGCATGGGGCAGACCCATCCCCATCCCGCCCCGGCTTCGGGGTATGTTTTTTTGCCCCGTCCCCGCCCCATCTAAGATTCGGGGCGGGGCGGGCACTCCGAGTTGAGGCGGGGCGGGTTAAAAATGTCATCCCTATTTCCGATAGGTGTGAATTGTATCCAACTCACCAGCTACCCAATCTATGTATTAGCCGATTAGCAAAATCATATATGTGAAATGATTTTTCTCAAAAATCTAACCGCATAACCATATTATCACATGAAAAGGGGCATTAAAGGGTTTCTATATGCATCTACACACGAATCAACGATGAACACTAGCATTACATCTACAAATTATGGTTAGGTACTTGCCTACGGTCCTCAGTTGAGGGAGACCGTCTAGAATTCCTACTGCAAAAGCCCAAAGCGCTAACCCAGAGAAAAGTTGGAAGAGAGAGAGTTGTGTGTGTGAAAATAAAAGAGTGTGGTGGTGTAATATAAATAAAGAATAAGAATAAGAGTTGTAATATAACTTAAATTCTAAAGAGCATAGAGTTTGGGTTCTAAATAATAGTTTGGATTAGAAGAGAACTGGAGTTTTGGTTTGAGAAGAATTATACCATTAAATTGGGCCTTGGTTAATTATGGGTTAAGTCACCTATCCAACAAGCCTAACTCACCAAACCTAAGTCCAACGTAGTCCCCACTTGAACTAATCGCGTATTTAACTAAAATACAATCAATTACATAATAATAAAATAAATAATATATAATGAAATAACCAAAACGTCACACCTGGCCCCATCCATCGCTCTGAAGCAGCACCAGCAACCAAGAGAGAAAAACTCAATTTTTATTTGGGTTCTGCAAATCGAGAGCAACCACTGTAGAATGGTCGATGTCGACCATATCGCTAAATGACAAAAAATAAAATAAAAGCCCCCTCGGGACTTGGTAAGTCGTATGGGGTCCTACGAGGATTTTTCCCGTAAATTCCTCTTTTATGTATAGATTATATTGAAATGAAAAAAATATATAAAAGGCTTAAATATGATATCCTGCACATTAGAACCTGTGATTACAAAATCATAACTCATAAAAATTAATCATCTTATAACTTTAAACATCCACAATCAAACTATACTAGCAAAACATGCTTGTACTTAGAATCAGCAGTATAATTTATAATTTAAAAAATGCAAAAAATAATATAATTTATAATATGATATTTCATGTATGGATGCACGTTGAAACGAGAAAACTAAAATATTTAAAATATGATATCTTCCTAGTGTTCTAAATTAATAAGAAATGGTCTTTTGATTTGTAAGTGAAAAAACACAAAATAAAACTTTTGTCAGAAGTGGGATTTGAACCCACGCTCTCTCACGAGAACCAGAACTTGAGTCTGGCGCCTTAGACCACTCGGCCATCCTGACTGAGTGATTAAACTTCAGTATTATTTATTAATCACTTTGATTTAATGATTTACTACTGCTCTCCCGTATGCAATTGTATGTTCAAGTCAGACTCAAGCCCAACTTGAATTGCATGTGAATAGGCCTATATACATTATAAGGCAAAAAAAAGCCCAAAACAGGGTGACTAAGGGGATGTTTGTGCAGCTGCTTTCGGTGGAAAAGCACCCGTGATAAGGTGCCGGAAAATCCGATGCTTTGCTTAACGTGTTTTGGTGTAGCGATGGTTTGGGTCGGGAATTCTCCCATTTTTGCTTCATTTCCGTGGAGAGAGGATCCGGAAGTCCTCACTAGGGTGGTAGGAGAATGGATCCTATTATGTGGCCCGCACCAAACACACTCTAATGTCAACCCCATGTCAAAACATGGTGAATGAAGAGAGAGAATAGTAGATATTAAGGAATGAGCACCATATTGCCCACGAATCCATCCCTATGTGGGTAAGTATAGTGCATGTTTCTTTATTAGGATTTTTGACACGAATTTGCCATGTTGAGGAATTTTGGACATGATGTAACATTTTCTCTCCTTACATTTGTAAATGTCATGTTTTTTAAGAAGTATTTCAAAATTCAACTCACCTAAAAGGTCTCAAATGACTCTTAAAAAATCAAGAATTTCAAATCCTTTACATTTTTGTGGAATTTATGAATTCCCAAAGATCATTTGGGACATTTCATGTAGCTGAAATTTATAGATGCTAGGCAAGAAACATGGGATTTATAAATACTAGGTGTCCCAAAACCCCCAAAAGAAATAGGCTCTTAACCTTCCCTTATAAACGCTAGGCCGAGGTTGAAAAAAAAAAAACAAAATTAGATTTTATTTACATCACACGATAATTAGTTATGCAAATTTGTCAAAATTAAAATTTTTTACCGGTGTTGATGTTCAAAAATAAAAGATAAAAAACAATAAAAACAACATAAAAATTTAATGAAATAAGAAATCATTATAAATTTTATATAAAACTATTCACTAAGATCATTTTGGTTCAAGATTCAGTTTCTTAATATGTAGAAATCTGAATCCACTTAAATTTAAACTAAATGTTCTTAATTAAATATACAAATAGCAAAACCTATGGTAATTTGATCTTGTACCATTATAATTTATGTGAACATTAAATATTTTAGATATAAAACTTGTGTCCATTTTTAAATTACAAAGAGTTGTTGAGCAATCCACAAATATAAGTTCTCATCTCATCTTACATCAAGTAAATCAGGACCATTGACATGAAACAAAGGGCACCCATTCATCACCAAATGCCAATTACTATCTAATCAATCCTTCCTCCCATCAAACACATGTAAGCCATCGTGTAAGAGATGGGCATGGACCATTTGAATATGGCACCAATGGATTAAACATCAAGATCATAGTAAATATGGACTACATCAAAGATGATGGGATTTTGAAACTAAGACTACTAATTCACAGCCGTTTGATTGTAGGTTTGGTCCATCTGAAAGTGGGCCTCACCGAAATCAAAACATTGCTATTTTGAATGGGATGATGACCATGAAAATAAATTTGGGCCCAATTGAGATGAAAAAAAAAAAAAGCTGGGTACGAGATCATAAGCCCCGTTCTGTAGATCCTAAACGGAATGAGTGGATAATGTCTCAGCCCTCGCACGAGGCGGGTTGACTCCGACCAGAACTCGTCCTTTCGGACGCCGCATCTCCGCAGAAGTGCGCCCTGGGATTTTCCTCGGTTTCGGGTCATTAATGCTGTGTTTGGGAAGGGGGGAGGGGAGGGAAGGGGAGGGAAAATTTGAGGGGAAGGAAAATGAAGGGGAGGGGAGGGGAGGGAAAATTAATTTTACCTCCTCTTGTTTGGGAAGGAAAAAGGTAGGGGGAAGAAAAGTGAAAAAGTAGAGTTTTGTTTGTTTGTTTGTGAAGTACATGAAAAATTACCATTTTGCTCTTACTTTTATAAAAGTTTCTAAAGGACAACAAAGGACAAAAGGGGCAAAAATGACTTTTTCCCTCATTTTCCTTCCCCTCCCTCATTTTCCCCCCACTTTCCTCCCCACCCCTTTTCCTCCCCCCCTTCCCAAACACCCCCCAAAAAGATTTTCCCCCCACTTTCCCCACCGTTTTTTTCCTTCCCCGCTCTTTCCCCCCTTCCCAAACAGAGGGTAAGGGCCCAATTTTCTCGTAGGATAATAGGTCTCATGAAGAGCAATCTAAAGGTACTTAGTACGACTCCAGAGAAGCGGCGTGGGACTTTTAATGTCCCACTCTATTGATCTACGATAGGGTTGCAAACAGATCGGTTCCAGAATCATAGTGGACTCAGATCTGGACCCATTTCTAAATATCGGTTCAGGTTCTAGATCCAGTTTTGACTCGGAACCTGTTTTATTGGTTCCGGACCCGGTTTCGATAGGAAAACCCGAATCTGGTTTCGGAACCGGGTCCACCTAGAGAACTAGAATCTAGTTCCAAAATCGATTCTAATTTATATTTATTCTTCATTTTTCTTAAAATAGTGTATAACAGTCAATCAAGGCTACTACCTTTAATATCATTCATAAAAATATTAAAAAAAAGAGTTGATTTTGAGATAAAATTTGCAATATCAAAAGCTTATATGATAGGTCCCAGGTCCTCGAGTCAGAACCTATATGGACTCAGACCGTACCCGTTTATCAATTCGAACCTAATTTAGGTTTTGGACCCGTTTATGAATCAGAACCTAAAATAGGTTCTAGACCTGGTTTTTTACGATTTAGAACTTCCGGGTAATCGGAGAATCAGATACCCGTTTGCAACCCTAGGTAGTAGGCTACTTGGGGTGGACATTACATCCAAGTCCTATCTTATCTATGTCAGAGTCTACATGAATTATGATTTTATATTTGAATTTATCATGAATCAAATATATAATTGGAGATATTGTATTTTTTTTTTTTCATAATTCAGGGTGTCCCAACCTTTTGGGCCAAAATAACTCTTATGGGTTCATGAGAGAAAGCCGGGTAAAATTTCCTTGTGGCCCTAATGTGATAATGTAGTTTCGAATCCACGACCTAAGGATTCAAACCATGGTCCTAGGTTAGAGCTACCCCTTTGGATTGATATGTTGTATTGTACAATGTTGTTTTCTTATAATTAGTGTTTGAGTTATAATCAAAGTCTTATGTTGGGGGTTCAACTCTCTAACATAACCCTCTTCTATCTAGACTCGTAACTAGCAGTAAAAACCTGTGAAGTTGGTAGTCCGGTGAAGATGTTTCATTGTATACCTCTTCCACGAGATTGGATAGACACGTAAGCTATGAATTCAATGAAGAAAGTTGTAGCACTTCACCATTTCAATCCATCTAATGATTTCCTAATGTTTTTAAGGGAAACAAAGAAAGAAAAAGCCTAAAAACAGGTAAATTCAACTGTTTCAAGGAGGAAAATCCTATCTTCATCACACTTTAGACATGCAAAACAAACCTCCAAATAATCTCTGCTACATGGATGATGATTGTGATCACAAAAAACAACAATAAAATATAATCCATGTTGGAATGATGTATTTCTTTTTTTTAGAGCCGTGCTTAATTCTAGAACCCACAAAGCTTGAACTCCGATTGAAAACACATGTAAGTGGTAAATTTCAAAATGCAGCGAGAATTTCTAAGTGGGCCTATCACATTTTTCAAATAGTGTTTACATTAAGTAACAACAAAATCTTCTATCCTAGATAGGGTTGCACATGGTTGATTCGGATCGGTTTAACACTAAAACCAACAATCAAATCGAACCTGTCGGTTTTTTAATTAACCGATCCGATTTGACCGATGGAGAGAGCTTAAACCAAACCGAACTGAACTGAAAGGTTCGGTTCGGTTCGGTTTGGTCGGTTAAACTGTTGTTTTTTATTTTATTTTTTTGAAAATCAGACATTGAAAATTTTAAAATTATGATACCCCGTCATTTACATTTATTCCAATGTTTAGTACAAACATAAAAATCCAATATTTCAGACTGGACTAAACACGTATAAAAAATATTTCTACTCCCAAAAGAGAGTTTGGACTAAACGCAAGCGCAAAAAAAAAAAAAAAAAAAAAAAAAAAAAAGACAATAACCAGTTTGCAGTGAAACATTCATTCCACATGATACCATTTGGAATTACAATAGAATAATAGTTCATGTCAAGAAAAGTCACATGCAAACAAATTCTATAGCAGAACCCACTGTATTTTTCAGAAATGAAGGTTTCTTAACACACTGGTTAGGTGAGACCAAAATCAAGCATCAAAAGGCTAGGCTCTACTGGGTTTTTTAGCATTCTTAACAGTGCAACATTTTGATAAAAACTTTTTTGAAACGAGGTAGGAATTATGATGGAAGGAAAACACCTTGTACAGTAATCCCTCCATTTGCAATGAAGTATCAAAAAGTATTTTGAGAGATTAGAGGAGATGTAGCTGAGGCAATGTTGACGGTTGAGTTGATGTGAGAATGGAGTTGTGGAATGAAACTATGAAAGTAGTAAAAAACGAAACCCTATGGCTAAAATAGCAAAAACGCAATACTTAAGTTACCGCATGCGATTGTTCGGTTTAAGCGGTTAAGCTTGGGTTCAAACCGATAACCGACCGGTGTGAGCGGTTTTTATGATTTTCAAACCGTTAACCGATCCGAACTGCCCGGTTCGGTCGATTCGGTTCGGTTTTGCGGTGATATCGGATTTTTTGTACAGCCCTAAGCCTAGATGCTAATATAAATCTAGGAACTTAATCCTCCCACTTGAGTTCGAATTCCTTGAGTGGTTTATTATAGGGCTGCAAAAAAAATCCGATATTACCGTAAAACCGAACCGAACCGGGCGGTTCGGATCAGTTTATTATAGATCGGTTCGGTTAACAGTTTAAAAATTATAAAAACCGCTTACATCAGTCGGTTATCGGTTTGAGCCAACGGTTAACCCCTTAAATCGAACCGACCGTATGCAGCAACTTAATATTGCTTTTTTACTATTTTAGCCTTAGGATTTCGTTTTTTACTACTTTTAAAGTTACATTTCACAACTCCATTCTTACATGAACTCAACCGTCAACACTGCCTCAGTGCATCTCCTCTAATCTCTCAAATGCTTTTTGATACTTCATTGCAGATGGAGAGATTACTGTACAAAGTGTTTTTCTTCCATCATAATTCCTACCTCGTTTCAATGAAGTTTTTATCAGAATGCCGCACTCTTGAGAATGCTAGAATAACCAGTAGAGTCTAGCCTTTTGATGGTTGGTTCTGGTCTCACCTAATCAATGTGTTAAGAAATCTTCATTTCTACAAAATACAGTGGGTTCTGATACAGATTCCGTTTTTGTATGAATTTTCTTGACATAAACTATTATTCTATTGTAATTCCAAATGTTATCATGTGGAATGAATGTTTCACTGCATGCTATTTTTTTTTTTTGCACTTGCATTTAATCCAAACCATAGTTATTAATTTCGTTTCGTTTCGACCGAAATGGCCGAAATTTTTCATTTCGGTCGAGTGGCCGAAACGAAATTCCAGTCAAAACTTTTCGGTTTGAATTTCGGTCGATTTCGGCCAAAATTCAAGATTTCGCCCAATTTCGGCCGAAATGTTACTTTTCTGCCGAAATGGAATTTTACATAATTAATTTTTTAAAACTTTTTTTACACATATATATTTTGTATTTCTTATATTTTCACAAAATATAATTCTAAAAAAATTACTATAATGGATTAAATCTATATTTATTACTTTTTCTATTTTTTTTTACTTATATATGTATATATATTTTGTTATATTTTTCCCGAAATGTAATTCCGAAAAGTTTCGTCGAAATCCCGAATCGGCCGAAACTTTTCATTTTGTAGGCCAGAGCGAAATGAGGTCCGAAACGATATTAACAACTATGATCCAAACTCTCTTTTTGGAGTAAAATTATTTTTTATATGCATTTAGTCCATTCTGGAATGTTGGATTTTTATGTTTACACTAAACATTAGAATAAATACAAATGATGGGGTATCATCATTTTGAAAATTTCAATGTCTGATTTAAAAAATAAAATAAAATAAAAAACAACGGTTTAACCGACCGAACCGAATAAGCCCTCTCCATCGGTTGGATCGAATTGGTTAATTAAAACCTAATAGGTTCGGTTTGGTTGTTGGTTTCAGTGCTAAACCGATATGAACTGCCTATGTGCAGCCCTAGTTTATTACACACTTCCCATTAGTAGGATGCATGGGACTCACCTAGGGCACTCTATTGAATGCTCTCCTCCCATATCATATGCTCAAACTTTATTTTTATAGGATTCGGTCCCACCATAAAATTGAATTGAATACATGTTTGATAATGTGATTAATATATAAGATCAGTAACATATAACGGAAATATTCAAGTGAGAATTAGTTCTCAACTATTATACGAGAACTTTTTTTGCAGGGCCTAACTAGCAATCCATCCAAACCCAACAACCAATAGGGAACCACCTGATAGTCACTAATCCCAAGGATTGACATACATCTGAATGGACTGAATCGTTGGATTGAGAGTTGAATGTTTTTTTGAATATGAAACCATTAAACTTGTGGGTCACGGATGAAGGGGTTAGGGGCATGGGTTTGAGGTCAAATTTGATATTGTGTTTATCATATTATCAAACATTTGTTCAATTGGATAGTGAGACTAAACCCTATAAAATTAAAATTTGAGAATATGCTACTAGAGGGGACGGCGTAAAACACAAATTTTTGTAATTTTTATTAATCATATAATCAGTAATCAATCTTAAGGTGAGCCCTAGACATCTCAAGTTGATGAAATTTGTTGTCATTCCCATAAAAGAGATATTTATCCTGTGAAAATTTTAAATAAGTAGGCCCAACCAAGAGCCTCACACCACAAACTCATGATCACTCCGAAGCGAGTAATGGGCGAGGAGTGAGTCGTGGACTCGGACGATTCGGACTCTCCTCTTTCACTCCTTGAAAAGGTCCAAAGGGCTTACAAGCACAGAGAGAGTTCTGCAAAAAGGAATAAACGCTTCATCTTCATTTTCTCTGCCTTTCGACTTGTTCTTCTCTTTCTCATAGGAACTTCCCACATGGATTCTGTTGAAACTGTGATAGCTCAGATTCAAGGGCTTTCAGGCTCTGTTGGTGATATCATCCATCTCAATGCAGTCTTGAATCAGGCTGATGAGACTCTGCAATCCCAATCACAGCGATTGGGGCCTTTTCTCGAGCAGCTTGACCCATCCAAGCATTGCCTTGGATATCTCTATGTCTTGTAATCTTCTATCCCCCATGCTCCCTTTTTTATTATAAATCTATGATTTCTTGCATCTGGGGTTACTGCGTTTGTTGCTTTACCTTTTGTATATGCGCTCTTATTGTTTATATTAGAAGTGGGGTTTGATTCATTGTTGAGTTTATGCTTTGTATAAGTCAATTTTTTCGATTTGGGGTGTTGGGTTTTGCTCGAATTTGGTTGTTTTTGCTTGTGGGTTTTGGTTGATTATTATTTGTGTGAAGTTTGGCTATTGTTTTGTCCATTATGTCACACGAACAATAGCCTGTTGTGGTATTTGTGCTTTTCTTGGTTTGGTTATTGTTTTGTCCATTACATCTCATAAACATCAGCCTCTTGCGGTACTTGCACTTTTCTTCTTATATTAGAATTGGGTTTTTTGCTCATTGCTGTTTTTATGGAGTATTTGGATATGGGTTGCTGGTTGTTTTTGCTGGTGGGTTTTGGTCAATGATTGTTGCTTTTTTGTCTGGTTTTTGTTTTGGTCATTACCTCTTTCACAAATTGGAGGTGGTTTTTTGTTCATTGTTGTTTCTATTGAGTCTGTGGATTGTACAGGTCCTTTTCTCAATTTGGGTGCTTGGGTTTTGATTGAATTCGGTTGTTTTTGCTAGTGGGTTTTGGTCAATTACTCACATCCAGGTGCAGTTTTTTTCCTGCAAAACTGATATGCTACAAAAAGTGGTCAAGAAACTCCCAATCAACCATGCCATATGCTCTTCTTCAAAATCATGTTAGCAAACTATGGGTCTTCTACCCCTATACCTTGTTTCATTCCTGTCATGAGCAATAGAAATATCTAAAATCTGGGATTCTTGATACTTTGAAATAACCAAGGAAAGTAATTGACGCAGCCTATCATCGAGGAAGGACTTGGTAGGTGCTTTCAGTGAAACTTATGAGGCGAAAGTCTTTAATATCAACAAGCATTTTATGGCACCTGGACAATAAAAGAACCATGCAACTCTTTAGACAGTTTAACTCTCATACTCGTTAAATTCATGCAAAAAGTTCACCACATCAACCTAACCATCTCGGAGAACTATTGGAAAAGGGCAATTGAAAAACCGTCAAGTCTAGGTGCATGGTTCCCACCTTGATTAAAGATTTCCCTTTACATCCCTCTCTATTAGACGAGCTTCATTGAACTGAGCTATCTTTGGGTGTAAGGAATTGAACTGAAGACTTTTAGTCGGAGGCCACGACTTATTTTCTTTGTAATATGTCATTTTAATGACCAACAATCTCCCTTTCAAATTTAGCTTGATGCTCCCGTAAAATACATCTGGACTCCAAAGTCTTAACTCTTCTCCATGCATATCCAATTCCACTGGGGAATTTGTTTATGTATTCCTCTCTAATCCGTCTCTCCGTGGGCTTGGAATCATTTGATTTCTTCCTGATAGTGATTGGACTTTCCTCGAACTTCTTCTCTTATCTTTCTGGATAGCGACACCTGGTTGGAAACTTGTCCAACCAATCGCCTGTGAGGCAGGTGATTGTTACCTCATGTATAACTTTTCTCCTCTTGTGCGAAACCACCAAATTCTTTTGCCTAACCCAGTTAGAAAACAGACGCACATAAGAGGTAATTCGTCAGCCACTTTCATTTTTTAGGGAAATTTGATGACATTGAAATGTCCACCACACACCATGGTTGGGCACTTAACCCGCTACTATATATATATTTATATGATAACAGTAAAATTTTATTAAGGCAAAAGGTACCAAAGGAAAAACCACCAAAATACAAAGGCAGATTGCCTAAAATATATTGATTTCCCTCTGAACCATGAATCATTTGGATCATAAACAGAAGTTATAACCCATGAACAACCATTTCTACCCATGAGTCTTAGAAGACACATGGTTTCTATAGGGGACCCACCCGGGATAATTCCAAACTGGTTTTCTGAAATAATACATTTTTGTTATAGACTTTGCTCTTGTATTCTTTCCCAGAGGTTCATCGTATGGCTAATGAGTTAAACGGCTCTATGATTGGCACTATGGCTTTCTTATTCTCTCTCTCTTGCAGTTGTCAAGTAATGAAATTCTGTGGTTAATCAATGATGACTGCAACTTTGTTATTTCTTTTCGCAGTCATCCTTGACAGCTATTAGTTCATAGCAGTTGGATTTATTAAATGCATTTATTCATAGTTTGAAGATACTGAACTCTTATTGTATACTTTTGGTGGACAGAGAGGCATATACATCTAGTCAGATCCTAAAAGAGCGAGCCAGCGATATCATTCGAATTATTGTCAGATATATCAATTCTTGCTCAGCAGAACAGATACGCTTGGCACCTGAAAAATGTACCAGACTATATCATTTGTTGAATTACACTAAAAACACTTGGATTTTCTTAGTGAAAAATGGTTAGAGGTCCTCAGGGCCATTGAGTCAATTCATGGTTGTGATGCTGGAACTTCTCTACCATATCTCCACAGCCCTTCTGCGGAGATATGGTCCATGGTCCACCCTGTGGCTTGGCCATGGTCAGACTCTTTTTTTGTTTTTGGGTCCTAAAAGTTACCTGAACCGTTACATCCAAATCTCTTTCCAGTAGCCAACCCCAAGATAGTTGGGGATAAGGCTTTGATGATAATGATGATGATCCAATTCTCTTTCCAATGGTTAGTACCATTTTAAGAGGGATGCCCAATCATGGCATGTCCATTGCGGGGGCATACTTACGGTGCAGTTTTAATCACCATTACGTGTGGCCTCACACATGGATCAGGAAAATAAAACCATGGTTCTGCAGACGACTAAACCACGCCCTTACCCAATTGACAGAATGGACTTAGACTGCTAATGGAACCTGGACGTGTGTGTGGACCTACACAGCCTTACCATTCTGGTACAATGTGATATGGAAGCAGGATATGTCTGGATATAGCTCAGATAAAAGTTGCTGATAAATCCTGCACATGGTAGATGAAAATTCTGTTTTGAACTAATCTTTTCTTAAAAAATAAAAACCCTTAATAAAATGGGGAGGGAGGGACCTCATAATGTCAATAAATTAGAGCCAGTACTGGGACCCATCTCCATATCCTAGATCTTGGAAACAAGTTGTCATATCCTCACTCCCCATGTCCACATTTGTATCTTGTCATCATGACTTGGATGCTGACTTTTACTGTTCTTATGCTTTTCATTTCGGATATATATATGTACGCTTGCTCCTGTTGCAGTTGTATCTGTTTGCAAGAGGCTCAAGGACCAAGTCATGCTCCTTCAAGTGCCAATTCAGGGGATAGCTCCCATGCGGACAGCCATCTGGAAACTTCAACCTTCTACAGAATATTTAACTGCTCTACATCCAGAATTTCTTCTTCTTTGTTTGCTTGCCAAGTGCTATAAAGCTGGTTTAAGTGTCCTGGAGGAAGATATTTTTGAGGCTGATCAACCAAAGGACTTCTTCCTTTACTGTTATTATGGGTGAGTGCAGTATCTTGCTATTATTGTAAATCCCAAATGGTAGAGAAATAGCATAAATATATCCTTTTCCTTTCACTTTCATAAGGTGCACTACTGCATTACTATATTGTTATTGTTATCATTTTTCTAAATGCTCCACTGGCCAAAAAAAAAAAAAAAAAATTTGAAATAAACTTTCGCAGCAACAAATGGGATGTAGATGTTGGTGTCACCCACGGGCAGAATCCTAGTAATCTAACATATTGTCACATTCATAAAGTTATGTCCTAGCCATAGTTAAAAACTCCCCTAAAGTTCGTCACTTATTTGAATCGAAACACACTTTGTACCATATAAGGAAAGTGTATCCTAAATTCATAGTTAACATAAAGAAAAGAAAACAACAGAATAGAATGTGCCCTAGAAAATAGGAGCACATTGTCATATTGGGCTGTGATTTGTGGGAAATATTGGAACTTAAATGAATCATGGAAATAGTTGTAAAGTAGTTGGTGTGTGGAGCTTAAAATATCTCTCTCTCTCTCTCTCTCTCTCTCATATATGTATATGTATATGTATATGTATATGTATATATATGTAGGGAAGTGCTCCTATGAGAGACACTCTCACCAACTTGGTGAAAGATGGGTGGGGGCCCTCACATTTAAGTTGGGGGTCCTTGCATTTAAGTTGGTGAGAGTTGATATGAAAGTGAGGGCCCCCACCCATCTCTCATAAAGTTGGCGAGAGTGTCTCTCATAGGAGCACTTCCCATATATGTATATGTATATGTATACATAAATACATGGATCCACTATGCTACAAATAATTTATTGCCCCAAGCAAATGTAGCGGCCACTAGGTTTGCTAGCGACCTACTAAGATCGCTACAGGCTGCTATGGACATGCTACGGAGCGTGATTGACATCTACTTTGCATGATTTTTTAAAATACATAGTAGGGCTCTTTTTTTTTTTTTTTTTTTTTTTTTTTTTTTTCTTTTCTTCTTTCCAACCAACATTTCTATGCAACTCTTATATGCTTCCATGCTTAAAAGAACACTAAAAGACACAAGATTTCGGTGAATTGAAGCTGATACATGAGTTTCTCTCAAGGGCTCGTCTCAAGGTATATCATGGTAGACGCCCCTTTTGGTATTAGTAGATGTATTCTTTTCTCAACTCTCAATAATTTTGTACATTGTTTGTATTTAATGTAAGTTAATTCGCCATTTGGTTAGAACTTTAATCTTTATTTAAGCATTAGTTATAATATATATTTATTTATCCTATGTTATGTACAGTTATACTAAATTGATTATGAATTTATAAATGCATAATAGTTTTTACCTTAGATTGAATAACATGAAAACATGTGAAAAAATAGACAAATATTGTTGTTTTATAATCATTCAGCAATATAGAACCTTTATTCATTGAAGGGACTGCTACATCTTCCTATCTTAGTTACTATAAGAAAAAAGCACCAAATTCTATCATTTTCCAATATTATGGATTTTTTGGATTTTTTTTTTTTTGAATTTTGACTACTTTTTCACACCGCTAGTGCTACATACTGTTTTGGCTGTTGGTTGCTACGCTTGCCCCAATCGCTATTTTGATCCTTGATATATGCACATATACATGAGGGCTTATCCAATGCACAGCTTCCGTGCTGTGGGGCCCACCTGAGGTCCTGCTTGGGGATGGGACTGGGTTGTATCTCTTCATCTAGCTGGGGCCTAGCAATGTACAAAATATGGGCCCCATCTGATCATCCTAACCCCTCATCAACGGCCAACAAGTTTCACCCCTTTACAAATTGACCAGTCAATCCAATGGTATAGTCCATTCGGATGGGTGTAAAAAAGGGACTGGTGTAGTTCGGGGGGCCCTATGTGTGGTCCATTCGGATGGGTCATTAGGTCCCACTATGAGATGTGCACAGGTGTGAGCAAAAAAAGGTGTGCATAGGATAATTTTTGTATATATATTTATTGTAACAATTTTATTAGAAAAGAACTTTTTATAATATGGGAGATGAAATAGTTTTATGATCGTTTTTTCTCTTTCAATATCCATGATTCTCAAATTTTTAATATTTTTTTCTTAATATACATGCATGCATGTATGTATTGTTTATCCCATAGCACTGAACCCTCTATTGAGGAAGCAATTTTCTGCTTTTGTGTTTCTGGTTTTTCCTAACTTATTGCATTTAGCCACTATGGTCCTAATTGAATTGGCAATCAATTGATAAACATGCTGGTGCTCCAATTGACAAATACCTGAAATACGTTTCTTCTGTTCTTTGTTATTTGTATATTTAATAACATTTGCCTGTTGGGTTCTACTTTGAATGTATTTAAAAAGTTATTGTGGTTACAGATACAAACTAAATAATTATTACTGACATTGCAAGACGATTTATTAAGGGGCCATTCAAAAATAAATAAATAAATAAGTAAAAAATTAAGGCTCCATTTGTTTCATGTAATTGAATCCCTAGGTATTTCAAGATGTATTTCTAGAATTGGTTAAATATTAAGAAACAGAGTTGAATATCCAAAATGACCATCATCCCCTTCAACAGAGAATGAGTCAAGGGGAGATGGGAAATGAATACCCAGCCATCACCCTTGTACTTCAAATCCTAGGAAAGTCAAGACCTCATCTACATCTCTACCTTATATATTCCTTCCCTCACCTCTTTAGTAATTCTTTGTTGGAATACATTTTACCATGATTTCCTATGTATTCAATTCCCATGCAAATAAATGGGCCCCAAGAGTAGTTGGCAAACAATTGATGATGCATTTGTATATATATCCCTATAGTGCTGTTTATGCATCTATCCTAGTTTCTGAAAAGGCATGGGGGATGATTGAAACAGTGGACTTGAATTGATGTGTACGTATATTTGCACGGAGAGACATGCATTTATATGAGCACATACAATTTTGAGAGGAGAGCACTGGAATTAACACCTTCTGTCTTGAGTCTTTGGGCCAATCCCAAATAGGTGGGAACGGCTTCAACTATGGTGAAATTGTCTTCTTGATTTCTTTAATTGATCACGTGTTTCTTATTGGTGCTTTTGGGGTTCTTTTTCACTGTAAGAAGTTTTTGACATTTTTAAAACTAATTTTGGGTATAATGACAGGGGAATGATATATATAGGGCATAAGCGCTTCCACAAAGCATTGGAGTTTCTGCACAATGTATGTAAAGAATACCATTCCATTGCTTAGCTTGTTTGATAATCTTATGATGATAACTGGTGTATCTTTATTGCTGCAGGCTGTTACTGCACCAATGTCAGTTTTAAATTCCATAGCTTTAGAAGCATACAAAAAATACATTTTGGTTTCGCTCATTCACAATGGACAGGTATGCTCTATTCATTCTGCTTCGCAGATAGACTAAGGTTTTGATTGGTGGTCATATTTGTATATAACACACATCGCAGATGGCAGACATGATGTTGGAGCACTTGTAGCCTATGCATTTTGTCTAGCCCCTTAGTCCTGCTTCAAACATGTACATAGGTTGGTAGCTTATAGCGTTCACATGGATCTTTTATTCACACTTCTGCCATTGATTATCATACGGCAGCTCATTTGACTGCAGTGCAAACAGTATGGAATATTCTCATTCCTGAATGATCTGCTCTTGGTTGCTGGGATGCCAAAGACCAAGTGAATGTACACAACCAAAAGACCGACCCTTACAAATCACTAGTGACAACCCCACACAAATGCACACTGGTCAAATCTGGGGCGGGTTCGAACACGAGATGTGGGGAACAAACTCTCTAGTGACATACTTGCATCACCATATGTGACTTCTTTCTCATCATCTCTTTCATACTCATAAAGTAAGCTCTTCTCACTGGCTGGTGCCCAACATTGGAGGACTTCTTTCTATGCTTTGATGAAATATGACCTGTTCTTAGATGTCAATGGACATCCAATCACCCAGTTACTTGAAGGTTCCAACCCAAAAAATCCAGGCATGGACCATCTTGTTGGACCTGGTTGACAATCAAGTCCGTGTCCAACTGGGCCATACTGATTATCCGGTTACTTGGATGATATGTGTAAAATACTATCTTTATTATATTCTATGATGCCGGGATAATTCAAAATACGTGATGTATTGTGGAGTATCAGAGGCGGTGTATTGTGTTGTATCATATCCGATACTTCACTTTTTGTGTGTAAAATCCATGTTCCTTCCATATCTGTGGCATGTCCCGTATGTGGGCACCATAGATTATATTATACTATTACCAAATTATATATTTTATATTATTTTATATACCAATAATGTAATAGAGACATTTGTTCAGAAAATCCATGACATCATTTCTTAACGAGTTTCCAAAATTTTTGAAAGGAAAGCATTGGATATCCATCACGCCTAGGATCTCAATTTCCTCCCGTAACAAATACTTCAAGTTTTACCTCCTCCTTCATTAAAGGTGCTTTTGTACCTTGGGCTAGCTATGAAAGATCAGATCAAAATGCTTACTTTTGGTTTGGCCACCTTTTCACCACTATAGAGAGATCTGGCTTGCTTGATGTCCACTCGCGACTACCAAGTAATCCCTTGTGCTTACAATAACTGTATTTGATTCATTCTTCGCTATGCATTTGCAATTTCGTGGAAGAATTTTGTATTTTTATCATATTCCTTTACCCATTTGTGTCTCAATCCTTGACTTAATCTAATTTCCTTAATACATAGGTTTTTTCATAATTCCTCTTGAAATTGTGATTGATAATGTATCATTCTCAGAAATCCCTTTGCCATCTTGGGTGTTCGGTTATTGGACTCCCCGAGAAAAGACTCATCTCCTCAAGCATGGGTGGTGCCGCATTGATCACAGTGGGGTCATTTGACCCCATTGAGATCTGAGAAAATATTTAAAAATAAATTTTTTATGTCATGAATTGAACTTATGGAAAGCTTTTGACCCGACTCAATTTAAGAGTTTCACCCCACAGTAGCTAACTTTACAATTCTTTGTTGCTGTGGTAATGAACAAAAGTCGCCATAAAATACCCACCACCTAAGTTAATGGGCCGATTGTCTAGCAAAAAAAAAATAATAATGGGCCCACATTGCTGATATGCGCTCTAGCAATGAGTTTTTAGAACTTAAAGGAATTGGTGACATTGCTAGAAAATTAGTGGAGACAAAGAAGGATATTGTATTCCAATTGGTTTATTTGCATCTAAAATTGGCGTTGATTTTACCAGAAGCGACTACGACGGTAGAAAGAGCTTTTTCAGCAATGAAGTATATAAATAATAGGTTGCGTAACCGAATGGGAGATCAATGGATGAATGACTGTTTGGTCACATATATTGAAAAAGATGTGGTTGCTAGTGTTAATAATGAAGCTATTATGCAACGATTTCAACACATGAAAACCTATTGAGGGCAGCTGTAGGATTTTATGTATTTGAATTTTCTTTTTGGATTAAGAACTATTAGTAACAATGTATTAAAATTTCTATTTTTTTAGAATTCAATATTATCTTTGTCGGATTATCGGAAATAGATTATTTGAGAATTTTATATTATATTTATCAAATTATCGAAAGTAGATGACATATGTTGATAAAGGGGAAAATAAATTTATTCGATTTGCGGAAGATAAGTCTTTTGTTGATCCCACTGACTCGAATTCCTGGAGCCGCCACTGTCCTCAAGCCTAACAGAAGCCATCCTCTTCCACTTTTGTTCAAGGTGTCTTAACTTTTGACATACAAAAAACCCATTCATCCATTAACATCAGTGTCTTTCAACCACTTTGTTACCATTTCCAACAGCCATTTTCTTGAAGCCTAATTAATTTAGAGGATAATGTGGTAGCTCCCCAGGACTCTGTAGCAACTATAAGAGGTATAGGCCAATGTTCCGAGGTACATCCTGGCAAAACTCTTTGATTAGCTGCTGGAATTATCAGGTTGTCTTCCACAGTTCCTTTACTGTTGCCATGTCTTGGAGGAACTCCCAGATGTCGGAAACATGCTCCAAAGATCACATGTAGAACCTTGCGGTTCTAATATCATTCACACAATTTGACACTTGTTCTGGCCTCTGGGTCTGATTTCGATTCAATTATAGAACTTCATGACAACTAGAGGGAAATCAAGATGGTAGTTTTATCTGCCCTGAAACAGTTGATTTATATGTCCAATATTAAAAGAACTACGGCTTACTAAAGTGATTCTTCAAATTCACTCCAATATAGAGGAAAACACAGTAAGAGGTCTGATCATCCAGGTTTGTAATGGTGTTGTTATAGTGCTACACATTAAACAAAGTCCCAATACGCATCTAATCATTTGATATGGTCGTCGGCCATAGATGTTACAGAGTTGTCCATATGTACCAATAGTAAAAAGTTTTAAATAACCTCTTACTGGTGTGAAAGTGAATCAACAAAAATAAAAAATAGCTAAGATCTATAGGCCAAAGTGGACCAAGCTATAGATCAATATCCTAGCCATGCGTCCGTATGTGTTTGGAACCTTGGACCCATCAGGCCTATGCTCACATGTGGACCATAATGTGCTAATGGAGAGACCTTCCTAATTCCTATGCACATGTTCAACTCTTTCTAACTACGTGTTGTGACTTGTCAGACTTTTCCATGTACTCTTTTGCTAGATGTATGACTCGATAAACTTGGATGAAATCAATGTTTGGATAGGAGATGAACCAATGGCGTCAAAATCTCATAGTTCATTCATGGTTTCATACTGTTTTGACATTATAAAAACCTATTGTATTATCGGACGTTGTTTATCAACTTTAGTTTTTACATCTTCTTTGAATAATTTGTCTCAGGTTCCATCTTTCCCAAAATATACTTCTTCAGTGGCTCAGAGGAATCTAAAATCTTATACTCAGGTAATATGAAAACTATATTTTTTTTAATTTTAATTTTAATTTTCTTTAATGTTGTCTTTACCTTTTTTCCATGATATAATATCCTGTTATTAGGTGGATATTGTTTTCCTGATTACAATCAAACATAGATTGCTATCATGTTGCTTTGTGGAACATGTGTTTGACTAGAACAAAAATCTTGAACTTCCAGTGATGCATTGTTGTTGATTTGTGTAAAATATCTATGGCGGTTTGCATGGTTACTTTGTTAGGAGACACCTTATTATCTGCCAGGAGAGCCTGATCCTCAGCAACTCAAAAAACAAGGCATGTAACTGGAGTGGTGTATTGCTTACAGGCCTTTTATAATCTGCCTGTGCTTGGCTGTGACACAGTTTCTGCATGGTTTTAAAATGTAAACGTTTCTTGGATCATGGTCCTGTTTATAAATTCGTTAGTGCAGCCAATGAAAATGTTTGTGGAGTTCCTTTTCTTTTGAGATTCATGACGACGCCATTGTTCAATATATGCTTTTCTTTGCTTTTACAACTAGAACTCCAACATGATTATTTCATTCTGGGCAATTAAAACCCAAATGTGGCTCAGAAATCTGTAGTTCAAATTAACTTTCATGGGCCCCACCTTCGACATATGTGTCAGTTATTTTAAAAAATAAAAATAAAAATTGATAGCTAGATAAATCTATGTAATGTGTAATGGACATGTTGTCAGTCATTATCGGCAGCAGCAGTTGCGTCGGTGTCAACATCATGAAAGCCGAATCTTAACCATGTAATGTGATGAATAAGAGATGCATAAATGCATATATGAATAAACACTCATATGAGAGACACTCTCACCTTACTATGAGAGATAAGATGGGGGCCCTCACATCCATATCCAATGTCAACAACTTAAATGTAAGGGCCCCCGCCTTTATCTCTCATAATAAGGTGAGATAGTCTTTCACAAGAGCACCTCCCTATTTATATATATATATATATATGAATAAAAACTAAGATATATACACAGATTTTCAGATGAGAACTGTCCGCATGGTTCTTATTTTTTGCCAACCTGGCTCACCTACGATCAAGTTATACCCCCCATTCCCACCCCTGCATTCACAGGCATGCATGTGAATTTCCTCAACCAAAATTTTTGAACTCATCAAACAACTACTCAACATTGGATTGAAATCCGAAAAAAGATGCCTTCTAAAGGTGTTAAACTTTGACGACCATAGATCAAGGGGTTAGGATGATATAATGGGGTTGATATTTTATATAACCTTATGTCTTATTGAGATATTTCACACGGTACTGTGCCCCAGTTGGGCCCACCAGTGAGTTTGCGTGGTACTATGTATTTACGGTCCTAGTTCTCACCCTAATAACACTCAATATATAGCCCTTTTCCTTGCTCTCTCTCTCTCTCTCTCTCTCTCTCTCTCTCTCTCTCTCTCTACAGTTTTATTTAACTCATAGAACTTCCCCTTTTTTCTTGCTTTTCTTTTCTTATTTTTCTAACTGAAAATTTAACTCTTCTTTATGAGAATGGAACTGAACTGGCCAAAAGTTTGTCTTTTTGGTAACTAAGAACTGTGCAAGGATTATCATGGTATGAGCAGAAGCAGATGCTGTTTTCTTCTTGTCTGATCAACATTCACTCTCATGGACTATCATTTGTTCTGTCAATGTTCTATGACATTACCATCGTCGTCGTTGTTGTCATCAATATCCATCAAAGCCTTGTCTCAACTATGTTGGGGTTGGCTACATGAATTTTGTTTCTCCATTTCGATCTATCCTAAGCCAAATCCTTAGATAGGTTGCACTTCTTTAGATCTATTTTTTCCACTTCCATCCATGTCCTCTCCGGCCCACTGCTTCCCCATGATGGGCCATCAATGCATAGAAAGACTTTTCCTCAAAGGGGTTTCCCTTGGTGGCCACCTTTGATTAGTATCATTGGAAAAAAATTCATTTCTGTGATTATATAGTGTGCTTGTTTTTTTAATGTTTTCATGTTCCTGCTATATGTTTGGACTTTGGAGCATCAGTGAAGTCTGAGTTGCATGCTAAGCTAATTCCTCTTTTTTTTGGCAGCCATACATTGACTTGGCAAACAGCTACACTACTGGTAAAATTTCAGAAATAGAGAGCTGTCTTGAAACTAACATGGAGAAATTCAAAAGTGTAAGCTTTGAGCCATATACTTCTTGCTTTGTTTAAATTTGTAAATTTAGTGAAAGAAAAGCATATCTTTGTTTCCTGTTCATGGCTTCCGTCCCTTGTTTCTTAATACACTGTAACACCTTGTGGTTGTCGCAAATTTGATTTATTTATTTTAACATTTGCAACATGTCTTTGGAAGAACCCAAGGGGGGGCCCACAGGTGGTACAAAAACACATTGTGTGTCGTGCGTGGTGCCGAGGGTTGGGGCGGTTTCCATTTCTTTGCTGAAATCCCTATTGGTTCAACCCTATGTAGCAAGTTCCTTTTAGTTTGGCTTATGTGACAAGTTTTAATTGTTCAATTGTTATTGCTTTTATCGGTCAAAGCGTCTAACATTATTGCTTAGTAGTGGGCAGTCCTAAGTCCTCACAGAGGCAAGAATTTGGATTTATATGGGTCGAATAGTTTATAAGAGGAGATTCTTTTCCTTATTTTTATGTGGAAACTGAGTCTATATAAGTTAACAAATTACACCACCACCAATGATGTGTAAATTTTGAAGGATGCTTCGGGTATTCTCTTTAGTTATCCTTGGATGGTGGATGTCATTCCCCTACATGGTGTGAAGTCATGGAATATATCTTTCGGAGGCATGTTGGACTGGTCATTGCCCCCCCCCCCCCCACGCACACACAAACACAAAATAAATAAAAATAAACAATAATAATAATGAATTGTTGATAGTTCTCAGTTATTGAAACTTGATTGGCATAACTCTATACTGCAGTTGGATCTCTTTTTTTATTCAACACCTCAAAGTATACTGATGGGTCTCTTTTCCATCAAAAAGAGAGATGAAGATACTCAACGTTTCAGATCTACATCAGAGAGAATGATGCTAATCGAGTTCCCAAACCTGAGAACTATCAAATATGGTGTTGGGTTCATCAGTGGAGAACACACTAGTAAAATTAAGTTGTTTCTGTCCGAAATGGCAACACCCCGTAAAATATCCAGTTTGAAATTTGGATATGGTCGGTTGAAACCTGTGTTTTGTTTTTTGACTGACTTGATTAAGCAAGAGATAATTTCACAAAACCAGTCCTATCTTATCCATTTCATTAAGTGAGACTATATTAATAGAGCCCAAATTGCTAGGGTAAACACTCAATATTTGAACTTCTCCAATCTTATTGTAATCTGAAGGATAAACAATCAACATTTAAACCTTTTTTTTTTGGAAGATAAGAATAATACATTTAGAGCTCCAATAATATTTAAACTTTCCGATCTTTTTTTAATGGGAACTTTTCTGATCGTATCTTAATCTGACTAGATAATATCAATCCTAATGCATTATCCTGCAATAATTAACAATGTTCAAGTATATCCTAACATGCCCTCAAATTGCGATGCCATGGATCTTGACTCTGCACATAATGAATGGATGAATCCGACAGTTCAAAAGCAAGTGGTCTACAGTATTAACTTTAGATTTACCATGGCATTCCCGCGTCGCTTTGACTTGCTCCCACCAATCTGAAGCACAGTGTCTAAGCAGCCAATTTGACTTGTTTTTTGTTTGACATTGGTCGATAGTTAAATATCCTTTCAGTTGCAAGCTAACCAATCGAGGAAGTCCTCACTGCTTAGGCTTCCATGATATTTGGGAATCTCTATTTTCATATTGAGACCTGTCTCATTTTAATTGTCAGATCTACCACAATGCATCGTAAATCGTTCATCACACCGAACTTGCTAACTATCATCAGAATCATCTCCCCCACGATGGGTAGATGATATTGTATTCGCTGTCTAATTGGTGAGTAGTTGTGTGATAGTCTGTAGTTTCTGATCGAAGAGCCCAAATCTGAACTTCCATGGTGTGTGTCCATACAAGTTAGGATATCTTCTGGATGAACCACACCCTAGTTTCTTCCACTATCGTGGCGATTCAGAGGGTAAGAAGGCTGTGGTTGGCTTTGATACCGATCTAATGCAGTCCCAAGAGGAGTTTGGGGGCTGCGATTCAAGATCCAACTGATATCTCTCTTTCTACAACATTCAGCAGCTAGTCACGAAATTGAAACAGAAAATATCAGCACTATGCACTAGGAAATTGAGAAATAGTAAAAAATTTCTGTATAGTGATGTAAAAATGTCCAAAAGAGATATGCCTAACCATGCTTACAACCCCCTCTTAAATACATGAAAGACCCCAACAAATCCCACTAATTTCTCTCTCAACAATTCATATTTGAATTTAAGTTTTAAACATACCCTATTTGAATTATAATTAAGTCTTGTTTAAGTTTAAAAGTGCTTGAGTTTGAAATCAAATGAATTGTTTTATGGGCTGGACCAGATTGAGTCAAGGTTAGGTGGAGACCTGTGAATGTGCTGAAATTTGTAGGAAACCCCCTGCTCTGTACAGTTTTGAACAAAACAGTCCCTAACAATCAAATTATTAAAATAAATGGACTGTTCAGGTGTCCGCATAATTCCTTAGTCTCTTAAACTTGTGTACGGGTCCCACATACTTATCATAAGCCCCTAAAAACTGCATAGCCTGGCTCATCAAAGGTTTTTTTTATTTTTTTGCTCTTCCATCTCTAGATGTTGGTTGATCCACATCAGCCTCCTCACACCTGCTCCATTTTCGAATTTCATGAACCTAATTGTAGCACTGTATAAGCCTTTTGTAATATTATAAAACATGTTGAACAAATCAATGACCTCCTTCTCTAACTTTTTAAGGTACCTATCATCCAGAATTCAGATACACATCAATAAATGTAACAAGTATTCATATCAGCATCTTTATTCTATTATCGTTAGGTTTTAGAGAATGTCAACAATGCTTTTTCTATTTGACAAATTTTACATTGTATTCAAAATGACTGGCATGGTTTTAAAAATCAGCAGAGTCAAGTCCCAACTCCCTCCACCCCAAACTCTCCAGCTGTGTCCTTTGGAGAAAAAGGCCAAAATTAAGATTTCCCCCCTTTTCTTATTGCAAGAAGATGTTGGAGGCTTTTGGGGTCATTTTGCACTGATTTTGGAACGTCTATCATATTTTCTGGGGAAAATAGCATAATACCTACTTGTACTTTGGTAATTTTGCAGAGCACCTCTAGTACTTTTGTATTTTGTACTAAACCTACTTGTATTTTAAATCACAATGCAAATAAAGACGGCCGTGACGGAAAATAGGAAATGACGAATTTACCCCTATGTATAAGATGTGTCTTGGCGTTCCCCAAATCGACTCCTCCCTCTTTTGTCTGCACATCTGCATATCCAGATCCCATAAAATCCCTACAGCTAATCTTCTTCAACAAAAAATTCCTAAAATCCCAAACCCCACGCCATTTCCCATCACCCCACTGAAATCCTAAATTAATCACAGCTTATTGTCCCTCCCACCAACCTAAAACCCTAATAGACCCAAATTCTAGGTTGGGTAAGATTGCCTCTCCTAAAGGAGTACCAATTCACCGTGTGGCAGCTAGCTTCACAGCAGCTTTGGCTATTCGAACAGCCAAGCTCTAGCCTTCTGTCTTCTAGATCGCCCCACCTCGAGAGCTTGATCTTGCAGAGAATGATGTGGCGACGTCATTTAGGCTTCTCAACCAAATACCTACTCCTAAAAGGGAAAGGAGAAGCCTCACCAGAAGACCCAAGTGATGCAAGTTACTTAATGATTTCTAGTAGATGACTCTGAATTTCAAATATTCATTCAGTTCAATTGAGTTTTTGGCTCCACTCACCATATGCTAATGAAAATCTCCTCTTCTATCCTCACATAAAGATATCATTGGAAGCTTGCTAGCCTAAGAGATTCTCTAATTTTTTTTAAAAAAAAAGAAATAAAAATAGAAGAAGACCCACATCATGAAAAGCACTAAAGAATTAAAAACCAAAAATTTCTTCCACTTCCACGGCCTTGTCGTCCTTCTTCTGCATCTTCCACCCAAGCTTCTCAGAGAAGGCATGCATCCTCTCCTTCTGCTCCGTGCTGAATTTCGTCCGGAACCGCTTCCGCCCCGCTAACAAGCTCGCGTTGGGCGTCGACGGGATGTTGTCATGTCGGCGCCAGACATCCTGGCGCTGAGGGCCATCAGCATCTAGGGGGCGGAGGGGAAGTGGGGTGCACTCCGCCATCCTCGAACAGCGCCTCTCCGAGCTCGCCGAAGCAAAGGAAGAGAAGCACCAGCTCCACCTACAGACTATAAGCGCTCAAATCGATCCAATATTCTTCTTCTTGTTCTTTCTTTTGTAGATTTATTTTGTTCTTGACTTCAGATGAAAGGAGATATCCGGAGATGGAAGCGCACAGCGGAGCGCAGGCCAGAGATTTTCTGGATTTGACCGGGGAAAGGGAGAGTTGCAGATCGATTGGGTCAGAAATTTGGAAAGGGGAAATGAGAGGAAAAAAAAAAAAAAGGGCCTGTGATTTTTTTCTCCCCAAGGGCAAATAAGTCTTTTTGGGTGAGTAATTTGCCGTCCGTATGCACAGTACACCATTTATACGACATACGCCGTTAATACTAATAGAATCCGTGAGTTTTGCATGTTAATTAGAAATACAGGTAAGTTTAGTACAAAATACCAAAGTGCAGGGGGTACCCTGCAAAATGACTGAAGTCCAGGTAGGTATTATGCTTTTTTCCCTATATTCTGGAAGAACTAAGCATTTAATGATTAGAGGGAATGTTCACATGACTGAATGAATATCAGATTCAACCACCCATTATTACTTCAATTCATTTTAAATGATTAAGACATGTGGTTTAAATTCATAGGTCATCATTATCCATTTTAAAGTTTTTTAAATCACTTTTTTTCACAATTTTTGAGGTTTTGTGGGGCTCCAGGTTGTGATTTGGTTTGACTAGGCTGAGTTCCAGGTGACTTGGCTGAGTAGACTTAATGTGAGGGTGACTGAGTCACCCCTCCTAGTATGTGTTACAAACTTAAATGACATCTAGGAAAAATAGAAGTGAAATGGGTAGAAGGGCATGGCCCATACAAGCCAAACAGTTAATCATTAACGGACTTAGACTAAGCAGCACTTGCACTATACACATTTGATGAAGTTAAGATATAAAGTCTGCTATCTTTTTTACCACACTCAGATCGTGAGGCACAAAATAAGGGTAGAATGTTATACAACAGTTAACCGGTTAAGTCGCTAACTGACAACAGATCAATAGACATCCTTGGCACATGCAAAGTAGAAGACAATTGTACAGTTGGAGTGGTTACAAAGAACCTTTACAGGGAGATGTGACCCATCTACTATTCGAACTGACTTAGAATAAGAAGGAATACCTAACTAGTTTTAGTAGAAGTATGACTGTAGGAGGCTCTTCACTCATAAATCTTTCAACTCCTTTTTAAGTGCACTAGAAAACATACCCCCAGTTATGAAATAGAATGGTTGGTTGAGGCTCAGAAGCTGTGGATACTGTATACTATGACCATCACACTGCTGCTGCTGATGATTCTGAATTTTTTTAGACAACCAATTAAATCCCAACATATTTCTTGCATGTCCACTGTTCCAACAGTTGGTACAAACCAATTTATCTCTTCTGAGTGTTCACTGATGACATAATTCTGCGACAGCTTTCCTATCCTATATTAGGGAGGAGACTGCTCAAGGTAAATCATCAGATCCCAAGACACTAGCTCAAACAGATTCATAAGCCTAATTCAGCCCTCAAACGAGGTCATGGAAATGTCAATGTTGAATACGTTCTTCCAAACTCATCTGAGGTTGAATGAGGCTGATAATGGCTCATCTCTACCCACGTATCTTTCAAGACTTGGTAGTAGTTCCCAACATTGGCAACACCCTGCTGAGATTTCCCTATTTCCAACTGATTCTTATAAATTCCAACATAGTTTTTCTTTTAAGAATATGAGGAAGCCACACACACACACCATCCCACGAGTCCTTGGCTGTCTTAGAAATCATGAATGATTGAGATATATATGGTTCCATATACTGAAGGAAAATGGAGAAAACAGTGAAATTCACAAATGGTCAAACTCCACGTCATCCCCAGTGATACTAGGGCAGCCTACAATTTAGTTTTATTCCATAGAATATGTTACAATGAGTCAATGACTAAAATGCACTCAAGGTCCAACATGAAATAACACTATTACTGTAATAGGACTATTGCAATATATTTCCCAATCACTTCTATGACTTCCTTTCTTTGATTTCTCTGGCTTGAGGTGAGGAAAATGGAGAGAAGAAAGACTATAGACAAGATTCTCAGGTTCTTATGGCGGTGTAAAAGTGCATTTCAAAAATGAAAAACAGCTGTTGGGTCATTTTAAACAGTGGACGGACAGCAGATTACATTGTGTAGTCAAAATCTGCGGTTAAGATACAAGCAACAATCTTTCATGAAGCAGATTATCTTGAATTGTTAACCCAAAAACAGTGTTTCATTGTGCTTCAGTGCATAGTTCTAGTCTGTAGTTTTTTTTTTTTTTTTTTCTCACTGAGATCTAATCTGTAGATATTTAGGAACTTTGTTATATTATTGTCATTTGGTGCATCATATTACCTATGTCTTTATCATATGCTCCTTACACATTTGTTTGCGTAAATCATTATCAAAACTTATTCCAACTATCTAGTTCGGTACATCCATTTCTTTCCTTTTTCTTTCTTTCTTTTCTTTTTTATTTTTTAAATAGAAGAAGAAACTGTTAGGAATGATACCTAGGCTCAACTTTGTAGTTATCCACTCATCCCTAGTAAGGACTGTGTTTTGTCGCTTCACCATCTAACCTGTTACTTCAAACTGCTCTTTTCAAGTGTGGTCACCCACTTCTACTCCTGCGTTCTTGTAACATCTTGAACCTTTTTACAGGGGCTATCTGCCATCTACATGTGTATACCTTTTCAAATGACATTTCTTGAATTTGCTTTCTATTGCATTGCATCAACCTGGTGATCTCCTCTTGTTTACTAATTTTGATTTCCATTTTTTATTGTTACTCTACACATTCATGTGACATACTTTTTTTATGACATTTGTCTGCATATCAATGTATATTAGTACAAATTACAATGGGACTTTCACACTCCGTTATATTGTATTTTCAGATTACCCATACAAATGCCCTTTTGTTTTGTGTGGTGTCGTCGCCTTAAAAGTCAGCCATGTTTGTTTGACATTTCAAATCTTTTTTCTTAATATATAGAGTTTGCTTGTGAACTATTTATGATGTAATATATTTATATATTTTTTCTCAGGACAACAATCTTGGATTGGTGAAGCAAGTTTTGTCATCTCTGTATAAGAGGAATATCCAGAGATTGACACAGACATACCTGACTCTGTCACTCCAAGATATAGCCAACACAGTACAACTTCAGAATTCTAAGCAGGCAGAGATGCATGTTTTACAAATGGTAGTTTCATATCCCAAAATCATTTAGACCTTCCATTTTGGCTGGTGATTTTACCATTGAGCTTTTCTGTGTGATTTAGATTCAAGATGGTGAGATATTTGCAACAATCAACCAGAAGGACGGAATGGTCAGTTTTCATGAGGATCCTGAACAATACAAAACCTGCGAGATGATTGAGCACATTGATGCTTCTATTCAGCGGTATGCCATGCGGATGAAATATTGTTTGGTCCTTTCCCTTTTTTTGATCTCATGTGATGAAATATGTTTGACCATTACTTGATCATTTGCTTGGTCTTAGAAGCTCAACTTTTAGTAGTTTGCCTGTTGGTGATTTAAAATCAAAAAGTCTACTTGTACCGGATTTCATGTCCCGGGACAAGCCCGACTCCACATGGGGAGGGGCATTTTGGTCATTTGCAAATGACCAAAATGCCCCTCCCCATGTGGAGTCGGGCCAGTCCCGGGACATGACACCCGGGACAAGTAGCATGGCTCATTTAAAATTGTTCATGCATTAGAAGCTCAACTTTTTGTAGTTTGCATGTTGGTGATTTAAAACTTTTCATACATTAGAAGCTCAACTTTTAGTAGTTTGCCTGTTGGTGATTTAAAATTGTTCATATATTGGGCCCTAAGATGGGTGAGAAATAGCCTGAAATGCAAGATTTTCCAATTGTTAAATGTGGGCCATTGACTTTAGTGGTCCATCTGAAAGCTGCTGGTTTCTCCAGCCAAAGTGATTGCCTAGCAAGAAATGTTCTATTTTTTTGTTTACCCCAGTTTCCACCACTTTCTATGGACATCCATTTGGGTGTTTTATGTACCTATACCTGAAAATGTTGTATGAATCCTTGAAAATTGTGGAAATTAAGGATATCTAAAATTAGGCCCCAGTTGAGATCATCAGATGTGCCTAGAACTTAATGGGCGCATAAGACTAGCCTCTACCTGGCATGTTGGTCAATTGAATTATAGCTGAATCTTACTAAGCGGCTAGGCCCAGGCTCACATGGCTCAGTATCTGCCCTATCAATATCATAATCACTAGAAAGACATCAGGTTCTTGGTATGCTCTTACTGTTCTCTCTTTGTTTGAAAGTCCTTTCTTGATTGGATGTTGGCCAATTCCCCCTGATAAATTGGGTCAGACTTGACATTCAAAAAATAAAAAATAAAATAAAAAATGGGTCAGACTACTATGATGATAACAATAATGACTAATTCTGCTTCCTCACATAAACCTCTATGATTGTTGTTAATTGATCTCACGTTGCCGGAGCTTCAGTTGATAGTCCTATTGTACCGTGTTCCAGGATAATGGCATTGTCTAAGAAGCTTAGCGCCATTGATGAAAATATTTCATGCGACCCGACCTATCTGGCTAAGGTGAGTAAAAACATTCAGTGTTTTTCCCCCCACATCTCCTTCCCAAATGATTTACTTAAACTGTGTTCATTTCTGCTGCTCAGGCCGGTAGAGAGCGCCAGAGGTTCGACATTGACGATTTTGATTCTGTACCTCAGAAGTTCATGTGAAGTGAGCGGTCAAGTGCGCGCTTTTTATGTATGGTGATAAACGCCCGACTCGTATAATCAGTGCAGATCACCAAAAATGAATGGATGCCTGGTCCGCTACTGTTGCTGTGGCAACAATATGGTGGTTGTTGGTTCTTGTTCAAGGGGTGGTGGTGGTTTTGGTTATTGTGTTTTTTTTTCTTTTAGGAAAAAGAAAATGTCCTTGAATATTTAATATAACTCAGTAAATGAACAGTTTAGCTTTGTTAATTAAGTAGTCTATATGAAGGAAATACAACTGTGGCTTAAAAGTATTGACGTAATTGGATTTTATAACATCAGTCAGATGAACATTTAACATTGTTCTTTTTTCCTACAAGATTTGTTACTCTTAATGTAAATGCAGTATCAGTTCTTGACCAGATTAAAGCGACATTTTAGTTTGGCCATGAATACCACCTTTTATTGATCTGGGAAAACGTTGCCACATTCACAATACACAAAAAAGGGGAAATCCAGGAAATTATGGTTATCTGAGGCCCTTGGATTTTCCAATCCAACAGTTTAGATAATCTAAAAAAAAAAAAATCCCCTTGATTTTCCTAAAAATTCTCCAAGCAAAACTGACTCGGGTAATTTTGGGTTACATGAATTGCAACTGAAGTCAATCAACCTTTCAGGGGCAAGCCCATGAAAGCTCTGATGCTATCGCAAAGCAAACTTTTGTAGGGGCCAGAGATGTATTTGACCCCGTCTAGTTTAATTCGTGCGATTTCAATCCAAGGGTTAGGATGGACACCATGATCAAAAAAGTAGGCCATGTATATTCAAGATCTGATAGAGCTTTGTTCCTGGGTTTTGCCCTCTCTCTGACTCTTCTTTTCCTTGATGTGGTCGAATGGAACTGGGCCAAATGCATGTTAGTTTCACACAGGGGTTTTCATGGGCCGGGTTGGGCTATGCTGAGTCATATCTAGGCCCTGTCTATCTTTAGAAGTACTAGCCCATATCTGGCATACGCCCAACGCAGGCCATAAGTGCCTGTCCGGAGCCCGTTTCACCTTAACCTTGTTCAAGCCCAAGCCCGCCCATTTAGTCAATTAGGCCAAACTGCCCCCGCCAAGCTTTCAATTACTTGGCGGGGGGCAAATCAGTCACCAACTTACAATTACAAGCACTTCTTATTTGAGCCTCTGCAGGGCTCCGGGCTTTCAATCACATAATCCAAGTGCAGCCCAAGTATTAGAGGGCTCTCAAGTTTTAGATCCAGACCTGGTCCGAGTACAAAGACCCAACGCCCGAACCAACCCAAAGTGGGTTGGGCCTATTTGGGCCCAGGCTGACCGGGCCATGATCTCCCCTACGGCCCTACTCACAGCTCAAAAAAAAAAAAAAAGTCACTTGAGACTCTGGACTATAAAAAGTGAAAGCATACAACGGTTTTGCAATGGCTTTCTCTCGTCTTTTACGAGTTCTCGGCGACTCCAAATCCATTCTCAAAGGAAAGATTGTCCATGGACACATAATAACATCTGGGTTCCGCCCAGATGTCTACACTACCAACCATTTGATAACCATGTATGTAAAATTCGAACACCTCGAGGATGCCCGCCAACTGCTCGACCAAATGCCCGAGAGGAATCTAGTCTCTTGGACACTTCTCATATCAGGGTATTCTAATGCAGGGCTGTCTGAAGATGCCCTCAGAACTTTCAGGGCAATGGTCACACAGGGATACGACCCTAATAGTTTTACTTATGTTGGCGTTATATCGACTTGTGCAAGCATTAAAGCTGCAAGGACAGGGAAGGAGATCCATGGACGTTTATATCGACTTGAAGAGGACTTGAACAGCTTTGTGTGCAATTCATTGGTTAATATGTATGCGAAATGCGGTATGAAAGAGATTGCTCGACGTGTTTTTGATGGGATTTTACACCCAGATATGGTCGCGTGGACTTCAATCCTTTCGGGGTATTGTCAGTGTGGAGAGAATGAGGAGGCATTGAGGGTATATTTGCGTTCGAGGAGAGTAGGTGTTAAGGCCAATGAGTTTGCATTTGCGAGTGTTTTGGGTGCTTCCGCCGACCTTGTGGAGCTAAGAACTGGGAAGCAAATGCATTGCTGTATAATCAAGTCTGGGGTTAGATTGGATCGGTTCATTGCAACAGGTATGGTCAATTTGTATGCAAAATGCGGTGAATTGGATGATGCTCACCGAGCATTTATGGAATCAGGTGAATTGGGTGAACCGGGGGTAGCTACATGGACTGCATTGATTGGAGGATATGCTCAGCATGGGGAAGCTCATAAAGCCATCTCTCTATTCCACACGTTGCACTCATCAGGCTTGAAACCCAACGAGCACACGTTCTCGTCCATTCTTTCTGCATGCGCCAATGTCTTTGCAGTCAAAGAGGGTAAACAATTCCATGCTATGATACTGAAATCAGGTTTTAAATTGATTACATTCGTTGGTAATGCTATTGTAGATTTGTATGCAAAATGTGGGTGCCTTGATGACTCCTCCAAAGTGTTTCAGGAGATGGAAGAACGAGATGTGGTATCGTGGAATGTGTTGATTACGGGGCATGTTCAAATCGGCCATTTTGGAGAAGTAGTACATTTACTTGATCAGATGTTTCTTGTCGGCTTGCGTCCAAATATTTACACATATTCTAGCATCCTTAGTCTTTGCGGTGATCTACCTGCCATTGGATGGGGTAAGCAGACCCATGGCTGCATCTTAAAACCTGGATTTGATAAGGATGTTGTTGTTGGAAGCGCTCTCATAGACATGTACGCCAAGTGCGGAAGGCTGAATGATGCACACAATGTTTTCATTCGTTTAAATGTTAAAAGTGTGGTTTCTTGGAACACGATACTCGTTGGATACGCCCAACATGGATTTGGTAAAGAGGCAATAGGGGTATTTAGGGATATGGAGAGAGATGGAATCAAGCCCAATGATATCACATTTCTTGGGGTTCTCTTAGCTTGTGGGCATGTGGGTCTTGTAGAAGATGGACAACACTACTTCGACTCTATGATCAAAGACCACAACATAATCCCAAGCGTAGATCATGTTGCTTGTATGGTTGATCTTTTTGCAAGAGGAGGGCAAGTCGAAAGGGCCTATGAGTTTATAGTTAGCATGCCTGTCGAGCCGGATAAGGTTGTCTGGCGCAGTCTATTGGCTAGTTGTAAGACCCACAAACACTTGGCTCTAGGAAGATATGCTGCCGAGCAAATCTTGAGGATTGATCCAGAGGATGTTTTGGCATATATCATGTTATCAAGCATATATGCTGATGCTGAAATGTGGGATGAGATGGCACAGGTTAGGCAGACAATGAAGGAGAAGGGATTGAAGAAAGACCCTGGATGCAGCTGGATTGAGGTGAACAACATGGTTCACTCTTTCATTGCCTGGGATACGGCGCATCGTCAGAGAGAGATCATTCTTGAAACTGTGAATGGATTAACAGTGCAGATGTTTGACCATGGTTATGTACCTAGTAGCAGTTCACTTCATGATGGAGAGTATGTGAAGGAATAAATCCTGAACGTGAAGATGGTTACTGTTTTGACTACATGTTTCAACATTTGCTGCAGCCCTGCTATTGAGGTAATGCAGGAAACACAAATCTGGCGATATTTGGTGCCATACTGACTTGATACAGAAAATTTAATGTGGCGATCCCATCTAATGAAGTTTCTGGGTGCCATGTTCCCCAACACAGAAGTTGTGTAACATTTCATTCTTTCATTTTTTTTCTTGAAACATTATTATTTATGTTCATAAAGAATGTACTTTAAATGGAATTACCATACAATACCTTAATTTAATGGCTAAAAAATTATTGGTGCTTGTCTTTTGTTTACTGGAGTTGTAAAATGTCGATGACTTTCTATTGTTAGATGTTCATCTCTCTTTTTTTCTGTTATATTTCTTAATATTTTGAACTCAAATTGTAAATATTTTTCATTATTGAAAAATCCTTTGCAACCACGCAGTCAAGGCTTTTGTTGCACTGACTGCTACTCCCAAAAAGATCTTGACCATAGACCACCTTAAATCCCACAATTTGATATTCTCAACATTTTGTTATATATATGTGGCCAATGAGGAATCGGTGGACCATTTTTTCTTGCACTGTCCTTCTGTTGGCTTACTCTAGTATGCTTTCCTTGGGTTATTCGCACCCTTTGAGGTCCCTCATGGAGCTTTGGATATCAGGCCCTTTCTAAAATTAGAACCCAAATCTTATGGAAGATGTTTCCTCTTGGCATCTGGTGGTGAGTATCTAAGGACCATAAATGGAAGGATTTTTCAAGGCAAGAGAGCCCTATTGGCGTGTGAAGTTTTCAAGAATCAAATTATGATTGATTGCATTGATGAGGGTTTTCATGTCAAAGAATTATAGGTCCAAAGATTAAAATAAAGTTTTTTTTTTTTGTTTTCTTGGATGATAGTATAATTTTCGAGATATAATATCGAGTGGTTGGGTTGTGAGTTAAGTTTGATTGTAATGTCATCATAGGTGATGGAATAAATCAGTAAATGGTTCAAGTCCAACAAGGTGATGAAACGAAAAACACCCAATTAAGGTATTTGCTGGGAAGGAATAATGTATAACAAGAAAGTCATTTACATCCGAGAGATAAACCTGTAACTGATGAGTCCTTGCTTACACATACAAGTAACAGTTGTAGCGAGCTCCCAGGTGTTAATAACCATAAACGCTAAAAGCTCGGCTTTGATACCATGCTAATAACCATAAACACCAAATGCTCGAGCCGTTAGTGAACGATAGAACTATGTATAGGGTCCTCTTTTTGAATTTTCAGCACCCATTGTGACTGCTCTCTGCCGAGATGTTTGTGCCTGCTCTCTCATTTTCCTCTAGCTGCTGTGATTCCTCCCTTCATACAGCATATATATTTGCAGGTAGTTGGTCAGTCAAAACAGTTGGAGGTGGAAAGTAGATGTGAGTGAGGTTTTTTTTTGGTACCCCAACCAATGGAGCAAAACCCAAGAGAGAGCCCGCATACACACCGAAAGCTAGCCCACTCAAGTGGGAAGGAGGCCAGCACAAGCGGAAAAAAGCTCACACAAGTGGAAAATGAGCCACCACGAGCAGGAAGAGGTGACGTACCCTAGGTTAGAACCTGGGGCAACCAGGTAAGAATTGACCCTCCTTACCACTCGGGTAAGGAGCCCTTCTTGATGTGAGTGAGTTGATGAACAACATTATAGGCAGATCTTCGGCAAATCTATGCTTCCCATCTTCCTATATGCTTGTGAAGATTCATTATAGTTTCCCAGATGTGTATTAGTCTCCAGGACAAATTGCTTCCTGTCATTTAAGGTGTCCCGTATGAGTGAACAGTTGCCCTCCATTATGAGATCTTGTAATTGAAATCGAGTTGCCGGTTGGAGTCTCTGAAGAAGTGCCAGCAGTTCAGTTTCTATTGGCGACGACGCTGTTGTTTGTCCTGAAAAACCAAAATTTGTACATCCTGGTCATTTCTAAATTTTGTTCTAAGTAGATGTAGCGGAAATAAGTTGTGGATGTAGCGGAAGCACGGATAAAAAAAAGCTTGCTGCTACAAACGTGATAAGAACTGCGTTGGCTTGAATCAGGCACTGGTTGTTAAGATATGTGACTGTCTACAAGAGATTAGTCACGTGTGATTCACTCTTCAAGATCCAAGGGCAAGGATAGATATCCTGGATGTAGAAAATGATGACTAAACAATTGTAGATCTAAATGATTATTGAAAAGTTGTTGTAATTGATATCTCTCATGTGTATATATATTCAAATTCTTTATTCAAATTCGAATTGAGAGATGATAAGGATAATTGATGTCTCCACCATTGATGTAAATGAGCTAGAGATAGTGAAAGGACATGTTTTGGATGGATGGTAATATGCTTAAACGGCTAATTATTTCTTGGGAAGATTTGAAAAATGTAAAGAACTTTTGACTCATTTAAAAAAAAGTATATAAATATTTGAATATTTCAAAGAAGTATATAAGTTTTTCATAATTCTTTCCATCGAGTCCTCTCTATATTAAAAAAAACCTCTAAGAAATGACAAATACCCTTATGTCACTTTTCGAAATTTTCCTTTAATAAATTATTTAAGAGAAATGATCAAGTCCAACCCAAATGACCCAGTGGGGATCACTTTAGCTACAATTATGAGAGAATTCCAAATGACCGAAAGACTAGCTTCATTAAATGGTTATTATCATCAAAATAAAAAATGACCAATTTTCGGAAGGTAAGAGGTTAACAAAAGATAAAAACGTGTCAAAAGGGAAGGAAAACTTCTCTACTTTTTTGAAACATTCAAATCTTCACGTACTTTCTTGAAAATGATTCAAAAGTATTATACTTTTTTTAAAATCCCCCTTCTGTCATTCCTTCTTTCAAGTACCAGGACATTGTGATACCCACTACTCTATCATCTGAGTAGGACTCACAAAACCCATTGGAGGTTAACCTTGTATGGGTTGTTGAGTTTAAAATGTTTCTTGGAATATTTTTTTTATATTTATGTTAAAAAGTTCCTTGGAATATTTTGCCAAACCAACTTTGAAAATGGACATTTAGTAAACAAAGTGGTCCACAGTCTCTATGGCGGAACGAGAGCAAATACACAATGAATCTACATTTGGAAGAAAACAGGAAAGATGGTCTGCAGCTTGTAACCTATCATGTAAAACCCTAAAAGCAAAGATTTTTAATTCTAAGCAATGGGAAGTGTCCATAAACAGTTGGTATAGAGGTGGTGGCAGTTTTCTTTTTTTTTTCTTTTTCGCCCTCTGTATTTGAAACCAAAATGTTGGTATAGAGGAGGTGACAGACCATCAGAACCATTCTGCAGAAGACAAGAATTTCAAAGCCCATTGATTGATCTTGAGTGCTATTCTTGCCAATGGACATTGCCACAACTGCAGGTTTGATTGCCATCCAACCACAATTAAATGTAAACAAATCGGAAGATTAAGAGCATTAAGATTATTAGTGTTTCTAGTTAATCTTCCAGACACAACACTCACAACCTAGATAACAAAGATTCTTAGACATCACAAATAAATTCAGCCTCGTGTCTAAAATCCACTATTGATGGATCAATCATCAAATAAACTTATAGATCTTCAAAAGAGAATGTATACAAGTATATTCATAATGAAAAATCAACATTTTCTAAGACAACAAAAGTAGATATCAATGCACCAAACAGCAAAAAAAAAAAAAAAAATGCTACTCATCCCCACATAAGCTATTACAAGAAGATTAATCAACTTAAGTGATGAAAACATCACAACCAGAAGTCCCGTTTCACGATCAAAGCTGAGCAGAGGCACCCTTAAAATTAGAACAGCAATCTCATTCACCAAACTTTTGCCCAATGGTCTCTACTGAGGCTCAAGCTCTTCCATCTTGGCCCCTCGCCTGGTAATTAGAAACGATTTCTCTAACTACAAAAATTATGATGAGCTATCATCTGTGTTGTCTTGAACCCTGTCCTTGGTTTTCTTGGACTTGACCCTCTTAATTCGCTTTCCGTTCTTAGATGACTTTTTCCTTTTCACAGGCAGTGGATCATTATTATCTACAACTTCAAGATGATCAGACTCTTTCAACTGATTCAGTTGCTCACCAGCATTGCCTGCAGATTCTGCAGATAGAATGACTGACCAAATCAACCAAAATGGATATTGCACAATGGAATAAAATGCCAGCAAGAGTGACTGATCCAATGGTAATTCAAAACTTATGCAACTACTCGAGTCTTCTTTCCTATTAAAATGCTGGCAGTCACCAATGGACGATAACATTTAGAAGAAACTCGTGATGCCCAATTACATATCAACATATATAAGCATATCCGAATCATGTTATGTCTAATATACTTCATTTTTATCTGCAAGTCCATGCCCCTGCCATAGTGATGGCCTGGCCCCACACAGACACCTGACAAGGATCCAAGCATTCATTCCATTAGTTTAGGGCCCATTTGTCTAATCCCTACTCTGTGGATGAACAATCAAGGGTGGAGACTAGAGGGGGCCATCAATCTCGGTTGATATAATTTCATAGGGTACATGGTTGGCAATCATTAATCATCAAAGAGGCTCTATTGATGAGTTCCTTGTGAATCTCCAGTCTCCATCATTGTTCATTCACTCTTTAGCCCCTTTGATAGAAACCAATTCTTGGGAAATCTTAGGAATTTAGTAGGAACCCATACCAAGGCAATATATCTCATGCAAGATTCAGGTGAGTTCTCTGTAGTAATAAAAGGAAGAGAATCAAAGGACAACTTCTCACATGCAGGACTTAAAAAACCAAAAGAAGATTTGAGCAGAGGTGCCAATAACTATCGAATGCAATAAAGAACTATTGTCACATGTTCCTCGAGCAGGAGACCAGACACCACACTGTTGCAGGGAAAGAAAGTCCAGGACTCTTTCCCTTATGGTATGCATGGTATGGGCGTATAGACGATTAGCCATACAGGTGTAGTCCAGGGTACCAAAAGGGTATAGGTACATGGGTATATCTGATTTAAAAAAAAAAAAATCCCCTTGAGAAATAAGAGTAGTCAATATATGTCAGATGCAAAAATGGATGGCACTTGATATATATTTCACTAGATGGTGAAGGGCTGAAGGCTATAGATTTTTCTAGCAGCAAATAAGATCATAAATGTCAGAATTTTAATTTATCTAACAGACTTAAGATTACATACTGACATAATACTTTGAGCTTTCAGAATCTGAGTAATATGTTATCAAGTTGCTCACTAGATTAGTGAGAACTGATATAGCTACTAATATAAAATTATTTCATAGGTTAGGAAGGTGGCAGAGTCCTATGAATTATTGTGTCACTGATCTAATATTCAAGGCCTCAAATCCTTCAATAGGTACAAACTCAAGTAATATAGATGTGAAAAAACTGACCTTCCTCCTTGAAATTTGCATCAAACACGACGCTTGTGAGATGCTGCTTGAGGAAAACCTGTTCCGAACATTATATAGAGACAAGAATTAAATAAAGAATAAATTAAGACAAAGATACTAACCATATCTTATAAATATACAATAATAATCCCCAAAATCTAAAAATGCGTAAGATCTGGAACATCTGATGTTTTGGAGACCAGACAAAACAAAACACTAGCATCAGTAGGTCAAATTATAATAATAATATTTTTACTATTAAATAATAATAATAATAACAAAATCATGGAAGCCAAGTGACCTTTTTTTTTTCCGAAGGTAACTAAAACTAATGAAGTGGTGGATTTGTTGGCCAAGCAAGGGGATACAATTTTTTTCCCAAATTATCTATCTCAGTACCCTAACATAAATCTTCTCCATATCAATAACAACTATATGTAAATCTTTCTTCCTCTCTCGACTTTTCCATGAGTCATCTTAAATACAAAACTGGCCTCTGTAGCAAAATTACCTGGCATAAACCTATATTAGTTCTTTAAAACATTTGATTCTTGTTGTAGGACACTCTCCCAAAGCTTCAGTGTTGATTTATAAGTTGATAGCACAGTGGTATTCACAATTTTAAATATCTCCTTTTTTATGTAAAATATAGACCGTAGTGCTCTTCCTCCATTCGTGAATCATTTCCTCTGCTGAAAATCTTGGTATATAATTTGGTCAATCAGCCAATTCCAAATTCCATAAGCATATCAAACAAACATTGAAGTTGATTGTCACAATGTCACCTTATCCACAACAAACTCAAAAAGTATGTTATCACACGTCTCATTAGATTTTTCAACTAGTAGATATCTTCATAAAACGACAAATGTGAAAGCATCAGTTTTTACTGGTAAACCATAGCTGCATCCGGCTGCACTAATTTGAGGGGGAATGCAGTACAATGAAGGAAATATATATTTACAAACATGAGTACCCATTCAATATGCATTATCTAAGCAAATGTACCATATATAATGAGAGTTAGATTGTAAGCTGAGTAGGAGATCGTAATTATCTCTAAGCTGGTACTTATCCCAAAAATCATTGGGGTTTAATGGAGGAAGCCTCTCACAACGAGGGCACATGGTTCATTTGCCAAAAATTCTCTCTCTACATTTTAGCATTCTGTGTGATATTTATATGAAGTTATTCATTGACCTCGTACAGATTTCTTTCAATAAATTTGTCAAAATACACATTTCAAAGCAAAGACTCTGACCAAACAAGACAGCAGAGCTTTCAGTTCATGGAAAGGTTAAATGCAAGATTGCCTTCTAATGAAAGATCAAAACCATCACCTTTTTATTTCCGTTTTGGGTAAGAATCAAAACTATCAGTTAAATGAAAACTTCCAACAACGTACCGCAGAAAGAAGTTGCCGTGTCTTTATATCCCAAAAGCGCAAATAGCTATCAAGTCCTGAGAAACAAGCAAGCTCCTTAGTTATAAAGGAATAAAGAAAAAAATTAAACAAAATAAACCCCAACAGAGTTTGTAAACCTGATAATAGAGTAATAATAAGAAACACACATCCAGTTCATAATACACATCAAGTTAAAGCAACCAAATAAAAGATTCCATCAAATCAATCGAGGAGGAATCTATTTTCATTAATGGTGATGCTTCTATAAAGGAGTGTAAGTGGGAGACATGGTAACAACCCCAACTATCCACTACCCCAGCCCAAAAGTAAAACCAACCCCCAAAACTACCCCACAAACAGACACCCCTTGGTTTTCTGAATTCAATGCTGATGGAGCAGGTAGAGGTAAATCAGGCCCTGCTAGTATTGGTGGTTCTCTCCACAATTTTGATAGTCAGCTCTTGCTCATTAAAGACACAAATGAAGCTCAGATTGTGGTAATTTTATAGGCCAAATACAGCCCCTGTAAGATGCTTTGAAGGGTTACAGATTTAAGGAACCAGAAGGGGGAAACCATTAAAAGCACCGGGAAAAATAGTAAGAAAAGACACGTTAGCATGTGTGGTGGCATGGCTTTAGTTAAGGTGGAATGGAACAGCATAATGCACAAAGGCAATAGTAGATGGGATGAGGCAAAGATGATGTTTCTGTGATGAAGTCTGAGTGTAATATCAACAGAGGTTAGGCAATAGTGGCCGGAGAGTTTGCAGAGTGATTACATGTGCCTGTGTGTGCCTCTGTGTGTGTGTGTGTGGGGAAGGGAAGGGGGGAGGAGAGAGGGAGAGAGAGAGAGTGCTTGTTTCACAGCTAGATAAGTTTATTTAGCTCGGTTAGGGCCTCTCTGCTTCATGTAATTATATTCCTAGGAATTTTGAGACTTTGTATTTCTGCAAGTGGTTAAAAATGAAGGATCAAAGGTGAATATCCAAAAATGACCATCATATAGCCTCCTCTTTACTGGAAATTGAATCAAAAGAAGATGGGAAATGAATACACAGCCATCACCATAGTAATTCGAATCATAGTAAAGTCAATCCCATCTACATTGCTACCCCATATCCTTCACCCATCACCTCTTTAATAATCCTTTGTGGAGTTCATTTGACCCTGAATTTCTATAAATTCAATTCCTATGCATTCTATGCAAACAAACTAGCCCCTTAGAGTTCATTTGAACTCTTTAGACAGATCCAGATTGATGGGTAAAGCTTCTGCTGACAATGATGATGACGATGATGAAATATTTTATTACTGATCTTTTTAATTAAAAAAAGAGAGTTTTTTTTAAGAAGAGAGAGAGAGAGAGAGAGAGAGAGAGAGAGAGAGAGAGAGAGAGAGAGAGAGAGTTAATGTTACAATAATCAACATGCCTCATGGAAAGTAGAGATAAGTTACTGTTTAAGGGGGAAATTGACCACAACCTTATTACTCACCACATGAGGCAATCACAGGCTGATCTGGATGCCTTGCTATTGATCTGATGCTTCCAGAACATTTACCTCTGAAGCATCCCAACAATTTACCTGCAGCATACAATTTTCCAAATATTTAATTCTAAAGCAGCAGAACATAACAATGCCTTGAGATATTCGTGGTTGAATGACAAATTTCAAAAGAACATAGCAAGCCATGGTACCTCCACACTGACAGACACTAGGTGCCAGACGTGCATGAAGCTTATATATCCATACAAAATGTATAAGATTTTTCTATTGATAAAGTACATTACAAAGTCTATTTAAGTATCAGAACATATAATTGGATAATGTAACTAACATATAATCCTAAAAGATTTTTTTCTCCCCAAAAGACGCAATTTTTTTTTTTTTTTTGGGTAAGAAAAAGATACATGTTTGAAACACTGTTTAAGAGCACTGTCTTGGATTTGCATTGTTGTCCAGTTTGGAAGAGTGCAAAGATGAGCATGAGCGTACAATTGGACTAGCTATATTAAAAAATACCCACTTGGTTCCAGAAGAAAGATCATGGGACAACATAAAGATCAAAATACAACCAGAATTAAGCATGATAAACAGAGAATCGGAATGATCAGCCCACTGCATATCCACATGTAGAATAACTACATGATACCTGTACGCATGTCAAAAGTAGCAAGGTCACCAGCGCCAGTTCCTAGATAGATTGCATAACCATCCACATCTTCAGTAACAGCCTTAATTGGGGATTCTCGGAAATCAAACGACATAACAGGTCTTCTTTGTGCAGATATATCATAAAGGCGAACCTGTTACAGGACAAGTTTACTTGCATCAGAATTGGTTTGCAAGAGAAGTTTACTAGAATCTGAAAACACACCTTGCAAAACCTTTATAGAGATTTATAAGAATGATCTAAATAAATTAAATTTCAGTACACAAAGTGCCAGGAGCATCCAGTCAAGCAGAAACCAGCTACACAACTGGGACTAGACTGGCATTGATGAGGCTGGATTAAGGCCAGTTTGTAAGCTAAAGACTGACCAAATGCGATATTACATTTGAAACATAACCCTAGGAGATTTTCGAGAGAGAACTTGTTCCTTATTTAACAAAGAGGAACTTTTAGTAATTCCACCTATCATGAATCTGAACCTTCACACACCTATCCCTTAGCGCTCACCCTAATTTTACACCCTTCGGACGAAATAGAAGTACAATTTATTTTGTCCACATGAACTAATAAATAATAGGAAACCAAAGAAATGAGAAAGGGATATAATCTTTGCTTAAGGTAAATATAACTATAAGTTTTATCTATTTGTCAACTTACTAACAGGTGTCTCATGAGTCATGAACAGTGGTTGTTGATAATTTTAAACATTCAGTCTGCCAACAAACAATATCACTAGAAGAATCACCTGATGATAGTTTGTGCCAGCTACAATCTTGCGATGATCTCTACCAAGAAACGTTGCCGTAGTAAACCAAGTAGGGACAAATATATCTAGGTTGTCACGAGGAGGCTTCAAGAGAAGATATTATAATCAAATAAATGAATAAATCTGTTTGAACAAATCTCAATAGAAAATTTTGCATTAACATTTTCATAAGCACAGGCAGAAAGGCTCACAGATTTTGCAGTCCACAGCTTACTGCACTCATGAAGATCCCATACATTAATTTCAGCACCCTTCCTGAGTTTGAAAGTGGAATTGTCAACCCACGCAAAATGGAATAAGCTACAAATAATTTTCTATTTTTTTTCCATATTCAGAAAAGCAATGGAACAAAATAACTTAAGCTTTTGGCTTAGGTAGATTGTTAATTTCTGTTGATTCTTAATTTGTTTTTGGCTTTGGAAGTCTGGGTTGTTTTCCAGAGGCCTCGGCTGCTTTTTTGGGTGCTTGTTTTCTTTTTTTCTGTTTTGTGTTCAGTATACATCTCCTATACTGTAAAGCTTTTGTTCTTAATAGTCACCATTTTCAATAATAATAACAATAACTCAAGCTTGTATGGGAAACACATAAGACAAATTATAGAAAAACATTGCCAAATATGAACTCACCCTCCAAATAAGGCATGGCTCTCATCTTTATCTACAGAAGAGCATAAAATTTTTCCAGCAGAACATACATTCCAGCTTGAAGGTTCAGAACATGTAAAACCTGCCGATGTATCTTTAACTTTTATGGACCTCAAGCTTGCATTGCCTTTCATCGTACATGTAAGGAATGCCATTGAGCTAGCAAAAGACAATGATAAACTTGTCAGGAGAGGTTCCTAAAACAAATCAACAAACAGGAAATGATGAATGTGCAGTTTATAACCATTCAAAAAATAAATAAATAAAAATGAATGTGCATATTATAGAGAAACCCCAGCCAATACAGGGTAAAATACAATCACATTACTTAGATGACAGCTCCATCCCCTCCGTTCTCTCTGTTTTGAACATGTGCAACCCAACAACAAGATCATCTTCAGGAATATGACCCACTGCACCAGTTTCACTAGTTTTGATGGTAACATGAACATCTCCATTGAGAGGGTTAAGCAACTCAACCTGGGGTTTATACCAAGTACCGTATATCATGGAGAAAGCACTTAACTGAAAGTTTAAAGGTATGGAAATTGAGGGGAAAAAAATAAGAGCACACCAGCCAAAGACATATTTAACTCCGATGAGGAACTCACCTGGCCATTCTTTCTTGCAACGGCCAGAATCTGCAAAAAGGATTCCAAACTTTTAAGTATTAAGCAGATAGAATGATCAAATATAAAGAACAAACTAATATATATATATATATATATATATAAGATTAGCGGACAGAATTTTATAGAGAAGAATTGAAGTCAACGTGCAACCATAACAGCTTGTAACCACTGTTCCAAAATTCCAAATCATGTCGTAAATTGTTCAAGGGTTGGATCGAATCATACAAGCATCTCACCTTGGATAAGCATATCCACACAAACCATGAGATTGAGCATCAGAACAGAACTATTAGAAGTCACTTTTAAGGTTAGAGCAGCACTCTTGGTAATTTGGTTAAAGGAAAAGATAAGATGAAATTTCATTCATTCAGTGATATTAGCAACAGTTTAAATGACTGACAAATCGAGGACTAAAATTCCATCAATCAGCCATTACTAACACAGAGAATCACAGTGTAATGCAACTAATCCGTGGCTACCCTTGACATATATAATAAATACTACAGATTATAGCTACACCCAACAGACTAAAAATACCCCAACAAAGTACAAATTGCAAATCAGACATACCGGGTTGGTTTTATGGTCAGCTATGGAAGCTGCAAGCACGCATTGGGAGGAGTCAGGCGCACCCCATCTATCAACCACGGTAGGAATCCCTTGTGTCCCACGGGCTTCAACAACTGGCATCAAAGTGTGATTTTAGTAAGGAGGGAGAGAGAGAGAGAGAGAGAGAGGCCATCTATTTGCATGGAATTGAATTCCTAGGAATTCTAAGAAGCGTATTGCTAAAGGTTAAAGGTAAAGATCCATAAATGGCCATCAATCCTTTGTTAGAAAATGAATATCCATCCATGACCCAAGTAATCAAATCCTATGGAAGTCAATGTCCCATCTACATCTACATCTCCACCTTACATCCTTCACCCCTCACCTCTTTCATAATCCTTCGTTGGAACCCATTTCACCATGAATTCCAAGGATTTCAATTCCATGCAAGCAAATGGGTCCTAATTAACAACATTGATAGCATCAATTGACTTAAAAGTTTTACCTTTAACAAGCCCAAGCGTGTCGAAGGTCAGCGCCCTGAGTGGTGGGCAACCAGGGCACTCCAATGCAGTGGTGCGGGGCATCTTGTTATTCTGTCAACTCTCCTATACACCAAACAAACATACCATAAAAAATAAAAATGACTATTAGAAATTCTTATTCAGCATGGTCAGATGATGGGTTCTTTTGTTCTGATGAAAAAATAGCACTTCACTTGTTATTGAATGAAACTAGACCCGAACAAAGATAACGTGAGCTCTGTTTCAGATTTCATGGAAGTTTCATGAAACATGAACTCCACTACACATGTAAATGCATTCATATGCTCTAATCAGGAAAGCTCATCCAGTTGGCCAACACATGGGTGGAGTTGATAGAGAGAATTCGACCATCTCAACAATGTAACCCCATTGATTTTTGAGCTACATCCTATACAAAATATATACAAGTTCAATGTTCCTAATCAAGAGTCTATCGAAAGTAGGAATAAAATAGAGAGAGATGAAGAACCTCTGCTTCTTCTTCTTCTTCTTTCCTTGTTCCTCTTCCTCTTCTTGTTCCCTCCTCTCTTGTGTTCTGTTTCTGCGGCTCTAAACAGAAAGCCCTAACGGGCTGTCTTAACCTAGACTGGATCCTTTTAGTCTCGACTCAGCAAAATACTCTTGACTCATGGCCCTTAAAAGTGGGGCACACCCGGACTTCTTTTTTTTTAATTTACTAACGGAGGGTAGGGTTGTAAAATAAAACTGAGAAACCGACTAACCGAACCGAACCGAGCCGCGGTTAATAATCGTATTTTATGGTTTGGTTACGGTTACGGTTATTGAAATCGGAAAACCGTGATTCACGGTTCGATTACGGTTTTTGTCTTGACTCACGGTTATTAACCGAATAGAACCATTAACCGCGGTTCGGTTAACCGTGTTCCCAAAACACACAGTTAACCGAACCGTTTAGCTAATAAGAATAAAACCTAAGAGTTTGAATGAAAATTACCTTTTTTTTTTACAGTAACTTATTATGCCATTCTCCAATTATAGTTTTTTTTTTTTTTTTTGTTCATAGTAAGTTTTATTGGTAAATGAAAATTTTTTCACAAATTTTTTTAAAGTAATAATTAATCGTAACCTAATCATTAATCGCAGTTAACCGCAGTTCGGTTTTTAACGGTTTTTCATGGTACGGTTATAGTTACAGTTTTTAAAGACCAAAAACCGTGAAATATGGTTCAGCTAACGGTTTTTCCAAAACTAACGGTTAACCAAACCGTTACACCTCGGAGGGTTCCCAACCTTTTGAGATGGACTATTCCCTCCGGACCCAAAGAGAAGTCGGGTGAAACTCCTGTGGCCCCTAGGTGGTAGTATAAGTGGACTCAACTTTCGGTTCTTGAAGAGGGGAGAACTTGAGGTCAATACCAAAACCTCTGGATCTGAAAGAGGGAGGAATTGTGGTCCTGACCACTCGGCCAACCCCTTGGGATTGCCTAGATTTAATTGGGTCTGTTCATATCCAGACCATGGATCCAACTCAAAATGTCCAAAAAGAAAAGATCTCATCCGTCCATAATCCAAAAACCCAGTGTTCTTTTGTTCAACACCCAATCACCAACATTAGAATTTTGGGCCTTCTTCAGTCGGTTATGGGGCCCACCCTTTCGAAATCCAAGTCGCTAATTAGCACTATCATCTTATGCTGCAATTAACCTGTTAATTAGTTTTTAAATATGTATGATGATCACCGTTGAATTTTCCTGTATTAAGACGCGTGATTAACTTGTTGTAATTTTTGTGGTTTGGGATAAAAATAGGGGGAGTCCCTCATGGGTGATTAATCTTATGTTTGGCAAGTGAAAATCAATTTTAAAATCCTATAAAATACTAATATGATGTGTACTACAGCTAATGAACCACTTAGATTTCGAATAAGTGGACCTCGCAATGTATTGAAGAAGGGGGAGAGACCCTATTGCAATGCAGTGGTACTGCGGTCTAGTCCTCCCCTGGAATTTTGTGCATCCGGGTGCATATCTTTTTTCAGAATGTTTATTTGTCCCGGATGAAATCCCGGGACAAATCCCGATTCCACATGGGAGGGGTAAAAAGGTCCCCTCCCATGTGGAATCGGGATTTGTCCCGGGATTTCATCCGGGACAAGTAGCATGGCTCATCTTTTTTTGAGGATCAAATAGTCAGTCCTCTTCCAGTTTGATGGGATTTGAATCATATGCATAGGAATGCTATATGCAGCCGAGTATGGCATGTGTTTTGGGTTCTTTTGTGCCGGGTTTTTTGTTGGCAGCACATTGGGAATCTTATATTTTGGGTTTTGGTGCTCTTGGATAGGGGTGAAAGTGTGGTCCGGCCGTCCGCGAGCCGCCTGCGGACGGCCCGTTATAGGCTCGGCCCGAGCTCGGCTCAAAAGACAAAAGAGCTGAGCTAGGGCCTAGTAGGAGGTCCATTTGCTTAAAAGGGCCGAGCTCGGGCTTGATGAAGCTCGGCTCGTAAGCCCTAGGGCCTACATATATTATATATATGTACACTATATAGTATATAATACATATATGATATAACATAATCCATAAATTCTAAACCTTAGTTTTAATCCAATATAAAGAATCCCTAAACCCTAAACACTAAACCCTAAGTACTAAATAATCCATAAACCCTAAACCTAAGCACTAAACCTTAAACCCTAATTTTAATCCAATATAAATAATCCCAAAACCCTAAGCATTAAATAATCCATGAACCCTAAACCCTAAATCTAAGCATTAAATAATCCATAAACCCTAAACCCTAAACCTTTATTTTATGATGCTAGCCGAATACTTTATTTTATTCTATGATGCTATTGGAGTTTAATTTGATTTGTATTATTGTTAGAGTTTGATAATGCTCATCTACATTAACATTGAACTATTATGGAGTGTTGGAACTGGGCTCCCTTTGCTTTTATGGAGTGTTTCTTATTTTAGTTAATTTTATTGCTGCAATCCAAATTATGGGAATGGGAATATGGGATGAATGCATGCATTTGGCCATTTTTTTTTTCTGGTTTGCATATGCAGATTTCTTTAAATTCCGACAGAATTTTTTTTTCTTGAAAATATTTTCTTTCAGCTAGTGCTATATCATTATAAAACGGGCTGGGCTCACGAGACGAACCTGGGGCCTCAATCGAGCCGGGCTAGAAGGGCCGGCCCTAGGGCCTCATAACTTAATAAAAACCGAGCCTGAGCCAGGGTTTTTTAGGCCCTCTCGAGCTCGGGCCAGGCTAGGGCCTAGTGAAAAATACTAGGGCCGAGCCTAGGGCCTCTCAAAGCCCGACTCGGCCCGGCCCCCTTTCATCCCTACTCTTGGGTGTAGCTTTAGGTACCGTTTGGGAAGGGGAAAATGGGGGAAGAAAAAAATGGGGGAAACTGGAGAGAAAATAAAAAAAGGAGGGGGTGTTTGGGAAGGGAAAGGGGAGAGGGAAAAATGGAGAGAAAAAGCAAGTAGGGCCCACTCAAAAAACTTTCTCCCCAAATTAGGAGAAAATGTGGGAAATGACTAAAATGCCCTTTTTGCCCAATTCAAACTTTTACAAAAGTAAGGGTAAAATGGTCTTTGTCTCTCTACCTTACAAACAAATAAAATTATACTTTTTCACATTTCTTCCCCCTACTTTTTAACTTCCTAAACAAGAGGAAGTAAAATTAATTTTTCCTCCCCTCCCCTTCATTTTCCTTCCCCCTCAAATTTCCCCTCCCCTCCCCCCCCACCCTCCCCTTCCCAAACATAGCATAATGAGTCTTTTAGGTCGGTTGGATGCATGGTGAATTGAAATAAAGTGAGGTGAAGTATCAAATCTAGTAAAAATAATAGGGCTTACGATGATCTTTCATTTTTCTCGTTGGTTGATAAAAAAAAATTATTGACTTTTTGTGTTAAAGAAGGAGATTTTTTTATCATTTAATGGAGAAAGGAGGTTATTTTTTTACTTTTTATTGGAAAAGGAGGGTATTTTGAATTAATATTTTTTTTTTATGATCCATTGTCTTTTCTTGTCTGAACAATAGAGGCTTTACTTCACTTCTACTTTTCTTGTAAAGTGTGAAACACGCCCGGGCCTCTTTCTTTCCTAATATTCTAATAATTTCTGTCCATAGAATTTTAAATTCTCCGTAAGTTGTCCTCTTGAGGTGGAATTACAAATCCTTTCTCTTAGTGGAGCACTTGAAATTACAAAAAAAAAAAAGTTAAAAGAGAATGGAGTTCCAGGAATTCCAAATAGTCATTTGAGACCTTCTAGGTGACCGGAATTTGAAATTCTACGAAAAGAAACATGTAATTTCAAATACCGAAAGACAAGCCACCACATCATGTAAAAAAAAAAAACCCTCAAACATCTCAATTTCTTGTCATAAATTCTGGTGAAAAAATGCCTTTTAGTATAAGAATCTTCTTTCAAGCCAAAAAAGATAAAAGTATCTCTCGTTCAAAACTTGTTGGTGGCAAATCAAAGGTGCTTGAGGAGAGTGCAGTTCTTATGATCCAAGCTCTGACGGATTACACCGGAGATATTGTTAAAGAATAGATTCGTCGTCTTGAGAAATCTCAGCTTGTGCCCAATTTTAACATGGGAAGTTTTGTCGGTTTTCAAAGTAGGGAAGAAAAGGACCGGGCGCAGGGCATTTTGGGTATTTTAAAGAAAAAGGCGGGCCCATTTGCCTGATGGTGCATTGGCACAAGACTTGGGTTTGGTCCCGAGGTCTTGTGTTTGACTCCCACTGCAAGCATTACCTGTCCTAGAGGAATAGTCAATCATGTTGGGTGATTACCACTTGAAACCTTCAATTGCATTAAAAAAAAAATAGAAGTGGCAAAAAAAACTCATATTCTCACTTGATGTTCTTATTTGAAATGTTAATGGAAGACTTTTACATTGTTTTAAAAAGTGTTTTTTTCTTTCTTCATTTGAAACTAGGTAAAACTTGAGCCCCATTTTGAAAAATTCCCATTTTTTATAATACGTTGCTCAAAATTTTTAAGATTTATAAATAGGCTCACGTAGTTTCAAGATTTAGGGATATATCACTGACTTTTATTTTAATACCTTTCATGTCCCCAAAATCAATAGCACTGCAACTATCAATCTTTAGAGAGAAATTACACTTTCGCCCATTTCCATGTATGCATAATTTCAAAATCTCTGACTTATTTAAGTTACTATAATATATTTAATGAAAGAGTAACCCTACATAGCTCTATGAGTGGGTAATGAGAGGGAGACCATTCGGACTTGGGATGAAATAACGGTACCTTTATAAATAATGACGTGTTCATTTTTTAATAATGGATACAAGGGCAATCATTTAAAAAGAATTAACACAAAAACTCAATATGGTTGCCATTCTCATTAGGACTAATGATATTGGGGAAATAAAAGATATTACAACAAAAAAGTAGAAATGCATTTCTAAATACTCAAACTACAAGCGCCTATTTACATATTTTATAAACATTGGGCGTACATAAAAAGAAGAAAAAGAAGGAAAAAAAAAAAAACTCTAAAGTTTTCCCAAGCTTCTCATTTGCATATTGCATTTGGACTTCTATCCTCTACCGACTATGCATTTGGACTTACTATCCGGTACCGACTACAAAATCAAATTGATATCGATGTGTGACAAAAACGTGGGGAAAAATAAAGAGAGTTGAACAATAAAAATCCAAATCCCGTCGGTTCAACGCCGAGTAAGGAATAAACACTAGAAGCAAAGAAAACGAGGGCACCACACGTACATAAAACGAGCAAAGTAGACCGGTGCCCAAACTGGGCGCACAAAAAAGAAAAAAATATATGAAAAAAAATAAAATATATATATACGAATTTATTTGTGCGGAAAGAGGAGCCCAACTTAAGTAGAATCCTTGGAGCTAGCGTTTGAGTGCCAAGAAAGTACATTTCTGTAGCAAATTTTTTTTAGGGACAATTACCGTATGTACTGTCTTAAATTTGACAATTGCCTCAGAAGAGTCCAAAATTGTATATTTACTGTAAAGTTGTTCGATCCGTAGGATATCCTATAATCACTTGAACAGTTTGTATATTTATTTTTTTCCTTGACTGTGGTACCACCAAACCACTATCCAAACTGTCGAATAGCTGCATGAGTGTAAGAACTAATATCACATCAAATTTGAATCGTTGATCTATCACGGTTATCGAAAAACTTGCAAGAAAGTCATTATTTTTTTTTTTGCAAGTTTCTTGATATTATAAAACAATGACTTTCTTGCAAGTTTCTCGATAACCGTGATAGATCAACGGTTTAAATTTAGTGCAATATTAGATATTACACTCATACAGCTATCTAACGGTTTGGATAGTGGTTTGGTGGTCCCACAGTAAAAGAAAAAAAAATGAAAAAAAGACTATTCAATTCTTCCTGCTTTTGATTATGGGATATTCTACGTCCCTACTGCGATATCCTATGGATCGAACAGCTCTGCGCTAAATATATATTTTCCGGCTTTTTTAGGACAATTGCTAGCTTTAAGACCGTCCGTACATTAATTGTCCCTTTTTTTTTATACATTGAGTACAACAAGGAAAACGTGCCTGAATTTCCTAGAGATGTCGTTTGGTGTAACAAAGGAATTGTTGATGAGTCTCATGCATTGGTGTTTCGTGCAACCACGTTACTGTCGGGGAAAACAACCCTTTAAAATGTTGAATAACTTTATCAAGTGTTAAAATTGTTCATGGATGATATGGAGAGTAAACTGCAGCACATTGAAAAGTTGATTAGATTCACAGGATGATGCGAATCCCCATCAATCATTAACATAATAGACGAGACACATTGTCCAACATGTAAATTCACAAATTAAAATGCTTCGAAACAGCTTGTTTTTCTCCAATTCATTTTCATTATGGTACAAATGCAACATCTCTCCAAATAATGAATTGAGTGGATTTTTCCATAAACTGCCGGAAATGAACACCAACAAAATATAAACTGTAAATACATGAACTAGTTGAGGCCGTGTATGAATGGCCATTGCTGACATTCATAATCATCCAAATACCTAACATGTGTAAATTGTAAGCACCACATCAAAGAAATGGCTAATACTTGAAAAGAGGAAGGGCTGAATGGACATCTTTGACTATAAAAGTTGATGCAAGATACAATCTTAATTGAACAAAAAAAACAAATAACAGGGTAGCCCTAACAATGCATAGGCCATGGACCAAATCATTCACAAACTAATAAATATTTATTCAATTGGTTAGATAGTTAGGATCTTTCAGAGAGAAGCAATTGAGCTGTGGCCTATTGTTGGTGGAGCCCCGACTTTGACGGGAATTGACAGGTTTCAACATATACAGTAAGAAAAAAATTTCTCCTATGTGGCTCCAAGGAACCTACTTGAACCTACCTTTGATCAATACGTACTGGCCCAAACTTACATAATCGTATGAAATTAAAAGAAAATCTATGGTTAAACATCATTAAACAACAATGTTATTAAATCATTGGGAGTGCTTACTGAAATTGATCGAGACCAACTGTCCAACTGAATCTATCAGCCTTCTGTTCAATGGCCTATTACCAAAATTAGGGGTTCTGTGCATCTCCAATGTTCATGTCCTTAGGGGTCGTTTGTTTTTTACGCCTGGGATATGTAAATACAATTTACACATGTAAAAGATGAATATTCAAATTTTAAGTATGTAATGTTTACACACGTGTTTCTTTTTACAACGTTTGTCTAATAACACGATTTTCGCATCATTTACACATGTGATTCATTTTTCTATCTTTGTTTCAATGATGTGTGTTTACGTATTAAATGATTTTGTAAATGATACTTATTAATCATTAAATTATATTCTACTATAATGATATAAAAAGTAGACAAAAAAGGCCTGATTTATGTCAAAGTTTTCATTTGCATTTTAGATCCTTAAAAAAGAACATATCTTTCAACATGAAATATACTATTCAAAAATAGATGTTTCTATCAATGATACCATAATGCTACATAAAAGTTTGGTTAAGGAAATAAAAGTTTATAGTCTGATGGCTAAGAAAAATATGATTATTATCAATATTTTCATTAATTAATATTCAGTTCAATATTATCTTAATTCATTATTCAATTTGCATAAAACTTAACTCATGCATCACACCGGATTTTTGCTAATATTAATCAATTATAGAAAGTTCTTAAAATGAGTATTTTATTGCTAAGTCCAATTATATTACAAGTATCACAAATTTATTATGGTTAGATAAAATTGTATTTATACATTATTTTTGAATGATACCATAATGCTATATAAAATACATTCTTCATTTTCTCTTACATTCATTTATACATATTTAAATATTTTTAAAGTAAAACAATAATAAATAATTTTAGAAAAATCATTGAGATATTGGAAGAAAATCTAAAAGGAGAAGAGAAGATAGAGAATCAAATTCTGAAAGAATAAACACAGAGTAAATAGGTTTTATAAAGGGTTTTTTTTTATAGCAAGGCAAGAGAGAGAAACAGAGAGGTTACCTTTATAAAAGGAGATGAGATGTATGGATGATTTTCATTTATAGGTTTCATCGGTCTTAATGTATCTTTTATTATTATTTTGTAATTGCATTGGAGGGGGGTTTTGAACCCAAAACCTCTTTGATAGAATTGCCTCTATTATTATTATTTTTCTAAATGCGTTAGAGGCGGGTTTCGAACCCAGAACCTCTTTAAGAGAACTACCCCAAAACCAAACTGTCCGCCCCCACGGGTATTCTTTAAAATCACATACGTACGAGTATTCTTTAAAATCACATGTGATTTGGTATTCTCTTTTCCCACCTGAACAGGTGTTCAAATCTTGATGTGAAAATGGGTTCATTTTCATACCATTTACACATCTAATTTACACACAAGATGTGTAAATACTTATAGACAAACATTACTGATGCGTAAATATTACGCATATTCACCATTTACATATGTAAATGGGTGTAGACAAACGACCCCTTATTATGGTTCATTTGAATTAGTTCCATAAAAAAACACAAGGGATTTTGATATATTAATCCTCCTTAAATGTGATATTTTCAATTTTATGACCAAAACTTATATAATGTAACCAGAGTAGCTTGACTCTGTTCAATATATTTTTTAAAATTTTTTTTCCCTAGATCCTTTGATATCGTGAGATAGTTATATGGCACATAAACTCATAAATCCCATGATATCATGGGACTCATAAACTCATAAATCCCATGATATCATGGGATTGACCCATGATTTCATGGCATTTATGGAGCATCTTATATAAATATTTTTTCGAATGATAAAACCTAAAAAATGGTGATTAGATGTTTATTTACTTTTCACAAAATGCCAATTTTTATGTTTTCTAAAAAATGAATTCCCTCGTTGACTGACCGTAGAAAGTGTATAATACAGAAACTGATAGATCTTGTGATACTCATTGGATATGATGAAAAAAAGTTAAGAACACTATTGACCAAAGTCAAGCGACTTTGATGATATTATTCGAATTTCAATCATGAAATTAGAAAACCAAATTTAAGCACTGATACGTGAAAACCCCCTAAAAACAAAGTTTTCCTTTCCTATTCTGTTTTTTGAAAACTTCTCATTTGGATGTGGACTTCTACCTACAAAACCAAATTATTCAAAAGCTAATAAATATTTATCCACTTGATTAGATACTTGGGATCTTTCAGAGAGAGAAACAATTGAGCTGTGGCCTATTATCGATGGAGCCTATAGTAAGAAAAGTACCCTTCTCCTATTTGGCTCTATGGGACCTGCTTGAGCCTGCCTTAGATCGATATATACACTGCCCCAAACTTACATAATTAAACCTGTACTCACCTTTGAAGTGAATTACAAAAAATCTATGGTTTGATGTTAGTTTTCTTTTTACAAAGAAGGGTGTCCCAGCCCTAAGCTACAATGTTGTTAAATCATTGGGTGACCATTGTCAATAAGGAGGCCTTTGGACCATTGCTCTCGAGACCAACTATCCAACTGAAAATATCCAAAAAGAAAAGACCACAGACATCCATGATCCAAAGGGTTGCCCAAGTGGTTAGGATCACGGTTCGTTTCTCTTTCGGAGTTAGAGGTCTTGGTATCGATCATCGATTCCCACTTCTTGAAGAACCGAAGGTTGAGTCTACTAATATTACTACTTGAGGGCTGGGGCTCATAGGGATTTTACCCGAATTAGTTTAATTCAAATGGTTGAAAATCCTTCGTTAGCAAAAAAGATAAAAAAAATAAAAAACATGGCCTACTATTACCAACATTATGAATTTTGTGCATCCTCATGCATATCCTGCTAATAGTTCCTTTGGTCCTCAGGTAACATGTTATCCTCAAAGTTTGACCAAAATGACAGAGAGATGATTCCATCTACACTTCGTCTCCCTTCATTCATTTTCTTTCTATATATAAAGAGATCACTGCTTCCGTAACTCTTAATCTCCAACTCTAAATGGCTGAGCAAAACCCAAACCGTAATTCCAACATTCCTTCATCTTCTTTGGTAGATCCAAAGAGCGGCTTCTGCTCGGAGACGAAGATCTACCACAGCCTCCGGCCACCCGTCCCTCTCCCTCCCGAGTCGCTTCCTCTCTCCGCCGCCTCCTACGCCACCTCCCTCCTCCCTACTCCTCTCCCTTCAAACCCCACCCTCATTGATGCAGCTTCCGGCCTCTCCATCTCATACTCCGATTTCCTCCACTGCGTCCAAAACCTCTCTTCCAACCTCAAAGCCCTAATCCCAACCCTCTCCAAAGGCCAGATCGCCTTCGTAATCTCTCCTCCTTCTCTCCACATCCCGATCCTCTACTACTCTCTCCTCTCCCTCGGCGTCGTCATCTCTCCTTCGAACCCCATCTCCACTCCATCAGAGATCAAACGCCAGATTCAACTCTCAAAACCCTCCATCTTCTTTGCCACCTCGTCGACCGTCGGATCTCTACCTTCCGACCTCCATAGCCCTCCGATCTTACTGGATTCCAATCGGTTCGTTGATCTGACGACACGTGTTCCTTCCGAACCCGTCCGATCGCTCGAGCCGGTGTGGCAGTCGGATCCGGCGGCGATTCTGTACTCGTCAGGGACGACGGGGAGGGTGAAGGGAGTGGTGCTGACGCATCGGAATCTGATTGCGATGCTGGCCGGATTACGTGCGACGAGAGTGGAGAGGGAGAACCCGGTGGTGGCTGTGTTTACGGTTCCGCTGTTTCATGTGTTTGGGTTTGTGGCTGTGGTGGCGGTGGTGGCGGGGGGGAACACGGCGGTGTTGATGGAGAGGTTTGAGTTTCAGGGGATGTTGAGGGCGGTGGAGAGGTACAGGGGGACGACCATGCCGGTGTCTCCGCCGCTTGTGGTGGCGATGGCGAAGTCGGATGAGGTGGAGAAATACGATCTCCGGTCGCTAGAAGGAGTGGGGTGCGGCGGAGCGCCGCTGGGAAAGGAGGTGGCGGAGCGGTTCAAGGCAAGGTTTCCGAACGTCGAGATTGGACAGGTATGTGAGAATGGTAAAAACTATATTCAGTGGGCCCACATTTTAAAATCCTCTTTCTTTTACCGACCATATTTCAATTGAGTAGGGTATTTATTAATTAATACTAGCCCAGAAACCCGCAGCATGATATCTTCCTACAATACAATATAAACAATTACATATTAAAAAAATGAGAATAAATTCTTTACACCAGCGGTGTAAAACCATCATTTTCCTCCAAACCAATCCAAGCACACCACATCATAAAACCACCATTTTTTTTCTACTGCTGGTTACCAAGGTTAGCTGATTTTTTGCCCCACACTTTTTACACGCTTTTTACATTATGTGCAATTAAGGGAGAAACCTGGGTAGGACAGCAGGAGTGGCCATAGCCTTGCAAAAAACATATGGCCCTGCCTCTGGAAGAAAAATTTCCTAATCCGCCCTTGTATGGGATATCTCCACTTGTGATTAATTCAACCCTGTTTTACCAAATGTTCTGAAAATTGACACAATAAAAAATCACTTCAATCATAGTGCCCTCATTGTTGAATTAATCATGGGATTTACATGTAAACAATCCATCAATGAATCACGATTAAACGAATTGTTTTTCTTTTTTGATTTTATGGTGGGTATGTATTTGTTATTGTGCAATCTAACAGACACAGATCCACAACAGTATGAATTTAAAACTTGAGAGCAGTGGAACCTTGGGGCTGGGGGCAACATGGCCCCAAGAATTTTCATTTCCATGATGGACCCTCCTAGAAAAATTCCTTGGTTTTAAATCGCCCAACTCCACTTTGAAAACTAAGCACCCATCAAAAGTTCGAGTGCAGATCAACTCATGCAGATAAAAAGTGGGGGTGGGAATTATACGCAATGGGTTTTTTGTGTAATTTTCAAACTTAAATTAACCCTAAGGTTAACCTTGGTAACCAGCAGTAGAGAAAAATTGTGGTTTTATGATGTTCTGTACCTTTTTTTATGATGTGGTGTGCTTAGATTGGTTTGGAGGAAAATGGTGATTTTACACCGCCGGTGTAAGGAATTTATTCTCTAAAAAAATTTACTTCTTCCAACAAGACAAGTTAGATAAAATAGAAATGGAGAAATTTGTATAAAAATGGTATGATTATGAGAGTGGTTTGATGAAAAAATGAGTAGGTAATTGCATGAGTAGTTATAAAACCGTAGGTCAAAATTATAATCAAGGGTTAAAATTGAAGCCTAAAGCTCCTAAGTTAATATATTATATAATTTCTCTTCCTACAAGTGAGCCTTGAATGATTGAATGCAATAAGACACCTGGCGCAGTACATGGGCTAGGCCTTCCATGCAAAAGTGCTTACAGATGTGAGACAAATAGTGCCAGATATCAGCGGGGTCCACCTGTTAAGAAATCACAGCGCCTCAAAGCCGACCATCTTATTGATAATTTGGTCATGGCCTGCCGTGCCAGCTCAAGTGAAAATGTGGGGAAGTAATCTTTTTTACTTTACTGATATTTTGTTGTTCACTAGTCAATAAATAAAAACAACAATAATAATAATAATATTAGTAGTAGTAGTTTATAAAACACAGATTAAGTTTGTTGATTTGGGATTAAAAGAATCTTTTGTTGGAACCTATCTTGTTTGATTTGTGACTTCGATGCATGATAGTAACATGTAGGACATTTAAAACTAGCTATTTGCAGCGTACTTTATCCGGCATGAAATAAATATCCCCCAAATCATTGTCCATTTGTACTTCGTAGTAGCTTTCTTTTCTCTTTTTCTTTTTGCCCTTTTTTTTATCAGAGTGCTTTTAATTTTTTGGGCCGCACTAATTCTTTTGGATGCCGATCAACTCTCCTGTAACCCTAATGTGGTTGTATAATTTTGAATCTATAATCTCCTGATATTTCCATAATCTCCCATTCTTTTTAAAGGAATGGCCATGATAACGTAATTGGCAAATGTCGACAATATGCAAAATGCTGATGCCTGACAGCCTAGCAGTTTTGAAGTAAAGCATAATAAAAGGTCCATATCGTGACAAAAAAAAAAAAAAAAGGTTTGGGAAAGAGATTAGTGAAGAAGAATGAATATCTAAATCCCACCAGTTTACTTACATCCGAGATCTCATTGTCGTCATGTCAACATGCATGCGTTGTCATAGGAGCATCTTCGTTTGTTCATTGAGATAAGATCTGACCAAATCATACAAACTACACTTATCTAGAACGAAAATAATAAAAGAAAGCTACGACAGGACGTAATCACTTCAATGCCGGGTAAGGATTAAACTACAGAACAGACAAAACGAGGCACTAGATTAGTAGATTAGTAGATTAGTAGAATGAGATGAGAGTGAAAATGGATCGGGGTTGGTCTAGGTCCACCCAACTTTTTTTTTTTTTTTTATTTATAACGCAGGGTTTCCAGTCCTTTGGGTCAGAATAATCCCTACGGGCACAAGAGAGAAAGCCGGGTAAAATTTCCCTGTAGCTCCAGTGTGGTAGTGCAGTTTCGAACCCACAACCTCCAGGTGCAAACTGTGGTCCTAGGCCAACTGAGCTACCCCTCGGGATTAAAATAATAATATGCAATTGAAACTGGACCTATACACGTATAATATACTCAGTATGATATACATACATAATTACTTATGATACTATTTAAAAGGGCCGGCTCTCCTAAGCTGAATCTTACCTTATCCTAAGTTGAAACATTGTTGGTCCAGCAAACTAAATTCGATTCTCGTTGTTTTTTACATGATGATCGTCTCTAAAATCAAGATAAATTCAGTCAAAATTAGATTTTTAATTCTATCATACAAAAAATGTATTTAATCAAAATTCCATCATACACTTTAATTGATGGGATCAGCATTATTCCAGCTTAGGATAAGGTAAGCTTCAACTTAGGAGATCCCCACTCCTATTTAAATACATAAAATATGGCTTGGGCATTGGTCATTGGAGTCGTATCAGGTATGAAACCAACTGAGACAAACTATGATTGAAATTTTACTCGGGTCTAAGTGGTGGAAGTTAATTGATATGGCTGTAAATGGAATATGAGGAAGATAAAAGAAACTAGGAATGGCAATACCAGGGGTGCGGCAAATGGGTTATGTCAACGTTGGTTCACGTTGGGAAGACTTGAGATCACTTGTACTGACGGGATGGAGGGCACTGTGAAGAAATAAAATTCTTGAAGGGGCCAATTGCAAAATTTAATGAAGTTTATGTTAATATAAATGGGGTTTTTGAAATTTGACGGGGCTATGGCCACCCACATATAGGGTTGTTAATCGTATCGTATTAACGAATTTGGATTACGGGTTAACGAATTCGTGTTAAATCACCTCAACCCATATACGACCCGTTAACTTAACGGGTCAAAAAATCCAATCCGAACACGACCCGTTAATTGAACGGGTTACACGATCCAACCCGTTTAACCTGTTAAGTAATTAAGTCATTTCAATAATTAAAAGAAAATCTGTAAATATATATACAAGGAGAAAATATATAAGCCACATGAAACTTTAAGTGAGGATCTTGAGTGGATCCCACCTAAAACCTTATTATAAAATAATAAATTTTAATTTTTTCTTTATGAATATAAATAAATTCTAGCTACACTTAGGGATAAAAAAAAAAATTAACGGGTTAAGCGAGTTGTTAACGGGTTACTGGTTTAATTCACATACACCCCGTTAACTTAACCCGAATCCATTAATATCGCGTGGGTTTGTGTTGTGTTAACAGGTCGTGTGGCATTTTGACAGCCATATCCACAGGCCACCTACTTCTGCCCTGCATTTACAAATAAAGGCGAAAAGTTTAAATTCTAGCTAGCAAGGGGTTCGATACTTAAATTCATACTATTTTTAGACTTTAACCTGAATGCGCAAAGACCCATTTTGGAATTAATATTAAGGACCCAAACCCAGTCCTAGACGCAAATAAGTAGCCTAAATCTAGGCCTAAATTGAGGCCCAATTAGTGATATACTAATTTACTTATATATATTGATTTAATCCTATATATATTTTTGGCCCTAATGACTCGATCCATTTTGATCCGTCGGGGTAAACTTAACTCAAATGTAACCAATTTATTAATTTGGGTAAATCTAATATCAAAAAGGAAATTTTAATATCATAATATAAATTTAGCTTTTAAATCATAGGGCATTGAGTCGGATTATATCAAAATCCATTTGAGTCCATCAACGGATATGGAATCAACAGACCTAATTCCAACCCGAATCTCACCCACGTCGGCCCGGATAGGGTCAGAAATTCCCACCTTTATACTTGTCAAAAGCCTAGAATCAACCGACTATTTCCACGAATCTTCTGGGCCCAATAGAACGATTGAGAAGTCGCTATATAATACGACTCTACGAAGACAGTCTGAAATTGCTTTAATGAGATTATTTATGAAGTCAGAGTTTCGATTGGTGAAATTTTGACCAAACTACAAGAGAAGAAAGAGTTTTGCGGTTGGTGGGCTCCACTGTGCAACTCTCCAATTCAGTAGGATTAACTCCTTGTCTTCGTCCATTCAGTTCCCGTACCAGACGACTACTCCTTCATTATCTCTTTCCTCTTCAACTCCAACCATTCCCATCCACTCCTCTCTCCTCCAATGGCAGAACAAAATCCAAACCCTAACATTACTTCATCTCAATCTCCCTCTTCTTTCATCGACCCGAATAATGGCTTCTGCTCGGAGACGAAGATCTACCACAGCCTCCGGCCACCCATCCCTCTCCCTTCTGAATCCCTTCCTCTCTCCACCGCCTCCTACGCCGCCTCCCTCCTCCCTACTCCTCTCCCCTCAAACCCCACCCTCATCGATGCACCCTCCGGCCTCTCCATCTCCTACCCAGATTTCTTCAACCGCGTCCAAAACCTCTCTTCCAACCTCAAAGCCCTAATCCCAACCCTCTCCAAAGGCCAGATCACCTTCGTAATCTCTCCTCCTTCTCTCCACATCCCGATCCTCTACCACTCTCTCCTCTCCATCGGCATCGTCATCTCTCCTTCGAACCCCATCTCCTCTCCCTCCGAGATCAGTCGCCAGATCAAGCTCTCAAAACCCTCCATCTTCTTCGCGACGTCTTCCACGGTCGGATCTCTTCCTTCCAACCTCCCTGACCGTACGATCATACTGCTGGATTCCAATCAGTTCGTTGATCTGATGACGCGTGTTTCTACCGGAGCCGTGCGATCGCTCGAGCCGGTGTGGCAGTCGGATCCGGCGGCGATCCTGTACTCGTCCGGGACGACTGGGAGGGTAAAGGGAGTGGTGCTGACGCACAGGAATCTGATCGCGGTGCTGGCCGGATTCCATGCGACGAGAGAGGAGAGGGAGAAGCCGTGGGTGGCGCTGTTTACTGTGCCACTGTTTCATGTGTTTGGGTTTTTGCTTTTGGTGAGGTCGGTGGCGGGAGGGGAGACGGTGGTGTTGATGGAGAGGTTTGATTTTGTGGGGATGCTGAAGGCGGTGGAGAGGTATGGGGCGATGTACATGCCGGTGTCGCCTCCGCTTGTGGTGGCGATGGCGAAGTCGGAGGAGGTGGAGAAGTACGATCTCCGGTCGCTGGAGATGGTGGGGTGTGGCGGAGCGCCGCTGGGAAAGGAGGTAGCGGAGCGGTTCAAGGCCAGGTTCCCCAACGTGGAGATTGTTCAGGTAAGAGAGAATTCCCGATAAGAGAAGCTCCTCGTACTCATTCATGAGTTCGGTGGGGCCCAATTTTTAAAATCTCTTTTTCGTGTGTCTTTTATGTCGAAAAGAGTACGTGGATCACTTTACTCCGTACGCTAAAAGCTGCTAAAAGATAAATGGGGCCCACCTATCAATAAAATATCTACACTTCGAAACAGTTATTTTGGGCTGACCATGGCATTGATTACTTGTTTCAGCGATCTAAATGATAACTTTCGAATTTGCAAAGGGTGCCCAGATATATTCGCTTTGACAAAATGTCGATTATTAGTTTCAATAGGCCTACCGTAAGTTTGAACAATGGTTATTTAACAAATATAAAATTTTAATCAATGGTTCATACTTTATATAAATATGCCCTACAATGGATAAAACACATTATTTTATATAAATAGAGGGCCTTTTTTTTTTTTTTTTTATAAATGATTCATGTTTTAAATAGGTAGCCTCCATTTTTTTTATTTTATATTTTTTGTTATCAAAGGCTTCACAATCTTTTGGGCTATACTAATTTCTCTGGACCCAGAGAGAAGCTACGTAAAGTCCCTAGCAGCTTCAGTGTAGTAGTAAAGTTTCGAACCTACAACATTCGGGTGCTACAACATTCAGGTGCAAACCATGGCACTAAGCTAACTGAGCTACCCCTTGGGATTTAAATGGGTAGCCTTTCTATGTAATATAAAATACATTTTTTTAGTGCTTTGTTCAAATAATTTTTACTTGATAAATCTTAGTATAAGCCCAAAATATATTAGAGTGGAATCTTGCTGCATTCCACTTAAGAAAAAGGCTCCTTTTGAGTGATAAAATTTTAAGTAGGTGGGCCCCAGTGTGGATAATATTTTTATTGCAGTGAATCCAAAAAATATATGAAATTTCTTGTATAGCATCCAAGAGAGATTGATTTTCACATTTTGAAGTAATTGAGCCGAGGAACTTCATAGCGATACATTTCTTAAAATTTCTAAGAACTGAATCACATACAAAGAAACACATAAATGTGCAATTAAAGTCTTTTTACTTTGAAAGGTGCCCTAATAATATTAAGAGTTTTTATAAGTGTTTCACTGAGATCCTATATGCTTGTATTTACTGTAAAACTCTCCCTCATTCAACTGCCTAAATTGGGGATTTTGCTGCATGAGCCTGAGATGTACAATTTTCGGTTCTTGAGTCCTCCAACATCGTCGGTTGGTGCGGGATTTTTATTGGGTTCGTACGACTAGAAAGTCTGGATTTTGATTGGGCCCCTTTTTGAAGATCCTCCTAATCTCGTTGTCGTCAATCGTCAAGCCATGCGTGATGCGTCGTTATAAACGTATAATAATAGCTCCATTTGGTTCAGTCACTTGTAGTTGTACCTGGTGAAACTCAAACTACTATCCCTCATCATCATTAATCATTACTGTGACCTCATCAACTCCAATATTCACCACAGTCGCTTCCATGCGGCCATGCCTCTCTAAATGGCAGAACAAAACCCAAACTCTAACTCCAACATTCCTTCTTCATCTTGTTCCGCCTCCGTAGATGCAAACAGCAGCGGCTTCTCTTCGGAGACGAAGATCTACCACAGCCTCCGGCCACCTGTCCCTCTCCCTCCGCCCTCCCTTCCTCTCTCCGCCGCCGCCTACGCCACCTCCCTCCTCCCTACTCCTCTCCCATCAAACCCCACCCTCATCGACGCACCATCCGGTCTCTCCATCTCCTACCCAGATTTCCTCCACCGAGTCCAAAACCTCTCTTCCAACCTCAAAACCCTAATCCCGACCCTCTCCAAAGGCCAAACCGCCTTCGTCATCTCTCCTTCTTCTCTCCACGTCCCGATCCTCTACTACTCTCTCCTCTCCCTCGGCGTCGTCATCTCTCCTTCGAATCCGATCTCCACTCCATCGGAGATCAAACGCCAGATCAAGCTCTCAAAACCCTCAATCTTCTTCGCGACGTCTTCAACAGTCAGATCTCTTCCTTCCGACCTCCCCAGCACTCCAATCATACTGCTGGATTCCAATCGGTTCGATGATCTGATGACACGTGTTTCTTCCGGATCCGTTCGATCGCTGGAGCCGGTGAGTCAGTCGGATCCGGCGGCGGTCCTGTACTCGTCGGGGACGACGGGGCGGGTGAAAGGAGTGGTGCTTACGCATCGGAATCTGATCGCGGTGCTGGCCGGATTACATGCGGGGAGGGAGAGAGGGAGAAGCCGGTGGTGGCGGTGCTTCCGGTGCCGATGTTTCATGTGTTTGGATTTGTGGATGTGGTGAGGAGGCAGGTGATGGGAGGGTACACAATAGTGTTGATGGAGAGGTTTGAGTTTGCAGGGATGCTGAGGGCGGTGGAGAGATATAGGGCGACGAGAATTCCGGTGTCGCCGCCGCTGGTGGTGTTGATGGCGAAGTCGGAGGAGGTGGAGAAGTACGATCTCCAGTCGATGGAGATGGTGGTGTGCGGCGGAGCGCCGCTGGGGAAGGAGGTGGCGGAGAGGTTCAATTCCAGGTTTCCAAATGTCGAGATTGTGCAGGTAAAAGTAGAGTAAAGATTCTCGAATCGAGAAAGCAACTCCGTACTTGGAGTTGGGTACCAGTCGATAAATCCGGATCCACTTTATGTGGGACCCACCATCAACGAGAATTTCAGTAGGGTCCAGTTCTATAAAAAAATTCTCTTTTATTGGTTCTAATTGAACATTCACTTGGATCGAGTCACAGGCCGATCTGATTGCAAAATCAAATTTGCCGTTCCTTAAGTGGGCCCTCCCCTCAATGATTGGATCGAGTCACAGGTCGATCTGATTGCAAAATCACATTTGCCATTCTTTAAGTGGGCCCTCCCCACAATGATTGGAATAGTGCCTGCAACTACCGGGCAGGCTTCGGGTCGGGCTGCCTTGAGCGGAATAATTCCTGGTCGATGCATCTTTAGTGGGACCCAGCTGGACTAGTCAAATTTGGCTGTAATGAGGGCTGACCATGGTTTTTAATTTCGTTTCATTTCGGCCGAAATTACTTGGCCGAAACTTTTCAGTTCAAATTTCAGTCAATCTCGGCCGAAATTCAAGATTTAAGCCGAAATATGACTTTTCGGCCGAAAATGGAATTTTATATAATTAATTTTTTTTTACTTTTTTTACATATATATATTTTGTATTTCTTATATTTTTACAAAATATAATTCCAAAAAATTACTATAATGGATTAAATCTATATTTATTACTTTTTCTGTTTTTTCACTTATATATGTATATATATTTTGTTATATTTTTTTCGAAATGTAATTTCGAAAAATTTCGCCGAAATCCCGAATCAACCAAAACTTTTCATTTTGTAGGCCAGAGTAAAATAAGGTCCGAAACGATATTAACTATGGGGCGGACAGTAGGGAAAGGGCACATAAGGGGGCCCAGAGACAATATATTTGGGGATTTATTAGTGGGCATGGCTACTCCCCACTAAATATATTTGGGGATTTATTAGTGGGCATTAGGGGTCCCTGTTTAGGTGGATGAGACTAACTCTCGCATCAATCTATCCTAGATGGACCGCACAACCTATGCCACTTGTCCCCATTTTTTTTCCTACAGCCCATTGTGTTGCATTCTTTGGTGCACACATTGCTCCGCGGAAGAGCAAAAATGGTTACTGATTTTATTTTATAGAAAAGATTTTGATTTACCATAAGTGGGGATGCAAATGGATGCCCAAATCTCCACCTATCTCGAGGTTTCAATTCAAGAAAAACCAAGTTTGGAACCTAGACATGTAAATAGGTTCGAGGATCTATTTTTGGGCATAAATGGGTCCCGTTCCAAAATCACCTTGATTCCAACACTGTTATGCCTCACGTGTTGTAAACGGGTGTAAACAAATATGATGATACGTAACCATTATGTATGTGCGTCATTTACCACCTTCTTGGGTATGTAAATAACAAACAGCCTTATTTACACTTGATTTACACATTAAATGAGTGTAAACATATCCATTGCACATTTGCATCATATGTAAATGAGTACAAACAAATGGCCACTTGTTTGAGCCATGATGGGAGTCTACTCTTTATGGGTTTTTGTTTCCAAAGGAAATGAAATTCTGCATTCCTACCTTTTTAAGAAGTGTTTGTGCAAAACTTTTTCAATACAAAAGCAGAGTGACGTTGCTGCTTCTGTTTGTCTTGTTTGTTCAGTTAGTCCTGTGTCAATGCGAAAGGGGAGCAAAATGTATCATTCTTCCCTCTTAATTGAACAGAACGGAGTCCGACCACCACCCTTCATGAAATTGACGCCACAAAAAGGAGTTGTGTAGGTATTTTCAATGGGTGAGCCCACCGAGGAGTTCCACTTTCTCTTATGCTGAAGTGACATGCTTTGATTTGGTCACCTAAATGTCAATAGACAGAGTCCTAACCATATGCTTCCGTTGCTCGGTTGCAATTTTTTTTTCTCCTTCTAGCACGACATACAAATTTGACATTTTTCTTCCCAAAGAGTCTGGATCCTAAAGCGAGATAATCTCGCTCAATGATCCTGAGTGGAAGGAGTGAAACTTTATAGTAGGGCTTACCTATTGAAAATCTGGGTCGCTCAAAATGAAAACACGTCCTCCTATCGATGGATGTGCTCTTATTTTGCTCTAATACCTATTAGAACAAAATTTTAAAACATCTCATATACAGGAAGGGATTAATTTTGAGCGGTTCGGATTTTCAATAGGTGAGTTCCACCGTTCAGTATCACTCCTTAAACATCATGGGACCTCTCATGTGGACCTCCTTTTTATTACTGAGCGAACGGGCTGGGCCATGGGAGAACCCACAGTTGTGAGAGTAAACCCTAGCAAGGTCAGAGAATCATGGATCGAACCTTAAGCAATTGGGTGAGAAACGGGATTCTCACCCAATTGCCTAAGGTTTGATCCATCCCAGCCAACTTGGCTATCCTATGTTTTCAGGGCCTTTCATTTGTTAGAGCTGAGGAATCTGGCTCAGCCACAGCAGTAAAGGTTAGACAGATATGCTTGAGGAGCTCTACAATCAGATACACAAGTTCTGCCCAGTGTCCCATGTACTGCTTGGCCCTTATGACGGACGGTGGTCCAGCCAATGAGCATCAAACCAGTACTCTGCAATGCAAGAGAATTCAAGATTTCCCACATTTTTCCTAGGGGACCGACTACCCTCAGCCAAGTGGATATAAGTTTGGTTGCGAGCTCCTGTTTCATGGGGCCATGTCAATGCATGCCACCATGTGATATTCAATACCTGTTCTCAAATTTCATCTATCCTCTTAGATTGCCTCCCAATTTTTGGCATCTCTTATAAGTTATCAGTGCCTAACTACATGGAATTCATAAAGCTCTAGATCCTCTCTGAAGCTATCCTCCTTTCCAAAATTGGACACATGAAGTTTGTTGGGGCCACTGTTGTATCAAGTACACGTAGGGATTTCTTCAGGTGGGGTTGAACAGGTGATTCTGTGATTCGCCTATTACGAGCGGGTTTGATGGATAATTTCCTTTTTGGATTCTTAATACTATTCTCCTAGTCGGATGCTTCATTTTAACTAATAAACAGTACCCACAGACTGAACTTTACATTGGAGCATTTTTAGATTATTTTAGTGGAAGCTGTGTTCTATGGATTTAAAACTATAAGTGAAAGTCATTAATTTATTTTTTCCATTTATCTAAATGTCTACTTAAAGCCCATTTCTCCTCCTTCTAGGGGTATGGTTTAACTGAAACAACGGGTGGGGCAACAAGAACCATAGGGCCTGATGAGAGCCAACATTATGGTTCTGCTGGGCGTCTTGCTGAGAACATGGAAGCCAAAATAGTTGATCCTGATACTGGTGAGGCTTTGCGTCCAGGCCAAAGAGGGGAATTGTGGTTGCGAGGGCCATCGATTATGCAAGGTAGTAATGTTGCATTTTTATTATTTTTGTTCTTATTATGCATGCATTGGCAATGTGTAGTCACTTGTTTATGCTCAGTGTATATCTTGTTGGACATGATAAGTTAGTTTTACCATTGCTTGGTGATGGATATCTGTAGAATTTACTTTCATTGCAACCTTTTGTATTAAGCCTGCTATGCTGATTGCCGAATGTGGGATGATTTAGTCATTATTTTGTTGTAGAAGTACTATGAAGTGATTGTATTTTTACAAGGCATGATTGGAGCTAATAGTATCATCACATATAGCATGCTTGAAGGACTACTTTATATTAATAATTTACCGATAAAAAAAAACTTTATATAATAATTCATAGAAGTAAAAGAATAAAAGCACCGGTAAAACATTTTAACAGAAAAACATAATACTTATGGATTTGTGAAGAGGATGCCATAACCGTATCTGTTCCTTAAAATATTATTAATGTGATGTATAATTGTATATCGACGTGAACTAATTTTTGTCCATAGCAATACTTTTTCCTCTGGATTCTGTCCATTAGATGTAGTAATCTTATTCTGTTCTTTGGAATCAAGATTGTTACTGGTGTTGTGAACATAACAGTATGAAGATGTTATAAACAGGATAAAAATAACTGTCTCCATTCCATGGATTTTTGTTGTGCTGTTGATGCAGAATGTCATTTTAGTTCATTAATCACTATGCATATACTTCATGATGATTGCTGACAAAGACATTATGATTTCAGCTACCTAGTGCTTCAATTTTCCATAAAACTCCTCTATCAGGCAGTTTGATCCTTATCTTACAATGTGACCTTGACGCATCATTTATATGTAAATATAGAGGCTTATGTTTGAAGACACTATAAATGATCTCACTTCTAGTAAAATATATGCACATTGCTTCACCTAATTCTCTTAAGACAACATGGTATAAGTGTATGATTGTATGGAATTTTGATTCCTTGAGCACTTCTTGTGGAATACCATGATCTTTAAGGCTGGAAAATTCCCCATCTCGTCAACCTTCATTATTCAAGAGGAAAAGAAAGAACAACTAGGAGATAGAGAAGATGAGAACATTTGAATGAAAAGAAAGGAAAATATACGGTGAAGTGATATTTTAAGGACAAATTCATCTGGTCCTTTTAAGCTTTGTGACCTTTTCCATTTATAAGAAAAAATTACATCAATAGAAGCAAAACTCATCCTCAACAACATGTTGATTGGCAAATTAAACTATTCCTTGCCATATATGATGGATCATAAGAACTTTTGACAGGGCAGCAGTGCTATCTGGACGACCATGCTAGCCAATTCATCTAGAACCTTCCTGAGACTTCCAATTGCTAAGGCGCATTACAAATCAACAGAACAATTCTCTTTATTTATGGGTAGTTTCAGCTATTTATGCAATTTTTATCTATTTTCCCATTTGTTCCCGCGAGTATTTTTTTTTTTTTTCATTCAAAATTTCAGATTTATTTTTCTATGGCTCTGCGCTACTAGAACTGGAGTTCTTCTCTTTTTGAAAGATAGCTGGATGGAGTTCTTATTGTAAACAGTTATCATAAGGAACTTATGGACATTTTATATCATCAGTCAGTGACTAACACTGAAATGGATTTTGTGAAACTGCCAATAAGGATCATGCATCGGTCCCAGCAGTAGGTCAGCAGCTTAGGGACTGTAGGGGGGTGAGAGCATGTGAGTTTGAGTCCTTGCCAGCTAAAAAAGTAAAAAAAGAAAAAAAAAAAACCATGCATCTTAGCTTTATTAATGAAATGAATATTGTAATACTTTCTTTGATTGGTTAATTGCAACACCCTATTGCGTTTTTTTCGTTTTTGGCCTGTATCATAGAAAACAAAAAAATGACTTTTTTTTTATAATGTTTCTGTTGCTGAAAGGCAATTTTTATCTTGGTTGTCCAAATGTTGATTCAAAATTTTCAATTTTTGTTGATTGGATGCTGATTTTAAACCTTGTGCAGGTTACATAGGTGATGATGAGGCAACTGCTTCTACCCTAGATTCAGAAGGCTGGTTAAAGACTGGGGACCTCTGTTATTTTGACCATGATGGTTTTCTTTTTGTTGTTGACAGATTGAAGGAATTAATAAAATACAAGGCATACCAGGTAATAAATTATTCATTGAGAAACTTTTCTTGTTGCCTTTGGCCTGCATTCATCTAATTTAATCACGACTTTGTTGCAGGTGCCTCCTGCCGAATTGGAACAATTGCTTCAATCCCATCAAGAAATTGCGGATGCTGCTGTTATCCCGTAAGTATCTTATAATGTTAGAACCCATTCTTATTTTACATTTGTTGGCATCCGTTCTCTATTTAAAAGTGAGACAATAATGAGCTTGCTCCTGAACTGAAATGATTAATTGAGCGCCTGACATAATCAAAATCTTTCCCCTGGTGTACACTACGTCCCACACAATCAATACAAGACAACTAAGATAACAGTTCTGTCAAATTTCCAAGACTTTCTTGGAAAACCAAAGCTCTGTCAAAAGGCTGCGGATGCATTGTGCAATGTTATAATTCCATCTCCTTTGGCCACCTGCCGCAGTAAAGGGTTTCCTCCATCTCCTATAGGAACTGGTTTCTGTTTTCTTATAGTGTATATATGAAGAAATGATCAAATGAGAAAAATCCGGATGTTTCTTATGTGTTGTCCACCCTATTTTCTGTTTTCTGGGCCACCTAACCCACCTATGATCTACTCGACATTCCCCCATGAATTCCCACTAGCACAAAGTTTCATCCTATTCGAACCGCCTTGTCGTCAGATTGAAATTAAAATAAAAAAAAAAAAAAAGTTGCCTTCTAAAACCATGAAACTCGTGGACTATAGATTAAATGATTAGGATGGTCTAATGAGGTTCGATATTTTGCACACCTCTGGGTTTCATTAATATCTGGCCATCCTTCACCTCCCTCATTATTGGAGTGGCCCCCAGGTGGGCCTCACAGGAGAGTTTGGATGGTAGTTTGTGGATGGTTCTCATCTGAACTAAATAAAACTATATGGATATATGTAATTTGTGTTTATGCCTTTAGGGGAATAGAAACTAGAATCTACGACACTGAGAGAGAGAGATTATAATGTAGTTTTACAATCTTCAATCTGGAGTATATCTAATAAAGTTTCATCTGTGGCAAAAAAAAAAAAAAAGAGAAAAAGAGAAAAAGAAAAGAAAAAAGAAGAAAGCATTAATCTGTGTATTTTCATCTCGATCCAATAGTTAGGCATAGTGCATTTTGAAAGATTACAGCTTGAGAGTTTTATCATTTCCTCCCAAAATGAAAGTTATTGTATTTCTATATCATTCTCAAGCACCAATATAATGTGACACAGGTATCCCGACGAAGAAGCAGGGCAGATACCCATGGCATATGTGGTCAGGAAAGCCGGCAGCACCCTTACTGAAGCACAAGTCATGGATTTTATTGCCATACAGGCATGTCTAGTTTTCTTAACTATGCACCCTTATCCTTTAAGCATTCATAAATAGGCTGTTGTTAATTTGAGACACTTTTTTTTTTTTTCTTTTTCATTTTTGGGTTAATATATTCTAATCAGCCTTCACCCATGAGAATTTCTTCTTCTTGATTTAGACTTTTCTTGTATGACCTTTTCATCTTCTAATTGAAGATGTTGATTCTTCAAATACCAAAAACTTAAAAAAAAAAGACTTTTCTTGTATTGCCGATCTTTTAATCTTCTATTTGACGATTTTGGTCCTTGAAGTACCAAAAATGACAAACTCACTCAAGTAGGTGAAACATGTCTACTACATTTGTCTTTTTGAAACCTTTAAAATAAGAAAATGTGATTTGCCTTTTCATTGGATTTTTTTTTTTTCTCTATTGACTTGGTTCTGGCTACAGGTTGCACCATACAAAAAAATACGCCGAGTCGTATTCACCAACTCAATACCGAAATCAGCCGCAGGAAAGATCTTGAGAAGAGAGCTGATTGATCATGCCCTTTCTAGCACTAAGTCGAGATTATGATTCCAGTTGTGTATAATTACTTTGAATCCATAAAGCAGCAATAATTGGTCGGGTCATTCTATCGACTCAAAGGCTTATTTATGCTCAATTCTGATCATGCAAGATGATGTTGCTTACAGTGGGCCCATTTAGAGGAACTATTACCCGGTCCCGAGATGGCCGGGAGCATGCATTCTTTGTTTATAATCTGTTGTTAAGTACTGTTACTTCTTCAAACGGGTAATGATTAGCCAATTGTCTTTTCATTCTATTAACATTGGATACAAGTCCTACCTGTTGAAATATGACCTCAAATGATGGTCCACATAAGAGAGGGCCGATTGGAAAGGCCTTTTAAAAAAGTACATGTGACGAACGTGTGTCCCGACCGTTTCATCTTTTGCCGACATTAGGCAAAAAAAAGATAAGTTCCGCCGATCTTATTTAATAATAATAAGCAAAAGAAACACACTGATCTAGAAATAAAATGGACATGAATATGGCTTCTCATTCCTTAACCCGTGCCCATTTATTTAATTATCTGCCGTAAGTCGATCCATACTCTCAGCCGAAACCATTTATGTGGGCTAATTTAAGGCCCCGCCCATTTGTTGATTGATTGATAGGGTGTTCATAGGGTTGCACCGAGGAATATCAAGGCCTCACTCGACTTTAGAAGAGGTCCATACCCCAAGCCCAGCCAAGTAATAAACTGTCCCAGATTAAATATCAAAGACCTTCCAAAGTGGACTGGGCCAGGATCAAGCCCAGGTGGTCCCGACCGGTGAAACCTCTTTTGATGCTCCATTATTAGACTATAACTAGAGGTGAAAGTGGGTCGGGCCGTCCGCGGGCCGCCCGCGGACTCCCGTTATAGGCTCGGCCCGAGCTTGGCTCGAAAGACAAAAGAGCCGAGCTAGGGCCTAGGAGGAGGCCCGTTAGCTTAAAAGGGTCGAGCTCGGACTTGATGAAATCCGGCTCGTAAGCCCTAGGGCCTACATATATTAATACACATATTATATATATATATATATATATGTACACTATACAGTAGATAATATATATATGATATAACATAATCCATAAATCCTAAACCTTAGTTTTAATCCAATATAAATAATCCCTAAACACTAAACCCTAAGCACTAAATAATCCATAAACCCTAAACCTAAGTACTAAACCTTAAACCCTAATTTTAATCCAATATAAATAATCCCTAAGCACTAAATAATCCATGAATCCTAAACCCTAAATCTATATTAACATTGACCTATATCATTATAAAACGAGTCAGGCTCACAAGCTGAGCCTAGGGCCTCAATCAAGCCGGGCTCGAGGGCCGGCCCTACTTAATAAGAGCCGAGTCCGAGCCAGGATTTTTTAAGCCCTCTCAAGCTCGGGCCGGGCTAGGGCCTACAAAAAAATACTAGGGCCGAGCCTAGGGCCTGTCAAAGCCCGGCTCGGCCCGACCCACTTTCATCCCTAACTATAACTAAAGTCATATTGGTTATTTCATTGCTATTGACGGACCCAATTATAATATATTATGCCAGAAGGTTTTCGGATCGATTTTGGCCAGCGGTTAGAATTTTGACCAGTGGTTATGTAACTACTCATCAACTACCCACTTATTTTTCATCAAACCTCTCATATTTTAGTTGTTCTCATGTAACTATACCATTTTTGCTCCAATTTCTTTATGTCTATTTTATCCAACTTGTTTTATGGAAAGAGGTATTTTTTTTTTAATATGTGATTATTTATTTTGCAATGTAGGGAGATACTGTGCTAAGCACGGGTTATTGGGCTAGTGCTGGATTAAGGAAGAAGAATAATATCTGATTTACCTAAACAAGTGATTATTAGAAACCGCAAAAGGTTGATGCAAAGACCAGCCCGGCCCTGCCCATTTTGATAGTAGGATACGACAGCACCTGACATGACCATTTGACTGCTTCCAACGAGTTGGAAACGAGACTTTTTTCTCACACTAGTTCCAACCTAAAGGAGCGTGACTTAGACACACAACCACCATCAAAACACAGAGGGACCTGCTGCTAAATTTATGGGATTTTACTTATTCTAGTATGATAGGATGCTCGCTCACCGCAGGAGAAGAAAGGTGCATTCAAAGGCCACTTCAACTCATATTACATACGAAAATTTATTATTCTGATTGATTAAGTTCCAATTTTAAACCTCTAAACTCTGATTTTCTGCATTTTGCCAGATGCAATTTTGATTATCATTGGAACTCAGCCAGCGAAAAAAAGAAAAGAAAAGGGATTGGACTTCGTATAAAAGATCTTCATATAAATTCCAACTATATATACGTGGTAAATTTTCAAATTGTTCTACCCCGGCACTATCCAAATGAGTCTAACAGATGGATATTCATTTTTGTAATGGTTAATACTTGTAAATATCGAACTATCCATACAAGCCCTCAAACAGGTTGGTCTACCCAGTACTGACTAGGATTGTTGTGGGGATCGGATTAAAATTGGTTCTCCGCACATAAATCAAATTGCTTCTACCAATTCCATCATCTATTTTTTGGTACCACAGCCAAGGGGGATGGAACTCGAGAGGACCCACGCACACAAAGGGATATAGCCCGCTCAAGTGGGAAGCAGGCCCGCACAAACACAGAAAGAAAGCCTACAAATCCCACAAAAGCGGGAAGAGGTGACATACCCCTACTTACCAAATTCATCATGATTCATGATCATCTTCCTCCGAATATATATCACCAGCATAAAAGTTGAGCGAACAGAGGATCTCACAACCTAATGGGGGTTAATGACAGCCATTAAAATGAAACCAAAAATATAAGCATGGACAATCACATCCCTCGAAAAGAAAAGAATACAGGCAGCGGCTAACCAGTCTATCCCAATTCCCAAGCCAAATAACCCTACACAACCATACCTTTCTCATCCATTGAGTGGGTCATGCCTGTGACGATATACTTGGGCACAGCCCAGAGCATCAACAATCAGGAGAACTAACCAGGCAGGCTGTGCTAAATAAGTGCCCCACCAGCTTCAAAAAAATAGGAAAACGAAGAGGGCAATTCTCATTTCATACAATATCCAACCCCCTAAATTAGCATGTCACAATTCTATCATCATCTGAACTGTGCCCCAATTGGAACTAATATATACGATTGGGCAGAATTTCTTTTTTTTATTATTATTATTTTTATGTTAGCAGCAAATTTTCTTTTATCACGCATGATGCGATCCACATCAAGATTTACTTACCTATCCCCCATTCTCAAAACCCCTTAACTTTGAAGAGCATCAAGTGGATCAACATAAGCCCCACACGAGAGAATTCGTGAAGATTAAAACCAAGAGATTTTGGCCAAATATCACCATGACCACTAATTTACTCCAGGACTGGGTTTCTCACCTCAACCATCAGAAGACCTTTGAAGATACAGGGGGAACATTATCAGCAAAAAGCTGCAAATTACAGGGTACATACATCAAGGTATCCACCTCCTTAAAGAACAGAAATGGAGAATACCTGAGATCCTGGTGTTGAGGTTTAGAATTCTGACCCAACATGGCTGTTGCACAGCAGCGAAACTAGCCACGTGGCTGGGAGCGAGCTGGCATTAGATCAACAAATCAAGGATAATAGGATCCACCAGCTTAAATGATGAGAGTTCGCTCTTTGGTGTTTGCGACAGATGCAAAGCCTCACCATTAAGAACCTCAAATAATTCTAAGAGAACTGCCGACCTAAGAGAACCGAACTTTTTTCCAATCCTCCAGCTGACCTGGGTCTGGAAACAACCAAAAACTTGATCAAAGGAGGTTTTAAAAAAATAAATAAATAAGGATAGCAGCTAACACAGGCTTGAAAGAACATTCAGACTACAAATGTAGAACCTTGTTCCCGCATCATTCAGAGACACTCTGGTTAAAAACTTAAAAGTGACACAAGTAACCAGGTCACTAGAATGATAAAATGAGCAGCAAGCACTAACTGAGGGATTTTAACTAAGGAACATGTGTTCAAGAAATCATATTTGCATTACAACAGGCTAAAGACTGCCTCAGATACCAAGTTCCATTAAGAAAAATGTGCGCCCTCCCACCCAGTGGGCTTTCTAATGATGTTCCACAGCAAACCCAAAAATACCTGCCACAATAAAACTCCAAATAATGGAGTAAAGATTGGATCATGGATGCCTAGACAGTCAGCCACGCCTAAAACACCATCTTACTAAATACTGACAACATGAGTAAACCAAGCCCCACAGATGAAGTGAATCAAGAGAATAACCACCAACAAACTCTTCGTTGAGTGGTGTCAGCAGTGGCACCTCAGTTTCACACACGCGCCTAGGGATTGATCCCTAGGTCTTTAAGTATGAAGTATCGCTCTTCACTAGCAGCCCGACATAGAACTAGAATACATCCATATCCTCCCACTCATCCCTTAAAGGGAGAGGAATCGGAGGGTTCATGTCGCAGCACCATGAATCAAAGCGGACCAATCCAAACTCACAAGCAATATTGGATTTTCAAAAATTCTCCGATTATGACCCAACCCACTACAATCTGTAAAGTGAACCGATTTGTCCAATACCAAAAGACACCATAGGATCAGAAGATTCTCTTGGCTTCCTTTCATTTAGAAAGGGGAGGCAGTTCAATGGCCTAAAATCCATTGAAACTAGTCTCCAAAAAATCAGTGCAAATTTATTAATAGGTGCATCTTGCACATTATTGCACAACAAGATGGTGGCATAATGAATACCGGTGGATTAATGATCAATAACAATGGCCATACCTACACGACACGCATCACATTATATATAAATAATATATATGTCTTAACCAAAAGCACTCGATGAATTCTAATAGCAATTAAAAAGAATACTATGTTCTCTATTAACTACTACCTAATGCGGTAACTTAATAGGATTAAGCAAGGGCCAAGATGCATTAAAATAGATGCTAAGTAGAGACATCAACAGCTACATAAAGTTCCATAGAGAAATTAGCACGTAACTCCATTTCATCTTTTCTTATTATCGATTGCTGGGAATTTTCATTTTTAAAAAAATAAAGGCAAACAAAAACGACAGAGCAATACTAGACCAAAACTGTTCTCAACAAGTGCTGTCAGATGCAATAACATACAGCAGGATTAAACAAGGTCGCGTCCACCTCATTGGCAGTTTGGCACTCCTTTAGGCAAGACGAAATTCTACCACCTTTTCACAACATGATTTATTTAATGTAGTATAAAGAAACTTCCAGGGACCATCTCTATGATAAGAACTTTGCCCAGCATAGGGCATCAGAATCTCAACAATGAGGTGTCTTGCAAATGAACCTTCAAATATCCCTCAACACTGCATACTGGATAGCCAAAAATTCAATCCCATTCATAATCTCTCAACCCAAGTGGTCCAAAAAAGCCAATACCGTGTTCCCTTGATGGTTCAATAAGATCCTACCACATCCACGTGACCCTGGTTTACCTCAAGTAGAGAGAAGGCGGCAAATAAGATGATCAGTCATTCAGATGTCTCATTCTCTACCCTACATGGAGCAAGTTCAAGATTTTGGGGAAGATAACCCACAGCCTCAAGTTGTTGATTACTGAAATCTTGCTTGCTGTCACTCACCAAGAGGAAGCCCCCACTCTGGAAGGTGAAATACCCAGAGTCCCAGCCATTCTACCCCGAAAGACGAAGACAATAACTTCTTTGAGGTACACTGTTTCCAAATCCACAAGTGCAATAACCTCTTCCTAGGTAAGCATTGGTTACAAAAGACAGTAAAAGTGTGTAGTCCTCCTCTACTTCCCGTCAGGTATATCTTACGTTCTACTCCCCACACCACCCACCCACACTTTTCATTAACAGACCTTATATGAAAGCTTACTCAGAACCTAAGGAAAACAGATAGGCCGAAGAGGAGATGGATGGTAGTTGTAAGGATAGATGTGCAACCTATCTGAGGAGTTGGTCTAGGATAGACTGGAATGGCGAAACAGAATTCATACATAGCTGACCCCAACATGGCAAGGACAAGGCTTTGATGATGATGATGAAGAAGATTTGTGACACAAGGAAAATAAGGCTCTAAACGTGCATCCGCCGCCAAAACATCTTCTGAAAAACAAAATCTATCCTCAGGCAATTTCAAAACCCACCCCCTAATAAAAATCTCTCCCAATTGATTCATCTCCAAAGGCAGAATAAAATTTTTCATAACCAGAACAAAGGGGTCTAGTATCTTTACCCAGCACCTACCTCCTCCCCCTTCCGTCGTGCATGAACTACAACAATTTCCTCCATATATCTCCTCTACCTCGCAAAACCTCTATTGCCTCATGCTCAAGAAATTTGGGTCCATCAAGCCGCCCATCCCAATCCCAATTTCCCTTTGACTACACAACTTCAGTTTTTTCAGATCCAAATGCTTTTCTCCTCCATCACCCCTTTCGATTAAAAAATTGTGCATTCATTATTTTGGGCACCCTCATGTAACTAATTTCTCAAGAAATGTCATCCACAACCATGTGCATACTTCACCAGAAAAAATTCCTAAGAAAACTAATTAAGGGTAATTTGACCACATACATTCCGCAGATTAATTTTTAAGGCAACCATTCACTACAGAAAGCAGCTTATTCTTTGGAAAACCTAAAAAAAAAAGGAAGAAGCTTGGCTCAATCAATTAAATTTTGTAGTCTCTAAGGCTTGTTTAGCATTCTTATGGTAGTAACCTAGCAAATCACCTTTCATCAAAGAGATGGGAGGTTTCAAGCAGTAGAGGACCACAAATTTTTAAATGGCTATCAACCACTTCCCTCTAAAAATCTTCCCCCAGCTTTCACTCAAAACAATAAATAAATAACATAAAACAAAAAATGCATCCACAAGCCAAAGAGAGAATTTGATTTGAACTCAAACCTCCAGCCATGTCCCTCCTCTTCACAGTTCGATGAAAACCTTCTCTGGGAGAAAAAAGAACAGAAAAATCTTTGAAATCCCAAATGTGCCTTAAGTTCCATCTTTTTTATGCGAAAAACACACAACAGATCTTTCAGGAGAAAAAAAGGAGAAGTCTATACCATCCAACATCAATTCATAAGCTAAGAGAGGAAGCCACCCAGGAGGGGAAGTTCCATCTTTTTTATGTGAAAAACACACAACAGATCTTTCAGGAGAAAAAGAAGAGGAGAAGTCTAAACCATCCAACATCAATTCATAAGCTAAAAGAGGAAGCCACCCAGGAGCGGGGGGTTTTCTCGGCATTGCATGACAAAATAAAAGTCCATATCCATGGTTTTCTAAAATTGTTGTGTTTTCATTGTGCCCAACCACGGATGAAATTGTCTTAGATTTTAACAACAGCAACGACGAAAATCCTTTCAAATTACTAGGTTTTCTAAAATTGTTGTGTTTTCATTGTGCCCAACCATGGATGAAATTGTCTTAGGCTTAAACAACATCAACGACGAAAATCCTTTCAAATTACTAAGTGGTACAAAACCTTTTCCAGCACTTACGCCAACTTGTAAGGTGACATTTGTATCCCCAGCAAAAACAGTTCAAAGGACATTTGGATGAAGGAAAGATCTTCTCTTTAGATTTTAGTGTTAGATGACAACACTCTACTGTACAAGAAAGACACTCCAAAGATATGAAGATAGCACAGTAAAATAAGTACAATGTAACGATCTAGCCATAACTGCACTAATTCTAAGAATTCGAAACCCAACAGATAGACAGAACAAACAGACCAAACAAACCAATTGGAGGTAACATGCCTCCCAGGAGTTTCAAACTCGTGATCTCTGGCCCTAATACCATGTTAGTAACCAGAAACACCAAAAGCTTGGGCTGTTAGTGAACAGAATAACAAATTATATCAACACAAGAAACAACCAAGACCCTAAAAAATGAACTTCATCAAATCCATTTCCATAATAGTCACATTGTAAGGTGGCATTTATGTCTTCACCTAGCAAGAGTTCAAAGTCGCTAGTTCATCTTCAAGTTTAAGATGCTATATTGCAGTTCATTTCAGGCATTCAAACATTTCATATTATTATGATATTCATTTAGATGTTACAAAATGGTTTCAGCACCTATCACTACCACAATCAAAGTCATCATTTGAAATCATGTCTAAGGTGGTCACCAATATATACTTTGTGCTGACCAAATTGTCCATCAATGAAAGCTTAAAGATCCTCTAATTTTTTTCCCATCCAAAGATGCATGCAATCGGTATTTAGCTACGAATGACTGTCACGTTTTAAACAAGTAACTGGGAAGAAAAGCACAGAACTTTTTTCACAAAAATGGTCATGTTTGCAAACACTATAACCAGATGATAGACACTCTTAGAAAACCACCAGACAGAATCCAATTTAGTATTTCAAGAATTTTCTGCAACTAATTCATATATTAAAAACTTCAGACCATCCTCTTCAAACATTCCTACCTGAAGTTATCATTTTGTTGGATAATAAAAAAAATTCCTAGTCGTGCAGACAATGAAATTTACGGAGCAACCCAAAGCTCAAACCCTAATGCTCACAACAGAACAACATGCCCTAAAAATTAATCACACAAATATAATCTCATTCGGAAAAAGGTAATGAAAATGAACTCAAACAATTCAGAATGATTAGATAGTCCAACACATTAAACAAAATCATTATAAAAATATCATTTAACATTTTCCCCACTGTACTTCAATAAGGAAAATATTCCTTCAAAAGCACTCTTAACTCCTACGAATGGCTGCCCTCACGACCAAAGGAAAAAGTTGCCCAACCTTCCCCTTCCCACCAAAAATAAAATAATAAAATAAAAAAGGTCAAACCTTCCCCTCCCCACCAAAAATGAAGTACCACGTTTGGAAAAGCCTATCAAACAAGCTCCAAATCATAATAGACTAATCACCTCCATTGATGCCATTTACTCAATATGCAACCAAGCTGATTGATTACCTTGATCCATCAAAGGGCCACAAGCTTATACCTCATTTCACAGCTGGTTTTGCACTGACAATTCAACTAAACCCCACGGACTTGAAAAAACAGTAACCTGATATTTTATGGAAACTGTGCAAAAATCTCATTCTGAGCTCAACCCCAATTAAAATACTAATTACTTTTAATAAACATATTGACAGCATTCACAGATGAAATGTTACCAATGCTATCTAATCTAACCACGACCCTCCACATGGTAAATACTAACTTAAACTTTTTTTTGTGTGTGTGTGTGTGTGTGTGTGTGTGTGTGTGGTTTTGGGGGGTGGGGGGGGGGGGGGGGGGTGGGGGGGGTTGGGGTTGGGGTAGGGGGGGAATCAATTGACAAGAGGAACTATATGCAACACTAGATAAAATGACAGGAAAAGCACAATAGGGGGGATCGTTATCAGGCTAAAAAGGTCTTACACTGGTGGGCTAAGCAGACAAATTGGACTCCTATAGTGGAGTTACATGTGGAAATCGCATCGCGCCAATTGCAGGAACACAGTTATGGAAAGATCCAAAGAACTGACACTTGCTCACAGGAGGAGATAGGTTAATCTTGGTGGAAAGTTTGAAGCACATGAAGAAGGAATATAGAGATTTAAAGGGCACTGCCAGACAGAAGTTATCAATGCATCCTGCCTCAAGTACTCAATGGATAATTTGCTTGATTTTTAAAAAAGAAAGAAAAAAAAAACACACGGTTGCGGAGGTTGTCAGCGGCCACCGAAAATGATACTCATCAGTTTCAGCTACATGCAACAGGTAACAGTGTGAATTATATTTGAGGGAAAAAACTTTTTTTAAAAAGAATTAGAATATTAAAAAAAATGTTAGATTATTCAATAGCTATTGACAAAGTATCAAACCCTTCAATGTCTCGCAATCCTGCACAGACAGTGTGTGTTATTATTTGTTTGCCCAGATTCATATTATTTAGGTCTTTGAATTTAAGACCCACACAACTGTAAACTGACAATCAATTGAAACAATTAACTGACAGTCAATTGAAACAATATTTCAGTTTAGCACTCACAACTTCATAGTTAATATGCAGTACGTATTCCCCGGTCGTTGCTCAACCGGTTAGGTACGTGGTGTAGCGCGCGTGGGTGTGTGAGTTTTGAGTCCTTCATAAAGCAAAAACATGCATTATATTTTACTAGCATCATGCACAGGTTAATATTTAATTTAATCCCACTGAAATATATATATATATATATATATATATATGGGAGATGCTCCTGTGAGAGCATCTCTCACCTTACTATGAGAAATAAGGTGGGGGCCCTCACATTTAAGTTGTTGGCATTGGATATGGATGTGAGGGCCCACACCATATCTCTCATATAAGGTGAGAGACATCTCTCATAGGAGCATCTCCCTATATATATATATATATATACACACACACACACACACAATCGTTTCCTTCTGTCGTCTCTCTCTAACTCTGTTTTCATGCTTTCCTCTTTCTGGGTACCTCCCTTTTTTTATATTTTTTGGGATTTCAAAATTGGGTTTCTCCTCTTTCTCTCTTTATCCCTTTGATTTGCTTACCCATTTTTTTCTAACCCTGTTTTCTGCTTTTCTCTTTCGGGGTATTTCTCTCATTGATATGTTTCTTCATTTTGAAACTTGCGTGTCTCCTCTTCTCTGTACTTCCATTTGAATGTCTTCATCATCCCTTTGATTGTGAGAACCATGCATGCAGACTCCCTTTCAAGTTCCATCTCTCCCTTTCTCCTTGCCAAACTCAATATTTCCTCATTGAGTTTTAAAGAAAATGAAGAGAAATGGCATTTACAAACGGGGAAAGGACATATCGTCTAAAAGAACCATTTCAAAGAGAAGAAGAGGAAGAGGTGTGTAAGAGCCATTTCAAAGAGATCAGGAAGAGGAAGAGGCATGTAAGACATGGATGAAGATGCTGACGTGGCTTAGTAAGGGTGAGAATAAGGCCCTTTTTTTTTTTTTTTTGAACTGCTCACCAATCGTTTTCTAACTTTCAAGAGAAAGAATATGGCTAAGATGATTATTAGGAGGACAACGGCGGCAGCTAATAAGCGTCTTTTTATTTTTCAATTCAGCATCTCCAAAAGCTGAGAAAACACCCAAAAGACTCTCTCTGTTCTGATAATTATACCTTTTTAATATGACAGCGAAACAACAACAATAGTAGAAGAGAATTTTCAAGGCAACTAAAAAATCTATCACAATAAAACAAATGATCTCAAACATGACTTAAAGGGTTCTATAACACAAATTTCTTGTGATTAAATCAAACGGTGATTAACAATCAGATCATTGTCAGATTTTGATCAACACAGATTGCCAGCAAAATCAAACAACAAAATGTCAGTGTCAATAAAAACTGAAATTGGAATTGTGGAGAGGAGAGAGGAGCACTATCATTGTTGCAGACGGTGGCATAACGGCTATTGGTGGGAGGGCATGAACTTCACCTGCATATACTCATGACGTTATGGGCAGAAATTGATTATGGCAATTCTACAAACACCATGAGAGCATGCAGAGAGAGGAGTTGGGAAGTTTTTTGCCTTGTTGCTTGGTCATGGAACTGCAGTGTGGTCGTGTATGATTAGTTGCCATGTGAGAGAAAATGTCTTTAGATAAGAAATGTTCCTAAATTTTATCATGTTTAGTGAGATGAGGAGGCGGGTGGGTGAATTGATTCCAAAGTGGAAAAGTCAGGCTAAAAACTAATGAAATTGATTGTAATTAGAGAAAAGAATGGTCTTAAGAAGATGCAGAGATGAATATCTCTTTTGAGATGAATCATTTCAAATGTGCGTTGAGTTGCGATGAAGAGGAAGAGGTGTTGAGGAAGAGTCGTAAGCACTAAGCAAGAGGAAGAGGTTTTTTTTTCAAATAGGAGATTATGTTGACGTGGATAAATGAGGGTCCAGAATGATGCAGTTTTTCTACAACTGTTTTCCAGCTTTCAAGAGAGAGAATTTTCCTTTTGCTTTGGTAAATACTCAACGCATGCGCCCACACACACTACACAAGTCCCTAATCAATGAAGCAACAACCGGGGATCAATCCTTCTCATCCACCAATGGAAAGGGAGATGCCTTACCATTCATCCATCAGTGGATTAGCTACTAGTTGAAATATTTATAAGAATATCCCCTACAAAACCTCCCAAACGTCCCATATAATAATGCATGTAGTAACAAATATTATCACCAAAACATGCACTATTTATTATTTTGAACCATAGTCATCAAAAAATTTTTGGACGCTGTTTTGATTTGGCTCCAAAATGAAATGTTCTGGCTGATCCAAAATTTCTTTGATAAAATTTGGACTTTCATTTCAGAAATATGTGTATATATCTGTAATATAAAAAATATCAAATTTAAAAATAACATACAAATTATGTATAACTCATTCTACTAAAGAAAGGATGTTCTATCCACATGCCAAGTGAAAATTTTATAAGCTATATGACATGCAATTATTTTGCTGTTTGCATATAGTTGGGGCCCTTGCATATATTTTACAAAAAGTGTACATCGACACTTTTTTTTCACACACACACAAAACATCGAAATTGACAGTAGTCCAGGACAAATTTTCACATCTGTAGTTCAGTTGAGTTCGGCCAGTGGTCTGAAGTCCATACTGAAATCATTCAACCATTTCATCCGAATCGAACTGATTGATAACTAGGTTCTTATCTAATTTCTACCCAAAAATAATAATAATAATAAAAAACACCATTTCACTCATTCTCGTATAATTTCTTACCTCAAAAATAACCATCAAGCCACTCCGTCATATCAGTTTCAATTCTCCATTTAGATCTTGGCTACGTGTTTTCTTTTGGATTTCTTATGATAGAAATGCCAAAAACCCTTTCTCCAACCCTTTCAATGCACAACCAAAATATGGGTGTGTTTGTTATTAAAGGGGTGTCCATCAACATATCTATCGATCATATCAAGCATATCAGTGATATGCCCTATATGTCCACCGATACTGTTTTGTGGGACACGACGATAGATGGAGTCTTCAAACATTCACCATAGAAGCCCAGCCTTTGGAGTCATCACCATTGGCAACCCAATGAGCCTTCACACAAGGGGAAACAATTGCTCAAAACACTCACAATAATGAGGGGGGAAGAGAGAATTTATAATTTGATACACAAATGAGAAAATGCAAGATAATCATAAAGGAGGAGGTCAGTCCTGCCTATTAAGGACCCATATAGGATTTTCTTTCCCCTCTTATGTCAAACAATCACATTTACTTGATTACATATCAATCAATCATCTTGTTAGATCTAAGACATCTTATTTAGGATTTCTAAAATAATAATCTAGATATAGGAAACTTCTATTGGATATTTACATACTAAAAAAGTAGGCATCATTGGGCCAATGGGCTTGCTATCTATAGGTTATGTCCAATGGATTAGACACCTATGGACATGGACCAATGGGATAGCCAATCCCACTGGGCTGGCTGTTTTTTAGCATATTCTTATGGGTCTCCTTGTTATAGCCTTGGGCCTAGATGCACATGGGCAGTATCACATTGTGAATGGCGAAAAGTACGTTTCATCTTTTTTTCTTTTTCTTTTTCTTTTTTGAATGGCGCGAAAAATACAACTTATCAGATTGGTCTTGGCTGGATATATCAGCCAATACAATACATATCATCCCCATTCTATTTCTTGATATACTACCCTATCAGCTAATCATGTAGCTGACATGCTATCCCACCCTCAGCTGGCAATGACAGCAGTTTGCAAGAATGGTCTTCCTGCAACTGCACGGATCAAATATTGGCAAAGGCCTGGAATATACTTTCATGGAAATGTATGGAATGAGGAGATTCACCCACATGAAAATAGAAGCGAAATGGGACAGGAGTCACCGCGAGATGGAGACAGACAAGCCCACAAACAAACAGCAGGAAATACTTAAAAAGAATGAGAAAAGGCTTATATTACTTCTATAATATTACTTTCTTTCCTAATTGCTCATGTGAACAGCTTAAACTTCTTAGCTTATTTCTTTGTTTGGCTGTTTTAGTTCTCATGCGGACCAATGTCAGTGTATTCTTCTTAAACTGTACGTTTTTCCACAATTCACTATAAAGCTACCATTCAAAAAATTATCTTACATATTTAGCATAGAAAACAGTAAGCATTACTTTAAAAGTAAATTTTCCTTTCCAGCAGCTGGTGGGGGTGGAAGAAACCAAAGGTTGCTCGCAGAAAGAATTTTTATCAAGACCACCATACTAAAAACACATGGATAAGTAATCCCACCAACTTTAACAAATATCATCATTGCAACTGGATGATAAGTGAGACATCATGTTTAATGATGAGACAATTTAAGGTTGAATTCATACCTCCATTTACAGGTAAGACAACAACCATCTCCAATTCATGCCAACATAATAGCAATTTCATCAACACTTCTATCTTGTCCCCCTTCATCCTGCTGACCTGATACTGCAGTAACATTTGCAGACAACTGTCATGAAAGTTTCAGTTCTGCTATAGACTGGACGTGCTGAGAAGATGTCATGTAAGATCACAGAAGAAAGGGCCAGAAACACAAGTTCCATTGCCACACTATCACAGATTTTATCTGGAAGTGCAGGAATCACAAGGACCAAGGTGAAATGGGAGAATGGCATCATACGACAAATCAGCAACAAGCTGGAACAACCACTAAAGTTGCACAACCACCAACATGAGTCTTGGTGTATGGGTTAGAGACTTCCAAAAACATAAATCAGCGTTGTTGTCAGTAAAACTAATGATGTCTGGTCAGGACTGTCAAATCATAAAAAAAGACCTAAAGATGTCATAAAACAGCCAGACACTAAGGAGCCAGGATAGCAGAGTACCGACCACAACAGCATCTCTTGGCAGCAAAGAGCTAATGATGTTTGGTCAGAACCGTCTTTATAAACCACTAGGTAGATAGTACAAGTTAGAGCCCCTCAAGCTTTGTATATTTTTTTGTAGAAGCCACGAATTAAAACTGCATGTATGAACAAGCAAATTTTAATAAGCTATATCTCTTATTTCATTGAGTGCAGTAAAGAACTTCATAAACCGAGTAGGATTTTTTTTTCCAATGATCATAAACACTAAGAACAGATCTGTCTCGCAGAGGATCTCAATACCTTACAATAAACAACGCCGACATCAGAAAAAGGCAAAAAATGTCAATAAAAAACGGAAAGAACAGATTATGGAACAAAAAAAAAAATTCTTCCTTCTAAAAATGGCATCAGGAAGAATTACAAATCTAAAACCCTAAAATAGAAAAAGAAAGCCATAACCATGAATGTAAGTGAAATAGCTTTTATAATAATTCATCTTGTGAGTTATATAAAGATATAAAAGCAAGCTCTCAATCTGCTTATTCTTTTCAGAACTTGAGTCATTCATCGCAGGTGCAAATGATAAACTCATGAACCGGAAAATGACATTTAACTATGACCATTTCCAACGCACACTGCATGCTATGATTGTCAGAAGAAAAGGAAACTCTGTGCTGTCTCATTCACGCAGTATTAAGGAGGTGATACAATGGACGAGTATCCAGGAAAAAAGGAACTAGCTTATAAGCTCAACAGAATCCTGGATAAATATTTATTCCAGAACATAGGCTGGTTTCTCACTGAAATAAAACTTTAAGCAGCAAGTTTTAATTACAGAAAGCCTACGTTGCACCACTCGTTTATTAAGTTTCAGCAAGGACCAAAAGCAACAAAATCCAAGTAAACCTACAGCTCAACCAGATCTCATAGGCTGGTTTCTCACTGAAATAAAACTTTAAGCAGCAAGTTTTAATTACAGAAAGCCTACGTTGCACCACTCGTTTCTTAAGTTTCAGCAAGGACCAAAAGCAACAAAATCCAAGTAAACCTACAGCTCAACCAGATCTCATACCCAGAGTTAAATAGAACTGAAACCCGTTTTGGATTTGAAGGAAATTAGTATATTCAATTAAATGTTCCATCACATGCACACATAACACAAGGACAGATTTGTCAAAGGGACCTTATTCGCAAATTGTGTGCAGCAAGACAACAGCTACAATAAAATTAGCATCACTCGTAAAGCTAAACATGCCCTTGATGTTTCACCCACAAACATTTTAAATCCATTTAAGGTGGGCAGCAGAATCCTGAACTTTGCTTAAAATCCATGATACTGAATCAACAAATTACCTTCATTGTGTGAAGTTATCCTTCAACTTCTTCGGGTACTAAAAATAGAAAAGAACGTCCCCTCCGCTTCACACCATACGCCTCTTGCAAACACAATGTGAAGATTAAAAGTACGAGCACTAATAGTAAAAGCAAAATATCCATACTCTTCTGGTATTAAAGTCAGATTCTAGGAGCAACATTTACAATGTGCCAACGAAAAATATGTTACATACACAAGTTTCAAATGAAACCAATTTTACCAAAAGAGAAGCCATTACGTCACACCTTGCGAGGCAAGTTGTGTAAAGGACGCACTTTTTATGTCCACCGAAGCAGAAGGACAAAGAATATCCTGCAACACGATTTGTTTGATTGCAGAAAACAAGTGAATATCTTTCTCCACCCAAAATTGTCTGGGATGCCTGCTAAAGAACAGCATCAATCGTCGTCTCACACAAATCAGAATGTCGCAACTTCTCATGCAATGGACATCTCTCACCTTGTATCAGCAGTGGCGTTCCTGGTAAAATCCAACCAAAGGAGTTCAAGTAAAAACATGATAGTAACTTTCACTTAGCCAAACAAACCACCGGTTCCTAATTCCCCTTGTTGCAACTCCTTCCTCCGCTGCTCTTCTAATGGATCAGGGCTCTTCATAATTCTCCGTAGACGCCTATCATAAAAACATGAATAAAATTTAAGGTAAAATGAAGCCAGAAAACGAGATCTACTGAGGTAAAATTATTTCCTTCTTCCCTATTAAAAAAAAGTCATTTCCATCTTGATGCTTCTTTTTAAATCATCAGGTAGAATTACCTGTCTTGAGCATGTTGAGCAGGAAATGTTGGCATAAAATCTTTCGATTTGGGCAGAGGGACTTCACGAAACCACTCATGCTTAAGAGCATCTTCTGCTGTTATCCGCTGCATTAAAATATAACAGATGCTGATTAGCATAGCCAGCAAGCACACCAACAGATGTAAACAAAATAATTTTTCATTTTCCCTGGAAATACCTTTTCAGGATCAAAAGTAAGAAGTTTGTTCAATAAGTCAAATCCAGCCTCAGAAAGTGTGGGGCGCCCAGAGAAAGAAGTGGGTGGGAACTTATCACGTAGTTTGTTGTACCTGAAAGAAACAGCTAGTGTTACTAATATGAGTATGTGCACACAATTGAAATGTGCCACCAAGGAAACCCAGAAAGCCTGACCAGAATCACCCATAGCTGGAAGCCTGGGAAAACAGTGGTGAGAATAAGAACACAACTAAAGACCTATTTGAAAACTGAACTTGAGTGAAGACAGGAAATATGAAAATCCAATACTTACGGTTGCTTAACAAAATTAACCTTGACACCAGGCAATTTTGCAAACCCTGGCCATATCTTCTCACTTGGCGTGCCAAGGATTCTAAATATCTGCAGTGAAATCATAAGCCACAGTAAATGACTGAGCCAACATGGCAAAAAGTAGAAGTACAACAGGGTAGGACTTACCTTGTCAAGCTGATCAAATTCGGTTTTCCCACTAAATAATGGTTCCTTGGCTAGAAGTTCAGCCATTATACAGCCCAAAGACCACATGTCAATAGCTGTTGAATATTGCTTTGCTCCTAATAGAAGTTCAGGTGCCCTGCAGGCATTAAAACAGCAACATTAGCAAACAAGAAGCAAAATAGAAATAAAAAGCAGACTCAAAATAAATTGATGACAGTATCCAGGAGGCATTATTATATGCATTTGGCAGCTTGTAGGAACAGAAAGCACATTTCCACCCACACTTTTAAGGGGAACCACAGAAAGGCGTTAAATGAAAACTTCCGAGCATGGAGATAGCTATCATGGGGCAGAAAGAGATCTGCTGAAATATTGAAAAATTGCTGCTTGAACATAAGGAGGAGCAATGGAAGAAACAAGCATTGAAAGATTTTTCTGATAGGTAACAGAGGTAGAAGGATAGTGAAGTGGCAAAATACTGTTGGTAAGGCTGCATGCTATTTTTAGGGACATCTAAACTCTAAAGAAAGGAGCAGAGAAAATACTGTAGGCACAACAAAAGAAGACATGCCAGAGTCCAAGGCAAGAAAAGTTTCAGGTCAATGTGGGTGCCAAAAGAAAAGTGTGACTGATCACATCAAGTGTCCACTTACCTATACCATAGAGTGACAACCAAGTGAGTATAAGGCTTTAATGGGCTCCCATATTGGCGAGACAACCCAAAGTCACAAATCTTCAACTCACCACGATTATTCAAAAGAAGATTTGAGGTCTTCAAATCCCTGAAAAATAAAAGTATGGTATTAGGCACACACACCCACGAGCATGAAACAAACAATAGAGGTGTGAATACCTGTGAAGCACCCAGTTATCATGAAGATACTTAACACCCTCCAAAAGCTGTAACATCAGGCACTTAACTTCACTCTGGCTAAAAGGTTGTTTCATTGTTTCCATCAAACCTTTAAGATCATGCTCCATGTATTCCATAACCATGAAGATACTGTCCAGATTTGTCCCCACGACAACTTCCTTTACATCTACAATTGACGGGTGATGAAATGACAATAGAATATTAATCTCTCTCAAAGAGGTCAGGGGGAAACCTTCTCTTTCTTTCTCCATCTTAACCTTCTTTAATGCTACAATCTCCCCCGTCTTTTTATCCTTAGCTCTGTAAACAACACCATAAGTGCCTTCATCTATTTTATTCAACCTCTCAAATTCTTCAACACTTCTACAACCTTGTAACATGTTTATACTTCTTTGAGGAGGCAATACCGGTTCTGGAGTCTCTGCAGATTCATCTTCTGAATCTCTGTCTTCCTCATGATCAGTAGCAGTAGCATCTTTGTTCACATCTTCGTCAACTTCCATAAAATCATTCTTATCCAAATCAATTTCTGGGTACTCATCTTCGCTTGCCGAACCCACACGGCGGCCCTCTTCGTCAGAACCAGACTTAGCTCGCGCGCCTTCAGAGCCTTCCCCCATCAGCTCTCCAAGCTCTGGAGTAGCTACCTTTGTGTTAAATATTCCGCTAATCGAATCACCAATAGGCGTCGTTTTCCTCCTTTTCACTGCACCTTCCTCGTCAGAAACTTCACCTTCATCCACTGGAGAATTGTTCTCATCTGCCCAGCGTGATGCTGAGATATTCCGCATTGGAACATAATCTTCCTCCTCCAATTGCCCGGGTTCCTGATCGTTGTTCCAGTGTCTCTCAGGAGAAGATGCTGGGGAAGAAGCAGATGGTGAAGCCGAAACATTAGACCCCACGGAACCTGGTGCCACTAAAGGCCTGAGTGGTGATGGTCGAAAGGTGTGAAAGCTTCCAGGTCCCACAAGAGACTGCTGGGCAACCTCATTCACACTCACCTGTGGCGATCGGCGAAGGCCTTGCGGCAGTGGAGGTGGCGGCGGAAGAGCCACATTTGCAGCCTCGGTTTTATTTTTAGCTGTTGCAATGTTTGCCCCCTTTTCTTCTCTATCCCATACAATTGGAGAAAACTTCCTCTTTTTTCCTGCTGGTGACCTGGACCCATTTCCAGACTTATAACTCCCATTATCCATGGCATGTGATTCAGATACATCAACATCATCATCTCCACTCCCACTGGACAATTCACCAGGTTCACGGTCCAATGCTCTAACAGAGAACCTGCCGCTCCGCCCACGGCTACCCCCACTGCTACCCGAATCGCTCATGCTCGAGGAAGACCGGTACCCACCATTAACCTCTTCCCTCTCCTTGATATCCTTCTGCCTAACTCTAACTCTATCCCTGTACTCCCTCTCCTTCGCCCTTTCAATCTCCCTACTGCTTCGAACACGCTGGCCATCACGGGCCCCATTGCGGGCAGGATCATAATCTTCCTGCGAAGGGCGATAAAAATCCCTCCTCCTCGACACCTCAATATCCAACTCCCGCTCCCTTGATTCGTGGTCACGGTAACCCCCATGCCTTCCCGCCGCCATCTAATCCGCAACCTCAAAATCTCCTACCAACAACGAAAACAACCCCCAAAACTCTTCCAAACCCTAATTCTTATAAGAAAAATGGACCGAATGAAATCCAAAACCCTAACAACCCAATAAAACCCTAACTCCTTCAATCAAATTCAATAAAAGAATTTCAAACCACCGACAGTTCTGCCCGAAACCCCAATTCTCTCGATGACCTAAAAGAAACAAATCCGAAAGAGCAATAGATGTGATGTGCAACAAAAATAAAAGGCCCCAATCCGTTGACGTCCGATAGGTCTGTTTCGAATCTCTCGCTGGAGAAAAGATGCGATTGAGAATAAAACCCTAGATATCCGAGAAGGGGAAGAAAAGGCGAGCGAGATTCGAAACAAAACCCTAGAAATGAGGTTTCTGATCTCTCTGCGATTCGTTTCGACTTCAAAGGCGAGATTTTTAATTGAAATGCATGTAGAGAGAGATAGAGAGATTAGAAGAAGAAAGCTCTTACCAGAGAGAGAAAGACGAGCGAGATTGGGAAATCGGGCTTTTTGTGTTGTTGTCTCTCAGTCAGAGAAGTGTATAGAAATGACGGATAGATGCAGTGCACGATGAAAAGACGCGTCAACGCGGTTATATAGAGATGGGGTTGGGCGGGCTGACATCTAGTGTTGGTCTTCCACCAAAGGGAGGGTTTGGGTTGGGGTCATGATTTTAGGGTTGGGAATGGATCCAGTCTGGCTCGGATGGACTGGATTAAGATGTTTGATGCTGGATGATTTTGAGATGTGGGGATGATTTGGGTGGGTGTTTTCGGGATGGTAATGGATCTAGGTTTGGATTGAGTTTGTTATTAATGGAGGATTTGGATTATCAGATGGTTTGTGTAAGACGGAGTCGAAGCCACTTTTCGGGTTTCTCATGGGCCATATCGGGTAATGGATCTGATCCTATTTCACTTTACCTAATTTCTATCTATATTCGCAATCTTTAGATCATCATTATCAAAGCCTTGTTTGTGTTATGGAATCTTAAAATGTCTTTGACAAAAAAAGGAAGTGAGTTTTATTATATTGATTATTAGGTTGATAGATGGAGTGGGCTGACCCTTGTGCACGATGAGACCTTTTATGTCTCCGTTACCTCCATTTATAGGGTGTGGATTAGGATAATAAATGAAGTCGGGTGATCCTAGTGTGTGATGAGACATTTCCATCTCCTTTGCTTTCATTTTCGTAGCCATGGATCCCAATGGGAACTACGAATAAGACTGTAATGGCATATCAACAATATGTCAACCGTTGACGGGTATAGTTTGGAGCATGTGTCTATTTATATGAGACCTTGATTTGGAATCGGGTCTATTGACATTTAGTATTTATTTGCAATCTCTAGATCATCGTCATCATTAAAGCCTTGTGAGAGCTAAATTATGGAATCTTAAAACGTCTTTATCTAGTGAACTCCATTGTATCAATTACAAGGATAATAGATGAAGTTTCCTTTCCTCGTATGTGATGAGACACTTTCATCTCCTTTAACCTATATTTATAGGCATGGATCTCGATGGGAACCACAAATAAGACCATAATAGCATATCAGCAAATGTCATCTGTTGACGGATAAATATTCTCCAACATGTGTCTATTTATATGTATATAATATATCCTATATACATCCAATATCATTTCAATTCACCGACTCATATATAATGAGACCTTTATATGAAGTCATGCCTATTAACATTTACTATTTGTTCACAATTTCTAGATCATCATTATTAAAGCCTTGTCATAGCTATGATATGGAATCTTAAAACGCCTTTGTCTTAAAAGATAGTCTACTTCATTAAAACAATTAGAGTACGTGAAAAGACATTTCTAGAGGCATGAACTAGGGTAATAGATGAGGTTCGTTGATCCTCGTACATGATGAGACCTTTCTATGTTCTTAACCTCTATTCATAGGGATGGATCTTGATGTGAACCGTGAATGGTAAGACCAATCCGCTAATGGGTAAAAATTCTCCAACACGTGTTAATGTATATTTGTAGTATCCAATATCTTCAGGATTCATAAAAATATATAAGATTATTATTTCCAATTATAACACATTAGAGCCGAGGCTTTTGAATTCAATGTTGACCTGTTTCTATAGAAAGTAAGATTCAAACTTATGACTACTCATTCTTTTAAATAACTAACCTAACCACTACACCACATAGTATTTATCAAAAAATATCAAAAGAAATTAGATGAAGCAGGGTCCCTAGCCACGTGGGTCATGTCCATGCTCAGCATAGGTTATTGTGCTAATAATTTAATTAATGGTATATATACTGCTGAAGAAAATAAACGATAAAACGAGAGCCCTTCGATTGAAACGATTTTTTTAAAGGATACAAGTCCCTTTAAATGTAGGCCTTTAACAATGGGCTCTAGCATTTTATGTATCATAACTGTTTGAACTTTTTTTTTTTTGGGGGGCATCGGGGGGTTCCCAACCCTTTGGCTAGACTAATCCCTCCGGGCCCAAAGGGAAGCCAGGTAAACTCCCCGATAGCCCCAGTGTGGTAGTGCAGTTTCGAACCTACAACCTCCGAATATAAACCGTGGTCCTAGGCCAACTGAGCTACCCTTGGGATTATAACCATTTGAACTTAAGGACTAAGGAATGGAAGGGTCCTGAACTCAAATGCAAGTTCTTCAATCCTTATCAAGCTCAAACTCTCACCCAATTAGGTTAAATTGAAATGGCCCATTGACACCTCTACTCCTCTAGCATGTTTATTTCATTTGTAAGGTAAACACAATTAATGGGTTGAATAGTTTGGGCTAACTCATGGGCTATTTTTAAAAGACCTATCTCTAGTGGTGGCAGCGATTCAAGGAGGATTCAGACTTGTTGGATTCACCCAAGGATGTGAATCCACATAGAGCCATGTATGAAAATAGCATTAAATCCTAAAATCTAATTGCATCTTCGTGACAGGGTTCCTTTCCGTGCGTCATACCCAAAATTCAAAAAATGTCTAGCCACCTCCGTTGATTGATGATTGGGAGAAGGGAGATTGTTGTCTTGCAATCATTCCAGATAAAGAAGAATCTTGGTTGATGGGGACTTCTAATACCATTTTAGTAGCTGTCCTCAGGCATTTGGGATTTCTTAATTAATTCACAAGTTTTCAAATTTTCAACCTTGTGGATTAGCATTTTGGCTTATAAAAAACTTCTAATTCCAACTTCTAAAATGGTTAGGGTACTCGAGCATTTGTCAATCCAATTGGAGCGTGGCATTTAGGGAATTCAAATACCCTACAAACAAATATGTACTTCATCATCAAAGCCTTGTCCGAGCTACATTTAGATGCATGAATTCTATCTCTCCATTTTGATATATCCTAGAGAAACAAACATGCACTTAACAAACAAATTGTGAGCATTTCACACAGACGGTAACAAACATAAATAGTGTGAAGTTTCATAACTTAGATTCTCTTAGTGCTAACCTCCACCGCCATCTTCTCTATATCCTCTGGACTTTCTGATGGGGAGGTTGTTCCATCGAACTATCAAGCACCAACAATGCTCTTTCAAAATGGAGAAGTTTCTTTAAATTTGTAAAAATGCAAGTCGTAAACTATTTTGTAAACATCTCAAGATTTCTAGTTGTTTCCTTCAAGGCTTAATAGGAACATAGTAAATGCATCTGTAATGTTCTCCCTTTCATTGGGTATTGATTGAGAGCCAATTTTCACCATCATTTACGACAAATGAGGCTGTCGTAGTGGATGCTATAAACTCATTGCAATGGCCAATGGGAATAAAGATATAGTGATCGCTAGCGTGTTTGGATGTGTGGTGAATTGAGGTAAAGTGAGGTAAATCCTCCAATATGCAGACAACATAAGACAAGGGTTCACATAAAAAAAATATACAAATTCAAAATTCTCTTATCTTAAAAGAAAGAAGTCATAAAGCAACCTCCTTTCTAAAAAAAAACATCATCTCTTTACACAAAAAGTCAAAGAGATTCTTCTTCGAGCCACTAAAAACAAAAGGTTATCATAAACTATTATATTTTATTCTCTCTTAATTTGATGCTTCACCTTACTTTATTTTCTCTTCAATCTTTATTTGGAAAATGCTTTCATTGTTATTAGAGCTACTTTATATGGTCATCATATGTGGGTCACATGCCCACATGCCAACATATCTCATCTGGCTAAAATGAGCCAAAACCATCTAATGACCTTTGCACAACTTATATTATAACTTCAACAAATGACGACATAGGAAATTGTAACTCCCACTATTCTCTGATTTTAATTGTTATCATTAGGTTATAACAACTATTCCCACTACATAATAGAATACTCTTTTATTTTGAGATTTTTTGTACTTACGCAGATCAGCTTCATTTGAAGAATTCTAAGAACTTCTATCACGAGGGTACCAATGCTTTCCATGGATATGCCACTCATGGATTTTATAAGAACTTCTATCATGAGGGTATCAATGCTTTCCATGGATATGCCACTCATGAATTTTATAAGAGCCATTTGATCATCATAAGGTATTTTCTGCAGATAAACTTCTCATAATGGATAAATGCATATTTGGCTTGATCACAGGTGTGCCCTTCACACACGGAGTATGGCTTTTGGGGTTTGAATTTGGTTATAGTGTGATTTAGGGATTGGCCAAATACAACTCAAACATTATCATCCAATCCTTATTTTTAAGACCTCAAGACTTCAGTGATCTTGTAAGTGCATTTTTTCAACATTGATCTGGTTCAACGGTTGATAACATTGATGGGGACAGTGTTGTATTGGGATGGGTGTCAATTTACAGTGGCAAGTTTGCTCTAGGGGAGTTAACCTCACATGAGGGTACCTTAGATCAGTCGAGCCCTTAAAAAGCCCACAAAATAAGGGCTTTGGCTTTTGTTAGAAACCTCAGCTGCCGAACTTGGATAAAATTTTTACAGGTTAGCCAATACAAGGGCCGGGCTCGGACAGTACTAAGTCTGGCTCGACCTTATTATTTATATATAAGTAGATTTTTTACATGAGTTCTTATGTGATTCTCATATTAACATTTTTTATGATTCTTACGTGGATTTTCAATAGCATGGGATCACTTCTCTTTACTTATTGAGTCTAACATATAGCCTCCAATGGCCCACCTTTTGGATGGACCACAGCCTTGAAAACAAAGTGTTGGATAGTAAATGATTACCTAGCCATCACCCTACTATATAAATCATATTCAAATTCTAATAATGTGAGATTTTCATCTACCCCATACTTGTACATGGTTCCCCAAGGTTCAACACTACTCAACCTTATGTCAAAATCACAACATAAACGTCATCACATCATTCAGGAAAAATCAGGGTCAGATCAACCTCTTCTACTCAAGAGGAGATATTATAAAAACTTACAAACAAAGTTGTACAAGGACTCTCTCTCTCTCTCTCTCTCTCTCTCTCAATATAAGTTCCATCATTTTGTTTCTGTTGAGATCAGAGTACAAGAATGTGGGATAAATTTACAGATATGAAGGGAATGATTTCCAAAGCCACCTATATGTTTACAAGATAGCAGAAAATTGACTAAAAATGAGGAGACCTGATTTGGTCACAATTGAATGATAGAATGAATCAAAAAACTCATAAGCTTAGCTTGGTTCTCCATGTACTTCCGATAACCTTCTTGGGCGATGGATCGTTCGGTCCCCTGTCACGTTGTCCAGACGTGAAATACAGCCATCCATTCCAGAATCCAACAAGAGTAGTTTTAATACGGAAAGGCATCTTCCCAAGGACTGACCACTCCTGTGTACAGATAAAGTTCGAATCAGACTAGTCATCAAAAGTCATAATTACCAGAGAACATAAGCATTTGTAAGAGCACAGGCAATGAAGGAATGAGATCGAGAAAACTACATGAACCAACTACACAAATAAGTTTAAACACATATAATTGACAACTAAATTAATGGACTATAGGTACCCTACAGAATTAGTTCATAAGATAGCAGATAATTATGCCTATGTTATAAAATCATTATTAAAATGAAAATTTTTAGAACCACAATCTGCATAGAGCCTGTTGAAAGACGGTTCACCAAACCATGGGCCCAAAATGCACTTGATTGGAATCATCAGCAACCATACATTAGCTGTGTGGTGCATGATACTAAAATTACTGATGAAGCAAAGCACATAAAGCTGTGAGATCAAGCTGACCTTGATCCAACACCTAAAACATAAGCAAGATTTCAGCACAACAAACGCAATTCATATTTGAGTAAGAAGAACATATTTGAACTATGAAGCATTTCTGTTCCATGGTTGAACTGGATGGCAAATCCCATCTGCTTAAACTTCTCTTTTAGGAATGAGAAGCAATCACAGAAGGCAAAGCAATGTTTCGATTGTCCACACTGTAATTAAGAAGTCTCCTTTCCAGTTTGAGATTTTAGCCAAATTTTAACAGAAGGGAGCATTTCTCATCTTCATCATTTGATAATTCTTTATATATGTATAGGAAGGGAAATTACCTGATGATTACAATAAACTATGACATTTATATTTTGGTAAAACCAAGATATTCACACGTTAGTCAAAGCTCAAATTGCATTGGATTGAGCTCACAAAAGTGTTAAAAACAAAGAAAAAGAGCAACTCATTGAAATAACATCCAAGAATACCTAATTGTGGGATAAAAACCAAAATCAAAATTGTAAATAGCACCTTCATGCCAGCAACGAAAGGCCATATGACGTAATAGAAGATGATGCGCCCATCTGTTGATAATTCACCCAACCTATTTTTAATTTTGGTTGCAACTACTCAGTATACGTAGTTTCATAGAGATTTTTCCAGAGCCTATTCTCATTTTTTTTCTTGGGGGTTGATGGGATGTGGGAGGGGTGTTTTATACGTTTATGAGGAGGGTTATAGGTTGGGGATTTTTTCTTTTTTTATTTTTTTATTTTTTTATTTTTTTTTAAATTTTTTGAGAGCATTATGGTTTGGGGAGAAGAGGTTATACAATTTTCCGTATGCTGTTCCCCAGTAGGATTCCCAAGTACTCAAGTACAATCTAGCATTTAAGAAGCTGGAATTTGGAAAATTCCAAAAGCAAGAGTGAAATTTCAAAAGGTAGGATTTTGATTTCCACTTTTCCAAAAGGGGATTCCAAAAGATCCATAGACAGCTACTGACAATGCTGTCAGAAATTCTAATGCATGGAATTCCAGTCAGAAATTCCTCTAAACAAACAGGCCCTAAGGCTAAGCCACTACCATCTTTGGAAATTTATTTTAGTAAGAAGCCCATCTGATAGGTTAGACAATAGAAGGGTTTTAGAGGTCTCTTTAGAAAAAGGTACGTGTGAAAAATGTTGTCTTTCAGGAATAGTGCATGAAAGTGAAACTGTATGATGAGTTTTGCTTTATGGGTATGATTATTAAGACATTTTTTCATCTAGTGGGAATGAAGCCCACCTATGCTGGTGTGAAGACAATATATGACGATTGTACAATGTACCATGTATAATGTATAATTTATTTCCCTTTCTTTCCCATGACCCTATACAATCTAATGTGCTACGCATTTAATTAGAAAGGATTGAACGAAGTTGAATCTGCATCACATCTAGAGAGACAAGCTTCAAGTAAGTGTCAAGCATTATTTATAATAATAAAGGTTACTAGCAAGCATTTAAATGGAGCTTCCGTGGAAATTCTTGTGGAAGATGGGACATGACAATGGTTAAAAGAAGCATGAGAACATTGATATGTGATAGCATGGGAGGGCCATGTTTTAGATCAATATTAGCAGGATTTCTACCAAAATAAATATGTCATATTTCAGCAGAAGTTCATTAGTAATCACTACGTAAACTATTGGAAAGGATTAGTACCAATGTATCCAAATGAAACTGTAACAGTTCTCCAACTAGCACCATCTTTTTGGTCACTGGATGCTTTTCTGTCGTTCCACCCGCAATAATTAAGGAATTGTTGACAATAACCCATGCAAACTCTATATGGGAGTCAGGTTTTGGCATGGGAGGCAATTGTTTCCACTTCATCTCATCATCCAGCATGTAAACATCACTGTAGACTACCTGAAACAAAGGATAACATTCAGCCATGTTTGAAAAAGAGCACAAGTTACACTAGCTTGACTACTTCTGTAGTCATTAAGTAGTAGTATCCAGAGAATATGACCATTATATACAAAGGCATTGTAGCTTTATCCAACTATATCTTGGACACAGTTTAATTATTAAGTATACTGCAATATTGTAGTCCATTATTTATTATGTGTTCATTGTAATAAACAAAAATAATAATAAAACACAGTATGGAAATCTAGTTACTTGTTCATGTTAAATGTTGCAAGACATAATTTGAATGTCATATTAATACATGGCATGATGCAGACTACCATACAGAATCATTTGTTTTATTACAAAAAGCCTATTCTTCTATTTAATTTCCGGACTTGGCATCAGAGCAATGTTCCATGAATCTAGCAAGATCCAATTGTAACTTTTTTTCGTGGGGACCACTTACTAGTCCATAAGGTCCGTGTAAGAGGATGAAGTACATCCTAATTGATGGAAACTTGGTGATTTGTGGACGTTTTTGGCACTTTAATGATAGTTTGGATGGGATATAAGGTGTGATTGTCAAGGGAAAAAAAAATCAATTTTAAGGTTCTCTTGATTTGGTTTGCATCAGCTTTCTGCATGATTCAAGTCGTATCTCATTGATAGGAGTTCATTCATCGGAGTTCTTTGAAGAACTGCTACTGAGGTTTTTCACTCAGCCCATTCTTCAATAATTTTTTTTTTTTTTTATGATAATATAAAACTAGCACAAGAACCTGTGCGGAGCACGAGTCTGTCCATGCAATGCAAACTAAATATTCATGCAATTGGAAAATAATTATTGACTTGAGTGGCGGCCCAAATACATTGCACAACAGTAAGTAAATTTTTCGAAAGACGGCAAAAAAAGAAAATATATGACTGTACCTAATTTTGCAATTGAGAGCAGATAGAGTAGAAAGCAAATAGTAGAAGTGAGGTAAAACAAATGAAAAAATATGTAGAAAAGGGAACAGGAAATGTGAGTAGAAAGGCACCTTTGCAGAGTAAAGAAAAAGGAAAAACAGGTAAGTTACAAGAGACATGGGTATTTACATGAGATGAGATGGGTATTGCATGGGTTAGAAGCGGGCAGTTACAAGAGATGGGGAGGAGGGAATAACTTACTATCAAAATTACAACAAAAGGTCCAAATTAGATTAAAAAGGCTTAGCTTTAATATAATATTATTGCATCAATAGGGATAGGTTTTTTTTTTTCTTTTTTGAATAGGGGTTGTGTCGTTATGATGGCCAAGACTTATCAGATCTCACTTTTGGGAAAATTGGTAGTTGTGATTTTGTCTAAAGGAATTGTGGTGTTCCAAGGGGCTGATTTTGTTCAAAGGAAGATTATTTGGTACAGCAGCTACAAGGATGGTTTCAGAAATTCCATTAAACCATGATGAGGTTAGGATATAGGTGAAGCCATGTGAATCATACCTTATCATCTTAAAAGGGGTGGAGGCATAAAATTCCTAATTTTATACCTTGATGAATCATAGTTAAGAGTGATGATCTTCTTGACAGGTAAAACAATTAAAAATTTAGGACCAACGTTTTGTTCACTGGTCTCTATCAGAATACTAAAGGTGTTGTATGCTGTTCCAGTGCAGCTCACAGACAGTTGAGGTGCAGTCTACATGTATCGAATACAATTCTATCAAGAGGTTGGGCTGAAATAATCTCAGATGGTATCTTCAGTTTCTATTAAGCCAACCAAGGGGTCTATGAAGTTGATGAGGGACTACACATGCATACATTTCAGCAAGTCGGTAATGTCTGTTCCGTTCTTTGTTCATCTTCGGGTTTTATTATAGAATAGTTGTAAGGCTCTTGGTATTTGGTAGACAGTGTATTGTCTTCTCCATAATGGCAACATCCGCTTCTTTTGACATTTTGTCCATAGGTAGAAGTAATAGTGTCAGGTACAGATATTAGGATTATCTGTATACTTCCCATCCACTAAAGGGACCAAATTACATGTAATGGTTCAAAGAAGTGGAAATGCACGTCTATGGAAAACACAAGTGAGGATTCATATATGGTAGCATCTACGAGAAAAGTAAGGATTCATATATGCGAGTTAGTTCAATCTATTGTCTGGACGGATTCGGAAAAGGCGAATAGGGCATCAGATTTTGTTGGGATTCCTATGGAAGATCTTCACACATCATGGGCAGCTTGTTTTAATGGCGGAAGAAGCTCTAGACTGGTTCATACAGTTAGTTGGCATTCTCCTCCAAAAGGTGTTTTGAAGCTGAATTTTTATGGTAGTTTTGTTCATTAAATTTGTATGGGAGGAATTGGTGGTGTTATCCATGATTGGGAAGGGAAGGTTGCGAAGAAGTTTTTTAGGACCGATTAATTCGTTAGATGCAAATGGTGCTGAAATGTTTGTGTTGTTGGTGGGTTGCCGTGAGTTGCATAATTTGGGATGTTATAATGCAATTATTGAAGGAGACTCCTTTTTCTGCTATTCAATGGGGCTCAGGAAAAACTTCTTTTCCTTGGAGATTGGTGGATTGGGTGGAGGAGGTGCAAGCTATTTCTTCTCAAATGAGGTTTACTTTTTGTCACATCTTCAGAGAAGCTAATAATATGGTGGATGCTCTTGCTAGGGAAGGAGTCTTTCGTTTACACATTTCATTTAATGTTTAACTTCTTGAGTTGTTAATCTTCTTGTTTTTTCATCCGATGTTTGTTTTTCTTTTCCTGTTGTTTTCTTTCTCTTCTTAATAAAATTTCCTGTTATAAAAATAAATAAAAATAAAAAAAGTCAGGTGAGGATGATCATAAACATCTATATTGGAAGGTCAATGATTCAATGGTTTATGTCAATGCTTTTGGATGCTATGGAAGGATATGTAAGAGGGGTTTGTAAATATCCAAGAATCTTTATCCATGATTGATAGAAAGGGAAGCTACACAGTCTGCGGTTTTATATACATGGAATTGTGGATACCACTCCATTAATTTCTCTTGGGAGTTGGGAAAGGGCTGTTGGGAGTGAAATGTGAGCCCAAACAAGTATTGGTTACGCCTTACAAAGCTTGACCAACTCCCCAGAAGAATTCTAAAACCTAGCTAATAACAAAAAGAGAAAAACAAATGCTCTTTCATCTTTCGAGATATGGACTTCTAAAACCTTGCTAACAAGAAAAGAGCAAAATAAATGCTCTACTTCTTCCAAGATAAAGATCTGGAAGCTTCTTCTCCTTGCTTGATTGCTTCCACTACAACTGACGAACTATAGCATTTACCCCTTCTTAACACCTTCCCATAGGAGTCCTCTCAGTCCAAAAGGCTATTCCAAGTAGCAGAGGAGGAGGTCAACAAGGCCCAAAGCAAATGGTGGATTTTCACATTAAATGGATTGCCTGTCGGCCCTGCAACATTTAATGAAAATGGAGGCCTTCCTGAGGCCGGTTTGTTTACATGAAAGGAGTACAAGAGGAATGGGGGACAAATCATAAATAAAGTTAAAGATGAGGTTTGAAGTAAAAAGGCACTACAAGACAACTTTTACTTGAAAAGCGGGGTAAAACCCCTACTTTATGTAACTTCACTATACGTCTTACCCCACCCCACCCACCCCCAAACCACCACGCCCACCCCCCCCACCCCCCCTCTCTCCTTTTCTTTTTTTTCTTTTTTTTTTTTCCAATTCAAACAACTTAGAGTAAAACTTTATGTCGCATCAATTTTACTTCTTCGATCCAAACACTGAGAAGTAAAACTATCACATCAGCCCCTTTATACTCCTCTTCTACTCTACTTCCTGCGTACGAATGGAGTAGAAGGCTCTGCATAGGAACCCTTACATCACATAATTTCCCCATATCTTCTTCCCCTTTCTGCCTATTTCTCCTTTTGGTATTTGTTCTGGTCTTCATGTTTCTTTACGTATCTTTCTTCTAAACAGCACCCCTTTCCCTTCTTTGCTCTCTTCACCTTTTGTCCGCAAGAACTCATGTTCCAACCACTTGGGAATGTGAGAGCCTTTGTTGCCTCTTCATCTTCCCTGCCACACACACTGTCACAAGTCCATGCCTGGAAAAGAGATTACCGAGTATTTGCATGGTGGGTTCCTGTTTATCAACTTCCAAACTATTGTTGAAACCCATACCTTATCCAACCTGTCTTCTCCTCGCAGGCTGTTGCTGTCCTCCAGATGTTCAAAAGCAAATTGGAGTAGACTGGCATTGAACTATGAAATAAAATTGGCATTGAACTATAAAATAAAACTCATCTATAGTATTTGAAGAAATCCAATTTTAAATTGGTTGAGCAAAAAAGAAGTAGAGACCTATATGGATGAAAGTTGAAACAAATTGGTGAACTACAAAAAATACCAAATTGTGAAATCCAGACTCGATTACCAATTGGTTGATAGTGAATCAAGTAAGAATGAAATAAATAATAGCTATAATTCACTATATTCACTTGTTCGTGCAATTTGTCACTCTTCACTTTCTTTTCAGTTGATTTTACCCAAAGGCTACGTCATAAAAAGAAATATGTTGCAAGTGCAAGGTACTGCAAGAAAGTGGAGACTAAAACAGATTTGAAACTTGGAAGGCAATTGTTTGATGCCAACACGTAAGGTTGTAAGGCAAGCTCAATAACCACAGTAGGAGACTTTTAAGGCAAGTCTCTTGTGCTGTTTGTTTTAATGAATTTTAAATATTAAAAAAAAAGGTTGTAAGGCAAGCTGATAGAGAATTTGGCACCAAGAAGGGGTGGCATCATGACAGAGAGCAATTATTACAAATGCTATTATAATACTAAAGTTTCCATTTGTTGGATGGACACATTTGTGCAGTGAATTGACATGTTGGCACCTTCGTTTTCATGCATGTACCTGAACTGGTATCCAGGCAACACAAAGTCCAACTCAATATGAAGAGTGTGTGTGAATATTGAGCTACAATCTTTCCTTGATGCTGTTTACTGCCAAGAAATGAAAATAGAGAAGTTAGCTCAAGCACCTCGCTCCTTCGAGAACATTTGAAAATAGGTGATCCTGGTTTTGCCATAAAATCACCCTCTTGACCACCAATTGCAAGAAGACGATCATTAACTACAACACATGCCCTGCAAGTGAACCTTGAGAATTAGGGAGAGAACAACATTGTATATGATGTTTTAAACAAAGGGTCAGTTTTAACCCTCACTCAATTTGCATCCTACATGTTCTTTGCCCATTGTATACTTGAGAGGCATACATATGAATGGAACTTCAGAGGCCATATACTACAACCAAATGTATAATGTTGTTATGCACTGTAAGACAGTTTTTTTTAGCCAATCCAGACCTCTAGGATCCTTCATATAGAAGTCTTCTCCTACTATGGATACTTTGATACCATGTTAAGGCATCTACAATGATGATTTCTAGGGTTTCTTTCTAAAAAAATTAGGGAAACCCTAGAAAGGATCGCTAAGAAAAAATAAGAGAGGAAGAACTAGGAGGAAGTAAAGGCTTGGCTTGATTCCTTAGGGTTACACGACCATATACATATGTAGTTTTGCTTATTTCTGAAAATTTAAATAAAAAATCCTCATTTTTCCTATAATTACAAGTTACCCATTCTTTTTATTAAAAAAAAAAGGACAAATATGCTCACTACTCTCAACCATCAGTTTATCTGATGTCAGCCTTGTCGCTCTACATTTTTTGCTAGCTGCAGTTTACTTAATCAATTCAACAAATTATAAAAAAAAAAAAAAAAAGATATTAATACTTGAGAAAAAGGAAGACATTCAAAGAGGCCATTTTATGAAAAAACCAAATCATTCTCCTCTTTCTTTCCTTTTTTCCCCTGCAACAACTTATCCAGGGTCCAACTACCAAAACAATTAACAGATATATATATATATATATATATATCAAAGAAACTTCCAAAACAATTTAAGTGTGATGGTAGGAACAAATTAGAAGAGGATAAGTCCAGTTATTGTAAAACTCAAAAGTCACATCAATAACCTTTCACTTGATAGCTTCCAGATTATCCAGATTGATAAACATGAATGAGACCGATATTCATGCATGGGAACCAGAGAAGACTAATTTTATGCATTAAAACTATCCAACCTTAAAGAGCCAAAAAAAATCAATCTGATTTTATAACAAACCTGTGAGGTCCACCACGAGGAATAGGTATTTCAGGTCGCCACTCTTTCTCCAGTGCATTTCCATTCTTTACAGCAAGACTCCAATGCTCTAATGCAGGTTCATGCCGATCCTCCTTACTGCCACCCATTACATGTAGTCTACCTCTCCAAAGTTGGGTTGCCGGGGCATATCTGGAAATAATGTAACAACAACAACATGGAAAAAACATTCCAGCTCAAGTCACTACAGTAATCCCTAGGAGGTCTGCAGAGAAGAAACATGAATAGAGACAATAACTAGCTTATTAATTTCAATATGCCTTGTTTTCATTTTCTTTTTTCTTTTTTTCTTTTTTTGAATATTAACATTCATAAGCTTGTAATTTTCCATGTGAAGAAAGCTAAACCCAATAAGATCTAACAGAGTGAAAACTAATAAAAGAGGTAGAATAAGGTTGTATTCAGGACCAAAACGTATCATTTATTATACAATACTCATACCAGATAACTATTTCTTGTACTTTAGGAAGCACTTTAACCATATCATCGTGCATCGTGGTTCATTAAACTCATATAACAGTTTACACAATTTTTATAAAGCAGCAGCAGCAGCAATCATAGTTTTTCAACTTAGTGGGCCAACCAGATCAGCAAGTTTCTGGGTTGAGTTGACCAAAACATCTAGTTAATCAACCAGATAAGTAAAAAATAATAATAATAATTTTATAAGTATCCTTCTGACACATATATAGATTTTATAATAACAAAAATATAGATAAATGTATAAAAGATGAAATATATTTCCCTAAACAAACTTATATAAATTTCATATGAAGTGTAATTTCAATTTTCAGTTTACATAACATTTATATACAATTTTCATCTGGTTTTAATATTTTTCTTTACTTTATTTTTTTTATATGTAACGTCTGCAACCTCATTGTCGCAACAATGAGCACTTCCAACTATGCTATGGCTTGACTAGGCAGGTCGATCAGGTTTTAGTCATACTTCTTCAAACTGAGTTGAACCAGACCCAATTGCCCTGTGATTGAATTGATCCGGAGAACTTGATCAAGTTCCAACATCCAAATCTGCCAACCGATCAAAAAGTAAATAAATAAAACCTATGCTTTGACAGACGCTAACAGCAGCAGTATTAAACCAAAAATAGAAATAAAAAAAGACATGGCAACAAGAACTTTCAATAAATCTTTTAATAACATTTGGGCATCATAAACTCAAGCATTTTAGATTAAAAATGCTACTCACAACCGGCACCTATGATGCTCGGATACTTCAAAATGGGCAACGTATTGTGTCTGATACTACACTTTAATCCGTGCCCTTGCTGTGTTTATGGCGTGTCCTTATCGTATCCCAACCGTATCTCGGCATCATAAACTGGCACCCTAATAAAAGTAATAGGTAAGCCATGCCCTGCACTGCAGCAACTTTACTGTTGTTTTGACACCCAATTCCATACGTGCAGACTCATGGTTCATAGATTAAGAGCACTGATGTGATGGTTCCATAGAGCTAGAGTGCATCCAAAAGTGACCCTAAAAAGAATATCCTAGCTCCTCAACTGGTGGCTTAAAAATTCACATAAAAAAAAATTGTTGCAGTTGAGGAAAAAGGGATAGAGAATGGACCAATATTCACTACACTTCCAATTTGAGAAATATGGTACATCCTCCATGGTGGGACCCATCGTATCAACAGTCTCGATCGCTAAATCATCAACCCATCATATACATTGTACAGAAAAGGGAGGCACATCAACTATACATTTGCAAATGATCAACTGTACATAGCAAGAACCAATAGTTATTCCCAAAAGTACATTAGAAGCACCAGTCTCAACTAATCTAGAATGACAGATATCACTTTTTTTTCTTTGCTTTATCGGCACAAAGTAAAAGGTCGGTTATTTTTATTTTCTTGGTAAATCAGTTATGTGTTTAAAATAACTATATAAACGTAGCTTTTTTAATGAAAGTAATTATTCAAAAATATATATATGTAAACTTAAAATAAAAAAGTTAAATGGGAACATAAAATTGCGGCCAACAAAAACAGATTGTCCCGTGACCACAATTGTCACATACCTAGGAACAGGTAATGGGGGCAAGTCCCTCCACTGTTTGGTCTCTGTGTCCAGAACAAAGTTACGAGCAGTAGGCCCTCTGCACTGTGGACCATATTGTCCAGTGACCACATAAATGTATCTTCCATCGGTTACCATACCCAAATGAGAATGTGCCATTTCTCTTGGCATATCGAACCGGCCACCCCAAGTATTGTCTGTAAAGTTATAAATATCAACATGAGAATGTACCTGAAAACAAAGATGACATCAAAGAAAACCTATAAGATAAATCAAAGTTGGAGAAAACAGATATTTGCCTCACTCGTTCAAAAACGAAACTTGGGATCTAGAGAATTGCTCATTCAGGAAGCATAATTAGTATGGTCAAGCATAATATTGAATCAAATACGATAGTATTTCTAAGTTCTCTTCAAAAGAAAAAGTTTCACAAACTAGTTTCATAAGAAAAATAGAAGTCATTTGAGCTCGTCAAGGTTCTTACATAATCAATAGTACCATATCCAGCAAACACATAAAGAAGGTTCTTAATCTGTATTGCAGCCCCATCTAGACGAGGTACAGGTGCCTCTGCCATCTCCTCCCATTGTAACTGCGGTGCAGGTAAATCTGCAAATGTTGCATTGACTCCATCTGTATTTGGAGCTTTTTGATCTTTAGTAGCTTCCACCTACACATGACAGAAAGTTGGTCATTGGCACACCTAATCTAAAGTGGCATGCCAGCCTGCACTATTAGCAATCCATTGTATTAAGTAGATCTTAAGATGGACAGCAACAACTTAAGGTATCAAATGTTAAGAGAAGCACGGAGCCCAAATGAAAAATCATATCAGATCCAGCAACCAAAATAAGTGACTAGATAATAACATGCTAAGTTTCGATCCAAAGTCACAAAAAGAAAAGTGTAAGACAACAAAAAAAAAAAAAGATTCTTTATACAAAGAAAAGGACATAGAATTAAACCACAACCATTCAATAAAATAAAATAAACCGCAAATTATTAATTTATGTCTGCCAATGGATTTCTACTTGATTAGCTTATTGGCCCATCTTATAACTAAGCCTGAGTTGAACGTGCATGATCCAAACCTCAATGGGAGGAACCTTTGACTTGAAGTGCCACTCTCGCTTAAAATCAAGTTGTGGAATCTTGCTCTTTCGCCCAACTCCTTTGTATTTATGCTTAGTATGAAAACATGGGATTGGAGGAACCAAAAGGAGGGGCATGCCCGCATGTGGATAAAGCTAATTTAATATGAAAACCCTTGAGCGAGATCCATTTAGGCAAAAGTTCCTCACTTTTCTAGCAAATTCCTATTTGTTAGTCCTAGTTAGGAATTCTCCATTTTTAGATCCTCCGTAGATATCCTGCTAGAATCCTGTATGTTTAGAATAAAAATAAATCTGGTATTTTTCAAAAATCAAAGTTGTAGGGAAGAGTCCAAGTTATAACAGTCTTAAAAGAGTCTTTTTAGTAATTGTTTGTGAATTGGCATAGGCCTACCACAATAAGGCGGGAAACCTGGCCCAATCCCCCACTCTCCACCCACTCTCACAGTTGGTGTTCCACTCCCGGAGAGAGAGAGAGAGAGAGAGAGAGAGAATTGTTTGTGAAGAACAAAGATGCAAAGTGGCTGACCATTGTCAAGTGACCAAATCCCTCATGTCTTGTGGCAAAACTCTCTTTTAAGTGTATAGTTGACCACTCTAATCAAATCCAGTTTATTCTTGTGTGAAAATTTTCAGTTTCCCTCTCTATCTTTGAATGGCATTTAGTCAACTTCCCCTACTTCCTCCTCTCAGGGCGCCTAATCTAATCATGAGTTTACTCATGCAAAACAATACAGGATATGAGTGCAAAGCTCCCCTGCATGACTAATAACTGAAACTGCTGCTTCTATGCCTCCAAACTCAATTCCCCTCCTACTCACAAAAATCCATACTTTTTTGAGTAGTAGGAAACAGAAATCATCTCAATGTTCAACATGTGGCAGAGAAGCTAAACATGGTATCCTATGATCACCTTGATTAATTCATCCTTTGTAGCATCCCTAAAACTGTGTAATAGGGACAGGCATTATGTCTGTGAGTTACTTTAAAAATCAATAGTTTACTTTTGAAAAAATTCACGCTTTCAACCTGGCTGGAAACCCTAGTACTCATCTCTGCTTTCCATGCATTCAAACAACCCTAAATGCAAACACAACCATCCATCCCCTTGCAAGCAAATTGTCATATAGGCAATAGCAACATCGTCCAGCTGAAGTGGTTCTAAACATCCAAAAAGGCTTCAACAACAGTTTCGAGGGAACCCCAGTTCCCATCTAAGCTTACCATTGCCTGAATGCTCACACAACCGTCCATCCAAGCAAATGGTCGAAATGGGTCCCACCAGATGACCAATCAAGATCATGGAGCAACGGCCCCCAAGCATTAGCATGGCTTGAACTCATAACCCAAATTCAATGCAGCATTATCTCAAAGAAAACTCAAATCATTACACGAAATGGTGACATTCGCATCGAAAGGGAGAATACAAAGGGGAGAGAGGAGGTGGGGTGGGGTGAGATCAGACATACCTTTTTTTCGATCTTTGGTACGATCCGATTTATGGGCTTATCGACCGACCAATTCGATGTTATGTACATGGAAGATGAAGAAGAAGAAGCCGCCCAGAGGAAATCTGCAATGAATGCGACTGCTAGCAAGCCTATACACAAACCAAGGACGAGGTATTTCTTCGATCCGGGCTTTCCACTTGCTCTCGCCATCTTGTTTCAGAAAAACCCTAGAATCGTAGAGAGAGAGAGAGGTAGGATTTAGGAAGAAGAAGAAGAGGGATCTCCGCGCGACCGATGTGTTTGATAAAATGCCAGACAGACACATGACGCGCAGAAGGAAATGAGGTGGCACTGGTGCAGTAGTGCCTATTAAGAGGAAGAAATCCCGCGTTTGCTTTTTACAGGAAGTAGGCTAGGCATGTCAAACGGGCCGGGCCGGCACGGCCCACTCCAGCCTCGGCCCGCCCATGCCACGGGGTGGGCCTTTCAGGCCCGGCCCACCAGGGAAATACCCTGGCACGGCCTGCCATGTGCCGGGCTGGAGCGGGCCAGGCGGGCGGCGGGCCTCTATCAAAAATTTTTTCCTTTTTTTTATTTTTTTTCTTATCAGTATTAAAAATAAGAAAAACAACTACATGCATTTTAATTTGTGTAATGAAGTAAAATAGCAGAAGATTGAAAAATAAGAACAAAAAATTGAAATCAGTTGATTGTCTGCTTCAATCGATGATATGATGATAAGGAACATAGAGAGGCTTCTGGAGTTAGTCATAATCTACTTATTTTAAGTGAATAAAAAAAAAGGAATAGTATTAAGAATCCAATGAATACTACTAAACAAAATGAGGAGAGGAACTTCTGATTTCAAAGCAGTCTAACCCGTGGGGGCCCGCATAAAAATATATTAATCACAGAGGATAGAGGATTGATGTTTTTAATTAGTTTGGACTATGGTGAGCCAAAAATGATCACCTAGGCTTGGTCCTAACCCTTGATTTAAGTGCCTTTAAGTACAACATTAAAACTATTAGATTAAGCCATCCTCTTTTCAAATAATCAATGAAGCGGCAATGTCCAATTGGGGCCATCAAGTTAGAGTTATTTTAGTTTATAAAAGCCCCATCCTCTAAAAATGATTTGTTTGTGTTTATATAATTTGTTTTATTTTTATTTTTATCATTGATTTTCTGAACCCCTTCACATGTAGATTCTTTACTGACGTTTTGGGTGGTCATGATTTTGCAGAAAATGGGAGTGAGATTCCTACAATCCTACCCATCCTACTGACTAAATGGATGGGCCAGGCTTAAACCTGTCTAGTGATGTGATCCCATTGATATGTGTTTGGTACTTCATATCAACTGGCCACCACTTGTATAGTTTGGGGGACATGGATCAAAACCACTCATCCAAAGGATCACCTTTCAGTGTAGGTTTTTTTTTTTTTTTTTTTTTGATAAAAGGATAATTTCATTCGACACAAAAATAAAAAAAATACACGAAAGAGCAAACAACTACGCGACTTCCTCTTGTCCCGATCAACACAAGTTCTAGGAAACTATGGCATTTCAGCAAAATTGTTAGATACCCAACTATTTTGGAGTGTCAATTCCAAAGAGGTCTCTTTAAGGCTCCTAATTATCTCTCCTTTGTCAATTCCTATTCCTTTAATTTAATTTACTGGAATTTACCATACATCCAGACACACACGTCATGTGTGATTTATACCTTTCAGTGTAGTTGATAAGCAATTTTGAACCATCATCCCATTGGACGATTGCCTTTTACATATGCAACTAAGCATAAAGTTTATTTAAAAGTATTTATCAGATAAATATTTACCAATTAAGTTAATTTTTTTCTGATAAGTAATTCATTGTCTAAAAGCATCATTTTTTTTTTATGAGATATTGAGAAAAGTCCGAGTTACTAAGATTGTTATATACCAGTTGGATAACCGCAATGATAAATATCAAACAAATTCTGTGATTCTATTTCTCAAAACCTAGATCTACTTGAGTTATTATCCAAATTTACATAATCAAATATCTAGATCACTAAGAAATTAAGGTGGGAATATGATAATCAGATTAAGGGCTTGAAATATTCGAGGGTTGGAGTATTATATATGACACTAATAAATTTAGAAAAAGAATAGGAGGGTTAGAGTATTATAGACTTTGTAAAATTAAAAAGGACACAAAATACCCCTTATATGATCTCTTTATGGTCGTGTTGGGAGGGGTAAAATAGATAATTTTTTTAAAAAAAACAACCACTTTTGGGCAGGCTAGGCCAGGCCTGGCGTGCCAAGCGGGCCCATCCTGGTGGGCTGCAGAGGGCATCCCACATGCCAGGCAGGCTTGGCGGGCCTGGGCCAAATGGGCCAACAGCCCAGGCTCCTCGGCCCACACGGGCAGTGCTGGCCACGGCCCGTTGACTGGCGGCCCGGCCCGGCCCACCACTTGACATCCCTAAAGTAGGCCCTAGTTTGTGTTGGGCCCACCTGGCTAGCTCTAATCACAGGATCAGGGATTAGGGTTTGGCTAGCCCTTGGTTTTGGGTGGTCTCACAAGTTAAAAGGCTCTTTCTTCTGTATACAAGGGTGTCATGCCTCTTTGAAAACCAATTAAATTTTGGGTATATTTAAAGTCTGATCTTCCCCGTGCACTCCATTAGGTAGGATTTTGCCGGGACAAGTGGTCAGTAGGAGCGGGCATGCAAGTTTGAAACCACAACCTTGCGAGTCTTGTTCTAAACCAAGTGAATTATTTCTCAGAGTTAAGTGAGTGTTATATTGTAAAACTAGTGTAAAAGACCCGCACCTTATGCGGGTCATGATAATAAATAATTATATTTTTAAATTAAAGAAATCATAAATATTTAGATAAATTGTAAATGAATATTAACATATAAATAATAATATGATCACAATTAAAGTAGAACTGTAAAGTACCAATCCTAACCGTCTTTATGGAGGGCCATATTGCAAAGCTTATTTTTTATTAGATATACATGCTATGGTAAGCACTAAATGGCTACAATGGAGATCACTAAAGAATAGTGCACTGATCTTGATAGTTTTTCATTTCCGATCTAGATAGTTCACCATCCCACCATGGATTGTGCAATCTTAGCCATTTGGTTTGTGGATCTCACAATGTAATGGTAAATCAGTTGGATAAAGGTCATACTAATGTGAGTAGCCTGCATTCATTATCTTAAATTTTGAAGATTTCTCGACAAGAATAGGAAGAGTCAGGAATGGAAAGATTATAATAGATCCAATATGCTAGATGAGGTGTATATTGAATTAGATATTTTAGAAAATTATAATATGAAACTATGATAGATTTGAAGGAAGCCTATTAGTTTGGATTTTAATTTGAATTTCAAGTTTCTAATTTAGTCAGAGGAAATTTAGGAAATCGAAGATTAAATTAGCTTTGCAATCACTATATTAAATTAGAGGACCTTGATGCGTTTATGGAGTTATTTTTTTAGATCTCATTGTTATGAGATTTCTAACTATTTAGCGATCCCACGATGATTTGTCAGCTCAAAGATTGGGTGCCCCACATATCATTGCGAAGCTCCAAAGCAAAATGGCAGGTGTCGCTCTCCTACGAAAGGGTGTTGCTGCTTTAATATATATAATTCAATCTAACAATGGATTTTTTATAAAAAAAAATAAATAAATAAACCAACAATGGATTATGTCAAACTGATCCCCATGCCAATTCAAAAAATATGGTGCGTGGTGGAAAGAGGTTAATGATTAATCATATATGCATCCCACTTTGCAAAATAGATTTTTTCTTGTGCATGATGAAAATATCTTGACAAAATTCAACTGAAATCTAAATTGTTTGTAATTTATTGAGATGTGTAGTTTCATATCTTGAAATTTTATAGAATTTGAAAAATATGTAAAAACACCTAAAAAGCCCAATTTATAGATCTGTGTTTTTGTGGGCCTCAATTCATGATCAAAACTGTTCAACATTTCTAATTAAAAAGCTCATTAAAATTCTTAACTCACTTGTATAAAAAAATTGGAACGAAAAAACTTTGTCTTTTTAAGAACTAACTTGCTGACACAATTGTTTTTAACTTATCTATTGCCTTTTAAAAAATGCCATTTAAGGACTACAAATTCTCTCACTTATCCTAAAGGTCAACCTTATATTCACAATCTCAAAGAATGTGACTCCACTTTACAATTCTTAAAGGTGGGTCACATGGTCATAATAAAAAAAGGTGGGCCCATATTATAATTCCTATAATCGTGGGCCCACATTATAAACCCTTTGAATGTGGGTCATATCTTATAATTTCTAAAGGTGAGCATCACGTTGTAATTTCTAAAGGCCCGTGTCTACAGTCGCAAAAAAGGTGACCATACTTTAGATTTCTTAAAGGTGGGTCATATGGTTACAATCATAAAAGGTAGAGCCATATTGTAAATCCTATGAATGTGGGCCCAATTGTGAATCCTATGAATGTGGCCCCATGTTCGGATTTCTAAAGGTGGTTACCACATTGTAATTCTTAAAGGTTGGTCTCGTGTTCTCAATCAACAAAAAAATAGCCTCATATTATAATTCATATAAAGGTGATCCCACATTGTAAATCTTATACATGTGCTACCCTCATGTTCTAATTTCTAAAGGTGGGCGCTACATTGTAATTTCTAAAAGTGGGTCCTGTGTCCACAATCACAAAAAATATGGTTCTATTTTGTAATTCATAAATGTGAGTCACATGGTCACGATCACAAAAGGTGGACTCATGTTGTAAATTCTATTTAATGTGGGCCCTATATTATAATTTCTAAAGGTGACACCATTTTGTAATTTCTAAAAATAGATTTTATATTTACATTCACAAAAAGGTGTCACTACATTAAAATTCCTATAAAGGTGGACCCACATTGCTGTTCCTATGAATATGAGCTCCATGTTCTAATTTTTAATAGTGGATACCACATTGTAATTTTTACAGGTGAGTGACATGAGTCCCATATACGATAATAATAAACTAATAAAGTGTCACAAACAATAAAAGGTGGGTCCAATATTATAGATCTTATACCAGCTCTTTGGAGCGAAATTTTTATAATATTACAAAACAAGTTCCGTACATCATATTCTTAATAGAGTTTTTTAATATAATGTTGCCAAATAAGTTTTGCAAAGTGTAGTCTCGGCACAACTTGGTCTCAGCACAACTTGATATAAGCACAAAATTAAAAGCAACACGAGAACGATGTCAAACGTGCCTGAAGCTTCTTATCTTTAATCCTGATGGGTTTTGAGAAAATGTGGAAAAATATAAAAGCAATTAAATGACATTTCATTTACACTTGTGAAAATGGCACTCAAAATGGTGCTCCCAATTAATATTATATTATGCTATGTAACTCATATAAATGTTAATTAGTTAGTTTTCCACATCTTTAAAGCCTAGGCATTTTGAGTGTATTGGTTAGCAACTTGGATGGTATGGTACAAGAGCTAACAACCTTGTCATTTGTGAAAGCAACTGTATTGGATTTGGTTTTATTCTTTGGGCATGTGGCATCTTGGTAGGTTCTTTTCCATGAAGTTAAATTGGATGAGGCTGAGAAAAGGCCAAGCCAATCAAAGAGACAGACGTAACAACTACGAGCATGGAGTATGTACAAAGTACATAATTTGTATAATATAATGTCGTAGGGATGGTAGACAGTTCCTCATCCTTTATTACTTTGTCTGTCCAATAAGGATTTCTCTCTTACGCAAAAAAAAGAAGAAGATCCTACCTTCCTCCCCTCAAATAGTAAATTGGAATCATCTTTATCAACGAGATTGTATGCTACAATAAAAGGTAAAACAACTTTCCTCTCCATCTTATAATCTTCTTATCACACAAATGCCCCCTTCATATAATCTACTGTATCTTAAGGTTGCCCTTAGGCCTAGGGCTGTCAATCGTGTTGTACTAATGAATTCGGGTTACGGATTAACGAAATCGTGTTAAAATCACTTCAACACGTACATGACCCGTTAACTTAACGAGTCAAAAAATCCAACCCAAACACGACCCGTTAATTTAACGGGTTATACGAACCAATCCGTTAACCCGTTAAGTAATTAAATTATTTCAAAAATTAAAAAACAATCCAGACGTAAGGAGAAAAATATATATGCCACATGAAACTATTAGAGAGGATCTCGAGTGGATCCCACTTAAAACCCCACAATAAAACAATAACTTTCAATTTCTTTTAGAATATAAATTAACTCTAGTTACACTTAGGGACTAAAAATTTTTTAATGGGTTAAACAGATTGTTAACGGGTTATTGGTTTAATTCGTACACGACCTATTAACTTAACGTGTTACCGAGTTGGATCCGTTAACGACACAAACCCATTAAGAGCCCACCCAAACCCGTTAATATCGTGTGAGTTCGTATCGTGTTAATGGGTAGTGTGGCATTCTGGCAACCCTACTTAGACCAAACCTGAATTGTATCTTGAATCTCACACTTTTGGTTCATGTTGGCTTGGGTTAAGTGATGGGGCAGCCCTCATGATTCAAACCCAACTCCAATCAGGCCGTTTTAACTGTTCCAAACTCTCCTTCAAATGGTTAAAAGAAGGATAGAGATTCCAGGTGACGGTTGAAACTTGATCCGAGCATTTAAAAATGACGAACCACTCGTCTACTAATGAAACAAAGCATATCCATTTCTCAAAAAAACTGGAAGACGGAAAGTGTTCAGGAAAAAAATCAAATTCTGTGTAATTGGAATCCAATTTTTGGGAAGCCACTGTAGCTTATTTGTTGGTAGTCACTTGGCTTCTTCAATAAACTGTGGAACGTGGAAGATGTAATGGATAAAAGATATAAAGTATAAATGATGACTAGACAGACCTACCTTACATTTAATTTAGGTCATGTTTAGCAATCAAATCCTTGAATAATAGATTACAGTTTTACAAAGAGGCATTGAAAACTCGTGTTTGATTATTGTAAATCCCCAACTTGGACCAATGGAAATCCTCAAATTTTCAGGTTCAAACACCACCCCCATATGACTTGAAAATTCTCACTTTTTCATATTCAAGCACTAAAACCGAATTTTCTCAACAATCTGCATCCATACACACTGGCATCAATGACAAATCATCAAGTATACAATCCTCAACAAGGAATCCCTATTCCAGCAATGAGTAAACTTCAGATCTATAGATTCCTCATCTATCACCAAATGTATTCTATGGGCTACCTTGGGTTTAATTTAATAGTAATGGCCAAGTACTCATTTTCCCTCTTCCCTCAATTGATTTTCAATTAAAGAAACAATCATTTGTTTGCTATTCATGGATCTTCACCTTTGTTTTTACAATTTTAGACACATCTAGGGATACATTTAGAATTCCTAGGAATTCAATTTCATTCAGACAAATGGGACATTGTTTTTTTCCTCACTATATGTGAGAATCGAACTGATGAACTCAAACGCACCCTTAGCTTATACAGTCACCTGGGACATGCATAAGCAGGTTCATTTTCGGTCTCGCAACTTGCCTATTCTTTATCTGTGCGGTCCACCTGCGACGTACACGACCAGGTTCATTTATTTCACTCTGGCCCAGCCCATCCTGAACCAAATTTCAAAATCATGGAGGGTCATCGGGTTGAAAGTTGGGCTCAATCAAAATTTGGGACCCAAGTTGCAGCCCCTGTTTGCTACATCCAAACAATACAACACCCAAGAAGCTCTGTAGATTGAAAGGTTTACTCTTACTACTCTCTGCTTACTCATTAGTCAAAACAAGATTTTGAAAAATAAGGAGAAACATGCAATGCAAAAATGGCTTCAGCACATGCCCTTGCCGAGTCCAATTATAAGAAAACTAAGAAAATGGATAGTAATAGGCTAATAGCCTACAAAAGGCAACGCATTCAAACTAGGACCTATAAAACTACCATGAAAATACCTTACAATGTCCCTGGATAACACTTAACGGCACCAATCAAACCTTACTCAAGGAGAAAGAGCAACAACAATCCGACCAGCAACTTGATCGAGATCTCTTTGACCGCTTGATGTAATTCTCCTCCCGCTGCAATACAACAGCAAACAGAAAATAAACAGATTAAAGCAGCGGCATCATGATGTTCCAAAAGATTCTCTCTAAGGCTGCATTTAGGTCCCCATCAATATGGAAGCATAAAAAGTTCTTGCCCGATTTCATTTTCCTTTTTTTTTTTTTCTTTTCACTGATCCAAATAACAAAATCATGGGAAACTATACCCAAAAAAAAAAAAAAAAAGAATTAATCTAATAAGGTGTAAGAAAATAACATGTTATTTGTGATTCTTAAGAGACATAAACACTGGCTGCTTCGGACATCTTAGCAAGCTTGCAGACAGGCTTGTAAAAGCAATAGATGACACCTCTTATGCCCCATTTCTAAGAATGTGACTAAGTGTATTAATACCATGTATCAGGTGGGACCAACTATGTCAATCATCACCCGCCACAGAAATAGTAAATCCATTCATAAGGCAGCCCAGCATGTGCATTCAATGTGTAATACTAGTCTCATAAGCAGCCGTCAACACTATTAAGTCTGTAACCCAACAAATGAGTTGTGCATGCTAATTACTGTGGAGCATGCACATGAGCAAGGCTCTCAAGCAAGGTCATTAAACTGTGTGAGTGTTGGGTCTTATGAGCCGAAGGTCTCATAAGCAGCCATTCATTGATTTCGACACTGCTAAGTCTGTAACCCAACAAATGAGCTGTGCACGCTAATTACTGTGGAGCATGCACATGAGCAAGGCTCTCAAGCAAGATCATTAAACTGTGTGAGTGTTGGGCCTTATGAGCCGAAGGTCGTGGGTTCGAGCCCCGCCGGGATCATATTAACCTTTAAATTTTATCTTTCAAAAAAATTATCTTTCAAATAATAATAATAATAATAATAATAATGAAGAAGAAGCAGCATACCCCTTTGGATCAATGTCAATAATGTTCATTTTCTGGAGCTGTTGAAGGATATTGCGAGCAACAGAACCACTGCTCTTGCAGAAGTGTGGGGGCCGACTTCCATTTCTCTTGCGCCCACCATAGATCTTCTGGAAAGCACCAACTCCAACACCCTGCCTCAAGTAGATCTTTCTTGCCATGGAAGCTGCGGCACAGAATTAATCAGGTAATATATGGGGCATGCATAGAATGCCAGATCCTTCCATGCAATCACTAAAATTTGGACAAATAAAACAAAAAGGATAGAACCAATACCAGCTCTAATATAATACCAATCAGGGTCAAAAGGAGCAAGTTCCTTAAAAGTACCAGTCTTCACGATATCAGTCCAATAAGGAAGCTCCATCTATTTACAAAAGAACAATATATTCAGTAGAAGTTGGCCAGAGCCAGAGTGGTGAAAAAATTCCCTCCAGATTACATACGGAAAGATGTTGAATTGAAAACACTAAGGGGCTCTTTGAATCTTAATAAAAGAAAATCTTCCTGCAGAATATGATGCGTATTATCACATCAGATGACAAAGTATCATCATCACTGAAGATTTTTCATAATTTCCAATATTCACAGCAAACGTTTCTTTTAAACAGATCTGATCATAGATATATACTTAAAATGATTGAATGCTTAGATCTATCCATCTGGAAGCTTTTAAGTCTGGATTTGCACATCCCAAATAATCCTTAAAGCTACAATCAGAGGAACAAAGGTACATTTGCAATAAAATTATGTCCCAATGTTGAAAACATTGTGGGGGAATTATCTTTGTTACTGACACAAGCTGACACCAAATGGACAGAACAGGGCTGTTATAGTGATGATCTTCATTGTTGACAAAATACACAGAGCCAAAAACAATTCTTTATTGGAGTGTAATTTGCTCCATATTGAATATACTGAGGATTTTTCGTTAATTCTTGATTGGCTGTTGAAAATTTATTGAATCTTTCCCATTTCTAAATTTTCTAAAATGATCTCCTGACATTTGGGGTCAGATTTTATACTCAGAAAATGATCAAATGATTAGATCCATCTGAGCAACATTTTGAACCATCTTTTCAGTTTTCCTCCTATCTGATGGATTTAGGATATCTGATGATGCCAAATCCTCCAAGCACAGATTGGGTTGAGTTACAGGATGGGTCAAGTTTGATTTGGGTTTGTCTCCTGTTCTTTCAGATGTTGAAGAAATAATAAACATTTTGATGGAAAAAATATTTTTATAAATACCTTTCACCAACAGATATTCAAATAGGTAATAAATATAGTGTGGTGGATTGCCACCGTAAATCGTTAAAGTAAATGATCCCTAAAATCCAACTCAGCTAATTAAAACTTTGATCTCCAAATATAAAAGGTCACATCTAGATGCATGTCAACCGAGTTTAGGTAACTTGTTCATATGTAGCTTTCAGATCATGAATTGAGTTGAGTTACATGTAAACAGTATACATGTAACTCAACTCAATCCATGATCTGAACATCAAGACCAGAGAACACTGCCAAGAAAAATTCATCAGTATACATGTAACTCAACTCAATCCATTAGAAGATCTGCTTATCGAAATCCAAAACGCTCAAATCCTGTCCAGATGCGAGTTCTCGCCAATTGTTAGATTGATCATGCCTAAAATAAGTCAACAGAAGGCACAAACCAGAACAGCAACATTGTTTGAGAAGTGATCAATCTGAATGTGGGACCAACACCCATCAGAGTGAAATTCTGCTCGGAGCATTTATTTTGGGTGGTTTGGATCTAACAGGCAATGGTATCCTTTTGGCCACTGGGTTTCTCTAATATTGGAATCATAAGATCGGAATCAGTAACCTATCTCAATCCTGTTCACATGGGAGGCACATTAATGCAAAACACAAGAACGAGTGTTTTGAACGCACAAACGCCTCTCAATCTGAAGACAACGAACTTGATAAATCATCCAAACGCATCCAAAACATGCAACAAAAGGTTATATAGAGAATGACCCATGTCCTAAAACCTAATACAAGAGAAAACCCAATTCTCAAATGAAGAATTTAAAGGGAGCAACATCAACAACATCAAATCACTGTTTAAAGAGAGAGAGAGAGAGAGAGAGAGAGAGAGAGAGAGAGAGAGAGCAGACCTTTCCAGATCGCTTGAGATGGGCAGAGTAGGCTTTCACGAAATCATGAGGCGATACATCTTTCACTGTTCTCGCTGCCTCCATGGCTGCCTCCTCCTCCTGCAGATGCAAGAGAGAGAAAGAGAGTGCTTGAACTCGAATTAGGGTTTATCAGACGCCGAGCGCAAAAGTGCTGATATAGGCACACAAATTTTTTTCTTTTCCAACACGAGGGAAATTGTCTTTTTTTCTATTACGATTTTACCCCTTGATGAAATGACCAAAACATCCATTACCCCTCTTTTCACACACAAGCTCATCTTCTTCCTTCCCACCCATCTCACTCTCTACTTTCCCAAAAAACACTCAAAACATATTGGGCAACTCATCTTTTTCCATTTTTTTGTTCTTGGGCAACTCATCTTCCTCCATCTGCTTCATCTTTCCTTCTTCTTATACTTTATCTTTTTTCACCCTATCTCTAAAGGCTTTTTAGTACAATAAAGGAAGAAAATAACAATCAAATGATGCCTTTCAATTAAAGCAACAATGAAAAGGTATGTTTCTCCAATTCTCGCTTGGAACGAGTTGCAGGTCCCGATGTGTATGGTCTTTCAGGTCCGAACATATTGCAGCTGTTTGGAAATGTACATCTGAACAGAAGGAACATGTTCGAAAGATTGTGTTCGGATAGTCAGGTCTGGATAGTCTAATTTTGTTCGGAACTACAGTTTTGGACATTTGCATTCTGTTCAGCTACTCAAAGACCGAACAGTTACGATTTAACCCTTGCGATGATGGATGAAAAATAGCCCAAATGCATGCAAAAAGAGTAGCATTGTTTGTAAAATCTTACATTGAATGAGAATCTATCCCCATAACAAGATTTCATGAAAAACAAGGTAATCTAAGATGGAAAAAATGATAAAGAAAAAATGGGGAAGAATAATGAAATGGTAATGGTGGAGAGCCCTGTGTTGGAAGAGGATGTGTGTGGGAAGAAAGAGGGAAATGAAGGGATGGGTACTTTGGAGAATTTTGATGTGTTTTCAAATTATAGTGATGTGTGTAAAGAGAATTTGTGTGGGAAAAGTAAAAATCCGTGTGCCAGTAGAATTTCCCGAGCACAAATTATATATAGAGGGACGTTTTACAAAAAGACCTTGATGGTTAAGTTTCACGTTAAAAAACTTCTTGAAAAGTAGGCCTGTAAATGGGCTGGGCTGGGCATGGACTGTCCAATCCCGTCTCGAATATTGGGTGAGCCTGCAAGGGGTTGTCCAACCCCGGCCGCAAATTGAAAGGGCCTACGTAAAATCTTGTCACGTGCAGGCCCGGGCTGGGCATGCTTAGTACAGTCTTGAATATAAGCTAAACATTTTCTAATTATTTCTATCGTGTCACCATACACCGGGTTTGAATTGGACTTTAAACCCTCATTTTTTTCAGGCTTGGGATCGGCAATACAATGCAACATAGCGAACTAGCGAAGTGTTTTTTTTTTTTTTTTTTTTTTTTCATTTTTCAATAACAGAGTAGAAAATTTGAAAATCAATAGAAATCAGCTAAGTATCCTATCTTTAAGGGAAGTGCTCCTATAAGAGACACTCTTACCAACTTGGTGAGAGATGGGTGAGGCCCTTAAAGATAGGGAAGTGCTCCTATGAGAGACACTCTCACCAACTTTATAAGAGATGGGTAGGGGCCCTCACTTCCATATCCACTCTCACCAATTTAAATGCAAGGACCCCAAAGATAGGGAAGTGCTCCTATGAGAGACACTCTCACCAACTTGGTGAGAGATGGGTGGGGGCTCTCACATTGAAGTTGGGGGTCCTTGCATTTAAGTTGGTGAGAGTGGATATGGAAGTAAGGGCTCATACCCATCTCTCATAAAGTTGGTGAGAGTCTCTCATACGAGCACTTCCCTTAAAGATAGGGAAGTGCTCCTATGAGAGACACTCTCACCAACTTGGTGAGAGATGGGTGCGTGGGGGCCCTCACATTGAAGTTGGGGGTCCTTGCATTTAAGTTGGTGAGAGTGGATATGGAAGTGAGGGCCACTACCCATCTCTCATAAAGTTGGTGAGAGTGTCTCTCATAAGAGTACTTCCCTATCTTTAATACGCCTAAAAAATAATTTAATACATTCCCATCATTGTATGAATTATCATTACTAGTTGGGTTGTGACTGAACCAATCCTGAATACAAACTAATGCTTCTACTGGTTTTTAAAAAATTCCTATTACTGCACGTTTGTGTAGGTCCTTGAAAAAAAGAAGTTCCAAACCCCATCAAAAATGTTTTTCCGTTGAATCGTATAAAACTTAACTCATTTTTTATCCTTTTGTTTATAGAAAATATCTGCTTCGGAAATTTCTTGTGGCAGGAAAATAGCCAAAATCTTTACACCTTTTTCCGTAAAAATGCGGCTGCACAAACTTGCCCTTAGATCAACCTTATCAACTTGCAAGTGGTCCACTCAAAGACTGTTTTTTAAGTGTTATCGATTTACATTTATACAGTGCAAGAGCTAAATAATAAACTACTTGTTGGACAATAGGTAATCCAGATCAGTTAACCAGTATTTTCTACTAGAACTATTTATGTGGGTTGAGTCAACTCGAAGACTAGGTCATGTCCTAGGTCGAGCTTGTTGGTACGTAGCATGGCTTATGATATATGGGGCTATTGTCAACCCAAGCCATCCAAGATCTCTACTGAAGGCTGACACAAGGCCCAAGTGATGATTATGGTAGATGGCAGCTGATCAAGGGTTGAGATCAACCCATCATCCCTCCAAAACTAAGATTTGGTGCTAACATTTTTTTAACCTCTGATTTCTCGCTTTTTTCGAGAATGCATTTGTGCAACACTGAGAATTCCTCGGTAGTATATGAAAACCTCTAATTTTCCCCAATTTCCACTCATTAGATGTTTGGTGCTGTGCTTTTATGGATAACAAGAGAGAAAAGTTGAACTATTTTTGTCTAGAGAAAACCACTTCCTATGAGACTGGTTGGAATCCTTGTACATTGTGATGAGTAATTCCATGTGGCACAAAACAGCATCTTTTGCCTATTTTACTCCCTTATTTTCAACCAACACTTTCTTTTTATTTATTTATTTTTTTAATTCATTAAACGCAAACAAGCCCTAAAAGACATTCCAACCAACCTTTCATAGAAGGGGCAAGAGGGAGCTTCCAAAAAATCCATCATGAAATGCAACAAGGCCACCGGCTGCATTGTGGTACTGCACTTTTTGGATGTATAAGTAAATGATGAGTGGAGGATCCTACGAGAATTCAAATAATTCATGTTTGGAGATTTTAGGAGTTTTTCAAATCAAGTATTCCACATGGCCAAAATCTTCCTCGCCAACGAAGAATCTTGAAATGCTAAAGAGGTTGGAATTACAAGAGTTCCAAAGGATATTTGTGACGTTTGGGATGCTTGGAATTTAGAATTCTAGTAAAGAAACGTGACATTTTGAAATGCTAAGAGGATAATTGTCATATTGAAGTCATAATTTTCCAAAACCACAAATTCTTGGCATGAGTTCTGCTTGAGATATAGGCCTGATTTTTGAGGAGCGGAGAGTCCCCACTCATCTTTTAGTAGTTATTCTCTACTGTGTTTGGACATTTTTTGGAGTGTAAGTACTGTATTTGGATTTAAATTGAGAAAATTATGAAGAAAAAACCATTTTAAAAAGATTAATAAGTAAAATGCTGACTTTTGAAAAGTTAGATGTCAATTTTCACTAATTAAAAAAAAAAACTCAGTTTCAATAGATAATAGTATCATATGATATGATAGATAAATATATGCAATAACATAGTGGTATGTTAGTAATATGTAATAAAATCCTTGGGCTTTGGGTCTGTCCAAATCCGGGTCCGGATCCGATTGGGTTGATCAGAGTCAGGTTCAGGTCCTATTCATTAGATGCTTGTAGGTTCCAGGTAGACAAAACATTAATAAAGGCCTGATCCGGATCACCCAACCCAAGTACCCAACCCTTTTACATCCCTACTATTGAACTATGAACTAGTAACTAGTAACTACTTTCATAAGCAAGATATTTTTCTCTATTTTTTTTTCTCCTCTTTCTCTCTATATATATTTTTATTATTTTTTATATTTATAACATGATTTGGACCCGCAATCTCATGGTTGAGACCATGAACATGATGATGTTAAATTATTAATTACAACAAATTACTGTAATGGTAGCCTAATCAGATGCATCACTAATTGAAAATCTTATTAAGGAGGTGACAATGATTCAGAAATACAGAATGCTAAATGCGTCCATCGATGGAGATCAGAATTTACTTTAAAATGAGAAATACATGCAACAAGAATAACCAACAGACACTAAAAGAAGTGCATTGCACAGTACTACCAGCAGAGGGAAGGGAGCTTGAAGGGGAAGAAGGAAGAAGGCAAATGGCCAGTTCTTCGAATATAATCCGATCTTTCAGAGGTCCTTGCAGCCCTCTCATTCAATTTGGCTTCTGCATTAGCCCGTTTCTCTTCTGCTATTCTTCGCGTGGCTGACAGCTTATTTGTCAGCCTCTCTTGCGCTCGAGATTTCAATCTATCTGCCTTCAGCTGCATGAAGAAAATGTTTTTTTGTTTTCATCAAAATGGAAAAAGAAATTGCAATGAATTAGGGAATGAAAAGAGCCCACGGCAGAGTAGAAGATGCAGCTATTGCAAACTTGAGGTCGTGAGTTCAAGTTTGATGCCCCCAGTTGGGTTCACTAGCCACATTGTAAGTGCCCGTTTATAAGATTCTGGGGAGTCTCTATTTTTTTTTTCTCATCCAATCACTCCAACAGATTCTCCACATCTCTAATTAGGATAGGACTACTTAAGACACACACTGGAGTTTGATCTCCTCCAAACTCCAGGGATTAGAATTAGGGTTACTATTGAGAGATTAACTCTAATAGGCCGCATAAACTCTACCAAATATGACATTATGCTGATAAGTACGACACGGATAAGTATCCCATCCACTACTGTGAGAAAAAGGCTAGGATTTTAATGACCTACAAATTGCTATGACAGGACACCAATTACACTTAGACCTTAGAAGCATGTATACAATCAGTTTTTGTACACGCTATAAGAAAAATGTATGAAGTGGCAGGGTTGAATGTGAAAACCGCTTGTGGATAATGTTTGAGTTCTCAGTTGGAGTGGAATTATATCAAGGCTCTGCTTGAGCCCCTTTCTATCCGCAACAGAACAACAGATCTCCGAGATGAAGTTCTATGATCTATGTTGTTTGCATGTGACATGCTATTTATTGGTTAGACAAGAAAGAAAGTAGATGATAAGCTTGGACTTCGGGGGAAGGCATGTGAATCAAATGAGTTTAATTAGCACATCAAAGACATAATATATGGAGTTCAAGTTTAATGGATATGAGAATCTAAATTGCAAGTTGCTAAGATAAGCATGCGAAGCTAATGATGATGTAACTGATGTGCATGTGACAAAATGTAGATGTGTGGTTGACTACTTGTATGTGAGAGGGTGCTTCAACTCAGACACAAGTTTTTCGTGCGGCCTTTGCTTTTGATAAAAATTGGCTACCATTCAAAAAAAAGAAGTTCTATATGATGTTTGTAATCAAGAAACTAGTCTACTTCAAACCAGCATTATCAGAGTATTTTCCATGTACACAGTAGTAAAACTGATCAGAATAGTAGTCCTAGAGTATTGGGGTACACCCAAATGCACCCTAAGTGTTCCAAAACAATGCACTTAACTGCCTCAACAGCCACAAAAAACTGGACTGTACAAGTACATGAAACCAAAACTTTCTTACAACCATAGGAATAGGATGCTATGAACACAATCCATGGCACACTGGTGTCAATTACCTAAAAAGAAAAATGGTAGAGTAACTAGTGGGAAGCATGCCGCCGTATTCCTACATACGAGAAGCATTTCAAGGATGTAAAGTCAAAGGTTTGAAACTAGCAATGGGCCAGGCCAGCCTGGTCTAGGGCCTGCAGTATGGTCAACTCAGATTGAGTTGAGTTGTCGGTAGCTCGGCCCAGGCCTGAGATTCTAGCTTAGTAATTTGACCTCATCCATGAATGCTAAAAACTGGGAAAAAAAAAAAGAAGGAACCAATCTGACTTGGTCCAACTTAGCTAAATATAGCATGCCTAGTAAATTTGTACTGGCTAATAAGTAGGTCTTGGGTCTGACTTTCAGCCGTGGACTAAGCTCGGTCTTGAATATCAGTCCCACTAAATTAACAGGTTTAACTTTCACTATTTTGAGCTCAGCCCAGCCAGATGGAGTTGCAGCTCCTACCAATTTCAGTCTTCTTTTCATTAGGAGGGAGCTAGCAGCCACTATAACTCATGTGTCAGTTTTGTGAAAACAAAAACGTGGCATGATAATGCCTCCATTACACAAGATATAGCCATAAAATGGAAATAATATGAGAGAGAGAGAGAGAGGAGCAACATATGTGTGCTCGATAAGTACCTCTATCCTCTTCATTTCCTTTTCAGCTTTTCTTTTCTCATGATTTTCCCAGGCTTGTATCTTCACCTCTTCTCTCTTGTACCTGCAAGCACATATCACATAATTTGTAAGGAATTGCCATTATAGCCCTGAGTCTACTGATGCCCTGTCATGCCCACCTTTAACAAGTGAGAAGATTACAGTTTGAAAATAGTGGCAAAAAATATTACATATGGGTGAAAGGGGGCACCACATAATTTAAAAAGGAGTTGCATGTTCGAAGATCTTGGATAGAATCCAGAAGCAAAAGGTTTAAGACCCTGACATGTTGCACTATGGATTTAAAATTTATCAGATGGAGTAGTGATGGACTGCTGGCTGGTGACTTATTTTTGCAATTTTCATGATCACTTATTTCCAATAAAATGACCCTAAATATAAGGAAAAATTGGTGACCACAACACCTTTAAATCAATAAGAGAAGTCAATTTCCTTCTTCAACTTGTACAACATGAAGCAATATATTTGGTGAAGATTGTTTTCGGCAATGCAGCTAAAACCATCTGCTTTCTTTTTCGACTATGCAACTTTGGATAAGGCAATGGACAAAGTAACACATGGTGGATCAATGTAACTAGACAATACATCTTGGTGTTAGAATGACACGAGGAGTGAACTCAAAAGGAAAAACAATAACAACCACAACAACGAGGACAACTTCATGATTGTACAGATACATATAATATGATGACATTGAAAATTATTGCTCAAGTTCTATTCACAAAAGCATTGAACGGAGAATGTAACAAAATATCTAGAGACTCACCATGTCTAATAACTAGAAATTTTATGTCAAGTAGTTCACATATTTGCTAACATGAAATAAAGCATAGATTAAGGATTCATATAGATGTTGGCCTGGAAGCATCTGATACAGGATTTAGGAATAGAGAAGTTCTAGGAATTTCAAGTGTTCTTTTCAAAAAGAGCTGCCATAATGGAAAGACTAAAATGTACAGTTCAAATCGAACTGATAGGTATCGAAATAAAACAAAATGTAAAAGAATGATGAACTGAAATCTTTAAAAACTCATTTATCAAATTTCATGAGACAGAACTTTCAACAATTTTACATATGTGAGATACTAAATAGAACTCAGCTGTCATAAGTGAGACAGTAAGCCTTTTTAAACGACATCATTGGAGAGGAAAAAGGGAGATTTCAGAAAAAAAGGGTAAAAAAAGGAAGAAAGAGAAAAGGTAAGGGAAGAGCAAAGTGCAAGTAAACCACCTTGCCATGTATTTTGCACGCTCTGCTTCGTCCCAAGCCATGGCTCTGGTCTCCAAGGAGTTGGGTTGTCCAGGCTGATCCAAATTGTTGTTCACAAATATCTTGTGAGCATCTGGATCTTCTCTCTCCCTGTTTGACCAGCTATTTGGAGGTGTCCCACTGAAAAGTATGGCTTCACTTTTGCTCTCTGATGACTTAAGACTTGTTTGGAAGCTTTCACGGGCCTGAGATCCTTGACGACATCTTCCAGGAGTGGATGATCTAGAAGAGATAGGACTCCTCAAAGATGGTGTTGTTGCTCTGAGTGGAGTACCTGTCCTTGAAGGTTCTTGACTAGCTATGGGAGTCATCTCTGTTCCCATGTCTCTCAGACAAACTGATCTCATAGCTGGTAATGTATCTTCCAAAGGATTATCAGCTCGCCAGAATGAATCACTGCAATCAATCTTTTTTGTCTCCCCTTCATCTTGATTTGTAGTTTCTGAGTCTCCATTTTCTCCTCCTTCCTCACCACTGGTGTAGTAGTCCTTCTCCTTTGGGGGAATGGGGGCAATTAATCTCCGATCTTCGGCATCTGAAGCTCGAGGTTTGGTCATGGCACCACTCATATCTCCCCCATTTGACAGGCCAACCACCCACTTCTGGGCATCATCCCATTTTGATGGAGTTGGTTTTTTAAGCGAACCCAAGATCGCCCGATGATGAGAACCATTGCTTGCTCCATTTCCTCTGTGAAACTCAAAACTACAATTGCCGCTGCTTGAGTTTCCCTTTCCAGATTTATGATTGTAGGACCCCTTACTGTCCACAGACCTCATTCTCTCCCTTTTCTGATCAGAATGCAGCCCTTACTCCTAATTTGCAGATTAGCTCCTAAAACATCACTCTCTTCCTAGCATGATTTGATAACCATCCTTAACAACTAATCATTCTAGAATCTATAACAGCTGACAGACCTCTACTCCAAGAAGCTTCTTTTTAAGTGTTATGTTCTACCTGGTCATCTAACTAGATTATCTCTGAAGATGGAGAACTTAGCTACCTACTAGGGAAGATAAGGTAAAATGCAGTTATAGATTAGATCTAGGGAGACAGGTGAATGACTATCTAGATCATAGTTCTAAAGATCTAAAAAACCACACTAACATGACGGCCACCCAATCCTCTATCTAGATTAATTATAAGAGATTGGATCCTCTCAACTATAACTCACACAAGTCCAACAGTCTGCTAAAAATCCAAGAAAAGAGATGATATGAAAAACAAAGCAAAGTATTTACAACTTCACTGTAGAATCACAAACACATGGGATTTGCATAGCTAAATTTGGAACTCCAAAAGAGAACCCAAACCTCTCCAGAAAATTAACACCCAAAACATCCAAACCATCAACTAAGATTCTTCTCAAAAGCCATATGATTCTTGCACAGACAAAAACCAGTAGCTTCTTCACTAAATTGCCAAACCCTTTTTTTAGTTCTCTACCACCTATGCAAATCCAAATCAAAAGATAACCTCTGAATCTCTATGCCCACTACAAATGACAGATTACTCAGTTCACAGCAAACTACAACCCTGATCTTTGATGGGTTTTGCAAGAAATGGTTTTTTGACCATAAAATCAAAGTATTTCCCATAACAAAACCAAAAGAACCACCTAAATGACTATACCCACCACAAAATGAAAACAGAGTCCTAAGTTCATATAGCTAAAACTTGGACATTATTCCCTGAAGTTATCTGGAAGAAATGATGAATAAAACTATCAACAATGGATCTCACCTAACAAAAGCAATAAAACCACCTCACTCTGTACACCCACCTCACTGAAAGAAACACATCTCACAATACATGGCTAACCTCAGAACTAAATCCAAAATGGGTGCTGTAAGAAATGCTCTTCTACTGGGAAGAAAACCATAAAATCATAAATGTCAGTAAACTGCCAGAGAAACCTATGTTGGGTTTTGCAGGAGATGCTTGTCCTGAGAGAATAAAACCATCATACCATGAGACCATGGGTGTTTGGGACTTTTAGAGATGGAAAGGAAGATCTATATCTAACTATAAATATAAACTAGAAAAGGTAAAGGAGGAAAGGAACAGTCCCTAGTGGTAAATGATATATATAAAAGAATACTACCTGGGAAATGGTGTCCTTTTCCTCCTGAATGCAGATGGGAAGCACCTCCTCAAGAGAGGAATCTAGGGAAGTGGTTGAGATGTCAAAAGAAAACAAGTACTGGACTGCTGGCACTGCTCTTTTCAGTGAGAGGGAGAGAGGGTTTTTGGAGCATGGGTATTCTGATCTGGACTCCCTTGTTAGTCTCTCACACAACAAAACAATAGGGTAAATCATCCACCAAATTTGTACCCTCTTATTTACCAAAAAAAAAATAATCATATCCTCTTGGACCAACTCTTATTTACCAAAAAATAAAAAAATCATATCCTCTTGGACCATCTTCATAAATTCAGTGGGAGGGCCTAATTAGGGGTGGCAAATGGTTTGTTTTATCTTTATCTTTTTTTTTTTCTTGGGGGGTTATATGAAAGAAAATATATTTCTTAGGAAGAAGGAGGTGTATTTATAGAAGAAAAATTATTAAATTACCTATTACGTTGGAGGGTTTTCAAAACTTTTGAGGCAGCCATGACACCACAATTCTACCCAGGTTTGTGATTGAAGACTAGCAAGTATTTGACTTGTTTTAAGCAGTAGGCAATTTTAGCCTACATCTGATGTGAGTCAATCTGGTTGGACCCATGTAACTTGCATTCAATGTGGATCAATCCATTTAACCCGATCTGAGCTAACCCTACTTGTAGATACTTTGGCTCAAGACTAATTTATTTCAACTATTTAGGCCGAATATAGTGTTTGTTTCCACACCGAAAAAATCGCTTCATCTCAATCATTCCAAGTTAAATCGAGGTTTTAAATCCTATGAACTTTAAAATTGAGCAAATGCAAGTAGATGAGCCATATGAGTTGACCCTAATTTGACTGGTTTATATGCATGTTAAGTTTTATGGACTTGTGACTAATTTGTATGTTCTATGGATCACGTTTAGCAAGTCAAATTAGAGTAGGGTTAAGGTCAGGTTAGGTTTTACCACCCTTCAAATCATTGAAAATTGAGACACATTGAATTGGTAAGGTAGGAAAAATCTTACTATAACCATCAAATGCGCTGTGTGCGAAAGATGTGATTATGGTTACATGGTTTATATTTTAATCGTTTGTTTTATGACTATTGGGTCCAACTCCAATTGAAGTGAAGTTTACCTTGTGCTAATCAACAGGAATGCAATGATTTTGAGGTTTGTGCATTTAATATGGGCCAAACAGAAGGATTTAGGACCTTAGGTTCACCTTAGAGATTTCCTATCTCGCCTAAAAGCATTTAGATTCATCAACCACCATGCTAATTGACATTCCTCGCAAATCTTGTTCTTGATAGTTTCTTGTCAAAAGAAATTATTAAATGATTTGGTTTTCTTCTTGACATAAATGAAGAAAATTGGTTTATTAAAAGTGATAATATAAGTCACTGAAAACAAAAAGATTTAAAAAAAAAAAAAACTATAGCTACTGCTTAGGAGATATACTGGTTAACAATATTAGAAAAACCTCATAAAATAACATTAGATTCTTTGAATTAGGTCTTCTTCATCATTTTCATCAATACGATTTAAATAAGCAACAATCTTGTAAATCTTAACCATTATGTTGATAAAGAAGGATGTGACCTTTCAATGCCTTGTGGAGAGGATGAGTGGTTTAGATGGAAAAATGGCTATTAAATGAATTTCCTTTTGATGGAAAATAATTACTCAACCATCTCCATAATATTTAAATATTAGGGAAAAAAGTCTCATTCAAGTCTCAACCTTGTATAATTTACCCTTAATACTCTTTTTGTTGAAATCTATTTTACCATAAGTACCTAAAAATCCAATTATTTGCAATTTATAAGTGTGCCTTTTTGGGAGAGGCCAACAAATTCATGGTTGGGTGATATTGATACCTTTGTGATACACAAATGCCCGGCGATCAATCCCTAGGTGTTAAGTTTAAGTTATTACTCTCGCCTGTGTACAACTTAGCAAAAAAATAAAAAAAATTCTGAAAGGAAAAAAATTCTAAAATTTATAAAGATCAACATGGTGGAGCTTTGAAAGGATGGTGAGGGAGAAGATTATCAGATTTTGGAATCCACGGTGAGATAAGATTACAAAGATCACACGATCCAATCAAAATCATCCAGTTTGTTGGTACATCAGATAGATGTGCTGACAGTAGAATAATATGGCTTTTGACAGTTGACAATCTGCCGGGAAGTTCTGTTTGGTGCAAGACTAGCATGGCAACCACAGCTCTGACGCTTTTAACGGCTAGCAGCAAGGTGTCGACAATAGCTGTTAAAACGGACACGTGGACGAATGTGATTGGAGCTAATGTCAGGGCGCTACGTCCAAAGTATTGGGTTTTACTCTGCGCGTCACATGGTGGGCATGGAATGGATCGAATGAGGGAGACGGTTAGTTACAAAGAGTCACGTCCTTAAAATAGAAACACATCTTGTTGTGGGGCCCATTTGAATGAACGACAATGATGGAGCCTGAAGGATGATGGATGGAGTGAGTTCGGACATGCATTAATTCAGGGTGACCCAGTATCATCTTCATTCTTAAAAGCTGCGGAAAGTTTTTATCTTTCAATGGTCTCTAGCCCATTTGAATCGATACGCAGTCGATCTAACAGTTCATTAAATTTGGAACCGACCGAAAGTTAATGAATATGTGTAATTTAGAGGAGTCATATATTTGAATAATTTGGATGGACCAAAGATTGGTCCCATAAATATAAGCTTACATGATTTTATCTTAAATTTGAATTTAGAAGAGCCTTACTATATATATATAGTTAGTTAGTTCAATAATTCCATTAGTGTTTGATAGATTAATTGTTTGGTATGTCTGATTCAATTAAAATAAGTAAATTATTCTATAATAAGAAAAAAATAAAAAAAAAATATGGTACAGTGAAACTTGTTGTATGAGAAGATTTGTTAGAAAGAAAGTGACATTTGTCTAAAAATTTATTCTTTTGTTACATTTTTTTTTTTGGTAAAAGAGGCGAAGTATTTTAAAGCTTCTTTGGCTGAGATTCACATCAGCTATCATAAACTATTTAAAGCATTTGGCTTAATTCAAATATACCCAAAAGATAGAGTTGTCAAATGACACTTTAGTCTCTAATTAGTCATAACAATTTTTTTTTCTTTGTTTCTGATGACTCATACAGATTTTTTGGTGATAAAATTTTGATTGTGGTCAGTGTCTAATTGTAATTCAATGCCAAAATTAGAATCATTAACCAGTTGAAGAGGATAGGTAACTTTAAAAGGAATTGGATTCATAAGACGCTACACCCAGACATACACAAATTGCCACCACAGCTCAGTTGGTCAGGGATATGGACATGTGAGTTTAAATTCTTGATATATCAAAAAAAAAAAAAAAAAGACACCTATCAAGAAGGCGTTTAATGGAATTTCTTTCTGGGAAAAAAATGGATAAAGAGTAGACCTATGAGTAAAACTTGCTAATAATGTGTGGGGCCCACCTCTATGAATGCTAGGCACATGTTAGCATACGATTAGAAAATTCTAACACCATTAGAGCCACGGCCATTAAATACCAATAAGGTCTCAAACTTTAACACCTATTGTCATCATCTAATCCACATTAAACTTACCAATTCACATTGGCATGCAATAGGTCAGCCCCACAAGATGGTTTAAGTAACTTTATGTCTATAGCCTAATTTTCACCATTGAAAAAGTCCTAACGCACTTTTTGTGTACACTTTATTCTCAGTACTCGTGGACATGACAAAGTTGATTTGCTAAGCAATGTCCAAATTTGAGTGAGAATTTGATCATTTATGAAAAATAAAGGTTTCGACCAATCTCACACATGTTGGTACTTATTTGGGCATTTCTAGGCTTCATAAAAAATAAAGGTTCCGACCAATCTCACACATATTGACACTTTTTTTCTTTTTTTTTCTTCTATCGGAGGGTTCCCAACCTTTTAGGTTGGACTAATTGCTCCGGACCTAGAGAAAAGCCGGGTAAACTCCCCTATAGCCTTAGTGTGGTAGTGCAGTTTCGAACCTACACCTTCCGGGTGTAAGCTGTGGTCCTAGGCCAATTGAGCTACCCCTTGGAATTACACATAGTGACACTTACGCATCTCTAGCCTTTATCAAAGGATGTGGGAAAGTCCTGCCAAGGACGTTAAACTCAAAAACACTCCATAGGAGCATAGTTTAAATTCATGAACTTAATTTAATGCTATACATTTTGCAATGGTGAATCAAATCCATAATTTGACAAAAGTCCATATGACACCCACCTAATCATTACTCATTGCCGGATTAAAATATTAAAAAATTAATGCATGCTAAAACCATTAAACTCGAGGGCAGCAGATCAAAGACTTAGGATGGTCTAATGGATTTGATATTTTGTATATCCTTAGCCTCATTTAGATTTTTCAATACCTCACCTCCCCCATGATTAGCATGACTGCAGGTTGGCCGAACAAGGGGGCCCATATATACATATTTATGTATTTATATTGTATATACAAAAAATAGATGAGCCTAATGAGAATCCATCAGGCTTAAGATCCAAGGCCCAGGTCTATCTCACTAAGGTTGCAGACCCTACACATGGATCTAGGTCCAGCCTGTCAGAATATAAGAATTTCCCCATCAATCTCTGATTCCAACTCTTTTGTTCAATACTTTGAACAGGTTTAGGACTTGTTTATCACTCTCCACCACCTTCAAAGGCAGCTGAAACATGATCCTTCTATTGGTAACACATTAGTATTTTCTATGGTTTAGCAAATGATTTAGCCCCGCGAAAGATGGACCTCACATCGGTCAACTCAAGTAGTCTTCTGCTATATTTATGTTAATAACTCTGATTGTCATTAGTGTAAACAATATGGCAATGGTCAAAATTGCGGTCATGGTGGGTGTCACAGTCAACCCCCAAAACCAACACACTGCAGGCCAATTTGCGAAATGACAGCAATAACATACCTGTTGTATCTGGCTAAATACAGTCCTAGATACCAGCCATGTGCATGAGTTACTTCCTGTGAAATCTAATCTAAAATATTAATATAAGATAAAAGAAACTACAAAAACCTACTGATTTCTATACTGGAAAGTGAGCATAGCCAGAGCTCCAAAACAAAGTTGTGCAGCATTCTGTTGCTCAAGGAATCCATGGAATAGCAAGTACCAGTCAAAATGCCATGTTCATACATTATAAACTACAATTGATTGGATGTGAAGAACAGAGTTTTCACATGAATGATTCATACAGCATCTAAAATAATATACACATTGAGCATCAGTGCATTTAGCAAATACTAATAAGTAACAGAAAATAATTTCCAATTGTGGAAGGAATGTCAAGCTTTCATGATAGCATTACAGACACAATGGTTCTCAATATCAGACTCAAAACAACTACTACTATGGGGCATATACCAAGTGCTTTCCTTACTTCAGGTGATTTGAGAACTGGGTTTGTTGAAGGAGGGTTGAAGACAACAATGGAAGTTATCCATGCCAAGGTGTGCTTCACTCTTCAATGGACTTTTTGATCAAGTAAGCAATGCCAGCAGTGATAAATCCCAACACTCCACCAGCAACAACCTGTAGAAAAAATTGTAAAAATTCAAATGATGAATGCGGGCCCCTAGAGGAGTATTTCATCATCTAAGACAGCCTTACAGACTTACAGTGCAAACCTAACTTGTCAAGTGTTCCAAAAAATGAGGAACTATGGGCCTCATTCTATATTTCGTGGAATCTACATTTCCATAATTGTGAGAATTGATCTCATAAGCCCCACCATATTGGTTGACCAATCCAAAAATACTTCACTAGAATATCTAACCACATGAAGACCTAAGTTGCATGGCTTCTGTAATTCATTAGGTTATTAGATAGATACATCACGGACTTTTGTTTAACTAATTTAAACATTTTTTTCGCTAGATTGGGTGAGTGGTACCATACTCATGTGATGACCTACCTGTTTGGATTGGCTGTTGTGAGATGAGATACCCTTACCACTGGGGTGTCTTGCGTTTCTCAACATTGTTATGTAGTTGATAAAATATTATTCCATGTTTCATTCTTTTGAAATCTAACTATAACACTGAAATAGTTATTAATTGATTATTTATTAAAAGATTTGTACATAACGTTCTTAAATCATCTAGGCAAGCTTTTCAATTCAGAATCTCATTTAAACGCCATAGGAAAGCATAAGATGGAAAACATTGGATACAACTCTTCTGTTTTGATGGTTATTAAAAAAAAGAAAAAGCTACAGCTACTTCTGATTTAATCAAAATAACTTGACATCTTATTCATCTAAAATCTTAACAAAACTCAGCTGAAACAATTAGGTAAGATTTTACTGAAGGAACTCAATGGTTTCTATTATCAATTATAAGACAAGTGATGTCCTGCCAACAAGAAGTTCCCTTAAACATTTCTTAGACAAAAGTATCCATAATGTACCAGAAAAATCAATGATGGAATCTCAGTAAATAGAAACGACTAACGAGGCTATATAACTAGATCTTCTTTTTTTCTTTTTCTTTTTTAATAAAGAAGTAATTGAAAGGAAAATCAATCAAACCTGAGGAGGAGTGTGACCAAGAAGTTCACGCAGTGGTCTTGTGTCAGCCAAAGGATGCTCGGCTGGAAGTTCATATACAATTTGATTCAAGACCTGCAGACAGCCATGTTGAAGAAGAAATCAGATTAAGAACAAACCTTGTTCTAAGAAGAAAGCGAAAATGCAATTAAGCTTCAAATTTATGTTGCATGGTGAGGCACTGATCATATCATATATTTAAATGATATGTCATGTGGTTTAAGCAGAATAATAAAGCCAACTCCATGTGACCTTAGTTCCTGAAAACCAATAATTTGTTGGTTGAATAATGAATTTTGCATTTCTATTAGAAAGTGAAGGAATTCCTTTTCTACTCAAAGGATGTTTATAATTACAAGGGGTTCCATCCTGGAATTTTGCTACTAGCGAGAGAATAGTTTTACAAATTTGATTTTCAGCACTAAATCTATTTAAATTTTGGACCACCCAGAAAAATCAGACTCGTCTCAAATACTTGGTTAAGTCTCAGCAAGACCTGTCTAAATAACAATTATTACTTCAAAATTTAATGATATTAATTTTTTTAAAATAATACTAGTCTAAAAAATATAGAAACAAATAGGAGAATGGTCCAAAATTAACCCTTACTTACAAGCTACTTAATCAAAAGGAGAGAGACTCGGCTAAATTGAGTCTTTACTAGGAAGGTCTAGTTGAGCCTTGGCCAAATAGACCTGTTTGTCGGTCTAGTTGGCTTGAAATGTAAGCACATTGGGTGGAGTTCTTCTGAAATTCTCAAAATCATTTTCCCAAGCAACCATTGTCTTCAATTTGAAAGAGACATAAATCTTTTGTCAGATTATTCATTGCTTCACATTAACCAAAACCCTTACAAAGAGAAATTCATAATTCTAAACTATATGTATAAAGATTACAGATTGTTTCATAAAATAAAAAAAGAAGGGGCTTTACATTTTGGTTCCGGTGTTAGCAATACCATTCTAATTTTTATTCAAGGCTCACAAAGAAGAAGTTCAAGAGCACCAACAGTACTTCATGAAGACTGTAAGCTGCAGATACGAATAGCACTGCTAAGAAATGGATGACAAAAGTGGTAAGGTAAAGTCCACCCTCATCAGCACTCCACTGAATTTAGTATGTGCTTCACAAAAGCACTTTCTTTGTTGGGTTAGCTACTGAGCCCTAGAGGAGATAAAAGACCAGATTCTTTACCAACATATTGTTACTATTTCTAAAGAGAAAAAGGGATATGAGGTTAATATATGCTCTGTGATTTTCTTTTAATGTTTTATTTTTAAACTAGAAATAGTTCTCTACCAAAAAAAAAAAAAAACTAGAAATAGTTCATAAAAGGGACAATTGCATAGATCAGTAAAACGGTGAATATTTTTAAACAAAGGAAAAGGAAAAACAGAAAGTAAAGTTCAGAGTGTAACACATGGGAGACCCTGCAAATGACCATAATGTAAGCTTAGAGTACTCTGTGGCCTCAAGAAGAACCACGTATTGTTCTGTAAAGGGTGGAAATTAAACAAAATAAGGAGGGGGAGAAATATACACAGATAGATGGAAAAGGGATTTAAAACGAATATTATCCTCAAAAACCTTGGCAAATTAAGACTAACAGCAAGATACTGTCGGGACAGTAATATATCTTTTGTTGCCTAAGAATAAAATCTGATCTGATTGTACTCTCCTAATGATAATCAAAGAGACAAAAGACTAACATCCATAAGAAACACAAACATACCTCTGCTTGGCGTCCAGCATGTAATCTAACACCAGATGAGTCATACATTACCTGTCAACAAATGCCTTCATAAGCTGAATGATTATTATGCTTAATCCCATAAAAATTTTGAAGGATTCAACTTGAAATATAAAAAAGAACTCTCAAGATTGAGTGAAAGGACATACAACGCATGCAACGATTGTTGCAGTAGCAAATAATGATCCTCCAAAGCCATCCTGGAATCCAACCGCTGCAGCAAGAGCAGTAACTGTGGCAGAATGGGATGATGGCATCCCGCCAGATCCAATAAGATGCTTGGCATCCAAACGCCTATCCTTAAACCTGCAAAATCTAAAAAATTATGTCTCTTAGAAGAAACCATTTATAAAAAAATCAAGGATGTTAGAAGGTTTTCACATATGAGTATGTGCCCTCATGAGTTTATAAGGAGATTCACATAAAGCACTTTATTAAGTGCACAAAAGAACTTTAAAATGGGCATCGAGATTCGAGAAAAGCTGTGATGTTATCAAATTGGAACGATTATTCAACCCAATGAATACTATCCTGTTAGATTTGATGTAAACTTGAAAGCATAATTGACTTGTGCATTTCAAATGGTGCAGTTGCCTTCAGAGCACCGTTTCTTCACTTTCTTGGAACTTTGGATTAAGTGTGGAGCCTCTGGAATGATATTGAAGGATTGGTACCTAAGCTAAACATCTCCTTTCATATTGCAATAGAGGCAAGAAGTTTTACAGCTGGCAGTGTGATGTTTTTGCTGAAGAAGGGCTCTCTAGGAAGAAGCTATATCTTGATTTTTGGCAGTGTGTGTGTGTGTGAGAGAGAGAGAGAGAGAGAGAGAGAGAGAGATACCAGCCGGTGAGGACTTTGAATGATTGAGCGAGAAAGAAAGCAATAAGAGCAGAGATGAGAGGGTAATTCCCAAAGACGTTGGAAGAATCCATCGACGAAGAAGACGACTCTGAAGACCCTGCTCCATCTCCTCCATTCATCCTCGCCATTCTTCTACTTCTTCTTCTTCTCTTGGGCTCTCGATTCTTTTCTGAGAGAGAGAGACAGAGATGACTTGTTCTCTAACGATCTTGGAGCTATAATTTTGGTGGGAAGGGGAGTTTTCTCGATCTTCGCTAATGCTTGCACAAAACAGGATCTTGTAACTAACGGTCTCTCTCTCTCTCTCTCTCTCTCTCTCTTGTAATAAATGAAGAGCTGGGATCCTCTGTGGTCTTCTTGCAGAGAGCACCTATGCGGCCCTTTCTTCCTTTCTTTAATAACGATCATTAGACTCTCTAATCCTCTATATGAGGCCACCTTTGCTTCATCCCGCACTATAAGGTAACATTTTTGACCTTCTAGCCAACCTTTTTTTTTTTTTTCCTTCTTCTTTTGCAATAGAAGGGTTTCCAGTCGTGGGCCTAGAGGGAAGTCGAGTAAACTCCCTTTTAGCCCCAGTGTGGTAGTGTAGTTTCGAATCAACAACCTCCGAATGTAAACTGTGGTCCTAAGTCAATTGAGCTATCCTTTGGGACTTTCTAGCAAACCCATATTTGGATCAAATATGAATGATATAAACCATTGAATTGATCATGTTTTACAATTTTTTTTTTTATAAATGACTGAACGTATTTATCACTTTGGCCCGTTTATTACATTAAAACATATAGAATTTTGCTCAAATGGAATACGTGATAGATTTGTGGAGTCATCTAAAGTCTTAAAAGACTAAGATCTATTAGACACAAGGGCGGACCTAAATATTAGGATGCGGTTGCGACACCATCCATGAGATTCGAAAAACTCATTAAATAATATTTTAAATTATTTTATTTTATTTTTTGAATTCTTACTTAACCATTATGAGCACCACCCAAATAAAAATCCTAAATCCATCATTAATTAGACATAAAATAAATGGTCCACAAATAAAAAGAAAATTTCACCATTCTACCATCACTGAGTCCTTGTATCAAAATGTAAAAGTCCACAAGTATCATATTTATCCAGTTTTAAGTTAAAATTAAAAAAAAAAAAAAAAAAAGCCGCAGAGAGACTCCTGCAGCAAGTGTGCAGAGGACCCTGACTGACAAATGGCACGTGAGGTAATTTCTTACCGTGTTGGTGGATCTTAAACTTGTTTAAACAAAAGAAAAGCCCGGGAATATTCCGCCAAGATCCGGAATACAAGAAAGCCCTCTCAAGTGGTACACGTAAGGATTTTTAGTTGTGTGGGACCCACTTCCCATGCTTTGTCAATGAGAGACCATCTTAGGACTCTAAGCCATTCGATCATTGGGTTGCATGAACTGCCCCCTATCCATCGTCCATAATTTTGATGGCCTCAGATGAAAGGGGTGGCAATTGCCTATCAATCCCACGGTCCCCTCATCTTGCCTGAAAGGCTGTGTGACGAATACTTGATTATTAGAAGAGTAGTTATCAGGTGCTCGTGTCGTACACTAGGCGTGCGTGCGTGCATGCGTGCACACCCCACCCCACCTGGGATTGGGATGGTAAGATTTGAAGATCTGGCTGGGCACTATCTACCTATAAAGTTTGGGGCCTATTTGATCATCCTATCATCTTCAGTCCGGCCCCACATGCTTAATGACTTCACTGTTCATTTGGATCGGTACACTGTCCATTTGTTTGCCCGGTTCATTCAGATTTAGTTAAACCTATGGGACATGTCTAATTTAGAGGGGTCACGGGTTTTAGTTCATTTGGAGGGACCAATAGTACATAGGTACACACCATATGCGCAGTGCCCACCCAATAATTGCTAATTACCCGAAAATCCAAATGACAGTGCCTTCAATGAATTCGAGTATGAGCTATGATCCCAATGCCATGAGAGTCGACTCTAAACCTAACTCAATTCTCGATCCTTCAGAAAAATGTCTTCTTAAATTTAATGGTCATAGGACCCACCCCCCACCCCAACAACGGGGAAATAAATGCAGCCCAAAGCAGGCCCGAGGTCACTAATTTAGTACTCATTTTGGCTCACCCTAACTCAGCGAATCAACTCCATAAAATCAGGTGATTTAATTGAGCCACACTGAGCACTGTCGCCCTAGTAACTCCTACTGAGTTTCAAGTTTGTGAAACACCAAGGGGTAGTTCAGTTGGCTTAAGATCATGGTTTGCATCCGGATGTTGTGAGTTGGAAACTTTTGCTCTACCACATTGGGGCTATAAGGGAGTTTATCCGGCTTCCTTATGGGCCCTGAGGGATTAGTCCAGTTTAAAAGACTGGAAACCCTAAGATAGCAAGGGAAAAAAAAAAAAAAACCCACTATTGTCCGCTCCCTCTTCTCTCTCTCTCTCTCCATTTCAAATAGATTAGTTCTGCCATTGACACCAAATATTGGTTACACTTTGTAGTAGCAACCCTGGCAACCATTCAAATCTCCCATCCTCTCCCTCTCCCTCTCCCAAATCCTCACCAAAACACTACCCAACACTGCATCTCTTTGATCAAGCAACACACAAGCACCAAACACCTCCACCAAATCCATGCCTATGCCCTCCGCCACGGCCTCGGCCTCTACCAACCCCACCTTTGGAACACCTTGATTCGTGCCTACACTTCAAATGGTGCACCACACCATGCCCTTCGCGTCTACCCTCACATGCCCGCCAAAGACAAATTCACCTTCCCCATCACCTTCAAGGCCTGTTCCTTCCTCTCCGCCTTCCATGAAGGCGCTTGCATCCACGCCCACCTCCTCAAGCTTGGTTTTGCCTCCGACGTCTACTCTCTCAATGCACTCCTTTACTTGTATTGCAAATGCGGTCGACTCGAACAAGCACGTCGAGTGTTTGATAGAATTCCTGAAATGAGCGTGGCGTCGTGGAGCGCTATGATAGCTGGCTATGATCATAATGCAGAGGCAAACAAGGCGCTACAAGTGTTTGTTCAGATGCGGGTGGCCGATGCATTGGTTGACGACATGGCACTAGTGAGTGTGGTTTCTGCCTGCACTGAATGTGGATGCTTGAAATTCGGGGAATCAGTGCACGCCCATGCGATTGTCAAAGGGATTCTGTCCATTGAATTGTCAACTGCTTTCGTGGACATGTATGCAAAGTGCGGTGCCATAAGTACGTCGAGAGAGGTATTCAATAGAATGCCTGAGAAGAATGTGTTGTCTTGGAGTGCTATGATTGGAGGGCTTGCAATGCATGGTTCAGGCAAGGAAGCTCTCGCACTGTTCATTGACATGTTAGATGCAGGAGTTGAACCCAACTCAATCACTTTTACTCATATTCTAAGTGCCTGTGGCCAAAATGGCATGGTCGATGAAGGTCAGAGATATTTCAACCGCATGAAGGACGAGTATTGGATCAAGCCTAGAATTGAGCACTATGGGTGCATGGTTGATCTCCTTGGCCGTGCAGGTTTGTTAGATCAAGCGCTTGATTTCATCGCGAGGATGCCAATGGAGCCCACTGAAGCGCTCTGGAGAAGTCTGTTAGGCTCTGCGTGCACATATGGAAACCTAGAGATAGGTGAGCTGGCCATGAATCATTTGGCCAAGCTCGAGCCGATCGCAGGTGACTACGTCACATTGGCTAATTTGTATGCGCAGAAGCGCCAATGGGAGAAGGTTGGCAAGGTGAGAAACATCATGTGTGATTTGGGAGTCAAGAAGGTACCTGGTTATAGCTTGATTGAAGTGAATGGGGTCACCCACAAGTTTGTGGTGTGGGATAGATGCCACCCACAAACACCACACATCTACGATATGCTTGGTGTAATCCATGGAGAGATGTCTGCAAGTTGGGACCAGTAATATTTTGTTGTAAGGCTCCAAGTTGATAGAAGCATTTGTTACATGATTGAGCAAGCAGATTCTTCAGAATCCATCACCAGCCCATTCATTTGTTGATGGTCAAAGCCTTTTAAGACCCATCTCGTGGCCCACCGAAATTTTGTATTTTAGAATCTAAAAATACTGAAATAATTCAGACCACCTCCAAACAAATTCCAGTTTGTAATTGGGTAAACATTATTACTGAATCCAAAACCAGTGCATTGATCTCAGAAACTCAAATCCCATTAACTTGTTTCTAGGATTTAATATTTGCATGATATCTATATCTGTTGGATTGTCATAAATGCATCTGGATCAATATGGCCATGCGGGCCCAGTACTGGCTCCAAGTATGGATAGGGTTTCCATTGGGCTGGCAGAAGTCACAGCAGAGAACACCAAAAATTTTTCCCCAGTAAATCAATTGAAAGAACTGAAAAAATTGCTCAAGTTGTACCTGTCTCTTTTGTGAAATAGCAAGAACATAACCATCGCCACAGGAACCCAGGAACAAAGATAGAGCAGCCACAAGCATCTAGACTCTTCATGGAACAACAAAAATAATTTTTACAAGTTATGTCACCAACACATCATGGCATTTGTAACAAATAAATCAGGATGAGCGAGATACAGGTAAGAGAACCCATGCTCTCCCTCAGCCAAACACAAAAAATCTAAATTACAAACCACTCTGCACCCTCAAATGAGGAGGTGAGCGAGTCCATTACAAAATCGTGTGATCGCATTCATAGCATATGCCAATAATTGCTGAGAAACTCTTACATAACTGTGCAATTGCACTTTGATTCCAGCTTTGGAGGTTTCATACTGTCCAACTTGTTTGGAACTGCTGAATCACGGGCAGTCAAGGGGGAATCCATTTTTGCAACATTTTCGTCATTGGTTGATTGGGTTTTAGCATCTGCTTCCAACTGCCGCTGTCTGCCCTTTTGAGACTTTAGTGTGCGTCGACTAGTTCTGCTGCGGAGGTCTCTTCTGTTGGAATCAGCTTTACCCAAGATGGTAACTGTTGGACGAGAACCCTCGAGGGGAACTTCGTCTTCCTTCTCCATTGCAATGGTTGCAGCCTTGTAGGCAAGGTCATGAATGATAGAGCTACAGAAGAGTATGGTGTCGGTTGCTTCATCCAAAGTCAAGCTTCTCAATCTCTGTCCACTTGGGCCTCCAACTGTAATTGTGGATTCTTCAGTCAAAAGCCAAAAATTAGATTAAAAAAAAAAAAACAATGGAAAAGCAGTAATTACAAGTAGAATTTCATCTAACAAGTGTCAGAACAGTGTGTCAGTGAAAAAGATTTTGGAGCAAAAAGTGATCACTTGAGTTATGAAAACTACTACATTATAACAGAAATATTGGTTGGAAGAATGAATTACTAAATGCCCAGAACACAACATCTAAATGCTCAAAGAAAGGGGGTCTTGTCACTTGTTCTTCTAATAGTAAATGGTTATTTTGGCCTGTTTTAGGGTGGTGTCTAGATGAAGGAACCACACTGAACCAAACCCAAACCCAGAGAGAATGAGAATGATTCAATCATGGATATCCACACCTTTTGGTAGAGTGACACCTTTAAGTTATTTGTGTGTTTTTGTCAAATGCCAACTTTTAAATGTTAAACAATGACTGAATGACATGAAACTGGATTCGGTGGATGACTTATTACATTAACCTTGCAACAAGTGCAAGTTTGTGCCACTCTAAGCGCTATTGAAATGATATGGCCCATTTTTACAGGGTACAGGATTGTGACGAGTTTAAAAAGTATTTTAGTCTTTTCATTTTGTTTCAAAAAACAAGATTAAAACATTTTAGATTGGTTTAGATGGTTACGATTACTTTGATGTAAGAACATTTATGCAGTGATGTGCCATTCATGTAGGGTACTCATGATTTGAGGCGTATTTAGTCTTTGCATCTTTTTAATTATATTTGAAGGGTGGGGAATAAATCATTGAAGGCCGGTTTAGATGGCTGAGATTGTGTTTACTATATCATTTGATGTAAAAACATATATAACCAATAGAAGGGCAGAAATTTATTCTTGTTTCAAGAAAAATCCAAACAATGAGAAGAATGGATGTGCGTATCAGTTGGAATATGCGATGCAACCTTGGTTCTAGCCTTCTAGGTATGTTTCCATGTCTGTTGGGCTTGTCATTTTTTAATATGTTGTCTATTTTGGTCAGTTTTGTGGATTCATTCTATACAAAACTTTTATGACAGTAAAGAGTCATATACTCATTTATGTCAGTTAATAAAGAAAATAAACAATAAGATCTAACATTTTCTAATATTCTAAAATTTTGGAACTTATTTATTTATTTATTTTTTAATGGTAACTAAATATATTAAAGTTAAGCAGCACAAAAGACATGCACAAGAAGCTAGGCAACAAAAAGAACCATAAAAAAACAGAGGAAAGAAAACAAAAAATACCCAGAAAGCGAAAAAACAGCATCGAGGGGCAAAGTTGATGCAAGACCTACGGTTAGGGCTTGCAGTGGAAGTGCTAAAAGCACAATGGGTGCCGAAGCACGTGTTCGAAGACACAATCAATCTCCGCAGAGATAATAAACGAGGACGCACCTCAATAGAAAAACTCAATTTCATTAATTAACAACTGAATAATTATTTACTACAATGCCATATAAATAAGAAAGATAACTAAAGCCCTAAGAAACCTACTTAAACTAGGAAACTAGAATCTTATCCTAATTACAATAAAATTAGAAACTATTAACATAAAAATAAATCCCTAAATCCATGTGGGCCTTACACATGTGGCCATGAGGTCTACGTTGCATCATTCTCCCCCACTTGAAAAAGAACTCGACCTCGAGTTCGGTAAATGTCCACCTGGATCAAAGATCAATCTGACGAACTTCCAATTTGTCGGTCGATCTATAACTTCTTGGCACAGCTTCGTTTGGTGACTAGATTTTGCATTAATGCGAGATTGAATGAAGTGATGATTTAATTCTTGAATATTGGCCAGTTGCACACATTCTTCAATTAGAATTGGCCGATCTCTATGGACAAAGTCAATATGAGGAACGTTGATGGTGCAAACTTCTTTGACAATCTACTGATTAATGGTCTTTTCATTGGATAGATTAATTTGATTTTCTGGAGGCGGGCTTGACATAGGATCCATTAGATGATTAAACTCCTTAATGTTATCTTCATTGTCCGTTTCTTCTTGTTCCACTTGTAAATGATGAGACTCAGGTTCCTTTTCTTCAGATTCACGGGAGGCATTCTTCATGAGTGGTTCCATCACTGAGACTTTTGTGATTGGCAGAGACTTCTCTTCTTGCATCTTAGCTTTTTAGAGGCGATATTCATGTGAGGTATTCTTCATGAGTGGTTCCATTACTGGGACTTTAGTAATTGGCAGAGACTTCTCTTCTTGCATCTAAGCTTTTCGGAAGCGATAACGTTTTATCAAGCGCTCAACACGGATCGCTTCCCAAAATACTTCATACATATCGTTGCATTCCTTCTCCACATTCTTCAATATACTTGGTCTCAAACCTTTGAGAAAGTGATTGAAATCAAGTGTATCTCCCAATTCTCATAAATAATGTAGCCTTTCAAATTCATAAGCATATTCTTCGACAGAAAATTTTCCTTGTGCCAAAGTAATATACCGCTGAAAGCAATGTTTATTTGCATAATATCTTTTCCCATATCTGATTGCATATGTCATCCTTTTAGCCCTTTTGTTGATTTCTGTAAGCTCTTTGTTGGTTTCTGTAAGCCTTCTATTTATTTCAAGAAGTTGCAAGTCCATCTTGGCTGACAATTCCATATTAACTTGATGCAAAGACTGAAAAATTTAATGCTCTTCAAAATTAAAATCAAACTGACTAGATGTGTAGATCTCACTGATTGGAGTGCACATGTGAAGAAGGATCGTCAATCATAGTTCAGAAGGAGAAGATCTTGCTGTTTGAAGACGGATGGCTGAAGATTTATGGAATATGACGGATCTAGGCCCACTTGCTGATGAAAATATATTTCACTGTATTCTATTCTTCTTCTTTCTCTGCTTTTCATTCTTCTCTCTCTGCTGGGTAGGGGATGGGGGACGGTTGGGTTCTTCTGGGATGCGAATTGGGTTTCGAATTTGGTGATTTGGGGTTTGGGGAAAAGTATGGATTTGGGGTGTTGATGCTCAGGGATTTGGGATTGGGGCTAAGTTAATGGAAAGAGTGATTGGGTTAATCACGCCGACGATCGAGGGATTGTTCGACTCTGATACCAACTGATGTAGGTCCTAGGGTTAGGGCTTGAGGTGGAAGTGCTAAAAGCACAATGGGTGCCGAAGCACGTGTTCGAAGATACAATCAATCTTCGCAGAGATAATAAACGAGGACGCACCTCAATGGAAAAACCCAATTTCATTAATCAGCAACTGAATAATTCTTTACTACAATGCCATATAAATACGAAAGATAACTTAAGCCCTAAGAAACATACTTAAACTAGGAAACTAAAATCTTATCCTAATTACAATAAAATTAGAAACTATTGAAATAAAATTAAATCCCTAAATCTATGTAGGCCCTACACATGTGGCCATGAGGTCTACGCTGCATCAAAAGTCCACAATAGTATCTCATCTCCCAACACCCTCCTTGGCAAGAGTATCAGCCATCTCATTGGCAGACCTCTTCACATACAAGAAAGAGACATTGAGCTTCAAAGCTAAAAAAAGACATCCCCCATACACCAAGGTACTTTCGAATTACTTTTCAAAACTTAAATTTAAACTCAGGCTGACAAACCGATACATATCTCCATAGCTTATGGGCCGTTTTTTTTAATCCTTGCTAGAGCCCATTTCAACTCCAATCGCAGAAACCAATTTTCGAGGAAAGCTTCATTTACATGTTTAGAGATCTGATACCCAAACCATGTTTGCTATGAGTTTGCAAGCTAGGTGTCAAGAGACCGGGTGATACTCCTTTCTTCTTCCATTTCTTGGAAAGGAAGTCTCTTTGAAGTCTTTCAATTCTGTCTACTTCGGTCATCTTCCATGAGTATTGGGTAGCCATACAGTCAAATTTCATGGTTCAGACGTCAGATCAAGACATGCACGCAAAGAAAGTTCATGGTTTATAGATGTCTCTGATCACTTTTTGGAGCTTTTTATTTCTAATGTTTAAAATGTATTTCTCCAGTTCTTGAAGTAAGTTGAAAAAACTCAAAACTGGCTGTGGAATATATCTGATATGTCATATGGTTTTCCTCAGATTTGTCACTTCATTTAGCATCTTCTGAAAATTCTCCTCACAGTTTTAGTGAAATTCATTTTATTTTTAGGGTTGCATGAAGGAAAAAAACCTCTTATTGATGCCTGTCCTTTTTTTTGCTGCCCAGTTTATTTGCCTGTCTTCTGAGATCTGGGCATATTCATGACCGATCTTAGAGTGCTGGTGTTGATTGAAGCTCAATGGAGCCGACTTTGCAGTTTAATGAATGTGGACTGCGTAATGACCGGTTGGAGGTGTTGATCGGGACAGCAGAGTAGCATGTTCTTGTTTCTTCAGATCGAGTGTGGTTTTTCAACTGTTGTGATTGTGTTTAATCTTGAATAGCTTCACCTTTAAAAAAAATTTTTTTTTTTTTTTGAGAAAGGAAAATTTTATTACGCCAAAAGAAAAGAAACAAAAATTAAGCGAAAAGCAGCTTATACAAACACAAAGCAACAAAACCAAAAAACACCTACTTAAAATACAAAACAAGTAAACATCAAAGGAAATAGATTGTTTGGACTCGCGGGGAGTTAAGCTAAATCAAAATTTGTGGGGCCTAATTGTGGTTGCTTGATAATATGGAGGCTGACAACAAGTCATCAACGGAAGGGACTCCGAGCAAGACAACTCCTATGTTGTGAATTAAAGAAATCATAATTATTGGTATGTCCACTCAATTTAATGGTCAAAATACTCAGCAAGGATATTCATCAGTGAAAGAAAAAAAAAAGCAGATAGGTTATATTAATAGGAGAAAGAAATAGCCTCCAAACATTGATCTAAAGAAGTGATTGGGAAGTAGATAATATGTTAATGATGCCAATGTCATGGTCCCTCCATTTTAATGAAGATGACTTAAGAAATACATTTATGCACCGTACAACAACTAAAAAGATATGGGATATAATAGCCTGAACATATTCTCAGAAGAAGAATATTGCATGATCTTGCACAGAGATACTGCTCAGTTTCAGCAGGGAGATCAGTCACAGGTTATCATAATGCTAAGCTTTGGAGTTCAGATATGATGTGAGCTAAAACAGCACATCCCCTTCCATTCATTTGTTCAAAGGAATAGACAGGAGATTGAGCAGCGGCAGATATATTATGTGCTTGAATGACAGAATGCCAAATATGAGACTAGTCGTGCACTCATCCTTGGTCAGGAGTTAATCTCACCACTAGGAAATGTTTTTGCTTTCCTACAAAGGGAAAGAATAAGAGAAAAAAAGGTGATCGTGTATACAATTACACACACCACATTTACAGATCGATCAGCTCTAGCAGGACCATGAAACGGTGGTAGTACTGTGGTAGTACTGGCGGTAGCAGTGATGTAATCAGGGATGTGGTTGTGGACCTGTGGTTGCAGCTGTGGTAATGATGAATGTGGCTATCATTGTGAAGTTTCTCATCAACAAATAAGAACAAGCTGTATTATACTTGTGGAAGATACTGACACAATAACGAGTGGTGGGATCTGGTTAGAAATGTTGAGCAGACAGCCAGGGGCTGATTTGTCATTTGCAAAATAATATGGACAGTTTGTGAACACATAAAAGTACAGGGAACAGGGGTTTTTTTTGTAAATACAAAAATTAGATATTAATATAAAGTGAAGCCTTATCACCCAAACCTAATGATGAATACTGTACAACTCTTGTTCCTAAATTTTCTATATTCTTTTTCCTAAAAATACTACTTTTTTCTCCTCAAGATAAGGTTTTTTTTTTTTTTTTTCCTTCTTTATTTCTGATTTTTCATTATTATCATTATTATTAAATGGTGACATGCCTCGCAATGAGCCCTTTCCAACTGTGCGAGGGGCTCGTTCTTTATTTCTGATTTTATATTGAATCAGTGCCAACAATTCCATATTAGAACCTTAAAATTTAGAGGACCCATCAAAGACTAGAAGAGAAAGCAAAGTTCAAGTTTTAGAGGAGATTCGATACCTTGGGCAGACATCAGCCATATATGTACTGCTGACATGAGCCATGGGTCCTGAACAAGGTTTAGAGCTGTTAAAGGAATTTGTGCTGTTGGGCTCTGGGATTTGAAGGGTCTAGACATGAGTATTACCATGTTTATTTGAATATTTTCAGTTTTTTGGTGTAGAGTTGTGGTGAAGAACAGACTTAATTGTGTATGGCGGATTAGTATTTCATACTATTTGGTGAATTCTGATCGTTGGGTGAGAGTTCATCTTCGTTAGTGATTCTAAAGCGGATAGATTGGTCGTCTTTAAAAAGGCTATTCTCATCAGAAAAGCAGGTTGAACATATCAAGATTTGTCAATTGAGTTTAAATCGGTGGTGGGGGTGGGGTGGTGGTGTGGGGGGTATCGTTGTTGGTCTGTGGGCACTTCCAAGTTGTATGAAGTGTCAATCCAAGTAAATGGATTACAATAAATTTATAATGAAAAACATTATACAGAATGGTGGAACTAAAAGACTCAATACATAAATGGATGAGTCAAAGGGCCATCTACTGATGATGTAAAATTTGCCATTGGGATTTGGGAAGTAAAAAAATCTGCTAGTATGAATTGGATCCTTAAGTCTTATGCAGGCTATTGCCTCTAGTTTCATATATTCAGAACTAGACAAGAGTCATGGAATCGAATATCTATACCTTATACCCATACAAAGAGCACATCAGAATTAGTTAACTAGATATACAGTGCAGTCTAAACAAGATGATTTGTGTCATAGCGATTATTATACTAAACTCCAGTGGATTTGGCATGAGTTATGTCCCAACTTATAAGGTCATGTTGTTCACAAAAGCAAGCTGAAAAGTTAGAGGTAACACATCTTTGAACTGCTGGGTATTTTAAAATCTAGAATATGAAATGGTGTGCGCATAAATAAGACACAACCCACCTTCCTCTATTGGGAGCTATACTTACATATCTCCAAAGTGAAGAGTGATGTCAGTACAAGAATATTTTGCAATAGGTTCAAATTGTTCAGCGTGAACTAGTTTTATGGATGAGGGAGGTCAAGGTGATGATGGTAGAGGATGAAGCCTTGGAGGTGGTGGTAGGTGGTCAGAGTGGTGGCAGACGTAGCCATGGTGAACCATCATTTAATCCAGATAAGCTTAAGCTATCCTATACTCATTCTGGTAGATACTGGCATATATGGAAGACTGGTTGGGATGTAATTGGCTGCCCTAACCAAACCAAAATATGCATATTTAGTTGAGTCAAAGGAGAACGGCAATACTCCTGCACACAGTAGGTTGATACCAAGTAGTAGTATGAAAGAAAAGGACATGCTCAATAAAATATCTATGCTCCATCAGAGGCTTCAGAATGGAGTTCATCAATGACACAACACACATCCTCCAGTAGCTCTGCAGCACACTTGGTCTCTACTACTTCCATCAGGTAATCTTAAATCATTGATTCATGTTCTACAAATCATATGACAAGTATGTATTCACGGCGGTTGTCATAGATGCGCCCCAAACATGGTAGTGTGCATGTGTTGCTAATGATACCTTGCCCAAGTTACTGGTGAAGGACCCATTACTGTCCCCCTACCTTGCCTCGTCTAGTTGGAAGTGAAGAACGCATTATTTGGGTTTCTGTTTAGTCTCAGTTTACCCTTATTTTTCACTGAGTATATGTATGTATTAGCAGTAGCACTTGTGTCTTCAGCCTTTGTTTATAAATAAATTTACCGTTACCAGTAAGGAAAAACCAGCATACTCTCCTACCTCTTCATAAAGATGAATCCAAACATAAGTCTAGTCCATATCCTCTGCCACATGTGAGATCATCAGGCTTTGGCACTTTTAAGAGTTTAGTGTTACCTATCAGTGTGTTACATCTTTATATGCTAATCACAGCAATACAGTCTGATGGTCCTCTAAATTTAGAAAGTTAAGGAGTTGCTTCTAACATTCCTCTAATCTGTCCCTTCTTCGAGGAATGTTCTGTAAAAGGTTCTTAATTAGTGGGCAGACATGTTTCACACCTTTCTCTGTGGATAGGAAAAACAATGGCAGGGTCTGTTGTGGTTTTATCAAGTTCAGGCCGAGGCGAAGCTAATTGAGCAGTTAATTAGTTAAACAAGAGGAGGGTTTGAACTGCGAAATATGCTTCAGATTCTAAGAAGCAAGGGGGAAAGAGGGATTCTTAAACCCAGGACCTAATAGATTGGGCACGGAGGATATTTTCTAGTTTCTCATCCATTGATCTCACAGAAGCCTTTTGCATGTAAGCAAGGAGGCATGGGAAATCAGAGGGTGGTAAAGGCTTCAAAACCTTGTATGGAATTTCTTAAGGAACCATACTTATCTACCTTTGTGGGTTCTATTCCCAAAGTTGATGTCTCAGAGCCTCAGAGGACATGATTGGGTTAGATGTTGGGGTGTTCTCAATAATGATTTAGATTCTAATCCAAGATCCAACATAAAGAAATCAGTAATGGGTTGCATAGTTTGACTAAAGAAAATCAAATGAGTTTAACCATTTTAACTGGGTTTTACAGATGTAAAAGATGCATTCTTGGCATTATCAAAGATGAAAATGGTTATTTGGTGAAAAGTTATTCTTCTTAGCTTGCATCTCACTTTATGATCTATTCATTCCTTGCAACACAAATCAATTAATTTCCTTTATTTAATGACTAGGATTCGTCATGAAAGCAAGGAACTAATTTCCAAATTAAATACGAAACTTGAGAAAAAAAAAATAATGCCATATGATTCTGTATCTTTCTTTCGTTTATTTGGACTTCATATCAGAAGTTCAGTCTAGGGTCTGCATAACTTATGCTTATGTTATAATAACTGACATAACGGGGAAAATACATTTTTGTTATTACTAAAATATGAATATTAGGCATTACGTCTGTTCTTTGGGTAGGATCTTCGTGGTATATGATTAGGATATGCGCCCTCCCCCCCCACCCCCCCCCCCCCCCCCCCCTTTTTTTAAAATAAGTCATTGAAACTATTTGCTTGGTTTAATAGCAATTTACATGCATCTGCATCTCTTGGAATCTCACTGGTCTAGAGGAATAGTAGTAGGCTGGTGCATAATCCAGTCCAGACTGCACTCGACATCGAGATGATTTGAGACCATGTATGATTAATGTGCTTATAGAATCTTCATAGGACTGCTTGATCATACATTCAACATTTTAAAACCTGAACATACCTTTCTATTATTATTATTATTATTGAATGGTTACTTCTTTTTAAAACATTGTATAGCCTAAAGTATACTATCAGCAGTGAAACCGGAAAAAACAGCAATAACATGAAGAAACTACAAGCCAGGACCTATAAACATGCAAACATATGATTCAAAATAGAAGCAACGAAAAAATAGGTCCATAGTGATGCCATGGATTCACAGTAGCAAAAGATAGCCCACATAAGATCATTGTGAAGCAGAAAAGTTCAAATAGTTAAAAAAAGGCAAAAAAAAGAGGCAGGCATTGACTTCATCTTCCGAAAAGGGGCGGGGGATTACCGATCAGAAAAAAAGGGGAAGGGGCATTCAGCATAGCTTTCAGAAAGAAAACAAAACAAACCAACAAATAAGGGAGGAGTGTACCATCATGCTCCGAGAGGTTGATTTCTGGAGTTGTACCCAATGAATCCTTCTCTAATGATGTGGTAGCCAAAGGCTCTTCGAATGTTTCAATTTTGCCTTTAGAATTTGGGGACTCCATACAATCCATTTGTTGAACTGTAGAACTTTCATATCCATCTTCTGTTTCTTCTACTTCCATATTTGAAGATTCAAGTACAGGAGGATCAGAAGCCTCAATTCCATGGACAGAGGACCCTCCAGTTGCTAGTGATACTTCCATTTCTGTCTCTCTTGTATTGTTGGAGAGGGCTTCAGCATTTCCATGTGAAATGGAGTCTTCAATAGTTAGAAACTCTGCAGCTGAACAATCGTCTAACTGCATAGTTCCTATGTGGCTTGATAATTCAGAGGCTGAAGTATACAATGCCCTGCAACCATCCATGCGCTCAAGATTGAATTCCTCATGAACACCTGTACTGATAAAAGAATGCCATTTATTAGCTGCTTCGGCACTTTCTGAATCTCTCAGTTGTCCTTCAGTGACAACGAGTGCTTCTTGCAAAGCCTCATATTCCATATTTCTGACAGAAAGATAATTTTCTTCCCTGGTGCTCTTCAGATGAACCAAAGCTTCACTTGCATTATTTGACATTCCTGAAACTGAGGATGTGGTGCTTAAAAGGTTAGCATTTGAACCCTCTCTTGAGTTTTCCATGTCAGCTTTCCTGCTGCTCAATTGACGTTGTACACGAACCTCTATTTGTTTTATTGAGTTCAAATCAACAGATGAAGAAGCTGAAGCACTTCCCTGCCCAATAAGACTTCTCATAGCATTCACATTTTCCCTTGCGTACGAAGGATCGTCAAAAACTACATTAGTAGCAGTAAAAGCCCTTCCTTGAACAACAGGCCACTTGCTACTACTTGACCTTTTCAGCAGCAAAGAAATACCAGTTGCTTCTGAGCCATCAGCCTTTAAGCTTGGAAAGGAATTAAAATGTTGCAATCTCCGCTCAGAAACAGTGTTTGACTGGTTGGAAGAGATTTCTTGCTGGCCAACAACCTGTGGGTCCAGAAGATGCTGCTCCCCTTCCTTCTCTGTCAGCTGTACAAGACAACTGTCTGACAAGCAACCATCACCCTGCTTGACATCTCTTCCTTGCTGACCATGCATGAGTTGGGTACCGTTCTTTTCTACTTGTTGCAATTCATGCATTCCCATCTCAAGCTGTAAGTCATTACACTGTTTATCTTCTCCCAAAGCCGTATCAGCGTGAAGCATGTTTTGAGTGTAAAAGACGGTGGATACAGGAGTCAATTGTCTACCTCTCTCAGCACAATTGGGACAAACATTAGCATTCTCATCCGTGGGTCCAACAATATGAAAGTTACTCCTACATATAGAACAAGATGCCATCATTTCACAACAATCTGCTTCTGTGGGATCAAGCATCACATATGAGGATTCATCAGTTGCAGCATTCTCAGCAGCAACAAGGTTGCTTTCAGAGTCCCTTGGCTCAAGCTGCCTTGTAGCACTCTCACCAAAGCTTCCATCACTCTTTGTTGGTTTTTCATCAGAAACATCATGCCCGATATCTTCACTCACTTCATCCACTTTATCAAAGACAAATATTTCCTCTTGAGCATTGGAGTTTGAAGGTTTTCCCCATTCACTGGCTAGAGCATCCTGGTCATGGTCACTACCCTCAGTGTCATGTGCAATACTGGCGCCTTGCTCAGAGCTGGTGTTACTGCTAGTAGTGACAGAAGAGTTTCTAGAGATCATAGAACGATGTCCACTGTTTGCTTTCCCAACATAGAAGGTGGTACTAGGGACACTAGACAGAAGTGGCCTGAACATATTTTGAGGACTTTTGCGATGATCCTATACCAATAAACAAAAAGGATTAACCTTCACAAGAACAGGATGCAAATAGTAAGAACCAAACTAGAATAGCAGGAGTACATCATACGATATACTAAATAGTGAAATACAGCATGAAAATGATTGGCCTTATAGCACATTCATTTTCATTGTTCTTTCTTTCGAAAAACTGCACAAGTACCCTCACCTGGATAATGTTTATGGAACACAAGGTCATAATAAATATCCTACAGTCCTACTTGTTAACATAAGCATAACATGGGTGTATTTGCCACAAAAATAAACCAGAACCGCTTGTGCAATAACCAGTAAACTCTATTCAAAAGGTTTAGCATGCAGTCCAGCAAAAATCTGTCGGCAGCTTAAAAACAGGTAGCTTCTCACACCAGTAGATGGGGCTGGCCTAAATTGAGGTAGCCAGTCTGATCCATCAACAAGTACGAGATCCAAACAGATATGGACCACCACCCTCCCCCCACCCCCCCCAAAAAAAAAAATTAATAATAATAAAATAAATAAATAAATAAAAACCTTAGTTTTTCTACATTTCATATACATTTACATCGTTTTTTTTATAACAATATACATTTACATCGTCAGTCAACAACAAGGACAACATTAGCAGCCCATTCACATAAACTAAATCATACGAAAACAATAAGAAGTAAGAACTGATAAAACCTACCATCTGTCTTAGTGCAGAATCAAATGATCGTTTTGGAGCTGAACTTGCAGAAAGTGTTCTAGTAGATGGCTTTTTGGAAAATGCCAGAGCTTTACTACTTGCAAATGCTCCATTTTTTCTTGAACTTGGGCTCTCCGATAAACCCACGACTACTGACTGCGGAGAATCCATATCATCATCAACAGAGGATGCTAAAGAACCCTTGCTCTGAGAGCTTAAGCGATCTCGTTCATGACTGTGTGATGAGCTTGCACTTCTAGAAGCAGTTGGTGACATGGATTGCCTCCCGAATTTTGAGGATGAATCCCTTCCGCTCCTTGATGATGCTGGTGACAAGCCCCTCACATTTGATGCTGCCCTATCTGACAGGGAAGTCCGAAGGTTTGGAGGGGCATCTGAGGAGAAACCTGGGAGAGTTGATTGCCACGCTTGTAATTTTGGTGAAGCAGAATTTCCACGATTTGCCTTTACAGGAGAAGGTGCCCTTCTTCCAGAAGATGATGGAAGGCTGCTCGACCCTGTGCTCATCCTCCGCATCGTGGGAGTAGCAGACCGTGGAGCAGGTGATGAGGGCTTATTTGGGGGAGTAGATGGCCTACGTGATGGCGTTGCTGACCGTAATGTCTGAGTTGGACTAGATTGACGAGCAGAAGATGGCCTTCCCCTTGAGGAGAATGCACTACTACTGGACTGAGCAGATGGACTTAATCGATGTGGGCTTGCACTACTTCTGTTGTTCTGGAATGTGCTATTACCAGACCGAGGGGATGGACTCAATCGATTTGGACTCGCACTGCTTCTGCTTGTCCTATAGCTCTTCTCTACCTGCATTTGGAGAAATTTTCCAGAATTATAAAGCAATTGAATCTTGAAATACACAAAATAATTGTGGACAAAGCATCCAAGCAAAAACTACTTTCTTTTCCCTTAAGAAGCACAGAGAACAGATGCTTTCTGCAAGTGAGGGGGAGTATTCGTAAAGTAAAGCCCCACATCCCACATCGCCTAAGCTTCATATGCCTGTTTGGGCCTTCCACGTATCAGCTTTTGGGTACTTACTGGAGAAAGCATTTGTTCTCTGTGCTTATTAACGGAAAAACTACTTTCTTTTCCCCTAATAAGCACAGAGAACAAATGCTTTCTCCAGTAAGTACCCAAAAGCTGATACGTGGAAGGCCCAAACAGGCATATGAAGCTTAGGCGATGTGGGATGTGGGGCTTTACTTTACGAACATTCCCCCTCACGTACAGGGCCCAACAGATTTCATAGACGGGCTTGCCACGTGGGCTACAATACAAAAGAACAATAGGATTGAAACCCACTTTGATACCATGTAAGATACCATGTACCAATTCAAAAGCCTAAGTTGATAGGTGGAAGGCCCAAACGGGTATATGAAGCTTTGTCAAAGGCATTTCTTAGGCGATGTGGGATGTGGGGCTTTACTTTACCAACACAACCAATTACATACCTTGGCTGATCTTGAGATGGAAATGGGTTGACTTCGAGGTCTGCCCCTATGTACAAGATTAGACGGCGGAGGATCATCATCCAAGGAAGGAAATAGAGGAGTGTCTGGAGGAGTCAATAGCCTGAGGGCCAATAAAACAAAGCAATTCCATCAGAACAATGTGCACTTTACTAATGGGCAGTGAAATAACATCAAGAGAAGATAGCAAATATTTTCTAATACAAGTGGAGCATTCCAACTCCAGTAATCAAGCTAATGAAGAAGTTGGGAATGTAATAATTTTATGGAACAGCAATACTCCTTTCTTTTTTCTATAGTTATCACACTCATACCCACAACCTCATGGCTGCAACTACGACACCTTCCAACTGTTGTACGGGCTTTTAAAATTTTGAACTATGTGCAAGTGCCGTGTCCTCATCATTATCATCATTAGAGGCTTGTCCCAACCATGTTGGGGGTTGGCTATATGAATTCTGCTTCTCCTGTTTTCTCAGAATTTTTATTCGTGTACAATTGTAAGTTGGGAAGCTTTCCAGAAGAAGTGCAGTTTCAAGCATCTAAATCTAACAACTCACCAATCATAGTCATTTTTGTCACCATCCGCATTAAGTAGATCACTGCTCTCTCCTCGAGATGGAATCGAGATGCCAAGCTTGAAGTCCGAGAAATATCTCAATTTTGTTGCTGCAGAGGAGAATTCACAAATTTTATATTTTGGGGTGTAACAAATGAGAGCGAAATGTTTTGGTCAACGAGAATAGATCTAAAAAATTGAAAATGGAGAAATGGAGAACAACAAACATAAAATTAAGAGCCAAAACAAGGAGCATAAGTTTGGAAATTACACAGAGAGTCATCCAAATCATCAGCAGGTTGCAGCAAAAAGTTGTCCCTTTCTCTGTTCTGCATATCTTTGAACAGAGCAAGATCATCATCTTTATCTTTAAAGAGCAATCCACCCTCAAGACTTCGTCCCCTCTTGTGATGATTCTCCATTTTGACCTCCCTTGCTGGAGACACTCTCAATGCTGGAGAAGGCGGCATCTTTACTAAACAAATATCTACCAACAGAGATCTCACTGCAATACTCTTTTATTCAAACTGAGACCCTGAGTTCCAAGACCCAATAGACCAGAAGATGTAAATGCACATACTCCTCAAACTTAGCAGAGAAACAAATTGCACCATGAATGCATCATATGGGTATTGCAATTTGCAATCCAGCACTTCAAAAAAGCAGACCTAGAATTCTTCTATACCAATGCCTGTAATTAACTCCTTAATACCTCCTCAATCCAACAGTGCAAAAACGTACTTCTCTTCCAGCACAGCCGCCACAACACCCCAATTCTCAAATCCTTTCACCCATTAAAAAAAACAGTCTCTTTACACGAAAAACCAAACTTTCAACCTCCAAAACCACCGAATCCCCATAATTCCTCCGGAAACAAGATCTCATATGCGGCTTCTCATGACCAAACCCTAACTCCACTCAGAGAAATCATAAGAAAACTTCCACAACCACGAAACAAAACCCTAATTGCCGATATCCAAAACCAAAACAGAGAATTCACGCCCTACCACAAAATCAAAACCCAAATGCAACCACTCTCACAGAGATCCGCCCGCATCCGAACTCCAACAACACACATTCTCTTCCAATTCCACATAAACACCCCCCAAAACAACCTCCTCCCCAACAATCCAAAACCCCAACCCCAAAAACCACTCAAAATCAACAAATTCCACTTAAAAATCACTACAATAGATCACTCAACTTACAGTAAAGGCGAGATCTTTCCAACAAGATTCTCTCTCCAGTGCTTCTGAAGTTTGGGTTCCTCGGATTCCGAGTAGAATCCAACCAATCACCGGTTCACTTCACGAACAATTAAAAAGAAAAATCAAGTCTTGAGAAGAGAATTGCAGGCTCGGATCTGAAGCATTTCGCCGAGATCAAGAAGCAGATCGGAGCGAGATCGAGTTGCAGAAACCCTAATTTTCCGACATTTTCTCTCTCATCGACTCTTTCTCTCTCTATCTCTCTCTCTCTATCTTTGTGAGGATTTGAGATTTCTTGAAGCTTTCGTTCTTCTTCTCTTTCTCCGTCTACAGAGAGAGAGAGAGAGAGCGAGAGGGGGTTAGGATAAAAAGGGAGAGTAATTTACGGTAATGCCACTAATGTTTTTTTTGCCAAAATTAGCGAAGTTATAGCAATTGAGATTGGGATTGTTTTCAGTTGTAATAACTGAAAATTAAAGACAGTGGAATGGTAAGTAAATGAAGTCATATGTGTTGGTCTTCCACATTTCATTTCAATGACTAGTACTGACTGGTAGTACTGTTTAAAGAGATGAGTCTAGTTGTGCTGTGGGGGAAAGAAGAGGAATGGGAATGGGTGAGTTGGGTGAAACTAGGCCCTTTTTCTTGAGTGGAACTTTTGCCAGGAATTCTTCATGTTCCAGAATTTCTGGACTTGATGTGACATATTGTCTCCTGAAATTTCTAAATTCTATATTTCTTTACTAGCATTTCTGGATTTCCCAAACAAGAATTCCTGAAACTCTTAGAATTCCAGTATAAGTAGTTATGCTAGGATTTGGGCTGGGGTGGGTTTTTGGATATTAGAGGTGGGTTGGGAATTGGGTTTGGGTTTGGGGTGGTTAGATTGGCTTTATTGGGTGTAACACCCCCGACTGCCCCCCCTCCCCCAAAAGAAGGGCGATTAGAAGGGTCCGCTATATAAATTGGATTTGCAATATAAGGGCTTGTTTCTTTGTTGGAATTCTAGGAATTCCTAAGGCCCTATTTCTTTCATGGAATTTCTGCCAGGAATTCACCATGTTCAGGAATTTCTGAACGTGATGTGATATGTTGTCCCTTAGAATTTTTGAATCCCATGTTTCTTCATTAGCATTTCTGAATTCAAGCCACTTGAAAGTTCTCTTTTGACCTTTGGGAATCCAGGAATTCCACTCCCTTTGCATTTGTGTGGAATTCCTGGATGCTCAAGCCTAAGGGGAATTCAGGAATTCCACTATGTCTGGGAATTTAGGAATTCCCCAGACATGAATTCTAGGAATTCCAGTAAAGAACCAGGCCCTAAATTTCCTGACAAAGTGGAACTCCTGGATGCCCATTTGGGCTTTAGCATCTAAAATTTCCATCAAAATGTATAAGGAGTGGGATTCCTGGATTCCCAAAGGTCAAAAGAGACATTTCATGTGGCTGAATTCAGAAATGCTAGTAAACAAACATGGAATTTAAAAATTCCATCGGACAGCTTGTCACATTATGTTCAGGAAGTCCTGGACATGGTGAATTCCTGGCAGAAATTCCACTAAAGAAATAGGGCTAGGAATACATAAGTCGCAGTCTAGATCCGTGAGCTTATAAGTCAAACTCCATCTTAACTCAACATGATGCGTTTTAAAATTATGCGGTCCCAGAAAACGTAAATATTATTGAGCTAAGCGTGCTGGGATTTTGTAATAAATTTATGTATTTATTAATGAAATACTGCTTGTAAACAATAAAGTTTTTTTTAAAGATGATTAATTGTTTTTTAAAATGAATGAAGTATGGGCTTAGGACTAGCCATGTGAAAAGTTAGTAGTGTTCCTTCAATTTACATGTGATATAAATAATATAAATGGGTTGATAAATTAATAAATTGAAAACAAAAAATTTCATAAAAATATGAGTTATTAAATGAATTATCCATTCTCCAAATTGTACTTTCCCCAGTGGCCCCATGCACCTTAAAAATTCTTGTAGTAAATAAAAAAAAAGGGTTCTCTCTCCTAGATAGTGTCTCTCTTACTTTTTTTTCAAGAGTAAGTAAGTTCTTCATTTTCTCAAATAATTAATTTACAGAAAAGAATGTCTAAAACCCAATATGGTTATTAGTATCTCCCAGAGGGGCATATCCCACAGAAACAAGACAATAAATTTCCAAAACTACTAATTGCAGCTACCTAAAACTTTACAAATTTAAATGCAGGAAAAATCCCTTGCGTTCAGACGCCAAAATAGAAGAGGTAGGATGCCCGCAACCAGGTGTCTCTCTCTTACTAGCAACTAACACTTACATTGAAGGTGGGATGTAACTTGTAAGGATCATCTTCATGAAAGAGTTATTCTGGTTTCATATTACCGTATTATAAATGTTTTATATATTACAATATATGAATGTGGTTACTATGTCAACTTTTAACTCTTCTGTCTTGTCTTACCATAAAAATAAAGTCTCGTCTCAACTCCCATAGCATAACACTTTCAATTCCTCTTTCTTTAAATAGTAAGCTTTATTTATTTTTTGTTTATTTATTTCGTTTTAATCTTAGTGTCTATTTATTTGGATCGAATTGAATTTTAAAAATTCATGGTAAAGTCAATTCGAACAAAGAAATAGTATAGAGTTGAAGAGAGAATAACGTAGGTCTAAATGCGGCTGGGACCCTTACTTTTTCGGGATTTGATTTACTATGGTAATGGCTGAGAGTTCATTCTTCATCTCCCCTTAATTAGTTTTTCACCGAAAGGGAGATTACTTGATGGCCTTGTATTATGTATGGATATTCTATACCTTTGTTTCTTCAATTTTAGCCTTTTTTAGGAATACATTTATTTGGATTTTTAGGAATTCAATTCTATACAACCGATCATGCCCTTAGTGTTGCATTTTTTATATTTTCTAGTATAACTCAACTCACACACCTACTAATCCACTTTACACAGCTCCCTCATCATCAACTCTATGAGTGGGGATTAAAACTAGGTCATTTCCGTAAAAAAGGCCGGAGGTGCCTTACCATTGAACTAATAATTGATTGGTACTTTCATTTCAATAGCCTATATGTTAACAATAAGCGAAGTCATGACTTTGATTTATACATCACAGTGAACCACTGGATAAAATTGTGGAATGAGGTTAGGTGTTATGGACTTCTATTTTATGAAGGGAATTAATGAAGGGAATGAATCTCATGATAAGTAAATTTAAAAATATTCAATGTGAGGCACGGCTACTTTAAGGCATTGGTAAGGAAACCAACCATACAAAGTACATATATGACATCATGTACATCATAGACTGTGGGAAACCCCAATCCCTGAGAGAAGATTGAAACCAAACTTTACTCCAAAGAATAAAAACAAACCACATGTGCACAGGCATCACAACTAAGAAACCAAAGAAATCAATCATAATCTTATATTACCTTCCATACCTTTTTTTTTCTCTCTACTACTGTTAAAAAGAAAAGTTTTGAAATTGATTTTCTTTAGTTGAATTGAAAAGGACAAAAAAAAAAAAAAAAAAAAAATAGAGGTAAGATTCAAAATGAAAATGACTTCTGAAAAAAAATGATAAAAAACGAAAAAGAGCCAAGATGTGTGAGAGATAAAATTATCAATAACTATTTATTTTTCTATTTTCTTATCAGTAACTCAAATTAATTATTACATCTGCTATAATCCTTCCAATTTTTGCCTGTTCCAAATCTAAAGGAATTTGTACCCTCTATGATGATTGTGGGTTGTTTAAAAGATATATAGGGTTTGCTTTTGATGATTTTGATAATTTCTCTTAATCTGATTTTTAGTTTTTAATTATGTTAGGACTAGTTATTGTGACTATAGATGGGGATTCTTTGACTTTACTTTTATAATGCAGATAACAAATTTTATACCTTAAAATGTAGGACTCAGGGCCCACTTGCTTGCTTGGTATTAAATCTCTAAAAGTTTTTTGTGAAAGACTAAAGAAGCAAAAGGTAAATGATCACTGATAGGCATCAAATAGTCTCTCCTTTTGATAGAGAATAATTAGCCTACCATCATCTTAGTAAATCAAATAATTTTTTTTAATCGGTAACAAAACTAGTAAATCAAATCTTAAGAAAGTCTTTCATCTACGTCTGCGCCTCACAACCTTCAATCCTCAACTTTTTAATATTCTGATATTAGAACTCACTTTACTCGAATTCCCTGGAATTCAATATTGGTCATTTATTTGGGCCAGTCTTAAGTTGGAGCCATATGGGCTCTATGGCTCATGCCGAATTGGAAGCCTGACGAGGCCAATTGGGTTTGGACTAGGCCAAATCAAAACTTACAGCCTATCACATACTCTGACCAATTGGCATCTCCTTTAGAAAATCTCTGGTTTCACCCTTGGTTAGATCAAGCTTAAGCCCTGTACGTGCCTAAATTATTACAGATTTGTTTGGATGGATTAAGATCGCTATAAAGCTTCTTGGGAAAGATTAAATGCCTGAAACCTGAAAGGAAAGGAGAAAACGAAAGTCAGAGACCCTGGTTGAGCTCAGCCAAAGGCACTTTGATGCCTAATTGAGTTCGGTAATTAAACAAAAGTTGAGTGAACAGAGAAAATGGTAGAGTTTTTTTTGTGTATGTATGTGTACCTTTTTTGGATTAGCTCTTTGTGTATATAGGCCGAAAGTCCTATGACTCTTGTCCTGGTTTTCTCGGTGATAGAGTCTCGCTCGGACTCTACCCCGATCTTTCACGGATCGTGGATGTAACCACCGGAATCGTGGATGTAACCATCGGAGACACGTTCTATAGCGTGGTTGAGTCTTTATGGGAGTACAGTTGTAATTGACTAAGCGTCAGTACTCATCTCGGTTAACCGGACCGAACTGGCACTATTACCGAGATACATTAAACCGAGACCAAGACATGCCTAACTGGTACTTTTATCGAGACTAGAACAATCTCGGTATTATGAAAATATCCCCACACAAGCCCTATACTTGTTACATCATGTAGTTAGCTTCCATTAGAATGATACTGATGAAAGCACAAGATCATTTCTTTGTACTTAATGGTATTATGCAAAACTCTATGTGACCATTTGAGCCACTGAATAGTGGTTGTCTTTTGCTATTAAATATGGGGCTTAAAGCTATGTAAACAATGGTTATTTGGGCTGTCCCGCTCTGATGGGCCTCTTCCATCATCAAAAGCCAGTTCCTCTTTTAAATTTGCTAGAAAATGTAGTTACCCAGTCAAATTCTATGGCACATATTTCTTTTCTAATAATTTTTTGACATTTACTCGAAACATCTTGTTTTTTTAACCTTTCTATGTGGACAATATACGTTTGGTGCACTTTGCCACATTTTTTAATACTTATAAGATATTTTGAGAAAATTTGACATAAAATGCCTATTTTAGTATTTCAAATCTTCATGGAAAAACTTTTAATGGTATTTGAGCGTCTTATTTTAATAAATACTAGCACAATAACCCGTGCTAAGCACGGGAATAACCCATGTGGCTAGGGTCCCCCGCTCCATATAGCTACTTTTGAGATTTATCTTGATAATAATTACATATAATAATTGTGTGGTTTGATGGTTAGATTAGTTTTATTTAAAAGGCTTATGAGCTCAAATCTCTAAATCTATATATTTTTTTTAGCTTTTTACCAAGGCTCAATTAAAAAAAGTCAAAATTAAAAGGAACTTGGTCAAAATTGAATATATTATAATGCCTTTGGTGATCGTGTGTTTTGGTTTTCTGTTGGATCCAGCCCCAATCCCTGTTTGGATGTATGGTGAATTGAAGTATGGTGAAGTGAAGCATCAAATCAAGAGAGAATAAAATATAAGGTGTTATGATGGTGTTTTGTTTTTAGTTATTTAGTATGGAATCCTTTTGACTTTTTATATAGAAAAGTGTAGCTTTTTTGTCTTTTAGTGGAGAAAGAAGGTTGCTTTTTTTATTTTTTTTTGAAAAAGATGAAGGGAATTTTAAAATTGTGTACTTTTGATATAACCGATTATCTTTCTTGCCCGGATAATGGAGGCTTTATCTCACCCCACCTCACTTCACCACGCATCCAAACACGCCCTTGAGTGGGTCCCACATTGAATGGGACGGATGAAAAAACTAAAAAAATGGAAAAAGAAATGATTCATGAATCAAATGGGAAAAAAAATCACACAAATGTATGAAGAAAATCTCAAACAAAATCACTAGTCACACCGAGATGTGAAACCACATACATGATTTCTAAGTGGAGAATCTTTCAATGAGAAAAGAAAAATCACGGGGCAAATCGAAGAAAACACAATTGTAAAAGTAAGAGAGTACAATGTATTTCTTCTTCTCAAGTTCATATCCAAAAACATGAGAAAGAAAGGGTTTTTCTAACAACCATTACTCCGTGAAGGAAGAAAAGTGTATGGTTTGTAGTAATGGTTGGGGTCACATGAATTTGATTTGAGCAAGATTGTACTCATCATTTCTGAACTATTTTTTTTTTTTTTGCTATCGGTGGGTTCCCAACCCTTTGGGCTGGACTAATCCCTCCGGACCCAGAGAGAAACCGGGTAAATTCCCCTGTAGCCCCAGTGTGGTAGTGCAGTTTCGAACCCACAACCATCGGGTGCAAACCATGGTCCTAGGCCAACTGAGCTACCCCTTGGGGTATCATCATTTCTAAACTAAGCTTATAGATGTTCGGCATCATTTTATACATAATTCAATTATAGAAGATTTACACCCACTAGAATTCATAGAGTATGACGACCACCAAGTTTGTTCTCTAGGAGAGGCAATAACTTTGTATGTACTTGATCGAAGTGGATGTTAGATGAGCATTAAAGTTGGGCACCCTCAAAGGGGGTACTTAAGTTGAAAAAAAACAAAAGGAAGGACAAAAAAAAAAAGCAAGAGAGTACATTGTGAGAAAGACCATGGCTTTCTTTCTCAAGACAAGAACAAGAGAAGGAAAGGAGTGTCTCTCTTTCGAGTCAAGATGTTAGCATCCTTCACTTTTCCCATACTTATTATCGTTGTTGAAGTTTGGTGTCTAAACTATAGTGTCCAGTTCCTTTCGGTAAGCTTGAAAATGGTTTGTCATGAAAAAGTGAGATTCAGATAGACATCAATTAAAATACATAGGAAATCATGTTCAAAGTGAGCTCGATCCACAATTTTTTAAAGAGGAAGGGTACCGAAGGATATATTGAAAAAGAGCTCCACGGACGCGTAATGTTTGAAGAGGTGAAGGAGAAGGATATAAGAAAGAGATTTAGATGTCCTCCGCTTCCTTGTGTACGTAATTACCAGGGTGATTGCTGTGCATTCATTATTTTTTCTTCTTTTGATTCTATTTTCTTAAAATAAATAGTTATTTGATGCTCATTTTTTTAAATTCACTTTTGCTCTTCATTTTTAACCACTTACAATGTGAATCCTCAGTATTCAATTCCTATCGAATCTACTCAAAACAAACATGCGGGCCTTGGAGAGGTTATCTTTTATATTTGATATAATGCCTCAAATTATGGGCATAAAATTTAGGACCAAAGAATTATACTCCTATTTTTATGGTGGATTTCTCTTAGATTTGTCCACTGATTTTTTCATTCTCATTGAAGGGCTTTCTACATAAATCTTGTACTGCAGTTCCACATCTTCGAATGGCTTGATATTTTTCTGACATTTTTCTTCACTTCCCAGCACAGACTTCACATTTGCTTATCACTTATCAGGCTTGCCCAATTCATACAAGTTTTGGATAATAGGGATACAAAAGATGCTCTGAACTCTACTTTTTGCAGATTATACAATTATCCATGATGACATTCTCCAGATTTATGTGGGGTTAAAAGAGATAACATAGGTTGCCATTTCAAGAACTATTAGTTTAGTGGAAAAAAAATCTTTAACTTTCAGTTGTAGTTCTTTGACAAAACTCAAAATTTTATCATTAATTGCTAATTAGTGGGGGTCTTTATATTTTTTTGGTGAAAAGATCTGAAGAGCATAAAATGATAATTGAAAATTTCAATGGTTGATCGCAAATCTATAGGGGCGGACCCAAGTTTTATCATATGGGTGCGGTCGCACCGCGTGATTCGAGAGATGTGTTAAATAAGATCTTAAAATATTCAATTTTATTATTTAAGTTCTTCATTTGACCATATACCGCACCGCCCAACCGAAAATTTTGGGTCCGTTATTCCATGGGTTCAAGCCGGATTGAGAGATGGTCATCTGGATATGAGCCATTACTATAAAGGGATATTCTCGAGCATGTAACGGCTGTGGGGGCCGCTTCTATGCATAATAATTAGCAATTATAATGAAGAGGAATGGTCTCATTATGAATGTAGCTGAAATAATATTAGCCTCGTCGTAAGATCCTAACACTTGATTCAAGGACTCCAATTTTTAGAGGTATGTGTAGTTCAAAATTTTTTTTTTTCTTTTTTTACTCTTCATGCTGAACGGTCTTCTTATAGCAAAATCTAAGCCTAAATTAGCATGTTCCTAAACTTGACTATGTACTGAGGATTTTAGGCCCAAAATTTGAATATTTTAGGTTGTGTAACTGATGGGTTACTGAGGATTTTAGGCCCAAAATCTGAATATTATAGGTTTTGTAACTGATGGGTTTTGTCAAACCTAAACCCACAAGAAGGGGCTACTAACAAGCTAGGATGGTCTTTGGCCTAGATGATTGTTTAGTGGGTCAGGATGGGTAAGGACCCTAACCCTTCATAATTCATGAATCAAGCTTGGATTAGCCTTATTGCCCATTTGTAACTTTTTAATAAAATGCTCTCTCAAGAGGGTTTTTTTTTTGGGTAAATGCTCTCAATGGTCATAAAAATGAAATAACATTAGCGAAAAGGGTTATGTTATGCTGGGAGGTACCTCTCACAGTATGCCTGAAGGGTCTTCTTATAGTAAAATTTATGCCTAAATTGGAATGTTCCTAAACTTGACCGTTTACTTAGGGTTTTAGGCCCAAAATTTGAATATATTTAGGTATAGTAGCTGAATGCATGCCAATCATGGGAGGATAATGTGATGAAAAGGCTTTACTGTGGTATGATTTTTGACTAATAACATCTCAATTAGATAATTACAATCATGGATTTAAACGTTAAAAAGTTTAACGTTTTTTAAGTTACACTAATGGTGAATATATTTCAAATTAGTGTCAAATTAAGGTGTGTGCCAATTTATAGAGAATTAATGAGTTTAAGGGGGTTGGACTGATCATCAATTTTCCTTCGATAAAAAATCTTACGTGGGTGGCACCTTATGGCACCCATAGAGGCCAAATATGGTATGGCGTGGCTCTCAATGATCAACATAAATCCTCCCATACACGTTTACGCTCATAAATTGACACTCATCCCAATTTGATATTAATACCACCACGTGTTTACCCTGCTAGGTCGAATCAACTCTCCAATTCCACCAAGAAGGCCACTTACATCGCCGATCCATCGAATTTGAGCTTATATTTGCTATCATCATCTAAGATAAGCTTGTAGCCACAAGGGGCCTAGGCCCCTAGTAGCTGAAGACTGAGGAGAGGGGTTGTTGAAATGGAATTATTTGTCCTCTCTAGCTTTGCAAGTATACTAAAACTTGAAAGCAGATTTAATCATAAGATCAATGATAAGAACTGCCAAAAGGCATTTGAAATTGCAGCTAACAGTAATGGATCCCTCATCTAATAAAGGGCTTCTCTACCATTAAATATGCATTTGATCGAACACTGGCACCCACTATAGAAAAGGAAAGTGTGGTCCAGACTCTTGGATGAGCTTTGGAAGAAAGCCTCTGTTGGGGAAGCTTAATGAGGTACACTAATTGCAGGGCAAAAGCGTCTTCTTCTTTTCATCTTCATAAACTGACTTGAAGTAGCTCAGCTTGCAAAAACAAATCAATTTTCATGTGTAGAATAGCTTGAGTTACACACAGTGATAGTGTTTGAATAATTTATCAAGAAATTAATGTAACGTAACTATCAAATCAGTAAAAAAAAGTAACGGTTTTATAAAAGAAAAATATACTTTTCTATAAACTAGGTCGGAGTTTGTAATCACAGGATAAAGAAAGAGAGGAATGAGATGAGAAGCTAATCTTAAAGCAGCAAGTATAGTAGATGACCATTAAGTATTATTTAGTACCTATTTTTATTCTACTTTACATTATGTCCATCAGATGTGGTGAGATTATATTGCAAGTTCACCGCGGTTCTAAGCGGCGGTAAATTAGTATTGTAAGGTATACCATGGCTTAAACCAGCGGCATACCTGATTTTTTTTAAGTTTTCAAGTGGTTCACTCCTTGTATTTTCAAGGCTTAAACGTTCTTGAAGCCTGAATACAAAAATTCAACACTAATGTGTTATATTTTCTGCATTCAAAGTTTATGAGTCCAAGAAGATCTGAAAGACAAATTATTAATATGAAGCATGAGTTAAACATTCAGAGAAGTTCTAAACTTGAAAGTCTGCACTGTAATTATCATTTTTGCATGGGAGAAGAATCCCAAGTCCCTACCCTTCAAAAGGAAATCAGATGCCTCCTATGTAGAAGCCTCTCCTTTCTCTTTAATAATCCCATTTGTAAACATTCTTCTGGTATAAATTTGGGTTTCTTTTCCATTTTCCCCTGAGCTTTGTGTGGGCTTTTAAAGTTGATAGTATGCTTTGGAAATTTAACTTAACCACAAGGGGCATTTTTATGTAAACATTCTTCTGGTAGAAATTTGGGTTTCTTTTCCATTTTCCCCTGAGTTTTGTGTGGGCTTTGAAAGTTGATAGTATGCTTTGGAAATTTAACTTAACCACAAGGGGCATTTTTATAGTTTTAAATATGAAAAGGATTGGGAAAAGAGAGAGAGAGGCTTTGATTAAGGGACACTTAATCACCCCACCAATAACTTCCACTTAAATTCTGAAAAAGGGCCCCAAGGCATCTCCAACAGCATTACTTCAAAAACAACCTAGAATTTTTATAATATTTTCTCCTTAACATGTTTGTTCACAAACTCATGATTGAGGCTCACTAAAGTCCATGCACCCAATCAAATGAAAGCAACCAAATTTCAACATGGCACTTTTGTGCCATATCCAATCCAAATATACCAACAGGTGAGCCACATTGGTGGTCTAATCATGATGAGGGTCACTTCTTTTTTAAGCAAATGGATGGTTAGAAAAGTACCCTTGATGAAAAAAAATGCACGGGTGGTGGACCCCTTTTGGGCCCACCTGGTTTTGGGGTTGAAAGCCTCCTCTTGGATGGGTTTGCCATGAAAGTAGACTGGGCCAGGGATTCAATCCAAGGGTCGAGATCAACGATAAGATTCTCTATGATTATAATCCATTTAATTAGACCTCTTAAACCTCAGCTGGAACTTGTATCTACTGTTGGATTATCTTCGTCGCGACAGAATTAGCACCATTAAACCTACTTAAACTAGAAATAGTTACAAATAGCATGGGCCAAGTCATCTATATAATGGGCCCACTAGTTCTGCAACTGGGATGTAGCACAAGTTGAGGTTACTAATACACACATCTCAGCTTGAATGTAAATCCACAGAGGATTCTCCTCATCAAGATGGAATGATTACTCTTAACCTTACTTAGATTAGAATTAATTATTATTAAAGCATGGGTCAGGGTAATCAAGATGATGGACCCACTTGTGCAACTTGAGTGTGGCACATCACAAATTAATAAGTAGGTGTGTGTAGAGTCAGAATCCCATGACCAGCATTCTTAACAAACATGCATAAATAATGCCTTGTGGATTAGGAATGTGGGGCCTGGGGTAATAATTAAAAGTACATAAATTGTACTTAAACTAGCATTTGTTAGTATTTATTATAATAGTTTTTGCATTTTATGGGTTAGACACTTTGACAGATGTTTATGTTTCATCCTATTTTAACATGCTTAATGGAAGGGCTGCTGATGAGCTGGAGTCAGGCTGGATTGACATGGACTTGTATCTGGGCCTGATGAGGATATATCAGGACCTGATTCATGAGTCCAAATACAACATGAGCTCTAGGAATTGGATCCAAGGAATTTTATTAGGGTCATGGAGGCTTCAGTCTATTCAATAAATGGGTGAACCTGATATAGACCAAGAGCTCGATAAACGCCTAAATTAAACCTGATAAGGATCAAAATTACGATCTAATTCTAGTCTGATGAAAGTTTTGGGCCATTAACTTAAGTCTCTGTCTGGCTTGTTGGGCCCTTAAGAGAGTTTGAATCCAGTGTTTTTTGGACTTAATGTGGATGGATTCAAACATAAAATGAGTCTTCTAAGTTCTTTTCAAAGGTAAGGGTGTTGCAGCCTAAACTGTAGCTTGGGCCCTGAGGCTTTTTGATGTGGGCCACAGTAGCTTCAGGCTTCAGATTCTGCAATCTTTACAGAGGTGATTTGAGTTTCATAATTTTTTGAAAAAAAAAATAATAATGAAGCATGATCTGCAATTAATAAAGAAGGGAGAGCTAATGAAAGATGTTCCCATTTTTTGAATCTATTAATATATTGTGCAATATTTATGATAATATTTTGATTATGATATTTACAGATAGAAAATAGAAAAATATAGAGAGATTCAACCCCAAGATTCAAGCCCAATTGATGGTATAATCTTACATAGGATATATAGATAAAAGCACAGAAATTAAGAAAATCTTGTCATTAGCTTCTGTCAATATTATCCCTATAGTCCTCTAATGACAAGGACTTAAAATTTTTGGCTCATTTGGATCTTTGTAAACCAGTGTGCAGGTAACTGCTTAGACATCGCATTTGATAACCTGATTTTTCCCCAAATTAATTGTATTTACTCATATTATATAGCTCTTTATATACATTTCATGGCTTAGTTGAGAGGTAACTTTTTTTACCGCTGAGTGTGGGATACTCCATGAGCAATCCAACCTCCTTACAATCACAAACCCCCTATGAATTGGCACTCACCTCTTTGTTATACTTACCGTTAAATTGAATTTCATGAAAAATGTATCTTTCGAAATTGATTAGCTTTAAGTCCCCCAAATCAATGGTTGTGGTTATCTTATTGTGATGACCTTTGTCCAAAATCCTATCCAGAGTGAGGCTTTTTAATCACGCTATATTCTCATGATTGACATGTGTCCAAGTGGGTCGTAAATGGGGATTACATTTTTCCTCAGCGAGAGGCATCTCTTGGCAGAATGTAAGCTGTGAGAGGTACTGAGTTTTGGCTCAGCCATTAGAACTGAAATTTAGTATTAGGCTCAACCTATTCATCAATTAGGTTCAACACTTGGACCTAAAACCCTGGTTGGCCTAAAAGGGTGTGTTGGGCCCTACCCCTTCATACAGGTCCAGCCCATTTCTAGGGCATTGGAATGAAGAATGAAATGGACTAAATCAGACCATTTCAGTGTCTTGGGCCTTTCCATCGCAAGCCATCAGTTTTTGTTAGGTCATGGTGGTGTCTCATTTAATCAGTGGGTGGGGTCAACGCTTGTAGATCCAAAGCTATTATCACCCCTACCTCACAAACGGTTTTGGGGGCTTCTAAAAGAAGAGGCTTCTGTCTTCATTCAGGTGAGTCATGTGAGTGTGCTTTTTGAAGGACATCCAAAGACTTCATTTAAATCTCTATTCATCCATTGACAGCATTAATCATTTGAGCCAATCTCCCGTGCAACGCCTTCTATTTTATTACACTTGAAATGAGCTTTTGAGACTCGGACTTGGCAAAAAAAAAATAAAATTGTGAGGCTCCATGGTGGGCCCACCCATTACGTGGGAACTAGGTGAAGTTTACTTGAATCAGAGTTGGGTTGAGACTCATCTCACATAGCTGCCCTGAAATTGATCCCTAGATCATAAGTAAATATATCACTTATCCATCTAGTGAGAAAAAAAAGTTGGGTCTTTGACAAGATTTAGGCAAGATTGATGACATATAGGATATATAAATAAAGGACTCTAACAAATGTACTTGTTTTCACATACAATCATTTTGACTGCGCCTTCCTTTCCTATAAGAGTAAAATTTAGCTGGAGCTCATATGAGACGAACCAATTTAGGCTCATAAATTTCTCATTATACCAAGTCTCAAGAGGACTTGAACTCTATTTCTTCTGGATGAAGAAACCCAAGATGATATATGTGACAATCTATCACATTTTTAAAACATGGTTTCTGACATTGTATGATGAAGTTGAAAGATAACTAGTTTTCTTGTATTGCCAACTTCATGATTAAGACATCTTCCCTTTTGAATTGGTGTTTTATTGTGTTAAGTGCATATATTTACAAAGTCAATTCAAGGTAGGTCCCCTTCCCATAGCATTATCGTAGATTGAGGGGATGTGTTCAAATATCAGTATCAGCAGAGATAAAAAAACAGGCATGTATCAGCTGTTTTCATGAGTATCAGCATGGTTTTGTTTTGATCTAAAAAAAAAACAATTACATTCTGTAGTATTGATTTGTATCCAACATTATCAATTTTTGATGAAGAATTTCGTTACATCCCAACTTTATGGGGCCCAATTAGGTCCACCTTTGATCAATGCACCTCCATTCACACTCTTTATCCTCAATGATGATATGCACCAGCCTGTGGTGCCCTACCCACCACCGTCGGATTAAATCTCGAAAAAGTCTATGGTTATACATTAAACACATTATAAACTCTGGTATTTGGCTATCGACTTGATTGGACCCGGGTTAGTAATCAAATGGACCTTAAATGTGGATGCAGCTCAAACCCAGACCTAATTATCAAGTGGATCCAAAAGGTCTAATGAGGATCCTCACGTCCGTGGCCCCTTGTTGGTAGCCGCACATGTTATGGGAAACGGGCACTCCAGCCCCTAGTGCATCATGGTTGGAATGGGGGCGCCGGGTTCCTTTGACCCCTGGTTAGACGACCATTCTGGAAGCACGGTTTCAACGAGCACCAAGTAATACAGGTTTTCGAATGGGATAACCAAAGGAGCTTGACTACTTGTTGAACTCTAACCAGACGGTGGGCGGGACCAAGATAAGAGCAGTTTAGAAAACAGATCGAGCTTCACGCAGTGAAGAGAACGACACGATTAACTTGCATGAGCGGAAGTGGTAGACCAAACCTATCACCACCGTCCGATTAAATCTCAAAAAATATGGTGATAAATTCAAAACATTGGACACATACTTTGGGTTGTAAATGGATATCCGATTCTCCAATTACCCAAAAGTTCCAACTCGCAAAAAACCGGGTCTGGAACCTATTTTAGGTTCCGATTCATAAACGGGCCCGGATCTGGAACCTAATTTACTAAGGTTGCACAAAAAATCCAGTATCACTGCAAAACCGAACCGAACCGAACCGGGTGGTTCGGATCGGTCTATAGTAGATCGGTTCGGTTAACGATTTGAAAATCATAAAAATCGCTTACATCGATTGGTTATTGGTTTAAGCCCATGGTTAACCGCTTAAACCGAACCGACCGTATGCAGTAACTTAATATTGCTATTTTACTATTTTAGCGTTGAGGTTTCGTTTTTGACTGCTTTCAAAGTTAGATTCCACAACTCCATTATTACATCAACTCAACCATCAACACTGCCTCAGTGCATCTCCTCTAATATCTCAAATGCTTTTTAATAATTCATTCCAGATGGAGGGATTACTGTATGAGCTATTTTTCTTACATTATAATTCCTACCTCATTTCAATAAAAATTTTATTAGAAGGCTGCAATCTTGAGAATGCTAGAAAAGCCAATAGATCCTAATCTTTTGATAGTTGGTTTTGGTCTCACCTAACCAATGTGTTAAGAAATTTTCATTTATGAAAAATACAATGGATTCTGATACAGATTCCGTTTGTGTGTGACTTTTCTTGACATGAACTATTATTCTATTGTAATTCCAAATGGTATCATTTGGAATGAATGTTTCACTGTAAGCTGGTTAATGCTTCTTTTTTTTTGTGCGCTTGCATTTAGTCCAAACTCTCTTTTTAGAGTAAAATTATTATTTTTATGTGTTTAGTCCAGTTTGGAATGTTGGATTTTTATGTTTGCACTAACCATTGGAATAAATGCAAAGGACAGGGTATCATCATTTTGAATTTTTCAATGTCTGATTTTCAAAAAAAAAAAAAAAACAACGGTTTAACCGACCGAACCGTTTGGTTTGGTTTGGTTTGGTTTAAACCCTCTCTATCGGTCGGATCGGATCGGTTAATTAAAAAACCGACATGTTCGGTTTGGTTGTTGGTTTTAGTGTTAAACCGATCCGAACCGCCTATGTGCAGCCCTATAATTTACTGTTCCGATTGATAAACGGGTCCCGTTCTGGGTCCATATATGTTCCAATCTATGGACCTGACCCGGCATTATAAGTTTTTGATATTGCAATTTGTACTTTAAAACCAACTCTTTTTGGACATATAATACTGGATGTTGTAGAATTGATGCAGCACTTAAGTTGAATGATATGCTTATTTTAAGAAAAAAATGAAGAATAAAAAGAAAATAGAATTGATTTTGGAACTAGATTCAAGTCCTCTAAGTGGACTCGGTTCCGGAACCAGATCCGGGTTTTCTTATTGAAACCGGGTCCGGAACCAACAAAGCAGGTTCGGATTCAAAACCGGATCCGGAACCCGAACCGTTATTTTAAAACGGGCCCAGGTCCGGGTCCACTATGATTCCAATCCGGAACCATACCGTTGCAGCCCTACTGCTGTACCCAAGCTTATACAAGCCCAATCCATGTCTAAACTGAGGTCCTACTAGCATTCCAGATATCATTTTCTATCAGATGGCCACCAATCTAACGGTTTGGACTAATGTTCAGATTGTTAATATATAATCACCAATCCAACTAGATTGGTGATTATAAATATGATGATTTTGCCAGTGTGTTTGTGCAAAATAGCTCAAGGAATTGTATGGGCTTTGGCCCAAGTTATGAATATTCAGCTTGAGAGTGTATGTATTGGTCCATAATATGATGATCAAGACTTTTGATCGATTGAGATTGGAGAATCCTAGCCATTCAATATCTACCTCTTCGATAAGTTTATCACCCTTGCATTATGGATGATCTAAGACCATGTACTTATGTTCACACCATGAATAAATCTTGCCCCAGAGATTCTCCACGGTTAAGGTTAATGAGCCAGATTTGGGCTCGGCTCAAATGGACTCAGTTTGGGCCTGATAAGGATTTCGAGGCCTGAATCAGAGTTCAAATTTTGATAATGAACCTAGGACTTCAATTTGAGCGAGCTTAATAAGGGATAAGAAAGACCTTAGTCGGCCCGGCAAAAGATTGAGCCCGATAGAGGCCCTGTTGGGAATGAACTTAGGATTCAGTGAAGCTGGTAGGCCCATTGGACAATCGAAACCTAGAGTTAATCACATTTGGGTGGATCTTGGCTAGGACCGCAAATTAAAATCACCTTGGTACTTGGATCTATCTAGACTCTAGAGTAGGAAAAATTAACCGCCCAGGCCCAAGAGCTTACCTTTAGGCAGTAGCCATGAGAAACAACAAGATGAATGGTTTAAGTCTTTTGATGGATGCTCAGATTGCCCAGATGATTCTTGGCAATTTCTTCTCTAATCCTCTGGAGGGACCATCATTGGCTTTGAATAGCAATGCCAATGGCTTATCTGAACGGCTCCTTACCCGAGTGGTAAGGAGCGTCAGTGGCTGTCCAAATTCGAACTCCGGGTATACCACTTCTTCCCACTTGTGCGGGCTCTTTTTCACTTGTGTGAGCTTTCTTCTCACTTGTGCGGAGTGACGGCTACCTTCCCATGTGTATGCATGCAAGCTCTCTCTTGGGTCCCCAACCCCCTTGGCTGGGGTAACACAAAAAAAAAAAAAAAAAAAAAAAACCCATAAAGAGAATCACCTATTTTGAGAATTTAAACATGACATTGTTACCAATTATCATTACATAACCTTAGAAAAACTTGAGTTTAAACTTATAAAGGAATAAAAAATAAATTTTCTTTCTATCACTAATGCAAATGCCTGATAAGAATGATTCTAATCAATGTTTTTTTTTTTTTTTTCTTTTGCAAACGAGGGTGTCCGTTCTCTTCAAGAACCGACTATTTTCCTGGACACATGAAGTCCCAACCTCCCCCACACATCGGGTAAGTCAAGATTTTGCTTGATCAAGTGGTCCTAGGGAGAGAACGTGATGGTAATTTGCTCTAATAAGAGTTCGAGCACACATTGTTCTTGTCATACACTGGTATTATGTTTTAGTAAGAAGATTAAGCATATAATTATTAACATGATTCATTAATCACATCATTTATCATATGCTCAATCTTACTACACTACATCTCGGTTTTTCAATAATGGGCGTCATTATGAAGTTCTACACCTCCTTGGAATGAGACACCCAGGAATTCTCTAGCAAGAAGAAGAAGAAAAGGGAGGAAGAGGAAGAAGTAATAATGATTGGAGGAAAAAAAAAAAAAAAAACTTGTCTGGAATTCTTAAAATATTCTACAGGGTTCCAAAACACACAGCTCTAGAGCGGTAGTATGTGTTAATCATAAAAATTGGTCTATTTTTATCTCTTCTATTGAAACAAGTGTTCTAAATCAATATCATAAGGTCGTCTCAATAGAAAGTTAAGGACAAAAATGGATAGATTCTATCTGAGTGTAATGTTATTTGGAGAAAAGTTGTAAAGAAATGAGACCAGTGCCTCAATTTTGTCAAGATCCATCAGTGCCTTAAACCAAGGGGCAATATGAAAATAGAAAACTTTAGGAGTACATACGTAACAAAAGCAAGATGAACAAAGTGACATTGTTCACATTGTTGGACAGTCATGTTTTCTCAAGTTCTTGGGACAACTTGAAATCTTAACCATACTCTCAAAAAAGAGAGGGTAAAAAAAGTCAATGAACTCATGACTAGAATGTCACTGTATTTTCTACGGAAATCCAATCCCACAACATGAATTTGGATCCTCTACTCACAGCAGTTATGTGCACCAAGTAGCATTGCAATGGAGTTAGTGTGATGTGTATGGTTATGGGGAGGAAGGGAACAAAATAATTACATACTAGTAGAATCCATCACATCCAACCTTAGATGTTGAACTAAATAACTAGAGACTAGAAGATAACTTCCTTTGCCCTTTATTATGAGTCCAGTTTTTAAACCACTTTGCCATATGCAACCAATCAAAGGAATGGAATATCACATTTGTTGCTTTCCTTTTTGGTAAAACACTTGTTGGTTAATGAAGGTTGTGGAAGCATTGGAGCTTCAATCACAAGTAAAGCTACAACACACAGACTATTGATCTATGTATTGGACATGATCAAGCATGATCTTAGAGATCTTTAACTTAGAGACCAAAACTATATTAATAACTTGTGGTGATTAAAAAAGAGTAAGGATGGACACTCTGATCGTAGAACACCATGATAGATAGATTTTATCTTGTTGAGCATCTTCTCCCTAGAAGTTCTTCTCCTGGGACCCTTTCCCTTCTTGTGGTCTTGAGAATAGATGCAACATGGTGAAGATGGGAAGGTTTGGGAGTGAGTCCCCTCATGTGGGGATTCATACCCAATGATTTCTATACTCCATATATCCTAATATGCGTTATGAAACTTAAACCTATTAGAAAGGCAATTGAAAGGGGTAGGGGTGCTGGCCTGGGTTAGACCTTAGATTTTAGTTATCGGGCGGGTTCCAAGTCTAAAATTTGGGCCTGTTTAATATTTTGTCTGGGCTTGAATTACGTGATAGAAAGTTAAAGCCTGGCCTCGCTTGGCCAGATTCGAATTAGAGGTTCATATAGGATTTTAATGTTTCTAAAGATACTAATGCATTACTAATAGGAAATAAATTATACAGCTTAAAGTTGGCTAATTTATATTTATATGCCTATACATACCTCTCCATAGAGGATTTTTGAGGAAGAAACTATATACAGCTTAACTGCATAAATGACTTCAGAGGAAGAAGCTGTTAAGCTCGAAGTGATTTTTAGGTATGGATAGCCTTGCAAATGTCTCTACATTTTTAATCTTTTGAATGATGCTCAGATCAGGCACTTACAAGTGTGCCTTTGTTTGTAGAGTGGAATCGAGCCTGGATATGCCAAAGACCCTCTTGACCCAGGCCAATAAATAGAGCCAAGTGAGGGGAACCAAACTCATGGTTAGGCCCACTAGCATGAAAAAGCACATGGGCCCACCACTATCCCCAGCATCCACAAGATTCTTGGGAGTATTCAATGGTCCAAACTATCAAAATCATGGTCCCCCAGTGCAAAAGGATTTTGCCAGAGGCTCTGGAGTCTGGACCCAATTGTTTTCCTCCACTATCAAGAGAATCCATGCACCGGATTTTGATGCAGATCTTGTGCAATCTTGACCAATGGATGCATGCCTTACAAAGGAAAAGTCGATGTCATAAAAGCCCATCCCACCAACAAGGAGAGAGATGGCAACCATTGAATGCAGATCAGAGAGGACAAGACTTTCCCCATGTGTGATGTAATGATATTAGGTCATTCAGCCAATAGAGACCGATGGCTTCCAAACTTTTATGAATAGTAAGTTTAACTGCCTTCACTACCAAATATGGGACAGCCCATGCCATGAATGATATCTAACCATGATTTGATGCATTGGGCTAAATTCAACCCTGTATTTGATTCATCTAAGACTTTCAATGGATGTATCTTTTCATGTCCTTGTTCTTCTTTGCTGGTTGAATTATTTTTCCATTATCTACCCAAAAGAAGGTATGCATCTTCTCATGCATGTCATCTGAACTGTAACTGTCTCTGTAGATAGCATTTGTGTTAAACCAATATATTCTCTTATTACAAATGTTCTTCATCCCTCTCAGTTCACTCTAATTGAGACAGGAAGACCTTTTGAAAGAAAAAGGAAATTCATAAGTCGGTAAGATGGAAAATATCGCAGATGCTTTAGCTGCAAAAAAATGACCCCATCTCAATATGAGATCTTACTATCCTCATTATTAATGGTCTTGGTCAAGACCATTATGCTCCTATTATCATATTATTTGATAAGTGTGACACTAATTTTAATTAATGAACAGTTTCTAAGATTTCTTACATTTGAAATGAGGCTTGAAAGCTATTTACAATTGCAGGTTGTTGGGTCGGGTCCTTACAAGTTGACTTCCAAGCAACAAAATGTTGAAAATTGAAATGCCCATTTATTACGAACCGGGTCGGGGAAATCATCGTGGGGCCCACCTATTGATGATCAGATTCGTTAAAGTTGAATTCAATGCCTAGCATATTCTCAAGTTTTCCTGGAATAGGATTTGATCCCACTGTTAGACTGAACAACTGTTTGATAGTACAACTAATGCATGGGATTCATGTTGCATAAGATTGTGCAAATCACATTATCTATCATGTGTTCAATCTTATGGTAGAATCAAATCCTATTGAAATAGTTAGAGGGTATGCTACCAGAGGAGCTTACTTTCAAATTTAATAGTTCGGATTATCAGTATATGGGGCCATGGTGAGTTCTACACATCCCACTCATTGGAAGCGTACAAGAGGCCACACAAGGGATCTAAGCTCTTTGTATGATCGGACTCAAAATTCTTACAGTGAAATTGAGTCAAAGTTAACTTGGAAATGAGTTTGGAACTGACTATGTTTGTCTTTTGAGAGGTAAAGCAAAATTCATGGAAAAGTATTTCTGATTGTCAAATTTTACTTAAATCATGGAGTAGAAAAGTAAAGTCCCTACTACCCTTTTTTTTTTTCTGACTGATGGCGGAATATCTAGGTGCATCTTTTTGTTTCATCTAGGCTTCCTGATGTGGAGAATACACCATGATCACAAGGTATGTGCTTGCCTATCCAAAAGGCTAATCGGATTTTGAGGTCACATTAGGACCCATTTGGCGTCATTTAAATGTATTCTTACACTTCTATAAACCAAACTCTAGTAACCAAGGTGGCATGTGTCGGGTTTTTGGCTAGTCCAAGCTAAACTTGAATTATAAAAACACTGTCCCAAATATGAGGCAAACCCACTTCTATTGAATTGGAATTCAACCCAAATTCTAGCAGGGCGAACTCACAACCCACATAATGAAAGTTGATCCACGTTAGACCTACAAGTTTTTTGAGCTACATCCAAGCAAATGAGTCTAGACCCTCTAAGTATCTCGGTCACGCTTCCCATGAGTTAGGGGAGTGCACTCAAGGAGAAGACCATCTTTCACTTCAATCAAGAGCACTAATTTTTATTAAAGTAAATTTGAGGACATTCCATAAAAGGGGAGGACATTCACTTTAAGAAATAAGATTTTTTTTTCTTTTAAATAAAAAATAAGTACAGTTTATGTATGAGCCCCATTGTGCATTGAAATATAAATCATGTATTGATAATTATGCGTTTTCATATAAACCATACCCCAAACCCAACCCAGTCCTGAAGGGTTGAAAAAATTATAAATCTACAGATTTACCGGATCCATACTCTAGAACCAGCCCAGACCTGGAGGGTTTAGAAAATTAGAAAATCTTGCCAACGATTAGAGTAGTGGAGAAGTTGCACAAGACGGAAAATTAGAAAAATCTGCATGTTTTCTTCTAAATAGAAAATCTGCAGGTTTCCCTCTACTTTGAGCCGAGGAAAAGTTGGATGTGTGGGAAACTAGAGTATTTGCAAGTTTCCATTGCATATAAAGCGGGAATTTGATGATGCGTATCCCAAAAGAGAGGTAGGCCGGATGTGCAGGTATTCCTCCGCTTAGAGCAGAGGAAAAGTTGCATAGGGCGGATTTTGAAGATTTATAAGTTTTCCACCACTTAAAGCAAAGGAAAAATTACATAGGGCGGATCTGCAGATTTTCCTCTGCTTGGAGGAGAGGAAAAGTTGCATAGGCAGCAAAGCTACATTTTTGGCAAACTACCGTCATCTTGTGTACTTAAGGTCAACCTAGCATAAGTTCAACAAGAACTTGACCCACACAATATTGAAATTCGGTTGTGCTCTTAGGCCCGTGGGCTAAACTAGAGCCTAACTTTTTAGCTTCACTAGCATATTTAGTGTGAATAACATTATATATGGTTTTCAATCTAGATGGGCCTCAACCTTTTATTTTAGGGCTATGGCTAGGTGTAGTCTTAAACTTAGGTCGAGTTACCAAATGGGTCAAGGTTCACAATCCTTGGCCCGACTAGACCTAGAAAATAAAAGGGCATCATGGCCTGCTAGCAAGAGTAGCAGCAAGGGTACTCACGAAATAAAATACATCCACGGAACCTGAAGCCCATCAACATCCTCTTAAGCCCAAACATGGAGCCCAAAATCACTGACTTTCTGGCATCATCATAGTGGATTATATTTTTATTTTTATTCTATTGCGAACCTTGCCGTCGCAATGGTATGATAGGAAGATTCACTAATGTTATGGAAGAGGTCATTACTTTCTTCAGATAAAACTTTTCTAGAATTTGGCGTGGTGCATTTTTTAAAATAAAGAGGTGCAATGCTTTAGAGGAAAGAAATTAAATTAATTTTCCTCCGTTCAATAAAAAAAATGGATTATTTCATTCACACAATAAAGGATTCCTGTGGAGTGCGAAGTCCCAATATTAACAAACAACTCTCGGCTTTTACACACACACACACAAAAAAAAAAAAAAAAAAAAAAGGAGGAAAGTCTCATGGAATTGTGGTCTTTCAGTCTCTTTCTCCTTTTTTTCATTTTTTCTTCATTTGAGGGGGCGACGCAATTAATAGATAGTTACTCTTGGGACTCAATAAAATCAGATTAGTATAAGAGGGTCCGCGCTACGCTCAAACTACTATGGTCCAGAATCCAATTTGTATTTTGGTTCAGAATCCAACTGTAGTCTAGACAATAGCAGTTACTGGTTCTGATATTATCGTCCAGACCTCTTTGCTACCAAGACCCTGGAATATTTCACCATGACAAAAGTTTTATCACTTGACTCTTAGACTGCAAAACTTTGAAAAGTTTTGGTTTGTCCCATTAAACTCTACGAGACATTGTTTCAGAGGTTCTTATTATTTACCATCAGGCAATTTGTTCGACACAAAGGGAAATAAGTTTTCAAACAGCACATCAATCATTGATGCTCATTTTCTACTTGGTCGAAGCAATGGTTGTTAAGCACATCAATGCTCAATTCTTTTCTAAATAAGGTAGACTGATATAATCATATATATATATATATATATATATTTTTATATATATTGGGCTAGTTCAAAGATTTTAAGATGGAATAGTGTTGGTACTATAAATCAAAATTGATTATATCTGTTTTTTGCATGATAATCGTCTCCAAAATCAAGATAAATCCAATAAGAATCGAAATTTTCAATTCCATCATGCAAAAAACAGATATAATCAACTTTGATTTGTAAAACCAACACTATTGCAGCTTAGAATAAATGAAGCTGTAGCTTAAGGGAGTCTTACTATAAATATATACAGTTGTGCTACTTGTCCTGAATTCGGTCCCGAATTTGGGACCGAACATAACACTTATCCTTTTTCTCTTTCCCACTCGCCCAAAAGTCAAATGCCCTCACTCTCTCTACATATACCACGTGGTGATTCGGTCCCTGAATTCGGGACATTTAGACTTTTTGAAATATATATATATGGAGAGGTAAAGAGACATAATCATAAAAATCAGAACCAGTCCAATGGCAACTGTTGGTCATGGACATGACCTATCATTCACTTGGAATGCTGCACCAACGTACAAAGGAGCTACCCTAACCATTCAATCATTGTTGTCAAATGAATATTTAAAATAGAAAATGAAAATTAAGGGGGGTCATATTCGAAGGTAAAACTATATGGAGACATGTGTCAAAAACATGTCCTTTTCATGGCACTTCTTTCAACTCATGGGGTCCACATTTTGGATGGTCTGGATCAATGGAAACATTCCACATACCCTAATTCTTTCCAAGGCTCGCTGTCTCATTGTAGTCAATATATAGTGCTTACCATAATTCTCCTACCTTCAACTTATAATATAATCAATCCCATTCAAATCAACCAGCTTTGGAAAATGACCTCTTTATCTTTTTCAACGCCCAATGGCGATTGTAGGACACCCAAACGGACCCCTCTTTCTAATAAACTGTTGCAAAAACATCCATTATGATTTGAATGGTTTTCATCATTATATTATCACAATTAAGTGAATTTATCATCTGAAAATGAATTTATCAATATAGAAACAAGAAGATTTTCAAAAAAAATAAAAAAGTAAAAGAGAGGTAGAAATAAACTAAAACCTCTCAATTGGTCAAGACTATCAGCATTATGATGAGATATTGAGTTCTATATTTTTAAGAAAATTTTAATACAAGCTAAGTAGATGCCCAAAGTTAAAGATTTTTTAAATACAAAAAAGGGGCCAAGTTAGAGTAAGTTTTATATAAGCTAAGTGAACTTGAAAAGAAAGAATTCTCTATAAAATCTGTAATGTTGATGGATTATTCCACCCAATTCCCCAAACAATTCACATAGTTTGTAAGTATGAGGGAGTAAGGTTGATTACAAAGCAGTCTAATGCGCCTAAAAAAGGAAAATCCGCATATCTCATAAGAGTCACCCTCACAAGAGCATTGGCAATATTCACAGGGAATTTTTTCGTCCCAGAATACCACAGAAAAGAAACTGTGCAAGATTAGTGATGAGTGCCTTTTATCATAAGAGTCTTGCTTTTGTGGACAGTAGAGGAGAAAAACACCTCATCCCTCGTGCAAACACCATAGGTGAAACTTTTGCTTATATATCAGTAGAATTTACAACCACGAGCATTTTGCATTTTGTTTTCACAAAGCTTTTTATCCCAACCATCAATTGTCATCAAATGGGTAGAAATTGTCTTAAACTAATGCTACCTTTAGTTGTTTAAATAATTTAAATCTTTGTGATATCTATCCAATATTATCTAGATAAGGTTGCTATTTACTAGTAATTAATGCAAATTTTGTATTCAAGTTTTAACAACTCTAATCAATTTAGATAGCCAATTAGTTGAGTTTGGTACGAGTCATGATAAATCTAAATATATCCTGATATAGGTTTATAATTTGTGATACCAAGGCTCTCTAATGACGGATAAGAGTTTGATTGAATTTACAATTAAATTTGTTTAAAATATTATAACAAATACTAAATTATATATTTCGATATATGCAAGATATTTGAATTCACTGCCCTGCATCTCTTCAACTAAATAGTTGTTTGTATCATATGAAATTCTCATCAACTCAACTCAAGACTTTACTTTATATATACCGAATGTATCTTGTATTTAGTTAAGTTGAGACTATACTTTAAAAATATGATGTTTAGTAAATGACAATTTACTCAAGTCATAAGACTTTAAAAAGCGTCTTACATGTCTGTCCTGAATTAGAACCCAGACAGACAGGCAGGCACTTTTCCTCACCTGAAGCTGTGACACCTAACCATAGCCCCACCCCCCCGGCCCAGAGGCCCTGCCCCCATAAGCTGGGGTGCCAAAAGAAAGTAAATGACAATTTACTTTCATCACCTACACAATTGAGCGTAGACAAATAGTTTATCTGTCCGAATATAATTTATATGATGATCCTCAGCCTCCAGAAAGAACTCTCATTCTATCTCTATATAGCGAATACAGTTGCCTACCGAACCTATTACATTCAACATTTGCTAGTCTGAACACATGTATGATATGATCATCTTCTATCCAATATTTATCTGTTAGCAATAGTGGCAGACATTACCAAAGAAAGAAACACATCTCCCAACTCAAAACAACTCGGCCCAATCCTCACATGCCAACAACAAGAAGTAGTGTCAAGTCAAAGACAATGGTTAGAGATATGTCTAATTCCTACCTACCGAACATTCAAATGCAACTATCCTTATTTTCGATGCTTACCACTTAAAGATATAATCCAAACCATCACATATGTGTTTAAGGAAGATGGAACTGAGCTCCAATTATAAACTCACACTAAATCATTGCCCATCTGATCGTTTATCGACCGTTGGCTTAACTAACAAATAAAGAATTGCATATATAAAAATACTAAACTTGGAAGCCAACAAAACACTGATTGAAATGATATTTAGGCCAGTTTAATTGGACATGAAATGTCTTTAATATCTCTTTACAAGAGAAATTGACTTGCATCTAAATGGACTCCATAAGGCAGTGGTATATTTCAACGCAAAAACCGGGTTTTTGGGCAACCCATATCGATAGGATTGATAAAAAGGCTATAAGAAAATAAAAGTAGAACTTAGGTAACGATGCTTACTCCATAAATTAGGGTAGACGTGTACGTGGAATGTCGTTAGTGCTGCTTTCCAAATATAACCAAACCAAATAATTAGAAGCATCGGAATATGGAATTTTTTTGGTCATGTACTCATATTCTATTGGGGTCATGTCGCCTTGATGTTTCCATTTTTATATTGGGACCAGCATCATCAAGATGGGTCGATATCATTTTCATGCTTAAACTCTCATAGGGCACACCTAATTTTGTACCAATTAGGAGTGGTGTAGATTTAAAGGACACATCATCATCATCAGATTAGATTAGATTTGGGTAAAAACTCAAATCAATCAGATTTTATTCTAACAAGTTTCAATAGTTTCTTAGCTATGCATTTTGCATTTTCAGGGAAATCCCTCTCAAATGAAAGTATATTCGATGAGAGTGAGGTTTTTGGGTCGGTGTTTAATATCAGCTTATGGAAGAATGGTGAGTGTGAAGGGAATTGATTGATCATGGTAGGCCCACTGAACATGGTGTGGAGAGTGCATGAAATATCGTGTCAACTTCGGGTTAATACTAGAGTTAGCCAATTTCATTGCTCACTTATGTTTCAAAGTTCATACCCTTTTACCAATATCCTCATGATTGAGTGGTGTTTTGCACCTTGGTAACATACGCCATGTCTAGAATTAACCCTAGGGTCTTCATTGTTGGTAGTATATTTACTCCAAATTCGCATGCTTTTTCAATGAGTCTTTTTTACTGGCCTTCCGAACAAGTTGAGAATGAAATTTTGGCACATGAAAACGCATGAATGCCTATTTCCTACCTGTATTTGTTCTCTAGTTAGATTCCTTCTTGCTTCTTCCTTTTTTTTTTCCTAATTCATTTTGTTTTAAAGAGAAGTTAATGTCTTTATAGATCCAATGAATCTCTTCTCTCGTAAAATCTTGTCAAATGTTAGGAACCGACATGTGACATGGCATGTATTTAATTCCACATTCAAATCATAAAGAAACTTGGGAAATTTTCAGAAAAGTCCTTAACTTTTGGATGATCTTAAAAAACGGGTCAAAAGAATTCAATATTTCAAAAACGTATGAAAATTTTGAAAATTTATTTCAATCAGGATCAATCCGGCAATCTATACCCACTGTCAACAACTTTGTATAAACAAAAACTCAAAAAAGACAAAAATGCCCTTTGTGAGTAGTAAGTAGGTAAAAGGAGAATTTTCAAAACAATCATAAACTTTTTAGGTGGTTTTCAAAAAAGGATCAAGGAATTGAATATTTCAAAAAAGTATGAAAGTTTTCAAGACTTCTTTCAATTAGGTCATGTTGATCCATCCACTCTCGACAGTTTTTTTTTTCTAATTCCAAATGAAAAAAATCCATTTGATTTCATTCATTCTCCAAAATGTCGGACCAACTATAAGATCACTTTTGGTTGTTCAAAGTCACTTATATAACACAATGCATTTATTGCACTGAAATTTATGCTAATAATTAGAGTGCCCAACTACTGGATTGATCATAACATGAAAACTGAAATTAACTATTGACTAAGTTAACAATTAGAGTGCTCACCTAAAAAGTTTATGATTGTTTTGAAAATTTCTTTTTTACCTACTTACTACTCACTAAGGGCACTTTTGTCCTTTTTGAGTTTTTGTTTACACAAAATTGTCGGCAGTGGGTATAGATTGCCGGATTTGACCTGATTGAAATAAATCTTGAAAGTGTTCATACGTTTTTGAAATATTGAATTCTTTTGACCCTTTTTTGAAAATCACCCAAAAGTCAATGAATTTTTTAAAAATTTCCCAAGAAACTAAATAACTAGAAGGGTCCTCTTCCTAGGGATGGCAATGGGTCAGATTGGGTTCAGATTGGTCTAAATTCTCACTCAGTTTGAATGACAAATTATATGCCCCATACCCAACCAGCCCCATGACCGCCACGGGTCAAGATTGTGAATAGACTTTTTTTACATTTTAAAATACTGAAGAGCTCTTGTAGGCATAGATTTCGATCCCACAACCCAAGTTTTTTCTCTTTTTTTTTACATGTATTTTTTAGAGCACAATATTACAAACTTGGGTCGAAATATTTACTTAATAATTATATGATATATAAATACATAGGGTGGGAACGTCATACATACCAAAAGCTAAATCTTTCTCAACCCAATTAATTCACTACCAAAGCCGATCCTAATAGGAGTGGGTAGAGGCAAGTCTAATTTAAAACCGATCGATTGCCATCCATCCCTCTATTGTAGCTTTGTTGTTTTCGGGGTATCAAGGGCCACCTATAGGAGGAGAGTGCCTAAGTTCCTTCTTTTGAATGAGCAGTTAAAAAGAAGAAGAAGAAAAAAAATAAAGTTAGAAAGCCCACATTCTTTCTCCCAAGGTGATCGTGAGTGGGCTGATCATAATCTACTACGTCATCATGGGCAGCCCTTACCTTGGTATAGGGTAGCAGCCCCACATTCATAGCAGGCTGCCCGTGATGACATGGCTAACTGTGATTGGTCCATTCATGGTCATCGTGGGGGAGATCCTCATAGCATCCGGACTCCGTGGAGCAGTAAAGAAAGAAGTATGTAAGGCTGCTTCATATGAGTTTAAGGTTAGCTTTTCTTATTTGTTTATGTCTGTTTTGATGGAAGTTTATTTATTTTTATTTTTTTTGCTATAAATGTTTTGATAGAAGTTAATATTAGTTTAAGCCACTCCCATCTCTCTTTTGCTCAATGGTAGAATCATGTCAACATTTTAAAAGAAGCACTTCACATGAAAAATGCTTGTTATGATGGAAGTAATAAGGATATATATGAAGAAATGCAACGTATTTAAAGCCTTAACCAAGGATAGACTTAAGCAACAAGAAATTCATATAGTTGACTTCAGCATGATTGGGACAAGGCTTTGATGATGATGATGGTGGTGATGGTGGTGATCCTAATATGAGAAAAAAAAAACATTATATTTGAAATAATTTCAAGTCAATTCTTAAAACATTATGGCGTAGTTGTTTGCAGGGAGTTTATAAGTTCATAAAACATGTTCAAGGTTTTATCTCCTTAACAAATAGTTTATTAGGGGTACTCAATACTTACAAAGAAGTAAAGTGCTTTTCAAACTTGTCTTACTTTTTACGTAACATTTTCATTACAAAATGAATTAACCAAAAAAAATTCAAGAGGGACTTATTGTTAGGAAAGTCTCACATCTCTATCACCTAAGTAATGGGTTTGACAAGCCATCATATATCTGTTCTCTATCGCCCAAGTAATGGATTTGACAAGCCATCAAATATCTGTTTGGTCCATCCACCTATCATCTTAAATTTTTGAATCGGTACGTGATATCTTACACCAAGTTTGCCCGTCATGCCACGCTGGATTCATGACATTGGCCATCCATCTGGTTTAGTTTAAACCAGACCTAAACAAAGAAGCATGTCACTTCCATACTCCATTGCAATGGCCCTTGGTGTCCATCCTTATGTGCATGTCTCTTCAGTCAAACACCACCCAATCAAGCCTCTTAAAGAGTCATTATCATAGCCTTCTGAAAGAAGATTGATTCCGAATCAACTCGACAAGGCAACTTGGACTCTTTAATGCTAGAAAGCTGAGTCACTCCTTCCCACCCGCCGAAATGCGTATGTATTTTTTTCAAACTAGGGCATGCCGCACCTGACTCCACCTAAATCTTATGTGACTCATCCATATTGTTAGTGTATTTGCTGATGTAGCACAGTACATGATGTTAGATATAATATATGAATCTAAAGATAATAGGATCAACCTTCGTTGGATTTATAACTATCTTTCTTCCCTTTCTACATGTCTTATTGATATAATTTCAAGCAGATCCTATTAAGTGAAGTGAGTTAATCTAAATTATATATATAGGTTAATTTTAGGGGTGTGCTCATGGGACGGGCCGGCCCTGGTCAAACCTAGGCCAAGCGTACTTTGGGCTGGGATAGGATTCTTTGGCAGAGAGTGTGTAGCCCGGGCCAGCCCAAATGAAAAACACAATTTAAGCAAAAACAAATTTTCCAATAGGAACGGGAACTTGAACATTGGCACTTTCACAAATGTGCACAAGTCGCGACCAATTGATCAAGCTACACATGGGCGGCGCTACATTAATCCCAGTGGGGTCAATTGACCCCACTGAGATCTAGAAAATATTACAAAAAAGAATTTCTTTCATAAATTGAACTTGTGGGAGTTTTTTACCCTACTCAATGCTTAAGTTAATGGGCCATCCGTCTACCTAAACGAGAAAAATAATAATAATGGGTCTAACTTTTATTTTTTGAAGAAAGTTAATCGCCCGTCTGTCCATCTAAACAAGAAAAATAATAATAATGGGTCCAACTTTATTTTTTGAAGAAAGTTTTCTTTTTTAGATATTCTGTCGGAAACTCTTTATTTACTGTAACTTAACCTCTAAATACCCTCCATGTTTAGACATTTCTATTTATTTTTATTTGAGAATTCAACGTTATCTTTCTATTATGAAATTCAACGTTAACTTTAGTGGGTTTTATCATGACCCCTCAAAATTAGCCAAAAATCATAAGCTTGTTAGTTGGAAGTTCCCCCATCTCTAATAAGTCTCAGTTTTTAAAAAGACGTTCAAATTTGGACGATTGGAGTCCTTGGAAATACATGGCCTTCCAGGTGGGGCCCATGCAAGAGGAGCGTCTTCATGTGGATGAGTGTATCACATCCTTATATGCCTGCAGTGACATTGCATTCTACAACTTTCTGTTTCTCTTTTTTGGTTCAATGAATTTTTCTCTTCCAGCAAAAAAAAAATAATAATAATAATAATAATAATTATTATTATTATTGTTGTTAGGTGAAACTTAGCAGAGTCATGTTCAAATTCTCAGGTTTGTTCGGTCTAACCCCTAACGACACACAACCAATCTTTCTCTTCAAAGTTGAATGTTGGTTGCAAAAATAACCTAAAAAAAAACCTCAATTCTAGCTTTAGGAGAAGCCACATTAGCTTATTGGGGCCAATTTGTGGATGTGTCCTTTCAAAAACACATAATATATGCATTTTCAATAAAATGTGTCTCTTGGGGAAAATATGTGTCTTTTCAGTAAAATGTCTCTTGGGCCCATTTGTGCGGTTGTAATATAATTCAAAGGGATGCCTTCAACTCTATAAATTAAAGTTATTTTTAAAGTTTTTAGAGGATTTTACGAAAAGATTCTCATTAAATGAGTGTTGCACGAAATAATGCCTCCTAATTCGGGCAACACAAATGAGTACTTGAGAGGAGTGACGCTAACGTTGCTCGTGTCTAATTAAGCGACGATAGCGTCACTTCCCATAACTACGGGAGGAATACTTTCGTGCTACGTGAGTTAAGATGCACTATTTCGTGCAACCCCCACGTAATGAGAGTTTTTTAGTAAAATTCTCAAGTTTTTATTTAGTATTCAAAATGAGCACAAATTCATATGAGTCATTTATTTTGTGTATGCTAGCATAAATTTAGCTATGAAAGGTTTGATTTTCACAATTTTTTTGTTGATTTAAATTTTTTAATTAGTTTGTTATAAATAAATTTATAAGAATGGGATCTTAATTTTAATATATTATTCAGGACTTAATCCGTGAGAGTTTCTCATCTTAAAAATAAGTATGCGTTGATAAGCTTGGAATCAGGGTTTTAAAAGCCTACATTGGAGGCTTTGAGTTTCAGTCCTTCTAGTTTCTATTTGAAAGTACATATTTTTTGTGGGACTTGAAGGTGCGGAACTATTCACGTTTTAAAAAACAGAAGCTTGACCCTTGACTCGGCAGAGGTCGAGTCAAGTCGAGTTGGCCAAGTTCCCTTCTATTGAGTAAGAAGCTGAGTTGGTGGTGTAGCAGCAGAAGGGGGGGTGGAGGAGAGGTGTTCTTAGTCATAGGACTTATCTGGCATATTTCTTAGGGCATGTTTGTGTACCCTAAATCCACAGAAAAGGTACCCCTTTTCTGCGGAAATGGAGTTTTTCACGCGTTTGGTGTGACAAAAGCCCGTGGAAATGGTTTTCCGCCACGTCAGACTTTTCATCGTCAAAGTCGGAATTGGGTTTCTGATGGGGGGGTGTCGGACTTCCACTTCCACAGAAAACCTCCCCTGCTATATAAAGCGCTTTTCTTCACTGTTCCTCAAAATCAAATGAAAAACCAAACCGTCTTGCTCTGGCAATTTCCATCTCGATCACCATCATCTCAGGCTATCTCCACTTCTGCTCTAATGCACGAACAAGAGAGATTTTTTTCTCTAGGGTTTTGATCTGTTAGGGTTTGGATCTAGGGTTTCTTCTTCTTCTTCTTCTTCACAGAATCTTGCCATGGAGATTGCGAAGCAGGCGAAAGAAGCTCCGAGGATGAAGAAGAAGAGGAAGAACCAGACCCCGGAAATGGAATTCCGATTCGCCATTGACACCTGCTCAAAGAACAACGATCTCTCGACTGCTCTCTCTCTCTATGAGAAAGTCGTCTCCGAAAACCTGCATCTCAACTAGTACCACTTCAACATACTCCTCTACCTCTGCTCCAACTCCCTACAGAGAGAATCCGTCGTTGATAGCGGTTTTCGCATCTTCGATCACATGCTTGCCAGCAAAATCACACCGACGGAAGCAACAATCACAGCCACTGCTCGCCTCACAGCTGCAAAATGCGATGGGGATCTCGTATTTGAATTGGTTTCTGATCTCTCTTTGTTTGACAGGAAAATATTATTTGCAATTAGATTAAGGAATGGGGATTTGAGGTGGAACGATCTCTCATTAGGTTGCAGTTAGGTTTGGGAATGGGATGATCTCTCTTGTTCTTGGATTGGAGCACTTAGGTTTGGGAGATCATCTCATTCTTGAATTTGAGCTGGGTGGTTTTCAGGTTGCTGGGTGGTCGGTTGATGCTTTTGGGGCATGATGGCTGGGTGGGGCAATGTGGTGATTTACGGCTTCAATGTGAGGAGAGCTTGATCCAAGGACGATCATGATGATGGCCAGGTTGATGATGAGAAGGTGATGATGATGATTCCACAGTGGCACCAAACACAATAAGCACCGATTCATTGAGGAAAAAAAAATTCTCCAAACATGAATTTTTAACTTCCACTGAAATCTATTTCTATGGTATTCATTTACCATGGAATTTGCTGACGTGGCAAATTCTTCATTCCGTGGAAAAGACTTGTACACAAACGTGCCCTTTGCCACGTCTCCTATAATAAAGGGTCCTAAACTTAGGTCCAAACTCTGCTGGCATATTTCTTAGCCCCGTTTCCTATAATAAAGGATCCTAAACTTAGGTCTAAGGTCAGCTTGGACCTTCGCCCATTTAGATTCGACAAGCTAGTTCTAAAAAAAAAAAAAACACACACACACACACACACATATATATGCTCCTATGAGAGATATATCTCACCTTATATGAGAGATAGGGGTATGTAAGGCCCCCCACCCAATCTCTCATTTAAAGTGAGATCTTCTCATAGGAGCACCTCCCATATATAAATACCATCCACAACCTTTAATTTGTCGGATTCAAGCATAGAGTTATAAACCCATTAGACTCTTATAGGGCCTCCTCATATTTAATTGAGGAATTTACCTCATAAATCCTTGTAGGACCCCATATCACTCTTGAGGTCCCAAAACACCGTATATATGGATAAGCTCCTCAATGTGCTTTTTTTTTATATATTTTAAATGGTTGATATCGACCATTCTGCAGTACCCAAATAGAAATTGGATTTCTCATAAAGGAGAAGAGGGGAGGGGAGGAGGAGGGAGAAGAGGGGAGGCATGGTGTTGCATAGGGGTGGTGTTTCGTCAACTTCATCATGAAAAACCATAACATTGACCATAGGAAGAGAGCTCTGAAATCTACTTCCTCCACCCAGATGGAGACTTACTCATTTCCTCAAATTCCTTATCAAACAAACCCCAGCTGCTGAAAACCCAACTAAATGACCGTTCTCTTATATGACCCTCTAACATATTTCTGGTCTTACTCATAATCGGTATCTCCACCAAACTCCGACTCCAACAAAAACACTGTACTTAGTACCGTTCTATTAAAAAAACCTAAGAAGTCACTCACCAGCACTCAAAAAACCTTGTCTGCTGAAACCCACTTCAACAAAAGGTTAATCCTACAAAGAAATACTAATTCTCTGCTTATTTCAAGAAAAACCCAACAAACCAATTCTCAAATTGACAACCTTCAGTCTAAAATAGTAAAACCCAAATCCCCTATATATACAAAAACGCACCTTAAGGACCTTATCCATATATACGGTGTTTCTGAAACCTCAAGAGTGGCATGTGGTCCTGCAGGGTCCTATGCAGTAAATTCCTCTATTTAATTTATATGTAGAGCACAAACCCACATTACATACATATTCAAATGCTTATGTACTATACTACTGTCTACTAGGTATAGGCCACATACATTAAGATAAAGCTAACATAATATTGAAAGTACAGTATTTAAAAAAGAATATATGATTTCTCATCATTTTTAAAACGTTCAAACTTTTTCTGTAGCAGTGAGTGCAGCCTAATCCAACTTGTTAAGGCCACTGTTGATATAGTAATTTCCAAACTTTTTGCTATTTTATAAAATAGAGTGTGAACTATATTAATTAGAATAAAACTGCAGTGACTTCTCAAATATGGAAGACTTTAAAATGAACATGAGGTTCGGACTTCCATGTGTGATGCTGTAGAATTAGGCTCTGAAGGAAAGGTCATATATCTTTGTGTAATGTTGATTAGGGGTGGGCAAAAAAAAAAAAAAAAAAAAAAAACCGAAAAAACCGTCCAACCAACCGAACTGACGATTAAGAATGATATTTTATGATTCAGTTATTAAAATAAAAAAAAATTGTGATTCACGATTCAGTTATGGTTTTCAGTATCGACTCACGGTTATTAATCAAACCATAAAACTACTTTCCAAAAATACACGATTAACCGGACCGTTGCATTAATAAAAATAAAAATAAAAAAACTAAGGGGCTTAAATGAAATAAAATGACTTAAGTTATGACTCATTTCCCACTCTCTCCTTTGATAATACAATTATTTTGTGAGTTGGATTATACTTGTCTTATATTTCCTAGAGTTGTATTACATGACGGTTATGCTTATTTCTGTAAAAAATAGTAGTGTTGTTTTTGTTTGGCATGTAAAAAATGATAATGTGGTTTTGTACGCAGACTTAAAGGGAAAATATAAAAACTTTTAAGTGAAAATTAACAATTACGGCTACTGTTTTCAAAAACCGAAAAGCGTAAAATACAATAATATTAACTAATTTTTCAAAATAAACGGTTACCAGAACCGTTGCATCCCTAAAATTGCAGATAATCCTTTTCATGGCCTATAAAATCAAAATCATCTCTAATAAAATTAACAAGATGTTTGTAATTACTAGGCCTCACTGCCAGCCCTACCTGGGCTACTAGAAGGAAGCAAAGAAAAGTTGTAATGCAGAAGCAGGAAATGATCACCATCCTCACTCTGTGTCATGATTGAAAGCGGCCCCCACCACATGAACCATCAAGCAAACCAATTAGTTGGCACAAAACCATCCATCCTCATTCTCAAACCGTACATGCACCACCACCTGTTGAAGAAGTGATGTAAAAAAGAAAAATTGTGTCAGCCGTCGGTAATTAGGCAACCACATGTGGGTCCCACTTCCCATCCAATCCACATGCTGCCACGACAACCACAGCCATTCGTCTGCGGCAAGTACTTCTCACGTGCATGGTTTCCAAAATGGTAGCACTCGGTAATTATTCAAACTTCCAAGGGCAATATGAAAATGATCTCAACCAGCCTGTCCCTTTCCTTTCCCCGATATCGGAGACCGAAGCAGCACCAAATAAAAGTCCCTCCCCTCATCTGACGTCTCCGATCCTCCTGCCAGATCCACGTCTCTTACCAGCCGTCCACGTGTTCGATATCCCCCTTCCCACTTATATATAACCTCCCCCGAACGGGATCCGGATCTCCTGTTTGGACGAATCAGGGGGCGACACGCAAGGGGGCCCGCGTGTCACCTCCTGATTCGTCCAAACAGGGTGTTTCCTGTTTGAAAGAAACAGTGGATCCGGTTCCGGTTCCAAACGTTAGGCTCCGTTTCTATCCTCTCTCCATTGGTCCACGTGTCCTCTTTCTCGAACACCCACCAGAAAATAAAAACTACATCCCTCCCAATGCCGAATGCCGAATCCCCTCCCCACGTGTCCAGCCTTTTCGCGCCAAAGCTACAGACACTCCTCGCCCTCCCATTGGCCCACAGTGGGGCCCAATCGCCGCGCTACCCGATCCCCATCTGCTTCATGTGGGTCCCGCGCCATTTCAGGACACGTGTCGAGCTCCGCCAATCCCATCTCTACGCTGGTGAAACTCCCACCGCGACACGCATGTGTGGGCCCCACGTGGGTTCCGTACCTTTCCCTTATAAGTATCCTTTCTCTATACGGTGCTGTTTTTGTATCTCTGTCTCTTTAAAAAACAATAGATATACATGCAAAAGAGGAAAGAAAGCGTTTTATAGTGAGAGAGAGAGAGAGATATGGATGGAAGGGGAGGAGGCTGCTGCGTCGCGCGCTACGGCGGAGGTGGGTCGATGGTCGACCGGATCATGCTCAGATTCAGGCCTATCGCGCCGAAACCGGCCTCCGGAGGTTCTGCTACTGGAACCATAGCCTCCGACAGCCGCAAGGCCGATCCGCCGCCCAAAACCACCAGATCTGCAAAGCGGAGATGCGTCAGAGAAAGGAAAGCCAGCTGCCGCGCCGCCGCCGGAAAGAAGCGGAGGTCATCGTCGGAGGAGAAGCAGCAGCCCGAGGTGGCAGTCGTAACGCTGCCGCTGCTGCCGGAGACGCCGGACCGAAAGGAGCCATCTCAGTCCCCGCCGAGCGATCTCTCGTCGTCTCCACTTTCAGATCTGCCGATCCGCTCCAACCCGATTACGATCCGGAAGGAGTCCACGGATACGGTCGGGCTGGTGCTGACTCCGCAGCCGGTGCGACCCGTCGGGTCGTGGGTGACACTGGAGCGCGTGACCGGCACATGTCTGGGCTGGTCCGGTGGGGAGAGTACGGAGAAAGAAGAGATCGTGGTGAGGAGCCTAGATTCCGACACGTGTCCCGCTTTCGTATCCGACGGCTGGAACCGCGTCACGTGGACGAACGACGCGTATAGGAGGATGGTGGGGGGAGGGGAAGGTGAGGAGGTAGTTGTCGGTCTCGCGTTTAAGGACGAGATACCCGAAACGCTACGGGGTTTCTCGTGCCGGGTTCGGGTGCAGTACACTTGTCGGAAGGAGCGGCACTCCATGACAGTGCCATGTGATGTGTGGCGGATGATGAGGTGTGGTGGGTTTGCATGGAGGCTGGACATGAAAGCTGCACTCAGCTTGGGCAGATAGAGAGTTCTCTACCTAGCTAAGCTGCCAACGCTCCATAAAAAAAAAAAAAAAAGCATGAGGGAGGGGTAAAATTGTAAATATCTATGCACTGCCTTGTCTTTGAAATTTCAATTGCATGTAGAAATGGTGGTATTATTATTATTATTATTGTTGTTGTTGTGTGTTTTTTTGAGCTAGATGTATACATAAGTTTGATTTTTGGAATGGGTTTCTATTATTTCTTCAAAAATATAAATTTCTATAGAAGTTTGAAATCTTGGGCTTTAATATATATTTTCTTGGGCTTTAAAATCATATATTAGACTGTAATTTTTGGTAGATTAAGATGCACGCAATGTTGGTTGATGTATACATGAGTGGGTTTTTTTTTATTTACATGTGCCAACTTGGTGTACGTGTGATAGATCTGACCCGTTCATTGGATGGGGGTTTATTGAGTGCATGATCAAGGATAGATCTTCTCATTAGGGGTAGTCTTTGATTGGTTGTTTGTTCTATGTTATAATTCGTGGGTTCCACCTGACGAGGTGATGGGCCCTGATTTCTCTTCCAGTGGCAGGCTCTTAGTATGACCCATCATTGAACGGTTCAGATATATGATGGGGACAAGTGCCAAGTCGACTCAGGCAGAGAGGTGCTAGAAACTTCAGAAACATGTGTGTTTGGTCCACTATCTGTTGGAACTGCATGCATGTATGTATATGTCTGGGTGTTATTCCTTGGGAGAAACATGGAACATGAGAATGAGTGTTAGTTACAAAGTGTTATAAAAAACTTCCGTTGGATGATGAATGATGAATTTGAAGCGTCCGTTTTGATGGGCAGTAACTAAAATCTTTTGTTTAGGGTTCTTAGATTTCACAAGTTTGGGTATGTAGATCAGTGCAGAAAACCTTATGTTTGATGAGGTTGAAAGACTGGTTTAGGTGATTGGTCAGGTGTGTTTGAAAGGGGTTTGTTTAGATAGAACCTTGGAAAGATGAGGGTTGAGGAGATTAAACTTTTACCAGTGGCCCAGTTCCACTGTTCGAAAATGGATGTTGATATATATATATATATATACACGGTGGGTGGGGAATATCCAGTTTCTAGTGACACTGAAACGTGGCCCATATAGATTTTCATAGATCCTACGGAAGTGTTTCGATGGAGAGTGCAATTATGAAGCTGAGCTACTGCTATCAATGGCTGTTTTTCCTTTTCATTTTTGATGGGACTTCTCATCTTTTCGTTTACTTTTCAAATCTCACAAAAGGACTCTCGTGTCTTGAGGTATTACATGGATAAGAGGTTGAAAGGAAGGGATATTTGGATGTCCTGTGGAAATGAGGAAGTCTATTTGTCCCGGGTGATGAGGAGCGTTGTTGAGTTTCATACTTGAAAAGTACCCTCTCCCCTTGCGCCAGTGCCTGCTTTGATGACATGCGGAACACTACTGTGGGGGTTATTAATCCAAAACCACCACCACCCCACCCCACCCCACCCCACCACACCACACACACACACACACACACACACACACAAAAAAAAAAAAAACCCCACGTTCGCTCATTCTTCTTCATCATCTCGTTCTCCAAATCATCATCCTCCTCCTCAGTCTTGAATCCAGATAGGTTTTTTTTTTTTTAGGGTAAATCACTTTTTTACTTGTGAGGCTTGCAGCTAAAATCCAACCTGACAAACACCAACTTGGCATGCCTCAGATATTTCCGGAGCAGTGTAAATCTGTTCTACGAAATCTCCGGTGAGGCTGACTTCTAAAATCACACTCCTCCCTGTAATCATCTATCACCTAAAAAGAGGTCATTACCTGGTGTGGGTCCCCCCGAACCAGGGTAATGGAAGGATCCAGATTCCAGAAGTAGGCCTAATCTTTGTCCCTTTGTTTCTTTTTTTTTTTTTTTTTCTTTCTTTCTACGAGCCTTCTCACACGTCACCCAAAACTTTTACCATTGCACCAAAATAATGACTCATATTATCTCTCTACTTTTTTTTCATTAGTTCTCACCGTGAGATCAGCCCTAGATGAATCACTAATCCCTTGTTTAATATTTACATGGGAATTAGATTCTCACAATATGATCCTATTAAAATGGTTTACAAGTGAAATATACAGAAGAGTTGAGGGGTGAAAGATAAAAGGGATGATAAGATGGGATCTTGAATTTACTTGGATTTGAAACTTGGATTACGAAGATGATGGCTGGTTATTGATTCTCATCTCCATCCCTCTCAAATCAAGGGAAGGCCATTAGACAGCCCTATATGGATCTCACATTTGTTTCTTCAATATAAAGGAGAGTAGAGGGGCAAAGGATGAAGGATAGAAAATAAGATAAAAAAGGGGAACTTGAATTTACTTGGATTTGAATCTTGAATTATGAAGATGATGGGTGTTTATTGATTTTCATCTCCATCCAAGGGAAGGTCATTTGATGGCCCTATATGGATCTCACATTTGTTTCTTCAATTTTCATTAGTTATAGCTAGGGTTTCAAATGGGTATCCGATTACTTAGAAGTTTTGAGACACAAAAACCGGGTCTGGAACCTATTTTAGTTTTTGATTCATAAATGGGTCCGGGTCGGAACCTAATTTAGATTCCGATTGATAAACGGGTCCAGTTGCAAGTCCATATAGGTTCCAACCCGTGAACCCGGGACTCGGTATATGAGTTTTTGATGTTGTAATTTGTGCTTTAAAACCAACTCTTTTTTGGCATTCTTATGTAATAATATTGGATGTTGTAGATTAAATGCACTTTTATAAGTTGAAGATATGCTTATTTTAAGAAAAAATGAAGAATAAAAATAAAATAAAACTGGTTTTGGAATTATATTCGAGTCCTCTAGGTGGATCCAAAACCGAATTCGGATTTTCTTATCGGAACCGAATCCGGAACTAAGAAAACAAGTTTCGATTCAAACCGGTCCGGAGCCAGAACTGTTATTTGAAAACGAGTTCGGATCCACCATGGTTCCGGGTCGGTCCCATTTACAACCCTAGTTGTGGCATTGTAGGAATCCAATTTCGTGCAACAAAGGGGACCTAAAAAGACAAATGAATCAAATCTGATGGTGGCCAAACACTCGGGTGAGTAAAAATGGGGCCGAAGGTCAAAAGGGGTATGGTGATTATGAACAGTATAGATTAATATTCCAAAGTAACTTTCTTCTCTCTCTATTCCAGCGGCGGTTCTCACTCCATTTTGTCACTCACCTATACAGAACTGACTACTGAGTACCCCTTCTTTTTTGGCACGCGTCTGACCCATGATCATTTTCGCTATTTGTACTTCGAGATTTAACAGTAGGATTGCTTATGAGAATTTTACCTAAAAAAAGACCCTAGGTGTTCACAAACTAGAAGTTGTACTAATAGTATATATGGCACGGAAGTGGTATTTCCGTCAGATTTTTTATTTTTTTTGTCTTCTTTTAACAAGCGACGACGTCGTTGTATAGTCACACACATTCTTTTTTCCACTAGCTTCTGTTAAGCGGAGACGTCATTGTATAGTCACACACATTCTTTTTTCCACTAGCTTCTGTTAAGCAACGACGTCGATGTACAGTCACACAGTTTTTTGCACTGGCTTTTATGAAGTAACGATGTCGTCACTGACCATTGCAATCGAAAAAATTCATGTTTGTATTATTTTGATGTACGAACGCATTACAAGATCTAGAGGAATTACAAGCTTCTATCTTGCCATAAATTTCCATAACTTATGAAGGGAAGAAGGCTATAGGACAAAAAGAAGAAAAAATATAATGGCTTTGGATATAAAAAAAACAAGCCCAAACGATGGCAAAAAAAAAGCTAAATTGCTCCCAGGATTTTGACTAGAAAGAAAGCTGCAAAACAAAACACCCAAAACTAAAAAGAATAGAAAACGAGAGCAGCTACACAACCAACTGACATTTTTAAAAAAGAACTCCACAACACCTGTCATCTAGAAAAACCCATAGTAGTGGAACTAAGAGAGCACTAACAACAACGAGAAAGGCAAAGCAGGGCCTTTCAACCACAAAACTGCACAAGACAAAAAGGAAGAAGAAGAAACAACAGGGCCGCTGCTCAAAGAGCCACTACGGGAGCAAAATAGCGAATTAATCACCCCAGCCAAAAGCTCCCAATATAAGGCAAAATATATACTTTACAATCGCCTGATAAACCGCTAGAAAGCTTGATGCTACAATCCAAAAGATTGGAAAACGACCTTTGGGACCACCTTGACTACCTTTTGAGAAAGGTAGAGACGAATCCACCAAGGGAAAAGGAAAAAGGCGATGGAGGAAGAAGGGGAAGTTGGGTTTAAACCGCTGGAAAGCTTGATGCTGCAATCCAATAGGTTGGAAAACAACTTTTGGGACCACCTTAACTGTCTTTTGAGGAAGGAGGAGACGAAACAGCCAAGGAAAAGGAGAAAGCGACTGAGGAAGAAAGGGAAAATGGGGAAGTGGGGTTTCAGGGGAGTTTTATGGGTTGAATGTGCGACGACGTCGTCGCACGTTTCAATCATTAATAAAAAGAAAAAAAACGGAAGTGGTCCCCCGGGATAATCTCTGTGCCATATATACTATTGGTACCTCTTCTGGTTAGTGGCCACGTAGGGTCCTTTTTTAGGTAAAATTCTCATTACTTATTTAACATACACGTTTTGATTTGGATGATTTAGAGATCAAATGTGACAAATTTGACTAGTTACTTCATTAGTTTAAGAATTAACTTGATCGAAATTTTGGATGGGACAGATTCACTAAAAAAATTTATTTCCATTTATTTATTCCAAGTTCAGGTTTTATGAATCCGAGTGGCTAATTTTTCTAAGCTCAATCCGTGTTTTCCTTGACTTGTCTTGACCAGAAATCAAGTTAGACGTCTTGGATGAATTCTTCAAGGCTCATACCGAAAGAACTTGCATCTAATATTGCAAACCACCATGGGCTCGGTCACTAAATTCCTTGCCAGCGGAGCTACTACTCAGAATGAGTTCTTGTTTGTTTTTGTAGAAATGGAGATGCTTTGCGATTAGTGCATTAAGAAAATGATAGAAGTAATTGTTTTATATCGAAGGGAAATTTTTTTTTCTTTTGTAACCTAGTGCATCCCCGTCCAGGAGGAGCCTTTGGACTTAAGCCCGAAGAACACTGGATTTTAGACAATTGAGAACTAATTCATAGGCATATACAAACCCTCTTATCCCATATGCACCGGAAGAAACCGTGGGAGGTGGCCAACAGAGGTATGTATCAAACACAAGACCTCTCCGCATCCTTAAGCGTACAATCCTTGTCCAACCGAACTATATCTTGTTGATTTATATCAAATGGAATTTTAAAGATAATGGGAGTAATTTCCTTTAAATGGTGATTCCCTCTTAAATTTGTCTTCTACATGAAAATGACAAATGAACCAAAATATTATATGTTCCTTTTCCTGAAACAAATATCGAGCAAATGGGCATATGATTACAATGATTTCTCATTACAATGATTTCTCACTGGATTCTCCCCTTGACAAATAGCCACCTCCAGTGATGGCTTGACTTCTAACACCTGTGCCTTGTCTAACACGCATCACATGAAATTTTTTTTCTCTCACATTAAATTTGTTTTTAGAGATTAAACTTAACAGTATGTAATCAGTTAGTCATTGGGACTCATTGGACCCTAAAATTGTTTCTCAAATTTCATTTGGGAACCCATAACATTGGGAACTAATCACAAATTAGTGAGCAAAATGAAGATTTTTCTTCCACCACAAAGTAATTTGAGAGGTGAAAGTTCCTATTATGTAATCAGTCATTGAGGCCCATCAGACCCTAAATCATTAAAACCCTTTAATTCGGGTCATCTGTACTAACCATTCAAGTATCATTCATCATTCATTTAAATCAGCGCAATGCCCCGTGCGATGCGCGGTTTAACCTTATGCAAATTAATTAATAAAACAAACTTAATATTTAACTTAATTATTAATTAATGAATAAAAAATCTGAATGATAAATTCATTGGTGTGATTTCAAAATATAAATTCATATAAGCACATAATTAACTAAAAAGAACATAATAATGCTAGAGTTAAATTCTCAATAATGTTAGAAGCACATTTAGATTTTCAGTAAAATTGGAGGCGGTGTTATTGAATTGAATTACAAACACGTATTTAGAATAGAAACCATACTTTTATCGGAATCCGGAAGCATATGTGAGAAATGGAGCGGCACCAATATCAGACACATGATCAAGTGTGTGAGTGTGGGGAGAAAGAGAAATGAAAGTTTGTGTTGGTGCATAGGAAGATGAGTGTTAATGCTTTTAGAAGAAACTAGCATAAAGGCCATGTGTGATGCACAAGTTAAGTCTGATGTAACATGAATATATAATATATGAAAATTAATATTTCTTTCATATAAATTCATTTATATGAAACACAAAACAAAGTTGCCTCTTTCTCACCTTTGTTGTCTTCTTGTTAACATATTATGATCCCGTGCCTTATATAGATTCTACACTTTATTTGCCACATCTAGATCTTTTCCATCTTTGAGTTAGAATAAAGGGACACAGAGGGAGGTGGGTGGTCTGATGGAGAGTTTTACGGGAGAAATGGTTTGAAGATATGAAAGGAGTGTTTCCTTTTTTTAAGAGATGCAACCATTGATTCGAAGAGAGATGAAAGTTGGCATGTCTTTTGAGTATGCCTTTTGAAGTAATAAATGGGGCCCAATTGCTAATGTGGCTCAAGGAAATAGAGATTTGAGCTTTTTTTTGTTTGTAACTACGTACTTTCTAACTGTCATTCAGCTTTAAAGAGAAAAGTGAAAATTTAATCCAAATTTAATATAGGGACTTTTATGGATCATTTCCTGTTAAACCTGAATTTCACATGCTAATGATGACCCCAAAGAGACATTAGAGTCGCTTGACATTTTATTTATTTTTATCTTTTTATATCTTTGAGGGTCTTAATTTTATCCAATTCCCATGATTTCATGGGTCATGAGCGTCCAATCGCAAGCTTGACATTACAATGAATGTGCAAGTGTTTCACTTGATGGAAATCATGATAATGATGAATGAATGAATAAAAAAAAGTTGAATGAACTGAATGTGCAATGAATGAATGAAAGAAGGAATAATACTTGAATGTGCAATGTGCTAGTGCCGGGTGTGCAAATTTTATACCTTAGAGCTGGATGTTACTTGGAGGAAATAGAGGAAAAAAAAGAGGCAAATCTCTTCTCTCCTTGAACTACATCGACATGATATATCAAAGGACTCCAAGGACCGATACAACCTTTCACGTACAAAAACATCCCTTCACGTTTGCATTTCCCTCCTAGTGAGTTAAAATTGGACATGTGTCAAGCATGTCATTAAATTAATGTAGAGCTAACCCTAATAAGAGTAGACAGAGACCAATGTTTTTTGTTTTATTTTCTTTTTTTCAATTCATTGGGACGTTGACTTCCTTTTCTTTTTCTGTTGATTTCTGTAGATAAGTGCTAGCCTGAAGAGATTTTTCAACAAAATTTGTTGGTCTCCAGGGTGTTGGAACCAATCAGGAATGAAAGTATAGGCAATACTAGAACTAAGTAAACTTATCAATGCAAATAATAAATTCAAAACAAAAGACAAAGTCAGAATACTAACTTCAAATTGAGATTGAGGATAGCAAAATGCTATGTCCTATAGCAGAAATTCGCCCCTACTCTTGTGCTTTGTAATTCAAAGAGCGTCTGCCACCAGGATTCAACAATCTATAGTCAAGCACTAGATTCTTGGTTCTGGCGAATTCACTAAGTGCTTTTTCTCTCAGATCAGAATATAGGTTTGAAAAATGACAGGGAGTATATATAGAGAACAAAACAATTTTTCATTGAGCAGTTGTGTTGATCAGACACAACTGTTCAATAACCAAAACAATTTTTCATTGAGCAGTTGTGTTGATCAGACACAACTGTTCAATAACCGTTTAATAACTATTTAATTTAATTAACTATACTTTCCTCTTTTTGCTATACAAAATCCAACAATACCCCACATTTGTATAGCAAATAGAATCATCATAGTATTTAGAATGATCTGGAGAAAAATTGGATTTGATATGCGTCAGAACAGGTGTCTTTTGGACTTGAACCTTCCTTAGTGAGTACTCGTCGGATTTACTGGTGAGTCAGTGTGTATGGGAGACATTGAACTGTTCGCCATATTTAGGAAATCTAGACAACAAGTATCACACATATCAAATCTTTACACTTTTCGATTCATACGGTTGTGTTCATTTTGGTCATGAACAATCCCAGGTTCATAGGAGCTTTAGAGAATTTAGCCATGTCATTCTCACAAATGCGACCCCACATTACTCCTATATAGGTGACACTTTGAACAAAATACCCTGCAATATTTTCTTTCCTTTTATTAATGTCATTAAGAATTATTAATAATTCACCCTTATCATCACAGGTAGCACACGATTCATATCATAGGAATGAATAAGATTGTATGCTCTATTCTTTGAGTTTCACCCAACTTGTTTTTCTTTTTGAACCTAGACTTGGAATACCAATTTGCTAGGTTAGGTTTCCGCCAAGTTACTCCTCATTTTGTTGGCTTTAAGCCCATTCCCCTCGATAAATATAACACTTGCTCTTTTGGTATACCCTTTGTAAGTTGATATGCAATATTCTCCTTTGATTTCACAAAATCAATAGAAATAATGCCACTTGAGAGCATATGTTTTATAGTGTTATGTCGACGTCTTATGTGCCTTGACTTTCCATTATACATATGGCTTTTTGCTCTACCAATAGTTGCCATACAGTCACAATGCACACTTATGGCTGTCACAGGTTGTGGCCATAATGGAATATCTTCCAAAAAACTCTTAAGCCATTCCGCTTCTTCCGCGGTCTTATCTAAGGCTATAAATTCTGATTCCATTGTTGAACGTGCTATACACGTTTGCTTTTGCAATTTCCATGATATAGCAGCTCCTCCAAGTGTAAAAACATAACCACTCGTGGCTTTTTCCGTATCATTCGAAATCCAATTGGCATCACTATATCCTTCCAAAACAAGAGGATACTTTGTATAATGCAATCCATAGTTCATTGTATATTTTAAGTATCTTAATACTCTAACCAAAGCTTCCCAATGAGCCTTTGATGGATTGCTTGTATACCTTGCCAATCTATTTACAGTATAAGCAATATTTGGTCTAGTGCAATTTGTAATGTATTGTAGTGTTCCAATGATACGTGAGTATTCCGATTGAGAAACACTAATCCCAATGTTCTTCTTTAAATGACACTTCGGATCAAAAGGAGTATTACATGGATTGCTATCAATCTGACCAAATTTCCGAAGAATGGTTTCCACATAATGTGATTGGCTAAGTACATAACCATCATTACTCCTTTAAATTCGAATTCCTAAGAAAACATCAGCTCTTCCCATGTCTTTCATTTCAAAAGTTGAATTCAATATTCTCTTTGTGAAATTTATAACATCTTGTTTTGGTCCCAAGATGAGCATATCATCCACATACAAACATACAATTACACAAGTACCATTGTCAAATTTCTTAATGTAAATACATTTATCACATTCATTGATCCGAAATCCTTGTGATTACATTGTATGATCGAACTTTTCATGCCATTGCTTACGTGCTTGTTTAAGCCCATATAAGGACTTTACAAGTTTACATACATTTTTCTCTTGTCCTTTCACCACAAAGCCTTCAGGTTGTTCCATATAAATTTCTTCATCTAATTCACCATTTAAAAATTCAGTTTTTACATCCATTTGGTGTATATCCAAATTGTAAACAGCCGCAATAGCAATTAACATTCTTATAGAAGTAATTCTAGTTACTGGTGAGTATGTATCAAAGAAATCTAGCCCTTGTTTTTTACGGTAACCTTTTACTACTAGCCGTGCTTTATACTTCTCAATAGTACCATCAGGCTTCAATTTCTTCTTGAAAATCCATTTGTAACCTATTGGTTTGCAACCAAGTGGCAAGTCTACTAACTCCCACGTGTTGTTTTGCAAAATGGATTCAACTTCGCTATTTATTGCCTCTTTCCAATAAATAGATTCAGATGAAGTCATTGCCTCTTTATATGTTTGTGGCTCGGCTTCAGTGAGAAAGGTTAAGCAAGCAGGTCCAAAGTCTTTTGCAACCTTCACTCTTTTTCCTTTTCTTGGTTCTATCTCCTTTACTTGGGTAGATGCTGTAATTTCATTTAGTTCCAAGTCCTTGTCTTGAACACCAGATGAAGAAGCACCATCATTATCATGATTTAAATCATGTACCTTTCTTTTATTTTCATTGAGTCTGTCCTTATATGGAAATATATGCTCCAACCATTCAGCATCAATATCTGAAATTCCAGATTTAATTACTAGAAATCGATATGCTGCACTATGATTGGCATATCCAATAAACAGACAATCAATAGTTTTAGGTCCAAGTTTAACTCTCTTTGGTAAGGGAACTTGAACTTTTGCAAACCAACCCCACACTTTCAAAATTTTATATGCTGGTGGTTTCTTGATCTATTTTTCGTATGGAGATTGATCACTCTTCTTTGGTGGAATTCTGTTTAAGATGTTGTTAGCAGTAAGTAGGGCTTCACCCCACATATTAAATGGTAAACCTGAACTATTAAGCATGGAATTCATCATGTTCTTCAATGTTCTATTTTTTGCGTTCAGCCACTCCATTTTGTTGAGGAGTGTAAGGTGCTGTCGTTTGATGAATTATTCCATTAGAAGCACAAAATTTTGCAAAGGCAATGGATCCATATTCTCCTCCTCTATCCGATCGCAGTATTTTGATCTTCTTGTTTAATTGGTTTTCCACTTCAGCTTTATATGTCTTAAACATATTCAAAGCTTCATCTTTGCTATGTATCAAATATACATAATAATAATTACTACTGTCATCTATGAAAGTAATATAATAATTCTTTCCTCCACGACTTGGTGTTGATTTGAAATCACCCAAGTCTGTATGGATTAATCCCAACAAATCATTTGATCTATAATCCACGGATTTATAGGGCTTGCTAGCAAACTTTGATTCTACACACGTTTCACATTTATGCCTATTATCCATAGAGCATTTAGGCAACAAACCAAGATTAACCATTCTATGTAAAGATTTAAAATTAACATGTCCTAATCTAGCATGCCATAAATTAGAAGACTCAAGCAAATAAATAGAAGCCTTATTTATATTATTAAAAACATTAGAATCCAATACATTGAGTTTAAAGAGCCCTTCAGCCAAGTAGCCCTTTCCTACAAATGTTCCCCCTTTAGTAAGAACAAATTTGTTAGATTCAAATACAAGTTTGAATCCTTTCTTGCTTAACATAGGACCAGATACAAGGTTCTTTGTGATTGAAGGAACATGTAGCACGTCTCAAAGAGTAAGTTCTTTGCCAGAAGTGAATTTTAGAACCACTTTTCCCTTTCCAGAGACATTAGCAGTAGAGGCATTGCCCATAAACATTTTCTCATCGCCATTAATAGGAGTGTAGGTGTGAAACATGTTTCTGTTTTCATAGATGTGCCTTGTTGCACCGGTATCAATCCACCAATCATTGCTATCAGTTATCATATTAACTTCAGACACAACACCAACAAAATCTTCTGCAACATTGACTTGATTTTTGTTGATGTTTGCAGCAGGATTTTCTTTCTTGTGGCGACAATCTTGTGCTTTGTGTCCAGGCTTTCCACATACCCAGCAAGCACCTTTTATTGCTTTGAACTTATTCTCTTTTGGAGCAAGAACATTTGGACCTTTTCTTTTGTTTTTGTTCCACTTATTCTTCTGATTTTTAGGCTTGGGCTTAGACATCTCTCCACCCTCAATAACATTGGCTTTGGCTTCGAATGCTGAAACATTCAACCCTTCACTTTTGCGGTGATCTTCTTGCACCCTTAGTTTGAGAATCAGATCCTCCATTGTCATGTCATTCTTCTTATGCTTGAGATGTATCTTGAAGTCATTCCAAGATGGAGGTAGTTTCTCTATCACAGATCCGACAGAGAATGGAAGTGGCAAGACCATTCCATCTGCAGCAAGTTCATGGATAAGAATCTGCAATTCTTCAACTTGGTTGACAACAGACTTTGAGTCCTCCATATAATATTTCAGGAATTTCCCAATGATGAACTTCTTTGAACCAGCATCTTCGATCTTATATTTGTTTTCTAGCGAATCTCAGAGTTCCTTTACAGTCTTATAAGTTCGATACACATCATACAATGTATCATCAAGGCTATTAAGAATGTAATTTCTGCATAAAAACTCACTGTGTTTCCATGCATCAATTGCATTCAATTTGTCCGCAGGAATACTATCTCCTTCGGCCACAAGACATTCTTCCTTGACAACATGAGCAAGGTTCAGAGTTGTTAAATAAAACAGCATCTTCTGTTGCCATCGTTTAAAATTCAATCCTTTGAACTTATCTGGCTTCTCAACATGGGGTTTCACGCCATTCACAGATTGTTCCATAGTTGTATAAAAGATATACCGAAAGAACTTCTGCTATAGAATGTTAGAACCAATCAGGAATGAAAGTATAGGCAATACTAGAACTAAGTAAACTTATCAATGCAAATAATAAATACAAAACAAAAGACAAAGTCAGAATACTAACTTCAAATTGAGATTGAGGATAGCAAAATGCTATGTCCTATAGTAGAAATTCGCCCCTACTCTTGTGCTTTGTAGTTCAAAGAGCGTCTGCCACCAGGATTCAACAATCTATAGCCAAGAGTCAAGCACTAGATTCTTGGTTCTGGCGAATTCACTAAGTGCTTCTTCTCTCATATCAAAATATAGGTTTGAAAAATGACGGGGAGTATATATAGAGAACAAAACAGTTTTTCATTGAGCAGTTGTGTTGATCAGACACAACTGCTCAATAACCAAAACAGTTTTTCATTGATCAGACACAACTGTTCAATAACCGTTTAATTTAATTAACTATACTTTCCTTTTTTTGCTATACAAAATCCAACAAGGGTGTAGTTGTAACTTTCCCACCAGAAACTGTGCACTCCCTATCTCTCCTTTCTCTGTCAATACATAGAAAGAAAAGTGTAAATTGATGGCCATGAACAAAGTATAATATGGATTTCTATTTCACAAGGGTCTAGAATCCTGTTTTGGCTGGTAATGTCGGTAAGGCTGTTGAAAAGGAAAAAAAATCCATCCCGTGGGACCCTTGATGGTGCTGGTCTCATAGCTTCATTAGTATGGTTAAATTCATCCAATAGCTGAGAGTTTTCATGGTAAAGGTGGTTCTTTTCTGTTGGCTTGAGCGTCTGGTCTCTACTCATAAACAAACTTTTCATTGTTCTTTTTCCTATTCTCTACAGTGCTTTCCTTTGAATTTTTTAGAGAGAGATTGTTGGAACTTGTAAGTGTGTGATGGGCCTGTTGGTTGGAGGATCTAGCTTTTGGGAAGTGTGGGTCGGGAGACATGCAGTTGGGACAGGTGGAGGTAAGGTCGAGGTAAGATGTCCCATGTCATATCCCATGTGCTTATCAATAACATGTTCATTTACTTGGAATAACACATACTCTGGAGTTTTATCTCCTCTCCACCTAAACTGTGCTTAGCTAGCTTTATATCCTTTAGCCACAGATACATGAAGCTTTATTTGTTTTAGTCAAATACATGAATGTAATATATTACAATTCAGGAAAGTGCTAGATTTCCATAGAGAAGGACAAGAGATGCACTTTATATGCGAGAGAGATGGTGGGTATTCCTTGGGAAAGGGTATTATTTCTTCCTATATGTATAGCAGATTTTACATGTTAGGGGGGGGTGGTTATGCATTATTATCATTGGGGGTGGTATAGAAGTTAAGATTTTGTTTATTGATATGCTTATGTGGTTCAGCTTGTGGTGTCCAGATGGATGCATTATTATCATGCATTGGGGTTAATATAGATGGAAAGGTGGTTTTACCATTGTGGCCATGCTAAAAATCAGTCCCATTTTATTATTTTGGATGCATTTGTTCCATGTAGTTTCTGTGGAAACAGAAAGACCTTTCTTCTCTATACACATATCTCTGGTTCGGTGCAAGCTAATTTGTCTACACAAAACGAATCAAAATTAATATTTTTTCCTTGTAAATGAGGATTTGGAAGTCCAACCTTCCTCATTCAAATATTTTGTGGTGCATTTTCTCTTCCATGATAACACAAATACACATCCCTTGTTTAGTGATTTTCTAATTAGAGTTTTCATTTTAGATTCAATCCAACGATGAGTAAAGGATAAGACTACGAGTATAGTGTTGGATCATGGAAGGATAAGAGTACTAAAGGAGCTGCCGTGATCAAAGGTGGACCCAGTTGGGCCCCATGGAAAATTCTTATTCGGATTGTTTTAAAACCTGGTGCAATTACTTGTATTTCCATGTATTTTGGGGCTATGAAACTCCTTGGTATGATAAAAAATACCAATTTTAGATGGAAAGAGAAACCATAAAAAATGCACTGCAGTTACGTCTAATCTCTTCTAATTACATAGATCCAAACAGCTCATTGATAGGCTGACCTCATTAAATATGGCCATTAGATTGTCACATTGTCCACATGCATTTGCCAAGTGCCAACTCAGGTTTGGTGACTCATTTAAGGCTCTATCATTCAAGACTCTTGCTTTTAAAATTCAAACCGGTCACTGAATCATACGGTCATTGGCCCACGTGGACCTATGATCCCAATTTTCTGAGGCCATTGCAATTCTCCATGTCATCTTCCACTATGAAATTTTAATCCAATCAGAATTATTTCGACCGACAGATTTTGTGACCTTTAAATTTATGACAATGTCATAGAATCTCTCATCTTGCCCTTGGCCTAGAGAATTTTAACTCCATGAACCATACAAATCAAGCTAGAATAAATGGTGTTGGCCACAAAAAATAAATGTCCTTTTTTTTACCCAGCTTATAGAGTGGTCGACCCGGCCTTCTGTGAGGGAAGTAGACCTTGGATGATGTCGGACGGCCCTCCGATAAAGGAAGGTGGCTGTCCATATTCAAACGTGAGAATTGACGCCTCTTACCATTGGAGGATAAGAGAATATTCGTTAAAAAAGTAACAAAAAGTCTACTTGTCCCGGGGATCTTGTTCCCGGACTGGCCCGACTCCACATGGGAGGGGCATTTTGGTCATTTTTTGCTCAAAAAGTAAATGTCAAAGCCAAAAGCTTATTACTAACGAGAAGAATTGGGAATTTTGCTTTGGGAAAAACTGTCATTACATTATATACTGTACGAACATGCTTGTAGGGCACACATGGGGCCCGGCCAAGGATGGTAGAAGCAAGGACTAGAAAGCTTTTCAAAGACATATATGGGTGTGCATAAAAAAAAAATATATCAAATGAGTTAGATCATTATAATCCCTTTATTTGTGGCCTTCAAGTTTACTGGTTTTAGAATGAATTATTTTTTAAATTTCAATCCATTAAAAATAAGGGTTGGAAAAGATTAAGATTTGGGATTGTGAGTTCACATGGGGGAAGGGGGGAAAATTGATAGTGGCTCAAGAAACATAAGATCTCGAGATGGAGGGGGGCGTCACTTACCTAAGATTTATATAATTGTAGGGGTTGTTGGGTAATTATTTCTAGGGGTGTTTATGGGCTGGGTTGAGCCGGGCCGGGCTAAGTTATATTCAAACGCGGCTTTAAAAACACTGGCCGGCCTGAGCTCGACACGGGCCATAAAGTTAGGCTCGAGCCCACCATTTAATTAATCAGACCGGACTGAACCAGGTTTTTCATGACTTTCGTGGGCATTGGAACAGTAATAAGATTAAATTACTTGCATTTCTTACACAAGCCGGACTATGGGATTTCCATAGCATAATCCAAGCACCCCTAATTATTTTCTATCAAAAGAAATTCTCTGATGGCTTTTGCATATCTTTACCCTTAATACTTTGCTTTTACTTTCTTTAATAGGAACTTACTGCTTGAAAACCTTAGAAATTCAATAACCACATAGACAAGTGGACTTTTGAGAGAGAGAGAGAGAGAGAGGAGGGATCAATAGTCAACAATGAAATTCTGTTAATTAGAAAAACTTACCACGTGACAACAATGGGACAGATGGTTCAATAGTCATATCTTTTGTGCACATAACAGCATTTTAAATGTTGTGAAACACCTGATGTGTTCCTAACCTTTTATAGATTAAGTTAATGTTATTGTATATATTAAGAGGCTTATTTATAAGTATGGCCTGCATGACATACATTTATGCATGAGATCATTCCTTGCAGCACTCATAAAGGTAACAATTTTAAAGAACTTCTTTGTGTGCTTTATATTATTTTTAACTTTGGTATAAAATAATACTTTTCCTAGTTTACACCTGAGAAAGAGTTGTGAACATGTGTGTATGTGAGGGAGGCTAGAAGCAAATACAAATTGTTGAAACTTTATGATCCCTTGAATTGTCCTTTCCAACATATATTATCAATGATAGGACATGTGGTTCTATGCTATAGATCTGGAGGTCTTTTGGCATATCATTCGTCCTCCATGGGAACCTTTAGATTTTAATAAGTTTCTTCTGTGAACCATCAAATCATTTAATAAGTAGTTTGTGTGAACCATCATAGCCTTGTATAGATTAGATGACATTTACCTACAATGGAATATGCCTTGTGTCTGAGCACATAATCATTCCTCGACGAAGAATAGTAACAAAACTCTTAACTTTTAGAATCTTATGTACGAGTGCTTATGATTTGATGAGTTTGATAATATTTATTCATTTTTGTTAAGTATTCATTTGATTATCATCTTGGTTATCTCATCCAGCTATATGAATTTCATATTTTCTCTCAATTCTCTTTGTAGCCATGGTTTTAGGAACTCCACAATTTCTTTCATATCTTTTTTCACTATTTCATTCGTTGTTTGTATTGTTCTCTCTCCCGTTTCCTAGTTTGTTGAATACGTAACTCTACAATATGCCATTCGAGGTTTGGTTATGATCTTTTATAGACATGATGGTACGTACCATCTCAAATGGAAGTCCTTGATTTTCTTCTTCATAGGATATACTCGTAAGTCTCCTCTTATGTACTCATCCCTTACCTTTCCTTTCTTGTAGTATTTCCCCAGTATCCCTCTTATACTTATAACATTATTATCTCAGCAACATAGTCTTTTACTCTTTACCTGCAGTAAAGAAAAACTGTTTTTTACTTCTTATCTCATTGTTGGCTAACATTTTGCTTCATATGACATAGCAATATAGCAATTTGGCCTTGGAGATCAAACCTAAATGCATATCCATGCTCGCCACAATCGACCCAAATTGGGTCAGATTTTACACTCATTGGCATCCCTAGCAAACCAAAGGGTGAGGGATTTTTTTTTTAATATATAAGAAGCAAAGAGTAAGGCATGGGCTGGGAGCGATGGTTAACCGAAGATGTTCGTTTGGGTGGTGCGGTATAAAGTGAAGATGTTGAATAATAAAATTAGATTTTTCAAGATATCATCTAAGGGGTTTATCAAATCATGCCGGTGCGACCGCACGCATGATAACACTTGGGTCCGCCTCCAGCTAGCAATTAGTGGAGTAGCAAAAGGTATAGGTTTGCTCCCCATATCTTACGTTCAAAACCTACTTCAGATTTACCCAGTGTGCATTTGTGTGGATTTAGCAGGCGCCACTTGGGAGACTAGTCTTGTTGGGTCCAAGACCTCCAAGATGCCCGAGACATAAAAAAAATAAAAATAAAAAAGTTAAGATTTACTAATAGTATTAAACTTAATAAATGGGGTTTGAGTTACTAATAGAGAAAGGTAAAAACGCCTTTCCTCACTATCGAGAAATCCTCCACAAAAACAAGGTAGTTGTCTTTCCTCTAAATCAAGGAACCCTCAATTACACAAATGTGCCGTCTGTAAAATTCCAGGGTGGGTGGGAAAGTATTGATCCAAGATGTGTCACCTTCTTGCATGTCACTACTACCATAGGCTTGATTGCCTACTTCCTTGTTAGTACATCCTCTATTGCATTTAATCGGCAAAGCCACCTTTTCATAAGCACATTTGGTAATAGGAGAGGAATATACAGATTTCTTGACTCCTCATTTCCCTTGGAATAACAGTTCCTCATTGAGGATATGTGTAGCCGAGGATTTCACATTGATATATGTGCATATTAGTTGTGTTGCGCAAATCCACAAGTCAGGATTTCAAAATCCTATGGAGAGGTCAAACTTGAAAGTCCTAAAGATGAGGATTTTGATTGGTCCAAATTTTTGGTGATTTATAATTGCCAAAGATGGATTTTACATGACTTAATTTGTAGAAGGTGGAAATCCTTTCCCCGGCGATTTGGTAGCCAAACGTGTGAGCAAGGGCATTTGCATTCCTGCCCATGACATACGCTTCAAAATCTTCCCCGTTAAGAAAACTTTGTTCATTTATTTTCTCTTTTGTGAGAAAAATGTGTCACACCAAATGATAATAAAAAATAAAAAATAAAAAGATTTTATGGAAAATCAGAACAATTTTCTTTTTTACCGTGGATTCCTCTCATCCCACAAATGTAGCCCTAGCTCACACAAAGGGCTACAACTTTTGAATTTTTTTGGAATTGATGAATACCTCTTGAGAAGTGTGCATCACAGCCCATGGCAAATTAAGAGGTGTCTCACCTTAATATGGCCCAAGGATCAATCCATGTACCTGTAAACCTCATTGTAGTCTTCCCACAATTTGTCGATAGTATCAAAAGGCAATCGATGGATACCTCAAAACTCTACTAGATGATCACAAAATATTCAATAAGGGCACACTTGTGTATGCACAGTTGAAAACGAGTATCGCAGAAATCTCCTCATCTCTAAAGGAAAAAAAAAAAAAAATTCAACCACCCTATAGGAATTTATTTTCCGAGTAATCACATAAAACTTAGCCCATTTTCGCATTTTATGCTACTGTACCAAATCTGAATTTTACTATATTATGAAATTTAATTTTAACAATCCTCACTTTTTCCATGGAAAACCGGCCAACAAACATGCCCTAAAGAAAAGCAAAAGCCACTCCTTATAACGATGGGATAAACAGTAGATGATAAGTGCCATCCACGATCCAGATATCTACAAACATTTCTATCCATTGAAATCAATTGCCAATTAAACAAATTTTGGTAAATGGATTCTCAAGAGTGAGTCCTGAAAGATAGACATTTTGGGCCCAGAGTTGCATTTGATCAAGTTGGGACAGTCAAGTCGGGTTCACCACTTAGCGTAACAAATGTGGGCCTAATCTGAATTTGACTCGTATATTAATCGGGTTAGGAATCTGGGTTTTAAATCCACTGGTTAGATTAGGGCCGAATCAGCAGGTTGAGTATAATAAGTCCGGTCCAGTTAGGTTTGGTGGTTTGAATAGAATGTATTGCCTTAACCCAAGCCCAACCCACCAATTAATCAGGTTATAAATGTTAATCTAAACTTGGAATTGCTGGCTTGGGTTTGGTGGGTCAAGTCGAGAAGAACTTTAACTTGGCTTGTGTTGGGCTAGATTTGGGCTGTGATTACTCATGTTGTACATGGTTGGGTTTGGTCCAGGGAAAACCAAAATACTGATGAGGCACAGCTAGTGCTGGAGTCTCAACCCAAGCCAAACCCATCAATTAATTAGGTTAATTTAAACTTGGAGTTTCTGGGTTAAGTTTTGTGGGTCGAGTCAGGACGAACATGAACATGGCCCATGATGGGCTAGATTTGGGCTGTGATTTCAACTGTTGTAAATGGGTAGGGATTGGGCCAGAGAGAACAATTATTTTGAATAGGCCCAGGCCTGAATCTCAACCCAAGCCCAGCCCATCAATGAATCAGGTTGCAAGTGTTAGTTTCAACTTTAATCACCTAGGATTGATTGGTTTGATCCGACATTTTTACAAAGCGTACATAAGATTTCATGTGAGCTGGCCTGGGCTTAACTAAATGAGCTGGGCCCCTCATCATCATCATCAAAGTCATGTCCAACTTGATGCATCGAGTAAAATCAAATGGTTAGGATTGTTCTATCAGAGCTGAATTCAGGTATAATCAATTTACAAGAACCCCAAATATCTCATCAATGGTTTGGATCAACATGAGCCCATCCTACACGTGTGAGAAAACGGCTCGAATCAAAGCAGACCACTGGGTTTCAACTTTCAACAGCTTGAGTCAAGTGAGGTGAGCTCGGCCCACTATCAAGATCTGGATTATATTGTAAAATCAAGTCCTCTTTGGGCCAGCAAAAGATCTTGAAACTTGGGTGGTCCAGATTTTGAATTCAGACCCAGAACTGGAGTCACAACTAACATGAGCAGACTTGGGCTTCAATTGCCTGTTATTGAGGGCCCATACCGTACGACATTAATGACTTGATGTGGATCAAGCCTACATCCAACCTGTTGATAGTCCTGAGTCTTATTTTATAAAATTCTAAGTAACTTGGGCTAGCTAGCATAGCATGGCTATACAGTTGGACTTCCCAAGCCAAGTAACTCATGCAAGTTTTGGTGGGTTAGAATTTAATCCATTGGGGTGACTCAACATGGTTTGGGCCTCGCCCACCTTACAAACAAGAATGCATGACCAAATAATGGTCTGGGATTCTCCACTTTATGGATCATAACTGGATCAAAAGATCAAGGTATTCATGTGTTATAAAGGATCCATACTCCAAATTGTCCAAGTTCTCTATCATTTCTCCACCCAGTTGGGATTCGTCGCTTCTAATCCTCTCTGCAGGGAGTATTGTTTGAAGTTGGGACTTCATTGCCACAGTTATGCTCGTATAAATTGTGTGAGAATTGAGAACATAAAGTAAAACCCAATGATGAGAAAATATGATGAAGATGGAGATCAATCAAAAGGCCCCACCAACAAAAAAATAGTGAACACATACAATTGGAATCATTGAGTATGGACGTGGTCTATGATCCTCTCTTGTTAGCCCATTGGATGAGTAGATACAACAAATCCAACTCAAGATCCTCTTATTAGGCTCAAATTAACAAAAGAAAATTAAATTAGAAAGGATTTATGCCATGATCCATACAAGAGGGTGCATTAATCTTTAGCGGTTAGGGTTTTTGAAATAGATGGCTTCGCGAAGAGCCTTATAAATTTCCCACTGGCCTGCACCTCAGATCTACAGGAGCGCTAAAGGTTAGGGGTATTCATGGGTCGGGCACATTCAAGTCCCGCGCAACTTAGAAACATAGGCCTGTATCCAACCCAAGTCCTTCACAGGCTGTAAGTGTCAGATCAAAGCCCAGCCATTTAGTCAATTGGGCCAGACCGAAACAGGCTTCTATGAGTTGCATGAGCTTCTTAGTAATTGTTTGGACAAACTATGGGTAGATTATAAGCATTCCTTTCGGACTGGGCCGGACTGTGATTTGGACTCTTTATCAGTTGAACAAGCTGGCCCAATCTTAAAATGGGCCCAATTAATATATCTAGTCCCAGCCCAGACCAGGCTTTCTGGCCCATGAGCACCCTTACTAAAATCCCATTTGTTGGTTATTTGAAATGTCGCCCATCCAACCATTAAAATTCACTTGGAATTACCCATCAGACCCAGCCTCAAACTACAAGATCATTAGGTCCCACAGAATGTAAAACCCTAGTTTGAGAATAATATGGCCACAATGGACCCCCTTTACATGCTCCAGAAGTGTCTCAGCCTTGGCAACATGCCCCTTTCACCATCCAATGGTCATTTATATTTGATACACATGCCAAAGTGAGATTGACAAAATTGTTGTAACCCACCAATTTGATTAGCCAAATTTGGAAAATTATCTAAAAGCCTATATCAATATTTGGTTGTTTATGTTTACAATTTGCAAATCTCATAATACGTGGGACATTGCTATGCTTGTCCATCAGTAAGGCCCATGTTTAAAATATATATTGTATGTTTTAGTGTTCTATTTGCATACAATTTCACTTTAATCAGATTTATGTACACTGTAGATTAAAAAATATAGGGTTCTTTTTTTTTTTATGTAAAATATGTGTTTTGGACAAGATTTCTCACAGTAAAAATAAGTCTGATTGAATTGCAAAAATTTTATGATGGTAAAATATAGTGAAACAGTGTTCTAGAACGATTTAGTTTTTATATATGAGCCCCATTGATGGATATAATATGCCCCAAGTACTTTTACAACTAATTGAACTTGTACATCAGCAGGGCGATGTAGGCGTGAGGTATTGGGGGCACTCGTCCCCGCAGAGCTTGGAAAAGTTAAAAGAATAGGTCACATCACAATAAAGGTGAGATAAAGCATGAGGCAAAGTGAAAAAAAAAACTTACGATTCGCCTTGCTTTACTTTTTCCCACTTTACCGTGATTTTGTGTAACAAAGAAAATGTGGCTTGTGGTAAAGATTGCAATAAAAAAACGTTGCGGCTGGACTTGACTTTACTATATTGCTTTTTCATGAATGTGAATGTCACATTATAGTAAAACGTGAGATAAAGTATGCGGTGAAGTAAAGATGGAGGGAGAGAGAAAAAAGTGGTAAAGTAGTTGTCATTTCTATTGACTTTACTTTACCACGCTTTACCAAATAACAATTATAATATGTAACATTTGTCAAGCAACTCAATTTAAAATCTATTACATTCTTAAAAAATGCCAAACAATAAAATATTACATTTTCAAATATTATATTATTATATTATATACTATATTTGTTATTATAATACGTAAATCTATAAATATTTTATTATGTAAACATTTAATCGGACCATAAAAAAGAAGATAACATTATGGCCATCGTCCCCCCTCCCTCCCCTCTCGAGCAAAAATCCTGAGACCGCCACTACATACATACACGACTACTAGTAGGAATGGCAAGTACCTGTCAATGCAAATCACTGCCTAACTTGTGAGGTTAGGACTCAAAACTCAACTAAGTTTGAGTCGACTCGGACTCGACCCATACCACATCAAGTATGGGCTGACTCAACCAAGTCCTATATAAAGAACATCTTACCTTTTTTCTCTTACAAAACTCGCTCTTGCTCGCCCTAACTTTAAGAGAAATACCAAAATCAGTGACAATAGGTATCTGCCTTTCCTTCTCTTCACTCTCTAAAGTCACTGAGAAGGAAAATATGGGTTTTTTTTTTACTCTCTCCCCCTTTGATCTTTGAAGGAACAAAAGAACTAGTAAACTCTTGTCTCTCTGACATGTGATGTTCAATTTTGAAATAGAACTTTTTTTCTTTTCTTGCAATTGGATTATGTTATTTGATGTAGCGTTGTTCATTCTCGAGTATTAATTATTTTGATGTTTTATTTTTTTTCTACACTCTAAATCACCGGAAGGGAAAGCCTCTCATTTTTTGGAACGGTTCCTTATTACCCATAGCCAGGCGGTACGATGGAATTCTACACATCCCACTCATGGAAAATGTGTGAAAGATAGTAAGGGGTTTCAGACTAGGCCTTTCAATCCGACCCTCGTATGAGGAGGCGGCCCTTAAAAAGCCTTTAAAATAGGGGCTTTTATTTTAAAGAAGAAGACTAAGGGTATGGCTTGGGTAGGGTCGTCTTCTTTTTTTTTTTCTACACACCGCTGAGTTTGGACTACACTATGACCGATATGACCCTTCTAGTTTTTATTTTTAGAATTTGAATTAATTGAATCTATATGAAAACTGTCGCTGTTAAACCTTTGAAACAAATCTATATTTTATGATTGGCATTTGACCTTTTGGATACCTTTTTGTTCCAACATATATTGGATTTTAAAAGAAAATTGTGCATCAATTGCTTATGCCCCGTTTGATGTAATTTATGCAGCTACACCGCATATTGCTTGTTTGTGTGCATGCTTATTTTATGTGATTGGAGTTGGTCATTTCTTGTTGGGAAGTCCCACATCCCAAGTCGTTTAAGTCCTAAGTTGGATATGGCTTCATATACAGACTTGTTGAAGCCTTCCACCCATTTTGGGTTGATACATGGTTTCTTACATGTATTAAAGCGGGTTCCAATCTCGTTGTTCTTGTGTAGCTCACGTGGCTCCTATCGTTTTTGTCCGTCCATGAAATCTATTGGGCTTGCATGTGAGGGGGAGTGTTGGGAAGTCCTATATCCCACGTCGCCTAAGTCCTGAGTTGAACATTGCTTCGTATACTTGTTTGGGAATTCCACCTATAAACTTGATTTTTTGGGTTGGTACATAATTTCTTATATTTTTCTATTTTATCCATTGTCATGCAGTCCATATGTTAGAAGTGAATCATGTGTTCAAAAGTATGTATGTGTTCAAAAGTATGTATTTTGCCAATATTTCTAAAACCCCCAAAAGGTGACCCTGTGCCTGTTCCCTACTCTCCCAGTCAAAGTGCTCCTATAATAAGATACAACGGAAGAGGTTAGCCATTTTGTTTAAATTTTTATGTTGATTTTCTCTCTCTCCCTCTCTCTCTCTCCTTGTAGTTACCGTATTTGTTTTTTCTATCTTCTTTATAGTGATTTTTTTTAAGTAATGAGGTTAACTATAGGAGAAAGTCAAGATGTTACTTAAGATGGTTTGGATTATTGATAAGTATTGATAAGTTCCAGTTTGGATTTGAAATGGATTACTCAAAGCATCTCCAACAGTTACTTCATTTCTCCATATGTCTTTTTCAAAAATGAAGGCTTATGTGGCAAAAATGGCATATGGAAATTTGGCATCTCACTTGGGCAACTCCAAGAGAGATGTTAAATTATTATTTTACTCATTTTTCATTTAATCCTCATTTGTTTTATTACATATATCTTACTTATATTTAATGGGATTTGGCATGATTTAAATGTTATTAAAGTAATAAATTATTAAAAAATAAAAAAGTACAAATTGTACTTGAAACCCATTTTTCATTGAAAAGGTAAAATCAAATTACATAATATTATAGTCAATCACAAGCTTCTTCATATTGACCTTGGAAATGCCACAGGTGCTCCACCAGATCGGCTTGGAGTTGAGAATGTGTTCTCTTGTTACGAATACGCAAGTGATTTTGAATGAAATCTTGAAATTTTGCAGTTTGGTCACGTGACACAGGAAGGTCACTGCATTCACCCTCTCATGCATCGTAATTGGGTGGAAGACTTTGATCGCGTTCATCTTCGATAATCATGTTATGCATTATGATGCATGCCTTCATTATATGTTGAAGTGTCTGACGATCCCAGGAACGAGCAGGCCCACGAACAATTGCAAAACGTGCCTATAGCACTCCAAACGCACGCTCCACATCCTTCCTTACGGACTCTTGAGCTGCAGCAAAATTTGTGGCCTTTGGCCCGTTAGGACATAAAATTGTTTTGACAAATGTCGCCCACGATGGATATATGCAATCAGCAAGATAGTAGCCAGTTGTTTATTCATGACCATTGATTGAGTAGTTGGCGGAAGGAGCTCGGCCTTCAGCGAGGTCGGTAAATATAGAAGATCGATCCAGCACATTGATATCATTGTGCGATCCCGGCAGTCCAAAAAAAGCATGCCAAATCCAAAGATCATACGATGCCACGGCTTCAAGAATCAAAGAAGGCTCGCGGTGGTCTCCACGAGCATACATGCCTTTCCACGTAACTTGATAGTTCTTCCACTTCCGGTGCATACAATCTATGCTACCCAGCATCCCAGGAAACCCGCGTCTCTCACCTTCTGATAACAATCTACAAATGTCAGCATTATTTAGTGTTCTCAAATATTCGTTGCCAAAAACATCAATGATCGCTTGAACAAACTTTTTTAAGGATTATATAGAAGTACTTTCAGAGATCCTAACGTAATCGTCCACAGCATCCGCCGCAACTCCATAAGCAAGCATCCTCACTGCAGCTGTGACCTTCTGAAGAGTTGATAAACCAAGACCGCCTGCACAGTTTCTTTTTTGTTGAAAGTATGGGTCATGTGCCTCCACCGCATTTACAATTCGAAGAAAAAGAGGTTTGCGCATTCGAAACCTCCTTCGAAATCTAGAGGGAGTGTAGACTGGGTTTTTACTGAAGTAGTCATTGTAAAGCCTGTGATGTCCTAAGATTCGCCCTCTCTGGATGACCGCGTGACCTTGAATAGAACCACGATGCACTCTCGTTCTCTTTTGTAAGTTTTCTCTTTCTTCTTCCAGAGCAGCCCTACACAACATCTGCAACTCTTCATACGAATCGGAATTTATGACGGTATGCCATAGGTCATCCGTCGTGTCAGAAGAGGAATCAGTATAATTTTGAGACATCTCCAAATTGATGAACCAAAGATTTTCTTATTTTGAGATGATGAGAAGTAAGAAGTTTGGGTGTAAGAATTTTTTTCCAAAATGGTTTATATATATATATATATATATATGAAATATTCCAACGGCTAGTTTTTTCCAACTGCTATAAAACGGCTAGTTTTCTCCAACGGCTATAAAATGGCTAGTGAAATGACAATTTTATAAAATTGAAGTACAACATTATATTTAAACAAACAATAATTCATTAATTAAAATAAAAAAAATACATATTAATTCTAAAATAAAATACAATTCAAAAACCACCATCTAACTCTCCTCTCAGAATTTCAAGTCTTTTTTTAGCATAGTATTGTTGTTGCTCCTCAGGCATATTGGACATATCTATACTCATGATCTCCATCTCCATTTGTATTTTCTTTAATTTCACCTTCTTCTCTTCTTGCTCGATTTTTTGCTTAAGAAGCTCTAATTTTTTTTATCTCTTTTCTTTTTGTCAGCCATCATTTTTTGGATGAGATCTGCAACGGGTGTGGGCTCGTTGATAGTGGTTTGCTTCATCTTTCTTTTCTTAGCCTTTCTGCCTGGTGGTCTCGTTATAGGATCATAAGCATTGTTAATTGTCTCATCCACCTCCATATTTATGGGAGTGCTTGGATTAGAAGATGATGAGTAGCCAGAAGTTGAAGATTTTGTTCTTTTTACGGATGTCTTCTCTAGTACTTGTTGCTGCAGTTGTATCCACTTGGTTGGTACCTCAACAAGATACAAGCATGGTCCAAGGTGAATCTTGATCCATATAGATGTTCGTAAATTTTTTTTGCTTCCGCAATCTGAAAATTAAATGTAAGCTCAAATTAAGAATAAAAAAAAATCCCCCCCCCCCCCCCCACACACGCATATATATAATTTTACCTTATCTTGTTCATTCGTGCCACTTTGATTTCTGAAAATAATTGTCGCAAGACATCCACAAAATTTGTTGACAGAAGCTTGAATCTTTTGCCATCGTTATGACGACATTCTGTCTGTTCAATCACTGAGAAATTGCTTATTATTGTGATAATATTCTCTCACTCGTTCCCAAAAAGCCCCAAGTTTCTGCTCGTTTCCATGCACAGCATTTAGACTAGTGTTCAACCACGAACCGATGAGAAGACGGTCTTCTTCTATATTGAAGCCGGCACCTCGACCAACACCCTTTTTCTTGGAGGCATCATCAGTAGGGAGTTCGGAAGCCTCACCGAGATATTGTGAATATTGGGTAGAAAAATTAGGAAATTGAGAGAATTGAGAATCCATAGTGTGAATGAGGAAAAAAAAGACTTCAAACACTCCTTATTTATAGACATCCCAGCTCCAAATTTTTTTTCAAATTAACGGTCCAAAAATTTTCGAACGGTAAAAAAAAATTCGGACGATTGAAAAATGGCAAGTGACCGTTGCCATGACCGTTGGAAAAATTCCAACTCAAAAAAATTCCCATGTCAGGTGACCTATATCCATCTCACCCATTTTTCCCATGACCGTTGGAAAAATTTAAACTCAAAAAAATAAATTGGCATTTGAAACCTGACATGGGAACAGTTCAAACACTCATTATTTAATGAAAAAAAATAAAATGGCATGTGAATAGTCACATGCCATTTTTGACATATCTGATCCACAGCCAAATTCCAGCAAGGATATGGAGCAACTCTTGAAGCACGTGCATGCTGTTTGTTTAAGCCGTTAGAGGCTTATATGGCATTATAACTCCTCTATTGGAGTTGCTCTCATAACCCATTTCCATTCCTGTTCAATGGGGCCATATGACCAAATTCATTTCTAGCTTATCCATAATGTCCCAAACTTGCAATGCCTATTTAATTTGGATATGAACTTATCCGTTTTTTTTTTCTCTCACCATTTGCTTGGCTTCAATCTAAACATATGGACAATCTGTTGAATTAGGTAAATGGGCATTGGAAATAGATTTTAATTGTAATATGTAGGTTTTTTTAACTCTACCTTATTGCTTATTGCAAGCATTGTTTGTCCCGGGATTGCATAAAAGTATGAAGGCTAATATTCCATGGGCACTCAATGCTTAGCAGTTGTGTAGAAAGAAAATTAGAAGTCTATTTTCGTGTTTTCAGCCGTAGCCCATTAGTCCCATAAAAGCACCATTTTCTCCTCCTCCGCCTCACATTATTCTTCTCAATTAGCTCTCTCTCAAACTATTTTTCCTCATCCTCCTCCTCAACAATCCCTCCCTCAAACCCTTTCCTTTTCTCTTCCTCTTGAACAATCCCTCACTTAAACCCTTTATTTATTCTCAATGAACCCTCTACAAGTCTCAAACCCTAACCCAAAAGCCCCTCTTAAACCTTCTCAAGCCCTCTTTCAAAACTCTAGTTCAACAAATCCGCTCTCTTCCTTTCTTTCAAACCCTCCATTAAACCTACTTTTAAACCATAACCCAATGAACACCTCCCACACCCTCTCCTTTCTTCTTCCCCCTCCTCCTACTCACATCCATCAGTCACGTAAATGAAAAAAAAGGGAAAAACTCTCACATAGACCCCCAAAAAAAAAAAAAAAAAAAAAAAAAGAAAAAACCTAGGCTTGACCCAAGTCACATCCAGGTGGAATTGGACTCAAACGCGATTCATACCAAGTCCAATTCCAAGTCTGAGTCCAGGCTTTTAATACTTGCTAGACATTTCAAACTCAACTTAACCCCAAGGGGTTGGCCCAGTGGTTGGGACAACGGTTCCTTTCTCTTTTGGAGGTAGAGATATTGGTATCGACCAACAAGGGTTTTACTCAACTTCTTTATGAGCTCGAAAGGAATAGTCTAGCCTAAAGGATTGGGAACCCTCCTCCCTCCGTTAGCCAAAAAAACAAAAAAAAAACCACTCCACTTCGGTGAAGAGTTGTGAGATGAAATATCCAAACAATCCCTAACCTAAAAATAAAAACCTAGGTACTTGCATTGAGGGGTGGGCAAGGTGCAATGACAACCCTAACCCTATCACACAAACGTGCACAAATGCCACCCTGGACGACCCAAAGGGGCCCTACTAACCCCCACGCAGTAAATGTGAAAGCGGCGAAAGTCCATCAATATCTCACCCCTCCAAACAAACCGCGTGATACAGATCCAACGGCCGAGCCATCCGATCAAATCCCATCAACGGCCAAGATCTCTCAATCCACGTCACACGTACCCGAGAAACTTCTCTTTATAAACGGCCCCCCGTCTCTCTCATTTCTCGCGTCTCGAAGGGTTTTTTCGCAAAAACTCTTCCTCTCTTTCCCTCGCTCCCTCTCTCGCCTCTGCTTCAATACAAGAAGAAGAGAAAAAAAACCATCCAAGACTCGGCGATTTCTAGGGTTTCTGCTCGAGATCCAGATTTCTAGGGTTTTGTGTTGGATTCAAGAGCCATTTCTCAGATTCCGCTCGGTATCTTCATCATTTGGCCTCGATTTCTGCTGTTGTTACGGTTTGTTTCTGTCTTTTTTTTTTTTAAGGCTTTCCTGGTTGTTTTTGGTTGAGGAGCTAGGGCTAGGGTTTTGTGCGGGTTTCTGAGTTTTTTTTTTTTTCACCTTTGGCTTCTTCTTCTCTGCTTGGGTTTTGTTTATGTCGTGTGATGTGAAGATTGCAATCGGAGAGAAGGGCGAAGGGTTTCGAATACGTGTGATGAGCGGGAGCCCGCATTTGGGTACGGGTTTCGGATTAGGGTTTATTGGGTTTTTGGGGTGCTGGGTTTTGAAGAGCTGAATGTTGGGTGGTAGGGTGTTGGGATGGGGATGGGGATTTAGGGTTTTGATTTCGAATGTAGTGTTGGGGGTTTGATGGTATTGGAAGGAGGAGTTCAACTGGGTTTTGTTGCAAGTCTCTGATTTGAAAGCTGGGATTGAGCTGCACTTTGGGGTAGGAAGGATTGAAACAACTCGGGGGCTTTGGCGTGTATTTTGATTTTGTTCTTTTTTTATGTTTTGAGGAGGGAAAAGGAAGAAGAGGGGAAAAAAGAAAACAAGAAGTGGGTTTTGTAGGGGAATATTGATATTGCATCTTTGTGGGGGTGGGGAGAAGGTTGTTCTGAAGAACGATTTCTGATTATTGATTTTTAGTGTGTGCATCTTATTGTGGAAAGAATAGGAGCTGGGTCTTGGTGCATTTCTGACATGTGCGGATCCAAGGTTCTGATTATATGGCACCAACTGTTTTGGTAGAGTACATGCAACAGAAGGAATCAAAGAAGCGTCCACGGGATCTTTCTTTCACAATGATGGGCAAGACACAGAGGTTCTCACAGGGAGGTTATTCTTCTGGATTCGTTCCAGATTATCGGCATGTGGTTGAGACCATGGGTGAGTCAGAAGGGTTTGGTAGCTGTGGCCGCATTGATACAGAGATGGCTGCATCTGAGGACTCATGTACCCCAAAAAGGAAGTGCATAAGCTTGAATGTTGACAGGGGCGATGGCTCGAATGTCCCATTGCAAGTAATTTCTCTGTCGAGGTTGTCTCGGTCGGAAAGGAAGGAGTTGGAAGTGAGGCTGAGATCAGAGCTTGAACAGGTCCGATTCTTTCAGCAGAAAATTGCATCGAGGTCTATAAATGTGTTGACTGTCTCATCTTCTGGTGATATCGGAGGTTATAGTGATGGGCATAAGAGGCCGAATGCTGAGAATTTTGGGAGGTCAGTGGAGTTTTCATCTGGTCAGGGAAAGAAAAAACCACCCCCTGGTGGCAGGATTGGGCCACCTTTGAAGCAGGGATATCCAACTGTGAACCAGGCAATTCCTTCCAGTAGTGCGAATGCGATGTTGATGAAGCAGTGTGAAACACTGCTGAAACGGTTGATGAGTCATCAGCATGGTTGGGTTTTCAACACGCCCGTCGATGTGGTGAAGCTGAACATTCCGGATTATTTCACTATTATTAAGCATCCTATGGATTTGGGAACAGTACAGAGTAAGATAGCATCAGGGGCATACTCGTGTCCAAGGGGTTTTGCTGCAGATGTGAGGCTTACTTTCTCCAATGCCATGACTTACAATCCACCTGGAAATGATGTTCATGCCATGGCAGATACACTCAGCAAGTTCTTTGAAATGAGATGGAAGCCAATTGAGAAGAAACTCCCTGTGAATGAACCTCAGCTAGTGACTGCAAAATCAGTTGCCTCTAGGGAAAAGGAGGCTCTTCATAAGCCGCCATCCAAGTCTAAAAAGAATAAAGCACCTCCAATGAACTGTAAGGTAAAGGCAGAGGTCATGAAGCGAAAGATGACAAATGAAGAGAAGCAGTCTCTGAGCAGAGATTTAGAGTCTTTGCAAGGGGACATGCCAGAACATATTATTGATTTCCTGAGGGGGCATAGTTACAACTCTAACCAAACCAGCGAGGATGAGATTGAAGTTGATATTGATGCTCTCAGTGATGATACATTGTTCACATTAAGGAAGCTTTTGGATGACTATCTGCAAGAGAAAAAAACGAGTCAGGCTAAAACTGAGCCTTGTGAAATGGAGGTATCAGTCCATAACTTGGATTGTTGAATTCATCTTTTGGCTGTAGTCTAATAATATGCCTGAATAATTATGTTCTTTTTACACTTGTTTTTTCCTGTGCAGCTTTTAAATGAGTCAGGGCTCAGCAATTCATCAATGCGACCATGTAAAGGTTTCTTCTCATTTTGACAAGAAGTTTTTAATATTGGATATTGTGTAATATGATATGGTTTTGACAGTTTCTATCTCATTCCCTAAATACCTCTAGGCAATGACCCAGCGGAAGAGGATGTAGATATTGGTGGGAATGATCCTCCTGTTTCCAGCTATCCTCCCATTGAGATTGAAAAGGACACAGTCCACAGAAGCAGCAAATGCAGCAGTTCAAGCAGCTCCAGTAGTGATTCAGGCTCATCCTCTAGTGGTTTGTGATCTATCCTGACTTGCTTTCCCTCCCTTTCTTTTTCACCTATCTTTTGTTGTGGCTCCTTACAGACAATATTCAATATATTCAGTAGGGTTGAAAACCCTGTGCAGTAGCTTTGTTTGCCCGAGATAACAACTTCATATCTATACATGTGTATCTAAGAAACTGGAATTGGTGGCTTAGACTCATTGTGGTATTTTTAATTTTAGAGTCCTTGCTCCTCTCTGTCTCTCTCACACTATAAACGCTTTGTTGGTAACAAATTTTGTTAGGAGTGAGAAGGGGGATCCTTTGAGCAATATCACTGACAATGAAAAAGCATCCTTAAAACGGTGATGGTTTAGCTGCCCTTTCATATTCCTGATAATTAAAAAAAAGAGAAAAAGATAAAAGAACTACCCTTTAGTACTAAGTTTCTCTTGGTGTAAGCTGGGTATTTTGAATACCAAGTAATGGTGGACAATTCACATTTTTAATTGTTTCAGTTAAGGGGCTGATTCACTGTTAGTTTGATGCGGACTGTGTGCAGAAACAAGAGAAAACAAATAATTAATTGCAGACAAATCACAAGGCAAACCATTTGGGGGAAAACAAAACACTTATCTTGATACTTCTCTTTACACATATGATAGGAGAAACCCTGTATGAAACCTAAATTTTAACTGCACTTGGGGTGTGTGTGTGTATATAATATATATTCAAACTTTCAACTAATTTAAACTACTAACCACTTCCCTATGCTTTTGCAAATGGTACATTACTTTCCTGGTTATTGTCTAACACAGTGGTCTTGTACTTAGTGTTAAGAGTTGTGTAATAAGCTAATAAACCACTGTTGTCATATCATGATTTTGACATGTTTAGTATGTCTTGCAATTCAGGATTTAGGAAAAAAAAAATGTGGCCTTCAGGCTTCAATGTTAGAAAAGGAAGTAGGTGACCATCATCTTTACTGCAGATATGCTGGCTTTCTCCGACTTCAGGATTTTGAAACTTGGAGGTGGCCATATTACTGCAGATATGTAGGCCTTCTTAGACTCGATTAATCATATAACTCTCTTGTTGATTTACACCTGATCGGAGCCTCATATACATGGTCCAACCATGAACATCCTCCCTTGTTTATTGGCATTTGGAGATTGGAAGGATATTTAGGTGTGTCACCTGGCTTTACATAAGCCCAAGTCCACACCTGACAATTGTTCAATTATTCTCGATTGAAGTTGTGAAAAGTGAGGTCCCATCCCTGTTTCGGTTCGAAATTATGTGGCTAAATGAGAATCAGTTTCCTTCTTTGATACAGACTTGGTGGAGAGTCGAGGGCTAGGCTGCTTTTAGGTTTGCTATAAAATTTAATTAGTCAAAAGGATAGAATTAAGGAATGGGCCAAAATAATTTTGGAGATGTGGGGATAATTAAAACCAATATTTTGTTTGGAAAATTTGAGCTTTGACAAGAAGGAAGCGACCTGCCAGCTTTGGAATGAAGAGAACAATAGAAGTCTGAACCTTAAGGAAAGATCTCAATGTAAATGGCTCAATGAAGGCGACAATAATACCAAATTTTTTGAAAGTTATTTTTTTTTCTTTTTTTTTTTTAAAGAAGGTAACAATAATACCAATTTTTTCATGTTGAGCTTCAGCTAAATACAAGGGATACATAATCAATTTGCTGCTTGATATTGAGGTTTGTATTGAAGACTGTGGTGAACTTGATAGTGAGGTTCATATTGAAGAATGTGGTGAAGTCATTTAGCACATAATTAATTTCTTTGCCCTTCTTTATAAGGAGGAGGAATGGAAGCACTGGCGGACCTAGGTGTAAGGGTCTGGTGGCTGAAGCCCCCACCCATACTTGAAAAAGACTTCCAAGTTTTTAAGAATCCCCCCAAAAATCTAAAAATTTATATATATATTTTACATTTTTATTAATGAAAGTAGACATTCAAATTTTTTTTTTTTTACATTTGCCCCTTCCGCCAATGTTTCTTTTACATAAAGCCCCCTCCCAAGTTCAATTTCCTAGTTCCGCCACTGAATGGAAGAGACCTAGCCTTGACAATATGGAATTTCCTTCTATAGGAATGCAAAGGGAAGATTGGTTGGAAAGGGAGTTCAAGGAAGAAGTGGTGAGGAATGCTATTTTCGATTTGGGGGCAATAAAGCCCCTGAGCCGGATGGCATCAAAGAAGATAACATGGCTTTCATTAAAGAGTTCCACTCTAGAATTCAGCTATCTAGGTGTTTGGATGATTCTTTTATTTCCAAAAAAAAAGGGCTAAAAACATCAAGGATTTAAGGCAGATCAGCCTGATCTGTAGCATATACAAAACCTTAGCATTCTTCCATTCATATGTAGTAAAAACTAGAAAATGGTCAATTTTAGAGTGTAGTTTAATTTAAGTGATGTAAGTTTGTAGCATTTAACTATTCTTCAATTTTAAGGATTCTTTATATATATATATATATATATATATATATTTTTTTTTTTTCATTTTTCAATCTCGTCTTTTCCAGAATGTGAGTTTCTTAAAGTTGTGTTGGGTTTTAAGGTGAATTTCTTCAAGTGAGTTTATTGGGTTGAAGGTTGACAATATTTATCTTGTCCATCTTTGACATTCTGGGGTTGCAAAGCGGGCTCTTCATGCATTTCCTATATTGGGCACTTGTGTCTTTCGAGCGTTTTCGAATCCTTAGGGGTCATTTGTCCTTTGCTCATGGGATCTGAAAATGAGATTTACATATGTGAAACATATTACATATGTAGGGCTCATGGGTTTGTTTGGAAGCATTATTTTCACATGAGTAAATGATATGGGGGCGGAAAAAGAAAGAGTAAAAAAGGTTCTATATTGGTTTTTATATATTTTAGTGAGCTCCATGACCCCAAAATTGTACTACATAGGAGTTATTGGGTCTCAAACATAGTTAATGGTCTGGATCTTGAATTGGGGCCCACAAAAGTGCAGAAAACTAGAAAGCGAGATTGAGTTGCTATTTATGTTTTTCAAATATTTCTCAAAATCCTTGATGATCTAGTCTATTAAGTTTCATGCATTGGGGTTTACCATATCCACAAGAATATTGAACAGTAAGATAATTAGAAGTTGGATTGAGATTTTCTTCTTCTTTTTTTTTTTTTTTTTTTTTTTTTTTGTATTGTCAAAATTTCTGAGGGTTTAGGATATGAAACTTCTCATCCTGATGTTAATCATTTGTATGATGATATTGACCAGTTCGAATAATGAATTTGCGGCCCTAAGAAGTGTAGAAAATAAGATCTATAGGATTAGGCTTTATATATATATTTATATATTTGCATTTTCACAATTTCTCAAAATCTTGTAATATGTAAGGTATGAAAGAAAGGGTCTTGGAATTTATTAGTCCAATGAAAAATTTAACGGATCAGATTACAAATTTGGGGCCCACAGGGCTAAAAAGAAATAAAGTGCTGTTGATGGGATTTGATCCTGCGACCAATTGTAGGAGGAAGTGAGGTAGGAGGTGTACTGGACTACTGACGCTTTGGAAGGTGAAATGTTTTCACAACTCTTGAGGTGTCAAAATTTTAGGATGAAAATTTACACGATTTCACACCTCACACAATTTTGAGAACAAACAAATGTGTGCATGAATTAATATTACATGTGTAACGTTCACTTGTGTAAATGGTGCAAACATTATGGAGTTCTGTGATTGAAAGGATGGAAAGGAAAGTTGGCTTCGTGGAAAGCCAAGATATTTATTTATCTTTTTGTGACTCTGGTCACCCAATTGGGTGGCTCTCCAATCTCCCAGTCTACCCTACAATGCCTGGTGGTGGTTATCAACCTTATAGAGAAGTTTCAGCATACCATATGTCCATTTTGGGATGCCTGTTTGGTGGTTATCAACCGTATAGAGAAGTTGCAGAGGACTTTTTAGAGGGGTAGAACTAAAGAAGAAATATCTCTTGGTTGATTGGGATTTGGGCCAATATCCCTGGCCCAGAGAAGGAAGGTGGTTTGGGATTCAGACCACGGAGACAGGTGAATATTTCTTTATTAGGGAAATAGCCAAATCATTTTAGAGGCAAACTATGGTATATCTCTGATGACGTTTGGTACATCCTTGGGGCTAGTTACTGTCATTTGGCTATTTGGCGGGATATCATCTTAGTGAAGGAGAGAGTGGTTCGTAATTTTATTTCTTTTGATGATTAATGACGCGCGATCATTTTGTTTCCTTTTTTAGTTGTTTTAGTTGTCTGGTCCTTGTTTCTTGACTGGGCTTGAGCTTTTTCAGTCCAGTTCTTTCTTCGGAGCAATAAAATTTATTGTTATATATAAAAAAAAGTCATCTTAATGAAGGATGCTTTTGTTAAAGACATCGATTATCATGTTGGACTAGGTGAGAAGGTTATTTTCTGTCTTTATACTTGGGTTGTGGAGATAGTTCCTTTGCAGCTCAATTCTCCAATTTATTTAGGTGTGCCTGGGATGTTCAAGCTAAAGTAAAGTGCTTGTAGGACAGGGTGGTTGCCAAATTCTTTGGGGTCTGTTGGTCAGGAGAAACCTCTCAAAATGGGAGGAAGAGTACTTTCGTAAAAATAAAACCTCCTTTTCTTTATCTTTATCTTTTTTTTCCCTGAATGTTTGAAATGGTTTTTTTTAGAAAAATAAAATTAATGAACTTAAACATTAATTGGGTTGAGTGGAAAGTACAACTCAAAAAGCTGACCATCGATAGACGGGATATATGGCTAGGACAATCATCACAGCAATATAGGTTATTTTACTTTGAATTTTATTGTAATCCGAAGCCCTAACAAACATTTCCTATTTACTAACTCCATTCAGTCATGAATCCATGATTTTTTTGTGTATTTCAGTTTGTTGTCAGTATTATGTTTTAAGTCTAGTGCATTTTTTCTTACTTTTGTTCACATTATCTAGTTTGCAGTTTGCTCAGATTTTACTTCTGTGATTCCATTTCCCCAGAGAATTCTCTACTTAAGCATTGCTGACTTCTTATTCATTTTGTATTCTCCTTTTAGCAGATTCAGATTCTGGCAGTTCTGGAGGTGAATCTGATGGTGCTAAAGTTCTATCACCTGCAGCAAATAGCAAGGTATCTTCTGATTTCATGCATTGCAATTTGCAACCTATCCTTGTTATTGATCTAGAAACCATGTAATTTGGGCACTAGATTCCTTGTAGATTTCAGTTGTCCTTGATTAGTGTGAATCAGGTCATCATGTGGGCTAGATTCTCAATGAATTATATGGACCTCTGCTCTGTTTCATGTTTAGTGTGCGGGGTCTTGCCTTTTATCGACCTGAAGGCTTGACAGCACAGGCCTATCATCTGCAAGATTGGATCGAGTCCAGCTGTTCTAGTTGCAAAACCACGGACGACTTGCCAAGGAACTTAAATTGAATCAAAGGAAATAAAAGGCAAAGGCAGAGCAAGCAATACTGGTCAAGGGCATGGGTTGCACATCATACACATCCCACTCTGTATTAGTCAGAGTGCCCACTGTTTTGAAGCAGATCGGATGCTTTAATGATCAATTAAGATTTATTAAAAAATCTCCCCTTTTGTTAATAATTGCATTGGTACCTTCTTTTGAGGCCATCCTTCACTAGAGACGTCATATTTCTATGTTTTGCTCTTTATGCTACTGTACAGGAGACCTTACATTTTGGAGCAGCAGTGGACCAAGAGAGAAGTGACCCTGCAGATTTAGGTAATGGAAACAGTAAGTTCTGTAGGCATGTTTTTTCAAATTGTTCTCTTTCCTTTTTTTTTTTTCCTGAACTGGAAGAATAATTGATATAGCCTCCGGCCTTGAATGAATATATATTATCTTTATTATATTGTTTAAAGAAGTTTTTTTTTGTTTTTTTGTTTTTTTTGAAAAGGTGAGACTGACTAAATTAAAAGAAGAAAGCTATACAGTATAGGAGGGGTATACTGTAACAAAAGATGGCTGAAAAACCAAGGCCCAGACCAAAACAACAGGGCCTAGCCCCATCTAAAAAACATTAAAAAAAAAAAAAACGTGACCCAATTACAAAGGATACAAACTAACCCTCAAATCATGACGAGAAGCACCCTTAAATGGTAGAAGTTGAGTTCACACAGGAATGCCACTTTGGTAGTCGATCTCCTTTGTGATTTTTTTAAAATGGTTTCCTGGACAATGATTATTCTGAGAGATAGGAGCTTTTTACTGCTAAAAGAGCTCCAGCTGCTGGGACCCGCTCAACTGCATTCCAATCATGGGGTGGAAATGGTGAGGTGTTAAGGTTAGAGTTCTAGGGGTGGGATCAAATTATCTTAACACCTGAAATAATTGATGCCAATTGAATAAATAAAATTGCTTGAATATGAACTGACTTGCGCATTTGCGGCATGATATGAAATCAGAGCTTGATCTTCTCCCCTCTAGTTGGAAGATGAATCATAATATTCTTGACTTGGGTGTGCGAACCGTCATGGAGATTAAAGGAGTGAGATGACTAGATATATCTAAAACAATCTATATCCTCATTACGAAAATAATGGGATTGATGGCTCATGGCTTATTGCAATGCAGCATGCTAATTACCTTTTTTTTTTTTTTTTAAATAAATTTGATTGCTTGAATCAATTCCAATTGAATAAATAAAATTGCATGAATTTGAGTTGACTCCAGCATACCCGACACTGTGAAATCAGAGCTGACGACCTTAATATCCTTGATCTTGATGTGGAAATTGTGAGGAGAGCATGGAGGGCCAACCCCCTTCCCTCCTTTATAACCTGAGTTGACTTAAAACTTTTATTAAGAAAATGGAAATCCTTCATTGGTAATTTATAAGAAACTCGTGCCTCCTTGTGCTTGTGTAAGTTTCATGGTTTCAAAATACCATAGCTGTCAATTCCATTCCGTTAGATTTGATCCACTAGTGGAAATTTTTGGCATTTTGGTCAATTCTGGTCTTCCATTTTGGAAAAGACACAATTGAAACATGAAATATACACACAAATTTTTTTATTAACAGAATCTTATGCTCAAATGCCCTGTGCATCTGGTGGACTACACCAACACTTGTTTGCAATCATCAGAGTCAGTTGCTAGTCTTGCTAGCTACCTTGGGTCCATATGGCTATACCTAGGAACTCCTATACCTATTTTGTGAGGGATCAAGAGTTCAAGACTCACGCTGGCCATTTTAGTAGAATCAAGACTGTACTATAAATGACATCATCATCATCAAAGCATTGTCCTAACTATGTTGTGGTCGGGACCACGGTTCCTCCCTCTTCCGGAGTTAGAGGTTTTGGTATCGACCCCCGGTTCCCCCTTCTTCAGGAATCGAAGGTTGAGTCTATTAGTGCTACCACCTTGGGGCCACAGGGGTGTTTACCCGGCTTCCCTCTGGGCCTGGAGGGATTAGTCCAGCCCAAAGGGTTGAGAACCCTCCGATAGCAAAAAAAAAAAAAACTATGTTGTGGTCGGATATCTGAATTCTGTTTCTCCATTCCGATCTATCATGGGGCAAATCCTTAGATACATTGCACTTCTTTAGATCTGTTTATTACTTCCTTCCATGTCCTCTTTGGACTATCCCTTTTCCTTGATGGACCATCACCCTACATAGAAAACCTTTTTCTCCTTAGCGCCATTGCTGGCCTGTGTTGGAGATGTCTGAACCATCTCAAGCGAGTATCTCTTATTTTATCACCTATTGATGCCTAACCTTAAACGATCCTCAAAGTGATCTATTTTTTCTTTCTTCCTTTTTTTTTAACTCTACCATTGTACTATAAATTTATATGTCAAAATACGTCAACAAATTAGAAAGACAACACCTGCTTTGGTTGATGTTAGTCAAGAAAGTGTGGTGGAAGAAAGTTGTGTTTAAGAACAAAGCGAGCACTAATTTCTCTCCTGCTGTTAGCATTGAGCATCATTCTTAGCAGTGATATGAAAAAAACACTTAAATATTACTGGGCTCAAAAACTCCTGTACACTTCAGCAATTCCAGTGTCTATTTTGTATCACAAAATTCAGAGAAAAAGGCTCAAAATACCTTCAGAACCAGCCTTTGAATTGATTGCCAATCCACTGGCAGCTCAGTGGTGATGCATTTCCCTTCCATAGAAACAAGTCAAACAACTAAGGATCACTCCCTGGCTGTAGGCCTGATTGCAAGGGACTTGGGCATGTGAGTTCAAACTTCTTAACTTGGAATTTTCAAATAAAATACACTCAGTTTTACTTGTATGGTAGATTAGATATGTTATTCACTCCAAGGTGATTGCCAATATAGGGTGTGTGCTATTTCTCAGTGGTTTTCTTTCTTTCTTTCCCTCTTCTTCTGTGGGATATGAAGAGGGTTTTTGGGTCGGGGTGGGGGGTTGAAATAGGTGTGCTCCAGAACTTATGCCTTACGAAAGTTGTGTTTTTCCGAATGCTCATTTTCCCCTTCCCATTTTGATATAGGTACTGCAAGTGGTGCGGACCAACTTGATCAGAATACCCATCCAGTGCCAGTTGCTGCTGAGAAGGATAACCAGCAAGAGGGTAAGCTTGAGTTTTGAGAGGAGACGTGTAAGATGTTGGGTGTGAGTACGCAATTGATTTCGGCACATTGCCTTACCCTTTTCACTATATGAACCTTTTAGGGGAGAATGCTCCGTCTGAGAGGCACGTCTCCCCAGAAAAGCTTTATCGGGCAGCTTATTTGCGGAACCGCTTTGCTGATACCATCTTGAAAGCTCGTGAGAAGACACTTCACCAGGTTGGTTGTATGGTCTTTTACATACACACACACACACACACACACACACACACTCCTATGAGAGCATATTTCACCTTACTATGAGAGATAGAGTGGGGGCCCTCACATTTAAGTTGGCATTGGATATGGATGTGAGGGCCCCCACTCTATCTCTCATAGTAAGGTGAGAGATGCTCTTATAGGAGCATCTCCCATATATATATATATATATTACTTCTTTTCTAAACGATCATTCTACTTTGGCCCTTACTGATTTCATTTGATGGGGTTAGGGTCAAAAAGGGGATCCTGACAAGCTGCGGCGGGAGAGAGAGGAACTTGAACATCAACAAAGAGAAGGTTTTAGCTTCTGACTCCAGTAGAACGCTTGTGGCAGCAGGGGATTTTTATTGATTTCCAAGTTCTAAATAGTTCAATAACTTATTGTGTAATCAGAGAAGGCCAGACTGCTATCAGAAGCCAAAGCTGCTGAGGAAGCTCGAAAGCAAGCAGAAGCAGAAGCTGCAGCTGAAGCTAAAAGGAAGCGGGAACTGGAGAGACAAGCAGCACGTCTGGCCTTGCAGAATGTAAGTGCAAGGCTTCATTTCGAAGCTGGCGATTGTTTCTTACGTCTTACATATTTAATTAGGGGTGTACTTCGATGTTTGCTGATGATCAGTGCTTACATGACATTGTCTCAACTGGTTAGGGGGAATTACACTAAAGATTCTCTAACTTTATTCTCCATGATTGGAACTTGGGGTTGGAAAGGTACTGCAGTGTGCTTTTCTTTGGATATTTGAAATCCATGGAAAGTGCACTGCCCCACAGCATGGAGCAAATATATCGTAGTCGCTACGCTAAATTGTATGTAGCGGCGCTCTCAACCACAGCAGCCGCTATGGAGTGAAACTGACTGCTATTTCCAAAAAAGCTTAAAATGCATAATAAGGCTTATTCTTTTCTTCTTCTCTCCAAATAATTTTATGCAACTCTTCTACCTTTTTATGCTTAAAAGAAAAAAAAAAAAAACTCACACACACACAAGATCTAGCCGAACCGAAGTCGATATAGAGTTCCTCTCAAGGGCTATTCTCTAGGTATATCATGGTAGAGACCACCTTTGTGGTAGTGGTATTCTTTTCTCTACTCTCAACAAAAATGCATTTTTTATTTTGATGGAAGTTAATTTGTTATTTGGTTTGAACTTTAAACTTTATTTAATCATTATTTTATAATTTATATACCCTCTGTTATGTATAGTTGTACTAAATTGCTTATTTGAATTATAATTAGAAATGCATAATAGTTTCTAGCTCAGTAAAGCTAACCAACATGAATACATGGGAAAAATTAGATCAACATTGTTTTTTTAAAGAATTATTATTTTTATTTTTTTACAATCATTCAGCGATTCAAAACTTCTATGCACTGAAGGGGACCGCTGCACCCCTTATTTTATTTATTATATGAAAAGCATCAAATTCTAACATTTTCCAATATTTTGGATTTTTTGAATATTTCTTTTTCAATTTTTTTGACAACCTTGTCGATTCACACCGCTACGCCCGCCGCAATCATTATTATGATCCTTGGCTGATAATAAGCTTAGTGAAGGGTATCAATTCATGATTGATATCTGATCAAAATAATTCGGGGGGTGTCCAATTTCTTCTTACTAATGTATCATGATATGCATACTACAGATATTACTGTGTTACATTTGATATGTGAGGTACAGTTTGCCATATCAATCTGTGTATGCTGACATTGCTTGTTTATAAAGTTTTATCAAGGGAATTGCATTGAATCAACTACAGTTGCTATATGCACTATGTATACTTTTGTATAAACAATGCATTTGTTTATTTATTTATTCTTGAATGGTAAAAAAATAATTCATTTGCTACTAATCCTGAATTGGTTATTAACTTTTTTTTTTTTGGTGGTATGTCCTCTTTTTTGATTGTTACAATAATGTTCTTTGACATGTTTTGATTACAAGTTCACCGAGTTAAATAATGATTTGACTTTTGCAGATGGAAAAGACTGTCGAAATTAATGAGACATTATTTGACTTTTGCAGATGGAAAAGACTGTCGAAATTAATGAGAATTGCCAGTTCCTCAAAGACCTAGAAATGCTTGGGTCTGCTCCTGAACATTTGCCAAGCTCTGTTGATGAGACTAGCCCAGATCACACTCATGATGGACTTGGTAGTTTCAAGCTCCGTGGAAGCAATCCTCTGGAGCAACTTGGATTGTACATGAAAGTGGATGATGAGGAAGAAGAAGAATGTGAACCAGACAGTGCCCCTCCAAATGACGTTGAGGAAGGAGAAATTGATTGAATGAGTTCCTACTGCTATATACTATTATATTCAATCATAAGCCATGGAACCAAGACAAAAGGTTTTAAATTCAACATGAATTCTTACCTGGCTTCTCTCAGAACTTGGGATTTCCTTTTCTCGAGCAACCAAGGAAGAATCATTTCATTTCAGCTGGTATCAAACACAAATCGAAACCCCTATATAAGCTGCTGGCAGGTTGTGATGAAGTATGATTTTGGAATTGGCTGGAGGGTTTGGGCCTCGATGCTGGTAAAGATGGTGTGAAGGTTAGTTTCTTCTGTTTTTTTGTGGTTGACAGCAGTTTTTCTTTCCTACCAAGTTGACATTGTGTAGATTATCCATAGGGGGAGAGTAAGGTAACGAAGGCATGTTTAGAAAATAGGCATCCAATGTGCATTTTGCTCATTCCTGGGAATTTTCGGTATCTGGGTCTGCCTGCCTTTGGCAAGGGATGCATTGTTGTCATGAGAGTCTTGCACTGTTTATTTGAGGAATAGATTTTGTTGGGTGACGGGTGCAGATTGCTGTTAGTGGGTTATCAAAATGACTTGAGAACTGTAAAAAGATACAGCTGATGATGATATATGAAACATTCCTTCAATTTTTCATTTGGCTATCTGTATACTCTTGATTGATGCTGTGTGTGATATTTGATAGCTGAATCATTATATTTAGAATCTTAAGGACAAACTTTTTTTAGTTTTTTGGGCTCATTCTGAAATTCACAAGACTTAAAAAAAGACTAGTCTATTTGGTTGTAAAACTTGGGGTCTATTTGGATGTTGTGAAACAGTTGAGAGAATGGAGGTGAGGAAACCTGTCTACAAGTTTTAGTTTAAGCGAGCATAAATCCTGTGGGATGATTAAAATTAATACCAAATTAAAGTATGGATTAAAAAAACATATGGATTATGTGAATGATAATTTTGATCATCTGGTGCTGAGTGCCTAGAGAGATTAGCTTCCTAACGAAAGAAGCATGTTGTTAGGCTATAGAATAGCTTCCCAACAAATGGATGTTATGAACATTTTACTTGTTTCATAACAGCATCAGGGCATTTACCAAAAAAAAAAACAGCATCAGGGCAACTCATTGAAGGAGATGCTTGTGGACCGTGCCAGCCCAACCCAGTTCTGAGCCTGGCTGACACTGGGATAGGTTAGGACTCTATTTTTGGGTATGTGGGCTGTACTTGGGTGTAGTTTCTAGCCTCTATATGCCAAAGGATGACCCGACACTATATCAATGGAACTTCCGTGAGCCCGACTTAAGGCCCATGTTCAGTAACAGAGCCTGAATTTTAGGTCCAAAATATGATCTGGCCAGGTTCAAATACTCTTTAAGCTCAAGCTGATCCAACCCATGAACAAGAAGGACCCATTTGAAGGACTACTCAAAACATTGCAAGAAATTTTCAGGTTATGAATTTATTGGACAGTACTGTACTGTAGTAGGAGATCAAAGAAGTTTTCCCTCCCTTTGAAAATAGAGCCCTCCATTGGAATCATCGAATGCAATCCAACAACAACAATTAAAGAGAGGAAGAGAGAACCGAGGGTTTTGAGGAGAGTGGGTGAGCAACCCCAAGTAGTCTTTTATTATCTCCGGTGGATTGTTCTTTCTCATACTCCATTTCCTCGGAGCTTCTATTGGCACACAAGAAATCTCCCTTTCCACACACACATTTAAAAAAAATAATAAAAAAAATTTGAAGTTACATTTTTGCCCACGCTCCTCTTTTCTCTCCAACCCCCCACCTTCCCCCACCTCCAGTGCTGCCCTGCACCGGCTGCGGCCAACGGCGGCGGATCCCTCTCCTTCTTTCTCTCGCCACTCATCCCCGTCATCAGGATCATAAACCATCAGCACCCCAAAACCAATCTCCTCCTCCAACACCGTGTACATGACCCTCTCATCTAACTCCGCTGCCGGCCCCTTCCATCCTGCCAGCATCCCCTCCGGCATCTCCTCCCACTCGTCCTTGGCAACGTCGTAGCTAGACCGCCCATTCCTTCGCGGCATCCCTCTTCACATTCACTATACAAAGCTTTCCCCTCAGCCCCACTGCCTCCACGGCCTCCCAGCTGAACCTTCCGTCCCTCATCCCCACCACCTTCTCCCACTCCCCTTCCCACCCCATCTTCTCCAGCACCCACCGCTCCCCTCTCCGCGCAACCGCCGCATTGTGACCTTTCAAAATCGAGATGACCAGAGAGTTCTGACCGTCTTGTCCTCTAAAATGACCAGAGAGTTCTGACCGTCAAAACAAGTAATAAGGGGGTGGGGCCCACTGTGAAGAATTCAACTCAAATGCAGAGAGATAAAAGCCGAGGCCTTTCCTGATCAGATCAGATGCTTTTTGTGGTTTTTCAATCATTTCGGACGGTTCAGATGGCAATGCACGTGCTGGTAAGGTTGCAGATCCAAGGATGGTGCATCCCAATGAGGAATATATGCCTTGTTGTAAAAGATGATGAGCCCGCCTTCTTCCCTTTGTGACAGTTGATTATCCTCATAAGTGTAGTGGGCCCACTTTGGCTAATTAGATAGAGAGTTTATATATATAATAATATTCAAGTGAGAACTAGTTCTCACCTATTATATGAGAATATTTTTGTGGGGCCCAACTAACAATCCATCGAAACCTAGCAACCAATAGGGAACCCCATAATAGTCACTAATCCCAAGGATTGACACACATCCGAATGGACTGTCCCGTTGGATCGAGAGTTGAATATTTTCTTGAATATGAAGCCATTAAACTTGTGGGCCATAGATGAAGGAGTTAGGGGTATGGGTTTAGGGTCAAACTTAATATTGGGGTGGTCTTATAAAGATCTTTCCATCCTCCCTGATCCCATCCCCAAATGGGGTCCACAATTGAGCCCCACAAAAAAGTTCTCACATAATATGTGACAACAGTTTCCATATATATATATATAGAGAGAGAGAGAGAGTTTTTGTGTAAAAACTAAAATCTGCGTCCTCCTGTTATTACAATAGTGGGTACTTGTTGGATCTGTGTCGCATTGGGGATTGTAATTTTTGCATTGAAAAAGTCTAAATGGACCGAATGAGGTCCCGACTTGGGGACCGAATCACCAAGTGGCATGATGTGAACAATGAGAGCATTTAACTTTTTGGGGGAGCGGGAGAGAGAAAAAGCATGAGATAGATGTTCGGTCCCAAATTCGGGACCGAATTCGGTCCATGTAGCATAACTGTTTTGCATTTGTACCATCTATATTTCATGCAAATCACCATATCATACATTAGCACCAACCCATACTTCAATGACAGTAATATGACTGTGGAATTGATCAAAGAGAAATATTAAAGTCATTTTTTTCCCATGATTAATCAAAGGATCTACAATTAAGACCAATAAGAGCCATCCATCCACGTGATATGAGAAATTACGTATGTGAGACCTTCAATTAGTGGATCACTTGAGGGACCTTTCACCCAGAAAACTTAGGATTTGAACATTCTCTTTGGATTGATTGGTATCAGGTTCCAATACATACTCAAATACAGTGCACCCAATTTATGTAACAAATATTAATGATTTATCACATTATAGATAAAAAAAGGCCAAATGCATCTTTTTTAATGACTTGCATGCTCTTTCGAAGGATACCCAAAGTGTAAATTTAAGTCACTTATCCCTATTATTATATATCAATAAAGTTAATTTTATGTTATTACTCTCCTTCATTCTAAATTCAATTTTCTATTATATATTTAGATTTTAATCTAGGTAGATAGTCGGACTTCACCCAAATCAGACCTGTTTACAAACATATTGAAAAAAAAAAAATCGCAACTACAACATGATCCACCGAAAACATGGAGATTACCTAATTAATTCGATTTGGAAGTCCAATTTCCCACATAGTTGTTCAGGGATCAAGCTCTCTTTCAACATAAACATGTTTCTCTCTTGTCTTGAGTATAGACATTATCCTCATACGTTAGTAGACTTCTCTTTATGCCTAACTCGGTCAGCCGGCCAGGTATGGTTAAAAAAAAAAAAGGGGTCGGGTCTGGTCGGGTCTAGTTTTTCGAAACCCTGCACAACCCGGTCAGGGACGGTATGGTAATATACATCGACGACAATAACAAGACTACGGAGCTTAGATTTCTCCGTCTAATTCCGTACACTTCCGGACCATCCAAAGTCTCTGTCTCTCTCCTTTTCCTTTTTCGTTTTTGCTGGCGACGCTCATTTTCGCATACCAGAAGGCAGCAAGAGCTCTCATGGCTACCGCAACTGCTGCTCTCACATTCAATCCCGCCGGAATCTCCGGCAAAACCTCCCTCTCCGGTGCCGGAGCTCCATCAAAGATCGCTCCTTTCCTGCGCATCTCCCCGGTTTCCGATGCCACTCGCTCGCTGCACCTCCGGCATCTCCCTCTCCTTCAATGCAGATCGAACAATTTCTCTGGTATCATTCTCCTGCTTTCAGAAGCTTTTGCATAAATGCTCTTCTCCTCTTGTTTGTTTGATTGTTCTGTAATTGGGTTTGTTTGTTTTGTTAATGTCTGTAACTGGAGAGGTTTTTTTTTTTTTGGGTTCTTTGATCTAGGAGAAGTTGGGAAGGAATTCAAGATGTTGCAGATTTTGGAGTTATGGGTTAATTTAATTAGTGAATTTAGTTTTGGGTTTGTTGATTGGTGTCTTTTTAGCATTGGGTTAGATGCATTTGGAAGTTTTGATTTGGTTGAAATTTGCTAATTTGAAAATTTTGATGTGAATGGGTCGATAAGAGCAGTTTTAATGTGATTCTGTTTGGATGGTTATGAAATGATGCATATGTGAAAATCTTTCATATGAGAGGTACCTTTCACTAATGATCTCATCCTCCTGTGGGGATGCACCTATGAACAATTCCACACCTCACACCACTCCTCATGGATTGACACTGACCCTAGTTTGATACCCATCTTACTTATTTTCACTGTTGGATTGTACTTAAAAATTTAAGGGAAAATTCCAAAAAAGTCAAAAGAAAAACTTTTGCTTCATTTTCAAGAAGTGTATGAAGATTTGAATATTTCAAAAAGTATAAAAGTTTTCCTCAATTCTTTCGATCTAGTCCTCTCCATAAAAAAAAAAAAAAAGACAAAAATACCTTTCCCTTATGATAGTTTTTTTTTTTTTCCTTCTATCAATATTTTTCCTCCCCAAAACCAGCCATTTTGATTTTTTGAAGTGGGCCCCACTAGGTCATTTGGGTTGGTCTTCATCATTTTTCTTAAATAATTTATTAAAGGGAAAATTTGACGCAAGGGTATTTTTGTCATTTTCAAAATTTTGTTCTGGTGAGTAGTTGATTGAAAGAAATATGGAAAATTTTATACTCTTTTGAAATATTCAGATTTTCATGTACTTTTTTCTTTAAAAAATGAGGCAAATGTTTTATACCTTTGTGAAAATTTCCCTAAATTATTTTAACTTAAGTACCTGTTAAATTTGAGGCCCTTAAATCAAAGGTTTTGATGACAGGATCCGGCTGTTTTTTCCCCCAAAATATAATCCACAATGAGACCTTAGGGAGGAAGGATCTAGTGTAAGGGGTGGCCTATGTGTGTGATAATGGTGGATAAAAGCGTACCTAATATGATAGCATGTGGCCTAATACTTCCTAATTGAATGGTAATATCCCTTGAATTAAGGGCCTTCAAGTATGGAAGGTTGGACCTTTTGTTTTGGTTTTTTGTTTTTTCTGCTGCCATGTTGGGCTACCTGGTCCAGAAGTGGTACTTTAACTTGAGAACCAAGGGATGAATCTTTGGGCATGTGCATGAAACTGAGGCGCCACACCACTCATCCATGAGTGTTTTGGCGGGCCAAATTGTTCTTGCCATCTATTTGTGGGCTTCCAACTTACCGATTTGAAGTATTGACTTAGTTCATTTTTTGCCTATGTTTAATCTGTACAAACACATTAGAATACATAAAACTGTGGTATAATTGAACTTGGTGAATGAAATTGTAGGTGTAAGAACTCAAGTTACCGCAGTTGAGCAAGTCAGTGTTGAAGTGCCTCAAAGTGTTGAAGCTCCTGTTGTTATAATCACTGGGGCTTCTAGAGGAATCGGAAAAGCAGTAGCTTTGGCCATGGGGAAAGCTGGTTGTAAGGTCAGTGGATTTGTCTCTTTTTCCAAACACCATTACTATTGTGATTAGTAGAATATATACATTTTCATGCCAATAAAAGATTGTCAATTTCCATCCTTTGCTGTACTTGTACATGATTAGCAAAAGTGATATGGATTTGGGTTGCCACCTAAATCCTCAGATAACATTCCAAGTGCTCTAATACCGCTTGATGCAAATTTGGGTCACAAGAAATCATGAATGTTGACTAGTTTTGCAATCTGGGTGATGTAGACGAATGAGCCCAAGTGTGGGACCACCCAAAATAGTTTAGGAATTATTTGTATTTCCTTAATTACTTCTTGTTAGATTTCTAGTTTTATTTAATGAGTGTGATCAGGATAGTTTCCAATTTTGTTTACTTTCCCAGTTGATTATGTTTCTTAGCCCTCAAGTTTGTTTTCCTTATTATATTGCATTGTAGAGATGAAAATCTCAGACTTTGATTATTGGAATAATATTATCGTGGGTTTTTCTATCCCTTTGAGGTGCATCCTCGATTTGAAGTCTCTACATAGACGTGTTATAGTGTCTGCGGAGACGTGCTTCGGCCACGCAAGCCCTAACCTTAGCGCCTGCATCACTAAGTAATCTAAATTCCTAATTAAATAAGTTGGGCTTGGTGCATCAGAATGACTAAGTGCAAATCGAAAAAGGTATCTAGGCCCTCTAGGGTTTAGGGGGATAGAAGAATTGCCCCAATAGGAAAACTTTGTTGAAGAGAACAATAGATAAATATAGAATGAAGAAGAGAATATCATAGCGATAATAGAGTCAGTCTGAAGGAGATTCTATTTGTCTGTTCCTCTTTGCAATAATGTCAGAGGGATTGATTCCATTTTTGTAGGGATGAGGACCTTGGCTTTATCCATGGACCATGGCTTTAAGTTGAGTATCCTGCGAAGTGAGGCCTTTGTAGTGTGCCGATGATATGATTCTTTTTGCACAGTAGTTTAAATGAGGTAAATAATGTGAAGGGTATTTCTTTGAATGGATAATGTGAAGGGTATTTTTAGATGTTTTGGGATGTTCTTAGCTAAAGTCAATCTCAAAAAGATATTTCTAGTGGGAGTACGGTCAAGAAGGATAAGGTTAGAACTTTGGTTGGAAGAATTCATTGTAGGGTTGTTTGTTTCCTATATTACATCTCAACCTTCCCTCAAGAACTAACCTGAGGTCAAGCTATTTGGTACCCCCTGGTGATAAGTTTGTGAAGAAACTGTGTATATTCAAGAGGAAATATTAGTCATTTGGTAGGCATATCACATTGATTAAAACTACTTAGGCAAATTGGTCAATGTACTTCATGTTTCTTTTCAAGATCCCTGTGGAGTTGCCACCTGAACTTCTTTATCATATCTACTTGTGGGAATGTGTAGAGGACGAAAATAATATGCATTTACTAAAAAAGAGAGGCAGTAAAGCCAAAAATAAAACTGGATTCCATGCCTTTTCTGAGGAATGCTGCCGCACAAACATGCCCTTAGTGACTGTTTCTGGAGGTTTGGATTGGAAAAAAAAGCCCAAGTAAAGTCCCATGGTCAAAACGATCCAGGTTGTGGTGGGTGATTTCATCCATGGTGGAGGGTATCAAGGTGAGAAAGGTCTTCAACAAGGGGGTGGGTTTCAAAGTTGGCATTTGGGATATGGTTAGATTGAAGTCCTATTCAAGTTTGGATGTGTTGGATCACTTCTGAATTAATTATCATGGTCATTTTCAACTTCACCTTTGATAGGTCATCAGTTTTATGCATCCCTGCACTATTATGCATGTGCCATCATCTGGTCAGCTTTCATATTCCTTCAAGATGGTGTCTACGCGATTGATCCATCCTTTCTTTACCAATTCACCAGATATATCAAACACCTTACTTGGACATTGAAGCAGTATTTCTATGTTGCTGGTACTCAGAACAGACTACTGGACCTCTCTTGGATTTTCACCCCCTATCTAACTATGTTTGTGATCTAGAGGCTATATCTGTGTTAGTAGGATAGGATCCCCATAACAGTTCCATAATGCTGACATCTGAACACTATGATATGTTCTACCCTCAGTGCATGTCGATAGGCTTCCTTGACACTTGCAAATATCTAGGTGGTCAGTTCTCATTGAATTTTTTTTTAGTAGGCCATCAAGTTATTGCCCAAAAGCTGTTCCTCACTTTTTTACACCTAGCCCATACCGTATGAGGTATGACTACAGTACTCTGGTCACTGGTGTATAATTTATTGGTATATGCTCGAAGTGTCTTTAAACTTTAAACTATTTAAAAATCTGTGGATTTTCAAATAATCAGTTCATAGTTCCTGGCTGGATATTTTCTGCATCGATTCTTCCATTCTCTCTCAGGAAATTAGTACTAGGACTGGAAATTAGTGTACTATTTTTAGCTCCTTTCACTACATAATAGGTATCCCTCCTATATCTCATGGAGCATTATCTTCTTTACTATCTTTATCTTTGCTCTTTAATAAAGGATTCAATGTCACCAATAAAACCAGGGAAATGATTTATATTCCTGTCAGTTTTTATTTTTGAAAGCTAGGTCATGTGGTGATTCCCATTTGATTCTGATTACCATACCTTCTGCTGAGTGTGCAAAATGCAGCAACTTAAGTTGCATTTTCTCATTTAAGATTATGCCAAATTCCCTAATGATTTTGAGCATTGGATTCTATTACAGGTACTTGTAAATTATGCAAGGTCCTCAAAAGAGGCTGAAGAAGTTTCCAAGGAGGTGAGTTTCATTAGGCTTTTTTAAACCTCCTATAAATTATTGAGTCGACTTGTTTTTTTCTTCTGAATAAACGATGCAATGGCCTTTTTAATGGCCTACGTGGTTTTTTAGTGTCAATAAAAAAATGTGTGAAGTTTAATGGGTCTGATTCTTTCTCAAATATCTGAGCATCAGATCATTCATCAAGTACTTCTCTGCAGATTGAAGCATCCGGTGGCCAAGCCCTTACTTTTGGGGGAGATGTTTCAAAAGAAGCTGATGTGGAAGCTATGATAAAAACTGTAAGCAACTGATGATTATACTGAATACTTTCTATGAAATACTCTCTTTGATAGATATTCTTGTCTGTTTACTGCATTATGATATCATGATATTGCACATTTACAGGCAGTTGATGCATGGGGAACAGTTGATGTATTGATAAACAATGCAGGTTATTTTGAATGTGCCTTTCTTTTTCGTTGGTTACATTTTATTTCCTTATTTATTTAGATATCCTAACCTTTTTTTTTTTTTTATATGTTTCAGGAATTACTCGGGATACATTGTTGATGAGAATGAAGAAATCTCAATGGCAAGAAGTTATTGATTTAAATCTTACTGGTGTATTTCTCTGCACACAGGTTTGTATGAGATTCATTGTTTTCAAGAAAGCCCTGAGCCTTGAATCTTATTTATGACTTTGGTAATGTATTATTGCAGGCTGCAACCAAAATTATGATGAAAAAGAAGAAGGTTGGTGGAAGAAGTTAATTATATCCTTTTCTTTTCAAATATTTCTCTTTTTCCTTGGTGCACCTAGGTCAGAAGTGGTGTGCTTGTTAAGCAATGCACATCTGCCTACTCTTAAGTCAGAAGTGGCTGTTGTAACGAATCATTTCATTAATAAAATGAAGCTGCCATTTATGCATGTTTTTGTTTTTGTATTTGTGTTTTCCTACTCAGTCTACTCTTGTTTTTTGGCTTTTGATTGTGCAGGGAAGAATTATCAATATAGCATCTGTTGTAGGTCTTGTTGGCAATGTTGGACAAGCTAACTACAGCGCTGCAAAAGCAGGGGTAATCGGCTTAACCAAGACTGTTGCGAAGGAATATGCAAGCAGAAATATCAACGTGAGTGCTAAATAAGCTCCTTTCCTCTCTGACTGAAATGCATCCTAAGGCACATCTTGGGCCCATGGGATGGAATTGATTTCATATTCAAAATATTTTTGCCTCAGGTGAATGCTATTGCTCCTGGATTCATTGCATCTGATATGACTGCCAAACTCGGTGAAGACATTGAGAAGAAAATCCTAGAGACTATCCCTTTGGGTAAGATTATCCACAACAATTGATAGGAATTTATATACTTGACCGAGTGAATCAACATTTTTCAACATTTTTTTTTTGTCTATTATAAATGGTACAGTCAGTGACTCATCTTTTGGTATTCTAAGCCATTCATCTGGTGGCTTCCAACATGAGATGAGTCATGCAGTGTTATTTTCCAAACAGTGATTCTTTCTGATTGGCGGCCCTCAAATATTCACATTGCAGAGGTACTTATAAATATACATACATTACTGCTAACAATCCACATTTAATGACAAAAGTTGAACCTGTGGATCAGCTGGCAAAGGAGAATTTAGAGATATTCCCATCCATGATCGCGTAAGCAGTTTGGATCAGCAAAATGTGGGCCTCAAACATAAAATTTGTTGAGCTGAGAAAATGATATGATCAAATTCTTTTTCTTTTTTTAAAATAGTGACTGAATTTCATTGCTCAAAAGAACTATACAGTATGAGAGGGATATACCCAAAAGCCCCAAAGGAGGGGAGAGCAAACAAAACTCAAAAGGACCGGAGCTAAGCCCCCAGAAAATGATATGATCAAATTCTGTGCATGAAGTATGAGCTTTGATTTAAAAAATTTCTCACTGCTGCTGAAGAACAAATTGATTTGCTTTTTACACTTTAAGAGATGGAAGGCACACAAAAGCAATAAACTAATTTGCATCTTCTTCCATTACTTAGAGAGCATGTGAAAATTGTGTAGTTAATAAATATGGCCATATCTGCTCACAGCCGGTTTGAGAAACTGAAGACATTCACATTCGCTTGTCCTTCCTGAGAACTTATGAAGGTCTTGGACTGTAGCATGGTTGGAAGGTGCTCATTGCCACAAAATGAGGTTGTGTTCGAGTCACGTTACCCATAAGAAAAAGTAACCTAAGGGCATGTTTGTGTAACACCGTTTCCACAGAAATGCTGCGCAAAAGGTTTTGCTTTTTCCCGTGGTTTAGTGGCACATTTTTGTTGAGGAAAAATTGCAAAAAGTGATTATTTTCCGTGATCTGTGGAAAACCTGAGTTGTTCATCTAGCCATGCTCTCGCACCCCAGATGGCATGTGTTTATACTGAAAACAACCCTTATATTAAGAATTTAGTGCTAGGAGTTAAAAGTTTAAGGTCGAGTTAGAGAGTGGCCTTTGATAGACTTGCAATGAAGTAGTGGGAACTGGGAAGTGACATGTTTATGTCATTACTTGAGTCAAGTAGAACTCACGAATCTGACCCAAAATAAAAAGGGCTATGGCTTGGATTATGATGATGATAATGATGGTCAGAGTGGCAAACAGCTACGGCATGAGGTCATTGCACTAGTTTTATGAGTGCCGTCTCTCTCTCTCTCTCTCTCAAATTAATGAACTGGAAGGGTTCTAAAAGTCCTTGAAAAAATATGTATTTATTTATGAATCTTTTGTTATTGCCAAAACCACCAAACAGGAATGAGAATTGAAAGTGTTCCTTATATTTTGTGTGGTTCTGCAGGGAGGTATGGTCAACCAGAAGAAGTTGCGGGACTGGTGGAATTCTTAGCCCTGAGCCCCGCAGCCAGTTACATTACTGGACAGGTAGGACAGTTCTTTTAATTTTTATCCATTGTTAAAAATCAATATCAACTAAGTAATTGGTTGGCTATTTGGTTTGGCCAGTTTATTTTTCAGGCATTGAGAAACTCAATTGAGACAATTAGAATTTGATGAACCTTCCAAATTAAGAGTAAAGTCATACAAATTGGAAAAAATTCAGGAGACATCTTTATTTATTGTTCAAGTGGATTAATTGTGTCAATATACTAGTGGTGGGTAAGGGTTAAATGCTTTTGGTAAAATAAAGGACATGGAAACACAGCCATTTTTTTGTGTACTTGGACATGAAGGGTTGCATGGTTAATTTTCAGGTGGATAGGGAGAGGGATTACCATGTTATTTGAAACCAAGTGTAAATAATGTTTGAAACCAAGTTTATAAAATAAACTACAGTTCTGATTTTCATTCTGCACACAGAGTAAACTCTCCCTGTCTTGTCTAATGAAAATAACATTAGGCCACTGTTTTTTTCAGAAAATTGGTTTCCTCATAACTCTAATTAGATTGTTTTACATGGTCAAGTGGAACTTTATAGACGAGACATATCTTTCATTGTGCCATAGGAAAGTGTTTTCCAAGTTTATGCTTTCCCTTCTCAGTTGCAGAAGACTGAAGTTTTACTACTTCCATGCAGGTGTTAACCATAGATGGAGGTATGGTGATGTAGTATTGGAGACTCTTTTTATGAATCCAGAAAAAAAAAAGGGTTGGCTTTGCAGCTTTTGCAGAGCGTCGATGGTGCTGGGGGTTTTACCCTTTAGTTTTGCTGAAGCTTTATGACATTCCAAATACGCATTCCCCTCGTAGGTACGACATGGAGAAATATTTGATAGAGATGGTGAAAGGGTAAGTTAATTTGCCTAGCAGTTCTATGTCAATTTAGCAGCATAGAAATAAGGAGTGATCAGAATGCTGCTGTGGAAGCTGACTTTGAACTTATTGTTGAAACTTGAATGAGATTTCAGTCTTATCTTCTTATTCATCTCTGGTGCATTAATCTTCAAATTCTTCTTTTGGGTCCTTTGGATTTTGTTTATTGATGCCCATCCATATACATTTTCATGCTCAATAGCATATTGGCCACACATGAAAACCTTGGGAAAGGTCAGACCCATCTTTCTGATTTGGGCTTCCTTGGCCCATATATACTTTGTCTAAAATAATTGTTGAGGCCCAGCCCATATTCTTCAATGTCTTGACTGGGGGTTGGTGCATACAGCTTAGGTTCGTTGATTGGGCTACCTTTCTGTAGCCAACCTGCCATGTCAAGGGTGGGATCACAGCCTCTGTTATTTGTATGGGGTGTCCAGAAACGAACTCATGGGGAAGAACCTTCCATAATCCATCCTTAATCAGCATGACAAGCTTATGCTCCTCTACCACCTTTTTGGTGGAACAATGTTGTCGGGCTGTTTTATCGATTAGCCCCTCTGAGTGCAGGGGACCCAGTGAGTTCGACTCCAATTAAGTTATGGTGCAAAGGTTGCTTAGAACTTGAAGAATTCGCCATGCAAAATCTTCTATTTTGGAAGGAAGGGGGCAAGTCCCATATCTTTTCCAAGGTAAGAATGATGACACTGAGAAATACTAATTTGGATCATATATGGCTTTGATGGTGCTAGAACAGGCTGGCTCTTGTGGTCAACAGGGAATCTATAGATTCCTCAAGGGAGTTTGTGTAATGCAATGCACAATACTGAGGGCCTATTTCTTTGCTGGAGTTGGAAAATTTCTGGATTTCCTGACGTAATGAAATTCCTGAATACTCTCTTGTACTTAGAGACCTTTCATTTGGCTAAAATTTTAAAATGCTTGGAAAAAGACGTGACAAAAGTGTCCACTAGGGTCTAGATGAGTTCCGTCCCATTTGGGGTGAAAAAAATGATCTAGCTAGGCTGAGCTGAAGCAGTCCAGGCTCCAACCACTTCAGCTATTGGGCCAGATATTTTGGACGGGCCTAAATCATGCCATATCCAACACCTGGTTGTTATAGTTATGGTGGGCCCCACTTGCCTATCCAATTGTGCCTATAAAAATCAATATGCCAAACCTTACTGAGCCTGGCTAGATTGCGGCAAGTCCCCGAAAAATCCAATCAACTTTACTCTCAGGATAGAGAACTAATCAACAGGTGCAAGGCCAGGAATGGGCTGGGTACATCATCAATCAAACATTAGCTTGGGTGGAAGTCTGCAGGGGGCCCCACTAGTTGACAATCCGAGCCACTAATAATGATTGCCCTCACCGTGAATGGGACGCCCACAAATATCACTCATAACAAGACTTTCCCAATCTTGGCCCTGCCATATATGATTACCTCACTTTGTATGGATTGCCTCAAAATTTTACTCCGATAAGAGTTCCCCAATCTTGGTCCTGCCATAAGATTGAGTATACGACTAATAACATAATTAACACAATCTCATGCATTATTAATAGTAGACATTAATCATATATTCAATCTTATTGCCGTATCAATCTTGGCCCTTCCATAAAATTGAGCATATCCTTGCACAATGTGGTGCATTATTAATTATGTCATTAATCATATGTTCGATCTTATTATAGGACCAACTCTTAGTGGCATGAAATTTGGGGAAATTTGATACACGGGCAGATGCATTTTGAGTAGCTCGGATTTTCAATATGGAGAACTACAAAGATCAGACCATAAAATCATGGGTGCTGCAATTTGCATCCCAACTTAGGAAAATGCAATCTTCATTGGAATTTCCATATATTGGCAGTCCATTAATCCTCAAAAACACCTTCATCTGACATTCTGGGTGATTCAGTCCCATTAACCAGAGGCTTTTCTGATGAATTTGGATCAAAACTAAGGACCTCATAAATAAAATCATCGTCCTCGTCATCGTCGTCCTCGTCCTCGTCATCACCAACACTCTTTCTGGGTTCATCTCTATTCACCCCTTTAGAGAGAGCTTCTCTGTGCATCTTCTGCTTGATGAAGTCCTCCTCACCACTCTTTCTGGGTTCATCCTCTTCAATTTCTTTATTCACCCCTTTAGAGAGAGCTTCTCTGCGCATCTTCTGCTTGATGAAGTCCTCATAAGACATCTCATACCACACGTTGCCCTTGCCCACAATGGATGAGTTGTGGGTGTCAATCATTCTCTGCTGTTTGCTCTTTTCAGAGTTCTTGGGCTCTCCCCAGTAGTCGTAACGATACAAGGGGTTGGTCGGGTCATAGCGATTTCCAAAATAACTGGCATCGACATATCTTCCTGGCTCTTCCAAAGGCAAACCTAGGGCTTGACGGCTGCAAAGAAAGCATGTCACTCCATTGAAGCACTTGGTTAATTTGCAAAAGTGAATATTCAGGGAATCACAAATTCAGAGGAACAAAAAGAACGGCTGCCAGACAGATAATGTATAATTTATAATACTCTTGGGGAAGTAAGATCTTCGTGTGAGGATATGAATACCATCCTAGAATTGAATTTGTACAAAATGAACTGATGGTGCTAACCATCAATGAAAAGCAGCCACTTAAAATTTACCAGACAGAATAATGTTTGAGGGCTATCATCACACGTCTGAATTATTGACGTGCACTGTTAATACTTGGACCAACAAACCATTGACTGCATGTATGAACTCATGCATCACATCTACAGGTCAGGTCAAAGAATTAATTAATCTTCAAAAATTTAATGAGAACTCAAAAAAAAAAAAAAAAAAAAATGTTCCAGAAACAATACCCCCAGTGGTATGGGTGTCTCATCTCACAGCCGTCCAGGGATTGATCCCTGGGCGGATAGCTTTTCACATGAATCATATTTGTTGGCAATCCACAGTTCACATTTGCTTCGAGGACAATTTTCTCCACATGGTTCCTCATGGTGGTAATGGGTGCTCCTTGCGACGCATTAGAACCCTCAAATGCCCCAAGAAAACATGGCCCTTCAACCTCTCTTGACAAATATACTTGAAGGGGGAATGGAAAGGACCACCCTTCCACTTCAAAAAATTAAAATAAGGAAAGCAAAATAAATGGTGGTTGTGAAGTACTCAGATTCAGAAAATAGAAATAAATAAAAAATAGTGCCTGTCAAGTAAAACCTCAAATGACGCCCAAAAGCCCCTTCTGTCAGGAGAATCCCAATGCGGGCCTACATCTAAACATGCACCCAAATTTACTTTTGCACAAACCCTTATTATGATTTTTTTTAAAATTTATTAGTAATACGACTCAAACCCACAACCTTGTGGTCATATCATCATGACCAGGATCACCTCCCAAACTGCTATACACTATTGACCCTACCCCAAATACAGTTTTCCTCGTGCAAGCCATTCCAAGAATGCTATTTTTTTTCCTAGTCTTCAAATTAGTTAGGTCCTAGTCTGCAATAATGCAATTAGTTGAAGACCTATGTGGCAGCCTTGACATAGTCAAGGGAAGCCAAATCTAATTGATTGTGAGCCCAAGATACCCCGATCCTTAATCAAATAGAAAAATCCACTCAAACTAAAAGATGAGATTTGTTTACAGTTGATCAAGACAATCCACCATAGATATATTCAATCCAATGGGAGATAAATCGAAACCAAGTGAAGAAATAAAAAGTGCAACATGTAACTTTTTTTCAATTACTAAGAAAAAATAACCAAGCACACCCTTGACATAGCAATTGCGTATATAAAGACCTAAAACTCTTTAAATGCTCGATCTAATCTCTAAACGATGAAATCCCTAAACTTTAGAATCCTAATGCATCTCAAATAAGAAAAGAACAATTCATGTGGAATGTTTGTTCCACCCTGATCCAATTCTGGAATGTTACATCCATTTGTTGTCCTCATCTCATGTTATAACCAGAAGCTGAGAGTCATGTTATAACAGGAAGTATCTAATGGCCTACACAATAAAAATTGCAAACCAGGAAAGTTTCCAATTGTTCAGTTGGCTGTAGGGGTTATAAAAGTTATCTAGTTCCCTATCTCATGTGGCAATACGTCCATATATGAAACCCACGGGAATTATTTGGAATATTGGTGTAAAAGTGTCAATTTGATACTTCACTTATTTTATAAGGGGACCTCCGGATATTGGTCTAATTTTATTTTTGCAATGGCATACTGTAATAGTGGTTTATCAATAATATAAAGCATACTGATTTGTGTGACCCAACAATACTGTCCACATGATGCCCTATCCCAACATTCTCTCCCACTTGGGGTTCTTCTTTTTCTTCTTTCACCGAACTCTCATTCTCCTATCTTCCTTCAAATAACAGCTTGCTGCCTTTCCAGCTGCAATAACATTTAAGTTAATTTTGTTTCAGAAAATTGGGCTTTCCTCTCATCTTGGAGACGGTGAGAAGTCATCCTCACCCTCATGGTGTGATGTTATGACTTATGAGTCAACTCATGCAGTGAGGATAGTGTGAATCCTAGGCCTCAAGCATCAGAAAAGAGCATGACATATGATACCTAGGTTCTCTTATGTAGATATAACAAGGGGAGCACAAATACGACTCAACAATTCTAAAAGGCTGTCAAAACCAACAGTCAAATGGTGAACCTAATAAACAAGAAGCATGGCTAATTTGGCAGACTGGATAGATGTAGTCATTAGCATGGATTAAAGTATGCCTGGAATTACAAAATACATGAAAAAACTTTCAAGTAAAAGCATGGTTAACTGAATGAGATTGCATGGCCTCTTCATTCCACTTATAAAATACTAATTAGTATCATATTTAAGAAAAATCCACTCCAGCACTAAAATAATGAAACTAAGAAAATTAACAGAAATTACCGAAAGATACATAAAGTTAAGTTGGATATCAATAAGATCAGTGTCAAATTCAGGTGCCTGCCTGTGTTTAATTCTTTCACTTTCTTGATGCCGGGAGGTGGGATTTATTCTTTTGGCTGGATTATGGGCCCAGTTTTCTGCATAGGATTTCCTCTCCTATGTTTGTTGTACATTAAGGGATTTCCCTCTTTTCAATAAAACCTATACTTACCTTTCCGAAAAAATTAAAAAAAAAAAAAAAAATCAGGTGCCTGCCTTTTTCACCCTTCTTTGCTGTGTGGGTGCGTGTTGGATGGGGGTGGGGATAGGATGATTACCATAGGTTGCCCCTAAAAGAAGTTCGTAACTGGTTCTTTGCATGCATGCATGAACCACGCCACTCTACTTCATGCAAAGATATGTTAGGTTCACATAGAAAAAATATGAGAGATGGATATCAATACCAGCTAATATCTCTGAGAAGAGCTTCTCTTTCCTCCACTGATCGCCGCCAATGGAGGAAGTCATACTCATCCATCTCAATATTTCGCCTCAACTTGGTTACTTTGTATTCTTCCCCCCTCTCTTTTGCTTCCTTCTTTAATTTGTAGTTGAGCTGCATCAATAATCAGCATCATAACTTTTAATAAATGGTACCATTATAAATCTTTAAATATTATTGTTGTAACCGTAGTCTTATAAGCAACACGACAAGAGAAAATATCTGCCAATTAAAAAAAAAATAAAAACAGATATCTAATTTGCATGTTTTCACTGATATCAACTACACAGCATCCAAATGGTTTAAATTTGGACTGATTTGGTGCCCATATTAGTAATATACTGCACTTGCCTCTGTTCCATTACACTAATGATGCAAGCTGTTTGATTGGAAGACCTACAAGGGGGCCACATTACGATAAAAACAGTCCCACGTAAACCAAACAAAAAAAAAAGGAACACATTTTTGGTGAACAGCATATGTGACTGTCCCCCGAGCTAGCATCACTTAATGTTGACATGCCTGTATTTGACATGGATTAATTTGTATGCTCTATCACAGGCTGCTATCCAGTTATACTCATCCCCAAAGCAAAAAATTCTGGCAAACTCATTCATGTACATGATGCACACATGCACACTACTCACAGTTGTCAAAAATCATGAACCCATTGTTGAAGTATAACATAAAAAATCATACAATTCAATGATCTTAACCATCTCATCTTCCTGGCAATTTTGCACTACTATTTTGTTCATATGGCAGCTATAGTTTCCATTCTGATGGCTTTGAAGCTATGATGCACAGATACGACATGGATACGGCAAGGACACATCGTAGGCATGACAGGGATATGGATTTTACACATAAAAAGTGAAGTATCGGATACGATATGACACGATACGTTGCCCATTTTGACGTATCCGTGCATCATAGCTTTGAAGTGATCAAGTGTAAACTTCTTGCCGTAAATCATCTACGGTGGGCCCAGGATGTTTGGATTGGTTAGAAGCCATGTGTACTATTGACAAATTGCCACAAAAGTGAGGTCTGAGGGAATCTTAGAAGTTTAGCCTTTGTCGCTCTTTGAGCTTCCTCAAGTGGAAAAATGGAAGAGTAAATAGCACAGGAGCAACACAAGGGTTCTCTTCTTGCCTCTTCCCATGGTTGACTAGTGTAAGTTTCAAAAAACAGACTCTGTAAGTTGTTGCACAGATTTTCTTTTGAAAGAGAAATACTCTGGTATCAAACTGACCCAACACTAAGTTTGATTCTTTGCTGATTCTCCTTAAAATCATTTTTATAGTTAAGTTACACATATTACACCCTTTCTACTCTTGAAATTCAACTAAAATAATAGCTTTATTGGTTTGTTGTTTAGAACAATAAAATAACTGCTTTACATTATCTTTATTTGTGTTATTTTTGCATAATATTTTTATTAAAGAATAAACCTCAGCTTAAATTTATTTACACATTTTACTGAATCCATGAATCCTATATCTTGAAATTTTCCAGATCAGACACCTTCTACCAGTATAAGATCCAACATGCCCATTACCATGCAACTAAAATTGTAAGCAACAAGTCCTAAAAAACCAAATACAAAAACATAAATGTGCATAGAAAGCCCTCCTAGTAAATAAATAAATATAACAGCCTTACAAAAAGTAATCATCATCCTCATCATCATCAAAGCCTGAAATCTGTTACTCCTTTCAGAAAATAAATAAATAAATAATTGAAGGGCTTAGTAACCAGCTGCATTTGACTTACCTGTCGCTCAGCACGCGCAGCATCCATGTCAAGTTCTTTCACATTTGTTTTCTGCCAAAAGATCTCTATCAGCCAAAACAAAAATACCAACACCATCCACTATTATTATTTGAAACTGTGCTAAGTAAAATTTAGAAGGAAAAAAAAAAAGAAAAGAAAACCATCCACAACCAGATAACTGCAGTGTCAAAATAGAAAACAGATGCACTCAAAGTTTGAGAGATATTCACCAAAATCATCTTTGGGAGTACGGCCTTTTTATATTGAACTTTGGTATATTCAACACTGTTTTCTTCATCAAATTCATCTGTAGACTCGAAAAATTTCCCATCCTTGTACTTATCAGGATTTGCTTCTTCATCATCCAAAATCATTTGCTCTGAAACATGTAGCTGCCACAACTGCATTACAATACAATAGTTCGCACACTGTAAGTCCATTTCAACCATCAAATAGACAAAAATATAGTTAATACTTAATCACATGAGACAGCCGGATGAAAATGATAAACAGGATGACTTTCATAAATATTTACTTTCAAGAAAGCATAAAAATAAGCATGCACAAAAAATGGGAAAAAAAAGGAGAAAACGCAACACAAAAACAAAAGGATAGTCCAAACAAAAGCCCACCACTGAACCAACGGTCAACTTGTGCCACCCCAATTCACACAATTTAGAAGGTTCGGAATTCAAAAGCATAAGGACATACAGTCATACATTTTATTTATTTTTTGAATGGTTACTTTCATTACGACATACAGTCATACACACCTAAGTGTTAGTTTATTCAGTTTGTCTATATGGACAAACTCATGGACAGAATTTGGGACAAACTGTCCACGTGGCGCAACATGATTGGGACAATGCATTCAACTTTTTGAGAGAGCCCAATCACGTTGCACCACGTGGACAGTTTGTCCCAAATTCTGTTCATAGAGTTTGTCCAAATAGATTTTTTGTAGTTTATTACTAGAGAATTCGTCACTAGATTAGTGGTTTAGATCTATGCCAGGGCATCTTCTGTTACAAACAATAGATAGCTTGAACACAAATAGCTTATGATTAATTTATTGACTGCCAAGATCATGTAGAACATGAATGGCTTGGACATGACCACCTCTATTCTGCGATGAAGTCATTAGGTGTCTCTTGTGATCTGACTACTGTGGGCTCACAACTATATTATTACTTTTTCATCATTCAAGCATGAATTTGTAGCTTATTGACCGCATCAAGATGGGCCTATTAACATCTACTTATTGCTCAATTCTGTGACTTTCCAGTTTTTGTATTACTGCTTTGGCCGGAAGTCAGAACTAATATTGATAAGTTATTAAAGGTATGGAACTTGGAAGAGTTAATTCCCCCCAGCCCAAAATGTTAAAAATCAGCACTATCCTAGACAGATATAAACTTCGTCTGGAGTTCCTTATAGATGTTTGTTGGGACAGTTCTACAATTGCACCGAATATAGGTGCTTGCGTGCTAGTAATTATTCAAGTAGGATTGCTGAGTTTTATCATTTATCGCTGAAGTTTTTGCTCATATTGTTAGTGGTGTGTGCAATGCTAAGCATACAATCTTGGATTCTCTTGATCCTGGATTGCATGAACAAGGCTCAGCACCAACAGAATCAACAGTTATTCAGACAAGAGCCTGTAGCACAGTTGAAAGGTGCTTAGAGTCGTAACCACAAGGTTGCAGGTCCTTAGTCATATTACAATTCAAAAAAAAAAAAAAAAAAAGAGGTTATCCAGCTATCTAAACAATCAGGTTTTCAATGACAGAAGGTCCATTATGATGATCAAAGAGAACTGCTTCATTTCACTGAGCCGTTTGAAAAAAACTTTTCCTTAGCCGTGGTTGGATCCTTAGCCATGGATTGGACACCTTCTTCCAAGAAATCAAGATAGCAAAGCCTTAATCTCTATCAGTGCATAGTGGTCCCCCGGCCTGTGGTTTTTTGCAGTCTATTTCAGGCCCTTCTTTTTGGATCCCCAGGTTGTTTTTGTTCCTAGGCTGTTCATTGTAGTATCTTGTGGGCTTTGTGATCTCGAAGCTTTGTTTCTCTTTCTTCCTTCTTTAATACACATTTGCCATTTAGAAATAAAAAATAAAAAAATAGATGTATAAAAAAAAAGCTATCTAAACAGTCAGGGACTCCACCTTTCTGCAATCTAGACCATTCATTTTAGTGGGTCCAAAATTGAACTGGAAAAGCTGAAGAAGCCTCCATCATACAATCCTAGCTGTTTGCAAATTGGCTTTCATTTAAGGCAGTTATAAGAAAACTGATAACATTCGAGAAGTAGTTGCAAGAAGTCAATCAATTGGATGACTGAGCAAGATTATGGTTCAAAATTGTGGCATAACAGTTAGATCAGCCAGACTGAATACACAATTTTAATTGGTTATCAGTCATACTGGTGTAAATTTGTCAAAAAAACTGGAAAAAAAATCTTAAAAACCCATATTATTGACAAAATGTTAGATTTTTACTATTTCATGTTCTAGTCAATATATTGAGTATGTTATCATACCCCAAGATGCAATGAAGGTTCTGGCATTGTTGTATGCTATTATCTAACTATTAAATATAGAAACTTTTTTTCTAAGTTAATGATTCCTTCAGTAATTAAAAAAAAAAAACTAAAAAAAGTCATTACATTTCTTTTTTTCTTTGAATGGTATAAGAAAGAAGCGATAGAACCATTGCACATCATACAACCACCATCTCCATAAGGCCCCATCCATGGGTACCCAAAGGGTCTCTTGATTAGGCTCACAGCAAAATATATGAAAAAAGGAAATGTGCATGACCTGACTAAATACCAAATCTATTCATTCTGATCCGCCATATAAAAATTTAGCCCTTTTTTCTCTCTACTGGATTAATCAAGTCATTTGCAAGTTTCTAAAAGCTAAATCAAGGCTCAAATCATGTAAGTTGTAACCCTACTAATTATTTGACAAATTTAAAAACCAAAAAATCAATAAGTTCAAACATAAATAGAGAATATATTTGTATCTGAGAGGAAAGTTGATGATCAGCTTATGAATTCCATGCTAATTATTTGAGGAAATAAAAAATTGAAACAAAACTTCCAACAAATATGAACAAAGACCCTAACGCTGTTGTAAGGTTGTCATTGTCACAACTACGAAATTACATGTTAAAGTCATGTAACCAATTGAAAAATAAATGAATACAAAAAATAGGGAACAAAATAAAAAGATAAAACAACATGGACTAGAACATTGGCAAGTTTCTAGCGATGGACCTAAGCAAAAATCATGTATCCATACAGAATATTTAATTTTTTTTAAACTACAATTTTCCAAAAACCAAAAATAAATAAAATAAAATGGAAAATAGCTCAAACAATATAGATTTGAACTGAAAATGTTTAGGCAAATCGAAGATAAAATCAGAATTTCTTACTATTCGTGTAACTTTAAAAAAATTGGAAAAAATAACAACTTATCAAGAAATAAAAATAAATAAGAGGAAAACTGAAAAGAAACTAACTGAAACAACGTTGTGCTGAGCATTTAGAATTTTGTGCGAAGATCTACACCCAAATTGGGAACTCCGCCTATGTTGGGGTATCCTTGACATAGCCGGTCCCAAGCCCGGACAAAGGAGGAGGGTTGTGCATTAGGTAGCCGACAGCCAGCACAATACTCAGTCGGATTTCTTTATGGATTTGAGACCTAATGATATTTCGTTGGGGCGTCCCCTACTCAGCGACGCGCTGTATAGTCCGAGTACAGTGATAAGTGAGCAAGGACCGCTGCATTGGCGCCCGGGTGCAGTGCTAATAGGCAAGGGTCCCCACACTTTATTGGACGAGTGCGGGGGGTAAGGAAGCTAGCCCAAAATAGAAGGCTGAGATTAGGTACTTGGAACACTGGGAGCCTAACTGGGAAACTTATGGAAGTGGCGGATACAATGGAAAGGAGACGAATCGCAATTGCCTGCTTGCAAGAGACAAGGTGGGTGGGACAGAAAGCTAAAGAGATCGAAAGGACTAGGTATAAGTTATGGTATACGGGACTTAATAGAGCGAGGAATGGGGTTGGTATAGTAGTGAGCAAGGACTTAAAGGAATATATAGTTAATGTAAAGCGCTGTGGAGATAGGATTATTGCAATTAAGTTAGTGTTAGGAGAAGAGATAGTGAACGTAATTAGTGCTTATGCCCCCCAGGTGGGCTTAGGAGATGGACATAAGGAGAAGTTTTGGGAAGACTTGGAAGGAGTGCTACTAGAGATACCCCAAGGCGAGATGGTCTTCATAGGAGGAGATTTGAACGGCCATGTAGAACGCGACGTAGATGGATATATAGGAGTACATGGGGGACTTGGATACGGTAATAGAAATGAAGGGAAGGATATTTTGGACTTTTCAGTGGCTTATGATCTCATGGTGACTAACACCCTTTTTAGGAAGAGAGAGGAGCATTTGGTGACTTATAAGAGTGGCTCCTCAAGGACACAGATTAACTTCTTCTTAACTAGGAAAAGAGACCGCTTAGCTTGTAAAGATTGAAAGGTGATACCGGGGGAGAGCTTGACTTCCCAACATAGGTTGTTGATCATAGATGTGCAGCTACAAAAGTGGACTACAAAAAAGAAGTTGTATAGATGCTCAAAGACTAAATGGTGGAACTTGAAAGGTGATAAGCAACTAGCATTTAGGGATAGAGTACTAGAGGAAGACGTTTGGGCGATAAATGAGAGTGCAAATAATGTGGGATAAGGTAGCAGAGTGTATTAGGAGGGTAGGGAAAGAAGTCTTAGGAGAATCCAAAGGGAGTGCTCCGGCACAGAAGGAGGCATGGTGGTGGAGCAAGGCCGTTCAAGACAAGATAAGAGTTAAAAGAGAGAGCTTTAAAACTTGGCATAAGGATTGAAATGCAGCAAACTTGGAAAAGTATAAAGAAGCAAAAAGAGAAACCAAAAAGGCAGTTAGTGAGGCCAAGGCAAAAGCATTTGAGGAGCTATATAGGCGACTTGACACTAAGGAAGGCAAAAAAGAGATATTCAAGCTTGCTAAAGCCAGAGATAGGCGGACCAAAGACTTAAACCAAGTTAAATGCATTAAGGATGAGGATGAAAAGGTATTAGTAAAGGACGATGAGATAAAGGAGCGTTGGAAGAGCTACTTCTACAAGTTATTTAACGAAAGCAGTAGTAGTGATATACAATTGGGACAGCTTACCATTTCTAGGGAAGAATCGAATTATATATTCTATAGGAGAATCAGTAGGGAAGAAGTTATAGAAGAATGGAAAAGGATGAAGAATGGGAAAGCGGTTGGGCCAGATGGTATCCCTATTGAGGTCTGGAGGTGCTTGGAGGAGAATGGCATAAATTGGTTGACAAAACTTTTTAATATAGTGCTAAAGAGCAAGAAGATGCATGATGCATGGAGGAAAAGTATTCTTATACCCATATACAAGAACAAAGGAGATATTCAGAACTGTGCGAACTACCGCGGGATTAAATTGATGAGCCATACGATGAAATTATGGGAGAGAGTTATTGAGAGAAGACTAAGAAGAACAACAAACGTTTCAGAGAATCAATTTGGTTTCATGCCTGGGAGATCAACCATGGAGGCTATCTTTCTCCTGAGGAGGTTAATGGAACAGTATAGAGAAGGCCAGCGAGATTTACATATGGTGTTCATTGACTTGGAGAAGGCCTATGACCGGGTTCCTAGGGAGATTCTATGGGGAGTACTAGAAAAGAAAAGATTGTGTGTCGCATATATTGAGGCGATAAAGGATATGTATGATAGAGCCGTGACATCTGTAAGGACGACTGGTGGAGAGACTAAGGAGTTTCCTATCACGATTGGTCTACACCAAGGCTCAGCGTTAAGCCCGTACTTGTTTGCCCTAGTTATCGATGAGATTACAAGACATATTCAGGATGAGGTGCCGTGGTGTATGCTATTTGCAGATGACATTGTTTTAGTAGATGAGACGAGAGAAGGAGTGAATGCTAAGCTAGAAGTATGGCGGAAAACGTTAGAGACAAAAGGGTTTAGGCTAAGTCGATGCAAGACGGAATATATGGAGTGTAAGTTTAGCCAAAGTAGGACACTTGGTAACATAGAAGTAAGTTTAGGCACACAAAAGATTGTAGAGAAAGAAAACTTTAGGTACCTTGGATCGATGGTGCAACAGGATGGAGGGATTGATACTAATGTAAGTCACAGGATTCAGGCCGGGTGGACCAAATGGAGGAGTGCTTCGGGGGTCTTGTGTGATCGGAAAGTCCCCCTCAGGGTTAAAGGAAAGTATTATAAGGTGGCGATAAGACCAGCATTGTTATATGGATCAGAGTGTTGGGCAGTAAAGCATAATCATGTTAAAAAGATGGAAACTGCGGAGATGAGAATGCTAAGATGGATGTGCGGGATCACAATGAGAGATAGGATTAGGAATGAGGAGATTAGGAGCAAAGTAGGAATAGCACCGATTGGAGATAAAATGAGAGAAAATCGACTAAGATGGTTTGGCCATGTTAGAAGGCGTCCAATGGAAGCACCTGTTAAAAGGTGTGAAGGCATAGAGATTGCCAGAAGTAGGAGAGGGAGAGGGAGACCCAAGAGAAGTTGGAAAGAAACTATTAAACATGACCTTGCCTACATGGATCTAACGGAGGACATGGCCCTAAACAGATTTGATTGGCGTTGTCAAATCCATATAGCCGACCCCACCTAGTGGGAAAAGGCTTGGTTTGGTTTATCTACACCCAAATCGGGATTTCGACACCATATTACTATTTACTTTCTGAGTAATCTTTTAAAAAGATTGATAAAAACAGATTTGCCCAAAAATAAAGGAAAAAAGAGTAAAACTAACCCAAACAACATGGAACTATGAAGATGCAAGTGCTTAGGATAGAGCTCAGACCAGCATTGCTATAGTTATTATTCAAAAAAAAGGGGAAAATATAAACCCCTGAAGAAATATAAAGAAATTGAAGGGGTGAAAAAGGCAAGCTCCATATCATACAACATGAAACAAATCAAGCCCAATGCATGGTAAGTTAGTATACTCGGTTGGAGGTTTTCCTGAGTTGTCTCTCAGACAATAACTCAAAGTGATGAAAAACAATGACATAAAAACACTTGGCTTAAGTGACCATAGTATCATCTGTTTAATATGAATTTTTTGTTCTTCTCATTCACACCACTGTAGCATGGAGCCACAAACTGTTAGCAATTACATGTTGGCTAACAGGTGAAGTATCAGTGTAACCATGACTTATTCTTTGATGGCAGACATCACTAGCATATTGCATGTCCAAATAGGACCATAAATAATCTGTCACTGAAAAATAGCCCTGACCTCCGTCACTTAATGGAATGCTTGAATGAATGAGAAGGCAAATAATATGGGCTGGGAATAACACAAAAAAAATTCATTGAGATATCCCTTCATTTCATGTAAAATTGTAAACAAAAGAAAATAAATATATTTATGTGGGAGAGCTTGAATTAGAATTACCCTATCAACATAAGGATGATTTGAGAGCAATGGCTGCTCCTCTATTTTCTCTTCTGATTTTTGTCTAGGAACAGGGGGTCTCCCAGCATCCCGCTGCAAGAAAAGGAAATGAGCAAGAAAATAGTTAGAGGGAACCTAATAGTCAAGGTTCATGCTAATGCTGGTTATGAAAGGGCACAGAATTTGTGTCATAATTGAATATATTCACGAACAGCACCAAACAACATTCAAGAAACACGGATGCAGGCAAAGTAACATGAACAGATATTATATTCCACTTATTCTGTTTTCAGTTAACAAGATCCAAGAACCTTTCCAGACCTTTCTTACAAAGGAGAAGGATCTAATCTGAATATCAGATATTAAGGCACACAATGCACACAACACATGAAAGCCATAAAGCAGAGGAATAAAAGCGCATACCACAGGTAAAAAATATATTCTTTGTCATGGGCAGACTTATCAGAAGTGCTTAAGCTATAAGACCGATTTCAAACATCTAATGCACTCTAAAAAGCCTCACAGCACAGGAATACAACTACTATAATTCCAAAATCAAATCACATCTTGTGCAACCTTATTGAAAGTGAAATGAAAGCTGAAAATTGATCCAAATATTTTGTCCAATTAACACTCCCAACAATAAGTTCACAATTCCTAAGCTGGAAATGATAATCTGAGGAGTTGATATAGGCCAGACAATAGGTCGGCCAACCCATTGGGCCTAGTCCATAGGCCCAACGGGACTTCTAGTTATTTAGGAATCTTATTAAGTATTTTAATTTGTTAGGATTAATATTAGTGGGTTTCCTGTTATCAAAAAAAAATATATTAGGGTGTTTCCTATTTTAGGCATTATTCAAATATTAGAAAGTATTATTGCTTAGGGATTAAACCAACTCCTCTATATAAGGATGTTAGGCCTCATTGTAATGCAATGCTTATTTTTTATCAATTAAAAGCTTTCTTCGAGATTTATCTCTTATGGTGTTTTCTCCTCTTGTGGGTGCCCTAGTGGCTAAATCCATCGTTGGATTCAATCAATCCTTCGGGAGATTGAACTATTCGTTGATCGCAGATATCGGGCTGCGCCTGGAGTACTTACGAGTTAGCCCATTTCGAGATCACCACTATGAAACTGATATGACAAACTGATGCAGGAAAATAGAAATGACCCAGAAGTACAAGATTACTGAAAAATGGCAAGCAAGAAGATGTATCCAAAGGACATTAGTTTCCAGGTTTTGTATGCCAGAGAAAAGTGGTTGAGAATTCCTCAGTAATAATTAAAATAATAATAACAGTATCATGTCAGAAAATGGTTGATTTACCTTCAAGAATAATATGTGAATGTGACCATATAAGGCTAATTGGAAATATGAAAACTATAGCGTATGAAATACTGGAAGAACAAATGAATATCCAGAAGTACCTATGTACCCCATACGTTCTTATTCAATTATATAATTGTATATTATCAGAGAAAATGACTGGGGGACAATGTGCTACAATGAGAGGAAATAAGTGAAGAAAGTGAAACTAATCTCTTTTAGGAACGAAGATGCTCACACGTAGTTCATCAGGATTAGTATCCCCATCACGAAAAAATACTGGTGGAAACTCAAACCTGTTGAAGCTGCAAATAGAGAGGACAAAGGAGAAAATCAGCATGCAAAAGAAACTAAGTAAAAATAATTATCCAAAGCTCTGAGAAAAACAGAGGAACAAATAAAAATATAGGAATGGTATGGATCTAACATCTATTAATTGCCTTGGGGGATATATGAAAATGACCGGGAACAAGAAGATTACGTACATAAGGTTATCTATATTAGGATGAACAAAACGCATTTCAATAGGGAAGCGAAAACGGTATGGATCTCGTTTTGCCTGCAAAATAGTGCAAGAGGGTTACTTGAAGCCAAGTTCACTACAAAGAACATGTAGGCAATGTATGTTGTATTTTAAAGGACTCTTGTGCAGGCATCAACGGTGAACAATAATTAAAGGCGGAAAACAAAAAACCCCTTCAAAAAATTCCACAAAAGCTCTCTCTCCCCTTCTCTCTTTTTTTTTTCTTTTTTTTTTTAATGGTAAAAAAATGCATAGAAGCTGGTAATGAAGTATATTGCCAAAATGAAAGGGAGCCATAGAAAAATAAACTAATTAAATAGCTCCATATAAATCATAAGCATTATTAGCCAAGGTTATGATCTATTTGGAGTTTATATGGATACACAATTGAAATGGAAGATAACTACTGAATACTCCAGATGTCTAAATAAAACAAAATAGACTACCTCTTCTTAAGGACTAAAACCACATGAAAGAAACCTTCTAACAAGTAATATAGATAAAAATCAGCAAATTTACTTGATTCAATGTTGTCTCCTCTAAGGGCAATGAAATGGCCTTGCAAGTTTCAAGCTTGCATCTAACCTTAAGTTTACATTGGCCTTCCATTGAAGGAGAATAATAGAACGTGAAATGTTGACGCATGGCAAATAAAAAAGTTATGAAACAGACAGGATTAAGTAATACCACTCACCAGTACTTCAACAATGACATTCATGCCAACTTTAATGTGATGGCGGATCCAATACCAATCATTTCCTTTGATTGGGACCCATCTGTAGAAGTGAAACCATGATGCTTTATTCAAGAAAACAATGCAATTTCAATAAACACAAAAAATGTCAAATTTTTAGTTAAAAAGAAAAATTGCTTGGAGTATCTAAAAGCAGGGCCCACATCCTATCTATGGTTCCACGTGAATCCAAGTAAATATTTCTTAGTTCTTTGCTCATGGCCTATTTGTTTGCATGCAATACATAGGAATTCATGGTGAAATGATCGCTACTAACTAATAATTAAAGAGGTGAGAAGCGAAGGATATGAGGTGATGGGTGAAGGATATAAGGTAGAAATGTAGATGAGACTGTGACTTTCCTAGGTATCGAATTACTAGGGTGATGGCTGCGTACTCATTTCCCATCTTCCTGTGATTCAATTTCAGTTAATAGGAGGTTATTTGATGATGATATTCACCTTTAGTTCTTCATTTTTAACAACTCATAGAAATACAATCGTAGGTATTCAATCACATGAAACAAATGAGCCCTTTGTGTCACTTATGTTGATTACATAGTATAAAGTGTCCACTTTTGTTTAAAGATTATTACTAGTAGAAGTCTTCATGGTCACTAGTATCGTTGAGAAAGTTAAAGAGTCTTCATCATACTAAGATACTTTCTAGGACTAGTTAAAATAGAATCTTGGTATTACTTACTAGGGACTAATCAAACAAGATCAGTATTTTGTCTTATCTTTTCAGGAAGACAGTCTAAAGAATTGACCGACAAAATTAGAAATAGGAGGAAAAAGGAGAGTAGCGGCAAAAGTAAAACCCTCTTTTTTTGAATGGTAACAAATCTATATAGTTGTGTGAAGGCAAACCACACTGTATATGAGGATATCCTGATAAAAGTATACTGGGCAAAATAAGCATGTAACCCACAAATAGATAACAGCCGATGCCCGAAATACTGAAACAAAATCCTCAAAAACTACCACATAAAAAGGATACGGAGTATATTTATCAAAGAGTTCTCATAACATGTCGGATTTTTCAATACATATTAGGATTCTTCTAGTACTGCTGATTTCGAAATGGAGAATGTCAGATGAGTCCCCATTAATATCTTCATTCGCTTAGTCATTACTTTGGTGCAATGGTAAAAGTCTCGGGTGCCATGCATGATAACTCAGTTTGAGACCTGCAAGCAATCACGTCGTGCAAAATTGCCGAAGGTTAGGTTTGTCTCCAGTCTGGACCCTCCCAGGACCCTGCTTCGGTGGGACCGCACTAGGTGATGACCTTTTTATTCTCTTAGTCCTTAGCTTGATTTAAAGATTAAGAGCCCTTTAAATGAGTCCTTATTGAGCAAAGAACACTTAAGCATTGTGAAAAGGCAGATTAAAACAAGAAAATGGTATAAACTAGAGTATCAATACAAAGTAATCACGGACAAGTTTTTAGACGAAAGGAAGTAATTACCCATCATATACGCATCCGATGTCAACAAATGCTCCCTGATAAAGGTGTAGAGTTGTTACTTTTCCTGCACAAATCTGTGAAAAAAGCTCCCCAACTATTATTTCTAGTAAGTTCATCCATAAACAACAACCAATTGGGACATACATGCAGTGTACACCTAAATGTAAAAAAATACTCAAAACTAATCAACTGACTGGGTTAGGTTAAAAGCTTTGTGGTTTACCTGTCCGGGATATATATATGGAAGCTCAAGCTGCCAGAAGAACCATGATTGATTAGAAGAAATCCTTGCATGGAAAGCATATCAACATGAAGAACATTCGAGTAGAAAGTAAAAGCAATTCACCGAACCATGTCCTCTCTGTAATCCTCTCCTCTTTTTCTCCTTCCAGGATGATAATCTTGGTCGAACTGCGTGTAATAGAAGGAAGAAAAAAAGAACAAAATCAAAGTCCTTGTATAGCAAAGCTTGCAAATGACAAAAGCTCATAACTTAAATAGAGCTTTCCTCTAGAAGATACAAAAGCCTGTTGCAGAAACTATGACCATAGTGCATGAATGCAATTGATAGTGGGCACTGATAAGCTGACTCTTTTTTTCTGACAATTAAGATAACTGATTTCATTCCACATGGGCATTGTGAAAAAAGCAACAAAAATAAAGAAAAATGTAAGTACACTGGTATTGCAAAAAGAATGAAACAAGTAGAATTTTTGTACACATTCAGCCATGTTTTGGTCTAAGTTGAAACAGATTGCAGCACTTAAGTTGATATATATTGGAATGTTAGACATAGGGTAAAGCTCACTTCATCTGGTGCAAGTTCTAGTCCCAAATGGACAAGTTCTTTAACAAAACTATTTGCAGTAATATTTTAGAAACTAACAGCCAAAGTCATCGCAATTGGTCAGTTTCTCTATCCTAAAGATTTCTTATCACAATGTAACTAAAAAAATGCATCCAAACATGTAATCATGGTAAAACTTAAGTCGTGTTTATCACATTAACACAGCAGATGGTTTCATCATCTCACACATGAAGGTCAGACTCAGTCACTCAGCTACCTAAGATGGGTGCCGAAACTCTTTTGCTTTGCACACTTCTATATATTTATTTTTTTCTTATCATCCCTACGAACTTTTATTAAATTACATTGTATACTACCAGCACTCTTTAGAGTTTAGACACAAAACTCGTTATATCATGAAAATAATGAACTAGAAGGTAATCCACAATCCCCAACATGAACAAACAGCTTTTTTATATGGTCCTGCATTTCAGCAATTAAAAATATTGTTCATCTGGTCTGCAGTGTGCCCCACCATGGCTCGACAGAACCGAAATTCTTCTCTCCCGAGTAATCCAAACCATCCATTATCTCTAGACTTCTTGATATTGTACATGGACAGTTGGCCACATTTCTTCATTGAAAATTCCTTCTCTAGCTCCAACCATTGGAAGGTTAGGATCGACTGCTAGCAACCAGACCCAGTTTGGTTCAGCAAGTTTTTACAGTCTTCCCCTGAAGGGGGACAATCAAAACACATATTGCTCCAAGCCAGGTCCACCCATAAAGAACACTGCCACCAAAATTTAAATATTGGGGGTTCTAAATTCTATTTCTAACCAACCATGGACAACATGAACAAACAGAAAAAACAAGACCTTATAAGATTCCTTCTCCAGCTGCTTCCTATTGGCGGCCGCCCACGCTTGATACTGCTTCAAGAACACCTTGTAACTCTCCAAACACGCCCCCTTTGTGTCTGTCCTCGGCGATGCCAGCTCATTCATATCAAGCCGAACCGCCTGCAGCTTATGCGCCTCCCTGATGATTGCTAATTCCTCCTCATCCACCTATGAACAATATTTTGAATTTGAATGAAATGCAATTAATTGTAACAAGAATCTCTCACAGTTTTATTGAATGTATTTTGAGAAAACAGTTTCTACCAGAGTTTCGGTTCATTTTATGGTAATTTGAGTTTGAATTCAAAATTTTGACACTACCTTCCAATCCCTTGGTGGCCAGTCTCTCGGCGGGATCTGCCGGACCACGAGCGGACTACTCCACGTGGTCTCAATCGGATCAGGGACCTCCACTTTTGTGGTAAACGTCTTCATTGTCCACTCATCCTCCGACAACCCGCTCTCCTCCATCTTCTTCTTGCGATAGGAAGGCTTAAGAAGGCGAAAGGCCTCGATCGCCTCTGACGTTTGGAGGGGAACCTCCTCGCCCTCGTTGAGCGACGTCCGGGCGAAGAGGCCTTCTGGGGAGAGCAGCTCCTCCCATGGGGCCCAACCGCGCTCGACCCAGCTTTTGCGCCGGGCCTCTGCCTCCACTTCCGGCGTGTGGTTGGTGGCGTATTGCTTGAGGAATTCCTCGTCGATGGGGAACTCGTCGGAGGGGAGTTTGGCGCGGAGGGGGCGAGTGGAAGGTGGTGGGGTTGTGGGGTTTTGGGGTCTGGAGGTTTTAGGGTTTAGGGTTTTAGGTTTGAGGGGGTGGGGAAATGGGAAGAAGGAGAAGAAGAGAGTGTGGTGCGTTTGGATGGACATGGACTGCATCAGCATTTCAGGTGTTTGATGAAATGCAGAGAGAAGAGAAAAACAAGGGTTTAAGACACTGTCGCTCTTGTCGGGGTTTTAGATAAGGTTGACTTACAATTAGGTACCTCTATTTTTGTTACAATTACATATAGGAGACATGTATTATTGTTAATTATTAGAAAACGCTATTTGCAAGTTTGGTGTCAATGGGCCGGGTGAAGGCTGGGCTGAGGTGTGTCCAAACTTATATATATATATATATATATATGGATTTATTCAAGTGGGAACTGTTCTCACCTTATATGTGAGAAGTTTCTTAATAGCCGTTGGATCGTTAAAGTGGATCCAACGGCTGCCCAGTTTTTTATATAATGATGGTTTTTGACATCGGGCGCCCAAACTGTTTTCATTTCCCCCCCTTTCCATTCGTTCCAAATCGTCTTCCCCGTTCAGCCATTCCATCGATCGGAGCAGTTTCCTCTCTTCTCCATTTTCTCCGGTTGCAGCCTCTCCTCTCCATCTCCTGATCTTCCTCTGTATCGCAGAGAAACGAGTTTCTCCTCAGACCGAGAGACCTCTAACGATTTAGATATGAGGCGTGTCGCTGGCCGGAAGGTGGTATCCTCTCAGGACATCCAGAACGACGAAACTCGTTCTTCATCTCCATCACCGGTCGAGGATCTCCAGCCATATCTTAGCCTAAGAAATGGAGAAGATAAAAGGGAAGAAAGTCTGAGCCCTAGAAACAGAGACTGGCTTTTGCAAAAAAACCTTTTCCTCCATTCCAAATAAAAAAGGTCAAAGAAACAAGAAGCTGAGACCATTCCTAGTCGAAGAGAAGCAAAGAAGCATAGGGTTGACAGATCATCTCCATCATTGTTTGCACTGCCGTCTGCACCACCTCCAAAACCCCTTCCTCTCTCGGCTGACCCAACGAGGAAGGAAAGTTAGATTTCTCTTTTTTCTTTATTTAGTTAAAGAAATTCCTCCAGGTCCTCTCTGTTGTGCTTTTTTTTTTATTTTTAAGTTCTTTTACATATACCTGACATTAACAGGTGCTAGTTTTTTTCAAAAGAACTGTCCTCCATTCCAATCGAAAAATCCCCTTCTTTCCTCCTTGTCCTCTGTGTTTTTTTTTTTTTTTAAGTTCTTTTACATATACCTGGCATTTTGCAAAGCCCATTTACTCCTTTCCATTCGGAAAAATCACTTATTTCCTCACTGTCCTCTGTTTTTTTTTTTTTTTTTTTTTTTTTTTAAATACCTGACACTAACAGTAGAAATGAATCCTCATGGCAAGTGTTAGTAGCATGGGTAAGATGCTACAGGATTAGATTAGCATCTAATCTAAGATTGTATCATATATTTTCTATAACATTTAGAGACTAGGTTAGCATCTGTGATAGTTGTAATCTACAGGATTGCGTGAGTTGCAGATAATACAGGTCATATGGTCAAAGGGAGCCTGCCAGTTAAAAAAAACCTCACATTCTCTCATTCGAAGTTCATTATCTGAGACTATTTGAATAATTTTCTCTAAGATCAGTGACGTTGACAAAGGAACTATGAGGCCCCTTCCGCTTAGATTGGACAAGGCTTAAACATAATGGGCCTTGTGATATCATTCTGTCCATGGACTTCACATTCACCTTATGGTCACAAATCTTTGATTATGTGGAACCACTAGCAAAAGCTGGTGCTTCTGGCTTTACTTTTCATGTTGAGGTTTCCAAAGGCATGTTTTTCCGTTTGTGCATTATTCTTTCAATGCAACTCATTTGATTTTCTTATATGGACATCATATGATAATTGGTTACAGATAATTGGAAAGAACTAGTTCAGAAAATTAAGGCAAAGGGCATGCACCCTGGTGTAGCATTAAAGCCTGCAACTCCTATAGAAAAAGTTTATCCACTGGTATACATTACCTCATTTCCTCAATTTCTCATTATCTCCTTTTTACATGTCATTATTATTGCCTATGATGCTGCAAACTAAATCTGGGTTAAATCTAAATGTGCCCTTACTATTTAGAATTTGATTTCGTAACCATGTCATTCCATATGATAAGGCAAGGCATAACCGTTCTTTGTGACTGCTCTATTTTGTAGGTCGAGAGCCTGTCTTCGTCGTATTTTGTTTCTAGTGATTGCGGGCCAAAATGCTCATGTGGAGAGATGATTTGTCTCACCTCTCGTACAAAGGCCAATCCAAATAGGAAGTTTTGGCAATCTCCAAATTGGAAAGATAAAAAGGGTTGTGGTAGATTCATATGGAAAGATGAAGTTGACCATGAGAAGAATGTAGCAGCGCTTATTCGAGGATATGAAGCAGACAATGGAGAAACTGAATGAAAACATATGTGTTGCAGTTGAAGAGATGAGACATGCGGCTGAAGAAATGAAAGAATCAAACAAATTTCTTCCTATAGTGGTGTTTGTCAATTGTCTTGTAATTGTGATCTACATGACGAAAAATGTGTGATGTATATTTTGAATGTTTTTTGGGGTGATTTTAATGACAGTGGGCTTTGATGTTATTCATACTTAACACTTTGTATAATCGACTGGCCACTGGGGAACTTGCATGGTTGTAGACATTTTACCTAGTTCATGTAATCCTTAACATTTGGATTCTCTCCTGGTGCATATAGGATAATGTCTGCTGGTCTACATTTAGCTTGTGAATACCTGTTGATGTTTAATGAGATTACATACTCCACTATATTTTCCTCAACAGCAATGTAGTTGTATTCAGAAAATTACAGGAGGACTCAGGTTCCAATATGAAGATATTATTAGGAACTTCACTACGATCCCAAATATATAAGATAAAAAACAAAGAAAATAGAAAAAAAAAAAGAAGAAACGTTTTAGTCCACCAAACATCTGATTTCTGAAAGCAAGCTTTGCTTGCTATTGAAAGTTTGTCAATGCCACAAAACATCTGAATGTCAGTCAGCACTTAAGTAATATAGTGCAGAAAGAGAACCTCAGCTGTCTTTGTTGATAATTCAACAGTCCATGAGCACTGAAACAGACATGAATCCTATAACAAACATGAATCCTAGAACAAAGTGTTCAATAACCTGTAAGTTGGAACCTGCATGGCCTCAAGCCAAATAAGATTCATTGATCAAACACATCAAAACTTCACCTGTTTTAAACGTATATTATCATCCATTCAACATCAATATCCACTCATCCGTTCATTCATTTTTCAATAATAATCAGTAGACTATCAAAGAAAAAGTAACGAAAGTGCAATATGTTTTAAACTTGTAACATCCATTCAATCTGTTTTAAACCTGTAACATCCATTCATTCATTCAATTCAATTCAACATCCAACATCTAACATCCATTCATTCATTCAATTCAATTCAACATCCAACACCTAAGATGAAACAGCCAAAGTCGCTGCTCACAAACAAAGGGAAGAATGCTCCATCCCAAACAAAATACATCATTCTTTCTGCCACCAAAACAATACAACTAAGATGAAACAGGGATGAAACTGCTTTAATTAATATGAAACAGCACTGAACACAACAAAAAAAAAAAAAAAAAACTGCTTTAACAAAAAGGGATGAAACTGCAGCACGCCAAAAGCACAACACTGCACCACCCTCACACAGCACATTTCTCAAGGAAAAAGCTCTCCCAGAACACTGCACAAAGAGGACAATCCAGAGAACTCCATACTCCACAAATAACTGAGAGAGAAGGGGAAAATTAATCCTGCCATGAGCTTCAATTAATATGACAATCCAATTAATCATGAGGGAAGGACCCCACATGAGCATCAATTAATCCTGCCACCAAACATGGACTGATTAGTATGATAACAGTAATGTAAAGAATCCATTATTATGAGAATAATTTTTTTTTTTAAAATTGACTGATTAATTAGAAGGGAAAAATGTATACCTTCTAATTGTGTTAATGTCTCGTCTTCAGAGGATCTCTCCGATGCCTCATTTTCATTTAATGGCTCAGAGTTGTCATGTGCAATACTACCAAAAAAAAAGGCAGGCAAAATTAAACAAAGCTTGTCAATGTATATTAAATTGAAAAAATGCATTGGTAGGAAAAATTCATAGCTGAATGGTACCTCTTGTCAAGCCCAGGGCAATTGCGTCTGTCATGTGCAACCCCACGCTTGCCACATCCCCGGCAAAGTCGATCTTTCTTCCTTGATTTTTCCTCAGAGGACTTCAGTCTCTTTGGACGACCCTTTGTAATCGCATGCTTCGGTGGAAGATATCTCTCTGCAGGCCTTGCACTTTTATTTTTTCTCTTAGGATCATCTTCAGCCATCACTGCCTTTTCATTTATCTCGCGAATCCTTTTTTTAAGGTCTTGTAGAGCTGATTTTGCATGGTGATATGCTTCCTTGGACAATGACACTTCATCAATGATATTTGATGCATCATATGATAAATCTCCATGTTGTGCTAGCAATGACCCGTCAAATACAGAGCACATACTTTTGTCCTCATCATCATCTACCCTCGCATACCTTGTCCATCTTTTCAAAATGTATTGTTCAGGCAGTGTGTATATTTTCTCTTGTTTCAAAACGCAGATGATGTGTCCACATGGAATGCCTTGGAACTCAAATAGTTGACAAGAACATTTTGCTTCTTTTTCATCCTTTTTGAAAATGACGACCCTTTCAATTTCATTGTTATCTTTGAATGATGAAACATTTTACATTCTTTGTTCCACATCATCGTTTACAATCTCAGCAATGCCGGATGTTATGTACATGAACTAATCTTGGAACTTATAAAACATCTTCTTTGTATATATTTGTGACATTTGCCTCTCCATCGGCAAGTCTGTCATTAAATTTGGCCTTCCATTAGAAGTGTCATGAATTGCCTTCAATTGACGGTATTTTTGAGTTGCAATCCCTTGCTTAAATCGAAACATAAAACCACACAGACCATTCTTTTGTGTCACATATTGCTTTAAAAAGGCATTGATACTTTCACTCCTTCCAGTTGTAGACATCCCTAAAAAAAAAAGTGTCTCATATATATAGGCACCCACATATGACGGATATCGTACATCCCATTTAGCCAATCATTTTTTGCAGCGTCCTCTTTTATCAACATATTCTTCCATCCCGATTCAAATTCTTCAGTTGTCAAAGAGTTGAATGCAATTTTTTTAATAGTTGGGATCAAGTCATTCTTATGTATCGCAACTCCACCCAAATTCTTTTGTAAATTTTCCATGATGTGCCACAAACAGTAACGGTGGCTCGTACTTGGAAGAACAAACCTAATGGCTTTGGTCATTGCGGGGTCCTGATCTGTCAAGATGGACTTTGGTGGGTCTCCCGGCATTGCTTCAAGCCATTTATTGAAAACCCAAACAAATGTATCAAATGTCTCATTTGAGATTAGACAGCATCCAAATAGTATAGACTGATCATGATGATTGATTCCAGTGAACGCGCCAAAAATGAGACCATATCTGTTTGTATTGTACGTTGTATCAAACGAGATAACATCACCGAACTCCTCATATGACTTCTGAAAATAATAATCAGCCCAAAACACATGTTTTATGTGGTCCTCATCATCTTTCTCAATAGAAAAAGCATTCCTTGGATCTCTCTCCTTCCATTGTCTAAAGTGTTCGTAAAACATATCACCATCATTGTCCTTTGTTTCCTCATTTTTGTCTCTAATATGATTTCGAAAGTCTGTTTCTGTGGAACCAACTTTATCTCTCCCACCTGACTGCAACACTAAAATCCCCATTTGTTTATTTGGTCTGATATTAGCAGCCCCATAAGTTTCTATCAATTTTTTTTTTGGGGCGTCAATCCGTCGGTGTGACCGTAGCATGTGGGTTTTTCTAGGGGTACTTAATAGGTGAGAATGTTCCACAACAATTTTAAATACAATCCAATGCCCCCCTTTCATTTTTTTTAACTGAAGATATGCACCACAATTCTCCCATGTATCTAAGGTCCGTTTTTCCCCACCAGGTCTTTTTTTCTTACAACCTTCTTTGGAGCAAACAAATTTTTTTCTCACTACTTGGTTATTAACCCTCGTCTCCGAGCTTCGTCTAATGCTAAAACCTGCTGCTTTCGCATAAGTGTTGTAAGCATTATAAGCATCCTCTATATTTTCAAAAACTTGGCCTACTTTTGGTAATTTCTCCTCATCAACTTGTGGCACAAATGTTTTAATTGGTAAAGATGCTACATCGTCAATCTTTTGTACATTTTAAGCACACCATGACAATACATGCAAAACAGAATAAAAAAAAGGAAAGTAATTTTAAAAAGTTTTATCATAATATTATTTTTCTATGGATAGAGATGCTAACACAGGAGAGATTTAGTGAAATAGAGATGGTAACTTACATGGCTTCCAGCGACTTCAAATGCTATCGGAGACTGTGAATGGATAGGAGACTGTGGATGGATCGGAAGCCAAAGTTGCAAATCAAGATCAGGATCATGAGATGGATCTGTGTCGTCCATCATGAGATGGGTCTGTGCCAAAGCTTTAAAAAATGAGATGCTTCTTCAGATCAGTATAGACAAAATGGTAGATTATTTACTAGAGGCCCTGCTTGTTTCATGCATTTGAATTTCAAGGATTTCAAACACTTGTAATTCAAGAAGAGATAAAAATGAAGATATAAAGTGAGTATCCAAAAGAAGTAGAAGCTATGGTTGTAGAGATTCTTGCATCAGGCCATGTATTTCTGTAATCATGATTGATTTGTGAAAATGTCTCTCTGTTCTGTTCAAACAGAAAAGGATTTTTCTTTAACATGGAAAAATCATTTCCATGTCATGGAAACAAAGGCTTATCAGAAAGTTGAAATAAAATAAAAGCATTTCCCAGCCATGTTTGACCAGGATTAGAAAGTTGAAAATACAATTTTTAATGAAAAATTTTGTCCTCTCATGTGGATGGCACCTCATACTTTTGTTCGTATTATTAGTGTAGTCAATATTAGCAGGGGTAGAAGATCAAGCTAGCCAGGTGCTAAATAAATGATATAATAATACATATCAGTCAAGCACATGGATATTCAGGAATATACCCAAGGGGTTTTGGAGGTGGTGCAGACGGCAGTGCAAACAATGATGGAGATGATCTGTCAACCCTATGCTTCTTTGCTTCTCTTCGACTAGGAATGGTCTCAGCTTCTTGTTTCTTTGACCTTTTTGATTTGGAATGGAGGAAAAGGTTTTTTCGCAAAAGCCAGTCTCTGTTTCTAGGGCTCAGACTTTCTTCCCTTTTATCTTCTCCATTTCTTAGGCTAAGATATGGCTGGAGATCCTCGACCGGTGATGGAGATGAAGAACGAGTTTCGTCGTTCTGGATGTCCTGAGAGGATACCACCTTCCGGCCAGCGACACGCCTCAGATCTAAATCGTTAGAGGTCTCTAAGTCTGAGGGGAAACTCTTTTCTCTGCGATACAGAGGAAGATCAGGAGATGGAGAGGAGAGGCTGCAACCGGAGAAAATGGAGAAGAGAGGAAACTGCTCCGATCGATGGAATGGCTGAACGGGGAAGACGATTTGGAACGAATGGAAAGGGGGGGAAATGAAAACAGTTTGGGCGCCCAATGTCAAAAACCATCATTATATAAAAAACTGGGCAGCCGTTGGATCCACTTTAACGATCCAACAGCTATTAAGAAACTTCTCACGTATAAGGTGAGAACCGTTCCCACTTGAATAAATCCCATATATATATATATATATATATATATGGGGGATCTTCAAGTGCATCAATCCCTCACCATTTGTGGTGAGGGACACCCCTTTTAGGAAAATTTCAAGTACAAAAGAGAAGTGTACTTCCCTTTTGTACCTCACTTTTGTATTTGAAACTTCCCCAAAAGGGGTGTGTCCCTCACCACAAATGGTGAGGGATGGATGCACTTGAATATTATCATATATATATATATATATATATATGAGTAAGGCTCTCCTAAGCTGGAATAATGCTTGTGTGGGGGATTTTCCATAGTATTGAGATAAGTCCTGGTTTAGGTAGAAGTACCAGCCAGACTTGCCCTAATCTCGGCTTCATGTAGCTCGGCAACGGTACCAGTTTATACTGAGCTCGAGCTAGCCTCGGTAAGAGTACCGCCTGGGCTTGTCTCGGCCTACGCACCTCGGCAATAGTACCAGGGCGCGCCCATGGCTAACTTCAGTATCGGTACTGAGTGTCAATCAGTCATAAATATGCTACTATGATAGTGCGGCGGCATTACAGAATGAGATGTTAGAGAGGGTATGCGCCTGATAAGAGGTTGACCTTATCCGAAGGTCACATCCGCAACCATACAGGAGATCGAGGAGTGAGCTGATAAGACTTCCGTCTCCACCTACCCCCACTAAGGAAACAAGGCATGGGCTGATAAGACTTCCATCTTCACCTACCTCCACTAAGGGTATGGTCTGATGGGACTTCCTCCTATATATATGTATGGGTAAGACCCATGGCAAGGTACACACACGCAAAAACCAATATCTTTAGCTCTCTTCTCTTCTCCATTCACTCTTCCTTTGGTTAGTGATAGCACTAACTTAGGCATTGGAGTTCCTTCGGCTAGCTGCAGCCAAGGCCTCTGACCTCCGTTTCCTTCCTTCCCTTTCAGGTTTTCAGGGATCCAATTTTTTCTAAAAGAAGTTTAACAACAGTATTAAGAGTTTTATACCCGTCAAACCAAGTCCGTAATATTTAGGCACTTAGAGTGCCGGTCCCACAAATCAAAGTTGATTATATATGTTTTTTGCATAATGGAATTGAAAAATCCAATTTTGATTGGATTTATCTTGATTTGGGAGACGATCATCATGCAAAAAACAACATAATCGACTTTGATTTGTGGGACCATCCCTATTTCAGCCTAGGATAGGCTAAGCTGCAGCTTTTGAGAGTTGATCCCTATTCTAAGATAAAATAGTGCTGGTCCCACAAATTAAAGTTGATTATATCTGTTTTTTGTGTGATGGAACTGAAAAATTCAATTCTGATTGAATTTATCTTGATTTTAGTGACAATTATCATGCAAAAAACAGCATAATGGACATTGATTTGTGAGATCATCCCTGTTTCAGCTTAGGAGAGCTAGCCCCATATATATATATATATATATATATAAAATCAAGCTACGAAGTTAAAGAACTTGCCTGGTTGGCTATACAGCCTAACTTCAAAAGCATAGAAACTAAGGAAAGTGCGCGGACTAGGTTCCACTTGAAAGAGAGTGTTATGAAATAGTAGAGGTGGCAATCGGGTCGGGTTGTGCTAAACGGGTCGGACCAGTTTATTAAACGGGTTAGACAAGCCTAACCCGCATCCGACCTGTTTATTAAACGGGTCGGAAACCCCTAACCCGCACCCACCACGGGTCAACTCAACCCGACCCACTTAAACCCACATAACTATTGTGGGTTATACAGGTCAGGTCGACCCGTATACTTGAATAAGTGAGTGATAAGTTTCTTTACAAGAAAAAAATGTTAGAAATTAACAATTTTTTCATAAAAATAAAAAATATCATATCAAAATAAAAAGATATTATAGAATTGAGTGATAAATTTCTTTACAAGAAACAAGAAAGTAATAACAATACACGCATGGCTCATGCAAGACAAGCACATCGTAGTTTACAAATCATTTAAAAAAAAAAAAACCATCCATGTAAGATGAATAATTCTAAATTGTGTGACTCATGGTAAGCATAATGTTACTTAGTCCTACTGTAACAAATATGAAATGTAAAATCATTGTCATATTAAAAAATTCTGTAATGCACCATCCTTAAATTAAGTATTGGTAATCTTAAACATACTTAAATGCAAGAATTAATGCAGGTTATGCGGGTCAAGCGGGTCAACCCTAACCCGACCCGCTTAATTGCAGGTCATTAATACTTGACCCGTGACCGACCCGCCTATCAAACGGGTCGGGTTAAGCGGGTAATACGCGGGTCGGGTCGGGTCGGGTTGGCGGGTCGGGTCATATTTTGCCACCTCTATGAAATAGGTTCCACCCAAAGAAGAGTATTGAAAAGTATTTATGTGCATTCCTTGCTAACAAAGAGGCCATGGAACTATAATGAATCCAATCAATGAGTGACTCGCACAACAAACCATGCCAAGTAACCCATGCGGCATGCCTATTTACGCTATATTTGTAGGAACAAAAATAAATAAAATACGGTAATATAGCAAATTAAATTTGAGGCACTATAAAAGATCCATCCTGAAGTCCCTATATATCATCGAAACGAGCACATTGAATTAAAAACACTCTTCTTGAAATATTCTACCTGAACTTTAGCAACACTACTATTAAATAGGTTTCTACACAAGGAATTGTGACCCTCAGTTAAAAGAGTATAACACAAATTGATTCCCCTTATCTCTCATGTAAATTATCCTAGACAAACGTCCAAGTACAATTTCTTAAATGCAAAAATATAATTTGAGCCGATGACTTCACCCAAACTAAGGCCATGCTATTATTAGATATGTCACGTGTCAAAATTTAAGATCCACATTTTTTTTATCTAATAGAGGGTTCCCAACCATTGGGCTAGACTAATCCCTCCGGGCCTGAGAGAGGCCGGGTAAACCCCTGTGGCCCCCAGGTGGTAGCACTAGTAGACTCAATCTTCGATTCCTAATATCCATGGTTAAATGAGTTGGACATGTCCATAAGGATTATATTCCAGGTGGGTCGCATGAGGCTAAGAGGGTAACTCATGTCCAACTCATTTAACCCATGTTCAAAATCCACAGTTAAATGAGTTGGACATGAGTCGACCCTCTTAGCCTCATGTGACCCACCTGGAATATAAGAATAGAACAAATATTATGTGGCTTGAAGGTAGGTGGGATAAGGATGTTCTTTTGTTATATTTTTACGTCACTGGTCACTACTATGTTGTATATATTTAAAATGAAGTTACAAAGTTAAGAATCATAAGTTGGAAGTTATTTTAATAGCTAAATACTTCAGTCCCACGTTTTTTGCCCCTTTCAAATACTGCAGATTTCCGTGCCATATTTTTTTTTTCTGTTGAAGAAAATGAAAAATCGTGTTAATGCAAGTTGTAAGATGTTTATGTGCTTGGCATTTCATTTCTGACAGTATGAGGAATCATAATGCACATCAACACTTGCCAATGAACTGGGTGCATCCTAAAATCTAAATTAAAACTTGAATCTGCAATCTGTGATCGGAAATGATGTTTCCTTTACATAGTATTAATGGTACAAAAAAACTTGTAAAATCTGTGTACAATGAGTGGTGTAAATACAATTTTACGCTTAGGCCACCTTGAGATTTTTTTTTTTTTGAACTAATAAAATGAAAATAGTAATGGAACTAGACTTCATTTTCTGAGGCAACTATAATCTAAATGGCTGTTGACAAATTCTTCTTAAGTCATTACAAAAGGATTGTTTTCTGTCAGTTAGGACAAGTATCCATTTTTAATCAGTAAAAAATTATAGTTTTCAGATACAGATGTATCATAAATTGGATGAACTGTTTTTCTCTTTTAATGAAAGTTACCATTAAAAAAAAAGGGTGAACTGGCAATCTGCAAGCTTTGATCTTGTTGCAAAATACTGTTTTTAATTTATCAATAACAAATACCAGTTCAGTAATAAGTGTATTTGAGGTTCATCGAGAAATGAGGGGTGCAAGCTTTGATCTTTTCAGTAAATGATAGGAAGTTAGTTAGTAACTATTGAGACATGAAGCAACAAATGGTATTTGATTTCTGTTTGGATTAGATGACATTTTCTGGTGATAACATAATATTTTCATTCATCTTTCAGCTTGCGAATGGTTTATGTGTTGATGTAACGTCAATTTGTATTGAATAAATGGTTGTATCTTTCTCTTCAGTGGGCAAAGTGGGCCAGTCATTTGCGGGAAGCCTGTGATTAGAGCTGCTGTGCCTGCTCTCTGTACTGTCCACTTCCAAAAGGCCTAGAGACATGTCTCACAGGCTCTGAAGAAGAAAAACTTTAGTGGTTCCTCCTCGAACAAGCCTGCTCCAAAATTTCATGTCATAATTGCAGAATACGTACGCCAAATTCAGGCCAAAAGAAAAGAAGCACAGAAAACAGCTGTTGAGAATGTCGTGGTTAAGGAAGAACATGTCAGTTAAGTTATGAACCTATTATTCCCAGATGATGCAGGAACACAGATTTTACACATGAAAAAACAGATCTGTTTTACAGCAGTTGAGCTGTTTCTGGTTTGTGGTAGGATTTCAAACTGCATCTTATTTGAGCTGCTGGTGGATTCCACATCCGATGATACAGAAAGACCTCTCTGTTCTGACTCTGCCGAATGAAATTTGCATGGGACAAGAGTGAGAACTTGTCAGTTGAGTTATGATTGGCCAGATATGGCTGGAAAATGTCATGGATATGGCAGTGAGATGGATTTTACATATAAAAATGAAGTAATAGATACAGTACAACACCAATATGTGACCTGTTTTGAAGTATTCGGTTATCGTAGCAGTTGAGCTGTGTTTGGTTTGTGATAGGATTTCAAACCACATCTTATTCGAGCAGCTGGTGGAGTCCACATCCGATCATATATGAAAAACCTCTGTTTTTCTGACTGAGCTGAATGAAATTTGGATTGGATAGAGTTCTCTGGTCACAAGAGCAAAGCTTCTAACCTATTTCAGGTATTTGTATGTTTTCATTAATATCATTTTCCTGACTTAACTTTTCACTGTGCTTAAACTGTATACCATGACTTCCTAATTTTACATCTAAATAGAGTTGTTTATGTCAAACCTTCTATGTATGAGGATCATTTGACTGCTTCTGATATTTACGTAATTTATTTTAATTTCACTGGTGCGATCGCGGAATAAGAAAGAGATCCATGGGCAGTAGTATCTGTTTGTCAGGGATGCAGCACTTCCTTGGCTAGCATTAGTAAGAGATTTTTAATGCAGAATCTGTCTGGTAATCCAACGGCTATTGGGTAATAATTTTTTTCTGCAGCAATGGTGTGTTCCGTCAGCTAATCCAAGGCTACTGGGTGTTAATTCTTTCCTACAGCAATGGTGTGTTTTCAGCAGATCAATGAAGACGTGTTACAGAAACTTATGACTTGGAATTGGGGAGAGAGACACTTCACTTTGTAACAATTTATAGGATGATTGCTTTGGAAAAACAATGTCACTATGAGAACAAGACTAGTTAGTTTATAGTGGATACATGATAATAAATGTGTCAGCAGAAATTAGAGATTATTGTATTCATCAATGACTTTTCAATAACAGTTTTTGTGGATTGTGATACAAAATGACTTCCCAAAAGGAAGATTAAGAAAAAAAAAAAAAAAAAAGAATAAACCACGACGTCATTCTCCCATTATATAACTGAATGGCAGTATAGGATATCACTCTTCACAGCTCAGTTATACTACTAGCCCACCTGATGGCGCATGAGGAATTGTTCTCCACAGCACAGTTCTTCCTTTATCTCCATTTTGATGCGAATTTTCACTCATCATCAAGGAAAAAATGCGTGCGTTACCATGTTCCCGTCTGGAAAATTTTATGGAAATGTAGCACTCTAATGATCAAGAGCATGTATTTAATATTCATTTATCTGCTTCTTTCTTCCTGTTTTGAATTTTTGAATTCTCAGTTTTCTTGTATGCCCTTTTCTCATGAGGACCCTGTAGCCATTTTCTATGTTTCTCTCTTGTCTAACAATGTTTTTTCTAAAGCAAATACTCTTCAGTTTAAGTTCTTTACTGTGCTCTCTCTCTTCTCATCCTCCCATGGTTTTCCAAGGGAAAGGGGGCTCCATCGCTTTCACTTTTGTTTTGATTTTGTTCTATTGTTCTCATCTTCTAAAATCAACTTTTTCAAATTGATTCTGGGTCCAATGTCCATACATTTCTCCCATTTTGATGGACCACTGGAGCTCCATGAGCTGGAAGATGCACTGCTGGTCGGGTCATTGTGTTGTAGTGCTGTAATGGACTATGGCACCGGATCATCTTTTGACTTCACTTTCTAAGTCCTTCTCATTCTCTTGGATGTCAAATGTGCAAAAAACCATTTCTCAAACTAGAGCAGTAATCAACCAACGATCAGGAGCTCACTTGGCCAAGGATTTTGCACCTCAAGAAGCGGAGAGGTCTTGTGTATGACACCTACCTCTGTTTGCCACCTCTCATAGCTTTACCCGGTGCATGTGAATAGGAGGGTTTGCATGTGCTTCTAGGGATTAGTTTTTGGCTGTCCATAATTGAGTGTCCCTTGGGCTCAGGGCCAAAGGCTCCTGAGTTGGACTGGGTGGGAGATACCCTAGATTAAAAAAAAAAAAGAAAAACAGTAATAATCATCTTGTCCCAACTATGTTGAGGTTGGTTACAATAATTTTGTTTTTCCATTAGGATCTATTTGAGCTGAATCATTAGATAGATTGTACTTCTTCAAATTTGTTGTTACAATAATTTCATTTTTCCATTCGGCCTATCCCCTTTCCTTGGTCGGCCATCAACCCACATTAAAATTCCTTTTCCTCACCAATGCCATTGCTGTTGAGGGATGCATAGACACTCAATCCAAGACGCAGCGCACAACTTCTAGACACCCCAGATACTTGGTGTTACGCGTGCAAGTCATAGAGGAGTCTATCTACTATTTTTTTTTTTTTTGTTATTTCAAGTGTTTTTTGCTCTTAGGGCCCATAGTTTTAAACTGGTGGACCCAGGGCTTGTAACCCCACATGCCATTTGGAAGTCTACTTTGTGTCTAATCCTTCGTCCTTTTTAGAAAGTTGGCATTGCAGATATGTAGCAGACAAAATCATAACAGACCAAGGGAAGAAGTAATGCAGCAGCTCTCTCAAAGTCAGTTATGATGGTGGACTAAGGCCCTCTAAATCCCCTCACATGCACATTTTGTGCAGAATCTTGTGTCTAACGACAGGGGAAAGACAAAATCATAGCAGACCACAAGGGGCAAGAAATAATGCAGCAGGTCTCTCTGGTGCCTGCCAATTTTGAGTCTCCCCTGAGCATGAAGAGTGTTTATTTGCCTCCTATTTCTTGTTTTCTGTTTCTTGGTTGACCCCTTGTGATTTGTATGCACCTCAATTTTAATCCCACAGCTTACTCTGTCCTTCAAAAATTTAACTCTAAACTGACCCCAACTAACGCCTCTTAAACACACATTCTTCATATTTTCCATCTTTTTTTTCTTAAATACAAGAATTCCATTGCATTTTTGTATATTGCTTTATCCTCTCATTTATTATAATTATATTTTTTTAATAAAAAGCACAAGAAGTTCTCTAACCAATTTTAATATCACTGGTCATGTGGCACGTGAGCGGGTCCTTGGGTCTCACCATATAAAACGATGGTTGATAAGAAACAATTAAAGTCAATTAATATGGCTAATTTTTTGATGGATGACAAATCTATCAGTCCTTTTATATGATGGAACAATGAGCAACTGGAGGTGGAACTCTATCAGCAGGGAAATATTGGTAGAGCCCAAGCCTAACTTGAGTTGCATGTTTTCAAGTGAGAGCCAGGCTTGGCTGCATGTCTTCATGTGAGAGCTTGAACTAGAGTTCAAAACATAAGTTCAAGCTTGAGCCTTAGCCCGTAGCTGGATCAGTAGTAAGGTACCTTCCTTGTTAAAAAACCTTGCCAGTGTATTGCAAGTGGTATGCCTAGAAATATTAAGGCCAAATTGCATTTTATGTTTTTCTTTAGAATTTTTTTTCCATGACCTGCTTTTTTCAATGAATACTTAAGTTATGGAAAGAGCAGCTGTCTTCCCATCTGACTACTTCTCCATCTTTGATCAGTGCAACCTCTCTTGCACTCTTTTCATCCCATGATGTGGTAAGAGGCCCAATTTAATATTCATCACTCAACGTTGGATATAATCTATAAAATAAAATAAAAATCGATGGTTAAAACTCCCCACTAAAATTTAAAATTGTTATATCAAGGGCTAAGATAATCTGATGAGGCCGATTCTTTGGTTGACCCTCATCCATAACAAGGCCTTTCCATCTGCCCTCCGGCCCCTACCGTCTTCACACTAATTTACAGGCATCTAAGTGAGCCTCACTAGCTGGACTGTATATAAATAGTATGAGGTTTGCTCCCAGTTGACCATATTTTCTGGCCTTGAAGAAATCCTTACCATAGCTAATTTACGCTTTGGCCTTACAATTCGATAAGAAACTAAGAGCAGATGTTCAATATATGTCAGAATCATGCTGATCAATTCAGCATTCATGATTTTACATCAACTATTTCGACACCTTTTCCCTTCAAAGGCAAACCCTGAGACTTCATTAACCTTTAAAACTCAATTCAGAAATATTGGAGTGGCTATGGGTGACTCGGGGCTGACTCAAACAAGCCTACGGCCAAGCCTAGTTATATATATGTGGCCCAAGCTGGGAGACCACCACATTGATGCATGCCAAATTAATTCATTGGAATCTAAATAGACCCTGACATGATCTTTTGGAGAAATCATTCGACGAAAACTCAATGTGTTGAGAATTTCTCAGAGCCATGTCCATTCCATCTATGGAGCAGTTGGAAATTCAAGTTAGATTAGTGGAATTCCAGAAGTCCAATATTTTGAAATGTTACTTTCAGCCTTTTAAACTCTCCAAATTCCAGCTCCCTTGTTTGCAGGGTTATACGGCTGAGCATTAGGTAATCCTGCTGTAGGATAGCATTGGGAGAGTTAGTGACTCTCCCCAATAAGAATTCTCTGAACTCCAACAAACAAACTGGCCCTACCTTCGAATTGCTTAGTATTATGATTGGAACTGTTATTATGGCCACCGACAAAGATTGCAACATTTTTACCAAACCATTGTTTTTTTTTTTTTTTTTCCCTCCGACAAGGAGACTAGGACCCAAGAGAGAGCCCGCGCACACACCGAAAAACAGCCCAATCAAGTGGAAAAAGAGCCCACACACACAGAAAGAAAGCCCATACAAGTGAGAAGGGTGCTCGCACAGGCAAAAAGAGGTGGCATACCGAAACCTTGTTGAAGATGCATACAACATAATTCAGAGAGATTGGTTGCAAGGCACAAACTCAAGCCGTGTGTCATGTCAATACCACTCAAGGTGTCAGTTGTAAGACACCTATGCTATTATCACACACAGTGACAACAGCCTCTTTTTTAAATATTCATAACTAATATCAAATTATATGGGCCTGGCAACTAATTCTAAATTCTCTCTCCTTTACATACCTAATGAGGGGTGGTTGATCTGTGGAGAAAGAAGATACCAAACAGTAAGACATGTCCAAGAGTGGGCAACAAAAGGAAGATACGATGCAAAATGTAGGGACAAGGAAAAAGGGAAGAGCGGGGGGCTGAGAGTCTACCTCTTGAGAGCAGCCCCTATGTCAGCTACTCAAATCTTGAAGATTACAAGTCGAAGGGATATGGAACCCAAGGCCACTTGGAACCTGTGGAGGCGAGGAAGGGAGGCGGTGCCACCGACGCTCCCACCCCCTCCGGCAGTACACTGACAAATTCAAGTCAAGCTATGGCCTTCGACTCCGCCAATCCCCAACGTGCTCCATAAATAAACCATCCACATCAACTGTTTTCTTCTTCTCCTTCTCCTTCTCCTTCTTCTTGTAACCACTTACTATCTTTGATACTTCAACAGAAAGTGGTTTTTTTTCAAGTTTACTTAATGTAGTACAATATCTAGAAAAATAATAAATGACTTGAGTGAAAAAGAATATCTACAGCTTTTATTTATACATACATAGTTCATCAGTAAAAGACATGATACATTAAGTGTAAGTTCAGTAGATTTGAGAGTTAGTGGTGCAATTGGTATTTTGGGGTGGGTGGGATTTAGGGGTATTCTATGGGATTCGGGCCAGAAGTTGTTAAAAATGAAGATTTAAGGTGAATATACAAGAATCACCATCAAATAAGCTCCCTTTTTTATGGTAAATGGAGAGGAATTTAGTTGAGAGGAATTCATTCCCCAGAACCATGCTATCTTATTTGAGGGTTTCTGAGGGGAGGAGTCATTGCATTCCAGGTTAGGGAAACAACCAAGAAGAGTCACTCCTTGTAACTTAGGTGGTTTTTGCCTATGGATTTGCAAGATTCAATGTGAGGAGATGGAGACCAAGGAATCAATGGAAGACATAATTTTTGATGGGTTGGGAGGATTTGGAAAATCCGCAAAGTTTTCCTCTCTTTATCCAAATGTAGGTTTTCCTCGGAATCGAGGAAAATCAGAGAGGATTCCTCTCCAAGGACGTTACCCAAACATGTCAATAATGAAAGTGAATCAAGAGAAGATGGGAACTAAATACCCAGCCATCATTGAAGTAACTGATATCCTAGAAAAGTCAATATCCCAACTACATTACTATCTTATATCCTTCACCCCTCACCTCATATCATTCACACTTCACTTCTTTAATAATCTTTACGTGGAGCTCTTTTTTTAGAAAAGAAGAAACGGGCCTAAGAAAGAAGGAGCATGGGGGCAAAAGCCATACTGTACAGAAAAAAAAATCTTAAACCTTTTCAGTTTTTTGAAAATGAAGTACATTTCCATGAAGTCTCAAGCATAGCTGTCCGTTCCGTTCTGGCCAAAGTTTTGTTCGGAACATTTTGGAATTGGCCTTGGGCAGGAAGGAATGAACCCCTAAAAGTTTCTGGAATTGGCCAGTTCGTTTTGGTCTATTCCAATCGCTCCGGTTCCAAATCCGGTTCCAATTTTGGAGCAATTCCGCCTCATTCCGGCCAATGTTTCATACTTCCATTCATATGTAGTGAAACTAGAAAATGGTCAATTGGAGAGTGTAGTTTAACTTGAGTGATGTAAGCATGCATTTTTAGTATTATTTTAGCATTCAACTATTTTTTCAATTATATATATGTATTGAATGGAAAAATAAAAATTTAATCGCATCTTTTCCGGAATGGAATACCGGAATTGACAGGAATGCTGAAATATTCCACTACAGGGTCAAACCAGAATGGTGACCAGATCGGAATTGACAGCTATGGTCTCGAGTATAGAAAATGGCCACAAATTCTGCAACCAGGACAGGATTGCGTAAGCCATGACAAAAACATTAGAAACTGAGTATCAAACGCTACTAATCTCTTCTTTGCAGCAGAACCTGCATGAAATCAACAGAAACAACAATATAATCACTGTACAATTCTACAAAATCAAATCGAAACTATCAAACAAAACTCTTCAAAAAACAATAGTAATAAAAAAACTCCCAACTTTTCAAAGACCGAAATGAAATAAGGGAATGTTAAAGGGTAAACAGAACACAATCAATTCGGATAGTCGTTCCATAATTTAAACCCAAAACCCAAATCCACATATAACATATGTACTGTATCACTCACCTGAAATTGAAATCTCTCAGAAATTGTTCCATTTTATTATCTTCCTAAGATTTTCAATGGAGCAAAAGCAAAATGAGTAGAAGGAATGGATATGTAAACCTGTGCTTTAGAGCTATGTATCAATCACCCTCAGACAAATCAAGAATCTCATTAGGTGGGTCATTGTTTTCAAATATTCTAACCAGGGGCGGACCTACGTATGGTGTCTTGGGGGCTTCAGCCCCCCACAAACTTGAAAAAAGCCCATAGGGCTATATGGGCTGGCTGGCCCAGCCCCCTGGAACAAGACCCATTAGCCCCCATAAAATCTCTCTCTCTCTCTCTCTCTCTCTCTCTCTCTCTCAAATCAGTGACAGATAATCAGCTTTGGCTCTGTCACTCATCACGGTCTTTCTTTCCTCCTCTGTGTTTTGGTTCTAAACAATTTTTAAGTGTTGCAGGGTGGCAGTTTTGTTAGGTGCTTAGTCTCAAAAATATTTTTAGAAATGATGACATTAGAAATGGGGAATTTCTAAAAATCTCCCATCTTATGAAAATCCCCAATTTTGAAATGGATTCTCTTGATTTATAAAAGATTTTGACAAGTGGAGAAAAATCCCCGTTATTGAAATGGGTTCTCTTGATTAAGTTGGATTTGATTTCAAGAACAAATTAAGCAAATATTCAGATTAGAGATGGGGATGAGAGATGCATCTAAATTGTCATTAATGTTTTTTAGATAATGATGCATGTTATTGATTGTTGGCTAATTTTATTTAATTCTGATGCAATATTTGGTTGTTTGTGGTTGTGATTTGTGTCGGTTTTAGGAAGGAGTTTTAGATTAGGTTGTAGGAACTAGTTTTAGTTTTGATTTGAACAAACAAATGAATGAAGATCGAAGGATGTTTTTGAAAGGATGTTTCCAATCAAAGTGCCAAAAAGGCAATAGGCCAAATCCATGAAATCCTTTGTTAGTTATTCTTTTTAACAGACTACATGGATTTGTTTTAACAAACTCTTTAAAGTTCTATAAAAAAAGGACTTTCCGAAGTGCACAATGTCCAATTTTTCTACATGACAAATTAGACACTTGTTTAAAAAAAATGATGAGAATAGAGGTAAGCTGTACTTTGGCACATCTTATAATAGAATTGTTACACATATAATTTGACTCAGAAAGAAAAAAGTATTGAATATCATTTTATCCTGTGGTAGATGCTCAACATGAGTTAATTAACAAATGAGGTTTCATCATCTAGGAATTTTTAACCTCTAAGCTTGTCTTGCTTTTAATTAGAAGGGATTTTCCACTTCTCCCTTCTTTTTTTTTGCTGCTAAACGAGTTTTAGATTCTCAAAATAACTTTTGTAACATAGGAATGAACACAAATACTATTGATTGGCTTTCTTTTTTGCCATTGATAATGTGAAAAGGTATAATAAAATAATGATTGACATTTTTAGTTGACTATCGTCAGCCCCCCTTAAACAAAAATCCCGGGTCCACCACTGATTCTAACCCTGGGAATGTCTGTCCAACTGACATTTCCACACCCACATACGCACAAAAGAACTTTTCCGTGAATTTTTAATTCTAATGTTTGGTGCAAGGAATATGGCACATAAAAAATGATTCTTTCCATGAATCTTTGCATCACTACACCAAACATAAATTCCCACAGCTTGTAGAATCCACACCACATATCTAATTACCTAATTTGATGGGGTCCAGACTTGAACTGCAAACGATTCTGATCAGTTCCATTCAAATAAAAAAAAAAAGAAAAAAGAAAAACACCCCACAGTTCAAAATACTTCAATCAATCAAGAAAGGTGAAAAAGACAAAATCTTGGTTCATGTAAAACCCAAAAACGGATTTGGTGGAATTGGGAATAAGGTAACTATTGTATCCAGTCGTGCCCTAAACTCATACCTACATAAGAAAAATGAAAATAAAAAAAGTAGGAATTCTGTTAAAGAAAATGGGAGATTGAACAATCGAACATCCAAACGCACCCAAGTTCAGAACCAAATTCCTTGAAAAAAAAGAAGTGGAAACTATGAAAGGGGTTCCTTATTCCCACTATAGTTTTTCATGACTTTGTTCATTTTACCTGAAAATGGGATAAAGATGAGAGCTTTCGGTGCCTTTCTTGTTACTTCTTGCACGATCAATCGATGGATGACAAGAAGACGAAGAGGAAAAGAGTTCTTAAAAAGTTTCGAGAGAAAACCTGAAGTTGGGAGTGATCTTCCACAATTCCCACTGACTGGGATATGCTAAACCCCACTGGGGCCCACTCAATGAGTATGACCCAAATTAAAGGTGACAAAACTTGACCCGCTGACCAACCCTATTTGACTGTGTGTAACCCGACCCGCATGAAATACGGATTAGTGATGAGTCAAACTGCTGACCCACACAAAAAAGAGGGGTGAATTAATTTTCCCGTAAATTTTTTCCTAATTTGGCCAACTGGATAAGAGTGAAACAATCAAGCTGAACACCCAATGACCGATCTTGGGAAAGTGTGATAATTGATACCAGATGACCAATCTTGGGGAAATGTGTGATAATTGACACTAGGTGCCAACACCGCTCAACGACGAGTGTGTTAGTGGGTAACCAATCTTTCATGATTTTCTTGGCTTTCTATTTTGTTTTGGGCATTTCACTTATAGAGTGAATTGAAGTGAGTTGGCTCAATTTAAGAGATATGAATATGATGGTCAAATTAACATAGAATAAAATGCATTCATCAAATGGCTGGCAAAATGGATGGTGGACCATGCTATCACATTGGATCTACCATTTATAAGATTGCCTATCTTGGTCTCCTTTGAGTCATTCCTGCTAAAACCATGGAGGGCTCAATTTTGAGGTCGGGTCAGGTCCATGGAGGACCCTGACTCAATTATTGTTTCCTGTACCTAGACCCAACTCCAATTGACACATGTGGACCCAGACTAACTCAAGGCATGTCTGAAAGCCTAATCATTATATATGATATAGGAGTAATTTTAAGGAATGGCCATGTCATCCCTGCTCATTGAATGACTTTGTCTATGAGGCCAATCTGGAAGCATAACAATCAAGGTCGGCAGGGCTTTGAAAGATCTCCTTCCGACAATGGTAACCATATGATCTGGGAAGTACACTTTTCAATAGGGTTGGGTAAAAAATGGGCCGAGTTTACCATAGGTTTCTATTGGCTGAGACCCAACTAGTGGCCCACCTGTTTTAGAAATCGTAGCTCGATAAGTTTCGCTGGCCAATTTGCATGATCAATCCACTGGCCTCCTAGTTGGATTGGCTTTTTGAGTGGCTGAGATTTCTCACAGGGTGAGGCCAGGCTGTTCCATGCAGGGGTGGTGATGAGTCAGGCCAGGCTGAACACTATTATGATTAGGCGCGAGTATTTGGTTTAGATCAATCCTATCACAAACCAATTTACTGGTGTTGGCATCTCATAATGCAATTAGTTGGGCTCAGTCAGGTTTAGATCAGTCGCGAGTATCGCCACCACCCATCCCTGAAAGTATCATATATTTGTACAATTGGGTATACCCAACTGAACCCAATCTGGACGACCACCATTGGATTGACAAAATCTTGAAAAAGTGGGTAAAACACAGTGATCAATCTAGCCGTTGGTCTGTTGAAATTGATTTATAAGATTTTGAAAAAAAGTAAATACCATGGGTGTTAGAGGTATATCAACAACGATTAGGATTCTTAAAAGGTGGGCCCCACTTGAAACTTTTAAGGGTCCAATTTCAAACTATCAACTAGTCTAAAAAGAACCGTGTAAAAATAGGTCTTAAAGTAAATAGCTCCCAATGTTTCCCAGCTTGTGTTTCATATTATTACTTAACCAAACTAGTCTGAAGCATTCATTGGATAGCCTGTGCCCATCATGTTGGCCTATGAAAGACGCAATACATACCTGTGAAGCAGGGGCTGCGAGGACAAAAAGAGAATGGTAGGTTAAGGTTAACCTGCCTCAGGTGCAAATCAAACTCATGCATTTAAGGGCTAACTTTTGAAGATCTAAACTATTAAACAATGAGCTCGCTTGTGTTTGCAAGGCCGGTTCCATGACTCATAAAAGAAATTACTGCTGGATTAGTGAGGTTTTTTCCAAAATGTGTGATTAAATATCATAGTTGATAGTTTCTATTTAGAAAATTAAATTTTCTAAATCATTGATTACTATTATTTAAAATTGAGATTATTACAGTTTGCTAATAATATTCAGAGAAAATTCCTAAATTTGAAAAATACCTACTGCAGTACTGGTTGTTTATATTTCACATACGAATGCAATTCTAGACTATATTGTTCTTAGTCTTAACAAGTAGACATTGAGCTGAGCAATCCTAGACTTTTTCTTGCAAGCAGGTTTAGAAGGTCGTTGAAACAGATTTTGTATTGCTAGAGTACTACAAGTTTTGACCATGGCCAAATTGATACTTTGATTAATATCATGTTTGAGGCAAAGAGAGATTTCATTCCATGGTTTGATTCTGGAAAGGCGAGGCTGCATTGTATATAATTTGGTAGCTGTTTTTAACAATTTAGATGCATCATGTTCTCTCAAACATGCAAGTGATTAACTTCAAGGATAAGAGATATCAATGACAACACATCTCATGTCGTCTAAAAAGTGCAGAGTCAATTCCTTTACATTAAACTATTCAACAAACATAGAGATTATCTTCAACCAAAAATGTCATATCAATTATAACTTAAATTTGAAACTTTTGTATCCAACCGATGCAACTTAGACCATCTTATTTGGAGAAATTCTCAACAATAATATGGCAAATTTGTGTACAAAATATTCCTACAACTGGATAAGCCGGTGAATACAAGAATACATTGCCAAGGGGATTGCCTGCCATCCAGATTTGCACAGCGAAGGACCATTTGATTAAAAAAAATTAAACAAAAAAAAGACACTATACACCATGAGAGCTTTTGTGAGATCTGATGCGAGATGACTTTTAGAATGGTCCCAAGACGAAAGCTATGGTCACAGACGTCACAGGCTCACAGCTACCCACATGGACACAAACGTCACAATTACCGACATGGTCCCAAGACAACTTGTGTGCGATATTGCGTAGCTTCAATTTGAATGTCGGAACAGTCCAAGATATATGTACCTGCACCTCAAGCATCACATTCGCAGCCATATAAGAAAGGGAGAAAAAAGGTTCATGAGGAAATCCAGGTTATTGTCAAGTTCATTGAGCTGGCGCTTTTACTCATTTACGTCATTGCATATCAATGCATCATCGGACCCCCATCAGTTGTAAAAGGTACAAACTACAAACATGTTCTTATCATAAAAATAGATTGAAATGGTGAAATAGAATTCATGTGTATACCCGAACCAACGTAGTTGGGACAAAGCTGATGTTGATGATGTAGTATAAGAATATACCTTCTATGGTGCAGTAATATTTACAAAACATGAACTTCTCCACTCCTCTGAATTCATCCCTTTTTCCTGTCCATTTGTTTAGAATAGAATGCATAAGACCCTTTTTTTTTCTTCTGTCCATTTCATTAGAATAGAATGTACCTTGCATTTGTGAGCATTGTTTTCTCTTTGAATTCTTTTTGCTTCATTAGTTCTGACCTCCTGCCATCTTAAAAAAGGATGGTTCCAAATATCTTTTAAAACAAGTACCGGCACCATTATTGTCAAACCTGCAAAGTAAAATCAAAAGCTTTTTAATATCTTCACTTCTTCCAGGAAGATAATAAGAAACTCAATAGTTCTTGCTTGTCAAGTACGAACAAACATGGGGGATGATGGCATTCTTCATAGGATTCCATGATAAGCCATGAAGCATCATTGTGGACAAGGTGATTCTATTTAGTATGAATGTTAGGATGCCAACCTGAACCTGTAAAGTAACTGCTCTGTATCAAAGAATTGAATTGTGCAATAGAAATAATTTTACAAAATTTTATCATGATAGGTTTCTACAAAACCTAAGCTGAATTCCACAAGCCATTGGAGCATCGCCAAAAACTAAACCTAAACATCTCCAATTACCAAATCTTACCAAGGTGAGGTCATATTTGATTTAGCACCTACCAAAGTTAGCATCCCATCCAAATACATAAATGGCCCTGCTTCTGGTTTTCATCTCCACCCATTGAGTACTGTCAGATTTACTACCATCGAGAACCAACCTGCATGCATGTTCACCATCTCAGAACCCAAGCAGAATGGGTGCATCCACTTTCCCGAGCAAGAAAATAAATGAATAATAAAGACAGAGAATAAGAGGCTAGAATTATTCAACTGTCATCTTGTAATGTTCATGTAATTATAGACAAACATAAAATGATGAAGACAAAATGTAATATATTTAACTGTTCAACTTATATGATGCGACTAGTGAGAATAGACATAGCCGCAAAAAAAGGAAAAGTAATGATCATTTCTAATAACTGTGATATACAAAGTATAGGAGCAAAAAAGATCCGAGCATATAAGTTCTCAAATGATCTAAAAGATAAAATGTTAAAGCAATGCAAGTGCTTGCAGTTACAGAGTTTAAAGCAGTAAAGAACTGAAACTAGTAATCATTTTGACCGGTTCAATGAAGTTCTAATAAAACCCCATTATCTCTCAGAAACTAGAAAAAGACCACACATACTGGTCATAATAGATGGCATCCAAAAAACAGGAGCTTAAACAAGACTACAAGAGACCTTTCCAATTTGGCTGAAATATCATATAGAAGGGTAATAAGGCTCCACCAATTATTTCTCCAGACATTTTAGTTGATTAGGAACTTGGTTTTGCGCAACTATTTCACAAATTATAATAACAATAATAATAACAGTAGAAAAAGGAGAACAAAAACCAATCAATGATAGAGTGGTAACCAATCAATGACAGAGTGGTGGTGCTGTGAACTTACCTTCTGTAAATTGGTCTGTAAGATTTTAATTGAATTAAATAATATTGCAAAAAAAAAAAAAAACAGATGCATATTTTGCACAAAAGTAGTTATATGGAGAATGTATTTCTCAACTTTTGACAAGATGTGGATTTTTGTAGACCATAGTGACCTAAGTAAGGGGAAAAACCCCTTCATTCTATTATGTGGTTTCAACTTTCAAGATGTCCCACACGTCTTTAACCCTCACAAGTTAGGCTTCTTCCTTCTATGGTTCATTCAATAATGTGGTTTCAAGCTATCCCACGCATTGAGAACCGCCTCATATTTGACCGTTCAACCCGACCTGTATTTTATTATGAGTCAAGGTGGCTAACCCACCGAAAAAAGGGCCAAATTAACCTACCCTGTATTTTTTTTCTTGGGTTGGCCTGCTGGATAGGAGTGATATAATCAACTTGAGAACCCAATGATCGATCTAGGGGATATGTGTGATAATTGATACTAAAGTGCCAATACCACTCCACAATGAGTGTGTTGGTGGATTCCAAATTTCTAGCTTTTCATGATTTCCTCAGCTTTTCATCATGTTTCAATAATTCACCTGTAGAGTGAAATTGAAATGAAGGCTAGGTTTAAGAAAGGTGAAAATATTGGTCAAATCAAAAGAGAATAAAGGTCAAGATAATGTTTGGATAAACGTGTTGAGAACCGCCTCTTACCTTACTAGTAAGAGGTGGCAATTTGCACCTAGCTGCCTAGGGTTCATGTTCCCTCACCAGAGAACTTTGTCATGTCACCTGAGAGCTCCATCATCTCACCCGAGGTCTACTACCCTCATCCGATGGGGTCCTAACCCACTATAGCTGGGTACCCAAAAAAAAAAAAGAAGGATATCCCACACGTTCATTAACCCGGACCACATACGCTCCTTTCTGCTACGGTTCGTTCAATTATGGGTTTCAAGATGCCCCCACGCGTATTTGCCCGTACAACGTCGGCTCCTCCCTACTATGGTCTGTTCAATTATGTGGTTTCTTACCTTTTCTAGTGAAAAGATTTGATTAATTAATTTTTTTTATTAACTTCAAGGAGAAGAGATATCAATAAACCCACCTGCAATGTGACAACACATATCATGTCGTTTGAAAAGTGCACCATCAATTCCTTTTCATCAAACTGTTCAATCAACCCATTTTCACCAAAATTTTCAACAAACAAAGAGTAACTTCAACTTAATTTTATTTGGTGAAAGTTTAACTCTCGAACTCATCAGTATACTCTCAAGCTCAAGAATAAACCTCGACATCTAGAATAAACTCTCAAGCTTGCAACTGAAACATGTTTCAGTTATTTTTGTATTCTAAATTGAGAAAATTGTTTTAGACATTATCGGTCTCCAAAGAAAATGAATCAATATGGTTTTGGGAGAATGTTTATTCATTGTAATCAATATGTTTCTTCAGATTGTCGCCATGATTCTTTGTTTAGTTCTAGCCTGTAACCCCGTAATGTTAGACACTTCAACAATGAAATATTATTTTACATCAATGGAGTGTGTTTAAAGCTTATGATCAATCCTTCAATACATTATTTAAGTTCCCCAATATATGAAAACAACTGGAAAAAAAATAAAGGGATATTAATTGAAACAAAAATAAACTTTCATATCAGTCGTATTTAGCGACAGTAAGGCAAATTGGCGTACAAAATATTCCTACAAATGGATAAGAAGGTGAATACAAGAATACATTTCCAAGGGGATTGCCTTCCATCCAAATTTGCACATTGAGGAACCATTTGATTAAAAAAATTAAAAATAAATAAGTTTAAGCGCATCACACTATACACCATGACAGCTTGTGTGAGATCTTGTGCAAGACGACTTTTAGCATGATCACATAGGAAAAAGCCATGGCACGGACACCACAGCTACAAAAATGGACACAGACGTCACAGCTACCCACATGGCCCCAAGACATCTTGTGCAGCTTCAATTTCAATGTTGAACAATTCAAGATAAATGTAGCTGCACCTAAGCATCACATTTGCAGCCATATAAGAATGGGTACAAAAGGGTTCATGAGGAAATTCAGGTTGCTGTCAAGTTCATTGCACTAGTAGGTGCTTATACTCATTTATACCATTGCATCATTGGATCCCCATCAATCGCACAAGGTACAAACTACAAGCATGCTCTTTTCATAAAATCAACAAACGATTCCTTTAACACTTTCAATCCTCAATATATTTTTGCTAGTTAATGGAATACAATTAAATTTAGGAGCCATGTAGAAAGAATGGATAGATTGAAATGAGGAATAAAAATTCATATACCCATCCCCAATGTAGTTAGGACAATGCATTGATGATGGTGGTGATGATAATGTGGTAGAAGAAAATAGCTTCTATGGTGCCATAATATTGACACCACATGAACTTCTCCACTCTTCTGAATTCATTCCTTTTCCCGTCCATTTGATTAGAATAGAATGCATAAGAAATCTTTTTTTCTGACCACTTGATTATAATAGAATGTACCTTGGTTTTGTGAGCATTGTTTTCTCTTTGCAAATTTCCGGGTTCATTAGTTCTGACTTGAACATGCTATCTTAAAACAAGATGGATCCGGAAATCTTTTCAAACAAGTACCCGCACCATCATTGTCAAACCTGCAAAGTAGAATCAAAAGTTTTTCAGTATCTCCAGAACTTCCGGGAAGAATAATAAGAAATTCAAGAGTTCTAGCGTGTCAAGTAAGAACAACCGTGGGTGATGACCGCATTCTTCATAGGATTCCATGTTAAACCTTGGAGCATCATTGTGGTAATAAGAAAATCAATAGTTCTTGCTTGTCAAGTAAGAACAAACGTGGGGAATGAAACATTCTAGATAGGATTCCATAATAAACAATGGAGCATCATTGTGGACAGGGTGATTCTGTTTGATATGAATGTTAGGATGCCAACCTGTAAAGAAACCGTTCTGTATCAAGGAATTGAATTGTACAATAGATAGAATCTTACAAAATTGTATCATGATAGGTTTCTACAAAACCTAAGCTGAATTCCACAAGGCATTGGAGAATTGCCAAAAATAATACCTAAACATCTCCAATTACCAAACCTTACAAGGTGAGGTCATATTTGATTTAGCACTCACCAAAGTTAGCATCCCATCCAAATGAATAACTGGCCATGCTACTGATTTTCATCCCCGCCCATTGAGTACAACTAGATTTAATGCCATTGAGAACAAACTTGCATGCATGTTCACCATGGGTGCATCCACTCTCCTGAGTAAGAAAATAAATAAAAAAGAAGGACAAAGAATAAGAGGCTAGAAGTATTCAACTGTCATCTTGCAACTGGATAGTAGTGCTCATGAAATTATAGAAAAACATAAAATGACGAAGACAACGCATAATATATTTAACTGTTCAACTTATATGACGAGACCAGTGAGAATAGACATAAGCCTCTGCAATAAAAAGTAAAGTCATGATCACTTCTACTAACTGTGATCGCATAATATATTTAACTGTTCAACTTATATGACGAGACCAGTGAGAATAGACATAAGCCTCTGCAATAAAAAGTAAAGTCATGATCACTTCTACTAACTGTGATATACAAAGTACAAGAGCAAAAAGGATGTCAACATAAAGTTCTCAAATGACCTAAAAGATAAAATGTCCAAATACTAAATCAAGTGCTCGCAGTTACAGAATTTAAGGAAGTAAAGAACTGAAACTGCTAAATTTGGACTGATTCAATGAAGTTCTAATAAAATTCCATTATCTCTCAAAAACTAGAAAAGGCCCACACTCAAGTAACAATTTTTTCTTTTGAATGGTCACTCATACTGACATTCCGTTCTTAATATAGACTAGACAAAACTAAAAAAAGCAGTAAACATCCTAACTAAATATGAGAAGACTTTTTTTCCCTGAGAGATAAGGGCCTGTTTGGAAGCACAACGCAAGTTAAATTGAAATGCAGGTGCAAGACAACAAGAACTTATAAACAAGTATGGAAGTACGAAATCAACCTCAACACATGCAAAACCAACAACTTATTGCGAAGGCATACATAAATTTTGTTACGTGATTGCTTCTTCTATGCAATTTTGGCAGACTGGCTACTTCAAAGGTAGCCAACCTCCTTAGTCAGTTTGAGTAACACGAAGAAAACGAATGCATTATCAATTAAAAAACAAACATTAATATACCATCCATGACTTCCTACAAGTTAGCAACAACACACGACTCTGCACACCACCAGTAACTTCAATAGCTAACATCTTGGCAACAGGCCAAACAACTCACCCACTAATAACTGCATAAACATAAACATGGACAGCCCACACCATAACAAATAGAATAATAGTAAGAAAACAAGAATGCAGCCACCTTTAGAGCAGAGGTTTTGACACTAGAGCTTGCGCAAGGCAAGGCACCACCATTTTAATCGTCCAAGAACTTCAGTTAATTCAAGAGCAGTTGTTCTCTATGTCTGTGCCAAACCAATTTTTACAAAAGCAGGGATCTTGTAAGTAATGAGCTTCATGAATGTTGTTGACATGGGAACAACTTTTGAAAGTGAGGAACTGAGGATGACCCTAGCATAGCTGATGCTCCTGCGCCAACCGCCCCCACCGGTTTGTCAGCTTGCAAAATCTCTAGCATCTTCTTTCTCCACCATGTTACTGCTTCTCCATCATTCTCAAAACTAGTGAAATATTGCGCCAGCATCCAAGCATCACATTTGAAGCCATATCAAAAGGGTACAAAAGGGTTCATGAGAAAATTCAGGTTACTGTCAGGTTCATTGCACCAGTAGGTGCTTTTACTCATTTACACCATTGCATCAATGCATCATTGGACCCCCATCAGTTGTACAAGGTACCAATTACAAACATGCTCTTGTCATAAAATCAATAGACAAGTGCTTTCACACATTCAATCCTCGATCTATTTTTTCTAGTTAATGGAATACAATTAAATATAGGAGCTATGTAGAACGAAGTGATAGATTGGAATGGGCAAACAAAATTCATGTACCCAACCCCAACATAGTTGGAACAAAGCTTTGATGATGGTTATGATGACGAAGATGTAGTAGAAGAATATAGCTTCTATGGTGCAGTAATATTGACACAACCTGAACTTCTCCACTCCTCTGATCTCATCCCTCTTTCCTAATCATTTGATTAGAATAGAAAGCATTAGACCTTTTTTGTTTTATGTCCATTTGATCAGAATAGAATGTACCTCAGTACCTTGCTTATTGGAGCATTGTTTTCTCTTTGAAAATTCCTGGCTTCATTAGTTCTGACCTTGAATGTGCCATCTTTAAAAAGGATGGATCTGGAAATCGTTTCAAACAAGTACCGGCACCATTATTGTCGAACCTGCAACGTAAAATCAAAAGTTTTTCAGCATCTTCATCTCTTCCAGGAAGAAAAATAAGAAATTCAGTAGTTCTTGGTTGTCAAGTAAGAACAAACATGGGGGATGGCAGCATTCTTCTTAGGATTCCATAATAAACCTTGGAACATCATTGTGGTAATAAGAAATGCAAAAGTTCTTGCTTGTCAAGTAAGAACAAATGTGGGGGATCACGGCATTTGTCATGGGATTCCATAACAAAACACGGAGCATCATTATGTGGAACAAGGTGATTCTGTTTGATATGAATGTTAGGAAGCCAATCTGAACCTGTAAAGCAACCATTATGTATCAAAGAATTGATTTGTGCAATAGATAGAATTTACAAAATTGCATCATGATAGGTTTCTACAAAACCAAAGCTGAATTCCATAAGCCATTGGAGAATCGCTAAAAACAAAACCTAAACATCTCCAATTGCCAACCCTTACCAAGGAGAGGTCATATTTGATTTAGAACTTACCAAAGTTAGCATCCCATCCAAAATAAATAAATGGCCCCGCTTCTGATTTTCATTCCCTCCCATCAAGTACTGTCAGATTTACTGCCATCGAGAACCAACCAACATGCATGTTCACAATCTCAAAACCCAATCAAAATGGGTGCATCCACTGTCCCGAGTAAGAAAATAAATGAAAAATAAGAATAGAGAATTAGAGGCTAGAAATATTCAAATGTCATCTTGAAACTGGATAGTCATGCTCATGAGATTATAGACAAATATAAAATGATGAAGACAACACGTAATATATTTATCTGTTCTACTTATATGATGAGGCTAGTGAGAATAGATATAGCCTCTGTGATAAAAAGTAAAGTAATGATCATTTATAATAAATGTGATATACAGAGTACAGGAGCCGAAAAGATGCTAGCATATAAGTTCTCAAATGACCTAAAAGATAAAATATCCAAATGCTAAAGCAAGTGCTTGCAGTTACAGAATTTAAAGCGGTAAAGAACTGAACCTAATAACCATTTTGATCGATTCAATGAAGTTCTAATAAAATCCCATTATCTCTCTAAAACTAGAAAAAGACCACTCATACTAACATTTTCTTTTTGAATGGTCACTCATACTAACATTCCTTTCTTAATATAGACTTGACAAAACTAAATAATGCAAACATCCTAACTAATTATGAAAAGACTTTCTCGCCTGGGAGATTTAGGGCATGTTTGGAAGCACAGCACAAGTTAAATTGCAATGCAAGTGCAAGTCAAAACAAGAATCTATAAATATGGAAGTATGAAATCAACTTCAGCACATACGAAACCAACAACTTGAAGTAAAGGTATACATAAACTTTGTTACGTGACTGCTGCTTCTTTGCAATTTTGGCAGAACTCACACCATAACTCCATAATAAACAAAAACGCAACTTTCCTAACCAAACAAAACAGAAACAAAATGTGGGATCAAGCACTAGTGGTACATAACAAAGTTCCTCTTGTGTATACAAGACCAACAACTTATTCACGTTCCCATGTGCTTTGTATGCATCCAAACCAGAGAAGATATGCAAAAAATGTCACAATGGAATTTTTATAAACAAAACAATAAAAAAGAAATTTTTATAAACAAAACAATAAAAAAAGAAATTCCATCAATGTGATTGATAACAAAGGTTGCAAGTTGCCAAGTTCAAAAATTGAAAAGTTTGACTCAGCCCTACATACTCAGCTCAGTTATCAAGATCCAACCCATTATAGTTATGCCCAGCGCAACCATGTTGATCCAGCTCATCACTCAAATCCAGCATGTACAAGATTGCCCAGCTCAAGAGGATTATCTTTGCATATATTTTCTGCTAACTTGGAGATTGACAGGCAAATGGAAAGCATATCTTCACCACCCTACACAGACCACATGTCAAAAGTTATCTTGGGCGCTGGAAATACCTCGTGGAAAGACCTTTGCCGACCTCATCGTATGAAATCAAAGATGCTACACCATAGCAAACAACCCATCCCTTGATATTTGGAGCAAATAAAGAAGAATATCCATTGGCCATCTCATCATTGATTGAGTCCACTATCAATTCATGAAGAGGATGGCACATCAAAGATGCCATTAGATAACGCTTGATTGATCCTTTCTCATTACACATTTTTAAAGAAAATCAAATGAAACATATATATACAAGAAAAAGAACTTTCACCTGGAAAAAAATTCAAAAAAGGGGTTAACGATTCTGTCTTATTTCATAGTTGGCCTTATATATATGAAAATTGAGAAATTCTTTAGTGATTGGGCAACAACATAGTTTAAATAGTCACACTATCCTATAAATGACCCTCTTTATCTATAACAAATGAGAGACAGACATTCAGCAATATTGCAAGAGAAAACTAGTACTCCAAGCCTATCTCAACATATTGTCTTTTCTTCTTTCTTTGTGTTTTTTTTTTTTTTTTAAAGAATTCATTTCCTTTACAACATGTTACAGACAGGATAGAACAAGGCCCTACAGAGGCCACCTATACCAAACAGACATCATTATTTTCATGTACATATATTTCATCCTAAGATGTGAACAAGATGGTTCACGTCCATCTCAGACATTTTGGTCACAACAAAACCACTTCACTCGTAAAAGGAAAAACAAGAGAACTTTCCGATTCGGTTGAAATATCATATAGAAGGGTAATAAGGCTCCACCAATTATTTCTCCACACATTTTAGTTGATCAGGAACTTGGTTTTGCACAACTATTTCACAAATTAAAAATAAAAAATAGTAACGACGATAATAATAACAGTAGAAAGAGGAGAACAAAAACCAATCAATGAAAGAGTGGTGGTGCTGTAAACTTACCTTTCGTAAATTTGTCCACTCAAGCTCTTTTTATGATCTTGCAAATAGGCTATGCAAATCGAAAGCCCAACCAAATAGGCCCCCTCATTCATTATACAAACACCTGCACACACAGAAAGAAATTGATCAAGTTTCTTACATTCTTATGGGATATTTTTAAAAAGCAATATAAACCATGATAAACTTCTTGAGCAAATTTACTATCAGAAAAATTACATGTGAATGTGATTTCTTATAGACGAAACTAAACTGAGCATGATAAATTATGAGAAAATTTCAAATGCAAGCATAGAAAGAATAAGAACCATGCTCGTTGGGATGCTGCTCTCGATTCTAGTGTGATCTATGCACATCCGAATTCATTTGGATCTCTCTCTCCAAAGTTCAAAGAGAGAAGGCCCTCTTTCGATTTATACAGAAACACCCAAGATTCCAACGATCAAGATATCATCAGACAACCTACCAAGGAATGGAGGAGTTTCTACCTCAAATGGCACAAAGTGAAGGCATGTAGAGCTACAAACTTTTCCAAGTTTGTGATAAAATGTTCTCAACATGAATCGCTTGAAGTTAGAGATTAGTTGAGAGCAATTGGACACCTGCGCTCAATGGAACTAGGATTTAAGGATATTCAGCTGTTTCTATTCACAAAAAATCAGAATGTGATGCTAAATTTGATTGGATTGCACTGTTCCTTGTTTTGCCTAGGAACACCAGGGATGATTGTCCATTATCTGTGTTCCTTAATGATCAATGTTCTAGTTAAAACTGATGGCTGAAGTATTCCAGAAATGCATTTTGTGCACATATTATCTGACCGATCCTGTAGAAAGGACAAAAAAAAAAAACCTTAGAAGATCAAGCAAGAACTTCATCTGTAGCAAGAACAATAGTCTCTAAACTTGTAACAGATAGGTAACAGAAAGATCATTCAGGGGGACAAGCATTTTTCAAAAAGATGAACTGGTTAAGACATTACATCGAACACTTTGTGGGCATATGATATTGAATTCAAACTTGTCCAACAAAACCAAAAAAAGATGTGGTGGTTTTGTCATGTTCAATCTATATCCCTTTTTTTGGCCTTGCATATCATTAAACAAACGGAGATCATCATCTTTTTTCTTTGAGTTTTCTAAGCAACCCATTAATGAAAAAGGAAAAAAAGAAAAAAAAAACACGCAGTGCATAGTTGAAAGAAATTTCAAAAGAAGTAAAAGAGATGTAAAAGAAATGAAGAAATGTAAAGAGATATTCACCTATTCGATGTAGCTTATGACAGTGTCTGTGGCCTGTGTGCTTGTTTCCGTCTTGATAAGCAACCATATGAAAAATTGCATGCGATGAAGAGAACTGAGGAAACGCTGTAGTTACTATTTCCTCTGGTTTCAACTTGTGTGGTCCAAATCCAAGGCAGGCAGTGACACTTTTTCATCATCTACCAGTTCCGTTCAGAGAAAAAAGGCTGGAGTCGTTGCTTGATGTCATTGTCTTCCCACTCCAATGCTTCCCACCATTCACTCTCTCCTTCGATCTTCTTTAGTGCAGGTGCTACAATGTTGGTGTCATTGGAGAGGAAGGAGAGACTCTTCAACTTGGGACATTCCCAAATAGAAATAGTTTCTAGTGATGGCCATTCGAAATTAGAAAACCCTCGGCAAATGCTAACCAATTCCGGAAGATAACTGAGAAAGATACTCTTGATATTAGGGAGGATGAGTCTATCATTATTATAACTTATAACATTATGGGTATGGCTTGCGACAGACATTGACATCTCCTCTTCAATTTCTATTATCTCTTCCATCTTAGAACAACAGGTGACCGAGAGGGATTCTAAACTGCAGAGTTGTCGAATAATACCCAAATGGAAAACCTTCTTCAACTGTTTACAAGTAACTAAATCTAGCTCTCTTAGTTTGGGGAGGCTTCTGAGCAACAATGGACCGTCGCATAAGCTCCTCCATCTAGGAAGTTCTTCAAGCGTAAGAACCTCCAGGTTGGGTAGCAGAGCACAAGCCTCCTGCTGCTCATCTCCATTAAAGAGAGTTTCCATCTTTTCACAGGATGCGATCCAAAAACATTTCAACTCATTCATTTTTGCCAGGCCCAACTTTGATAGATTTCTTGCAGTGCGGTGATCCTGTAGACGAAAATAGGAACAATGAGCAAGAGTCTTCGTAATGGCGGCATGTGCCTTCCCAAAACCACCGTTATATACCAAACATCTTTCCGTTTCTTGAATTTGAAAATCCCAATCAATAAATACAGCCGTTATCTCAGTGCCAACCCGAAACCAGAATCTCCTAAACCACTCCGATTTGCTATGACGTAGAAAATACTGGAGATGCTCCACTTGTGGAAAGTATGCATTTAGATAAGTAAGATGTTCCAACTTGCATAATTCTTTAACCACGACTTTCATGCTTTCATCACCCAATGTTTCTCATCACAACGAAAAATATTTCTCCAGAAATTTGCATGCAAGCTCAATTCTTCTAAATATGGAAGCTTTGGAATTATTCCAGTTGGAACTCTCAACTTCATGTTCCATTTTTCAGTGTCCTCGCCATCTCGGTATTGAAATCCCACTATCAAACGTTTCAAACGAGTTAGTTCCCCGACCTCTCTAGGTAGATATCTAATTCCTGTGTCGCCTCCCAAATCAAGCACCTCGAGTTGCTTGAGCGCTCCTACTTGGGATGGAAGTTCTTCTAATCTTTCACAATCCTTCAAATAGAGACCGCGGAGATTAACCAAAGTCCATAAGGAAGAAGGCAAGGACATTATTCCTGTCCCACTCAAGCCTAGAATACATAGAGAATGCATACATTCAAAGAAGGAATTGGGGATCATTGTTAGCTGATGATTATGTTGCAACAATAATGTGGACAAAGATTCGCAATTTGGCCTCCCCGACAAATAGCCCAAACTACCTTGCATCAATGATATCTTTTGTGATTGCAACCATTCCTTCTCCTCTGGTGGATGCTTTACATGCTTACCAGTTTTTACTAAGAACCCTGAAGCTTCTTTCAATGCAAAATCCCTTATAATGTCATGCATTTTGACATATTTTTCATTGTAACCCCACTCCAACAATGATGCATCAGTAAGATTCATTACCATGTGGCGACCCTCATCCCGTGCGTCTTCAATGCTATCAACTCCTTGAATGTAGCCCTCCAACCAACAATACTCTACCAATTCAGTTATCAGTATCTCATGATCTTCCGGGTACAATGAGCAGTACAAAAACAAGTTCCTTTCAAAATCATTAGGTAACCGGTCATAACTGATTCTCAAGCAAGAGAACACTTCCTTTTCCATGCCTTTAATTGGAGACGTAGATGGTAATTTCAATTTCCGTAGCGTATTCCTCCACTTACAAACATCACTATTCTTTCTCAATGATGAACCAATTACTATGATGGCAAGTGGTAAACCACCACACTTTTTAACGATATCTCTAGCAATTGGCTCGATATGAGGAGACATGGCAACATCTCCAACTTTTTCATTGAATAGGCTCCAAGCCTCCTCTTCGGATAGTATCTCCATTTTTATATCCTTATCTGTTTCCATTTGCTGACATATGCCAAATTCTCGAGTGGTCAACAAGACCTTACATCCATCATCTTGATTTAGAATTGGGATCCCAACTTCAGACAAATCTATTTTTTTCCAAATATCATCTAAAACCAACAAGAACTTCTTCCCACTTAAATGGCGAGCTATGTTTGCTTTTAGTCGATCGTCAGACATATCTATTGTAGTACATTTCAGACGTTCTGCAATATCATTTTGCACCTTTCTTCGACTTCCTTCTCCTGAGACAGTTACCCAGATGACGATGTCAAACATGTGGGATTCTTTCAGATGATTGTTCAACAATTTCAGAATTCTTGTCTTGCCAATGCCACCCATTCCCCAAATTCCAATCTTGCAGAATCTGACATCTCCTATATGCCCTAATATCTCCTCTAATCTAGGCTTGGAGTCGGTTAAGGAATTAATTTCTACAATTTGTGGCTCAACTTTCTCCAATGGTGCATTAGAAAACTTTTTGCCCTTCAACTTTGGTCGTTTTTTAAAAAGATCGGTGATTTCCTCGATAACATCACCTACCCGTTTGCCCAATGTCGGCCTCAAGGAAACATTAGAACATCGCATATTCTCGTCTTTAATGGACTGCACCTTAACTTCTAAGTTATTCACATCTTCAAGCCACAATCTACTCTCCCTTGTTGCCTCATTTGGTGATTCTCTAGTTATTTCTTCCAAATCATCCCTCTGGGCAAATAAATACTTTGTATTTTTGTCCAGTTGTTCCATTTTCTTTTCAAGATTTGTAATGTCACCAATTTGCTTACCAAAAATATCAGACAGGAGCTTCTCAGTTTGTAAAACTGATTTCCCAGTTCCTAACACTGATTTAGTTGTATCCATGCCTGTTAAGAAACTAAAAGACAATTAGGAAAAGATGAACAATAGCATCAATACCATCCAGATTATGTAATACTCAAAAACACATGTAACGGTTTGGATATTCAAAATGACAGTGTCAAGCAACTGTGAAAGAAATAGTTCTTGATATGAAGATTTTTCTATATCTATTGAAATTCCCAAACGAGTGATGTTGCTCTCTGGATATATGTATGATAACTGTACACCCTTTTAATATTACAATAATGACCCCTAGACTTTATCTTTATATACAAGTAATAAAATCTGTCAACCACCTTAATCGACGGTCAAACCTATCTTTTTAAGTCAAATTCAACTAGCATATTTATAAAAGACAAAAATGATGTTACCTTATACCTCTTTGCAGCAGATAGTGTTTGAAATTAAAATAACTTTAACCAAAATGTTTTACAATATTCACCTTGATCTAAATTGAATTAGCATGGTATTCTTCCCATAGTTTCCTTTTCAAGGTTTTTTTTTTTGGTAAAAGTTTCCTTTTCCAGGTTAAAGTTCATAAATTACAGTATTGCAGGGGTTTTTTTTTTTTTTTTCCTCTAAGTAGGCTTCAATATGAGTATGGTCAGGTCGGATTGTATTGAGGCCAATGTGAGCTTGACCCAACCATACACAATCCTAGCACAACTTGAATACAAACCTGACTTTTAAACTGACCTCTTAGCCTGAGCAACAACCCAGGTCCAATAGTTGCTGTAACCTGACTCAATCAGCCCTCTTATCTTTTATTCCCTACCAAAAACCCTTGAGCCCAAGACCCCTGGCTTCATGGATTACTAGCACAAAAATTCGTGCTAAACACGGGTATGCATGAAGAGATAGGATTCTATGTGTATTAGAAAGGGGGAAGATGCTAGTCCATAGGGAGGGGAAGTATATTAGTGGAAAGTGGAGGAAGAGTATGTTAGCAGTTGTAGAAACCGAAAATAACTTCGGGTCAAAATTAAAAGGTAAAGTCAAAATTAGATCCAAAACCTTCCCGCTTAATATATTATAATAGGCAAAAACCCGAAGCCCACAACCAAATCACTGTACTAATAAAACAAAACGAAAAAAAAATGGATGAACAAATACCAACATATTAAATAGAAGAGTTGCATAGTTTTAAGAAAATAGATGGAGAAAAATGTGAGGGCCACCACTGAAATAATCATACATGTGCCGGCAAATTAAGTGAATTACTATAAAGGTGCAGTAAAATTTTAATCTTAAGGCCCGCTACGATTGACTTTATCATCAATATAATTGATTTCTAAGTCTAAATGAGCTGTTTGGATTGTGAGGAGTGCCTTTTTAAAAATTTTAAAATATTCTATCACAAATTTCTGAGAATTTTAAATGATATTCTATCACAATTTTTGAAAATTTTAAATGATATATAATTACATATACAACGCTTTCAAGGAATTCATTAATTCAAAAATACAGAGAGCTAAAAATTTGAATGATACTTGAATCTATGGGTGTGGTTAGAGATCAAGATCCTCAAGTATATCAACTACTCTTTATATGTGTGCTAGAGAAAAGAAACATTGATAGAAAACAAAAAATCTAATATCAAGAATATATGAGGGCCAAAACCATTAATCTAGAGAGTATCAGAATTTGTTATCAAAATATGTTTAATTTCAATGGCAAATTTCACCTTCAGTTTTTTTAAAAGCAAGATATTCTTTCAATGGGCACATCAAATTTTCAGATATTCTGATATTTTTTTATTGATTTATTTAAGTGGATTTCATATTTTGTAATAATTGTTTAAATTGGTTTTTAATGTTTTGATTTGGTTCTGTCATGATTAAAAATTTTAAAAATAAAATAATGAGAAATTTACGCGACAAAATCACCCTTGATGGCCCCTAAATAAAAAAGGCCCCAATAGATATTTTGAAAGTGGAGTGGTCCCCTAGGGTCTTTCTCATTCTTTTTCCATATATATAATGGGAACTGGACGGTCCGCATAGTTCCGAATGCCCACTGAGGCCCACCTTATGACCCATCCAAATTGACCACTTATTCACAACCCCCTTATAGACACCAAATCCCATGAATTTGCAAGGATTCAGATGGACTAGACTGTTGGATTGAGGGTCAATTTTTCTTATTTGTTATAAAGCTATTAAACTTGTGGATCACGTATGAAGGGCTTAGAGGTATTAAATTGACTTCAGATTTGATATTTAGGTTGGCCTCACTTGGATCTTTCGATCCCCCTCTATCCCATGACTAGTGGGGTATGTATGTGTGTGTGTGTGTCTATATATATATATACATATATCGTGGCTCCTCTACACACTATAATGGGCGCGAAACACATTTTTCCTTTTCAGAAAAAATAGTTCAATCCCCCTTTTTATTTCTTCCAATCTTGTAGGCCCCAAGTTCATCATCCAAATCTTGTCTATGCCTAGAATGCACTGTTTATTTTTAGTAGAGTTTTTAAAGAAACTAGAAATCCTCTCTTCTTCCTCTTCCCACCTCATACATTATATATACACATCTAGTTTAAACAAATGTAGTACAATGAATGACTATTGAGAATGATATGAAATTTGTGTTTGCCATAACACATCGTCATGTTTCAATATTTGAAACTTAATATGTAAATTAACTTGATTTACATATCTCAAGCATATAATAAGAAAATGGCCCAAATAATTGTTAAATAGAAAGCAATAATTTCCCCATTAAATCCATGAGTGGAGGCACTTTAAAATATCCGTTTTTCTTTTTTTTTTTTTGGGTGGGGGGGTGGATGATGTTCATGTACAAAGAGAAAAGCCACATAAATCCCTCACTGGCTCACCCTATGGTGAGGGATGAATGCACATAAACATTCCTCTCATATATATTTATATAAAGAATGGGTGCACACACATTGCAAAAACAACAACAACAACAACAAATAACAAATTTCATTTTATTAGCTACTAGTTCAATTGATAAGGGACATTAAAGTAATCCATTGGGAGCAGTTAATTTATCCCCGGTTAGAATCAGTGGCAGACGCTTTTTTTCTTGTGGAGGGGCAAGTGATGGATGGCTGGTTACATTTTTTTATCATTGATTTTCATTACATTTTAAAATGTTTTTTTAATATTTTTTTTATATTCAAAGAAAACTCCTAAATTTGAAAAATACTCTAAATATTCTCAAGACATAATATCTGAAAACTTTATTAAATATGTTAGAATATGAACACAATACGGTTATTCAAATGAGACAAAACGCTCACTATAATTATTTTAAATGAGAGAGAAATAGATTTCTTGTAGTTGACCGAACAAGTCTTTGATGATGATGACCACATGATGGCTATAATGAATCCAAATTGCTTTAAAATAATGACTTTTTATTCTTTTAGCACGGAGAGTTGTTTCTTACTCTATTCAAAGTAGTACCCATGCCGGATTGATCGGATGAAAACTAATTGACCCACCATGAATTAACAAATTTATTTATTAGTTATTTGTGATCATTTGATGGGCTCCAATGCAGGTGATTGAGAGGGAAACATTTAAAGTAATTCACCAAGTCATATAAGACCACAGGGTATAACTTGTATGTTAACGCAAAGTTAAAGAGTCCGAATCCTTTGAATGTCTCACTACAACGCACGCATTGGTATACAAGTAATAGAAAAAAATAATACCTTGGAATTTCCCTTTTTTGCGGAAGTTGTTTTCTAACCACCCCACTGGAATTTATTAAAATATTAGTATATTTTTACGTTTTTCCATGAAGGAAAATGGCCACACTAAATGTGGATGTTCCTGTAGTGCAGAAAATCATTTCTACAATTCTCAATCTTTCCATGGAAAACCGGCTACACAAACGTCCACTAAATCTAGTGAGTAATGAACACACGCTCCCACCCCAAGTGTTATCTTGACCAATTAGAGTAGGGCTATTTTTTGTTTTTCACTTTTTTGGCAAGGTTTGTTTTTTTTTTTAATTCTCTTTTTAAGGGCGGGGAAGGCTCTTGTAATCAAGGATTACATGTATATTATGGACTATTGTAATGAAGTATCAGTTGAAACATTGTCCTAAAGTTTGAAGACACTCTACAGGTATTTTGAGTAATCAACATTAATTCATGATGATCATCGATGAGAGATCTGTTTTTCTCCTTGTTTTGTAGTAAAATTTTCATTTTTCTTTCTCTGTCTTTTTTTTTTTGGTACCCAAACAAGGACTTGGGGACCCAATAGAAGCCCCGATTATGGGGAAGAAAGCCTGAGGAAGGCTACCTAGAGATCGAACCCTCGACAATAAGGTGAGATGCAAAATGCCTAACCAACTAGGCAACCCCAGGCATGAGTGAATTTTTTTGTTTAATAGAAGATTTTGAAGTTTGGAGTTATTATAGGGAAACTTAGGAGGGTAAACTAGGATTGAAGGAAAAAAAAAAAAAAAAAAAACTCTTAATCCTTTCAAAAGAAAAGTACGAGTTCTCACAATTTAACAATAACAAAAGGGGAAAAAAATAAAAGAAAAGACAGATGCTAACATGCCTGATGCTTGGCACTTGGCAGTAGGAAGATTGAAGAAGATAAGACTCGAGATTCTTCAGCTGATGGGTGGTGATTTCCTGTTGTGCTGTGCGTTATACAAGGACACTGAGATTGTTCATATAGCTAGAGGTCAAAGCAAGTGTTGGGTCAATGAAAGTCTTGGACGCTTGAGATTGAATGGCTTAAAGGTAACAGTGACCATTAGAATCTTGAAGGGCTGAGATGTACGAATCACTACAAAGGACAATTTGCTGCAGCGTACCTGAATTCAGGCTCAAGGTGCCCTTGCTTACCACCGTTGGATTAAATTTTTAAATAATGTACGGCTGAAAGTCCATTAAAATTTAAGGGTGCTAAATCAAGGGACAATAGAAAAATCAAATGAGGCTGGTTTTGTACACGGCCCTTATCTCTAAGAAACCTTTCCTTCTATTCCGCTTCGAAAAATTAGAAATGCATTTAAGTGGGCTCACAGTCTAGACCATTTATTCACTGTATGCCATCTCCTTGTTAGTGAAGTTTTTTCTACCGGTGGTCATATCAGTAGTCAGCCAATTCTATGGTACATTACCCTTTGTTTTTGATAAGAGAGAAAGGTGGACGTGGGGTCCTTTCCGTACTCATAATGCCAAGGGAAAAAACAGAAAAATCATTAAAGTACGAGAAAGAACCTTATCTTTAGAAAAAAAAAATTAAAATATGATTATAAATTGACCGTTTCATTTTAGGTGGTCCCCACTTGCCTACCTAATGTTGGCTCAATAGTCAATGGTAAGCCTTTTTTGGGCATGTTTTCTTAGTAGAATTCTTGACAAAAGCAATACTAATCCAAATGGCTATTCTACTTCATGTTTGTATAAAATCCACACATCTAACCACAATTATTTTTAAAAGCAACTATAAAAAAAATTAATAAAATCTATGGCTTGTTGTTGCTCAGCCAATTAGGGATGTGTATAGCGCGTGAGACCCACTAAAGCAAAAGGAAAAATAGAAGAAAAAGAAAAAATCTCATGTAACTGCATACCCTTTTAAAATCTCATGTAACTGCATACCCTTTTAATATTACAATAATGACCCCTTTGACCTTATCTCTATATACAAGTAATACAATCATTTAGAACCACTTGAGTATATCAGTCTACCACCTTAATCGACGGCCAAACCTATCTTTTTATGTCAAATTCAACCAGGATGTTTATAAATGACAAAAATGTTTTTACCTTATACCTGTTTGCGGCAAACAATGTCTGAAATTAAAATAACTTTTAACCAAAATGTCTTACAATATTAACCTTGATCTAAATAGAGTTAGCATGGTATTCTTACCATAGTTTATTTTCCAAGGTTAAGCTTCAGAAATTACAGTATTGAAGGGGGTATTTTTTGTCCTATAAGTATGCTTCAATATGAGTAGGACTAGGTCGGGTTGCGTTGAGGCCAATGTGGGGCCAAACCATACACAATCCCAACACAACTTGAACCCAAACCTGATTTTTAAACTGACCTCTTAGCCCGAGCAACAATCCAGGTTCAATTGTTGTAACCCAACTCAATCTGCCCTCATATCTTTTAACCCCGGCCAAAAACCCTTGAGCCCAATACCCTGGGCTTCATGGATAATAGGCAGAAACCTTAAGCCCAGAACCTAATCACTGTACTACTAAATCAACCCGGGCAAAAACAAAAGCAGATGAAGAGAAACCAACATATAAAATAGAACATTCACATAGTTTTAAGAAAATAGATGGGGAAAAATGTGAGGCCCATACTGAAATAATCATACATGTGCTTGCAAATCGAATGGATCAGCTATAAAGTTACCTTAAACTTTTAATCTTATGGTCAGGCGGTAGTCAATATAAGCGATTTCTAAATTCTAAGTCTATATGAGTTGTTTGGATTGTGAGGTGTGGCTTTAACTCACAGATTCAGGTGGTGAATTCATGACTTTCTATATTTTCTAATCACTAACGACCCTTTGGTCTATTTAAATTAGGGCTTGATCAAGAGGAATGGGCTAAATCAGAAACTGGGCGGTCAAGAAGGGCTCAAAACAGATTCCAATTCTTAAGAGCGGTCAAAAGAAATTGGGAAGGTCAAAATCAATGGTGCAAATTGGGGCTGATTTCTCAAATGGAAACAGCCACTATCATATATAAGAATGGTTTTATGCATACCAACTATATGTTAAAATGCTTGAGTCAATTGTGATTGTCTTCATAAAATCATCATAGTATTTTTTTTTTCAGTTCACGCATCCATTATGTATGACAAGGACCTCACTTATTTTGGATTTTATCATTATGTATGACAAGGACCTCACTTATTCTATTGTATGGGGACAGTAACTATGGTGTGTTAAGGTGATATGGAAGTACAAATGCTACTATAATTTTATATATCAAGTGAAAGACCCCAAATGTTTCAACAGATTTATGTGATTTCCACAAAAAAATGCTTCTTTTTTATGTCCCACTCAAATGGAGCTGTTTAGTGCTTTTCCTTTGTATATTAGAGTGGGGGTTCTACAACTACTCAAACCAAGTGGGTCATCTTAATTTCTTTTTTCAATATTTTGCATTTGGTTTCTGAGTTACTTGAACATTGTTATTGAAGTATCCAAAGGTTCTCTCTTATTGGGGCTTTTGTTGATCTGGACATCCTTTTTTACATTGAACGTGAATCGGTGAATCATTATGTCGTTTCCTTCGTAACTATTAATTTGGATTGTATTCATTAAAATTAAAGGGTAGTTCATATGCTTGAGCTTTTCTTAGGATGGCTTTTCCACCATGTAGCCTCCCCATGCCATTTCTTTTTCTTTTTCTTTCCCAATGTTTTAGGATCACTTGTACATTCTCACGTATAGAAACAAAGCATGCGACACTCTGCAAAAACCTCTTGTATCTTAGAATTCATTGTCTTGTAGATACATAATGTATGCAGCGTTTCCATTTTTAGTAAATTTTTTACCACAACACAAACACACACGCACAACCACCCACACATGCACACAAAAGATTTAAAAAGACAAAAAAGAGGGGAAAAAGAGAGGAAAAGAAAAGGACAACTTGGTTGATTATTAAAGATATGTACTTAAAGATACTCAAAACAAAGCATACAAACATTAAGTAAAAGATTTTTGCGATATTAGAAAAAAATTAAAATCAGAAATCTAGATCCTTCCATATATTGAAACCAAAGGTTACTGAAAAGAAAAGAAATGATGAGAATGGTTAGGAAAAGAAGCCTTTTAAACACCAATAACTTGATAAAAATTTGTACATCAAAAACAGTAAAAAAAATGAAAAACAAAATCTTTTAAAGAATATAATATACCTAAAATGTAGATGGATTGGACTGATTGGTGTTTAAAACGTTTTACAAGACTCCCTGATTGACACCCTAACCCGCATTCATGACTAAAATAAATCATCCTCTGTAATGATCTAATAAAAGAATAGCAACAAGAATTATTTACGAAAAATACATAAGGATCATAAAAGTCATGATGTAATTCTGGTTTTAGAGAGTTTTTAAAGGTGGAAAAAATCATTTAATTTGTTTTCATTTTGCATTCTAGATGCAGAGATGCCTATAAAAATTATTTATAAGTGGACGAATTCTTATTTTCAATGAAAAATACAAATTCCTAATTTCACATCAAGGCACACAAAGTATTATTAAAGACAATCTAGAATGTCGTTTCACATCATTGAAAATAATTTACTATTTGACCTATTTTTACCATCTCAATGTAATTTAGACTAAATATTATTTAAAAATTAAATTATTTTTAATATTATAAAGCACGGGCGTATTTTGCTAATTATTCTTGATTTTGAAATATTTCAATTCATTGTCATTTAATTCGCTTTGATACATCACGCATGTAATTACTTATTAATGTTTGTACCTACCAATTCGTCGTATTTGAGATACTATTCTTGATCAGACGCAGGTGCAGCTCCCCACCCTGAAGAGGTCGGGAGGGACAGGAGGAAACGGAAGAGGTTCCTCCAAGATTAGAAAAATGGCCAGGCAAAGGCCCTATGTAGTCCAGTGTACGGAGAGCGACTGACTCATTCTTTTATGAGCTTAAATGGAGTGTGTGACTGACTCCTTTTTGTGTGCGTCACACCAATGAGATTAAAAGTTAGATGTGGATAACATTTTTGTAATAGAATGTAGGGTGATTTTGTAATCCATACTTTAGTTTGAATCTGTAATTATGTTGTGTATAAACTTGACACTTAACTTTAAATAGGACTATTCGATGAAATGATACATAGTGGCTTATTATTGAAATGCTTCCGCTATTAAATGTGATTTGACAGGTTAGTGAGCTAGACTCACAAGTGGAATAGTGGAATTTTCTCCTTCGCAATGTTGTATTTGACTCTAGACAGGTATAATATTATGGGAGTACGGGTGCTAAATCTCGGAGATTACCCTAGGCCAAAGTGATTCGGGACCAGGATGTGACAGGTAGCTTCAACATTCTTTTTCAAATGGGAATATGTGTAACATTTCCGAGTCCATCTACCACCAAAATTTTCTTGAATTCCCGAATAGACGTACCTACTTGATATTCTTCAGTTCCCAAATTGATGTTACCAGCAATATTTACTTGAGTTCCGAGGTTGATGATAGCTCCAGTATCAGCGTTGATATCCCCTTGGACCATGGGGTTGATCCCTCCCGCACCATGCATGGTATTGCCCTGCAACATCAGCCATAAAATGGTTCGGTAATTGCAATATGAATCCTATATGATTAAAATCGAAAATTTCTCCCAAATCCCTAAAATCTCTCCTTAAATTAAAATTGAAATCAAAATTGAGCTCCAATTTTGCAATCAATTGCGAAATTAGAGCTCAATTTCGAAATCGAATCCTACGTCTATAATATATAATAATTGGAGAGAACACATCCACTGCCGGTCGATATTCCAAAGTGGGGCTGGGTCCCTTCCTCATTAACTAATTTTAAGTTTTTGTTGATAACTATTAAAAAAAAATCCTTTATGTTGTAGTGGTAGGGTCACTCTTTTGAAATCTATATTGTCCAGAGTTCAAGTCTCAGCACATACTATGATTAATTTTTACCATGTCATTAAAAATACACGGATCAGGGTGGGTCCAAAAAGGGTGCTTTGTCTCTGGTCTGACCTAATTTACCCGACCCGTCCCGTTTGCTAGGGTCAAACAAAATTAAATTGACCCGACCCATTTGCTAAGGTCAAACTAAATTAAATTGGTAAATTAGATGAGTCAAAATCAATTGGAGCGAATTGAAATTGATTTTAATTTGAAACCACTTCGCTTCATATATACTAATAGTGCACGCTCACTTGTTATGGTGTTGACCTAAATGAACGACAATCAAGGGAAATAGGAGATGTATACATAGGCTACCATTTGAATTATGGTGTTCTTAATACTAGTCCAATAAAAGGATCATAGCTCTTAGCTTTAACTCCTCAAAACATAATGGCTACAAATTCTATTTTGTTAAAATTTAAGGATGACTAAAATCAGATTACTCAAAATTCGATGGCATCCCTTGATCGTCAAGAGGTGGGTGTAAAGAAACAGCCAAGTGTTTTCTAGTGTGTCCCATCAAGTGGAGAGAGAAGGAGAGAAAGCTTGCATGTTCATAGATAGAAACTTGTATGCGATAGTGGAAAATATATAAAACTTAGAAAGTAGGCAGGGAAATCCATCTCTATGGGTGATCTACAGTAAAAAAAGTCTTTAAAAGATATCATCAGTGAATAATATCTTTCTCCTTGTTTTGGGATGCATTTTGCTGTTTAGTTGAAGATTTTAGTGTTTTGGGTTGTCATAGGGTAGCTTAACAGGATGAAGTAAAGTAAATAAATTGATATCCAGATTTGAGATAGTACAGTACCTGATTTGCAGCCATGAAAACAGAAAATTGAAGATGATAGAGATGAGCTCAAGTGATCTAGTAACTGTGAAAGGACACTGAGATTGCTGATATAGCTAGAGGGGTCAATGTATGTCTTGAACGATTGAGATTAACCAGCTCGAAGGAGACAATGAGCATTTGCAACTTGAAGGGCTAGGATGTCTTGTCGGCCATAAGATACGCCTTTTCTCCCCATTTTACTGATAAACAAAGATTTAGAGAGAATAGTAGTTGGAGACCATGTGATACTGCATAATTAAATGCAGGAAAAGAGAAAAAAATTATTTCTTTTGTCCTCGTTCCGATAAACAAAGATTTAGAGAGAATTTGTATGTGGTGTCCATGTGCTACTCAATGAGTTCCATGTTATCCAAACTTTTATCACCAAGAATTATGAGAATTCTTGTTTGAAGAATTTGAAATTTTCCAAAATGCCACCTGTGGAAAAGAGTATCAAGAGCGCACCTGTGGAAAGGCGTTGACGTGCCGCCTAAAACCAGGACAGCTTCTTCCTTTACAGAAAAAAAATAACCTTGAGGAGAAGGGACCTGGTTATAGAACCTTATCAAAGCAAAAAGATGTTGCTGTAGAGCTTCAACCAAGTTATATGTTGGGTTTCAAATAAAAAAAAGCTGAATTGTGGGTCAGCAAAAATGGTAATGAAGAGGGGGAGATGGTCTAATGGTAAATTGGAGCAAAACAACTTAATTCAGTACAGCATTGCTGAATGGAGCCCGGGAATAGCCTCACTCAACAGAACAGAAACAAAACAACAGAGAACTTGAAATTTCTGTAAATATTGTTGAAGAAATCTAAAATTAATGTACTGTTACAGCAGCAGAATGATCTATTTATAACAAAATCCTTCCATCTCCTTGCCGTGTCAAACTAATTTAACTGAAACATCCCTTAGTTTTCCTACTTTCAACATCTTGCAACTCCTAGGTCTTTTTTAACCGAACTTCTAATTGTTTTGGTTCATTTTGTTAATCAGGGTAAGTAGACCTGCTATCTCTGGTTTGGCTCATTTGGATGATGTCAAAACAATTGGCAGACCCTTTAGAGCTGAATGTGATGTTGAGAAGATTGGAAGGGACCCATTTTCAAACCCAACTTTCTATCAGAGACTGGTTGAACTATTTATCTAGCCATAACCAGACCTAACATTTCTCATTCAATTAATATTGTTGGTTAGTTTATGACCAACCCTTGGCATCAGGCATCTAAATATGGCCATTTTTGCACACATCATTCACAATCTTCAGGGCACGTCTGATTGAAGAATTTTTCTTCTCTAGCTAATTCATCTCTCACCTTGTCAACATATGCTGACGCAAATTGAGTAAGATGTCTAGCCACTCATTATAATCTGCTAGGCTAGTGTGCGTTTCTCTAGAATTCCTTCATAGGCAAGAAACAAGGTGTTGTTTTCTCTAATCTTCATTGCAATCTAAATATCAGGCTAGGTCTTTAGCTTATGCTGAATTTCTATGGGTCACAAGGACTTCTTGAACTAGTGAGCGCTTCCACTGTGCCACGGCCTCTTGTCTCGGTTTTTGGCGATTGCGAAAATTGGAAATGGGATTACGCAGGTGATTTACTGATTTTACAGCCTCTATTTCACTCAATGCCCTGTTCAAGCAAACAACATAACATATAACCGACCATTCTGCAAAAAACACTCACTTAACCTGGCTAGGTTTTTAACTGGATAAAGCAAGACAGCTTTGAAACTTTCTTGCCAAAACACAGAGGCACCATTGGATCCTTGAAATTCTGTTTTACCTGTGATTGGTTATGGCAAAGAATAAAACAAACTTTCACAGGTGACTCAGAATACTCTGTTAAGAGTGTAAACTGAATTACCTGCACTCACAAAGAACAAAATTGGCCCATATGTATTGGATTAGTTTGAAGTGTGCTTTTTCTGAGGCCCTAACTCCGGCTTCACTGTGGAACTTTTCAAGAAAAGACCAACTACGTTACCAAAGCAGCAGACGTTGCTGTAGAACTTAATGCTGGATTTCAACTGAGAGAAACAGTTGGGGAAGCTGGATATGAAGAGGGGCAGATCATCTAATGAGAATTGGTAGAAAAGTCTTCACTTCGGTGCAGTTTCGCTGAATTTGAAGCCTAGGAATAGCCATATTCAACTGAAGAGAATTGACAGAATTTGAAGCCTAGGAAAAGTCTTCACTTCAGTGCAGTTTTACAAAATCCTCCCATCTCCTATTTGTTTTGAAATGATTACGTACCATGACTCAGCTCAAAAGTCCTAATCTGACTGAAACATTACCTTTAAACTCCTGGTCCTTATTTTTATCTAAACTAAAAAAATGTTTTGTCTATTTTGTTAATCGGCATGAGTATGCTTGAAATCTTTGTAATGGATGGGTTAGATGATGCCAAAAGAATTGACAATCCCTTTATAGCTTAATGTGAAACGTGGGAAGAATGGAAATGACTTTTTTCCTTTCATTTTTGTTATATTCTTGACTTCAACATGCTGAAGAATGATCCGGTACTCATTTGGATTGCAGGTCATTGACTACTACTCCAAAAAGGGTGCTGTTGCATAGCTTCCTGCGGACAAACCCACCAAGGAGGTCACTGTGGAGGTTCAGAAGGTGCTTTCCTCGTGAGTGGACCCTTGTGATTTTATGTAAACATTTTTTTTTTTTTTTATGTGCTATTTGCTTTCATAATATTATGCAATCCGATATTGTCGGATCGGCTACCCTCTTCTGTCTTTATCTTATTTACCAACGTCAAGCATGGATTCCATGCACTGCTGAGGTTTCTACCAGATTTGGTCCAAAATAAAAAAGTACTGAGAAATGCAAGAATTTTGTATTAGATTAAGGGTCAGTACTTCATGTTATTGTTGTGGCTTGAGGGCTTCTTGTTTTTGCTAAGTTTGCTTAATTGAAATGGCCAGTGGAAACCAATGATCGGTATAGCTTAGTTAGCCAAGACTCAGGAAGCGGAGAGTTCTTGTGTTCACTTTCACTTACCCTTATTTGGCCACCTCCCATAGTTTTACCTCGTGCATGTGGATAAGAGGTTTTGCATGTGCCCCTAGGGATAAAGTTTATAGGTTATATAGCTTATATAGCTAGAGGTCAATGTTAAGTCTTGGATGGTTGAGATTAACTAGGCACCTCGAAGGGCTAAGATGCAAGGATCATTAAAAAACATGTCTTGTCGGCCATAATAAAATAACTTTTTCCCTTCTTTCTAATAAACATAGACTGAAAAAGAAAAGTGGTGGGTGGAGTCCATGTCATACTCCATAATGTGGTAATTAAATATCAAAAGCTCATTTTACATTATAAAAGAAGCCCTTTCCTTTTGTAGAGAAAAGCCATTATTTATAAACAAAGATCCTTTCATTTTGTTGAATTGTATAAATAAAGCCCTTTAAGTATGAAATCAAGCTTTTTTTCCTACCGGTTTCTAGTAAATCTTGGCGGCTATTAATTTTAAAGTGCCCTCGATTTGTTTTACATGTTAGGTTTGTGTAAATCCACCATGTATGGATTGATTCTCCTTGATTATGGTACATATATAATAAACTTATAGATGGGAGATAAGATTTACAGGTTATTAAATCTTATCTCATTCTGTATACAGAAAGTATCGCAATATAATTCAGCAGCGGTAAGAGCAGGGGACCTTTATTCCGACTCAGTGCTGGATTTAGATTTAGATACTGGTGGTTGTTTATCAATATAAGAAATGGGATTGGGCCTTTACCAAAAAGAAAAATAAATGGGATTGGGTAAATCAGTAAAAAAGAAAAAGGGGAAAATGATAATTATTATAGTCATTTTTGTTATACAGTTTGACTGGTTGTCAAGGGAGCTTTTAGTTATTAAAAAAAAAAAGATTATTCAAATAAAACAGAAATGTTCACTATAATTAATTTAAATGAGAAAGTGAAACAGTATTCTTGAAGCTGACCCAACATTATTAGGAAGGCTTTCACAACTATGACAAATTCAAGGGAAAATCTAAAAAATGTATAAGATTTTTGTCTCATAATTTTTAAGAGAGACATCAAAGATTTGAATATTTCAAAAAAGTATAAAAGTTTTTAACTATTCTTTGAATCAAGTCCTCTCCATAAAAAAAGTTTTAAGAAATGACAAACGTACCCATCCATTATGATGGGTTTTAGTCTATTGTTAACCCTTTTCCTCCCAAAATCAACCATTTTTATTTGCTGAAGTGGGCCCCACTAGGTCATTTGGTTTGGACTTCATCATTTTTCTTAAATAATTTATTATAGAAAAGTTTTGAAAAATGATATAAGGGTATTTTTGTCATTTCTCAAAATTGTGTCTTGGAGAGGACTTGATTAAAAGAAATATGAAAAACTTTTATACTCTTTTGAAATATTCAAATTTTATGTACTTTTTTGGAATAAGGCAAAATTTAATACCTTACTGAAGTTTTTCTTAAATGCAAATTGCTCAAAATAATTATTTTCTGTAGCACAAACCCATGCTTAGCAGCGCAGTCTCGAAAAGTCAAGAGGAGGTAGGACTCTTTACTATTTTTCACTTTCTTTGGCAAGTTTTTTTCTCTTGTTAGGAGGAGGATGATTCTTGTAATCAAGGATTTAAATAATGGTTAGATCAAGAGGATTGGGCTAAATCAGAAACTGGACGATCAAGATGGACTCAAAACATATTTCAACATTAGTTATAAATGTGCAGTATTAAAAGAGAAGAAAAAAGAGCACCTAATGGCCCAATTGGTTCATCTCATGAAGCCCATTCCAGCGTTAAGAGGTCCAACAGCCCACAAATGTGCAGAGAAGCAGCTGGTTCTAGAGATGCAGACATGATCGTTTCAAAGCTTTTGTGCTTAGAGTTGCTAAAATGAAGCTATGCTGCTGTTCACAGACCTCTTCCGTGTTTCCTTCCTTCAGATTTTAACTCCTTTCTAAATTCTTTTTTCTTGTTTAAGAGTAAGTATAAATATATTAACTAATGGCAAATCCACTGTACAAAATAGAGGGAGCACCTCAACTAAAATCACAAGACAGGAAGAGGGCCCAAAATACAAGGGGAGGAAAGAAAGCCAAAAGGAAAACTACGAACCCCACAAGACCATTCAACTATAACTTGTGGAACTCTTTTATGTTAAAGTGTTTTCTTTTTTGTTTTTTTTTGGAAGGTCTAGGAAGATTCTTGTAATTAGGGTTTTGTAGTATTTTTATGGTTTAAGATTTTGTAATCTGTGCTTTGTAATGGAGGACCGTTTCGGCTTTGGATATTTTCTCCTATTTTGAATAATTAGGTTCTATCCCAAAGATTTAACATCCTTGTCAGTAGAATAAGCAATCAACACTGCTTTTCTCCTTGTTTTGGTGCTAATTTTTCTATTTAGTTGAAGATTTTAGAGTTTTGGATTGTCATATATGGTAGCTAATTAGAAGGGTAGTAATGAATAAATTAATTACAAAAATCGGAAGAAAAAAGATTCTTACATCATAATTAGTAATAAATAAAAAGATATAAGATATTTGAGATAGTGGTAGTACCTGATTAATGCTCGGCATCTAAAAAACAGAAGATTGAAGAAGATGGATGTGAGATTTTAAGTGATCTTGTAATTGTGGATGGATACTTAGATTGCTCATATAGCTAGAGGTCAATGGACAGTGTTAGTTCTTGGACGGTTGAGATTTGACTAGGTACTTTGAAGGGCTATGATGCATGGATTACTAAATTAAATTTGTCTTGTCGGGGATATGATAATGATTTTTCCGTTTCTCTAATAAACAAATATTTAAAGAGAAAAGTAGTGGGGTGAAGTACATCAACATGTCATATAACTCCATAATGCAGTAATAGAAAAACATCAAAACCAAAAGGTCATTTTTGCAATATAAAAGTAGCACTTTCCTTTTTTCTAGAATAATCATCATTAATTATAAAAGAGAACCTTTCTTTTTGTTGAATTGTTTAAACTAAAGCCTCTATAGGTGTTGGGATCAAGTGTTACTGGTTTCAAGTAAATATTGGCGCCCCTATTTATTTTACAAAGAAAGGGTCTCTGTTTTTCTTCACAGGAAAGGCCTAATGTGATAAAATATTTAGAAGGCCTTATTCTTTTAGGTGGGGCCCACCCAGATAGCTGAAGTTGTGATGAGCCATTTTATTTATTTAATTTTTTTTCAGATGTGTATCTGGGGAACCATTGCCATGCCATGTGACTTCAAACATCAAAAAGGCAGAAAAGACCATCACGTGATCTCTCCCATCCTCGAGTGTCCCCATTTTTTGTTTACTAGAAAGGTGAGAGGATTGATGCGACAAATATTAAAGACAAATATAATGTTAATTTATTTTTCTCTCACCTAGCAAGTAGTAGCACCACGCAAATCAAGATCTCCATCATCCCTATCACTTTGACTAGAGCAGAGCCTGGCATAGATGAATATATATTTTTCTTTTCGATGGCACGATAACAAGGGAATTGAAGTACGGTGGGGTGAAGTATCAAATTAAAAAAACATAAAATATAAGATATTATGATGGTATTTTATTTTTAATTATTTGGTATGAATTTTTTTTGTCATTTTGTATAGAAAAGTAGATTTTTTTTGTCTTTTAGTGGAAAAAGGATGTTGCTTTTTTTATTTTTTTTGAAAAATTCGGAGGGAATTTTGAAATTGTTTACTTTTGATATGACCTATGTCATTTCTTGTATGCATTCACTTTAACTAGTTAAGTGCCAAACACGCCCTTAGTGTGGATTTATTCAACGAGAGCAGGCCATTGATCACTTACTCTGCACATTCATCAAGATAAGCATCACAGACAAATTAAATACAGATAAAACTACTGGAAAAAGCTCCTAAGGACCTCCCACGTTGTGAGAAGGCACGTTATCACCTTCCACACGGGAGGGGTCCTAACGGGGCCTTATATATATATATATATATATATATATATATATATATAGGGGTCTTCATGTGCATCTATCCCTCGCCATTTTTGGTGAGGGACACCCCTTTTGGGGGTGTTTCAAGTACAAGAGAAGCACAAGAGGGGTACCTCACTTGAAACACCCCCTCTTGTACCTCCCTCTTGTACTTGAAACACCCCCAAAAGGGGTGTCCCTCACCAAAAATGGTGAGGGATAGATGCATATGAACATTTCCCATATATATATATATATGAGGATCTTCAAGGTGCCTCTCTTTTGTACTTGAAACTTCCCCAAAAGGGGTGTCCCTCACCACAAATGGTGAGGGATGGATGCACTTAAATATTATCCATATATATATATATATATATTGTCTTCTTGTGACATGGTCGATATCGATCAATATGGGATACCACTTGTATAATTTACACGATTCTGTATCAGGTATAAGCCCATTTCATTCGACGGGGAAACCACTTCATGCGATCTTCCCTTCCAGCAAGCACTCAGAGTCCATGATAGACTCGGATTCCCTACATTAAGAGGTTGGTAGACACTTTTAAAAACCTTCGTTTGCTTGGATTTCGGAGTATATGACGGAATATTTTAAAGCTACGTGTTTGGTAACGTATGGAGTATATAAAGAGAGGGTGTTTTCGTCTTTTTGACTCATTTAATGTTAAAAGGGGACCGCTGCCTCTATGAGAAAATGGCTTGGACCACAGACTATGAGACGTACTATTAAGGGACCTACCGCCAAATGCCCCTTTTTTTTTTAGATTTAATAATGTTTTTTTTTTCCAATCTAGTGATACATTTTTTTTTTTCGGTTTGAAGTTGTGGTTGAGTCCAGGGTTACTTGATTATCAGATCACAATTTTCAGTTCATAATCTAAGATTTAGGTCTAAGATTTGCAAATGGGGTTGAAATTTAGGTCTAAGATTTCAAGCCGTTTGATACAAGAGGCACATTTTTGGTTCTGATTCATGTTCAACATAGATCTTAGGTTATGTAAAGTTGGGTCAAAATCCAAGAGGACTAGATTTTAAGCAATCAACAAATTGAAAGCTAAACTAGATCATATAAGACTGTATTGCGACTCAAACAGAAGTGACCTATGACCAGGTCCACTATGATCAAGATTAAAATTTAATCACAAGGCGGCAAAGGGGTCTACATGACCCAGTTGAGTCCACTCTAATCAAACAAGGTAACAGTTGATTTTTATGTTTAAGCTACCTTCTCTCAAAAGTGATAAAGTAGGACATCTTTGAAATTTGGCTGCCAAAACACACAGGGAATAGGAACTAGCAACTTTGTTTACATGCAATATTGGTTATGGCAAAAAGAATAAATGTCTAAATTCTCTGTTCACATGTGAACTGAAACCCACATTCATAGATCTTCTTTTTGGATCATTTGACAATGATATCTGAAGTTAGAGATGATGATAACAATTTGACCATCTGAAACTGACGTTTGTTCAGAAAAATTATGTGCAGCCATTGTCTCGAGATCGCGGACGACAAACCATGAACTAGAGTAATTGCTTAGACTGGCCAGGGATCGAAAGCCCATGAACCAATCCATATGAAGCTTTCAAGTTCCCATCAGTTTTATGTATAGAAAATGGCCACATATTCTGCAACCATGACGCGATTGCATAAACCATGACAAAAACATTAGAAACCGAGTATCAAACACAACCAATGCAACTAATCTCCTCTGCAGCAGAATCCGCTTGAAATCAACAGAAACAACAATATAATCGATGTACAATTCTACAAAAGCATATCAAAACTATCAAACGGAACTCTTCAAAAAATAATAGTAATAAAAAAATTTCCCTACTTTCCAAAGACTGAAATGAAATAAGGGAACGTTTTAGGGTAAATCTGGATCCAAAACAAAACACAATTAATTCAGATAATCATTCCATAATTTAAACACAAAGCCCAAAGCCCAAATGCCAAATCCCAAATCCCCATATAACCTATGTATCATTCCCCTAAAACTGAAATCTCTCTGCAATTATTCCATTTTATTATCTTCCAAAGATTTTCAAAGGAGCAGGCGTAAAATGAGCAAATGTAATGGATATGTAAACCTATGCTTTGAGATATGTATTGATCTCCCTCAAGAGAAGAATCCCATTAGATGGGTCATTGTTTTCAAACATTCTAACCACCTGACATTCCCACACCCACATACACACAAAATAACTTTGCCACGAATTCTTAATTCTAATGTTTGGTGCAAGGAATATGGCACATAAAAAACAATTCTGCTCTTTTTGGCTTGGGTGAATCTCTCGTTCTGGATTTGATCAGATCATCCTCCCCACTCCCTGAAACACCAATATTGCACTCCTTTTTTACTGTGATCATGATTTTTTTTATAATATTGCCAAATTGAAAGTGTCACTGTAATGTCTAGAAAATAAAGACTGTAGAATGGCTATTAATATTGGTATTCCAAGTTCCAACAAGGACCATTATATTTTTAAATGCCAACTGACCCTATTAAAGCGTGAATTAATTATATCCGTGTTAACTAAGAGTCTTTGCTTTCATACAAAAGTAGACTCCAACTTCGGCCTTGCAAAGTTTTTTAACTGAGTGAGTGACTGCCTGTATTACCTAAACCCTCCTTTATTCGAGCTTGGAATAGCACATGGTGAGACACAACATTTGCAGAGGAAGTTTTTGTAATTGGACATTCAAACGGGAATCCATTTACGCAGGTAATTAATTAGAGGATGAAGCATTTGGTTGCCATGAGGTGATCACTACTATTACTATTATTGTAGTAATTAATTAAAAAAAGGGCCGATGGAAGGAGTTATCTCTTAGATAGTGTCACAAATAGACTAAAGCCACCGAAGGGTACAATGAATGGACCATCTAGAAAGAGCTAGTAAGGAGCCATGTCTTTTGTTTTTTTATGCTGGTAATCAATTAGAAGACACTCATTTGGATACCTTAATGGAGTTCCACTGCTGTCACTATCATTGTACGAATGCTATTGGCTATAAATAGTATTTGCTGCTGGCACACATTTAACAGTCCTAAACCTGCATTATCTTTGACTCAATAAAAGGGGTGTTTATAGAACGGGTCGGGCTGACATCTTCAATCCTGGCCCATTTACTTTTGGGGTCTAACATCAGGCTGCCTCAGGACCCAGGCCCATCCCACTTGCAAAATATATACACCCTTTGTGTTAAATATGTCAGCCGGTCAGCACATTCAAAGCATATATATATAGGTCCATGTTCGATCCATTTGGTTATCTGGCCAAGAAATTTGCCCAGTGGCCTAAAAAGAGCCCAAATCAATCCCATGCGGGTCGGATTTTGGGTGGCCCAGCCCATGAGCACTCCCATTCAATAGATAGGCTTATGGCATCATGGAAATGGGCTGATCCACCATTAGATAAATAGGCTCTTCATGTCTCTAAGGTTTCCTTTTCCTATTTTTAGAACTTTTTTCTCCATTTTTGAATGATTTTAATTTACCATTTAGACTTTCATTTACTGTAGATATGTTTTTAATTAATCTGTTAGAAATAAAAATATTACTGTCACTTTTTTCCTGATAATATCTTGAGAAAACCACAAAATGGGAAAATATTCCGATATTTTTTAATCTGTTAGAAATATTTTATTTCTGTCACTTTTTTTGCCCATAATATCTCAAGAAAACCCCAAAATACGAAAAATATTCCAATATTATCTCATACCAATAATTTTTCAGTGCAATATTTGTTACACTGGTGCACACTGCCCCATTTGTGGTGTACATTGCTTGTGGATGGAGATGGCCCTAACTTAAAATTGATGGATAGTTGAGAATAAAAAGATGGCCCCTGGGCCAAGCTAAAAAAACAGAGAAGGATGGTGGAATTTCTCAACTGTTTGACTGGTGAACATCAAATGGCTGGTTAAATTAGAAGTGGTCAACGGTATATGTTTTATGAAAATGTAAATTGATCAGAAGTTAGGGTCATCAAATCCATTTACTTTATTTGGGGGCTCTTCTCTATATTATGTGGCTGAAACAAAATCCTCAAAAACTACCACATATAAAGGATACCGAGTATATTTATCAAAGAGTTCTCATAACATGTCGGGTTCTTCAATACATATTAGGATTCTTCTAGTACTACTGATTTCGAAATGGAGAGTGTCAGATGAGTCCCCATTAATATCTTCATTCGCTTAGTCATTAATTTGGTGCGATGGTAAAAGTCTCGGGTGCCATGCATGATAATTTGGGTTCGAGACCTGCAAACAATCAATTCGGGCAAAATTGCCGAAGGTTAGGTTTGTCTCCAGTCTGGACCCTCCCAAGACCCTACTTCAGTGGGACCGCACTAAGTGATGACCCTTTTATTCTCTTAGTCCTTAGCTTGATTTAAAGATTCAAGAGCCCTTTAAATGAGTCCTTATTGAGCAAAGAACACTTAAGCATTGTTAAAAGGCAGATTAAAACAAGAAAATGGTATAAACTTGTGTATCAATACAAAGTAATCACGGACAAGTTTTTAGACGAAAGGAGGTAATTACCCATCATATACGCATCCAATGTCAACAAATGCTCCCTGATAAAGGTGTAGAGTTGTTACTTTTCCTGCACAAATCTGTGAAAAAAGTTCCCCAACTATTATTTCTAGTAAGTTCATTCATAAACAACAACCAATTGGGACATACATGCAGTGTACACCTAAATGTAAAAAAATACTCAAAACTAATCAACTGACTGGATTAGGTTAAAAGCTTTGTGGTTTACCTGTCCGGGATATATATATATGGAAGCTCAAGCTGCCAGAAGAACCATGATTAATTAGAAGAAATCCTTGCATGGAAAGCACATCAACATGAAGAACATTCGAGTAGGAAGTAAAAGCAATTCACCGAACCATGTCCTCTATGTAATCCTCTCCTCTTTTTCTCCTTCCTTCTTGGGTCCACCATAATTTGGTTGAGCTTCCCTACGAATGGTATCAGAGCGAGGCAAGGTCAGGGACCGTCCGTCCATTGGGAGCAGCAGCTAAAGGCAAGGCAACGCTGTAAAGCCGATCAGTCGGGGACTGAGCTTCTTGGTTGTAGAGATCGACGTGGATCCCACTAATCACGATGGCGGATCCCGCAAATGCATCAGGAGATAGAGTGAAGTCCTAGAGTGCGAGTGCGAGTGCGAGTGCAAGTAGATAAGAGTGCTTGAGAGCAAACAGAGAAGTGAATGATGCAAGTGTAGAGTACAAGCATCATTTCCTTTGTCCAAGATGTACTGAGTTCTTAGAGTGAGAGTGTATGTGAATAGTGGGTGAGTGAGGTGCTTAGAGAGTGTACTAAAGCATGGGCATAGTGAGTGGAAAGGCCCTATGCATAAGTAGTAGTCCATCCAACGTGTCTAATGTTAGTGTTGTAAGTGTGTATGTCATGTGCCCATTTATATAAATTATTAATATAATTTAACTTTGTATAAGTGTGTTGTCTTGAGTCTTGGGTCCACCATAATTTGGTTGATGATAATCTTGGTCGAACTGTGTGTAATAGAAGGAAGAAAAAAAGAATAAAATCAAAGTCCTTGTATAGCAGAATAAAATCAAAGTCCTTGTATAGCAAAGCTTGCAAATGACAAAAGCTCATGACTTAAATAGAGCTTTCCTCTAAAAGATACAAAAAGCCTGTTGCAGAAAATATGAGCATAGTGCATGAATGCAGTTGATAGTGGGCATTATAATATTTGGGCTTGGGCCCCACAAATGTGTAGTGAAAAAGTTTGCAATTTCTCATAATAATATGTTATTATATTATATTATAATATTTGGGGGTGGGCCCCACAATAGTGTAGTGAAAAAAGTTTGCAACTTTCCCTCTTTTATAATGGTATATAATATATATATATATATATAAAAGTAGTAGAAATAGATAGTAGATAGTAGATATTTGGAGGTGGGCCCCACAATGGTGCAGTGAAAAAATTTACATTATAATATTTGGAGGTGGGCCCCACAAAGGTGTAGAAGTAGATAATAGAGAGTAGATATTTGGGGGTGTGCCCCACAATGGTATAGTGAAAAAGTTTGCAATTTCTCCAAATAATATATTATTATATTATAATATTTGGGGGTGGGCCCAACACTGATGTAGTGAAAAAGTTTATATGAGATAGATAGATAATAAGGGTATAGATATTATATTATTATTATTATTATTATATTATTATATTTTATTATAATATTTTGGGTGGGCCCTACAATGGTTGGGTGAAAAAAAGATACAGCATTGCCTCTTTTATAAGAGTGATGATGATGATGATATATATATATATATATATATATATAAATCAAGCTAAGAAGTTAGTAACTTGCCTACCTGGCCATGCAAGCCTAACTTCAAAAGCATAGAAACTTAGGAAAGCGTGCTGATTTGAAGAGAGTATAATGAAATGGTATCCACCCAAAAAAGAGTATTGAAAAGTATTTATATGTATTCGTTGCTAACAAAGAGGTCATGGAACTATAACGAATCCAATCAATGAGCGACTAGCACAACAAACCATGCTAAGTAACCCATGTGACATGCCTATTTTGCTATATTTGTAGGAACAAAAATAAATAAAATACGGTAATGTAGCAAATTAAATTTGAGTCACTATAAAAGATCCATCCTGAAGTCACTATATATCATCAAAACGAGCACATTGAATTAAAAACACTCTTCTTGAAATATTCTACCTGAACTTTAGCAACACTAATATTAAATAGGTCTCTAGTCAAGGAATTGTGACCCTCAGTTAAAGGATTATAACGCAAATTGATTCCCTAATCTCTCCGGTAAATTATCCTAGACAAACGTCCAAGTACAATTTCTAAAATGCAAAAATATAATTTGAGCCGATGACTTCACCCAAACTAAGGCCATGCTATTGCTATTATTAGATATGTCAAGTGTCAAAATTTAAGATCCACATTTTTTTTTATCTAATAGAAGTTCCCAACCATTGGGCTAGACTAATCCCTCCGGGCCTAAGAGAAGCCGGGTAAAACCCTTGTGGCCCCTAGGTGATAGCATTAGTGGACTCAACCTTCGATTCCTAAGATCCACGGTTAAATGAGTTGGACATGTCCATAAGGATTATGTTCCAGGTGGGTCACATGAGGCTAAGAGGGTCAACTCATGTCCAACTCATTTAACTCATGTTCAAAATCCACAGTTAAATGAGTTGGACATGAGTCGACCCTCTTAGCCTCATGTGACCCACCTGGAATATAATCGTTATTGAAATGTTTTTACACTTTGTTTGATTTTTCATAATAATATGCATATATGAATATCATTTTCGCATTGGTAGAAGCCAGAGAGGATAACACTTATAAAAAAATGGGGGATTCGGCGAGAGGTCCCTTAAAGTATAATTTTGTTGCAAACAGTCCACAAAAAAAAAATCATGCAGCCAAAGGTCCTCTAACACATTTCATATCTAATATGTCTAATTTACCCTTTCTTTAAATCATATCCCATGATTGGTGGGATATACCATGGGCCACGATTAATGGAATCTCATTAATGATATTTTCAAATAAATTCTAAAAACACACAAATAAATTTCAAAATAACGCAAATAAATTTCAAAAAACCCAAATAAATTTCAAAAAACGCAATAAATATCTAAAGAACGCGGATAAATTTAAAAAGACACAAATAAATTTCAAAACATATAAATAAATTTCAAAAGATGAAAAACAATTTCAAAAGATCCAAAATAAATTTCAAAAGATCCTAATAAATTTCAAGAAAATATAAATAAATTTCAAAAGACTCAAATAAATTTCAAAAGACGTAAATAAAATTAAAAAACACAAATAAATTTAAAAAAACGCAAATACATTTGCCAAAACTAAGATAGCCCAATTTTCCAAATTAGCGAACAATGTAACTCAAGTCTTTTTGTCAAGAACTCAGTTAAATTTATTTAAAAAAATAGAAATAAATTTTAAAAAGACACAAATAAAATTCAAAAACACAAATAGATCTAAGAGAATACAAATAAATTTGCCAAAAACACAAAAGATTTGTTCAGAAACTCAGTTAAAATTTTTTTAAATGGAGATAAATTTGTCAGAAACTCACCTATATTTTTCAAAAATTCAAATAATTTTGCCAAAAACTCAAATAGATTTTTTTATAACTCAGATTGATTTCTTCCAGAACTCAGATAAATAGCTAAAAATTCGGATAGATTTATCCAGAACTCAGATAAATTTGTCCAGAACTCGGATAAATTTATTCCAAAACTTAGATAAATAGCCCAAAACTTAAATAGATTTGTCCAGAACTCAGATAAATTTGTCCAGAACTCAAATAAATTTATTCAAGAAGTCAGATAAATAGTCAAAAACTTAGATAGATTTATCCAAAACTCAAATAAATTTGACAAAAAATACAAAACTCAGATAAATTTGACTTTGACTAGAATGGGGATGGACTTCTAGAACGGGCCATGTCGAACCTGACCTGGAACCAACCCGGAACTGCTGCAAAGCCCAGGCCCACTTTCTGTTTCTTCGTTCTGGAATCAAAAACACAAAAGCCATCTTCCGTTCACCTTCTTCCTCGATTCCGGCGATGGCATGCCGCAGCCTCCGGTGGCGATCCCCCTCTCTAGCGACACATAAAACGACTATGACTCAAGAAATCCGACAATGGCGCAGTAGATCGTCTTCTTCTTTGTTTCGTGTTCTGTAAGTCTGCAACAGAACCTGGGCAAGGTTGCAGAGGTCTTCTTCTTCCTCTCTGGCAATGGCGTGTAGGCTAAGGAAGCAGCAACGTTTAGCAATGCTACTTCTTTGAAAAATCCCAATCTTGTTCTTGGAAAAAAAAAAAAAAAAAGTTGAAACTGGGTTGGATCTGCCCAACCTGCAAAGAGTGATTTCCTTGCCTTTTCTTGCATGAGCCACGAGGAGAGGATGTAACAGTAACACGTTAGACTCTACACGAACCCAAACCGAGAGAAAAAAAGGAAAAGAAAATGAGTGGAATTGCTGCATGCTTCACGAACCCAAATCGAGGAGAGGAGTAGTACTGATCAGCTAAAAAAAAGTCATTTTCAATTCCAATGCATGGAAACCACTGTACCAGGCCAACTTCAAAGAGTGAAAATGCGCCATTACCGAGACGACTTCGATCTCAAGTGTTGAGAAACAATTCGTCAATGCCCAAGTACAGATTGAAGAAGAAGAGGAGGGGGAATGGTAGATTTAAAATTTAAAAATTTAAAAATTCATGCCTAATCAGTTAAAAGGGTAAATCAGTCATGAAAATATATGAGTTGGCGTGTTTATGGACCTCTCTCCATGAAGTGACGTGTCTAGGGACCTCTCACCGAAATATGTCCAAGCTACATGGACTACAGGCCTTAGAGGAAAAGTTGATGGACTAGAGGCATTACAAGTCCTATATGAGGGACCTTTCGCTAATTATCTCTAAAAAAATTGATGTCATATGCATTGGACAACTTGGGTCAAAATGTTTCCTCACAAGTTGAAAGTTAGGGATACAGCCCATCTAGTAAAAGATTTTGAACCCATTTAGTAAAAGAACATGGATCTAGCTCGTTGAAAGTATTGAACTCTAAACATGGGTTCATAATTTAGTTTGGGGAGTTATAAAAATCTAACCATGATGATACATAAATGATAGAAAATTAATTATAGAAAATTTATAAACTGAACATGAATATCTTATGACACATTCATATCATATTAGAAGTGTCATAAATTTATTGTGATTTGACAACTTCATATTTGTACATAATTTATGAATGATGACAACTATATAAAATACATCTTCTATTCTATCATGCATCGAGAAATACATGTTCAAATATTTATGGAAAGTCATTAAAGGGATTATTGAGGTATTGGAAGAAAACTAAACAATAAAGTACGTATTTTAGAGTTTTATGTTTTTTATATGATTTTTTTTTTGTTATCTGTGAGGATTTTATAAGACTTGTTTACATCTCATCCCAAGCAGATTTTTGAATGTCTTAATTTTTCAAATGAACAAAAATTCAAAATCACTTTTGTAGAATCTCGAAAATGAGATAATGTATTTTTAAAATTTATTTGATTTGTTTTTTTTATTTGCATATCTATTGTAATTTTTAATGATATTTATATTTACGTGCATTTATGAAATTCTTAAGATTTTTAATTGAGATAGGTATAAGTTTTCTTCTTTTTTTTTTTCATGTTTGGTCATATGTTTATATTATATAAAGTAGTACTCTGCTCTTATCATTAAATTGATAATTAAAATATTATGATTGTGTATTTCAATTTTGAATAGAGAAATAAATTTTGATGAATTACTTGGTGAAGTTTCTTTTTATATATTTTAGGTAATGAGTTGTTGATACCACACAAATTACCTAAATATTAAATAAAAAAGTAGTTGTTCTCATAAAAAATTGTATATAGTAAGTTTAATCTTTGGGCTCCATTTATTACATGTAATTGAAGTCTGGGAAATAATAAGAAATGAGATTTTAGAAAGTGGTTAAAATTGAAAAAAACAATGTAAATGAATAGCGCATAATGATCATAAATTATAATTTCCAAATGCATATATAAATCCTTATATTCTTAAAACTTTTTATAGATTCTTAAATGCATTAATTGATGTTTCTATGAGAAGAAAGAAAAATCTAACTCAAATACCCCAATTAAAATACATGATTCAATAGATAATCATACAAAGATGTAAATAAAGTTGGTGTGGTGTGTCTCTTAATTATCCCATAAAATCAACAAAAACAAGCTATTTTCCCTTATCTAATAAATCCAAATAAGAAAAATCAAGATGAGTCAAGCAAAAAGAATCTAGGTGCATGAATATATAGATCAATATTTCTTTATATAAAACAGAGATCATTGGTTTATACATTAGATATGAAACTTCACATTTAAAAGTAATGAGAAATAACGAGTTCATTTTAATGAATTAAAACCATTTACAATAATCCTTATTTCATTGTTTTAGCATCAAGAGCAGTATTTCACCCTAATCGAAGAGGAACTTATGCAATATTGATTACATGTGAGTCACTTTACCCATTATTGATTTATGAAAATCTATTTATTGGTTGTTTGATTATCAACAATGCTTGCGGTATATATGAGTGGTTGAGAGGGCAACATTTATACTCAATTCATTGAATCATGGAAAGAAACTATGAAGATGAGATGATATAATCATTGAATCATGTGCCCATCTTAATGATATAAAAAAAAAAAAATTTGGGCATGTCCATCCAAATGATGAAATAGTGAACATGAGACCCGCCCATAAAATATAGTCACTGTGTCTAATGAGTAATGATGAATATCAATGCACCAAACATCTATTAAAGAAGATTTAATATCAAGAAGAGCATCACCCGACCCAAATGATGAATATCAATGCCCATAAGGATCCGTTATTTGGATGGCTAGGTTCAACTGTTCAAGTGATTTGTCGAGTGCCCAATATAATTAAATTTACCGGTTGGTTGTCCCTATGACCTACTTTGCTTAGGCTCATCATGAATCCATTAATTGGATGGAGAGTAGGCTTTGGTGTGAAAATGATTTACATGCGTTAAAATGTAAATCACTTATATAAATAAGATGGATAGGTCTAGCTGCAAAAAGGACTCATTTGTACATCATTTTCACACCTCATTTACACATATAACGTATAGATTAGTGTACGCAATTATAAATTTACACTGCCATTACATATGTTCTTCATTCACATACGCAATTTATATACATAAGCAGATGCAAATAAACCAACCACTAAGGATCATATCATTGGATGATTGTTCCATCATGATTTCATCATAAGACAATTGGGGAAGCATGGCTGACCATATTCATCACTTGAATTAGGCATGTCAAACGGGCAGGGCCTGGCCGGCATAGCCCGCTCCAACCTCGGCCCACCCGGGAAAAACCCTGGCACGGCCCGCCATGGGCCGGGCCGTGCCGGGCCGGCGGGCCTTGTTCATATCTTTTCCTTTTTTTTTTTTTTAATCTTATGGTCTAATAATATAACTCTTAAAGCAGATCTCAGTTAATCAGACAAGCTTACATGATGATGATGTTGATAAAATCAAGACCATTCATTCATTTGCTACAAACAACCCTGATAGTAGCATTGGCAAAAAATTACAAATGAGGGGGCTATTTGGCGTGTCTTAGACTAATGATCCAGATTAAAAAACTTCTATAGCCATCTACTAAGAATGCAAAGCTGAGATCATACTCCCATTATGAGAGCTCTACTTATATGTTTGATAAATATGCTTTTGGCTGATTTGTTTGATGCAATTGAATTTCTGGAAAAATCCTAAGACATTGTACTTCTTAAATGTGATAAATCAAATGTTAATATCCAAAAATGACCACCAAACAACCTTTTTTCAATGAAAATATAGTAAGGAAAGATGGGAAATGAATAACCATAATTCAAGTCTCATAAAAGCCAAAGTCTTATCTACACTTCATCTTCTATCCTCGACCCTGCACCTAATATCCATTACCCTTCACCTCTTTAACAATACTTCATGGAGCTCATTTGACCATGAATTTCCATGTATTATCATGTGCAACTACCTCGACCTACTCATGTTCAAATAATTAATATTAATTCAACAAAAAATTCTTTTAAAAAACCTTATTCTCTCACCTAAATTTATATTTATTATGGCTAGGGCTGTATATATGAGTTGGTTAGGACTTAATATATGATTGGACACATTCCAACGAGATACCTATGAGTCCAAGCGGAGATCCATGGTCTGAGGTACAAGTGAAGAGACCAAACTATACTTAGAGCTGATTATGTTTTAATGGGATAATATATTCATAATAAAAGTAAAAGTAACATTATATATATATTTTGGATTACTATTATAAGTTTATAACTATTAACCGGGCCAGAGAAGAATTTTAAAAAGGGATGTAATTTTGGTCAATAAATTTAGGTTTGGTTTCAATTAGACCCAAGTTCCCAACCTATTTTCCAAGCTTACCTAGCCAAACCAAGCCATCTAGTGATGTTTGGTAAGTGCCAAAATAAAAAATGCAAAGAAGAAGTTTGTGTTATATTTGGGCCCAATTTCCACAGTGATTTTGTCACAATGGGCCCACCTGATATATAATGATTGACATCCTTTATATTTTTTTTGGTAAATAAAACTTCGATTAAAAGAAAAAGATTGGGAGGGTTACGGTATTATACACTTTGTAAAATTAAAAAAGGACACAAAATACCCCTTATATGACCGTTTTATGGCAGTTGGGGGGTTAAAATGAAGACTTTATTAAAAAATAGTCATTTTTAGGCGGGCCAGGCTTGCCGTGCCTAGAGGGCCAGGCCTATTGTGGCAGGTGGGCCAGGCCTGGAGAGCCACAAGGGCTAGACCACATGCCAGGCGGGCTTGCAGGCCAACAGGCCCAGGCCACACGGGCCGTGCCTTGTGGGCCGTGCCGTTGACCGGGCTGTGCGGCCCGGAATTTGACATCCCTAACTTGAATGGAGCTGATGTGGTTCTAACATGGGAGCAGGTTCCATCCTAGTTTTGGACCTACTCTGATTCTATCTAGCAATGGGTGTGCCTTAATGTTTCTTATCCCCTCATTCATACACATAATTGTTAAAAAATTGCGTCAAATCCATGTTACAGGGATGAGTTTTATATCCATGCAGATAGAGGAGGAAGAGGAGACAGTTTTTGAACAGAGAAAAGCAGGGGCATTTAAGTTTGAAGTATCCCACGAAAATCTGACCCTTACAACTGTCCCACTACTTGGGTTTGTTTTGGATTCATAAAGATGCAGTTGAAGATTCGAATGGATTAATTTGTTTTGGGCAACGTGGCAAGAAAGATACTCCTTTAAAAAACCTACACGGCTGGAACACACAAGTTTCATAGTCCTGTTATCTCATGCACAAACAATCATAACCATTCAAAACATGGACCCCACAATATCCCCAGCGAGTGCAATAATCCTGGTTTGATGGAGCATAGAATTCATAATTTAGCCATCCGATATGGTAGGCAACCTCAGTCTAATAAAGATTCTCCTTATATCTATTTGTAGGGCCCACTAACCTCCCTAGTTGGTACAAGGATGGACTTTGTTAAGCATCGGGTAGGGCTATTTTAACTCGATTTCATGGATCTTCTTTTATATGGTGGGGTCAATGCTTCCACAAACACAGACGGGTCCCACCTAATAGGGCTTCCCTTTATTGGGATGTGCTGAACTTCACCGTAGAGCCCACCCATTGATAATATGGACCGTTAAAAAATGAAAGTCATTCCCCGTGATGGCATACCCTGAATCTTACTTTAAAAGCAATTGGTCCCACCATAAGATCGAGCAAATGATAAATAATGTAATTTATGCCATTCACTTTATCAATAACATGCTTATCTAATGGTGGGACCAACTTTTATTAAAGTAAAATTTGAGGATATGTTACCGACATTCATATTGGACATTCCACATTATCAACACGTTATCAACAGTGGGCACTCCCCCACATCCCATTCTTGGAATCCGGACTTGTTATAGGAAGGATAAGAGTGAAACTCTCTAGTCCAAGTTAGGAACTAGAACGTAACCACTTTCCTCTTATCACTCTAACTCTCTGTTTTGAAAAGAGCCATTACCATATAAGTATAACACATTCACGTCACATCTGCTTATCAGGAAGCAGATATTGCCTGTTTGGGTCGACTAGTTTTTCTCTTTATTTTCGCATCTGGTTTTGGTTGATTTGGTAGAGATAATGGCTTCTTCTGCACTTGAAGAGGGAACAGAAGCACAACACAGAGCTAGTTTGGAGAAGCAGAGAGCCATAGATGCCTGGCTTCCCGTGACATCTTCGAGGAATGCAAAATGGTATTATTCGACTTTTCACAATGTGACTGCAATAGTTGGAGCAGGAGTCCTCAGTCTCCCTCTAGCCATGGCTCAACTTGGATGGTAAGTATTATGTTGAAGACATCTTTTCAAATATACACACTATTATGTTGAAGACATCTTTTCAAATATACACACCAATAGTTGGATTGATGCTATTTTCCTTTTTTTTTTTTTTAAGATTTTCAGAATCTTTTTTAAAGTTTTTTATTTTTTATTTTTTTAATGTTCTTTTATAAAGTTTTTCTTCATGAAAGTTACACGTGTTTGAACTTTTATATGTTGTTTTTACCTCTTCCTCTCAATCAAAGGGTAGGGTCACACAATTTTATCTAGTTATATACAGAGAGGAGTATATTCATGTGGTGACAGGACACTTATGTGGCTTTTGCATATGAACACTCCTCCTGTGCATATAAATATACATGGCTTTTCCTCTTCTGCACATGAATGTTTCCAATGGCCTTGAACTCTATCCAAGTTGGTTAAACTGGAATATAAGACATACCCCAACAACACTAGTTGATATTTGTGTGCGTTAATTTTGCATGTGTTGATTGCCTTTTTGGGTTTATTTGGTTATTGCGTGTGTTTTAATTCTAGAGTTTTGGAAGAATTATGTAGATGATTATAGTATTATGATTCTTTGATTGATATAGGTTGGTTGGCTTTGTTTTGGATGATTTTTTCTTTTAGTGTTTCCATTGTTTTGGTTTGTTGGGCTTTCCTACTTTTTTGGTTTTTAAAATATAGAAGGAGTTACAGTTCGATGATGTTTGGCTGATTTTTTGGATGATGTTTGGTTGATTTTTTTGGATGATATTTGGTTGATTTGGTATTTTGGATTTGGTTGGGCCAGACCATATACTTATAAACCCAATTTAGATTTGGGTTAAGTTGGGCTCAGATAGGGTTTGATCCGATTGAATTGTGAACTTGACTGATATTTCTAAAATATAATACAAACTAGGGTTTGCAACTTGCCTCAAGTGGGGCTAAAACGTGTTCAGATTGGTCCTAAAATTATAGAATCTGCTTCAGGCGACACGAATAGGTTCAAGTCAAACCTATCCATGGGATGCAATCAGCTGATTGGATTGAATTAGGTGGACCACTGTGGGCAAACGGTTTGGTTCCTAGTGAGGTTTTGACTTGGAACCTATTTTACCTATTTTTATTGGTCCCAGACCTGGTTCGATAGGGAAATTTGGATTCGGTTTCGGAACCTGGTCCACCTATAGGACTGTGATATAGTTTTAAAATTAATTTTAATTTCTCTTTAATTTTTAATTTTTTTCTTAAAATAAGCTTATCATTATGCATGAAGTTTACTACCTCCAATATTATATATAAAAAAGCACAAAAAAGTTAATTTTGAGATACAGTTTACAATATCAAAGATATCAAAGATTTATATGTCCGGTCCTAGGTCCAAGTGTCGAACCCAGAACCAAACTTATTTATCAATCGGAACCTAAATTAGGTTCTAGACCCAAATCCGGCCATTTATGAATCGGAACCCAAAATAGGTTCCAGACGCCCTTTTTTTACCCCTTTCTTTTGCAGGTCAGAACTTCTGGGTAATCGGATATTCGGATGCACGTTTGCAACCCTAAACAAGGGTAACATATATAGGTTGAATTCAAACTTTATCCATTTTAATGATTGGGTTGATGTCAACGTGGTGAAGCATAGGTAAAAAAGAGGATATGTGTGAAAATAATATGAATAAATGTAAAGAGAATATAGTTGGGACAAGATTTGGATGACGAGGAAGATGCTGTTGAAAATGTTAATCTGAACCCATCATGAAAGTTAGAAGGGTCAACATTGGTAGCTTTTGTGTCAATACAATTTACTGGAGTTGGGTTGGCAGCTCGAACAAAAATGAATTTAATCAGAGCTGGCCCATTTATTAATTGTGTTAGAAGCTGAATTAAAAATAAGTCGGGTTAGAAGTGTCAGCATCAAAATGAGATGGTGTCAACCTGAACCCTAAATTAGAGATTAGGAATTGCCACCCTAATTGTATGGCTTGAGAGTTTTCATGATGATAGATATTTTTCTACTCCATGTTAATTTCTTTGATGACATGATTCCTAATGATAAAAAAATGACAAAGATTATAGTAAACAGAAAATTCTAAGCACCAAAACAATTCCCTTCTCAAAATCTAAAATTTAAGTTGGCACCTGCTTAAAACTTTCTACCGACAATAGACAAGAACAAGACAAAGTTTCTAGAAATACGTTTATTTGATTGTCCTAGAAATTACATTTTCAATACACAAGTTTGGTTATTGTAACTTACCTGGGAGTTGAGTGGCATAAAGCATGAGTCTGCTCCTCATATTTTGTATTTGAAATCCTCCCCATATTTGCCCCGTGTGTGTTTCTGTATTTGCCGTATGCCACCCGAAGGAATAGTCCTATTGGGTCATAGACCTTAGGGATACCTAGTAACCTAGGTCAGAAAAAAAGTTTTGTTATTGTAAAAATACTTAGTAAACACTTGAAACTTCTTAATTCAAACATGAAACTGCTTTAATTCAAATAGACAGCTTCACACAGCTAACTTCCTACTTTGCATACCCACTATAACTGCTAATGCAATAATCTAAAACTACAAGTTAAAATACTTTGAAGAAATTACTTCAATATGCCATGTTAATGTACTAGATATGAGCACAGTCAGGAGTAAATGCTGAATATATCAGGACCCTTTAATATATATTATTTTGTCATTCACTAATAGCTTGAGCTTTTGGTGCTACCGGTTAGGGTTTGACCGATTACAATAGTGATTCTAATAGAGCTGAAATTATTGCAACAAAATTTATTTGATGTTTAAATATAGTTTTTTTTTTTTTTGGGTTCCCTTCCATCCTATCAATGCTAAGGTTGATATTTTTGCAATTGGGTACACGAACTTAATGCAAATACATTTAGTATTATTTTCAATTTGTGAAGTTTAATGTACCTCTAAATGCAATTGAACGTCTACCTCAAAATGCAATTGAACTTTTCACCAGGAAAATAGATTTTCCTGATTTTATCTATTTGTTGTTCCAATTCACCCATATCACAATTCTACCAGATAAATTAAAATACATATGGATTTCCAGGATCAGCTGGGTGTGTCAAAAGTTTGTCCCACACAATCTTTATCCTCAATGTTTTGACACTACATTTGACTTGGAAAGAAAAATAATTAAGTCCTGGATAACGCAGTTTTGCACTTTGAATGTTCTCATGGAATTGATTGCCTTTTGAGAAATTTAGCTATATCCAGATGTGGCCTATTGAACCTCAAAATGAATTGCTTGTTATTCTACATCTAGGTGTTGATGGTAACTTCAACCTGATATGCTCAGGATGTTGATTTGAGATAGAAAGAAAATAGACTACAATGTAGTCAAGTTATTATTATTATTTTCTTGGGGCTAATGAAGTTCTGCTATGGTCAACTACATTAGAAATGAATGTTGTACATTTTTTCTTTCTGCAAAATTATGGTTACCCTGGGGTTACTTCTATCCTTCAGTTTCATCCAATCTGTTTGATATTTACTTGAATTTTGGTGCTTTCATTTACAGGGGTCCTGGTATTGTGGTGCTTGTGCTGTCATGGATTATCACATTGTACACCCTCTGGCAAATGGTTGAGATGCACGAAATGGTTCCTGGAAAGCGATTCGATCGATATCACGAATTGGGTCAGCATGCCTTGGGTGAAAAGCTTGGTTTATGGATTGTTGTACCCCTGCAGCTTGTCGTGGAAGTAGCAGTAGGCATTGTATACATGGTCACGGGTGGTCGATCACTTGAGAAAATTTGCAACACAGTTTCTTCTAACTGTAAATCAATCAAGACAACCTATTTCATCATGATCTTTGCCTCTGTGCATTTTTTCTTATCTCAGCTCCCTAATTTCAACTCCATTTCTGGGGTCTCTTTGTCTGCAGCAATCATGTCCCTCAGGTAGTCTCTTCTTCCTGCAAAGCTTATAAGTCCTAGAAAAGGTGTAGCCATGTTTGATGCAACCTTGGCAGCTTAAGCGTTATGGCAAATTTGGATTCCAATAGTAGCATCTGACTGGCCTCTCATACAACTTACCTCTTAAATCTACACTTGTGACACTAATCAAATGAGACTTAAAACATTAGGTTCACAATTATTCCTCCCTAAAATTTAGCCAATCAATGTATATGAAAAATTTTTCCTAAACAAACTGTTAGTGCAGGAAATTTCCCAAAAAACTAGGTTCATAGTTTTGTGCTTTATCTGCTATGCTTATGCTTCTCCTCAAAATCTGCTAGCATCCAGTCTAGTTTACAAAGCAAATGACTGGGAAGGGGTTGATTGTATACTTGATTAGCAAGCTCATGATTTGCTTTGATACTACTCATGACTAGAACTTGCATCAAAGCTTGGGATTTTCTGAATCTGGTCTAAATTTTTATGAATGAAGAATGCAGATCCAAAATGATAAGAATTTTGAACATTTTGGTACACTGAAATGGTTATGTGCTCTGCTATGTATTCGATAGTCCTTTCTCCAGTGGAGGTTTCTTGATCTCAAAATGTCTAGAATCCTTGGGTAGTAAAAGTGTAGGAAGGTTTCATCTCCTGGATTGGATTTCAGATTCAAATGAATCTTGTAATTGCAAGAAAGTAGTTCTAGCTACAGGCCTAACGAAAGAAGAATTGTGACAGCGCACTATAAGGATCAATACTTCCCTACCCTCCTAGATTGTCGTGTATCAATTTTCTATATATTTATATATTGGGTTCAGAGAAATAGTATCTCATCTAATGCGATATTTTACATTTGCACTGTTACTAAAATAGAGTAATGCATTAACCATACATAATGGCAAATGTTTAGATTAATTTTGATTTGGAGTCCAAATTTCTATCATCTGCATTCACATAATTTTTGTTTAATTGCAACAGTTACTCCATGATAGCGTTCGGAGCTTCACTTAAAAAAGGGAAGCAACCAGATGTGCAGTATGGCTATAAATCTCCAACACCACAGGGGACCTTCTTTGACTTCGTTAGTGCACTGGGAAATGTTGCATTTGCTTATGCTGGGCACAGCGTGGTTTTGGAAATACAAGCAACAATCCCTTCTACTCCTGAGAAGCCATCGAAGAAGCCCATGTGGAAGGGTGTGATAGTTGCATATGGCATCGTTGGTCTTTGTTACTTCTCCGTCGCAATTGTTGGGTACTGGGCCTTTGGAAACAGTGTGGAAGACAACATTCTGGTTTCTCTAAAGAAACCAGCATGGCTAATTGTAGCAGCAAACGCCTTTGTTGTTATCCACGTTATTGGAAGTTATCAGGTTGTTTATCCTTTCAGACTTTTACATCTCTCATTTCCATTATTAGTTCCTGCACAGTTTAGAATTTGAGCAAAATCAACTCAATTGAAACTCTTTCATTTTGTTTTTTTGCCAAATCTCATTCAATTCGCTCTTTTAACAATTTCAAAGACTATTATGAAAAGCATTAACCCTGCTTTATGAGTAACCTGCATTGGTTTACAAAGATCCAGTAGGTAAAACTTCTAACAATAAATGCGTCTCCTATTGCCAATCTTATCAACTAGTTTTATTAATGATTTATGTTTCTTGATACACTGTAAAATAGCAACATGTTATAGTTTTTTATTACGATAAAAAAAAACCATTTTTCATCAAAAACCTTAATAAATTTTGTGTGACTCACCTTGACTGATCCAACTCTATCAAAAATTGGATTTGTTCAGTACTTAGTTGACTCCAACATGAAGAATTTAAAAAGTTTCCAGTTTCTGTTACCAGTTAAAAAAAAAAAAAAAGAGAGTTTCGAGTTTCTCTTGTACCCAAATTTAGCTATTGAATTTTAAAACAAAATTTCCGCTTTAGAATATGTTAGCTTTTTAATTAATTCAATCTTTTGCTATGATGTATAAAACTAGGATAGGAAAGAATGAAAGATCATATACATTGGAGGCTTCCCAAGTTCTTAATACTATACTTTCTTTAATGTTTTGTTAACAAGATACCTTACCACAGTTGGAAGGTGCTAATGGTGTCACCCTGTGGATGGCCATTTGCTTGAATACCACTTCAGTTGGAATGTTACTTGGAAGTTTGATTGATACACTAAAACAAAAATGAGAAATAAACTGAGAATTCATGGTCTTATGGTGGAGAGCTCTTTATCCAATGGCTTGACTGCATGAGAAATGACCACTATTTAAAGAATTTCAAACTATTTCTTACTGATTATATCTATTGTTGTCGATCAGATCTTTCAATTTTGTTGAAACAGATAAAACATGTAGTGACTTGCATATTCAAACAATGGTTTCAATTAATTCGGTTGCCCAGTCTGAATTGATTTGACTTCTATGTTGATGCAGATTTTTAGCATGGGTGTCTTTGACATGATGGAAACCTTTCTTGTGAAGAAGCTTAATTTCAAACCAGCAACTACTCTTCGTTTAGTCTCACGGACTCTATATGTTGGTAATGTCCTCTGCTATACTTTGAAATTTCTATCTGGTTCTTCTGTTACTTGATCTTGTTTAAATATTTTTACATCTTTGGATGCAGCATTTACGATGTTCATTGCTGTAACCTTCCCTTTCTTTGGCGGATTACTTGGATTCTTTGGAGGGTTTGCTTTTGCGCCAACAACATACTTTGTAAGCCACAAACATCTTGCTTCTCTTTCATTCTTTCATTTATTACTATGAACTCACAACGAAAAGTTTCAACGTAAGATAAAGCCCAAGATGTATAAGGATATGAGGTGAACTTAAATCTGCTTGGCTTCCAAGTCCAAAACTCGAAGAAAAGTGTAATTTTTTTAATAATTAACTTCAATGGAAAATCATCAAATGGAGTCAAGCAAGCCACCTAAATTTCAAATCAAGTAACTAAGATTTAGCACTATGCAAGTACCTACTAAATATCTCGATTTTAATGATAAAGGAATATTACCCTTTGATCTTTCTTGTCGCAGCTACCATGCATATTTTGGCTTTCCATCTACAAGCCCAAAAGATTCAGCTTATCTTGGTCTATAAATTGGGTATGTTAATACTCATATTACTTCATTTTTTTGCGTCCATTTTTCTCAATATTTTTTCCCACACATCGATGATCTTGTCAGCTTATTCACTATGTTATTCTGAAATTCAGGTTTGCATCATTTTCGGTGTTCTGCTGATGATTTTGTCACCCATCGGTGGACTAAGGACTATAATTATTGAAGCAAAATCTTACAAGTTCTATTCATGATCTCTTTTAAAACCAAATACATAAATGGCTTGGTTGAAGAGTTTTGAAAGGTAATTACTTTCCCAGTGACAAATCTGATTGGAGATTTTGTGGTAAGTTTTATGGGTCTGTTTTCATCAGTTGTTTGGATAGGTTTCCAACTCAAACCAGTCAAGGAGATGTCTTAACTATGTTGATACTTGGTTATATTAGATGTGGTTATATAGTACTCAGATCATATGTTTTTTAGTCTACCTCATTTTGTCAATAATGTCTAATGTCTAATTTTCATCTATCTCCCCTCTATGGTCTCTCCTTAACTTATGAGCGGCAGAAGAGAAATTGGATATTCAATTTCAATATATTCCAACCATGGAGGAAAATCTGACTGCGAACAGTTTGCCTTTTATGGGTTCTTGATGCATCCCACTCATGGGGTCAAGGCGGGGGGATAGGGAGCTCTAAATGTGCATTAGAGTATATACAACATCAGCATATCACAACATCTGCTACTTGTGACCAGCTATTTAAGGGCCCCAAAGTTTAAAACCCTTGAACTTCAAGCAGTTAACATGAATGTGCTATTTCTACAACCATCATAGAAAGAGCACCCGATCGGCCAATCCACCCTAATCCCGTGGTTGTCATGCATCTATGTGTGCTAAGAAAGGTTCACAAGTGTGAAACTTGTGTGATTGTTTCTGGTGATTAGAAGATGGTCCAAACCGGGAGGCCAATGAGTCAGGCTACATGTAATGCCTGTCCTTGAAACACTTGGGCAACTGTTTAGTTTGTCTAGCAGGGAGGTCTAGTTGCCTTTCGCGGGATGCAAGCCCAGGCCCAACTCCTGGGCCTAGCTCAGAGCCCTAAAAGTTTATTCCATAAGTGGAGTGGGCCCATCCCAGCTAGCCCATGTTAAAATCTTGTCTATTGTCTGCCTTAGAAATTGGAAGTCCTCACTGTCAGATCAATGGCTACTCTTTTGGGAGTCCAGATCCCCGGTTTCTATGAAATAGGGAGATTTCGTCCAATCAAAATTAGCCAATCTCATGCCGGCTAATGCACCCTCTCAAGGAATCTAGACTCCTCTTTTGGAGGACTACCTAAATATCTATGTTATGATCTTCCAAAAGTGTTCCATTAATCAGGGAGGAAGATCAAATTAGTGAGAGTTTTAGGTTATTCCTCTGTAGAAATTTAGTGAGAGCCTAGTTTCCATGCACTTATTATAAGGCAGAAAGATCAATACCAAAACTTCACTCAATGGTATGGTTCAGGAGAAAAGGGGAGGAAAAAAATCACCCTAATGACTGCAAAAAGGAAATCTTCTACATGAGAGATTATTGATTGTGATTAACTCCCCAGCCTTTGGGGCTTTTGGTGGGCCACTTGTGATGTATCTTACCCCTTCACAAACTACCCCCTTGAATTGCACTCACCCCAATTTCACACTCATGGACAGTTGGACCGATGATGCAAGAGAAACAAAAACATGCACATCATCTTCATCTAATGCCTAAGAACTGGCTAACTTTGATGCCCTTGAATTAAGGGTTAGGATTATTAGAAGGTCCCCCATTTTTTTGCACATCTCTAGGTCATGCATGTACCATTGCATCCCCATTTTGTAATTAACATGCTTCAAGTGGGCCCGCAGCTCAGGCCGCCAACTACTTAGAGCACATTTGGTAACAAGCGATGAATCCACAGATTTGAGAATTCCTTATGCCCCTGGAACAAGGATTCCTCATTAAGAATTTGTATAGCTGAGAATTTGACAAAAATATTGGTGCATGGTCATACGACTGAGAAAAACTGGTTTTGGTGCACAGATCCACAAAAGCAAGGATTAACAAATGCTATGGGTGGAGGTCAGACTTTAAAATCCTCAATTGGTCCAAATCCTCGAAGATTTACAAATTTCAAACATGGGTTTTCTATGATTTTTTGAAAACCAGAAACTTTTTCTCAAGGATTTGGTTGCCAAAAGTGACCTTAGCCTCGGTAGTAGCATATATGGTGTGGGACTTTGGGTAGGTTGTGTGTGGATGTGTGACCACTGTTGTAGAAATTTACCATTTGATCTACTTGGGTAGAATCTCAAAAACCTACCCCTAAAATACCAATTCACTTGTTTATTTTGGTAGAGTTGAAACCTACTGCTCCCCCATTATGATGGTCCCTTTGGTGCCTAATCCATTCATTTGGCTACTTGGGATGGTCCTTTTTTTCTCATGGTCCCTTATTGTCTTTCTTTGAAATATATTAGGACGGTCAGTGACCTTTGAGATGCATGGATACAACAAGCTGGCAATAAGACATGGATTTTACGTATAAAAAAGTGAGTGTTGGATACCACATAAGGCCACAATACATTACCTAAATAAGAAAGTCTGCATTTCCTAGAGAAAACTTGTCATGTCATATTTTGGCAAAATTTTCTCCAGCAAACTTGTCATATCATATTTTGGCAAAATTTTCTCCAGCAAACGTCCGCATGATGTTCCTTCCATGCATGAAAATCATGCCTCCCTCGTTAATGCTGAAGACCCCTAAGGCTTTGCTGCACTTATGTTGGATGTGTGGTTTCATTCGCAATATGTCTTAAGAATGCTCGTGGGAGAAAATTGCTCTCATGTTTTGATTTCCACCATGTTAAAAGTATCACTAAAATGCTCCCATTTTGCCAAAAAAAAAAAAAAAATGAAAAGTAACTCCCATTTTGATATATCCTATTTTGTTTCTTTTGCAGTGTGTGCTAATCATTGAATGTTCCAAATAAAGAAGAGAATTTTTTTATTTTTTTTAAGCTATCGGAGGATTCCTAACCCTTTAGGCTGGACTAATCCCTCTGGGCTCAAAGGGCTGTAGCCCCAATGTAGAAGTACAGTTTTGAACCTAAAATCTTTGGGTGCAAACTGTGATCCTAGGCCAACTGAGCAACCCCTTAGCGTTAGATAAAGAAGAGAATTAATGCTATCAACCAACTCAAAGTTGGCTATTAAAACCGAATAGGGATCCTCTAAGGGGGTTTTCCTACGGTGCCATGGCGGACAGTGGGTGGTCCACCCATGGTCACCGTGGGTTAAAACCTCACCAAATCCAGACTAATTAAAAACTTGCCAAACCATAACTTTGTTGGACCATGTGGGTCCCACATGTTTTGCCCATAGCCTCAACGGGTATTTCACATGGTCAATTTCAGTCCCTTGATTTGCTCACGCGTTTAGCATGTTTGGATAGCCGCTTCCCCGGCTTTGATGGATACATCCAAACCCCAAGAGTATTATATATATGTGATCCGTGAACACATAGAAAGAAAATACATATAAGATAGATCTGGAGAGAAAATATTTGCTGCCAATCACCAGCCTTGCGGTATCCTCTCCAATCGTACGCCTCTTAAAAGGGTCAAGAATATGATGATATAAAGTCACTGCCATTTTCTCATTATTTTCAAACACAAACTGGAAGCAAAATCATAATTTCAAAACCTAGCAACGCCGTTGATAATGTCGTCTTGGTTCAAAAACACAAAATCTATTGAAAATTCATTCTTTCCTACTACTTTTAATATCTCTTTTTTTTCTCATACGACCATGGAAGAGATATAACTCCAACAATAGGAACCATGGGTTCTTTGCTTTCAACTTGTTGCTTTGTCCTGAGGCTATTTGATCCAGCTTTGAGGACCTCTGCGGTGGTGGGTCATGCTCCAACCCCACTAGAAAACTTAAAAGCATCCATTGCTCAAGTCTCACATCACTCAACCAACAAGCGGCGGCTCAGATGGCCAATGACTCTACGCCTCAGGAGGTGGAAAGGTCTTGTATTCTACACTTATCTTCGTTGGCCACCTACAATTTCACCTGGTGCATGTGGATATGAGGGTTTCCATGTGCCCCTCGAGATTAGTTCTCAATTGTCCAGAATCGAGTGTCCCTCGGGTTCAGGGCCAAAGGCTTCTTGGCTAAGCTGGGCAGAAGATACCCTAAATTAAAACAAAAAACAAAAGTCTTGCACTACTCGAGTGACATTAAAGCTTAACTAACAGCCATGATTATTGTGCGTTTGTTAATGTTATGCAGTTAGAATTATCATTGTAGCATGTGCAAATATTCTTTCTAAGTGATCAACCACCCCCACCCTATCATGTCGTGGTCCCAACATCAATTTGTTAGTTTTTGGGGCCTTCAATCTTTCAACATTGGGTCAATGACAGCCCAGCATTAGGCCTTCCTTGTTGATGTACGGATTTGGGCCCTTGAGTTGCTCAATATCACTCTGGCACTACATCATTCCAACCTTGGGCCAAACAAAGATCTTGCTATCAGACATAGGGTTCAAAGCAAACCGAACATACACCATTCCTTCTTTCTTGAAATCTTGGGTCTATAAGGAACATATATGGGGAGTTCTATTGACACCACACTTTGTCTCTCCACACTGCAAAGAGAAAAAAAATCCATTTCCTAAACTACTCCTCCCCTCTCCTCCCTTTCCCTCTCTCCCTTCAACCTCTTCCCCCACTCCACCCTCTAGTCTTTGGCGGGGAGAGATGAGAGGAAGATGGTGGAAGGAGCGAGGGAAAGGGAAGAGGGGGAAGGGGTAGTTTAGGAAATGAATTTTTTTTCTTTGCGGTGTGTAAAGACGGAAGTGTGGTGCCAATAGAACTCCCCAACATATATTGGGCTTGGTCCTAGGTTAAGCCAGTTGTCAGTCACTTATTGGGTTCTGGCTCAAGAAAGACCTAACCTGGATATTAACGTTTTGCGAAGGGCCTATTTAAGGTCCCCTGAGTGCTTTTTTTGTGGGGCATTCGGCTCAAGTAAGGCCCAAAGTCAGTTAGCCATTGGGTTCCAAAACATTAGGGCCTTAAAAGGAGTCTTTTACCTTTTCTATTTCTCATCTATAAAGCGTGACCCATGAATAAAAGGCATAGAATAAAATCCGGCATAGCTGCTGCCCTGCAGGGCTCCCGTAGGAGACCTAACCCAACCATGCAATACCATTAACCATTGTGTAAACTGCCTCAACTAGTCAATCAAAAAAAAAAAAAAAAAAAAAAGTTATATCAAAAGAGTCTGTAGCTAGCCCATAAACCATCAGAGGACAATCAACATCATTGGCAGGTGCTAATAAAGTAACTGTAGCTCAATTGAAAGGTGCTCATTGTCAACAAAGACAGAAAAAAGAGAGAGACCCAGATGCACTTTACCTTCCTGGGACTGAAAAATGGAAGTGGAATAACAACTCCAGGTACAAATGTGTACTATGGATAACTTTCTCCACATCAAGGACGACTCCGAAGACTCCCAATATCATTTGGAATTTAGAAATCTTAATAAAAGCCCCCCTGACCAGGCATTTTCAAGAATGAACAGACAGATCAGCATGATTTGTCATGTGGGGCCCACTTGAAAATTATGGGGTTAGAGGCTAAACAGTTATTCAAATCAACCTGGCTGGTGAAGTCTGCGACTTCAGTCAAAACTTATGCCCTTACCCATTTTGATCTAACTGAACTAGTGAAGCTACTGGTTCCAGACAGCTTCGAAAGGATACAAGGTGGAGAGGCCATGGGATCATGACTTCCCTATGATTTGTTTTATTAAAGTAATTGCTGGGTATTCACTTTCCACCTTTTTTTAATTTATTTTGCTATCAAATGAAATATATATATATATATATATATATGTATGGCTAACGGAGGGTTCTCAATCCTTTGGGTTGAACTCTTCCCTCCGGGCTCAGAGAGAAGGCGGGTAAAACCCCTGTGGCCTCTAGGTGGTAGCACAAGTGAACTCAACCTTTGGTTCCTGAAGATGGGAGAACCGGGGGTCGATACTAAAACCTCTAGCTCCGAAAAAGATTATTTGATGCCATTTATGGATTTTCACCTATATTTCCTCAAATTTAACCACTTTAAGAATATATTTATTGGAACTTTTAGGTCAAGTCTCTGTAAGGATTATTATTATTATTATTATTATTATTTTGCTAAATGTGCGAGGTGCTAAATGTGCGAGGCACATTCATTGTCAATATAAAAGCTTTGGTTACGTGGATTTCTTTTTTTGGTTATTTGGCGGTGGAAAATCCATATTTTTGTGGGATATTTTGTAGAGGAGAAGAAACCAAAGTTCACCCTTCCCTCTTTGATTTCATTTTCATTAAAGAAAAACTGAGGTATTACACAAACAAGTTCGGGTTTTCATTCCATGCGAACAAAACAAGCTCTAAAGATGTAAGCGAATCAAATCAACCAATATCTTGAGCAAACTTGTTCTCAATCTTGAGGATTTCAAGTATAACTAAATTGCATTATCATCATTCTTCATCATCATCATCATCATCGTCAATACTGTCAAGAATGTAAAGCAAACAAAGAAATAAAACAAAACATTGGCTTAAACCGCTTGACTGGTCAGGGTATCATTGTCATTAAGAGGGTGATGCTGTTTGGTCCTATACCAAGAGGTAAGGACAAGATGATTTCGTAGAGATTAAAGGTTGATGAAAGTATGTATTCTATAAGGCCTTTCTTTGACAAATTTCATAGAAAAAAGCCCCACCTCAATGGTTCCAGGTATCACATTCTGCAATAGAGATAAATGTTAAAGCTTCAGCTGGTAAGAGTAGTGCCCCATTTAAGTTCCCAATGTAGCAAAAATAAAATAATAATAATAAAGAAGTAACATGAAGATAAAGTAAAATTAACATTCTGGGGTCTCTCTTTTGTAACAATCATACTACAAAGATAGTAGTAGGAAGACAAAAGTATAAAAATAGGCATATGTTTGACACATTCCATAGTCAAACCAAACTGTTTTTTTTTTTGAAAGGGAAATGTCATATTTTCTTCAATTAGAGAAATTATTCAGCAACCATCCCGATCATTCCTTGTATATGCTTGAGATCATTTTCACATGGAAAAGGCCAGGAAGTTCATGGAAAACAAAAGTTCAAATCTTAGTTAAAGAAAATTTATGGCAACCGCATTGCAGAGTTTTATTTTCATTGGAGAGAGAAATTATACCGTACTACCCTTCACATGGAAAATTAAAATCCTCTCTAATAAGGAAAAATCACTTGATACCATATTAAAGACAATACGTTACACCAAACAATGGAATAGTAAGTGGCCAGAAAAAATAGAATAATTTTCCTCTTATCACATAATCCTATAATCTTACAAAGGTACCCTAGGTCTCATAAAAAAAGATATAGCCCTGTGTGCCAAACTTATACTAGAAAGGGCTCGGCTATTATTCAACCATCCCAATCTTTCTTTCCAGATTCATACCAACAAGGACAATAAAACCTGTCACCACTACTTTATTTCTCCTCTACCAAACGACCCATAAAACTCTCCAGTAAAACCTACCGACTTCTAGAAAAGTCCTTTTTCAATAAATTGTTTCCTTGTAAGACAATGAAATGCTAGTCATTCTCATAAATTATTGTGGAGTACGGCAGTGAAATGCTAGTAATTCTCATAATTTCTTGTCAATCCACAAATCCATCCTTCATCCAATCATACATGAAAGTCAATGTTCCATGGGCTGCCTCTGAATGTTTTTAACACAACCAACAAAAAACAGCCCGCTGAAAATTATAGAATCAGAATTTATTTTCAGAGAAAGGGTTCTGAGCACTGCTTGCAGGTATCTGCCACACAATCAATAGTGTATAGTGTCATTTTTTTGGCATGACATTAGTAAATCATGAAGAGGAAAAAAAAACTTCTTCGGAGAGGACAGATTTATACCCTCGCCATGAAAAAAAAGGGCCTCTTGTAGAGATCATCAGCCTTCACATCCTCAATGAATACATTTAAGATAAGGAGTTGGAAATGCACAAAACAAGTCCAAATGCGACAATGCGGGGACCTCACAAATCTCATTAAGTTGGGCAAACAAGTCTTTGTTAACTCCTGTCCCACCTCACAAAAGGCTATTCTACTATTTACTAAAGATAATCTTTGTGCTGTTCAATGCCTATTGCTGCATGTTTCAGATCTGCAAGTGAGCAAGGTGGTGAAGTGGTGGCGGCTAGAACTAAGGGAAAGTGGACCTAAAATGTGATGCGTTGAAATGTTTTAAAACACTTACGCTAAACCTCAATTATAATATATACTATTTTGTTATGCAAAAGATGACCTGAAACACTGAAATTTAGATGATAATACATCTCCAAATAATGCTTAAAAACCAAACTTTCTGAAAGGGGCACCGGTCATTCAACAATCATCCATTAATAAGAGTGAGATGAGAAGTATATGGCACCATAAGGCAACAAGAAAACCACTTCACGCAATATTTGCAACGAAGGGCTATGGCTCAACACTGTTGTTATAACACAATTCTAGTGGGGTACAGAATTCAAAATCCTGGTAAATTTAGAGTTTAAATCTTAGTTAAAAGGGTATGTTATCCTCACCCTTATACAAAAATTCAAACATACCTTAGATGAATGGGAATCCCTCAACCTTAAAAGTCAAAAGTAACAGCCATCATCATCCCTCAATGAGCAGTGGGATGGAGAATGAACATAATCAGCTCAACGTGGATTTTAAACTAGAAGCAGGCAATTTGACTCAATACAAGCATAAATGTGAAACAGAGGGCAAAGGACTAGAGTGATCTTTCCAACCGCTTGATCATCATCATGTGCTACACCTCTATCAGTAGAGTACAATGGCAGTTGTCGAGAACAGCATCAATGTGTTACAATGCAACCTCTAAATTGTAAATTGCTTGGATTCAGATTACAGCCAGAAGCTGTTGGAAATTCAAACTATTATTAAACCAAAATATCCCCACCAATATTTGCAACTGAGGGCTGTAGCTCCACTGTTGTTATTAACACGATTCTAGTGGAGAGAGACATCAAAATTCAGGTAAATCTAGACTTCAAGTCTCAGTTAAGGGCGATAATTCATCCTCGCCCTTATACAGAAAGTCAAAAGTATCTTGGATGAAAGGGAACCCCTTAACCTTTAAAAAAATAAAAAAGAAAAGAAAAAAAAAAAAAAAAAAACTTGTCACACATACACAATGATTAGTAACTGATCAAGATAATGTACATGAACATAATTAAACTAGATAAATATTATCATTAATTTCAAATGATGACTTAAAACTAATCACAGCATGAAATGCAGCCAAACCAAGAGCAGCAAAAAAGTGAAAGCAAGGCCCAACAAAATGAAAGGAACATGTGATAAAAACAAATGGCAATGTGATCTGAAAGTTCTATATGAAAATTTTAATTAACAGATGAAGGAATGTAAAGGACAGTTTTGCATCAAACAATTCCATTAATGACCATTATGGGTATCCAAACCAAATTAGTATAGCAGACATTGAGCTGGTGACGCAGATACTACAATCAACCTCTTTTACAGTTATTATCCCCACTGGCGAATCGCCAATGATTACAGAGTCAACGAAACCATTAAATGCCATCCATAAATACGCTTCCTTGGCTGCCAAACTGAATTCCATAAACTTTTATCTTGTTTTTTTCTCCATCCTGCCGATCCGCTCTTGATACAACTCCATCCAAAGATTCAAAATCCACATAAGACTGGCAAGAATAGCAAACGCAACTACGACGATCCAAGAAAGGTAAATCCATCTAGGAATTATGTCATCCGCAACTCCACTCAGATAATATACCCCCATCTTATAGACAAAGAGGGGTCCCAAAAAACCCCTAACAATTGTATATAGAACATAAAAGGGCAGATAAAAGAAGTTATACACTTTCGCTGCAGTAGGGCTGTCGGCTCTCCGGGTGTTGGCAAGTGTCCACATGTTCTGACAAAAACTGGTGACCTCGGCGAGGACAAGGAGGACAAGGAGTGCAAAGGCACCATGAGAAACAAGGTATCGGCATGTGAAGAACACAAACAGTGTGGCAAGATGGTGTCCTATGAAAAGAAGATCATTGGGAAAGAAGACAATGTAATGAAGGAGATCGACCAAGAAGTATGACATGCTGAAATCGAGAATGAGGTTCTGGTTATTGGTATTATGAGACCCAAAGCCAGGGTCAGACTGGAAGTCGACAGTTATAATATCACGGAACAAAGAGAATAGGTTCTGAAAATATGCAGTAGGAGAAACAAAGCCGGGCTGAGAATGGGGGTCAATGGCAAAGGTTGCCATTATTGCAGCAGGAGTACCATGTAACAATGAGATGAAGCAACTAGAAGCTTCAGGACGGTGCTTGAGCTTCCATTGGCTAAAAACAATGAAGTAACCAAAAAGATACATGGCAATGAACGCGGGGAAGAAGATGGGAATGTATGACCCAGCAGAAATCGAAGGTTCCATCAAAACCCGATTACAGAAAGACCGAATTTCCAATTCTGGGTAGTGCGAATAGCTATTAGTTCTGCTTTTGTGTAATTTCTAGAATTTCAAATTTGAATTGATTTCCTGCTGCCGTAATAGGAGAGCATATAAAGAAAGACAAACTTCATATCCAGTAAAGCCTCTGAATGAAGAAGCTACGGCATTCTAAACAGAAAAAATCAGATATATATTCACTCAAGCTAGGAAACTTCAAACTCTGGGTCTTCTTCGGTTTCTAAAATAGATCACGGGGCAATTGAATGAGAGCTTTTGAGCTTCAAATTCTAGGGTTTCTCAGGATAGACAAAGCTAGGATTTTTAATCATAAATAAATTGATCTCACAAGCGACAAAAAAAAAAGACCTTGAACAGTTCAGAATTCCCAAAAACCGCAGGCACCAGCTTCAAAGCTCAGAATCCAAAACACAAAGCCTTCTTCTTTGCAATGCCCGAAAATAGGGTTCCTAAAGAGAGGGAAAAAGAAAGAATTGTAAAAAATTATGTCAGACGACTAAACAAAAAGAAGAAGAAGAAAAGAGAGGACCTAAACTGCAGCAATTGAGAGCTAAAAAGTGACAAAATCCAGAAAAAAATCGATCTTTTGCAAGAATTCCAAACACGATGGCTTTCACTCATCAAACCCATATCAGAAAAGCAACAAGACAGCCAAATCCACCATATTTAACAACATGAAACCTTAAAAAAAAAAAATCCAAAACGCGAATTTTCGTTTCAGAATAGGAAAGAAATCTTGGGTTTTCAACAAGCAACAGGAAAACCAAAAAAGCACAATCTTTCAGCTTGCTCAATACTTCAAAACGTAGATTAAAAGAAAAACACATAATTTTCCTCAGAGAACCTAAATCTTTGCAGATTAATCGGAATTTTCAATCACGAATGCAAAACTAGATATAGAAGTTCTACACACAGCTCAAGCATCACAATGCCAAAACTGGGGTGATGGTTTTGCACGAGAAAAAGAGAAAATCAGTTGCAGACCATACTAAACCCACATCCAACATCATAAAGAGATAGATAGTGATAGAGATAGTGAGAGAGAGAGAGAGAGAATTAGAGCTAGGATTAGGGTTTATACCTGTTTACTGGATGCGAGATGCACTGGCTAGATTTGGGTTTTGCAGACGAAGAAGACGAGAGAGAGACGTTGAGAATTTGGAGAAACCAAGAGGAGGAGGAAGAGGAGTTTTTGCTGTTGCGTTATAGGACTTGGCGAGTCGTGTTGGTGATATGGACTCGTTTGAGTGGGCTGCGGCATCTATATCTCTAATAAATGCACACCTACGCTGCAGGAGCACACTTCCAATCAACATTCCTCTACCAAGCCCTAGGTGTGGGACCCACCCAAATTGCTAGGCAAGTAGGCATGGACATGGTGAGGACCATGGGGCTACGGAAGGGAAGGAGGTCCGTTGTGGGTTGGAACAAAAATGTTAAGGGCTTGTTTGTGTAATTCCGTCGGAAGGAAATCGAGTTTTTTTTCTACGCAGAAATAAATGTTTAGGTGGAGGAGTTGAACATGGGTATCGTATTTTGGTGAAAAGAATTTAAGTAGAGAATTTAGGCGAAGAGTTTTTGTTGCATTGAATAACTAAAAATGAAAACTTATGGGAAAAAAAACTTCCACTTTTGCGGAAAATACATTGCACAACTATGACCTCCAAGTTCAAAGATGAGTTTTAACTTGGGACATGCAAGCAAGTACAATTGTAAATTATCATTTTAGAATTATGGGTTATTCACTCTAAGCCTATTTTAACGAGCTTTTTGTAGACAATTCACTTGTAGATCAAATTGTGAGGCATCTCTCTAATAACAAAAACAATGAGGATTGATTTCTGGGTTTCCTGAATATGACGAATTTTATTTACCAACTAAAGCAAACAAGCCTAAGGTAGAATCTTAATATCAGGATCCGTACTCTAAACTAATAAAGCCATTAGTTTTAGTCCATTTGATGTCTCGGGGGAGAGAGAGGTAAGTTCCGTGGAGAGTTCTTAAGGGTAAAAATTGTAGTTGGATTTGTCTCAAGTTGTAGATCAATTAGTTGATGGTGTGTGTTCGAGTCTCCAATGTAGTAAAACGTTGTAGTTGGATTAGTCAAGTCTTCTGCGGTTAAGACACATGAAACAACTTAGGATTGTATCCATCAAAATCGTTGAAGTGATAGGCTTACCACATATGGTTGGTGCAATTAAAAGATAGAATGGGTCGCTAATTTGTTGCCTTGATACATGGAAACAAGAAGTTTGGATGATAGAAAATTCGCTTGATGTAACAGCGCTTCATCATAAAATTTATACCCCATTCTCTATAGGGCTTTATCTTTTCGGAAACCAACAATTATATACAAGGAGATGACATCCCCATGCAATTTGACCGGATAAGACGAATCCCCATATACACGCACGACCCTAAATACACATTCACTAGATAAATCTAAGGGGTGTTGAACACAGGATATGCAGAAAAAGTTCATTCACTAGTTGTAATTTAGCTATTATCATCATCAAAGTTTTATTCATCAATTTGTCAGCATCCTATTTATTAGTTAGGTTGAAAATATTCATCCATGCCCAAGATTCAAATCTCTTTGAATGATATTTGCGGTCACACAAACAGCCCCTTTGATTTTGTGACCAGCATAAAGTTTGATGATCCAATGGTTGATAGCCTTTTTTTTTTAACAGATTGGGTTTTCTTCCATTCTCTCTTGAATGTATGCTCCCGAGGTTTACTTTACCTGGATTATTAGCTTTCCTACATGGTACGTGTGTCCCGTACACGCAAACGAGGAAAGAAGATTCGGATTCCCAAAGAGTATTTTTTTCCTCGTTCCATGAGATGTTTTAGCAAGGCAAGTTTCTACTGTCACCCACTTTACCCAAAATCCTTCCTTCTATTTTAATAGAAATGGTCCACCAATCATCAATCCTAGCCCTTCAAACACCCCTAAAACTCTTGATTTAACATCGACCCATAGAAGGAAAAAATTAATTCATATTTATTTCAAGTGGTCTTGCATTAGGTCCATGAATAGAAGTATTATAATGATCTCCAAATCAACAATATCATCTTTATTGGAGAAGTGGGGAATTATTATATATTGATGAAGAGGGAGAGTTGAAGATTTTCGATGCTCAATTGAATGCCATTTGCATTCAATTTGATTCTCCATGCTCAATTTTGACTTCATCTCAATTTTGGGTGTCACAGGTCCATTTTGAAGAAAGTCTTCATTACTATCTCATTTTTGTTGTTTTGTCATGAAGAGCCCACTTCTTCATTAGTATCTCATGGAGATATTATTGGTAGCTGCCATTACCAACTTTCTCCTACAATTGACACCACCCCCCTCTCTCTCTATATATAAATATATCTTCACAACTTTTCTCTCAGGCAATGAGGTCAAACTTCACAACTATACACCCATGTTCTTTCTTCTGGGTAACTCCAGTTGAAGTCATTGGATCACTGACTAAGTACGCGCATAGGAGGGGTTGGTTGGTGACGCTATATGAGCTAGGAATATTAGTAGGAATATTCTTTTATTGGTGTGGTTATCTTTTATGGTAATATTTCCTTTTTGGGTAGGAGTCTAGTTTAGCATGGATGCTTAGAATTTCATCTTTTTTTATTGACGAGTGTAATAGAGTTGAGTAGAATGCAATAAACATAGTTTTACTTATGTTCTCAATTTCTCTCTTCCCTTCTCCCTCAACAACTCCCTCTTTACCTCTTTAATTACTTGTCTAATTACTATTCTTGCTCAAACTCTTGTATATTGTACTACTATCATTTTGTGTTATTATCATCTCTATAATTTTGCATTAACTTCTTTATTTTTATCAAGATTACCATGATGTTCAATGGTCCATTGATTTGATCATGACATATACTAGCAAAACGCCCCTGTGCTTATCACGGGCATTAAAAGTCATGCAGAGAATAACATTTAATTTTATGACATAAATAAAAAAAATTATTTTAATTTCATATATTTATATTTTATAAAATCTAAAATAGAAGTGTTAATTTCTCACACAAATTTATAGGTTTCTTAAAAGTTACACAATTAAAATTTAAAATTATTAATAAATATAAAAATTTTAAAATCTTTATTAGGAACATGAATTATGAAACATTGAGGCGGGTAAAATTATAAGAAATTTAAAAATATGAGATTTTCCAATTAGAGACAAGTTTGGTAGTGGAGAAAATAATATATCTATTTCCATTATCACATATAGGCGCTGTGAATAATGATCTATGTCGGAAAATGAAATTAAGATTCATAAAAGGAAACTATGATCATAAAAAAGGAGTTAAAAATATGCAAATACCTTAGTTTCTTGTAGAGAAGAGAAGACCCAATGAGACTTGCGGCCATTCACATGGACAAAAGAAAAAATATGCCACATAGAAAAGAGGCTTGTTGTGAGAAGATTCTGTATGGAGAAAGTTACAACTCATTTTCTCAATTACTCATTTCAGTTACAGAAAAAAGGGCTCCATATATGCCAATTTCAGTTACAAATCTCCATAATAGTTTTAAGAGTTAATAACAGGCTCAGGTGAAAATTAAGAGGAATTTAAGGAGGTATTAAAGAGGGTCAAATTGGTATCAAAATGGTCAAAATAAAATTGAAATGTAGCGGCTGATTTGGAATGAGTATGCTTCATTATATATAATTGCAACCTCGTCGTTGAACTATTGCAAGCAGGTCATCCAGTGCCTCTGATTTTAGGTTTGTAATCCAATTTTCCATCTCCCTCTTTATTTCTTTTTTGTTTGTTTTTTGTTTTAGGGTGCAGTATTGTTGAGTTCCATTCAGTACTCTCTCTGTCTCTGTCTCTCTTTCTGAACAGCAATATAGGCTTGTCTTTGCAGTTGGAGTGCATTTTCTAATTTATACTCAATAAGCCCTGATCAATTCTGGTTTGTTATAAGTATTTAGTAAAGGAAACCATCTCATCACTAATGAAGTTGAACAATTTTATTCCATCTCTGATAAATACAAGGGCTATGTTTTTTACAATGTTTGCTACACATATGGCTGGAAGACTTGCCAGTGCTAAGCATGAGCTATTATGCTAGTCACTTGGGTCAAGATACATAACATGCTTAAGGTTTAGCTTACTTCTAGTCAGTTGGGTTGATTTCTGCATATCAACAGCCTAATTTGGATCTAATACCACTTTATTGCCTTTTGTGATCAAAACATGTCCAATCATCAATACCAGGATCTAGGCTTATAATATACAGAAATTGTAACCCTTCAAAAAATCTTAACCCTTTTAATTAGAGGACTTTTTTGAGGATAAAATAGATGGTTAATAAAAAGTTTATAAAAAACCCATTGGGTATTGACAATCCATTTTTCATTTCATCTGTCATGGACATAATGCCGACAATTTGATTTATTTTACCATTTGACTTCCTTGGTCCATTTACTGCGAGAAACAAACAGCTCTTTAATTTGGATTTGCAAGAAGAAAAAATGGAATAATCTTAGAAGCCAACAAAATTTCTGATTAGGAAAACAGAGTCAATATTCACTTTGTTACATGTGTAATCAACCTCTAGTGTATATCCAAATGCAGCACTCAAAAAATAGAATAAGAATATAAATGAACATGCCATTTAAAATACTAGCTATTTCAGGAGTTTGTCGAACATACTCAAACAGACAGCTAACAGAGCTACACATATACAAGCAGAAATGGAATTCAAATGCAAAGATCTAAAAGGCAGTTGCAGACATCTGTTAAGAGAACCTTATCCTCTTAGACTCATTAATTACCAGAAACACAGCATGTTTCACCACTTCCAATCAGTTTTATCAAGCCATTGATAGCACTGAAGGCTTGTAGGCCCGATTTGATGGCTGCATAGGGACCGGTTCTTCCACAGCCAAATCTTGTGCACCAAAGCAGAAATACTGATTCATCATCCGAATATTGGCGGAGCTTGTTTTCGGAGAGGCACTGTTGGATCCTTCATCGCCAGATGATTTAGAGAAAGATGGACCACTGGCCTCATTATCTGAAAGCACAGCACCCTTTTGTTTATCCAACATTGTAGGTGAAGACAATGGAGATCTTGAGCGCGAAGTTGAAGCCGAGTTGGAAGGGAATGCCAAATGAGGCATGGCTTGGAGCACGCCATGCATCAAACCTTGAGAAAATTTCTTCTTGGTTGATGGACTAGGCAGAGAAGTCCGCACCGAAAGAGTCCGCCTGTTGTTAGGAAGTGCTGATGGCTTGGAGAATCGCTGCCTCAGAGGAGTTGGGGTGTTCTCCAAATCGTTTGATTTCTTATAGGAGTCCACCGAATCATCATCTCCCGACATCTTACACAAATCCACAGAATTGCAATTGGTTTTCTTCTCTTTCCTTCCAGGCCATCGAAGTAGCATTTTAAGGCGTTTTGCAGCAGAATTAACAGACATTGGCCTCTTATTCCCTGAAGAACCACAACTTGCATTGGCAGACTCTATGGGGCTGATTTCGCTCTTGCTAGTACTTGAGCATGAACTCAGCCTTCTACTGCCTCTATCACCACTTGCATCTGATGCATTGTCAAAACCCGCATGTAAGAAGATCTCGGCATCAGAGATTTTGAAAGAAGTTCCTGGGCTGCCGCCAACACCTTGCATCTTTAGGTGAGAGGCTATAGCACTTCTTGCCATGTAATTACGTGAGTTCGAGATCCCCCCAGCAGAAATCAGCTGCTTTATCAGTATTTCCGATGATGCTGATCGTGGGTGTTGGCGGAGGATATCTAATGGTGTCATGCCATTGATGTCGCGGATATTTAGCTCTATAGAAGGCACAGACATAAGGAGCTCAACAAGATTGGAGTGGATGTTTCCAATGACAGCCATATGAAGTGCTGTTCTTCCATCGTTGTTTTTCATATTAATGATCTCTTGCAAATTTACAACTTGTCCATTAACCAACTGGTTCATGAGCTCGATTTGTCGATCCACCCTTCGGAAACCAGGAGTTCGGAAACCGGCAATCACCATGTGGAGAAAAGTGTCTCCGGAATTGTTTGTAAGCAATATTGATGAAGGGGATGCATGAATTAGAGCTTCCACGACGGATAGATGGCCTCTGTAAGCTGCAACATGTAATGCTGTGTTGCCTTGATTATCTATGGAGGTGATGATATCAAATGAACTCACAAGATCCTTAACTATCTGCATGATTAGATCGGAATCTAAGATTATGAATGTCGATAGACTACTGAGACTGCATTTTCTTATGTTTGACAGGAAGAAACCACTAAATTCTTGATTGAAATAGCAATGGTACAGGGGGTGTGACTTCTCACAATTTGAAACTTAGGCCTCCTTAAGGAACAATTTGTGTTCTAAAGTCAATGAAAATCACAACATATGCTGGATATGCAGGGTGTGTTTGATAATGCAATTAGCTGTGCAGTATAAGCTTTCTGTGATCAATATCAGCGTACTTTCTTAGGTACAATGAGATGCCATCCATGACAACCACAGATTCGCTAAATTATTGGATGCTGCTTCTTTTCTGTTGCTTCTGTTGTTGAAGAGACAACAATGATGGCGACAATGGCAGCAACAATGTTGATGATTGTGATGCCATTAGGACGTACTATGAGTAAACATGCTGTAAGTGCGTTGATTTTTTGGATATAAACATGAAAAACGTGTCTGGCCTGAAATCCAACCGTTCAGAATAATCATAGATGTCCATCTAACGATGATTTGGGATACATCAAAGTATCAAACATAAGGTAACCCATATAAATAGATTTAAGTCAATATGATGGAAGCCTTATCCCAATTTAGGATCCATTTGTTGAGTTTCCACTTCTCCATTCAGATCTCAGTAAGTTTATGTTCTCAATCAACCCACAATCTAACATGTCACCTCTAATTTATTCATTCCACATCCTTATCAGCCTTCCTATCCACCCCGATCCTACATAAAGATTGTTCCCCTTCTCTTGACTGATACCTCTACACTATGTTTAAGGCAAGCCTCGAACAATATAAATGAAGCAGGGTCTGGATCTTGATTGTTCCAAACTCACATAACTAGAAATCAACACCCTTAATGCATACATCCTTGGCCTAGCTCTGTTATGTTCATAATGCATAATCTGCAATTTACTTCGTCGAAGTAGCTATAACTTTGACTTGACTAGTCAAGAAAAATCTGATTATCTATTACTTGCGCTTCACTAAGGAAAAATTATAGGACTCCAAAGGCAAAAGGCATGGGATTGAACCATTAATGCCAGGAAGAAAAGAACTTCTAGAAACATAAGCTCTCTATTTCTAAATTTAGATTTTTCATTTGCACTAGATTACACCAATTGATTTACAGGAGTAACCTGAAGTTTGAGGCAACCTCTAGAAGTAGGTATTGTTTTATTAGATTTATATATGAAAGAGTGAAATTTTTTGAGTACATAAACATGATCTTGTAGAACATTCGCTGTTGGGTCCTTCCCTGCTGTTCAATGCATGGAAAAAGTTTATAAAAGAGCCCTCTTGATATTGAAGATAAACAGATTTTCACCAAAAGAAACTCAAAAGGCCATGCAAAGATCACTGGTCGTTAACAGAGGGTCTTAAAAGAAAAAAAAATAATAATAGCAATTTTGCCGAAATCCTTTCTTTGCTCAGAAATGAGTCAATGTAACTGATCTACAACTAAAGGTGGAATTATGTGCAGTATTTTTGTTTTATTACATCTATAGATCTTAGAAAAACTCCATACTCTTATATCCTTAAAGCAAACCCCATCATGGGCTAGAGATTTTCTCTGTTTGTGCAATGGAAGTTCAAACGATGATAGTACATTGATTTTATGCCTGTTTAACTTTCCAAGAAAAGAAATGGACATGGATTCCAAGGATTTTCATGTATTTTACACCATGTAGCAAGCAGCCCAGTAGTAAGAAAAGTTTAGATCTTTATACAAGCAATTACAAAATTGAATTGAATTTCGAAATCTCGCTCATGATGTTTCAATTGAATTTTGAATGGGACGTGGCTTGACCAAGGTAACAACTCAAGCATCATGGTGTTTCCCTTCTGAACAGAGAACAAGGGAAAATTACACATAAAGCACCAACTTCAATACAATAAAGACCTGATATGAATTCTAGGTATTTATTGCATGAATTTATGGATACATTTATACAAAATGAACAACCATTAAAGATATATACAGAAGGGAGTGAAAAAGAAAGAAGTACATATATATATATATATATGTATATACTTTACTTCTTAATTGGAGCCTAGTTTTTTTTTTCTGAGAAGCAATCACAAAAGAAAAAAAGCCCTGGGGATTTCCTTTTTTCTCTTTCCATGCTTTCCTTTTTGCAAGTAAGAACCTTCATTGCCCTCTCTCTCTCTCTCTCTCTCTCTCTCTCTCTCACACACACACACACACACACACACAACACATACTAATAAAGAATCCTGCAGGATGCAACAAATCTAAAGGTGCAAAGAAAGTATGCATTTTAAGTATAATTCTAGTAACTAGGATATATATTCAATGAAATCTTCTCTACTCTTATGTTTTTGAGAGCTAAAGTTTCCTAAAATAATTTGATTCATTAGGATTTTTACATGTGTGTGCGCTCGAAAGTGTGTGTGAAATATGATGCTTAATATATAATAACTATAACACCAATAAATGGGAATCTGAAAGAAAAAGAATTAAAAAACAGGAATTCCTAACAAACTGCACGTGAAATATGAAGCTCAATGTATAATAACTATAACAAGGAAGCTCAAAGAAACAGAATTAGAAAACGGGAATTCCTAACAACCAAATGAATGCTAAATGTTTCAAAATGCATTTGGGGTAAAAATCTCACCTCCAACTGCCCTCTGCCAGCAGCAGCATGCAAGACAGTAGAGCCTTGAGCATCTTTATAATCCATAACATCAGAGCATTCTGCCAAAAGCTCCTTCAAGATCTCCAAATTCCCACCTCTAGCAGCAGCATGAGCAGCCCTGTTCATCATCTCCCACTTGAAAACTGAGGGAATACCATCCTTTTGCTCCCCCAACTCTCCCCCACCGCGCAAAGCACACCGCGGCCAGACCGCATAATCGAAAAGAAGCCTGAAAACTTCTGAATTCTTGCTCCTGGCAGCAGCATAGAATATATCTGTGACACCATACTCTCCTTCTCCAAAAACAAGAAGTGGGTCTCTTACCAGCAACTCCTGAATGAATTCTACATCCCCAGCTGAGGCAGCAGTGTAAAGAAGCCACCCGCCATATCCAGCGCGGATAAGAGAATTCTTCCCTTTCTTGGTTTGGCATTCATTGAGGAGGTTCTGGGCGACAATTGAGCGGCACTTGGCGACATCGGCGAATTGTGCGTCGTCGTCCCAGACGACCTCAAGGCGGCGGATGCGGCGGAGGGAGGTGAGCTTGATTAGGAGGTTGGTGTCTATCCGGAGGAGCTCACGGACAAGGTCAAAGTGGCCATTGGCGGCGGCCCAGTCGATAGGGGATGCATACCACCACTGGTTTCCTGTACTCTCCCACCGGAGAGGGAAGATGGAAGGTGGCATTTGAAATCAATAGAGAGTTAAAGAACACAGAGAGAAGCTAATAGCAGTGCAATTGAGAGAGAGTTAAGCAAGACCCATTGGAGCTAACAGCAAGATAACACACAAAAAACCAGAAGTCAAGAGAAAAAAGCAAGAAGAATAGTAGGAAGTAGACAAAACTCTGTAGAAGAATGAGAAGGGAAAGTTGCAAAGAAATTAAGGCCTTAGAAGGCAAAACAAGCAAGACCCAGTTGAGTTCAAAGCAAGAAGCTCAAGAGAAACAAAGTGACAGGAGACTTATTTAAGATAAGAGATGGAGGCATAGCAACATCATCTACTTTAGGTGGGATTGAGTAATGACCATAAACACCATAAGCACCCTCAAACTTAAAAATTAAAACAGTATAGTATACACAAGAAACTATGATTATAATTAAGAAGAACAGATGAACTGCATAAGTACTTGGCCAAATAGAGAGAACCCATTACAGCTGGGACCAAGGACATTAGTATAAAACTGTACCCACAGCAGGGTTGAGTAAAAAAGGACAACTTGAAGTGTATTTAGAAGTAATAATTGTTGTGGCAAGGAGAATGTCAGAAAAAACAGAGAAGAAAATATTGGAAAATAAATAAATAAATAAAAGAAAAGATGGGATTCCCTTGGTCTGTGAAATTGAATGAAAATGTGTAGATAATGATGATGGATATTTATGAGAGATTTTACTAAAAGGGTTGGGAGTCATTCAGAGAGAGGTCAGCATCAGCAGAAGCTGTGGATCTTGATGAATTAGAGGTGGGGAATTTGTGCAGGTCTTGGATTCTCTGTTGCTCAGTGGTCACAAAAAAAGTGGACAGATTTTATTGGGTCTTGACAGTACACTTGACAGCAAAGCTGGGTAGTGTTACAGTGGAGATACTTGCAAGGAAGACATGTGTTACTGTTACTTCTACACCATGGGTTTCCTAACTTCTACCCCAAGATGAATTGGAAGCTTAACCTTGAACTTTGCAAAATGATCATTCAGTAGCTTCCAGAGACATATTTCTATTAAATATAAACATCATAGATTCACATTGTGTAAATATAAATTTCATGTTACCTTCTAGGTGAGAGTTCACTATTTCCAATGTTTTTCATTTTAGCCAAGGCATAATTTACTTCTATTGAAAATAAAGCATTAGGTAAGGATCTAAACTGGTTGGGGTCTGTTTGGATCCATTGTGTATAAAGACTCAGGTATCTTTTTGAGTGATAGGATCCATCTCCCAACCCAGATCCTCAAAGGTGAGTGTAAATGTTGAGATCTGACCGTCAAACCCAGGGAAGAACTGGGCTTATACCCAAGAAAGAGGACTTAATGGCTGAATTTAGGTCATAAACTAAATGTATGCATATTGGGCTATAGTTTGGTCCAGATCTGGGTCTGTGGGTCCTCATAACCAAATTGGGGTCTGGGTTTCTTTTGGATCCAAAAATAGGTTTCATATCCATTTTTGAACTTGCCAATTCCTTGGTAAACTGTAAGGTATTGTGCCAAAAACTGTGCAATTTCTTGACCAGTCAAATTCTATGCAAATGTAGATCATTTGTGCCCATGATTCAATAATCCATGGAGTTTAAATTGTAGGTCCAATAACACATAATAGATTGGGGAAGATGAAAATATACCAACCAATCTTCCACTGGGACAGTTACACAGCTTGCACAGTTTTAATCAATAGAATGGTTCAGTTTGGACTGAATCATCTATTACAACAACTCCCTTTAGGCTCAGTGGTGCCCTTCAGGTGCAACTTGGGTGGGGCCGAACTCTAACCTACAAGACCCGACCCAACCAAATGTAGAATTCTAGTTGGGCTTGTTCAGGTTGGGTTGGGTTCAGGGCCTGAATCTTGAAACCCACATGAACTTCAGGTCGGATGGAGTTTGGCCTTGATAGCGACGTTCAATCTGGACACCTGACTTACATATAAACATATGTAGATGTGTTATATAAGCATTTTATAAAATTTATATCCTTTGAAAGCCTAACTAGAACCCCAAAACTTGAATGACCTAACCCAACTCAACCCAAACCCCAATATCCGACCTGACCCGACCTGCCTGAATTGCACCTTTATTGTGCTCTATTGCATACTTATATGCCTAATTCCTGTATATGTTCGCTGCAGACACCAGGATTTTCAGAAAAGTGGGCTTGTTCCCACAACAAGGTTGCAAAATTTAGTGCTGGACAGCAGTGTGTTCTGGTTCAGTGGGGCTTCAAAAATACCAACATGGCAAGGACAGAGAAAAAGAAAATTAAGAAAGGGACATGTGAAGTTGGTGAATCACATGACATGGACAAGTCTAAGTAGGTGTGGGAAACCTTGCATGAGGCCTTCTGCTCTGCTGCATTGATGGATTGATAACTCCTTCCTATTACTTTAATGAGCATGATTGTCTATAAGATCATCAACTGACCACTTGTGTCTCAACCATACATCCTGTCTGTCTATAAGAACATCAACTGACCACTTGTGTCTCAACCATACATCCTGTCTGATCAGGACAGATGCCCATTGATGCTAACCATACCATCACTCCCCATTTCACAGCTGAACTAGAAAAGTAGGTTTCACCTTAAAAGAACCATGATTGCTTGACAAGACATACACTGCAGCTTAGTGTATGAACTTCACTTGGATGCCACACACCATTTCCCCCCACATGAGGCTAAAATTGACCACCAACAGTGGTATGCATGTAAGAATGATCTCATAGGTTCTGTTTTTTATGCATGGTTAAAATATCAATATATTAATTGGAAAAATTTCTTCTAGGTAAATATTGTGAAATTATAATGAGATTTTCAAATTATCCTCAACTGGAATGGAATGTGTTTACTGTTTAGACACATGCAAAGGAATTACCCAAGGACATGTTTGTGCAAGAAAAGTATTCTCTATAATTTTGTTTTTTCACCATAGAGAGAAATCCTGCATTCCTTCTCCTTTTAGAGGAAATTAGTATAGAAAATATTTTTCTTCGATTTTCTTGCACACAAGAAAGCACCAAACAATGAGGAAAGGCGAGCTTGCATCAAATAGAGCAACTTTTCTCTTTACAGTAGAGTCTTCTATTACCAAAAAAAAAAAACCTAAGGGCCTATTTATTTGCATTAAAATATATAAAAATTAATTATATATAATTTATACCATAAATAGTTAAAAATAAAGACCATTGGTTAATTTCCGAAAATAAGCATCAGATAATATTTCCTTTAATAAAAGAAAGATGAGAATGATTAATAAGCCATCACCTTAGTTATTCCTTTCATATCTTCTTTCGATTCTATTTCCATAGAAAGGAAATATTATTTGATTATCATTTTTTTAAATTCACCTTTGGTCTTTATTTTTAATCACGAATTGCATAAATCCAATAGATTCAATTCATATGTATTATAATGTAAACAAACAAGTCCTAGAGCATGTTTATTTCATGTAACTGAATTCTTAGGAATTCCGAACTTTTGTATTGCTATAAGTAGTCCGGATTCTCTTAGGTTTTCCCTCACGATGACCGCGGGGGAAAGACATCAGAGGATCCCGATTTTGCCATAAGAGGTTAAAAATGAAGAATCAAAGGTGAATGGTGACCATCAAGTCCCTTCCCCCTTCTTTATTGGAAATTGAAACAAGAAAATATGAAAACTGAATACTCATTCATCACCTTAGTAACTCAAATCCTAGAAACATCCAAATTTGGTATTCTTTACCCCTCACCTCGTATTCTTCACCTCTCACTTTTTTACTCATGACTTGATCATGGATTCCTGTCTATTCTATTCCCATAAATTCTAAGCAGATAAATAGATTTTAAAGGCCGCAATTATACACCAAATTTGGTGTATACTCTTAAAACATGATCATGATTCATGCCATCTACAAAAAAAAAAAAAAAAAAAAAAGGAAAGCTCTATCTCACATCACATGCTCTGTTCTTGAGGTGGGTGAAATTGGATTAAAATCTTTTGACAGCAATGTATCAAGCCATGACCCCTACCCAGTGGAGCACATGGGTGGTTTCATTATAATTACCACAACATCAGTGCCATTCCTATAACATCTTTCATAACCTCTATAAAGAAAACAAACATCTGTGATCTGTACTATATATCTTCTTAAATAAACACAGATGAGCCAGAAACCCAACTACACACATAGATGTCTGTGTTGATACAGTAACCTCGTGATTTCAGCCACTATAGGTTAGTGTTGCTGTATTGGATCACGAGCTTACTGCTTGAAAAAGCTCTGATTTGTTTAGATAATTCTCTCTCCTATGAGATCTTATTACTGTTTAAATGCAGCCCCACTATATGGGGCCCACCTAGAAGTATGCCAATCATCGGGGGTTGAACGGTTGGATACTCCTCATTCTTGATTAGAGTTGCGAGGAAAAAACTTAGCCCCATCAGATATTCCTTGCCTCCTGTTCATCAATGACTTGAGATTTTAACAGTTTATGAATACATTTCTTTTTATGCTCGATCCAATGGTGAGCACAAGCTGGATGAGGGAATTGGTAATAGTGTCAGTTCATAAAGGGAGTAGTGAGTGTGAGATAGACAAACTGGTTAAAGGTGCATCCAAGTGGAGCCCACCGATATACAGTCCGCTCCCAGGTGAATATTTCTAATATTTCTTTTGCAGTATTGGATTGTGGTAAATTAAATTTGGAAGAAAATAAAAATTGTTGGGACCAAAGAATCCCAATGTTTTTGGGAATTTTTTTTTTCCACTTTGTAGCTGGAATCATTGTTGTTAAATGAGAAATGAATTAAGAGAAATGGATAATTAAAAATGATCCACCACTAAGCATTAATGAAGTTCTAATTATTAAAAACATAGAGAATTACATATAACCAAGCAGATTTTTCAACAGTTACAAATGACCCCTGCATACTTGTACAAATAACCACCTCATTTCAACTTTGAAATCTCAGTCAACCACCTTGACCACCAGTCAATGACAGGTTTTTGACCGATCAGCGAGATACACTATATTTTTTCCTTGAAAGGATTAATTTTTTTTACGTCTAGCTTCATTAGAATTAAATTCAGGGTGACAATGCAAAAGGATTATTAAAACTAACTCAACTCAATCAGGGTTAACACCCTCATTTTGATTTAGATTAGGCAGAGTCAAACGAATAAGATCCGTCGGTTAATGTAAACTTTCCTGAAAAATATTATAAGGCTGCTTAGTTTCAATGAATTAAAAAAGATAATTAGGATTTTTTTTTAATTTTAGAGTTAATGCTGGATTATACTCCATTTACAGTGACACCAACAATCCAAATGGGTAAACTTGTTTATTCTAAATTTTGAGCCATGTTCTTTACCACCCTGTTGAGGAGTGGGCTCCACCTAAGGGGGAGTATTGAAAAGTATTTATGCAGCTTATATTAACGTCTTGAGACTTTGGTATAGATGGATAGTTAAAGAAATTTAAAATTGTATCAGTGCTAACCGAACGAGAGTTCGAATCCCAGGAGAGCTTCAAGGTTTTGAAATGAATTTAAGACAACCTTACAACCTTTTTGCTTGACCTCAACATGAATGTCAACTTTCCTATCGAAATGCAATTCAAGTTCAGTCTGATTGACTTGGTTCAGATTTTTTGAGGCAAGTACAGAACTTAGAAAATGTATATGCTCGGTTTAGAGAAAAGCAGGGAATTTTTTTGTCAAGAGTTACTTGTAAAACAGCATTCCAGCTGATGCTATTTATCCAAAATGCACATTGGAGACCATAAGCCAATAGGCATCCATTTCACTGAACTGTTCAAACTGAATTGTAATCTGGGGTGCATCCAAACACAACATTAAAAACTGGAATTGTGCTTTTCAAGGAATCTAAAGTGAACACAAAAGGTATTGGTACTAGACCCCCACTCTATGGGCTGGAAAAGGGTCAGTCATGTGAGATGTCAGCTTAGTAGAGCCCTCATTGCTGCACTAAAAAATTGCAGTTGGAGGGAAGTATGTCCAATCATAATTCAGGAAATGTCCATTTCTCCACAAAAACACTTTTCCTTGCTCTCACTTTTTTCTTTCACCCTTTTCCCCACTTCAATATGTGACCACTCTTCCACATGCATGCATCTGGTACAAACAAGGCCATATAAACTACAATATCAGAGAGTCCTTATCCACTATTATACACTGAGATTTGGTGTATCTAAGTTCTATCCATATCCCAAACCTCAGGTGATCCAAATTCTTAGAAAAATGGTTTCAATGATTCTGGATCTGTTGAGGTCAACGTCCACCCTCGCTCTTGAGCTGTCATAATTGTGGTCGAACCCTCGCCCTCACGATAAAACCATTGTCTCGTTTCCTATCACCAATTGGTTTTTGGATAAGTGGTAGTTCAATGGGGTGTAAGATCCTACAAGTGATATCAGAACCTGGTAGGTCGGATGTTCGAGTCACGGGATTCGCGTTTTGCGAGTTGCACAACAGGAGTCGCGGCGGGTGTGCCGTTGAGGGAGGGATTGTTAAGTTCAACGTCCACCCTTGCTCATGAGCGGTCATAATTGTGGTCGAACTCTCACCCTCACCATAAAACCATTGTTGTGCCGTTTCCTATCACCAATTGGTTTTGGGATAAGTGGTAGTTGAATGAGGTGTAAGATCCTACAGGATACTTTGATGCTTGGCATTGGAAAAATGTGACACCAATAAGTCTCTAAGAAGAAGAATTGAGTATGGATTCTTATAAGGTCAGGCATATGGGAAGCTCATGAAGCTCCTCTGTGACACCCATTCATCAAAAATCTAAATTACCTAAAATAAATGACTCCTCTTGAATGGACCCTCATAAAAAGAATAAATTAATTAAACTCTAGTAGGAGTCAGGCTCGTAGTTAATATTGATGACTTATAGAACACGTGAATTTTCTATAATATTTTATTCATGTGTTCTATATATAATCAATCTGATGGAGGTTCCAATTCTTATCGGAGTAAAATTCGGCCCAGTCATATATAAGAGGAGGGCATCTATTTTCTGTTATTTAGATTTTTAATAAGTGGTCTTCATTAAGAAGATTGATGAGTCACAACATTTAGTTGATGTTTCTTCTCCTTATTGGCACATAATTTTCTGCCAACCGTTCTAAGGCGCCCTCCTTGATTTATGCTAATGAGGCTGCTTAAAAGCTTTTCATGTGAATTAAAGTTAGGCCAAATATCAATACAATCTGATGATACTCTAATCACAACTCAAATGATTATTACTTTGGATTGATTGGATCATCCATGCTTAGATTATCTAAAATTCCCTAAAGAAATTTTCTAGCAAAAGCTTTGTGGTCCACCACTCTACAATGACATTCATTTAGAAATGATTTTATGAGGAAAAGAAAAATCTTGATAGTTCTTCCCAAGTGATTGAACCATCAATACCTGAATTATGCATCATACCTACAATAGACTGGCACCCAAATAGGCCCGGCCCACCTCTTAAAATTGACAACCATGCTCTCATAACTTTTCCTTTGTAATTGATTAGGCCATGGATGTGTCACCAGAAATTTTCCAGCCCACTCCTTTAAAATGACAGCAATGCTCATTATCTAGCAATTATTCCTCATGCATTTGCCCATTACTCTTTTTTTTTTCTTCTTTTTCGATAACGCAGGGTTACTAGTACTTTGGGCCAAAATAATCCCTATGGGCCCACAAGAGAAAGCCGGGTAAAATTCCCCTGTGGCCCCAGTGTGGTAGTGCAATTTCGAACTTACAACCTCCGGGTGCAAACCGTTGTCCTAGACCAACTGAGCTAAACATACAAAATTTACAACAAACTTTATAATTGCTAAAAAAACTCACACAAATTGGTTGGGCTATGATCCGACCCAAAAACATAACCAAATCATGTATAAGATTGGATCAAATAAAGAGAGACCAAAAACTTTTTACAGGAGACTAAGCCCACTTACTTCACTCTACATGATCCGAGGGCTGAGATGCGCACCCAGATCGAAGAAGCAGACAATTGACGGTCAAGATCCCCAAGAGGTTCTTCTTCCCCCTCCAATTTCTCTTTGGTACATTCAATATAGAGATGGAAATAGGAGGGATGATTTGGGCATGCAATCCCTAATTCCTTCTGCAAGGTGAGTCCACTAGGAACCTGTCATACAAGAACAGCCAGTGAAGGCCCACCCACATGACATGCCCATTGGGCCCTCTACAGTTGCCAACAGTTTCCTACCCAACAATTTTGTACCCAAATAACAAAGTGGGAAACATGTTGCAAACCAATATTGTTTATATGAGAAGCCCTATATATAATAGGCTGGACTTGGATAAGAAATGTTCAAAGCCGACTGGCCCAGCCCTATATATGATTTGGATGGTAATGCTTTAAGGTGGGTCGGGTTGACCACAAAGACCATGATGTCAATTCCTACCTGAACATATTCTATTGTGTAATAGTTTTAGGCCCTTGTATTTAACCCATGGCTGCCAACCAGCTGCAGCAAATGTATAGTGCTGCAATACACATACTCAGATCTTATCTAAGTAAATGCCCGGGTCTTATTCAAGTCGCATCTTATGAAATGGGAGAACATCTGAATTTGCATAAAATTCAACGGAATTGAATACATAGATATTCATGGTCAAATCCTCTCCACTACATTAAGGGATTTTTGAAATTTTACCTAAATCACTCTCTCGACTCTCGTAAGATCCAACCCTAATCACGACCTAAACCTAAAGCTCTCCAGATTCTATTCTCACATCATTCCTCAAAGGAAATTAAGGGGAAGACATAAGAATTGGTGAAACCCACTATTGATGCATTGTCATTAATTACTAAGAATAAATATGAAAATTGAGTGGAGGTGGAAGATGTAAGAAAGTTGCGGTACTAGAGTTGACAAAAACCTAACCACATGATGGATAGTTGGGAAAATGGAAGGTGAATTGTCTTTCTTTGTGTTTCTAAATTAAAGGTAAAGGGGTGCGTGCATCAACCAACATTCGGTTTATATCAGATTAAAACATCTCAATATCTCAATAACATGAATAACATGAATCAAAATAGCGTCCGTTATGCCAATGGCCTAACAAATATAGCAGCCGCTATGATCCTTCTATGAACCGTGATTGACATTTACTCCGCGTAATTTTTTGAAACATATAATAGAGCTTCTTTCTTCGTTTCCTCTCTTCAAGCAACATTTCTATACAAATTTTTTTTTTACATTCCTATGCACTAAAAAACAGGAGATTTCGCTGAATTAAAGCTAATACAGTCTCTCAAGAGCTATTCTCTCCGTACATCATGTAAACACGCCCTTTAATATTACTAGAGGAATTCTTTTCTAAACTCTCTACAAAAGTGCATAATTAACTTAATTTGCCATTTGATTTTAACTTTAAACTTTATTTAAGTATTACTTTATAAGTCATTTATCTTGTGTTACATACAATTATGCTAAAATACATATGAATTATGAAATTAAAAATACATAATAATTTCTAACTTAAATTAATTAACATGAAAACATGTAAAAAATAGATAAATATTAGTATTTTATAATCACCGACCAATATAGAACCTCTATACATTGAATGAACTTCTATATCCTCCTATCTTCATTACTATAGGAAAAAAAAGCATCAAATTCTATCTAACATTTTTCAATATTATGAGTATTTTAAATATATATTTTTTAAAAGATTTACCACCTTTTTTTATTCACATCACTATAGTATTTTGACCATATGCAGATACGCCTGTAGGTAGTACCGCTATTTTGATCCTTGCTCAAGAAAATATTTCAATTCACTGAGATTTATAGCCACACTCAAATTAATTTGTTGGCGAAAGTGGACAATTTAAAATAAAAAGGTCATTTATTAGCTTGATGTGTCCTCATTTTCGCACAGAAAAAAATGGAAAAAAAAATAAAAAAACCAAACATGAGCTAAGGATAAAAAAGACAACTACTTCAACACAGGAACCAAAACCAAGCAACAATGACCAGATGGACCTGGGATTGTATGGACATCTCTAATCCACCCAAGCAGGCTTGGGTCTAGGACATGCAGTGTCATAAATCAGATTCCAAGGAAGGAGTAGATTATTCAATGTCTTCAATCAAAGGCAAAGCAGCATCCTAACGAACAATAAACTCATTCAACAATCTGAAAAAGGTGATCTCCAAATCATCTATGGCATAAGCGCATCACAAATTAGGACAGGACAGCAATCATGATCATTAATCTGCCTAGTCATCATCCACCGAGCCACATCACATATTCAACTGAATCACTACCCCACTCTAACATGCTAATGCCTTACTCCCCTCTTCCTTCCCATGATGGCATTTGGGGGAGAGAGAAGCGGAGAGAACAGGCCAAATAATCAGGTTGGACATCTACAGGCATTTAGTGCATCTGGCCAGCACAACCCAAAATGGCCCAAATCCATGTTGGGACAGTCCCATCTGCTTATTGATTGAAACATAATGAAGAACAGCTCCTTATCTGAATGGTAAGGAGTATCAGTTCTTACTAATCTGCCCGGGATTCGAACCCCGGGTATGTCAACCTCTTCCCTCATCTCTTGTGCGGGCTGCCTTTCTGTGCGTATGCAAGCCGCCGCCCCCACCCCCCCTCCCCCCCCAAAACAAGGAAAATCAAATAACAAAACTGACTTTTCACTGAAGCAGAACTTAGGATAATAAGGCACATTCATATATTTCAAGATAATATCACCATCTTAAACCATTACGGCTACATTATGCGTCTATCACACACATCAGCTTGGTCCTATGACTGCATCTTTGAACAGAACATATAAAAAGTACATTAAGCTATGCACATCCATAGTAAGGCGATGGAGAGAACCCACTCGACAAGAAGAGTCATTACCCGTCTGGTATTTTATTTACTAAACCGAAAATTTCACAAGCATACGGATCCCCTCTAGCTCGACTGGAGAAATCAAATTGAGTTACAAGCCCCCTAGCAAGTAGATGCCATGTGAAGGATCAGGTCAATGACACGAGAGCTGCAAAAGAAAGAATGCATCAGCAACTGTGCTTATGATTTCAGCTGAAGCACACAAGAAACAGCCAGCAGCACCTTCAAATGCCAATAATTTCTCACCATGAACAAGCTAAACATGCCACAATCAGATTCATTTTTATTATTTAATGGTCCGATTAGAACTATTTCCGAGAGGGAATTCCACGTGAATGTGCTATGTCCAAAAAAGATGGTAGCTACCAGAACATCCTAATCTCAACTCTGAATATCTTGTTAATTATCGGCAGAACCATTTCACTTTGATGGGTCATGTCCAGCAAGATGGTAACCATCCAAGTCATTAAAGTGAGCTACTTGCTCTTTTCTAGTAAATGTTAAGACTGCATCAGATGGTGAACACAGCTTCACATGATAGAATAACCCACCAAATAAATGGTTCTGCTCAACATACATTGAGTAACATGATAGCATAATTCAATTTAGATTTACCTGTAGCCCCACTCGTTGTCGTACCAAGCGACAAGCTTGACAAAGTGGTCATTGAGTGCAATTCCTGCCTTGGCATCAAATATGCTTGACCTGCAGACAACATCAGATGAATAGAACTGAGAACCTATGAGAATGAAAATGAAATACCTTGAATGCCAATACGTGAACCCATGGGGATTCCAGACTCTCTTTGGCAACGGGAAGGTTTTATCGAACACTACATGCAAGAGTATTCCCTGGAATCTGTTTCAGAATTCCATGAGCAACCAAAGATAAGAAATACATTGGAATGGGCATGAATCCATATGGGTTCCAGACTTTTTGTGAGAGGCTGAGAGCAAGGTTCTCTCTCCCACTACAGGCATGAGGAATACATGGAATCCATTTCAGAATCCCACAGCACAACCAAAGGTAAGAATAACTTCAAATGATGGAATTCTAAGAATCCAAAGTGGCCAAGGTAAAACAGTCAAACCACTAAAAGCCTTCTGGGATCTGGTCTTATTTTCTTGGCCACAACCTTGAAGAAGTGGTGGCCCAAGTGGTACCTACTGGCCAAAATAGTGAAGCAACCAAAATGAAATGTACTTCACACCACCTTGAACAGGCACTGATCACCAGTGTGATGCCATCAATTAGCCCCACAAACATATTCTAGGACAATATAACACCATAAAACTTATTCATTAATAGAGGGAAAGGTGGAGATGAATTGGCTTAACAAGCATTCAGGAACTCCAAGCAGGATGGCTCTTGTAAATGAAAATAGAAACTGGTAATCAAAAGAAAATTGCATTGCATGAAATTGATTTCCTAGAAATTCATGGTGAAATGGTTGAGGGTAATGGCGAAGAATATAATGTGGAGATGTAGGTGGGACCCTAGCTTACATCAGATTTGATTTCCTATCGTAATGGCTGGGTATTCAATTTTCACTATAAGGGAGATTATTTGGTGGCCGTCTGTATATCTTTAGAATTGTTTCTTTAATTTTAACCACCTTTAGGATTCCTAGGAGTTCAATTTCATGCAAGTAAATGGGCCCATTATGATAAATTTTTTTGCAAGAGAACTAAACAATGTTCTACAGTGAAGATGACCAATGGCCATTCTGATGCTGCAATGCTACACTTGTGCCACAACCTTGTAAAGATCCTAGTCCAATATTCTTAGAAGATTTCTCATCACAAGTGCTTACGAATGCCCAATCGAGTTGTGTAAACTTTTAACTCAGCTCATTTCCGATCGAGTTGTATAAACTTTTAACTCAGCTTGCTTCGTATATAACACCACATCAAAGTGTCGTTCCCAACATCTAAAGTGGAGAGCAGCTATGTTCTAAATAGTAGGCCTACGTTGTGGACTATCAATTTCTCATCACATATAAACCCATTGCAATTTCATTACCTGCTGTCACCCACAAAGTCAGTAGAAACCACATCGTCCTCTGTGTAGCCCAAGATTCCTTTCAGCTTGCCCTCAGACTCCTCCCTGCAACACAGATATAAATACAACTATCATCAGCCAAACAGTACAGGATTGCTCAAGCACGAGTCCTGCATGGTGTAAACAGTATACATTCGGTCCAGGTCCATGGTGAGTTCATATAGCTGGAGCCAGACCCAACCTCCATGGACCCAACTCAATATCTAAAATACAGCAAAGTATATTTTATACCGTACAAGGTTTTATTTTTAATAATACTATCTTACATAATATATTCTTAATGTATTAACTTTATTTTTTTACATCTCAATTAGGTACATAGGCACTTAGGCAGTTGTGTATGCACCAGACCCAATTCCCACCCATATTTTTAAGGTCCATTCCTTCTGGTAGCCAAGTAATTGGAGATCCATTGACATCCTTGTGTGCATTACACCATGACTCATATACAAGGTGGTCTCCAGTAAATTTGCACCCACTTTTGTCTCTAGAGCACGCTAGGCGTCAAACCTAAATATCTAAAAGGTTTGCACTGGGCAAGCGCACATGCACACACAAGCTACCACAGGCACATACACCTGTTTTACCCCCCATCAAGCGGTAATAACTCATAAACATGTCATACAAAAGAATTTATCCAATGAAAGAAAATGTTTATCCTTACTTGACTGCAGCTTTGATCTCATCATAAGTGGCCCCCTTCTCAAGTCTCACAGTGAGATCCACCACTGACACATCCACCGTGGGAATGCGGAAAGCCATTCCTGTAAGTTTGCCATTTAACGCAGGCAGCACTTTCCCTACAGCCTTCAGATTACAACCAACAAAAAAGAAAAGTACAGTCAGTACTAGTGTGTGCTGCCACAACAACATGAGTGGTGACAACTAATGGATAAATGATGGTTATTAAAAAAAAAAAACACTTTTGGATAAAAGACCAGTTGTCTTTAGATAATTGTTTGTAGACAATTCACATATGAAAAAGATACCAGCGTGAGGCCCTCTTTCATCGAGGAAGACCATTGGATCAAGTGATTTGACTCAGATGATCGCTGTACACAACCCACACAAGTAAGTGATATCTGCATTGTGTGGCTCCTTTCATTCATGGAAGACCATCAGATCAAGTCACGCCACAACTCGCAAAGAAAATGAGTCTTTCCCAGAGAATGTCATCTTCTTTACACCAGAACTGTGAGATCACCATGTGAAAAGTCGTAACTATAGTAATGAACATTACTATTTGTAGAGGCGGTATTGGGGGTGTCATTAGATTGGGATGGCAATGTTGTCAAGATCTTTTCGGGGCAGTTTGACAGCAAGGATGCAAATGAAGCTGAAATGTTTTCTATTCTAATTGGTTATTGGGAGTTGTCAAGATTGGATGGATACAAGGCATTTATTGAAGGTGACTCCTTTTCGGCCAGTGGCTTTTAGGGAAATGTTCTCATCCTTGGAGGATTGCAGATTGGGTGGAGGAGGTGCACGATCTCTCTCAGAAACTGGATGTTCAATTTCATCAGGTTCAAAGAGAAGCAAATGCCATGGCGGATAGTCTTGCTAGGGAGGGAGTTTTTTGCTCCTCTTTCATTTGATGCTTAATTTTTTCTTGTATGGTTAGTTTATGTTTTGTGTGTTGTTTTTCTTTCATGAGGCTGGCATAGCTTTGCTTCTTGTTTTTTCTTCTTTTTTGGTACAATAAATTTTTTACAGTTATAAAAATAATAATAAAATAAAATAGTAATGAACATTATTATGACCTAAGCAACACAGACCGTGGGAGTACTGGTCCACAATCCTTCATTGACAAGAAGTGGGGCCACAAATACAATTCTTATTTACCTAAATTGGAACACATACTTCAGTTGCCTCTATGGTTAATCAATTCCCATTACCATCTTTTTGAGTTACAGCGCTGTTTGGATTACATCTCCAGACCCAAACAGGCAGCAGGCTATACTTATCAAAATTGCATATAACTCGATCATACAGCACAGTATACTTGACAGAGTTGCTAGCCAGTAATCCCCAAACCAATTGGTGATGGGAAACTGCACAAACAACTACAACACCACCCCACCCCCACCCCACCCCACCCCCCGGGGTCATCGCAAGGATCCAAAGCATGCACTCGCACAAGACTATAACGCAGCATTGCACCTGCACAAACATACAACGCAGCATGGGGCATTTTTGCCCTGCATGGTTCTAATACCATGACAAAGTTGCTTGTCATTTGTCAATGATCCCAAAACCAATTGGTGATAGGAAACTACGCAAACAACTACTTAACAATACTTATGAATCTTCACTAACAAAAACAAAACAAATAAAGGAACTCCAGTCAAACATGATTTAAAAAAGAATACATATTTAGCCTAGGGAAATAGAATCAAGCAACTTATTATTGTCAATGACGAGAGGAGAGACTATCATTGCATAGAATAGTACCGAACGATAAGAGTATACCATAACCATTATCATAACTAAAAACTCCATGCAGTGTGTACCTTGGCAGCACCAGTACTGCTAGGAATGATGTTGAAGCCAGCTGCTCTTCCACCTCTCCAGTCCTTGCTGGATGGCCCATCAACAGTTTTCTGTGTGGCTGCATCCCACAAAGCATAGAGAGAAACCCAAATCAACTTGTAATTATAGAGAGGTAATGTGAAAGGAACACCATTCCAAAAAAAAGGGTTAAGTGAAAAGATTAAAAAAAACAAATAAAGTAGAAACAAATCATACCGGTAATAGAGTGGACTGTGGTCATCAAACCTTCAACAATGCCGAACCTATCATTGATCACCTGTTTAATTTTAAAGAAAAAAGAGGTCTTAGATGATTTTGATATGGAAAACCAAGTAATGAACCAAATCTTTAGAGAGAAAGACAAAGTACCTTCGCCAATGGAGCAAGACAATTGGTCGTGCAGCTAGCATTTGATACAATGTCAATTTCAGGCTTGTATTCCTTCTCGTTGACACCCACAACAAACATGGGAGCGTCTTTGCTAGGAGCAGAAATGACAACTTTCTTAGCACCACCCTGTTTATACACAATTCTGTCAGAGAAGACATCTCAAGCACCAAATAAACACAGCAAAAACAAATTAAACGCACTGCATTGACAGAAATTCAATAACCGTTCCAGCTCTTAGATTATGAATCACAATTCCCAAGCCCAGCTAATCTACCCATTGCTTTTCCTTCCTTCTCCATAGCAAGTTAAAAATCGAAAAAGGTTCACAAAAGGATTCGAGCATAGCATTCCACTTAAAACAAAACAATAGCACTTTGAAATTGAAAAGGATAAGCCTAAAAAAAATCTAACCCCAACAACACCCATTCAAGTTAAAGGCCCCAAATCAAATCATTGAATTCAAAGATTTCCAAATGTAAAATCATAGCTGTGATCTTTATTTCAGACCCTATGCCACAGTTGGATTGCCCATTGTCACAACCAAAAGGTTATAGGTTCAAGTCATGTAAAGAAAAAAGAAAAGAAAAGAAAAGAAAAAAAGCACCAATCTGGCATTTCAGATTTAAATATTAGAAAAATTATTAAAAACCCAGATAAATATATTTCAAAGATAGTAGAAAGTGAAGAGGATTTATGCATTTTTAAAAAAAGTAGGTCATTGCCCAAGTAAATTCTATCTGAGTAGATTTAACTGTATTTTTGAAATTTTTGGAGGGCTATACCCTTTCATGAAAGACCAAAAAGCCTATTTAAGGCTTTTCCCCCTAATAGAGGACATTTTTGCAAAAGAAAAAAAAAAGGGAAGCCAAAAAAAAAAAAAAAGGAATTTCCACAAGGGACTAAAACTTAAAATTTCATGCTGTTTGGCCCAAACAATTTTTTTATTGATTGACAAAATAAATAAATTCAGAACCAGAATAAAAATGTTGGCCAAACAGGTCCAAATTTCAGGCACCTTAATTTTATAGGGAGTCGTTCATTTTGGTACATCAACTGAACCAGAAAGCTCCAGCTGACTTGGCCAAAAGGAACCAAGTTTGTCAATTATGATATTCAAGAAAACGGAATTTTAAGGCAATTCCATTAAAAAAAGGGTTTCAGCATGAAAGTTCTCACATAAATTAAGAAAATCGGAATTTTTAACAATGTAAACAAACCCTCTTTAAAAACACAATAAGGTAAACAGATATTGTCATTTCTTTTCAGTAACAACTAGAGACTTATATTTATATCCATGCCTCACTTGCTGGTTAGCTGATGCAAGTCGAGCCAAACCCAAGTCCATTGGGCCTAGCCCATGAGTTATTGGGTCAATCATATACAACCCATTGGAAAGAGCCCACGGATCCAATGAGTTTGAACCAACTGTTGTGGGAAAGCTATCCTATTTTTAGTAGTCTTCTAATTACTTTAGTAGTTTAGAAATTAGTAGGATTCTATGGAACCTTATTATAAATGTGGATTCCCTTTAGGGATCATCATGATCATAATATTGAATTGAGAATTGAATTCCAGTTTGTTATTGGTTAGCTTAGCTTTGTGCATGAGTTCCTGGCTGTCAAATCCATCTTGAATTCGGCCAAATCCCTGGCTGCATCAGATTGGTATCAGAGCACAGATCTGGTCTTGGATCTGTATTCCAATCACCAATTCGAGACAACCCCACCGTCCATTCATCCATCATCCCGTCAGGCCCCCCATCCCTGCCGATCTTCATCTCATCATTACCCCAAACCCATCTCCTTCACCAAACCCACCAATCCCTATCACGACATCCACCCCCTCATCACACCACCAATAAGCCCATTCCAACCAAACCAAAAACCCTAGACCACTGCCGAACACAAATCCCTTCACCAAAACTCCTCCAAGAAATCCACCCAACCCTAAACCCATCCCAGATCCCTTTGCTGCAACCAAAACCCATTACGAACCTTTTCCCCACCATCCGAACCCTCCCATCCATCGAAACCCCAACTCCAGAACCCCAGACCCCACCTCTACGCCTCCTCCGCTCCTTCTCGCTTCCAGACACCACCACCCAGAGATAAAAAAAAAAAAGAAGAAGACAGAAAGAAGGAAGAAACAAACGAAGAAGACACAGCAAAGAGCAATTGAGTTGCGACGAATACCTGGCACCGAGAGGAAACCCTAACAGCACCCCTTGTCGTCGCCAGCCATCCGCTGCATCATCGCTCTCTCCAGCACTTTCATCGCAGCATCTTCTCCAGTAGCTCCTCACTGCAGCCATCGCCTTCGTTTTCTTCTTCAAATTCGTCCAGGTAAGAGGATAATACCTCTTATTTCCTTCAGCGCACAGCACCCAAGGCAAAACAAAAAAAAGAAAAGGCCCACGTGCTTTCCGCAATTGGGCTTCACTTGGGTTGGGCCTGCGTTTAGGGCTGACCCGCAATCTGGGCCTGGTCTGCGTCTGAACCCGACCCAGCCCACTTCCAGCAAAACAAAAACAAACAAAACAAAACTCTCAAGAATGTCTACTCGTAACGGTCAGACTTTTCGGGGAAAGCTTTCTGACAATCAACGAGATGCTCTGCTATCTGAATTGTTACAACGGGTTCATACATTGGAGACCGGACTTACTGACCGAGTACTTGCATTAGAGACCGGGTTTGCGGCCTTGCAAAAACCAGCAACTGATGCATCGTTCGGCACAAGTATTCCACAACTTATACCTCACCAAGGTGATACCCATAGGCGTGAATCTATTCATGATTTTATTGAGCGTCTTTTTACTGAAAAAGACCATGAAGATGCGCCAATAGCACCCAAAGCTGATGATATCACCAAACGCATCAAAGTCGAAATGGCTGATTTCTCGGGACGCCTGAACCCACAGGCCTTTATTGATTGGCTCAATTCTCTTGAAGATTATTTCAGCTGGTACTGCATGGATGATGCATAGCGGGTCGCCTTCGTCAAAGTCAAGCTCAATGGTTCGACGAGAGCATAGTGGCACGGCGTTGATCATAACAATTTCGTCATGGGACGTCCAGCTATCACCAGGTGGGACGACATGTGTGAAAAGCTTGAAAGTAAGTTTCTGCCCTCTAATAATTTGGATATACTTCAACAAGAGTTTCTTGTCTTCAGGCAGGGCACTTTATCATTAGATGAATACATAGAGAAATTCAATGATTATGTCATTCGATGCAAAAGTCGAGAAGATTACCGAGAACTTGTCAACCGTTATCGAACTGGTTTGCGCCAAAAAATTAACGCGAAGTCCTCATGCATGACTTTGATACAGTTGATGAGATCCATAACAAGTCAAAAAGAGTTGAATTGGAATTACAGTCGCCAAATATGTGACATAGTGGTGCTCCAACCAGAGAACCCATGCCTCGTAGAGCTCCGGAATTTTAGAATAACCGTGCTCCATTACAAGGCTATCGCTCAGCTACAGAATTTCAGAATAACCGTGCCCCACCGCAAGGTTATCACGTAGCCACAGAATTTCAAAATAACTGTGCTCCTCCACAAGGTTATCGTCCACCAAAATGGCAGCAGCAGCCCAACCAACCTAATCAGCGTCCTTTTGCACCAAACCAGTGAGGTTCAGTACCACAGGGACATGGAGCTCCAAGGCAGGATTGGCAGAATGATAGTTGTTGGCGTTGTGGTCAACCGTGTCACTTTGCCAATGATTGCCCATAGGTTCGAAATATGTACTACTGTGAAGAGGAGGCCTATTATGATGATGAGCAATATGATGAGCATATTGAGATGGAGCTGCCCCCAGAAGATCCACAAGTGGAAGCACAGCAAACCATTCAGCAGGAAGAACAGTCAGATCCCATTCCTAGAGCCACCACCACTGCAAAAGAAGGTGGTCCTTAGATAATCATACACCGGCTTCTCAATACCAATGAACAGGAAGAAGATTGGTGACGAACTTCCATCTTCCGGACGCGTGTGCGATGCAAAGGTAAACTGAGTAATTTAATCATTGATGGTGGAAGTGCTATGAATATTGTTGCGCATGAAGTGATTGATAAATTGAAATTGCCAACTGAAAAGCACCCGAAACCTTACAAAGTTGCATGGGTAAATGATCATTCCATTCCTGTGACCCGCCGATGCTTGGTTACTTTCAAAATTTGCATGTATGAAGATGACATATGGTGTGACATAATTCCTATGAACATTGCTCACATACTTCTTGGTCGACCTTGGCTCTTCAATTGAGAGGTAATTACAGATCAAAAGAAGCACATGCATTCTTTTAAGTGGAAAGGACAAATAGTAGACCTTCTTCCAATGCCACCAATAGCATTTTCTCCAGCGACTTCCACTACGTCATCCAATCCGCATGTTCTCACTATGCGAAAATTTGAAGAAACTAAAGAGCAAAATGTGATGTTCGCACTAGTCACTAAACAATTGCAGGAGCCTCCAAAGATTCGCATTCCCCACAGAAGCTCAGGCCCTCCATCATGAATACTCTGATTTAATTCCTGAAGAATTACCAAAAGAGCTGCCTCCTATGCGAAATATACAGCATGCTATCGACTTCGTTCCTGGAGCATCCCTGCCAAATATGCCTGCTTATCGGATGAGCCCAAGTGAACATGCTGAGTTGAAGCGTCAAGTTGATGACTTGTTGCAAAAGGGGTATATCAAGGAAAGCTTAAGCCCTTGCGTTGTCCCAGCCCTCCTAACACCAAAGAAGGATGGCAGCTGGCGAATGTGTGTGGACAGTCACGCCATTAACAAAATTACGGTCAAATATCGTTTTCCTATTCCTCGGATAGACGATATGTTGGGACACAATACACGGATTTACTATTTTCTCCAAAATTGATCTACGCAGCGGCTACCACCAGATTCGAGTTCGACCAAGGGACGAATGGAAGACGGCATTCAAAACAAAAGACGGTCTTTACGAGTGGTTAGTAATGCCATTTGGTCTGTCTAATGCACCGAGTACTTTCATGCGCGTAATGACCCAGTTATTGCGCCCCTTTATTGGCAAATTTGTTGCTGTTTATTTTAATGATATCTTGATATACAGCAAATCCAAGAAAGAACATCTTGATCATTTGAGGTGTGTGTTCAACACCCTGCGCCGTGATAAATTTTATATCAACCTCAAGAAGTGCTCTTTTATGACTGATTCTGTGCTTTTCTTGGGTTACTTCATTACTGCTCGAGGTGTTGAACCGGATCCCGCCAAAGTAAATGCTATTGTTGAGTGGCCTACTCCAACAACCATATCTGAAGCTCGAAGTTTCCATGGGCTTGCGACCTTCTACAAGCATTTTATCTGAAATTTCAGTAGCATCATGGCCCCTATTACTGACTGCATGAAGCAGGAGACATTCAAAAGGACCAGTGCTGCTACCCGTGCATTTGCGCAAATTAAACGGAAGATGACAGAAGCTCCAGTTTTGCGCCTCCCAAATTTCAAACAGGTTTTTGAAGTTCATTGTGATGCATCTAATGTCGGTATCGGAGGTGTAATTAGTCATGAAGGTCATCCTATCGCCTTCTACAGTGAGAAGCTGAATGAGTCCCGGAAGACATTCTCCCTATGATCTTGAACTATATGCTGTGGTACAGACTCCACGTCATTGGCGACATTATTTAATTGGAAGATAATTTGTCTTATTCTCTGATCATGAAGCCCTCAAGCATTTACATTCTCGGCAGCAATCGAGTGCACACCGTGCAAGGTGGAACTCCTATCTTTAGGAATTCACTTTTGTCATTCGCCACAAGGCCAGTAAAGAAAATCAAGTTGCAAATGCTTTGAGCCGTCGCAAGCATTTATTGACAAACATGTCTATCACTGTTCCAGGCTTCAAAGAAATTCACCAAGAATACCCTGAGGATAAAGATTTTGGACACATCTACACCACTCTGCTCAATGGCGATCAAGCTCAAAACCCGCACTTCAATATCCTTGATGGATATTTGTTTTGCGGTACACAATTATGTCTCCCAGCTACCTCCATCCGTAAACATATTGTGCGAGAATTACACGATGGCGGATGTAGCGGACACTTAGGCCGTGACAAGACCCTTGATCTTGTTAGTGACAGATTTTTTTGGCCTAAGATGAAATCATATATCATTAAAATTTGCGATTTATGCAGGGTTTGTCACCTTGCGAATGGTAACAAAAAGAATACAGGACTCTACCAGCCCCTTCCCGTCCCTCATGCTCCATGGGAAGACATCAACATGGACTTTGTTTTGGGTCTACCGAACACAGCACGGAAAGTTGATTCAATCTTTGTTGTGGTAGATCGATTTTCTAAGCTGGCTCATTTTATCCCATGTTCCAAGTCTTCTAACGCGTCCAAAGTTGCACAATTATTCTTCAAAGAAGTGGTCCGTCTTCATGGACTTCTTAAGATGATTGTCTCTGACCGAGATGCTAAGTTTATGAGCTATTTTTAGAAGACTCTGGCTGGCCACTAGGACAAAGTTACAATTTTCCAGTGCCTATCATCCGCAAACAGACAGTCAAACATAAGTGGTAAATCGCAGTTTGGGCAAACTGTTGAGGTGCTTGGTTCGAGATCACATTACATCCTGGGATCTGGTCTTACCCATGGCTGAATTTTCTTACAATAATTCAGTTAACAGATCTATTGGATGTCACCATTCCAAGCCGTGACTGGAGTACGACCGCGCTTGCCTGCAGATTTGGTTCCATTGCCACTAGAAGTGCGGCCAAGTGGAGAAGCTGAAGATTTTATCCGACATATGCAGCATGTACATGATGAGGTTCGACGTAACATCGCCATTAGTAATGACAAATACAAGCAGCATGCTGATGTACGTCGCCGTGTTGTTGAGTTTGCAGAAGGTGACATGGTCATGGTCAGAATACGTCCTGAGCGCCTTCCTCCCAAAGCAAATAAGAAGCTACAACCTCGGAATTCGGGTCCTTTTAAGATCTTGTAGAAGATAAGTTCCAATGTATATGTTCTTGATCTGCCTGCAGATTTAGGGATAAGTTCCACTTTTAATGTCGAAGACTTGACTCTCTACCGTGGACATCACACAGATGAAGGAATTGAAGAACACATCTTATCTCTACCGCCTAACCCTCCTCCGTCTGATCAAATTGTGGATGTACTTGATAATCAACTCGTGTCTATACGCCGTGGAGGTTTTCAGAAATTTCTTGTCCAATGGAAGAATCGCCCCATCTCAGATGCATCATGGATCATTGCTACTGATTTCCAACGACTCAATCCGGACTTGTATGAACGTTATCAAGCTATACACTCGCCGGAGTCGAGTTTTTTCTAAGGCGGGGAGAAATGATGCAAGTCGAGCCAAACCCAAGTCCATTGGGCCTAGCCCATGAGTTATTGGGTCAATCATATCCAACCCATTGGAAAGAGCCCACAAATCCAATGAGTTTGAACTGACTGTTGTGGGAAAGCTATCCTATTTTTAGTTGTCTTCTAATTACTTCAGTAGTTTAGAAATTAGTAGGTTTCTATGGAACCTTATTATAAATATGTGGATATCCTTTAGGGATCATCATGATCATAATATTGAATTGAGAATTGAATTCCAGTTTGTTATTGGTTTGCTTAGCTTTGTGCATGAGTTCCTGGCTGTCAAATCCATCTTGGATTCGGCTAAATCCCTGCTATGGATTTGGTCATCTTCCCTGGCTGCATCATTAGCACTCACAAGTCAAAACCACAACTTCTAAGGCAATACACCTTGCATGTGTATCAGCCTACCAGATAATCACTCATATCACAATAACACGGACTAAGTCAACCAAACTTATCATTTGAAATATCACTTGCTTTCCCATATTATTTTCAAGGCATGACCCATCAACGCATTATTAACACCAATATTTTCACACAGTTTGTGCTGGTCTAGATCAAAGCTATGCTTGAACTAAAAAGAGTAAAGCATTTTAACAGCACCGAAACCCAGAACTCAACTGCATCCAGTCATTGGATACCACAATATTTTCGGTGTCATCTCTTTTCAGTAACAACTAGACAGAGATTAGATATCCATGCTTCAGTAACTTAATAATTTGTATTCATAGCATAATTAGACAATACACCTTACATGTGTATCAGAATATAACCCATATAGTGATAGAAGTCAAGACTATGCAAGCTTATCATTTGTAATATCAATCGCTTCATTTTATTTGCTAAGGCAAGACACATCAGTGCATCATTAACAATAAAATTCCCATGCAGTCTGTGTATCACTATGATTGATCTAAGAAGAGTATAGAACTTAAAAACGCAGCAAAAAATAGAACTCAAATGCATCTTGTTGGGCACAATATTCGCCGCCATGTCCAAGACACACGGAGATCATTTTTGTGTGTTTTTGTGTAATGAGATGAATCTGCAATAAAGAGGAAAATCCATCCATTTTCTGCACAACCACTTTTCCCATTGTGTTATGTGACACTTCTGTAGCGAAAAGGGGAAAAAAGAAGAGAAGAACTGATTTTGCATGGTGGATTTCCTATTGGTTGTTGGGGAGGGGGGAGCAGCACTCCTATCTGGCACAGAAACAGAGATTCAAGGAGCGTGGGATCCTCTTATTGCACTAGTGCATTCTAAGAAAAATCAACCTCCCGATCTTCAAAAAGGGGAAAAAAAAAAGGAACAATCTTAACACGATAAAACAAGCACTATTATTGAATGTTTTCCAAAGACAATCAATCGAAGGATAAAGAGCAGGAAACATCATCTAGAAAGCAAAGAAAACCATAAGCTTGTGTTAAAAACCTTCAGATGTGCAGCAGCCTTTTCTTTATCAGTGAAGACTCCAGTTGATTCAACTACATACTCAGCACCAGTCTCACCCCAGGGGATCTCCTCTGGGTTCCTTATCAAAAAACATAAGATAAATTTCAGCAACCTTAAGACTTTCTTTCCAAGCATAATTCAACAGATAGTGCATGATAAAGATCAATTTGGCTTTACCTGAAACCAAAGACAGTAACTGGTTTCTCCCCAAAAAGAAGGGTCTTAGAGTCCTTCACCTTGATATCATGGTGCTTCCATTGCCCATGGACACTATCATACTTAAACATATATGTCTGCATACACAATAATATAGAATATGTCAAGCACATAAAGAAAGAACACATTTTTACTGTACTTTCGAAGAAAGAAACCGTTTTTGCTTCACTTTTGAAGAAAGAAGCCATTTTTTCTTCAATTTTGAAGAAGATTCACCTCAATAGAGAACAGTAAGAGCTAATCCACTAGTATGACATGCGCGCATAAACAAAGATGATGCCTTTACTTCATTTTCAAAGAAGAGTAACATCAATACATCTTCACAAACCCATGCATAAAATGAAAACGCAAATCAATGATAAAAGAGACATCGGATGCATATAATACCATGTAATCAGGGGCAATGAAGGGATCGTTAACAGCTACAAGCTCAATATCATCTCTCGTCAGAGCGACTCTTGCAACCAAGCGTCCGATCCTTCCAAAACCTAATTTTTCACTCAAAACAACCGAAAAGGCATCTTTTTTCAGCCAGAGAAATCTCAATCGATACAAATCATAGATCGGAAACCTAAGATCGAAGCCCTACCGTTGATTCCTATCTTGATCTTCCCACCTACAAACGCAGAAAACAAAAATCGAGATCAGAAATCCATCGCAGAAGAAGAAGAGGAGGAGGAGGAGAAGAAGAAGAATCAGAAGGACGATTTTACCCATGGCCTTCAAGAGAGACAGCTTGACAAACACAAGAAAGCGAACGGCAGAACAGGAAAACAGAGCAGAGATAAGAAAAATATAGCAGAACGAAGAGAAACCAAAGGTTTTAGGGCTTATATATGGGGACTGAAGCCGGAGGTTTTGGTGAGCGGTTTTGGGACAAATAACGGTTTTGGTGAAGGCGGTTTTGAGCATGCACCGCGCCACGTCACTGTTCGGAATGGGGTTCTCGTGACGTGGCTTCACGTGATTGGATAGGGTTGTGGGGGTAAGGATAGGATAGAGCCATCGCACTGGGGCTTAGAGTTGGGAGATATTACGGTTGTGCCACTTGGATTTGGTTCTTCGTTATCGAACCTTCGAGATGCTCCTGGTTTTTGAAAACGACGGTTCGGTGAGAAATGAAAGGCAGCAGCGGCCGCTGGTTTAGTTTGTATGTGGTGAAATTACTTTACTGCCCCTTCTGATTTGGGAAAGTTGGGGGAGAATGAAAGAATGTACAGGGGTAGAATATGGAAAAAATGTTATTTTTTTTTTTGAGCGGACCATCCAAACTGCCCTTTGATATTTTGAAGAGTAGGCCCTTGGGTTTAAACTTTTGGCTTGATTAGCCTTGCGCCAACCTGTCAAGGGAGAGCATAAAAGAGGATAAGTTTGTGCAGCATGGTCCGTTAAAAAAAAATTTATTATTCTTTATTGATAAATGAGTGTTGACAAAGGTGATAGAAAATGAAATTTTTGAGTGGACCCCTTTTCCTTGTTGGAGAGGATTTTTGTTTTGTTTGTACTCAACTTACTTAATGAGAATTTTTAAAAAAAATTTGTGTGTGGAAGTTTCATAAATAGTTTTAAAATAATCTTTCTCTAATGGGAAATGAATACACACCATGGATCAGTGTAATGACCGCTATATCGAGCGTAGCAGTCCTCTATGCTAAATTGCATTTAGCACCGTTCACATTCGTAGCTGCCGCTACTGTACACGACGCCCGCTACTGGGCCGCTATGAGGTGTGAAATTTTTCTAGTTTTCAAAATATTTCAAAATGTATAATGATATTATTTCTTTTCTTTTTCTCTTCAAATGACATTTTTATGCAACTCTTTTACTCTTTTATATTTAAAAGAACACCAAAAATCACACGATCTCGCCGAATTATGGTGGATATAGAGATTTCTTCTCAATGTTTTCACAGATATACAGGACCTCATATAATGAGGAGACCACCACACTCCCTTACCTTAGTCACTTTTGCAACAAAAAAAAAAGGAACATTTTCTCTCATTTTTCAATATTCTATATTTTTTATAAAAATTTTCAAATTTTTTTGATGATTTTTCAAATAGCACTGCTATGCCGTTACGTAATCCCGCTATGCTACCCAGCGCCCGCTACATAGCGTTTTCACTGAGGGCCGTTACGCTCGCTACTACCGCTATTTTCATCCTTAATATATACAACCACTTAAATATTCTTTTCATGAAAAGCAAGTCTTACCTTCCTTTATAGGATATAAATTCCGTGGAGTTAGATATGACATAATTCAATTATTTTCACCTTTCCATGTGAAAAATGCTGTGCCAAGTAATAAAAATGACAATCCAAAAAATCGGAAGCTTTTCTATGCTAGTGAGGACATCAATGTTGTGCAAATGCTGTCCTTGACTAAATGTTACTGCTGGTGATGCAGCAACAAAGTGTGGCTTGCAGCATGGGGTGAGGGGGTCTCATAGATTGGGTTTTTTTTTTTTTTTTTTCATATAAAATTTTACTACTCTGCCCTTTGATGGGAATTGATTACCTGATCTCCCTAGTAATTCAAATCATAGGAAAGTGATGTTTCCATCGAAGTCACCACCTTATCCTGTTGGTTTTGCCCAATCCACATCTTCTCCCCTTATCTAACTACACAAGGCTGATCAAATTGTCATGTGAACAAGTCAGTTTTTCTAAGAACTTTCAACAATCTTCTGACATATCATCATTCATGGAAAAAAAAATGATAACTTAGGAACCAATCAGGTTTTCAATTAACTATAGCTGATTAGCTACATCCAAGGACATTAATATCCTCCATTCTAGTTTACATAGAAAGGCTATGGCAAGAAATACAAGTAACTGTAACAAAATAATCTGTGCAATTCCCAAACTGCGCCTCTATATGTCATTGTTAGACTTGTAAGATACCTATTGCTGTTGTTGCTTCTGCTATGATGCTTGCTTTTGGAGGCTATCTTTAGAATAATAAACTGCTATCTTAAGCTTCACATGATGCTACAATGATCCCTGGAGCTTATTTCATTTTTCCTTGTTTGACTATAAGAGAGAATCAGAGGATTTCAAGAGTTTTTCATGTACTGTACATGTGCGAATGGTCTGTTTGATGATCTCCACATCTAGTCTTCTTTACATTGGTGATGATTGATATTCTCGCTTTGATCTCCTTAAGAACTCCATTACTAACTTGGAGAATGCAGATGATTCATCTTTGAGTAACTCAGAAGGAGAATCATATTCCAAAACTTTGCCTGAATCATTCCCAAAAAAAGGAAAAAGAAAAGAGAAGAGAGATCAACAAAAGTAAACAATTTTCAAATGCTGAAAATTCCCTGATGATATGGAAAGTGACAGAAAGGAATATAGTCCTTTACCAAATTATCAAATTAACCTTCCATCTAATCTTGGAATAAAAGGATAGCATTATTTCTTATTTTTAATGATAAATGATGTTGGGATGTGCACAAAATCAAGGGTTTTGAATGTTTTAGTGGAATGGTTACATTTTTAAGGTGGCATGGAAATCAGAAACAAATGGTTAAGGATACTCTGTCTCTCTCTACTTTTTGGCATTTTTTCCCCTTATATATTTCAAAAAAATAGTAACCCACCAAAAAAAAAAAGACAGGGTCCAGCAAAAAGTTCACAGCTCCTATTGATACTAAACATTTGGGTTGGAAGGCCTCATTCATTAATTTTTCAATGAATGTGGAAGACGGGAAGCAAGAAGCGATGACACTTACAAGGGGTTGGAAGGTGTATGTCTGATTTAAGTGGTCCCACATAATCACATATGGGCCCCACTTCATTCAAATAATTAATATTATGGTATTTTCCGCTTCCTAATTTAAGAAAAACTTAGATTCCAAGTTTAGTCAATGCTCAAACTAAAATGAGTTTTGTAATAAGGCTATATACAGGGCAAAAACAGAATCCCCTACAAATTTGATAACATGTATTTATGAACCTAAAAGCTTTAACTATAAATATGTCCAATTCGAGCCTTCTACCCCTCTCAACTAAGCAAATGGGAAGCCATCCTTGCTATATGGGTGAGTTGCCTGGAAGATATGGCCATCATCTTGAAAGTTCAACTTGCTCATGTTCAAGCAAGGCTAAGATATGCTTGAACTCCTCTATAGTTTGCCTTTCTGTAGTTATTGCCTACTGGCTCTAACATCCAGACATGGTGACTAATAAGATTAATATCATGGGAAAACTAACATGAGTGATGCGTGCCGAAGAAAACAGGAGTACATCCAAATATTCTATTATTGTCACAAATATTTAAAAATGAAGAGCATGTCAACTATTTCAGTAAGTACTGCAGCAGTAAGTTAATCAGTCATGCATTTAAATTTAAGTCCTCATATGAATCTTTTCAGCTGCTTCAATTACCTTCATCAAGCACCAGAACCAGGTCGTTGTCGATGACAGTGGGAATTCGGTGCGCCACAGTGATAACAGTGCAACTATTTGTCTCCTCTCTAATTGTCTTTTGAATCACATTATCAGTGGCAGTGTCTACTGAAGCTGTAGCCTCATCAAGCACAAGTATCTGCCTCTTCTTCAGCAACACTCTGGCCAGACACACCAGCTGCCGCTGTCCCACACTCCAGTTCTTTCCATCTTCAGCAACTGCATCACAAGTTTAACAAACATATTTCAGATTTCCAGCAATCCAAAGCATACCAATATAATGTTCTTTATGCAAGGTTTGTATTTGAATGTCCCTCAAAATCACAAGTGGCATAATTATACTTGAAGAACAGATTATTATCCACTTAATTTCCATTTTAAACAGTGTGGAAATAAGAAACCACATTAGATGGTTCATTGTGTATTTTTCTTCTTTATTCAGTATTGCTGATTTGTAGAGCATAAATCAAAAACTATGTTGGGTGAAACACTATTTTCTTTTTGTTCTTCATTCAATATTGCTGATTTGTTGAGCATAAATCAAAAAGCATGTTGGGTGGAATACTATGTCTACGCCATTGCTACTTAAATTCAATAGCACTACTATCATTTTCTATTCCAAGAAACCCTTCTTCCAAAAATATAACAAACCCTTCAAAATTTGAGGCAGATCTAAACACATCCTTAGAATAATACCTGGTGCATCAAGTAGTCTCGGATCCTTCCTTACGATCTCCCCAAGTCGACACTTATTCAGGGCCTAAATATTGCAATTGTGTCAGAGATTTTGATACTTGAACAATAGCTATAGGAGTAAACATAAAAATCTCATGACTAGTAGACTAACTTAGCCAAAAAATTGAAGTATAACATAGAGTTTCTGGTTTACCTGCCAGATTTCTACATCAGAATGCTGTTTTAGGGGATCCAAGTTACTTCTGACAGTTCCTTGAAACAGTGTTGGGTCCTGTAGTATTATACTTAATCTAGACCTCAAATCCAGCAAACCAAACTTACAAATGTCTACACCATCAATCATTATCCTTCCTTCAGATGGTTCAACCACTCTGAAAAGTGCTTGGATGAGAGTAGACTTGCCACTGCCTGTACGACCCACTACTGCAATCTTCTTCTTCCCGGGGAATGTGCAAGTGATCCCATTTAGAACCATTGGCAGGCTGGGGTTGTATCTGACATGGAGGTTATCAAGCTCGATAGATCCATTCATTGGCCACTCAGGTTCTGGTCTACAATTTTCAATTATCAATGGAGCTTCACTAGCTATGCGCGAGAATTGTAAAATCCTCTCCACACAAATCATCTTATTCTCGACGTTACAAAGGTTCCATATCACCCAAGCTTGAAGTACGTTTAGATTAAGACCATAGGTGGCTGCAAGTCCAGCAAGGCCTGAAGATCACATTCAACACGTCCATAAGTTTTACCCAAAAAAAAAAAAAGAACAAGTACATAAGTTCTGTACATTTTACATACAAAGTTAAAAGTGATGTAGATGTACCCAAAGTACCAGTAGGTTTGAATAATTAATCATTTGTAAATACTGAATAATGACTTCATGTGCAATGATTTGGGGCTGCACTGATTTCAGTTCAGACTTTTTCTCCACAAGAAGAAAAGAAAATATCCATCAAACATGGTTCTTCTGTGCGTCCCCGATTCAATAGGATATTAAAGTAGTGGTTTTGTGTACCATTAAATGAGTTCAAAATATTATTTTTGAACTAGTAGAAAGTAGGGAGAGAGAGAGGCGCTTACTAGGATCAATTGCAGCCCTTGGCAGCCTCACTAATATCACTAGAACAAGGAAGAAGACAGCGTTGAAGAGGAAGTTTACACGAATACTGAGCCACTCCATCGTTGCGGAATTGTGGAAGGTGACTCGAGAATAATCATCTATAAATCTGAGATTTTTGGCAATGAAGCGATCTTCCTGATTGAAGCAACGGATGGTTGCAGCTCCAGCAATTGACTCAGAAGAGTGGTGAAGAATTGGAGCTTTTTGAACCCCAACCATCCTAGCCAATTCTCTGGCAGTATTAATGTAGTAAATCTGGACGAGAAAGAGAGAATTTGGATCATTCTCACCCAAATATAGAACACAACCACCCAACACAATAGTCTTTGAAAATCAAACAGGGAGATGTTTCATAATTAAATGCTCTAAGATGGTTATATTTCGAAACATCCAAAATGGTGACATTAATGAGAGATGAATTTCAGTTGCAAGATTCTTCTAACTTCTTTTCCCTTTTTCCTTTTCTTTTGTCCAATTTTATGAAGATCACATTGACCAGAAATTTTGGCTTCCATCCTTGAGAAGTGTTTTTCCACTTCGAATGCATGACATTGCCATTAAATGACCAATTAGAGATCCTGTTATGGAATCCATTATATCATTGTTAATACATAAAAAAAAAGCTCTCTTAAAATGATTAGATCATTAGAATATACTTCCAAAATCATGAATCTGAATCTTTTAGTTTCTAGCGTTGCACACAGATACTGGTGCTGGATTCTGACACTCATAATCCCACTTATGCATCTTAGACGAGGTATATCCATAACTAACATATCCTATTGTGGATAACTTGAATGGCATGTGGCTTTGAACTTTACACTATAAGTTGTTATAAAAAAAAATAAAAAAAAACACTTTATACTATAAGTTGCCTCTATAAATGGTATCAGTTAAGAAAGATGTGTTAATTTGAAAACATGAGGACCATTTTGTCCCTCAAATGATTAAGCAACGCAATAATATGATTCATGCAAACCTTTCATGCGGCTAAAAATCTGAACAACATCAAATTAGATGCTTGGAGTGACTTGCATACCTGATACCAGATGGAGATTGCCAGGACAACGAGGAAGAGAAGGAAGACTTGCCAAGCAACGTAAGATAAAAGAAAAATGATGCTCAAGAGTTGAATGAGAGCAAATGCAAGGCCTGCTAATCTGTAAGGAATGTCTGTGTCCACTGTGCTCTGGTCTGTCGACGACTGGACAAAAATGAGCAGGATCAGAACACGCCATCACATTTGATTTGAAGAGTAACGGAAGTGAATTTATCACACTTGATTGACTTGGTCGAATGTGGTCATTAAGAAAACACGCACAAAAACTACATACTCAAAACATGTAGAGACCCATAGAAGGACCACAACACCAATTGAAGTTACTGATATATCTAAATGTACCAAGAACCATAAGACACATGAATATTTTGGCAGAATAGATGGGTATCCATTCTCTATTATAATTGGGGTGATGGAGCTGTTGGAAACCCATTAGTCAGGAATCAGGATACTGATTTTTCCAAATTTTCTACCCCAAATAAAAAAATGATTCAAGGCAGAAAAGCAAAAGACCATAACTCTCCTGATGCAGCACTAACTATATGGTGGAATTGGTAACCATTTGTTCCACAAATTTTAGAAGGCTTGAAATTTGTTGCACATCCAGGTGCATAGGAACATGGAATTGCAAAAAACTGACCCTGTTGAGGATTCGACTGGAAGGCGTGGAGTCGAAGAATGAGATGGGTGCCCGGAAAATGCGAGTGATCATGCCAAGGAACAGCCTTTGCGCAGTTTCAAGAGCAAGTGTTGCTAGCAGAACTGCTCTTCCTAAGACAAAGATTGAACTTCCTGCAGACAACAAAGCAAAGACACCCATCAACTTCTCTTTGCTTACCCTCCCTTCCTTTTCCGTCGCCCAAGCAATCCAGTAATTACTTCCCATCTGTAATCCTTGAAAGAAAACTTGACAAAGGAGAACAACTGGAACAAGAGCTCCCTTATATGCTGAGGTGATGAAAGTTGAGTAGACCTTCCACTTTACTCTCCCTGATTCTCTTTCTTCTTCATGAACTCTCTTAGAAAGCTTGCATTCTCTGTCTTGGATGTCAAGGTTTTCTTCCGTCAGATCCAATTGCTCTTTCTGATGAGGTGCACGTGTTGAAAAACTGTTCTTCTGGGGAGAGGTCACTTGACTCAGAGATTGGTTGTGAGCGGCCATTTTCCGGATAAGCTCACCATCAGTGTCTTTAATCAGATCATCATACTTACCTGATTGAACAATCTCCCCATCTTGCATCACCTGCAAATGTGTGAATAGATACACATCAATGCTAGAAAAAGGAAAGAAAATTGAAAGGTGCTCTCTTTTCTTACAAAATTCAAATCAGCTTAGTGGGGGGAAGACCAGTGGAGAAGTTCAGTTTCTAATTTGTACTTTCTATATCCACTATATTGATCATACAATACCATCTGATCAAAATAAGCCGATTTGGCAGGTCCCACTCATGCCTGAAAGGCTGTAGGCCATACAGGGCACATGACATGCAATTCTAAACCCATATGTTCTCCTTTATCATCAGGATCAAATCCATAATCACAAAGTTGTATCTATAGTTACCTTGTTAATAATAACTAGCATCAATATGTGAACATGCTCGTTTGAGGAGTTGCTAATTTGATTCATGCCAACAACACTGATTTTGTCTTTTTGCAATTGGATTGAACCAGTTTGATATGATTTGGAGCACTCAGAATTCTATTCTTTATACCTGTTTTAATACTGTAGAATACAAAATTTCAAAATGCCTTAGAAAAGGTTTTCCTATTGCTAAAACTTATCAGAGGTCATATGAGTGCTTACATTCACCGATGTATAAGCTTTTATGAGGAGATTTAGTGCTTTAATATATATTAGATGAATCATTCAATATATATATATATATATATCAATATATATATATATGATGACATATACTAATATTACCCCTATGAATTAGTTGAATTCCATCTAGGAACCATGAAAATTGAATCAAGCTTCATTGAACTAGAAAATGACCATAGGCGGAAGTGAAAAACAACTCAATAAATTTATTGCAAGGAATTGATGAACTGTGAAAGGTATTGAATTGTGAACTACATGAGTACGAATTAGCCAAGCTGTGAACTGAGTAACCATTGTTGTGAAATGGATAATTGAAGTTGCACTTGCCCTGTTTAAACCTCTATCCTATGGTAAAATAACTAAATGGAAGTGTGTCTTACCAAGACTAGATCTGAAGAGTCCAAGAATTCTAGTTGATGAGTTACATAAATAACAGTCTTGTGAGCCAATAGTCGCGATAGACATTCCTGTACACAGCCAAATTAGATATATATTAAATATATCTACATTTAGTAGAATGAAAGCATGAATTATGCAAGTGGCATTCAGTATATATATATCAACAAATACAGTTGGTGTTAATCTTACCTTGAAGAGATGTGCTCCTGTACGTGCATCTACAGCACTGAAAGGATCATCTAACAAATATACATCTGAATCACTATAGATTGCCCTTGCAAGCTGAATCCTTTGCTTCTGCCCGCCACTCAAATTAATACCTCTTTCCCCCACCACGCACATGTCTCTGTCATTCCACAGCTCAATGTCTTTATTCAAAGCACACCCCTCCAACACATCCTCATAGAAATCTTTATCCATCTCCTTACCGAACAACACGTTTTCTTGAACAGTTCCAGTTTGGATCCAAGCGCTTTGGGGAACATAAGCTTTTGATCCAAACACCTTGATCCCTGCCCCACTAATCCTAGGAATTTCACCAAGTATACTGCAAAAGAAGCTTGATTTTCCTGACCCCACTGACCCACATACTGCAACCTTCTCACCTTTCATGATGTTCATCCTTTTACCTATCTTGATAGTGGGCTTGTTTGAATTAGGTTCCCATGCGTACTCACCTTCTTCAATTTCAATTGCAACATCATGAAAATTTGGTTTATAGCTCATAGTTGGCTTCGTTTGATGTTCTTTTCTAAGGAATTGTTGGATCCGATCAACTGAAACCTTTGTCTGAGCGATCATGGAGATGAGTTCAGGTAAGTTGTAGATGGGTTCTTGAAGAATTCGAAAAGTAGCAAGAGCTGATAGAACTGTACCAGAAGTCAAAGGCACTTTCACAATAATGCAGACCCCAAAGGTGACAACTGAAACCAAAGTAGGAGAGGCCCAAAAGAGAAAGGCAATAGATGCGCAAGTGTATAAATATCTCTTCAACCAACTTCTTTCAGTTTCTCTAATTTGGAGGATCCTGTCTAAATAAGTGGTTTCCCAAGAATGCAATTTTAAGGCTCTCATGCATTTTAGAGTCTCTGAGGTGGCTTTGATTCTTGAATCCTTAGCATCCATAATCTTGGAATGAAGCTTTTCTTGCATATTGGCTAATGGGGTGTTGCTCACCATCACAAAGACTGTCGCAAGAAGGGCTGCAACAGAGGCTGCCCCACCGAGATTCCTATACAAGATGATTAGAGCCAGAGAAACTTGGATAGGGAGCAACCATATCCCATGGATGAACCAGCAAAAGTCTCCGATCCGTTCGACGTCCACATTCAGCAAATTTATGATTTTACCAGTGGTCATATCAGAGTACTTCAACAAAAGAGACTTCTGGTATATTGTTGCCATGATTGCTGCTCGAACTCGAACACCAATCCGATGCGCACCAAAGTACCATTGTCGCTGAGACAGTGATTCGACTGTCTTAGCAAAGAAAAAGAAGAACGAGAGGATGTAACCATAGTTGTGGCTTGAATTGTCATCTTTATGAGATAAGAAGTTGACGAAGTTGGTGATTAAAAAAGGCCCCAAGTAGGAAGATAGAGTGTTTATACCTGATGAAAAATACAAAATACTAAATGTTCCATAACATCATGAACAGTTCAGACATCAAAGTAAACTATATAGAAAACTTAAAAGTAAATTGAAGAGTTTTATACCTGCGAAGACTGCATTTATGGCCAGAGGCCTCCATATAGCATGGATTATACCATTTGGCAGTGAGCAAACATCAGTTTTCTGCTTGCAAAGTCCTTCTTGTAACATGCAGGAGGCTTTTTCGGCGCTTTCGGATTCAGGGACTGACGGGACATGGTCTAGTTTCAGTTTCTGTATCCGACCCGTCTCGAAGAGTGGGTTCAGCCACCGGAAAGTAAGGCGGCTCCACATTCCAGCATTGGCGAAAGCATCTCTGTTGAAGTCATCTTCTTCTCGACGTAAAAGCGGGCGTTTGAGTTCTACTCTCGGATTGCCAGCATTCTTTGCTATTGCATTGAAGCAGAGAAAGATGCAGAAGGGGAAGCAAATGAAGTCGGCAATGTTCACCATTGGAAAAGATTGAGGTAGTGTTGCCCATTTGAAGTGATTGATTACAAAGACTGAGATACAGAAACCATTGAAAAGACCAAAAAGAATCCACCAGGATTTAAGGACTGTAGGCCATCTGTTGTTTTCTCCAACTGGTTTTCTCTTGCAATGGATTGTAAACAGAGTCATCGGTAACCAAGTTATGGCCGGGAAAACAAAGTCCAAGTAGATCATTTTCAGCGTACAAACCTCATAAGTGAAAGTACCCAGATTGGAAATACAGATTAAAACATTACAAAGGACAGTAATCTTTGCACAAACCATAGATTTTCTATCTGTAGTTTCCAGCCTTGCCTCTTCATATGCTACATGTCTCCTCCTCTCAAGGAAACATTCCACTATAACCCAAAGGAAAAACAATGCAGAAACTGCTACATTGATGGCCAACATAAACACCTCCATGAAGCTTCTTCTTGAACAAAACTAACCCAATTCAAGAATAAAAAAAAAAAAATCAGAGAGAGCAGAAACAGAAATCAGAGGCAATGAAACAAACAGCCTATTTAGAAAATGAGAAAACAACTCAATGAAATCTGATGGTGGTAGACAATTTCAATAGAGAAGAAAAGCTATGCCCCAAAAAACAGTGTGCCCCAAAAGACAGTGACTATCCCCACTTCATTAAATGCAAGTTGAATAAGCCAAGCCAGAGACAAATGACCACAAAAGTGTTTATTAAAAGAAGATTTTCAAATCGAGGAAACTGCTTGTGTTATGAACCTATGCAAAACAGGAACCATCTCCATAAATGCTTGGTAAGGCTGCTTGTAATAAAAGACTACCCACAGTTCAAGTAGGAGATAAAAATAAAAGGATTGGAACAAGATAGTCCAAAGATTTGATTGAATAAAAAGAAAAATAAAATGTGGAAGAGATTGTTCAAAAAGAGAAGAAGATGCATACAGTCCAAAGTTGTCTGAATTCACTGCCTCTTTTGTCGTCTCCTAGCAATGTATATTATGGGAGCACGTGGCTCTGAAACACGTATATGGAGTGGCTCAATGCCTTTCTGCATAGCCTTTTTACCTATATTTATTCATAGCTTAAATGCACAGTAACAAACCACAGGTTCCCAATCACAATCAACGCATCAGAATCTTAATAGTATCTTCTCTCTCTCCTCGACATTGTCAAAACAGTGGCCTAGGATGTCTTCATGAATGGCTTCATGAAGACACAAAATTCCATGTGGGTGGGAAAGCAATGGATATGTTCTTCTGCTTTGAATCTTTTTCTTCTATTTTCTTTTTTTTTTTTTTTTTTGATAAAGGAGATATTGGGATTACAGATATGGTGGATAGACACTAACCGCCACCTTTCCATTTTGCTTTAATCTGTATTAGCAAACACCTGTGCAAATTTTTCGGCAGTTGCCACATGCGGTTTTTTTTTTTTTTTTTTTTTTTTTTTTTAAGGAAGAAAAGAAAAATTGAACTGTTTTACCTTGACTAAAAAAAAAAAAGGTTTTCCCTGGGGAATTGATTTTTGTTATAAAATGTGTCTGTTGTGTTTGTGCAACTAAACTAGAGGATTCCAACTTCTAAGTTCCTTGGATTTCTATTTCTTTAAGAGAGAGGAATTCTGCATTTTTACCCATCTTAAAAAAGAGGTCGAAATCCTTTGGTGAGGAAAATCTGTTCATTTTTTTCTTTCTTGCACATGACCAAAAATAAAACAGAGTTGCACCGAACAAAATAAGAATGGGTTGTGGAGAGATCCAGATCAATTTTATTTTTAATTGTGAAACTCTCCCGTTTGTGAGATAAGAGAATTTTCATGATGGAGAGGAAACTTCTCCTAATATTTTGTGCAATTTACGTACCAATGTTTGGTGAAACACATCCTCCTAACAAAAAAAGTCAAAAAAATAAAGTTTTTTTTTTTTTTAGATAGAGGGATTTTGAATTTATATGGAAAATGGTAGAAACATAGATTCATCTCGGAGTATAGAACTTTCTTGTTGAACAAACAATATTTCCATTTCCATGTGGGAAAATAACCCAACATTCCTAACACCTGATCTTAGAGGAAATCGAAATCCTCTATTTTATTTTCAGCACTAAAGTAGTGTCACACCAAATGGAAGAGGCCACTCTATTAGAATTTTTTTTTTCTCTATTGTGGAATCTTCTCATTAAAGCATTTCCCTAAATACTAAATAAGGGCATTTGGCGGCAGGTCCCTCAACAGTACATTTCATAGCCTATGGTCCAAGTCATTTTCTCATAGAGGCAACGGTCCCCTTTTAACATTAAATGAGTCAAAAAGACAAAAACGCCATCTCTTTATATACTCTATACGTTACCAAACACACACTGCTTGAAAATATTCCGTCATACACTTCGAAATCCAAGCAAAATAAAGATTCTGAAAGCGAAGATGAAGGAAACTGCAGAAAGAAGCAAAATTAACTCATTGGTGACCTCGATCAACCAAATCCTCGACTTAAACTTAATTGAGTTCGATATAAGTTTATCTAAGTTTTGGTTTGAATTTATCTGAGCTTGATATGAAATCATTTGACTTTGACATGTATTTATCTAAGATTTATGTGAAGTTATCTTAGTCTATGATCAATTAAACAGGACTTTAAATGAATTTATCTGTATATTACAGGATTTGTCTGAGTTTGATTTCAATTTAACTACGTTTGTTATCAATTAAATAAGATTTCAAATGAAGTTATGTGACTTTGAAATGATTCTATCTGAGTTTTTACTGAGTTTCTTATGAAATAATGAGTTTGGTATGAAATTAACTGGATTTCACATGATTTTACTTGACTTTAAAATGTATTCAAATTGGTTTTAAATGAGTTTTTTTAAGTTTGTTGTTTCTGAGTTTGATTTCAATTTAACTACATTTGTTATCAATTAAATAAGATTTTAAATGAAGTTATGTGACTTTGAAACGATTTTATCTGAGTTTTTACCGAGTTTATCTGAGATTCTTATGAAATAATGAATTTGGTATGAAATTAACTGGATTTTACATGATTTTATTTGACTTTAAAATGTATTCAAATTGGTTTTAAATGAGTTTTTTTTAGTTTGTTGTTTCTGAGTTCGATTTCAATTTAACTATGTTTGTTATCAATTCAATAAGATTTCAAATGAAGTTATGTGACTTTGAAATGATTTTATCTGAGTTTTTACTGAGTTTATCTGAGTTTTTTATTAAATAATGAGTTTGGTATAAAATTAACTGGATTTCACATGATTTTATTTGACTTTAAAATGTATTCAAATTGGTTTTAAATGAGTTTTTTTTAGTTTGTTGTGGATTTATCTAAGTTTTGCATGTGTTATATGACTTTGACATAATGGTATCTGACTTTGGCATGATATTATTTGTGTTTGTATGAATTTTTCTAAGTTTGATATGAATTTATTTGTATTTGCTTTGAATTAATCTGAGTTTGATACGAATTAAATGAATTTATCTGAGTTTGCTGTGAATTTATCTAACTTTGATGGGAACTTATCTAACTTTGGTGTGAGTTTATATAAGTTTATATGAATTTATTTGTGTTTAAAAGCATAACCAGTTTGAAAACAAGTGTTTTGTATGTGTTATCTAACTTTGGCATAATGTTATTTGATTTTGGCATGATATTATTTGTGTTTGGCATGAATTTTTCTAAGTTTGATATGAGTTTATTTGTATTTGCTTTAAATTAAGCTGAATTTGATACGAATTAAGTGAATTTATCCGAGTTTGCTGTAAATTTATCTGACTTTGATGGCAACTTATCTAACTTTGGCGTGAGTTTATATAAGTTTATATGAATTTATCTGTGTTTGAAATCATAGCCAGTTTGAAAACAAGTGTTTTGTATGTGTTATCTGACTTTGGCATGATGTTATTTGTGTTTGGTATGAATTTTTCTAAGTTTGATATCAATTTATTTGTGTTTGCTTTGAATTAATTTGAGTTTGATATGAATTAAGTGAATTTATCTGAGTTTGCTGTGAATTTATTTGACTTTGATGAGAATTTATCTAACTTTGGCGTGAGTTTATATGAATTTATCTGTGTTTGAAATCATAGCCAGTATGAAAACAAGTGTTTTGTATGTGTTATTTGACTTTGGCATTATGTTATCTGACTTTGGCATGATGTTATCTATATTTGGTATGAATTTTTCTAAGTTTAATATGAATTTATTTGTGTTTGCTTTGAATTAATTTGAATTTGATACAAATTAAGTGAATTTATCTGAGTTTGTTGTGAATTTATCTAACTTTGGCGTGAGTTTATATGAATTTATCTGTGTTTGAAATCATAGCCAGTTTGAAAACAAGTTATGTCACTTCGATATGAGATTATTTAACTAGATTTGGTTTGGTATGAGTAGATTTAGTTTGAATTTATTTAGCTTTGATAAAAATTTATCAGAATCTAATATGAAATTATCTGTGTTTAAAGTGAATTTAAATAAATTTATTATGATTTTATTTGAATTTGCTTTGGATTGTGATGAGTTTGATATCAAATTTATTTGAGTTGTATATGTATGTGAACAGCCAAAAGCACCCAAAGGAGGGAAGATAATACAAAAAAAAAAAAAAGCACCAAGCAAGCCACTCTAGGCAAAATTCCATCAATTGTTGTTCCCTCCAATTAAAAACTTAAATTTGATCAAAAACTCGTCTCACTACATTTAAATTGGAAAATAATCTAGGAAAGATGGTCAGTTGGAGATAAAACCCAGATTTAAATTGCATGACACCCATTTAAATGGTTAGAAGGGCAAATGAGTCATAAAAAATCTAATGTCACATGCTTAGGGACCACCGCCCATCTAAATGGTTAGAAGGGCAAATGAGTCATAAAAAATATGATGTTATATGCTTAGGGACCACCTCCTGAATTAATCCCATGCGCAAGGGATTGTAGGCCTTAAACATTAATACTGTATACTGGAAACTTTATAACACGGTACTGAATGATCTCTCTCTAATTTACCCTACTAAATACTGTATGCCACAAGTTAGTGTATACGCCCACTCTAATGACCTCAACCATCATCTTGTGAGCAAGATGTGATCTCCTAATAGATAATGGGGTCTCTAGAAATCAAATATTCCTAAAAACTTTAATTATTATATTATCTCTTACTTTAGAGTATAATCTACACACCTAAAAATTAGGTATTTGGATAAGTGAGGCCCGTGATTAGGCAATCAAGTCCAATCATCCAGAAGCCCTGGCAAGACAAGATGACCCAAGGACATTTTAGACCAAAAGGGTCCCACCACCCCCCCCAAAAAAAAAAAAACCATTGCCCATTTGAGACCCACATTGATCATAGTAATGAGGTTGCATTCTGGACACCCAACTCTGATGGGATGGTGTTTCACATTGCAATGGGTCCATCAACTTCAAACCAGAAAAGTGAACCAGGTCAGGTGGCCATCACTCTAGCTTGAGTTAGATGCTCCACATCTTAAATACATTGGCGGATGTCAATCCAATCTGAATGATATTTGGATCAGTTGCAAGGGAATGAAGGATGGCCATTGGCCTCCCCCCACAATATTGATTGTACTCAGCAGCATCTTTATTCTAAACTCATGGTCCCAATTCAGGAGCCCTTTTTCTTCCCTGTTTTGGCATGTCCTATTGGACTTTGGTCTATGTTTACATCTGCTTCCATTATTGATGGGGCTTTTTTTGGTTTGGTGGTATCCATAAATCAGCAGGCAATATCAAACCTGTCCACAGAGTGGGCCACATCATCTTGATGCTTGGGCTCCTATGACATGCTGGACAACTCACAGCAGTCTTCTCAACCAAAAAAAAGGTCAGAGAGAGAGGACAAAAGGGGGCCAAATTGTTCAGATTCAATATAAATGTGGGGCCCACCTAATGAGTGGGGGAGCCAACTTCTCATACATTACATCCACTAAAATTAGATCCAGCCAATGGGAAAAATATTTGGACGCATCGCATGAGATTTTATTCCGTTTACGATTTAGGATTGGATGAAACAGTGTCTTTCAGGATAGGGGATCCGGACTCATCCCATTTACTTGGTCATAATATTCGAGGAATAGATTAATCAACATTGGTGACATAAGGCTATGGGTTGCATAAACCCTAAACCCTAAGCTCTAAACCCTTTGAATTTAATGATGCGATTTTTGATTGGGGATCATGAAATAAATCTGAACATGAATTGAATATATTTCCATTGTTAAATCCATCAGTAACACAACACTAGGTTGTTCTTCTAGAAGGATTTACAACTCAGTTTTAGCTCCAATGTAGTAGTGGAGTTTCAAACTTACAACCTCCGGATACAAACCCTGGTTCTAGACCAATTAAACTATCCATGGGGATTACTTCTTCTTCTTCTTTATCCTTCTATAATTGATGGGATGCCTAATAAATTTTATTAAGTGTAGTGAGCTACGTTATTCTGCTCTCATAAATAAAGTTTTCACCCCCACACATTCCCCCCATCATAGAACTTATCTTATATTGAGATCACTCCTTTTGTTGGCAATAGAAACTCTTAACACTTGGCAAGCCATGCCTTGCCACTTTGCTCGCATTAAGAAAGAAAGCATAAAATGGGCTTTGTGCCTTTTGTGATCCTGTGTACCATGGTTATGGTCAGAATGCACACTCATCCCCCAAGCATGTGAAATTTGGTCTAGCTCTTATAGCAAATGTGGGCCTCACTGATAAGATGACTTTCAAGAATGATGGATCATTTCTCTATTGTTATTATTATTATTAGTTAGCTAGTTAACTAATAGTTAACATTATATATTCACAATCATTTTCCTAGAGATTGCAACTTTAGTTATTAACAATTGTTTTCCTAGAGAATGCAACTTAATCAATTAATTCCATTTGATTAAACTAATGATGAAATCAAGGAGGAAAGAACTCTCAAGGTCCTCTAAAGCTCGAACTCGCATAAAATTCATGCCGCACTTGAATGGGACCCACTTAATAACATTTAAACCGCTAAAAAGGATGTTTGTTCAAAATTTTACTCAATTTTCTTTTTTTCTGTTTTGCTATCGAAGAGTTCTCGACCTTTTGGACTGTACTAACCCCTCCGGGCCCCGAGGGAACCCGGGTAAATTCCCCTATGGCCCCAGTGTAATAATGCAGTTTCGAACCTACAACATCCGGATACAAAACGTGGTCCTAAACTAACTGAACTACCCCTTAAAATTTTACATATGATCAATTTCACTGCAAGACGTCAACTTGGACCGTAAATATGTCCTATGAGTTTATGTTATTTGATTAAGTGGGCCCTACCGAGGAACCCTGCAATTTCCGGCGAGTGTGAGCCGCAGATTCTTTGGGGAGAAGCTCACAGCCGTTGGTGGTTTGAAACACACGAGCAGAAAGGTTGGTAGGCTCGTGGGTGCCTAAGGGCATGCACAAGCTCAGCACGTGCCCTAGGGCTCACTCACATGACACTCTTCTTTGCAGTATTAACATTAAAATATGGGAAGGACCAACACCAATAAGTAAGAAACAACTTTAATATGTGAATAAGATCTGTTGCCAAAAAAGTGAAGAAACTCTTACATCAATCATCACAAATTCATCTCCTTCCAAAAAAATTCATCAATCCAACCTCCATATCACATGCCGCAAATATGTAATAATCTCCTCATCACACTTTCTTACCTTGTTGACTCTTGTACGTGTAATAATCTCCTCCTCATCATTATTGTCATTATCATTAGAAATAATCGCATATGAGTTACCACACATTCACATATAGACACTTTCCACTAGAAATTTAAATATATAAAAAGACACGACATCATCATCATCATCGTCATCGTTATATATAATTAACAACGTAGGGGATCAAGTAAGGACATATGAATCACATTAATTTTATGAAAACTTAAACATATCAAAAGTATATTATTGAATAAAGTCGTCATGAGAGCAGTTCAATTTGTTTAAAATCAAATGCAAATTAAATACATGAAATCTTTTCTCATATTTAATATTTCTGTCCCATTCTTCATTTTCTTGTTGATATTAATCTTTTCAATACTTGAATAAAACTTTCGAGAAGAATTTTTTTATCTTTATTTATTTATTTATTTATTTTTGCAACTTTCCTTTTAAATATTGCAAGAAAATAAAAGACAAATCTCCATAAAATGGCTGAAGATGGAATCAGCCTATTCTCAATTGTAGTGTTTCAAGGCACGGATTCAAATTAATATAAGTTACATTTGTACTATTTATATATAGGTTGTCTCATGGACAATAAATTAACGTATGGAAAGAAAAAACTTGCGCCCATTGATTCACACATTTAGAAAGATATTGAAAATTAAAACGCACCCATCAAGCGGACCCAAGGCCTTTGTTTGTGTGGTGTAGCGTATAGTCAAGTCAAGAAGTTAAATCATAAAATTGGATATTTTAAGATCTTATCTAAAGGGTTTTTAGAATCATGTGGTGCGACCGTAGCACTTGGATCTGCCACTGTCCATCAAGGAATGCTCCCTATAAAAGATTGAGATGTTTATCATCACAAAAATGAAAAATCTAAAGAAGAATATTGTTTTGGGAGATGATGTTAATATGAAAGGAAAGGAAGAGGATTAGGAATATGTTAGCTACATCTAAGCACATAGTGTCGACATTTTGTTGTAAGTCATGTGAATAGATAGTTTGCTTAGAGAAATTGACATAACGAATAAAGGAAGGACCACCGACCAGTAGAGCCAGAGGTACAGTTTTCACTGTGGAAATTAAAGCTTGTCAATGACACCATGAATTCTGGAAGTTTCATTGTGGTACTATTCAGGGAAAAGATTCCAACTTTCATGGGATTATTGGGTTTAAAATGTGCCACACATATTTCCTTTGGATATGCCAAGTTGCTCATTATCATGAACTTCTTTAACATTTTTAAGATTGAGATTGTAAGGGGTGAACACCCCCCACAGGGAGATAGGCGGGGCTCAGAGCCCCGGGCCAATTGTATACACTTCAGGCGATCGAAGGCGCATGGCCCCTAGCCCTAATCATGCGTTTGTCCCTCGATCCCGCATGGCGGGAGAGGGGGCCTCCCCGGGACTCGAACCCGCAACCTCTCGGTGGGGTGAGGCTCCCGGTACCACTTGGGCTAGTAGCCCAAGTGGTACCGGGAGCCTCACCCCACCGAGAGGTTGCGGGTTCGAGTCCCGGGGAGGCCCCCTCTCCCGCCATGCGGGATCGAGGGACAAACGCATGATTAGGGCTAGGGGCCATGCGCCTTCGATCGCCTGAAGTGTATACAATTGGCTGTGGGGGCGACCCCCCTGCATTAAAAGCCGGCCTTTTTGTAAGGGGTGAACACCCCCCACAGGGAGATAGGCGGGGCCCAGAGCCCCGGGCCTATTGTATACACTTCAGGCGTCAGGGAGTAGCCCCTAGCCCTATTCATGCATTTGTCCCCAGCTGCTGTCAGCCAGGGGGCCTCCCCAGGACTCGAACCCGGAACCTCTTGTATAAGAGAATTCCGGGGAGGCTCCTGGTACCACTTGAGCCAGGCGTCAGGGAGTAGCCCCTAGCCCTATTCATGCATTTGTCCCCAGCTGCTGTCAGCCAGGGGGCCTCCCCAGGACTCGAACCCGGAACCTCTTGTATAAGAGAATTCCGGGGAGGCTCCTGGTACCACTTGAGCTGCTGACAGCAGCTGGGGACAAATGCATGAATAGGGCTAGGGGCTACTCCCTGACGCCTGAAGTGTATACAATAGGCCCGGGGCTCTGGGCCCCGCCTATCTCCCTGTGGGGGGTGTTCACCCCTTACAGAGATTATAGGTGTTAATGGGTTCTGTGAAAAAGTAGGTATGGATTTTGTTCTCAAATGTGAAAAGTCTAATCGTGATTGTGGTATGTACAAGGAAAGCATAGATGTATTTCACTAGCTGACATGATAATTCTACTTTTCCCTGTTCTTGGGTGGAATTTGCTTTTTCACAGAATTTGGAAACCTCCGGAAATGATGATGTGACAATGTCAGTTTCCACGTTCCATGAGATTCTCCAGAATCAAGGGAAAAAAATTTCTTTTAACTTTTTTTTTTCACACTTTTTAGAAAACAAAGAGTTAAAAATTAAAGAAGATTCTCAAATGGTTTGGAAGTCAAATAATGTTTTATGTGTGATTTAACCTTAAAAGTGGCAGACTCATCAAAAACGCGAGACACTCTAGTGACAGAGGCTCTTATCCAACATAGCTGCCTAGGCGTAACGCAGGTTGTCTCACAGGTTGTGTACCACTCACGTGAATACATGCTTGTTTGCAATTATTTATGCATCAAGTATATTGCATAAATGAGGTCATGTGAAAATAGTATGTAAACAAGACCATTTTCACATCTATTCACTATCACATCCCCACTTGCGCAAAGGCACCAGTATCAAGTCTTCGATTGCATTTGGTTAGAATGCAATCAGTCATATGTTCAAGTCCTAAAGTCCTATCAACTATTTTTGTTTTTCTTCATTCCTATAGGTTCTATATTTGTTATCAAAACCATCCAATTTTTTATTAAACTAATAAGCCCCAAGGTCCTTTAAGTGTATTATCTTAAATATTTATCAATTTTAAGTAATTTGTTAAATACATAAAAAAAGCACTAACGTGATCAAATTTTCGGGGTGGGGGGATCCATGTTCTATCTAAGCCCCATATTTCAATATTCCCATATGAATCATATAAATCTTCATGGATTCTTAGAAATTCTTGAGAAATATTAAAAAAATTCAAACACATATAAACTGTTGATGTACTTATTTACTAATGTGAAAATGGTAATTTTGACATATGTAATACATACGTAACACACACACATATATATATATATATATAACTCATTTTTCTATCGCAGACATAAAGACAAATGACCCCTCAGTGGATATAGATGAGCGAAAAATAAAATCCAAGTTCAATGAACATAGAATTCCCAAACAAGTTGAGGTGGACGCCATGTGCAGTGTTTTGGAATGTGGGTATTGCACTTTTGGGTCTTTTTGTAACTAAGAAATTTCAAAGGAAATCAGACACTACAATTTGTCTTTGGTCTCTCCCCAACATTTCTACGAAGTTTCGAATGTCTTTTTATTGATTAAAGTTTTCCACAATGCCTCGTAAGACTTGATATATCAACAGTGGACTTGATACATCAGCAATTCCACTAGCACCTGTAATGGGTTGCTATGTCACATTCAAAGGATAATTTTTATGTCACATTCAAAGGATATTTTTTAGATTTTTTTTTCTTTATGTCCTGTGCCTCCATGACCCTAAAATGTCAGGTCGTTGGTTGCACGTGGCTTGACTTGCACCGTACCCACACTAGCACGGCAACTAGGGCCGTCAATCGTGTCACATTAACGAATTCGGATTACGGGTTAACAAATTCATGTTAAAATCACTTCAACCTATACACGACCTGTTAACTTAACGGGTCAAAAAATCCAACCCAAACACGACCCGTTAATTTAACAATTTACACGACTCAACCTGTTAATCCATTAAGTAATTAAGTCATTTCAAAAATTAAAAAAAATTCCAACAAAAATATATATAAGGAGAAAAATATATAAGCCACACAAAACTTTAAGTGAGGATCTTGAGTGGATCCCACCTAAAACCCCACTATAAAATAATAAATTTCAATTTCTTCTTTATGAATATAAATTAATTCTAGCTACACTTAGGGACTAAAAAAATTTAACTGGTTAAGTAGGTTGTTAATAGGTTACTGGTTTAATTAATACACGACCCATTAACTTAACGTGTTAACGGGTTTGACCCGTTAATGACCTGAACCCATTAAGAGCCCACATGAACCCGTTAATATCGTATGGGTTCGTGTCGTGTTAACGGGTCATGTGGTATTTTGACAGCCCTAACGGCAACCAACCAACCAACTATATCTTTAGAGTAATAATCTTTGACTTTGAGCTAATTGTAATGGGTAGATTACCAGGGGCGGAAAGGGGGCGGGGCATTTTGAAATTTTTTTTTCTTGGGGGTGCTATTGCTAAAAAATGGCTTTAAGTTTTATTTAATCTCAAGGGGATTTTTGTAATTGGGGGCGGGGGCGGGGGCGGGGGCGGGGGGGTCTTTTTGACATGCATATAATTTAATTCTTGATATAATATTCTAGAGTGAAACAATCCTAATGTAAATCTAACATGTACCTGCCACATGACGGGTGTATATCCAAATTATAAACTTGATACGAGTTAAATTGGGTATAGAATGAAAGTGTTTGAGCCGGTGCAAGTTTAGCATTAGCTCAATCTGTATCGAACCTAACTTGTTGCCGGTCAAAATCAACAATACTTGATCAATAATGAATACAAAATGCTTCACTTTCAAATTGATAAAACTATTATTAAAAACTCTCAAAAATAAGTATTTGTAAACAATGTAGATGTTATTTGAAAATGAGTAGTTAAATTAGAATTGGATTTTCTGTTGATTGAGACACTTGTTATCCTAAAAATTAAGATCGTATCAGTTCATGTGAAAAAAGATTTAACCAATGAAAAAGAGACATAAGCCAATTAAATGATATTCTCATAGCTATTGAGGAGAAGAAGAAGAAGAAGAAGAAGAAGAAGAAGGAGAAGAAAAATTGCATATATATATATATATATTTTTTTTTTTCTCTCTTTTGGATCATAAAATTCAAAGATAATTAAACTCTTGAAAAGATTCTAAGTTGATGCCATATGCAATTGCATGGGAGGTGGGATTTACATGTTGGTCAGGTCTGGTTACTATGAAGCTTCAAAGGGATGTAGACTAGACACTATCCTAAATTTCTTGGAAGCTTCAAAGGAGTTTAGAGTACTTGACACTATCCTTAATTTCTCTGACTCACTTTCAAGTCTCCCACAACATTTGTTCCATCCAAAAGAAGTTTCAAACGTCTCTTGTTCGTAGATTTTTTCCACAAACTTGATCTATCAATAATCCCACACGCATCTACCATGGGCTGCTGTCCTACATTCAGATTCAGAGGAAATTAAGGTGACTTGGTACAACTTTGAAAATTTTAGGTCATTTGTAATTTATTAGGCCCCCTCGTAATCCTAAAATGCCGGGTCAAAATGTAGATTGGGCTTGCGACGGGCCCTACCCACCAGCCACTTTGTCGCGGTGCTTCCAAAATAAATCTATTAGCAAAAGCAGCTAGTGCTCAGCATGGGCAAGCAATCAATCGTCATTTTAGCGTAATATTAAAAGCCAATGTGGTTTATAATTCAAATCAAACATATGAATATTGATCTACGCATTAATAATGGATAATCTAAAATACTAAAAACGTACATAGCGTCATGATCTTGATGATGAGCGGATCTCTTTTCTCAAATAAGGTTTTATCATATCTCCCTTATCACTCACTCCAATATGTGTGAAGTTGATGGATTTTTCAGATCTAGTAGGTTAAGAGAGAGGACTAGAAAACCGTATATATAGATAAGCGCTAAAGAGGTTTCTTTCCATCAAATAAATCTAATAAAGGTAAGCTTACTTAATTCCCTCAAAAATCAGTGAACAAAAATCCTATTTGATTGGGCTTACTAAAATTTAATCCAAAATAAAATTAGTAAAACCAAAAACTAAAAAGGGAAAAGTAACTTAAATTAGTGGGCTCAAACCGTGGGTCCCGACAGTATTGCACATGTGGTCATGAGGACCACTCATGTCTAACAATCTATCGTCATTCCCCATTGACAGTCAGCATTGAATATAAAACACTCTGCTTTAATATATATAATAATGAGAAAACATTTCTTGAATAAAATTAAAAATAAAAATAAAAAACAAAATATATGAATAATGTGGACATCATTTAAAAATGACTAGTCGAGATGAAAATTCAAACTTTCAATTAATGCAATCTTTATAGATAAGATGGAATCAATACTAAAAAAAGGAAAGGGACACACACCAGCAAACAGAGAAAATGAAAGAAGTTGCGAATGCATTATCTCTTTTGGATAAACGATTAGAAAAGACTAGAAATATGACAAGCTAGATAGCTTTCCCTGAACTGTAATGTCTGCTGAACATCATAGTTGGCCACTTGGAATACTAAAACTATTGCAGGTGGCACTTGCAGATTGAAATGTAAAAGAAACTTCAATATTTGATGGGCTATTTCGTTGACGACAAAGGCATCTGAATTTCCATGAAAGAAGATGAGGAGTTGGCATTCTTTTTTTTATCTTATCTTCCAGCTGGTGAGTGTATCTTTGTCTTCCTTTGTGAGGGTGCATTCATCTTTGAGCATGTGTGCATTGCTTGGAGTGTCCAGTTGTTTGGTGGGCAATTTTGACCATCGATTTGATGGTCAAATCTATGATGTGATTGTGTTCCAAAGTAATCCCACTATATGTGGATCGATGTCTTGTATATAGTCTAAATTAAGCAATAAGAAGAATATCCATTTGAACCGTTTTTAGGTCAAATATACTATTGAGATTGTATTTTCTATGGTGGAGACTTGATAATAGACTTGTCAAATGACAGTTTATATTTTTTCTTGAGAAAATTTTAAATATGGCCTTAAGTTTTTGCCTTATTTAAAAAAATGACATAAGTTTTGAGACTTTTCAAATTAGGCCCTAAGCTTTCTAGTAAATTTTCAATCAAGGACATCTGGTAATTTAAAAGTATTTTCTGGTGACTTTTCCCTCAATATTTTGAAAATACCCTTCCATTCATTTAAAGCCATGACATGGTTTCGGCTGCCACTACATACAGCCAATCGCCGTGGGAATACTGGGTATCCTTGATCACCGTGAGAACACCGGCAAGGGAAAAGAGATGAATATGGAGGAAGTGAATGAGAGTTTTATTACAATGAATGATAATTTGGGTATTTAAAAAAAAGGAAAAAAAGTTGCCAAAAAATAACTTTAAATAGATGGATGTCTTTAGTTGAAAACTTCCTGAAAAACTTAGAGACTAATTTGAAAAGTTTTGAAAACTATGTCCTTTTTTGAAATACGGCCGAAACTTGAGGACTTTTTTGAAATTTTTTCCTTTTTTCTTCTGTAAAGGTTGCATGCACTCGTAGTTTCAAACACAAGATCTGAGGAGCAAATTCATGCCTTATGCCACTCCACCAACTTCTAGGTGAGTTCCAAGTAAGAAGTTTGGATCTCACTTCAAAATGCTTTATGTGTTACAAGTACCATAAAGAGTGTTTTCGATTACCTTTATTTTCATGAATATGCTAGCCCCTTCAATTATATATTTTTACCTATTGCCCTAAGGAGTACAAAATTGTAAAATAATGATTTTTTCCTTCTTACAGATGTAGCATATTTCTCCATTTGTGATCTCATCTCTCTATTGGAGTAAGAAGGATTTTTAACTATTTGGATGTACGCTAATCATGAGAGGACAATGTGTGATGGAAAGATCGCACTACATATGTAAGATTTGACCAAAGATGATTTAAAATAGATAATCAAGATTGATCGAGAGGCCTTCAAATTTAATACTTTCTTAAATCACATTTTTATGAAACTGAATTCTACAATAAGTATAATTAAGATTAATATCAAATTAGAGTGAGTACCAATTCATAAAAGATCGAATGCATTAGTAAAAAAAGGGTAATTTTGAATACAAATAAAGTTATCTATCCTCTCATAAATCAATACATTGCTCAAAATGATCCTAGTATCCTACCTATCATGCACTGGTTTGTACTGAGTATTGCCTTGTCAGATACAAGAAGAAAAGCTATTAGATTGGCAACCTTTGTTGAATTTGAGAAAACCTAAATAGACCATCTCTCTGCTCTCCAAGTGCTCATTTTCCACATGGTTTTGGAGTCCTCATAGGCATGAGCAGATGCATCATACATGCATCTAAATCTAAGCCTCTGTGTATGGGGCCAAGTGAGATGAACTTTGGCATGAAAGTTGAGTCTGGAAAATATTCTAAGAATTGCATTTGCTAGACTGTCAAAAGAAATGACCGCTGAAATCAGTACTCTCAAGTCTCAACTAGCCATCATTTCCTGTACCCAAAGATTCCTATGCTGTTGTATCATATCTTACTATTTGGTTGTATTAAAGATTCTAAAATCTAAAGGAATTTTGGCTTGTATAATACTTACACCTAGATGTTTATAAAATATTTTCTTGTCTTCTGCAGATAAAGATATAAGACATTGAAAGCGAACTTTACATATGTACCGTACAACTGTTCAGAAAAGGACTTATGCCTCCACGCCGCTCACAATGCCATCCAGCCTTTCTCATTCACAAGGGTTGCTGGTACTCTCAAAAGGCACGTCTGTACACACGCCCTTTACGCGAAAAAAGTAGAAATTGCTACATAATCAAATTTCATAAAAATAAAGTCTGGAGAAAGGATTTACGTTGAATCTAAAAATTCATGTCTGGTGCAAAAAGATTTTTTATATTGAATTGGTGCTAATATTGTGTGGTGCGGCTGTTGATTCCTTATAGAAAATTAAAATTTCTTATTTGATGATCTAAGTTTTTTGAAGAAAAATAACATAACATGTATATTATTTATTCAACATTAAATAAAAACTTATATAAAAAAAAATGAAAGAATTGTAGTGTTTTTGGGTTGAAATGGACAATAATGAGGAAAGAGGGAGTAGTTTTATGAAGAAATTTATTTCCCATACCCCCCATAGGAAACCCATTTCCACAATTATCAAGGAAAATGCTGACGAGACAGGAAAGCATTTTCGTGAAATTGTTCCACACCAAACGCTAAAAAATTGGATTTTCCGCAGAAAACCGTCTACTTTTTCCGCAGGAAAGTGTTACACAAACATGCCCATAGGGAGCTTTTGTGGAGAGGGGATTTCCACGGAATTGCCGTCCGATAAGGCGCCGGATTTCCCGTGCCTTTCCTTGGGGCGTTTATGCAGCACCGAAAGACACAGTGAATCCCCTTTTTTTGGCTTCATTTCCGTGCGACATTGCATCCGGAATTCCGACCTGACAGGGTAGGAAAGTGAAGCCACAGAAGGGGAAAACTGGGCGTTGCACAAAAAGACCCTTAGGACCTAAAAATGCTGGGATCCACTCATGTATCACGTGGGCTGTTGCCAGAAAACATGAGGGCCATTCTTTTGTATCAAATGTCACATGAAGTATCATGTGGAAATTAGAAGGGCAACTTGGACTGGCCCAAGAAGACCAAACCCGGATGGCATGACCTGCTGAAAAATTAAGTTTTTGGCTTGGGTCTGATTGGGTTCATGTTGAGCTTGGACTATTCAGGCCTGGATTTCGAAACCCAGTGGCATTTTGATTAAGTATATGTTTAAGGGTTGACCTTGGTACCCTAATTAGTTATAGACATGTGACTACATTATGATTCATTTTATATTCAGATTTTTATAATCTTGTACGCTTCGATAAGTTAATGAAGGTTAGAGTAGTTGATTCGATCCAAATGACCTAACTTGACTTGCAATGCAATCATTATTAGGGACTTTAAACTTGGTTTAGGCTAAGGTTGGGGATGTTGGGGATTTTTTTTTTAGTTGAGTTCAGGCTCAGGTTTACCCAAATGCAAACTGTAGTAGGCCTGGGTTGTGTTAGTATCCAATCTGATCCGCCTGAGTTTGGGTCAGAGCTAATCCCAGCCTGCCTCAGTTAGTCATCAAGTATTACCTTGAGCCTGATCCAACCCACTGGGTCAAAGCTAAACCCAGGTTGGTTTAACCAATTTGCAAAATATATACACTGGGCGCTCTCATGGGCCGAGCCAGCTCAGGCCCAATCTGGACCAACCTTCTTTTGGCCAGGCAAAACCTTAGCCCATTCGGTATTTGAGTCAAGCTTGGATTAACTGATAGAAAGCCCAAACCCAGCCCAGCTAGCCTAATTTAATGATAATTTACGAATGATTCAACCTTAGATTAACTGATAGAAAGCCCAAAGCCCGGCCTAGCTAGCCTAATTTAATGATAATTTACCCCAACAATTGCTAGAAACCCCATATAAATAATAATAAAAAAAAAACCGATTCGGCTTGTGCTCGGTGTTTATATTCCGCATCGGGCCTGAAGTAGTAATCATCATCAAAGTCTTGTTCAAACTATATTGAGGTCGCTTAGGGTAAACATGGTGATGTGGCTCTTAGACTGAGCGATTTACTAAGATGTGCCACGTCTTAGCCCATATTACTTACGTGGCATGCTCTTACTGGTACATGTCGACAGGTCAACCTGGTCTGAGATATGTGGCTTTTTGATTGAGCCATGTTACGTAGATGAATGTCTGTTTCTCGTTACGCACGCATGCGCTTGACATCCCTTTCTTTGCAACGGTTTTTGAGTTCTCAAACACCTACGAATGCCATCAACTGTTCGACGAAATGCCTCAAAGAAAACCCACAAAACCTCCAGACCCTAACATGTCTATACAATGCCATCATCCGAGCTTCCATCGAAAAGGGTTCCCCCCACAAAGCCTTACTAGACTACAGGACCCTTTTCCTATCAGGGTCCGCCGCTCCCGATCACTGGACGCTTGCTTGCGTCCTTGAAGCCTGTAGGTTATCGTCGAACCTGGAAGCAGCAATGCAAACCCATGCAAGAATCATAAAATCTGGGTTTGAATTGCTGTCCTGTCTCTCATCTTCTCTGATTCCTTTATATATTGCTCGAGATCGTCTTGTCGAAGCACATCAAGTGTTTGATGAAATCTCCAAATGGGGTGTCAATATTGTCTCTGCGAATTTATTGATCGTGGGTTATTTTAGAATTGGAGAGTATGAGACTGCAAGGAGAATCTTTAGTGAAATGCCGAAGAAAGATGTGGTTTCTTGGAACTCGATGATCGCAGGGTGTGTTAGGAGTGGCCGTCCAAAGGAGGCGATAAGTTTATTTGGGAGGATGCTCAGTTCGGATTTTGAACCAGATGAGTTCACGTTTTCTTCTGTTCTTTCTGCGTGTGCACGAGTAGGGGCTCTCCATCATGGTGAGTGTGCCCATAGGTTGATGATGGATAGAGGAATTGAGCTTAATTTCATACTATGTTCGGCGCTAATTGACATGTACTCGAAGTGTGGAAGAATCAGAACTGCAATGGAAGTTTTCAATGCCATTTGTCGGGACAATGTCTGTATATGGAATTCAATGATTACCGGCCTAGCAAGTCATGGACTTGGTTTGGATGCAATTGCTGTATTCTCTCGAATGGAGGGCGAAAATGTTTCACCTGATTCTATTACCTTTGTTGGGATCTTAACTGTTTGCAGTCATTGCGGAATGGTTGAAAAGGGTCGCCATTATTTTGATGCAATGAAGAGCCATTACTCGATTGAGCCACGGCTCGAGCATTATGGAGCAATGGTTGATCTATTGGGCAGAGCCGGGCTTTTAGAAGAAGCATACAAGATGGTAGAAACAATGCCGATAAAACCAGACATTGTTATGTGGAGAGCATTGTTAAGTGCTTGTAGAACTCATGGAAAGCCCGAGTTGGGAGAGATGGCAATCAAACAGATGGAACACTCTGGCAGTGGAGACTATGTGCTGCTCTCAAACATCTATTCCTTAGGAAAGAGATGGGATTGTGCTGAGCAAGTGAGGGAACTGATGAAAAAGAAAGGAGTTCGGAAGAGTCGTGGATTGAGTTGGGTGGAGATGGGGGGAGTCGTTCATGAGTTCAAGGCAGGGGACCGTTCACACCCTGAAACAGATGCCATATATAAAGTGTTAGATAGGTTGATTGTGATGACTAAGGCAGAAGGTTTTGCACCTGCTACAGAGTTGGTGTTGATGGATGTGTCTGATGAGGAAAAGGAGGGGAATTTGAATTGCCATAGTGAGAAGTTGGCAGTTGCATTCACAATCCTGAGGACAGGTCCTAGAACTGAAATACGGGTGTCGAAGAACCTTCGCACATGCAGCGATTGCCACAACTGGATGAAAATTGTTTCAAGAGTGGTTACTAGGGCAATAATTGTGAGGGACCGGATACGCTTTCATCACTTCGAAAATGGGTTGTGTTCTTGCAGAGACTACTGGTAGTAATTAAGCATGTGACGTGAGGAAGTTCCATTATGAACATGTTCCAATCTTTCATCCCCATGAACTCGGACCGAAACATAAGCAAAGCTTATATTAGAACTGCGACATTTTTTTTTTGGAGAGAATCATAAATTAAATACCAGTTTCTTGTGTCTCAATTGTCATCAGCATTCCATGACACTGGGTTGACCCAAGGGAGTCATCTTGATACCAACGGAGATTCGACTCTTATGGATTGGAGAGAATAAATTCTTCTTCATTGATTTTGGTTTTCGACATTCAACAAATTTTGTAGGCTCACACTGCAGCGTCCATTGAGGTTGCAGTTCATAGGCTAGAAACCAGCACTTTAAGGCTATGATGTATGGATTCTTCAAAATGGGCAACGTATTTTGTCGCATCGTATCCGACACTTTACTTTTTATTTGTAAAATCCGTGTCCCTGACATGTCTATGGCCTGTCCCTGCCATATCTGGACATCATAGGTTGAAGGTTACAACAAAAGGTATGAGAACTGAAATTCTTTGATTAGTATGATAGACCAATGTTTGGACACTTGTCTGTCATTCACATTGCTGCTATGCATTGATTTGTATTGTTTTGATTGTGCTCCCACCCAGGGCATCTGAAATCATACAATTATGCAATCCTAACAGCCATTTTATAGCTAGAGTGCGTTCAACCGGCAGAAGATCATTAGTTGAATAGTCTGGCTTGCCCGGTTAATATGTTGCTTAGGCTATTTCCCATTCATACATATGGCCCAGAATTTGCATATATGTGAACTTGGAATATTAAAAGAATAAAACGAAAATTGTTGTTGGCCTGGTTGGCTTGGGTTATCATTGACTTGGAAGTCTTGAACTTTGTTTTATCAGCTGTTGGGTGTACTAGTCAGTCTAGTAAAAGTATCATTCATCTGACCTGATATTAACCATACAACTAGTACCTTTAAAATGGGTGGTTTGTGTTAATTTTATTTTAAAGAAAAATCCATGCCATCAGTTTCTTTCATCATGTTAGGAGGGCCTATTTTGGATTGCTATCTAATTGATGCGATCTTTTCTAGTCAATCTCAAGTGAACTAAATCAAAATGGATGTATTGATTATTGAAATGAAAGTAGGGGTTTTGAAATTTATGGTTTAAACACTCCGGATTATTCTCGTATTGGGAATAACCCATCAACCCAACCCAGACCCAACCTAATTGGATTTGGGTATGGATTAAGAATTGCAACCAACTTGGACCCTGACCCATTTAAATACAGCAGAATTCCCATTTGGGTCTGGCCAGATCTGGACTCACCTTGATCATACTCACTTAACAACCCCACTATTCCGAGTCTCTAGTTCGGCAAATATGCATCAAAACCTTGTATTCTAGCTAGCGTTTTGGAGCATTTGGGACTCATGAGGATGCAAAGACCCAAAGTAGTTTGTTTTGGCACTTTTCACTAACAGAGCACACTGTACTTAAACAAGTATGGAGATTCTTATTCAGAATCTGATAAATTATCACTAGTTCTGTATCGACTGTTTTCTTAATCTTGTGGTTGAGATAGATTACCACTAGTTCTGAATCAATTGTTTTCTTAATCTTGTGGATAAGTGACTGTTAGTTATTGAAAACAATTTATACATACGTTCTTATTCAGATAGATTGTCACTGGTTCTGTATAGACTGTTTTCTTAATCTTGTGGATAAGTGACTGATAAATTATTGAAAACATATGTTGTGTGTTATTTTCCTAGCATATGAAAGGAAAGGAACTTGCTGATGTTAGAATAAGTAGATTATAGAAACACATGTTGCCAACTTCATGTAAAATGTTGGGCCAAAGAGCAGCAACATGGAGAAAGAAACAACATGGCACCTGCAAATGAAGTATGTCTGTTTTTTAGTGCTGGCAGCAACATCATGGGATGTCATGTACCCGCAATATTGATTTTCTCCCAAGAATGATTCTCCACTCCCAAAGGGAGTGTTTTTGTACCTACAGAACTCAGTTTGATAGTGAATTTTCCCTGAAAACACATGTTTAAAGAAATAAGTTGTTTGGATCATATGCAATTATAAGGTTGCAAATGGTGAACAGTGATTTTATGGATTCCAAAACATACTCAGAAGTTGTATGTCCCAACTTAATAAAAGAAGAAAATTTCCAAGGGATGAAAATATGTGGATTTAATGTCCAAGCATCTAAAAGTCTATAATAGTTATTTTTGTGGGTTTTCATGAGATTTCAGCAATCCAAACAGCCTCAAAGCGTTTGAGGACAAATCATATTTAACGGCTATTTTCTTTAAGGGTTCCACAGACCAAATAAGCTCCAACGAAAAAATATCTTTTGATGATAAGAAGTAACTAGAAAGAAATAAATCAACTCTTCTAATCAAGAAATTCTGGAGGAAGTTTCGTTCTATAAAGCTTTCCATTGGCAAATGTGGGGAATGTTAATTAAATATTTCCAAGATGAAGTATTTATGAGCTGGTTAGAAACCGATTGTGTAGGTTCCTTCCCACATCCACTTGTCCATGAAAAAAGTCTTTCTTTTGGTAGGAAATGGTTACAGTGTCATCACCCTAGCAAATCGGATTCTAGGAAAGTGAGAGCCCCATCTACATCTATGTCTTCTACAGTCTACTCACCTCTTTCGTATTCCTTTAATACAAACAATCCACATTACTATGAATTCCTAGGAATTCAATGCAAAGCCATTGTTTCTCAACCTTCATCTCCCTTTCCTCTCCATCTCTATCTCTTTATATACGATTTGCTCAACTACCAAATCTTTTCTCTCTCTGTGCATCTCTCAGCTTTGTTACCAACTCATGCACACCCACCTACACACTCACCTAAGTCCCTCACCATCTGCCCAACAACAAAGAATTGATCTCTGGTTATTTTTATGGAAGGGAAGGTGCTTCACCACTGCGGTACCAGTGGATTGGCATATTAAAGCACAGTTGGTCACTAATAACGAGAATCAGAGTTTTGTAGAAGTCATGATTAAATGGCCACATTAGTTCAAAAACTCAACTTTCATGGGCTAACTTAGCTGAGTTTATTTGACTCAGTGGACAATGAGTCTAATATGAGATTGTGTCTGTGAAAACTCGATCAGACTTGCCCCACGCACTTGACTTGGTGCCCTTCCAAGTCACTCAGGCAGAGTTGAGTTTTGAATTATAACCTTTTCTTTTTTAACCGTAACATGACTTGAACCTACAACCTCAATGCTTCAATAGGAGCAAGTTTTGAATTATATCTCCCACCATGATTTTCAAACCCGGTTTGGATATTGTTGCAGCGAATGCTAAAACCTTTATGTATCAGTTGATGTTGGCTCTTAACATATGTTTGAAAATTCTTCAACCTGATTTTATAAGAAAAATTAACCTATAAACACATTCAAAAAATAAAAATATTAGTAAAACTTTATTTTAAATTACTTTTAGAGTTTTTAAGATGTAAATAAAATAATATAGTGAAGTTGTTGAGCATAGAGTTTCAATAGAACTCTATAGATTTTGGGTTTTCGACTCAGCTCATTAAAAATAGGTACCAGTGCAAAACAATGGCCCCCATTCCATTTAATCATTTATAAAATGATCATTGCTATGTAGGTCATTCTTTGTGATATAAGAAGCCCACCCATGTGATAAACCAACCCCCAGTCATGTGGCAGGTGGCAAACACATGTAATGTAGCTATCCATCAAGTGGGCTCACCATGCAAAGTGAGATAGATCAACACATGGGTCCACACAATGGGTAGAATTGCAAACAGAAGGTAGTGCACTGGTTAAATCTTATTAACCTATCATTTTCTTCGCTCACTTGCCATATGTTATGACTGTTTGAGTTTTATTAGCTCTTCATTTCCTTAATTGACTAGATTTGGTTAGGATCTTATGGATTTTGGAAGGGTCTCCTTGATAGATTGGTTGACCAGTGAAGATCTTTATAAAGGGTTTATGTCGCTTATGATTTTGCATATTGGGGGCAGTACTCCAATAGAGCATATTTAGGTAGGGGAGTAGTAGAAGTGCTAATGCCAATCCTGGCTGATGAAGCAAGTACTTAAATGTATCAATGCCTCCACTATTAGCTTCGGGTACACAGTTTGTCTATATTTTAATATTGATGATTGGACATGATAAAATCAACACTAAAACAACTAGCCCAATATGAGCAAATCAGCATCACTTTAGGACAATGTATATAGTAGTGGTGGGACCCATCTGCTGGACACCTTGAGGCAAGTTAGTCTCTTTTTCTAAAGGGCATTTCTGTAGTTGCAACTCCTATAAATATATGATGAATGTGAAGGCCTCCTGGTCCTCTTGGAGGCTTGTGGAGAAATGGTGTCTAAGGTGGTTGAGTCTAGCACTGGAAGGCATGAGTCTGTGAAGAAACAACAGCAAGATGAGGCTATGAAGGGAAATGGCCAGAGGCAAGAAGGGGTGCTACAATGCAAGAAGGGGAAAGGTAGCAAGTTCAAGAAGAGCAGTTTCAGTGGAGAGGAAGATGCAACTTCCTCTGCCATGCTCCTCTTGGCTTGCATTGCGTGTGCTCTCCCGTCTACATAGTTTCCTCTCTGTTTTATTATATTTCTTACTGTATAAGGTGGTTTATTTTTAGTATGCTTACTTAGAAAAGAATTCTATGTTTTTGTGTGCAATCTCTGTTAAACTTTGGCAGTTCTTTGTCTCGATCTATGAAAATGCAATCATCTGGCATCTCAAGAAGAAACATATACATTTTGGTTTCATTTGATCTCTAACCCCTCTCTGTTGAATAGGATCACTCTCTCTCTCTCTCTCTCTCTCTCTCTCTCTCTCTCTCTCTCTCTCTCTCTCTCTCTCTCTCTCTCTCTCGAAACATATACATTTTGGTTTCATTTGATCTCTATAACCCCTCTCTGTTGAATAGGATCACTCTCTCTCTCTCTCTCTCTCTCTCTCTCTCTCTCTCTCTCTCTCTCTCGCATAAGTAGTTTCCAAATTCTACTGTCTAATGCCACCAGTGACCACACCTTGCCTGAAGTTCATCAAATTTTTTGATAACTAGTTTGTGTTTTGGTATAATACTTCTCAGGTGCAACCTGTTGGCATATTGAGGTGCGAGCACCACCATATGGAGTATTTGAGGTCAATCTACAATATGACACTCATATAATTGTGGGAGTGAAGCCTTGTTTGTGTACAAATTTCTTTTGAGATATTTAAGATTTTGAAAATTAATACTATGGATAGATGCAACTTATCCAAAAATTTGGCTTGTGACTAGACCAAAATGGAGAAATAGGATTCATATGGCCGACCTCAACATAGTTGAAACATGGATTTGATTATGATTATTTTGAGAATCTATAAAAGGGGGAGGGGGATGGTATACTGATGCATTCATATGCATGCCTTTCACTCTCCACATCCACATGCATGTCTTTCTCAATCTCCTCTTTTATCTACCTCTCGTCAATGTCATCTTCCATAGGCATAGGCTGAAAACTTGAGAAGTAGTAGTCTGATTCTTATCATTACCATAAAAGTAACAGGTGCATATGAGCCTAATGGCAAACCTCTTCCATGTATTTTACTCATTAAATACTCTTTAACAAAGTGTTAAGCCCAGCATTTGCAGTGGAGCAATTTCTTGTTTTTTCATATGTTATATCAGATGGGACTTGCCTTTTGATTGATGGGACCTTTTGTAGTCTTCACTTTTTAGTGCTTGTAAGAAGTAAAGTGGCTTTAATAAAGCCTTGCTCATATCAGAAAGTCCAATAGAAAGGGTTTAGAACTGGATCAAAGGACACAAACTTTCCCATGTGATATGAAAATACATGGTACATGGCACTTGGTGTTTTTAATAATCTAATGGATGAGAGTTATGTGACACTGTAAAAAAAGCAAACTACTTTTTCCATCTTTGCAGTTGGAAGGTGTGCCAAGTGAAGCTAGGGTCACATGTTCTATATACTGCAGGTGTTACAGTCTGGTTGCAACTCTAGGCCAGCCTGAACTCAAGTTACCTGACCTGCATAAATTTGCAGGTTGGGTTATTCAAGTTGTAGTTTGTGACTGGAAGCTGGAATAGAATGGAATTCAGGTCCAACTCATATTTGGTCTAAATAAAAGCTTAAGAACCACATAAAGAGATGGAAACAAATCTTAGAATTGCACTTGGCAAATAAAGGTATAGTAGATAGCATGTATGTTATGGCCGAAACTGTCATGTAATGGCTGTTATTTTGAACTCTACCACCCAGAAACATGTCATATACATAATCGTATGTTTTGGGTGAAACTAATACATATCAACCAGGATCTAAATGACATAAATAAGGACATGTTGTAGTTGATCAGCCGTCGCTTTAGTACTCCATAGTTGATCAGAGCATCATTTATCAGGGGTGTGGATGGGCAAAAGGTGGACAGATCTCATAGAATATAGGTGAGTGAAGTCACACAAGAAAAAGTTTAGTGAAAAAAAAAAATTGTGACTAGAGTTGCCCATGGAAATTTTGAGGATGCCAAATGATTTGGTTTTCAACCAGTGGACACCCCTGATCAATTCGACCCATTTGCCGCCCCTATTTAAAGCCAAAATCTGGCCCAAAGTGAGCTGGACTTGAGCCAGTCAGGGTGGGCCGGCCCACACGCAGCCCTAAAATTAAAGGTTGGGATCATTTGATCAGTTGACATTGGGGTGGCCATGTGCATCTGTCTTAAATGAGAACCACAATTATTAGCTTTAGCTAATCTTTGCAAAGGACTCATATGGCATCTTGCAGATTCAGACCGTCCAACCATTCAATGCAAGACCCACTAGGTTAAATTCATACTAGATACAAGATCCCACCGGTCCACTTTTCCTATACAACATAAACCTGCAGACAGACTATACTCCATGCCATGATTTGAACTTGGGCCAAAACTTAGTAGCAAAGCGCAATGAATCAAGGTTTCCCATTCATAGAGGGGCGGACCGGGGAATTCTTTCTGAGGGTCATTATGTAGAAACAAAATCTTGGGAGGGCCATGTATAAAAAAGCCTGAGACCCTTTTCCTACCACCCTAAATAGGAAGTTCGAATCCTCTCTATTTTATGACCATTTCTCGCTCCACCAAATGGTAACAAGGAAGGTGTCTCCTTCCATTTTCAGTGAAGGAGGTGTTTGTGTATTGAAATTAGAAAAACGGATTCGTATTGAAACTCTATTCTCAGTTCTCAATTCTCAATTCTCAATTCTCACCCCCTTTATATTATGCATGAATATTCATTTTTAAGAGATAGCTCTCATAATTTGCAGCAAATGTATCAATTTTGGTACCTCACGAGGCCCATCTATCAACAATCCAAAGGCCTTTAGACTCACTAATCTCCCATGATTGACACTTGCCCTAGTAACATGTGTTTGAGATTAGACTCACGATTGGCTTGAATTTCATTAAAAATGTTATTGAAACAATAGTCAGTATTTCATGCCATTAAATCAATGGTCGTGATTATCCAATTCGGGTTATTATTTTTCCAAAATCTAATCAACGATAAGATGCTTCCATCATTCTATGAAAAATAACCCATTTAATATTTTATTTACATCTAATACTTTATTTTGTTTCATGTTATAAAAATTTTAGGAGTCCTACGGTTTTTTTTTTTGGATAAGTGGATTAAAATGACGTATTAATGATGAATATTAGAAAACGACCATCAAATAGTATGGTAATTGAATTAAAAGGAAGAAGTAAAATGAATATCTAGCTGTCACCTGCTAATTCATAAAATTAAAGGGCTCACACCTCACCTCATATCCTTCGCCTAGGGATGCAAATGAGTTTCGATTCTCTGATTACCTAGCGGTTCCGACTTATTAAAAATTGAATTTGGATCCTAATGTAGGGCTTGGGTCCAGGTCCAATTACACTTTGGTTCCGACCCGCGACCCGACATATTACTTTAATTTTCGAAAACTCCTTCTAAAAATATTGATTTTTTATCTAATTAGGCCCAAACCCAGACCTGTGTCATATAGAGAACCCGTTCCGGTTCAATTCCATCTTCTTGTCCACAGATTTGGTTTTGGAATAAAAAAATCTGTTCTGGTTCTATTTTCTCATTAACATTATGGTCCGTATCCACCATGGATCCTGACCCAAACGGACCTGTTCATGTCCCTGCCTTCACTCATCACCCAATCATCCTCCACTAGAACTCATCTCATCTGACCGTACATTCCCGTGTATAGATATCCAATAGATGCTAGGATGATGATATGATAAAGCAAGACGGATATAGTGGGTCCCACATAAGGATGGGTATCCGGACAAGATCCAAGAAAATAGATTTTTTTTTTTTTTTACCAATCCTCTACTTGTTTTGGGATTCTGACACATCATGTGTCCATTTTCATCTTGTGGGCCCCACATAAGGATGGACGCTTGGATAGGATCATAACCCTAAAACAAGGTCCTTTGTAGCTGGGTAGATATCATTCTCATTCCTTATGCTTCAATCAATCTATTTCCACTTCAAAGGCTTCTCTGATCAGGTGGATATGTAAAATACCACCCATGGAAGCAAAATGGAGAAGAGAAGTACAAATGACTGAAAAATGAGAATGATTTCCTCATCCCATTACTTTTCTTCCCCAACTTGCCATGTGTCTCTTTTCCTTGAAACCCATTCTCCCTTTCTCTCTTCATCTCCCAAATGCATTAGGAAGGGACTCCTCACCAACAGCCCAAATAAACATTCAGGTACAGAAAGCCACTTCCTTTTTCATGTTTCTGACATGGGTTTCTGCTATTTCCCCCTTTTCTTACCTTTGTTTATCTCAATAATGTTTGTTGGTTTCTTTTGATGCTTATTGAGCTGTTTTTCATCTCCTAGCTTGTTGAAAAAGAACCCCCCTTCTTTTTTTAAAAATTAGTTTCATCTGGGTTTTTGAGTTTCTGACTTGGGTTTCTCCTTGTTTCCCATTTCTTGTTATTGTCTTTCCTAATAGTATTTGTGTGTTTTCTTTTATGCTTATTGAACTGATTTCATGTCCTAGGAAGTTAATTGAGGATGATATTTGTGTAGTCATCAGTGTTTACACCGAAAATATGACAGTTAGAGCTGTAGTTAGGGTGTATGAGGAGTTGAGCTTATTAGGCTGTCAACTGGGTCATGTAACCTGTGCATCTGTCATCACTGTTTACTACTGTTTAGGGCTTTTTCATAGGTCTGAGATGGCATTTTAGAGATATGGAGAATGGGTTTTGATGATTTTGTTGTAGCTTATGTTAACATGATTTCTGTGGATACGAAGAATGGCAGATTTAGAGATGCTATGAGGCTTGTGGCTAGGATGAAAGAAATAAAGTTGCAAGTCGGGTTGAATTAATTGTTGAAGTAGATGAAATCCAATCATTGTAGCATAAATCGAGTAATTCTGCGACCTTCCATGGTAAAAAGATTAAAAGAAGCGTAGGAAGTGGCTGGAGGCTTGGGTCTTCTTTGGGTTGATTCATCGATGAGAACATTCTTACAGAAAGCTCAATGTGGCCACTTATGTGATTTTGGAAATTTATTTCAGTTGATATGGACTATGAAAATGGTTAAATGTAATGCGGTTTGAATGGTTTTCTTCCTGTTTGGTGCACTTTTTGCTAAGGAATAGGGTCTTGGTTTGGCTGATAGTTGATATTTTCTATGAAAATGGTTAGATGTAATATGGTTCCCTGCATGTCTGGAGCACTTCTTACTTGGGGATGCCTTTAGTTGGGCTGATAAATGATAATTGATAAAAGATTAAAAATGGTTGAATGTAGTGTATGTTGTTTCGATGTTCTGATCTTGATTATTGGCATCATGTTGCACGCTCTAATCTTGATGTCTTGTTCCATCTTTATGCAGTAACAATCTCCTTTATATTCTGATAGAGATGAACCCCTTAACCCTATTAACTCTATTCCTACCCCTATCTATTTTTTTGTTCTGTTGAATGTTCTCTTAATAGATGGGCCTATCAACCTTGTTTTGTCTGTAATTTCATTTGGTTTCACCCTTCAATTTGGCTATGTTCTTTGCTTCACTTCCCCTATTCTAGTATCTTCCACATTTTCAATTTCATGGGTTAAGTGTAAGACCAAATGCTTTTCGTAATGTTAATATCCATCAATCTTTGTTGCTCTATGGAACTCAGTTTTCAGTTTATGTGAACTGGTAATCTTAAGTGGAAAGTAAGAATAAATCCTGATATTGTTATATTGGTGGTGGCTCGCATCCAAACCTTTCTACTTCTTACAGCATATACTTTCCTTGACAACCTAGTTACAATATATATTGCTTCTTTTTGTAAAGTCAAATATGGATTCTGGGAAATGGGAGATTGGCTGGCTGGCGGGGTAGAGCTGGATGCCAAAACTCCTTTAGGTTGCTCCTTTTTTACCGAATAAGAAAAGAATGGAGAGAATCTTTTCTAGTCTGTAAGTTTCGGGTGGAATGACTTGATCCTGAGTGCAACTTTTGAGATACCCAAGATGTTTCTTCTCCTACTTTGAACTTTGACGTTTTGGAATTTGAGGAAAAAAATTCAGGTTCTTGTATGTAATTTATCATTGTTTCTGACTTCTTAAGCAGCCTGTGTCTTCGATAGGACCGTCCAACTGAACCAAACTGCGAGGAACAGCCTGTGTCCAACTGCAATGTATATCACTCAATTCCAACTCCTGCAGCCAAAAGCAAAATTGCCATTTCTACCTAGAATAAAACATCATGGTGGCTCAACTCGGACCCGCACCATTGGTTCTGTGTCTCTCGGGTCGTCCTCTTTAGCACCGATTGTCCTCCGTGCGCCTTCGTCACTGGTTGTGGCAGCCCACCTTACCCCCTCTGACACACCACAACGCTCAGGAGAGTGGTTCGCTCTTCGCAAGGACAAGCTGACCACAAGCACCTTCAGCACTGCCCTGGGCTTCTGGAAGGGTAACCGCCGATCCGAGCTGTGGTATGAGAAGGCGTTCATCCCTGACACTGAGACCATAGTGGTCGCTGCAGCACGAGCTGCCATGAACTGGGGTGTTCTCCAAGAGTCTGCTGCAATTGACCAGTACAAGAGCATCACAGGCAGGGATGTGGGCTCCATGGGGTTTGCAGTCCACCCAGATGAGAGGTATAGGTGGCTGGGTGCCTCCCCAGATGGCCTTCTTGGGTGCTGCCCGGAAGGCGGAATCTTAGAGGTGAAATGCCCTTATAACAAGGGGAAACCCCAGCTGGGGCTTCCGTGGGCTGTGATGCCTTACTATTACATGCCTCAGGTGCAGGGTCAGATGGAGATCATGAACAGGGAATGGGTGGATTTGTATTGTTGGACTCCCAATGGAAGCACACTCTTTCGGGTGCTTCGGAATCGTGAGTATTGGGAGCTGATTCATGGGATTCTCCGGGAGTTTTGGTGGGAGAGTGTGATCCCAGCTAGAGAGGCCATCTCAATGGGAAAAGAGGCAGATGCAAAGGCCTATGAGCCAACATCTAGGCACCCTGAAACAGGGCTGGTAATTTCTAGGAGCATTAGATTGGCTGCTGAGTCCAAGATGGTGTGTAGGGAGATTGGGGGCCATATTGAGTTTTACAGATAATTTGTTATACTCAGATTTTGGGGAGAAAATTGAGTCCCATTGTTTGGTTATTCATCATGTGTAAGTTAACAGGTAATGTTCTTAAAGCAATCCAAGATATTTATCTTCATTTTTACTGGTGTAACATTTCTGTTTCTTTTATATTTCTATTGCACCTTTCATTTACAGTTTGCAGATCTAGTTTTTATAAATGGAAACTGAAAATTGGGTTGATCAATTATGATTTATAAGGTGTGCCCATATTTGTGGCTGGTTTCAGTGTGCAGTTCTAAGTTCTCATTTATATTGTTGGTAAATTTTTTGTATGTATTTATTACTTTTAGCCTTTTGTGTTAAAAGCTAAAATACCTGGATAGTTTATATATGCTCTATGAATCATGGGGAACAGTATATTTTACCAAATTACCCATTCAGGTATATCCGATTTTCTATTCAAGCACCTGTTTTCATTGAAGTCATCATGTTGAACCTCAATATGTTTAGCACATGAATAGCAACTTGATTGCACTTTTATTTCTCAAAAAAATATAATAAATAAATAAACTCGATTGCATGTTTCTTGTTGGATTGGATTGGAATCACATTATCGACCTTGTAAGAAATATCCCTTTTCATCATCCCCAACTGTTGCTTAGATGATTAGGGACATCTTGAAATGTGTTTGTTGGTGCATTTGTCCAGTCTCTACAAAAAATAAAAAATAGAAAAAAAAATAAAAAACTTGTCATTTCTTTTAGGACTTGATATGGGGTTTTAATTTTATGCCCTTTTTCTCATCAAAATTTTTTGCTCTTTGGAAAGAAAGAGAGAATTTTAGAAAATAGTAAGGGCATTCTTGTCTTTTGACTTCATCTGTAATAATGTATAAAGGGAACAAAATTTTCATATCTCCTTCCCTTCAGTGGAAAGTTTTGCTTGATATTTACCTTCTTGCATTGGCAAAGTGGGCATCCCACAACCCTAAGCCATTCAGCCTTTCTTTCAAGTAAAGTGAGGCTCTCAAGTGGAGCCTACCTAAGAAAAATGAAAATAGGCCCGAAATATAAATCCTCTAGTGCTGATGTTGCAAGGAGGATACACCAGATCATATGTTGATTGTGAGATGAAGGGCTGAGATGTTGTCACAAAACAGCATCGCTGGTTGATCTAAATAGTGAACTATGTCCCACAGGAAAAATGTGATTTGATTTTGGGTTGTGGAAGCCATGGCCTGATATTCAGTCTCCATGCTTGATCTTGTGACTGTGGGCTGCTTTTTAGTGCTTCACGAAGGAAATTATCATCCAAATGAGTGCAATAATCAGTGTGGATCCCCGGGTTACAGCCCAAACTGAATCCCAAAATCCGTATAAGATAATTGGATTATTTGCAATCAAACGAAGCCCATGATTAAGAGCCCTGTGAATGTATCTGAGAAATCATTTTTATGAGCTCAAATGAAAGTTCGCGGGCTGATGTATGTATTAGCATCCATGATTAACACCGAATGCAATATCAGGCAGGGTGAACATTAGATATTCAAGCCCGCCCACAATGCTCCTATAGAGTTTTGGGGGCGGAGAAAAAAGGCCATCCTCATTCGACAGAGGAAAGTTATACACTATTGGATGGCAATGGTCTTGCACCCATTCATTTGAGCTCGGTTAAGCCAGAGTAGAGATGTCGGCCTGACGGCACGGCCCATGCCATGGACCAAGGTGCCTAGCACGGGCAGCCCGGTTGGGCCCGACCCTTGTCCGCATGCTTCACGGGCCCACAAGGAACAACGGTCATATGAGAGGTATTTTGTGTCTTTTTGAATTTTACAAAGTATATAAATAGTCTACAAGACTGGTATTTGGCTGACAAGAGAATGCAAGAATTGAAAGAAATTGAAGATTATGATCCAGCCGAATACATTGCGGACTACAAGTCTAAATTTTTTACTTTTTCTTCACTGTAATTTGTAAATATGAAAGTTTTTTTATTTTTTTATATTTTTATTCTCTAATAAAATGATCGTAAAGGTTTTGAAGGTAATCCTATTGAAAAAACTTCAAATAGAAAAGATCCAAATGGTTCTCTTCACAGTGGAGTAGGTCGATTTCACCTAACCATGTCATTCTCTTCTCGGTGCGTATGTTTTAATTTTGCATTCTAATGTGTAAGACTGAAAATAAAGAGGCACGAGTGTAGACCGAAACAGGGGGGACGGTGGGCATGGAGCCGTGCTGGGCCGACCTCGCAAAGTGTAGTGTGGTTTTGAAGACCCAATTACATCCCACTATATTCATGTGGGGGAAGCGTGGAACCAGCTCCCATGTGTCATTGTTACATGTGCTGTCTTCGTGGAGCATGCAAGTTCCTCCATTGCTTCAGATGCATATACGTAGTTGGAGCGGATTGGGCTTTATAATGCCAACTTGAGAGCAAGTAACCATGGTATGTAATGAAGAGGTGGCAGGTGGATCTGAAGTACGGGGAGCTGCTGAAGTAGGTTCTGCATAGATAGAAGAATCAGATGGAGCATCTTGAAGACTGGAACGTGTTCGGCTGAGCTCACAAGTGGTTCAACATGCGCCATCTCTATCTTATCCTGAAGATGAGCAACTGTAATGTTACAATGTAGATCTTTATTTCCTGATCATCTAATCTAACTGATTTTGGCATCATCTTTGTTTAATTTTTAACGTCTTTAGAAGAATCTCAACACAATGTTTGCAGGCTTATGTAGATACATACACGCATAAGTGTGAAGCCAAATGTTCTCATGCAGGCGTTTGCAAGTATTGCCCTGCATGAAAATTCATTGCTGCCTTCAATGCAGAGTGGGCTTCACTACATTGAAGGCGGCGGGCATGGAGTTTCATGCACAACTCCTGCAGATGCCCTCCGGAGAAAATTCTTCTGTGAATATTGAGGTATGTGCTACCATTATCGTCATTGATGCCTTGATTCAATTTATCTGGGTTCTGCGGATGTAGAGGTATATATGTGGATGCTAAATCAACACATGAAGGGGAGCTTTTATTTATAAGCATTGTTTTGGAAACATACATATTTTGTTTTCTGCTCTTGTACTGTACAAATGCCTGGTGAAATGATTTGATTTTTACACCTACATCAAACTTTTTGTCAACTTCTATGATAGGAAATACATAGATGGTCTGCTAACAACTATGTGTTGATATCAAACAATTTAGACAATGTAATTGTGCAGAAAGGCTCGGAAAGAGGTGGTATGCTAGCACACAATGCCAGGGAAACTTGCCGCATGGTTGGGCGAGATTGCGGATTAGCACATATGCATGCAAGGGCCATCTTCATCGCTGAAGTTACTTCCCTTTCATCTTGAGTGGTTGGAGTTGGGAGACGTTGGTCTAACACATCCTTTAGGAGTACATCTTCATCATTGGATGATGATAAAGAGAAGATGAGCTCCCCTGGATGCCTTCCAACAAGCAGTTCTATAGCCACCACTCCGAAGCTATAAACATCACATTTTTCAGTCACCCTCATTGAGAATGCAAGCTCTGTAAGAAAAAGGAAAAATATTCACAGTAAATTTTGGTGTTAGTTATATAAACTCATAAAGTTATTTGAAGATAACATATAGTCAAATACACAAATTGGAAGTATGTAGATATGCCATAGAGTTTCTTCAGTTTTATAAACTCATAAAGTTATTTACTGATGGCCGAGACTACAGAAAAATCAAGCACTTTCTTCAACCTACTGGTCTTGAAAAGAAATGTTTTGGAACTCTACCTTTCGCAGGGATGGTGTTGGAAACATACCTGGTGCAACATATCCATAAGTTCCTGCAAGAGCTGTCCAATTAGATGAATCAGGCTTTAGAAGTCTTGCGGTGCCAAAATCAGAAACAAAAGGCTCAAATTCTGAATCCAGTAAGATGTTGTTACTTGATATGTCTCGATGTAGAATGGGCAACTTGCAATCATGGTGCATGTAGGACAATGCAAGGGCCACCCCCTTGATGACATTGACCCTTTTAAGCCAATCGAACATTATGGCTTCTTCTTCATTGCTCAAAACTCTAGCTAAGCTTCCCCTCTCGACATACGCATAAACTAGAAACATGCATCGAGCATGTGAGCAAAACCCATGAAGGCTAACAATGTTGCGATGTCGAATTTCAAGTAATGCTCGTATCTCGTTCTCGAAACTTTTCTCATTGGCGAATTCTCCACTTTCCAATTGGCGCAATTTCTTCACTGCAACTGTTTGGCCTGTGTGCAACTTTGCTTTGTAAACAATTCCATATCCTCCAAACCCAATGCAATACTTGTCGCAGAAATTTTCTGTTGCTTCAATGATGTGTTCAAATACCATCTTTCCATCGTAACTCCATATCGAAAATACATCTTGGCTGTATAATTTTTGTGCCTCTTCCTTCTTATTTTGCATTCTTCGACAAAAAATGGAATAGGTCCACAAAACTACAATTAGAACAAATGACACCCCCAGAAGAGGAAGAACAAAAATGAACACAACATTGTGGTGTTGGTCCACATCAAAACTTTTTGCAAAATGAGAACTGCATGGTTGCAGACCTTGTACTTGGCCACACAAGCCTTTATTGTGGATGAAAGCATCCAATGTAGCTTGTTGAAATGCTTTGCTTCTGGGTAAAGGACCCTCCAAACCATTGAATGAGAAATCCACAGAGGATAAACTAAACAACCCTTCAAAGGAAGAGGGTATGAAGCCTGAGAGGTTATTGTGGGAGAGGTTCAGAACTTCCAAATTTCGCAAATTCCCAAGCTGTGGTGATATTGTTCCTGTGAGGGAATTATGGCTAAGGTCTAGTACATCCTGCAAGCCTTGGAGATTTCCGATTTGAAATGGGATGCTTCCATTCAAATGATTTACGCTAAATTTCAAATACCGGAGTTTTGAGCAGTTGCCTAATTGTTCCGGAATAGGTCCAATCAAATCATTTCTTGATAACTCAAGAATCTCCAAATTTGATAGTCTCCCTATCTCTGGTGGTATCTCTCCAGAAAGTTGGTTATCATTTAAACTCAAATTGAACAATGAAGTCAAGATCCCCAACTCCTTTGGAATCTCTCCAGCTAGTTTGTTGGCAGAGAAGTCAAGGATGGCAAGGTTACTCAATTGCCCAAGCTCAGGTGGTATCCTACCAGTAATCCTGTTTTCGGAGAATCGTAGCATTGTCAAATTTTTACATTCCCCCAGATTTGGTGAGAGCTCACCCCCTAATCTATTGTAGCAAAGATCAATGTATGCTAGACTCGGATACGTTCCAAAGACTTCAGATATGTTTCCAGTGAGTTGATTTCTTTCAAGGCGCACTCTAAACAAGTTTGTACAGTTTCTCAAGCCTCTTGGAATGGGACCTGTAAAGAAGTTGTTTTGTGCGACAAGCCGCAGAAGTGATCCGCTTCTGCATGGATGTTCTGGTAAACAACCCGACAACATGTTGTCGTTCATTTCAACATCAGACAAGAGTGTCATATTTGAGATTTCTTGAGGCAGTGAACCAGATAATTGATTATGACAGAGATAAAGTTGGACCAGATTTTTCAGTTTACCAAAAGAAGCAGGAACAGAACCATTAAGATTATTCCCCTGCACCATCAGAGAAGCAAGGTTTTCCAGTTGCCCTATTTCTTGTGGGATTGAGCCAGAAATTTGATTTGCAGTCAGGTGTAATCTAGTAAGTTGGCTCAAGTTTCCTAGTGAGGAAGGCGCGGGACCTGTCAGAAGGTTATAAGATAAATCTAAGTCATTCAAGCTCTCAAGGTTTCCCAATTCCCATGGTATTGGGCTGGAAATTCCATTGTTGTAGATGTACAAAGTGGCCAACTTTGTCAAGTTGCTGACTGTGAGAGGGATTGAACCGGTCAGATTGTTTTCAGACATGCTAAAACTGATGATGTTCTTCATGTATCCTATTTCATCAGGTATCACACCACTTATCTTGTTTTTACATAGGTACATACTATTGACATTGGTGAGAAGGCCGAGTTCTGATGGGATGTTTCCACTGAAATGATTGTCACAGAGTTGAAGGGAGGTCAGTTTGGTCCAATTCGCAAAGATACAAAAACACAGAGCTATATCACCCGTTATTTCATTTAATGAAATGTTAAACTTAGAAATGCGAGTAAGATTTGATAGTGAAGAAGGCAAGATACCAGAGAAGTAGTTCGCGGAGAGATCAAGGAATGTTAATTTGGCAATAGTACCAATATGAGATGGGATGGATCCATGAAGAGAGTTATTTGCAAGATTGAGATGGGTGAGGTATGGAAAAGATGTGAAGTTGAAGTTCTCAAGTGTACCTTCTAAACTTGCATTTCCCAAGTTTATATAGGTTATATGACTGGCTTTATTGCATGTTATACCAGCCCACCTACATGGAGAGCTGAGCTTGCTGCTGCTGCTGCTCGTATAGTTGACGAGTGACCATGACTGAAGAGAATGACTTTGGAGGCTAGCCTTCCATTTGAGGAGAGCTTCTGCTTCTCCTAAATCCCATGCAAGTGTTGTTACATTGGAAGAAACCAACATTACACACAGTATCAGCAAGTGAAAGAAAATTGATTCCATGGTGGTTGTTTTTCTTGACTTCCATGTTCCTTAAGCACTTTTATAGACGAAAAAAATCCACTGCAGTAAGAATTTAGAATGGATTTTGTTAGGATTCACCCCATGGAGTATGTTTGTGATCAATAGGTTTTGCAGTAGTATTTTCAACTAAAAGGACATTTGATTTATATAATGAAAGGAATACTAGGTCAGCCACAAGTGTCAATATGGTATAGACATCACAGTTTTTGGGCTTTATTTATTTTGTTGCTTGGATAAACGAAGAGGGCGTTAGGTAGGTTGGCAGCAAACGTAAAAATTTGTAATAACCTCAACATTTTGGGTACAAGGGTTAGATTAATTGTTGAAAGGGGAAGGAAGCCAGTACAAAACAGCCCTGTAAAAGGGAGAATGCCTTTATCATCATCCAAGTCACAAGTAAGGCAATGGTCCAAAATTAATACTGGTATAATATATTGGCATGTGCAGGCTTAGTCCAACCAAATTTCCATTTACCAATCACCTTGATTTTAGCAATTCAAGTTCTTATATGTACGTACTGGGTGTCTTTTCTCATTTTTTTTTATTTTTCAAATCTTGGTTGGGAAAGGATGTGAGAGGTCTCCAACAAGGTTTTGAGATGAGTTATAAGAAAACCATCTTCCCAGCATACTAGTTTCTTTTCCTAATGGCCTGTTCATGAAACCAGTATACCAAAGGGTTTGAAGAATGATGGATGGTTCTCGGCTGGAGCACAGCTGGTTAGAGACATGAGCATTTATGTGTGGTAGCAAGAAAAAAAAAGAGTCAAAAATGTATTGTAGACCATCAACTTCTTAGGATTCATTTTCCTAGGGTGAAGGAATGGTTGTTATTGCTTCTCAAATACATATAACTTTAATGATCACCCAAAGATTCCCACCCTTGATCCTTCACTTTAACCCCTTTGGCAAAAGCTCATTCCTTGTTAATCATGTAGGAATTTTCCAAACATGCCCTTAGAAAATCACCCTTGAGCAAGAGTTTCTTACACGCTTTGATAAGGACCTTTTAATCGTGATCTCACAGTAAAAGTTCAAGGAAGATCGATTTTAGCTACATCACCAAAACAATCATGTGTATGATTGTGTGAAGCGGGTTGAAGTTTGAATTGAATTGGGATCCTCTGAGTGGGTATACGCACGGTGACCGTGGGTGGACCAATCACGGTCCGCCACATCACCATGGGGCAGCCCTGCCCTGACTACAAGCAGCCCGCTTGCATAGTGGGCTGCCCCACGGTGACATGGCGGACTGTGGTTGGTCCACTCATGGTCACCGTGGGGTTTTACCTCACCAAAATCGGACTCGTTTGAATTGGTCAACCAATTTTTAATTTCCAAATCATCACACATTGTCACAGTATAGCACGCTTTAGTAATTAATTCATGATAATCCATCATTACTTCTGCTTTCTTTGAGGTTAATGGTCTCTTATGTACCATTCAGTACAGTTGGAAATTTTTTTTTTTAGAGTTGTTAATCTATCCTTTCACCGTAACCTACTTCGAAAAAGATAATAGTAATCAACACACTATAATGATAATAATAATCTGTGGCCTACGTATGACACTGATTCGTACATAACGCTTTGAAAAGTTCCAAAATCATTAACGCATGATGCTATCAGAAGTGACTGCTAAAATAGTCTATTGTAGCCAAAAGAAGTCACTGATGCAAGCAGTTTTTTTTTTTTCTTTTTCTATTTGTTACCCAGCTTAGGTTCGAATCCTGAGCAAACAGATAAGAACTGCTACCTCTTACCACTATGGTAAGACTCCCTTCTTCGCCGATGCAAGCAGTTAGCTGATGCAATGGTGGCACTGGATAATACTATTCTGACTTTTGGATTACTTTATTTACTCCTCTAACTGATTCTGCCCCTTCTTATTATCTTTGGAGTTGAGTCTAACATTGAAGAGTTCAATAGCACTTTCTAATAAACTATTTTCATAGTTGAGTATAAAGTTGTTAATTGGGTGGATTCAGGCTGTACCCACATCAACCTGGAAACAGATCCATCAATTTATTTATATTTTTTATGATAAGAAAGTGAAGTTGGATCTGAAATCAATGCTAGAGTCCACCACAACCAATGGATTGATAAGCTCCTCATGAATGGGCCAGTGTATAAAAACTGCAATAAGAAGAGATTCATTGATCAGAAACATTTTTACCTCTTGAAAAGGATTTATGAATATAAACTTACAACCCACATGCTTCTTAAGCTATTGACATCAAAATGGAATGACATTTGAAGGCTGAGATATTCATCCAAGCACAATCTGAGAGGTGCTCATTAATTAGATGGTTATAATTATGTATTTAAAGTGAGAGAATATTCATGTGCATCCATCCCTCACCATAGGGTGAGGGACACTTCCATAAATGAGAATTTTCAAGTATAAAAGTAAATTTTCAAGTACAAAGGTGAGGTACACTTCCTTGTCTTCATATGCAAAAAAGGAAAGTGCCCTCAACCTATGGTGAGGGATAGATGCACATGAATGTTCCCCCTTTAAAGTTAATTCATAATCTTTAATCTCTTTAAATAACTAATTCTTTTGTTTCTGGAATGCATGTTGTTATGAAAGTAGGCAGGGATTCATGTTCTTGTAGCCCTACGAAGCTCTATCTATTATGCAGCCAATGGATCCAGGCCTCAGTTGACCAACACAGAAGGTGCATGCATGACTATCCTCTATATTGGACCCAAGATTATGCAATTCCTTCATGTAAATAGGCCCTTTGGTTTAGTATTTATACATTGGCTCCTATCTTTCCATTTTTATACCTTTCAAGTCTCCTAAATCAGTAGCCTTCCAACTACCATAAATTTTTAGAGTGAACTGACACTTTTGGACATCTCATTGTCCCTATATGCGTAATATCAAAAGGCTTATACTTATTTTTCTCTAGCTTGCGACATTAACGGTTACCATTGTACATTTATATAGAGATAATAACCCTGCATAAATTCATTCTCTTATCAATACAGGGCTCATTTCATTAAATTTAAATAGATTATAATGACAATCAATAATTGTAATTATAATTGGTTATAATTGATCCAATCATGCATGACTCACTATTGGATTGGTGAAAGTTTCAAAACACACTACTAGGGTTCATGTGCATTGGAAAGTTATTATAGTGAGACTATTGGGACTTTGTATAAAATAATGAGATTATTGTAAATAATGACATACTCATTTTTGTTTAGTGGATGTAAGGACAAAGCTATCATTTATATAAAAATTTAACATAAACCTAGGGGTGCTCATGGGTCGGGCTTGAAAATGTAATTAGGGCCCATTTAATAATTGGGCCAGGCTTGATTAAGTGATATAAAGCCTGAAGCCCGACCCGGCCTATCCCATGTAAGGAATGCATGTAACTTAATTTAATTAGTCCTAACAATTGCTCCAATGGCCACAAAAGTGATAAAAAGACCGGTTCGGCCTGCCCGATTGATTAAATTGGCGGGCTTAGGTCTATCTTTTATGGCCTGTATCGGGCTTGGGCCAGTCCTGGACTGATGTTTCTAAAACCGGGTCGGGCCTGGATGTGCTTAGCCCCCCGGCCCGGCCCGGCCCATGAACACTCCTACACAAAGTTCAGGATGGCTGATTATGGGGGACATAAAAGGTATTAAAATAAAAAAGCCTCTATTTACAAATCCTAAAAACCTTAGGGATACATACATAAAAAAAAAAGCTATAAAAAAATCCTTCTTGCTTGGCCCCATTAGCTCTCTGCCCTGATCCCATTTGCTGATATACCACTCAAGGAGATTGAACTCGATCACCATCCCATCATGTGCTCAATCTAAAGGTGGGATCTACTCCTATTGAACTGAAATTTAAGAATATACCACCGGAGGAGATGAGAATTGAGATTCAAATAGTTGAAAGGTTCGAGTTATCATCATGTGGGCCCCTTGTAGTTTTGGGCTCTGGGCATCCAGATGCTATTAAATTTAGATCCCATGGCCGGAGGGCTCCTTATATAAGCCCTGCATGGTGTCCGTTTGAATACTAGCTTCTTGTTTTCTGTTTCTTAATGAAATGAGCTATGGCTCTTCCATCTTCATGGAAAAACCAACAAGTTCCAAAGGGTCCAGCTGAAACAACAGATAAGAATTTGAATTTATTCTCTGTATAAATGGCCCATCTTAAAAATTCAAAATTTGCCACATGTGGGCCCCGCTCATCTCATGGCCTGAGGAGAGTCCATATGAATTCCAGCTTCTTTTTACTTTCTTTTTCTTACTGAAATGAGCTATGACTCTTTATTCTTGATGGGAAAAACTAACAAGTTCCTAAGGGTCCAGCTGAAACAGCATTTCATGTTGAAGTTAAAGCAATCTTTTAAATTTTTTTTTTTTTTTTTAAAGATAAGTTTTTTTTGAAAGATAATTTTTTAAAATGTCTTCTTATTTTATTTGGCCATTTGTGTAAATTTTAATTCTAACCCTAGAATTGTGTGAATCTCACACCTTTTCTACCAGAGATAGAGGAGAGATTGGATGAAAGATATGGGGAGAGCCATTGATATATATGAGGAAAGACAGTTGTTTATAGAAATGAGGAGTTGAATTTATTCTCTATGTATAAATGGCCCATCTTATTAAAAGTACAAATTCTATGTAACAACAGATTCAAAATTTCCCACACTGGCTAATGATAAGAGTAAAGCAATCACCATTCAACCATGTATAAATGGCCCATCTTATTTAAAGTACAAATTCTATGTAGCAACAGATTCAAAATTTCACACACTGGCTAATGATAAGAGTAAAGCAATCACCAATCTCACCACTATCTCAGACAATGTGAGTTCAATATAAATTTAAAAATGCAATGACATGTAACTCATCTCTACTGAACAAAATTCTAATGACATCCTTATATTCTGAAAGGGGCCTTCAGAGTAGTTATTTACCATTAGTCTGAAATAACAAATATTTGGCAGAGAATACACCACCATGCAGTATGCATATGCACAATATTTGACTTTTGAGACCCATGATAATGCCTCATTTCCTTCATATTCTAAACAAGAGAAACAAATTTATGTACATTTTTATATTTACACCATTTGTTTTGGATACTTTAGTCCTAACTTTCTACTTATGGTTTTGGAACCATAAACAAAGTATACTACATTCAAACCACTTGATATGTACAACCATTTTTCCCATACACACTATTCCTATTTTTGGCAGAAAAGAGATGTATTTCTCAAGATAAACTCTTCAGCAAAGACTCACATCTTGAAACCTAACAATTCAGACAATGTAATTGTGCGAAATGGTTCAGGAAATGGCGGTTTCTCAACGGATAGCAGCTTAGATACTTGTCGCATGGTTGGACGAGACTCTGGACTCTCGCTTATGCAAGTGAGCGCCACCATTGCTGCGAAAATCACTTCACCTGTGACTTGAACCATAGGAGGTCGGATTCGTTTATCCAGCAAATCCTTCAGGAGTACATCTTGACAGCCTGATGAGGCTAAGGTGGAGATTAATTCTCCTGGATGCCTTCCCATAATCACCTCGAGTGCCACCACCCCAAAACTATAAACATCGCATTTTTCAGTCACTCTCATTGTGTAAGCAAACTCTGCACAAGCCATGTTCTGTTATCAATGCTTACTGGCTTATAATGCTACTGTTAATGACTAACAGAAAAATTGACAATTGAGCTGAATCTATACTTGAAATTCAAGATTCACCCAAGGATAAAAGAAAGTACACAAAAAACCAACTGATCTGGAATAATAGTTTCCACAACCTAGTTCTGATCTCCCCATTACTGTTTCTTCTTTATTTTCTACGCATATTTTAACATATAGCCCAAATAAAATGCTTTCCAATGTAAGGAGAATCAACTGCCAGCAGATAACAAAAAACAAGAATTTTTTCATGAAGTATAATATGTTGGAAATATGTAAAGCTAACATTGCTAGTTCCAAAAACTTCTGATATAGGTGGAAATTAAGATGTAGAAGAAAATGAAGTAATCTAATGAGCTTAGATAAAATTACAAACTAAGAACATAAACTAGAAGAGTTAAAAAGGACACAGATTTAATTTGGAGTGACAAATGGGTCAGGCTGGTCATGAAAGGGTTGGGTGAGAGGGAGGGTTATTGGGCTAAGGCTGACTTATATTCGATCCATTTATTGAATGGATCAAACCCAACCCGACCCGAATAAGTTCAGTATTTCTTGCCTCGCATCTAACCCATACAAACTTCAGGTTCTATGCAGGTCAAGTTACACAGATCATGTGTTTGTTGGTTTTGCTGGTCAATTAAGGTTTAAAAACTTGGGTCACAAAAGGGCTGGGTTGGAACTTGGAAGGGTAAGTCTGCTGGTTGAGACCCTACCAATATTCCCGATATTCGACCCATTTATATGGGTTAAACCTGACCCAACCCTTTTAAGTCCAGGTCAATCTTTCCAAACCCACATCCGACCATGAACCATGTACGTGAGGGCAGGATGCTGAACCATGTACGTGAGGGCAGGATGCTGGTCAGGTTCTACCACCCTCAGCTTTAATCTACATTATTGGGCTTGCAAATGTATTAGTTTCATAAAATATTCCATGCAGAAATCTGAACCTTCCTCTGATCTTTCCATAGATAGGCCATAGTCCAAAATTCATCTTGATTAAAGGACCTTAACTCTTAAATTGAAGTGTTTCAGAAAATAAAATGCATGGTAAACTGTTGTTAACTACTTTTATGAAGAATCTATTTAAGTTCTACAGCTAAAATGGATTCACCTAAAGGTAACTGTACTTACCTGGTGCGATATATCCGTAAGTGCCTGCAAGAGAGGTCCAGTTGGATGAATCAGGCTTCAAAAGCCTGGCAATTCCGAAGTCAGAGACAAAAGCATCAAATTCTGCATCCAGTAATATATTGTTACTGGATATGTCGCGGTGTATTATGGGTGACTGGCAATCATGGTGCATGTATGACAATGCATGTGCCACACCCTTAATAACATTGACCCTTCTAGGCCAATCGAACTCTGTCGCTTCTTCTTCACTGCTCAAAACTCTAGCCAAGCTTCCCCTTTCCACATACTCATAAACCAAAAACTGGCATTTCGGATGAGAACAGAACCCATAAAGGCTAACAACATTGCGATGTCGAATCTCAAGTAATGCACGTATCTCATTGCTAAAACAGTTTCCATCTGCGAATTCTCCATCTTCCAGTTTGTGCAGTTTCTTCACGGCCACAGTCTGTCCTGTTTGCAACATTGCTTTATAAACGCTTCCATACCCTCCAACTCCGATGCAATATCTTTCATCAAAGTTCTCTGTTGCTTCAATGATCTGTTCATATACTATGGTCCCATCATAATTCCATATGGAGAAAATATCTCGACTGCATATCTTTTGCGCGTCTTCCTTTGCACCTCTAACACTCCAGCAAAAAATGAAGAATATCCCAATGAATATGCTCAGAAGAAACAAGGCACCCAAAAGAGGAAGAATAACAATGACCACAACACTGTGGTGCTTGTTCACATCAAAGTTTTGTATTGAATTTGAACTGCATGGTGGCAAACCTGTTACTTCACCACATAAACCTTTGTTGTGGATGAAAGCATATAAGGGGACATGCTGAAAAGCTTTGCTATTGGGTAATGGACCCTCCAATTGGTTATATGAGAAATTCATCAATGATAAACTAATCAATTCTATAAAAGAAGAGGGTATGGAACCCGAAAGATTATTGTGGGAGAGATTCAGAATTTCAAGACTCTTCAATTTTTCAAGCTGTTGTGGTATCTCTCCACTCAAAGAATTGAGACTAAGATCTAGTATACGTTGAAGATATACTAGATTGCCAATTTGAAATGGGATGCTTCCATTCAAATGATTTTCACTCAATTTCAAAAAATTAAGTGTTGAACAGTCTCCTAATTGTTTTGGTATGGGTCCAATCAAGTTGTTTGTGGATAAATCAAGAACCTGTAGATCAGATAAGTTGCCAATTTCCGGTGGTATCTCTCCTGAAAGCTGGTTATCATTTAAAGTCAAGTTGTAGACCAATCTCAAGCTCCCCAATTCCTTTGGAATCTCTCCGCTTAGATTGTTGGAGGAAAGGTCGAGCACCTCGAGCTTACTCAACTGTCCAAGCTCAGGAGGTATCCTTCCAGTAATCATGTTGTGAGAGAGATGCAGCAAAGTCAAATTTCTACATTCCCCCCAATTTGGTGAAAGCCCCCCAACCAATTTATTGTAGCTTAGATCAATGTATACAAGACTTGGATACACACCAAAGGTTTCAGATATATTTCCGGTCAGTTGATTACTTTCAAGCCGCACTCGAAATAACTTTGTGCAATTAAACAATCCTTTTGGAATGGGACCAGTGAAGAGGTTCTGGTGAGCGGTTAACCTCACAAGGGATCCACCTATGCACAAATTCTCCGGTAAATGACCAGAGAGGTTGTTGTTGTCCAATTCGAGAGCTGACAAGTATGTCATGTTTGAAATTCCTGGAGGTAAAGAACCAGATAATTGATTTTGATGTAAATACAAGAAGGTTAGATTTTTCAAATTTCCTAAAGTTGGTGGGATGGAACCTGTTAGAAGATTAGAATTGAGCTCTAACTCCTCCAAGTTCACAAGGTTTCCAAGATCCCAAGGTATTGAACCAGAAACTTGAGTTTCATAAATGCGCAAAATGATCAAGTTGGTCAAATTGCCTAGAGTTGGAGGAATAGAGCCTGTGAAAAGGTTGTGACACATTCTCAAGTCATTCAAGTTCACAAGGTTTCCAAACTCCCAAGGTATTGAATCTGAAAGGTGATTTCCATAGAGGTGCAAAGCAGTCAACTTTGTCAAATTACCAATAGTTGAAGGGATCCGGCCAGTGAGGTTATTTGTGCACAAGGTCAGAAAAATCATGCTCTTTAGTCTTCCTATTTCTGATGGTATGGAACCATTTAAATTATTATCACAAAGCTGCAGGGTGTTGACATTAGTAAGCAGACCAACTTCAGATGGGATTTCACCCATGAATTGATTGTTGTTGAGAACAAGGGAGGTAAGTTGGGTCCAATTCGCAAAGAAGTAGAAATTTGGAGTGATATCGCCCGATAGTTCATTGTATGAAATGTTGAAATGTGAGATACCAGTGAGATTAGCCATCGAAGATGGCAAGATACCTGACAGATGATTTGTAGACAAATCAAGGAAGGCGAGTTTGGAGAGCGTACCGATGTTGGCTGGGATAGTTCCATGAAGTGAGTTGTTTGAAAGGTTGAATTGGATGAGATATGGTAAAGATGAGAAGTTGAAGCCATCAAGTGTGCCCGCCAAACTTGCATTTTGAAGGTTTATTTTGGTTATGCGACTGGCGCGGTTGCATCCTATACCATCCCAGTTGCATGGAGAGCTTTTCTGGCTGCTTGCATTGTTGAGGAGTGACCATGATTGGAGAGAATTACTTTGGAGGGTAGCCCTCCAATTAAGAAGAGCTTTTGCTTCTCCTAAATCCCATGCAGATGTTACATTGGTAGAAACCAACATAATCGACACTCCTAGGAAGACATATAAAAGTGATTTCATGGCGGCTACTGCTGCTGCTGTCTTTTTGTTGTAACTTTTCTTGTTAGTAGGATCCCTTCTTATAATGAAAGAATAATACTAGTTAAATAACAAGACAATGATTTTTACTGGGTCTTATATCATGCAGTGTGCAACTGATCACTGACTTTGTCAGTATGATTTTCTAATAAGTTCTCACTTCTCATCCTGTCTTATTCTTATGACTAACTGTTTATTATAATAAACAGAATACCAAGTCAGAGATCTCGTTGTGTGATTAGTTTTTCCTGGACAAAAAATCCTTCCTGGATTTATGGAAATGCTAACATGACTCATGGATGCAATGTTGGGTTTGTCTTACCAAAATAGTGCAAATTCCTGCTGAGTTACTAGGGAATGGGCTTTTATCAAATTAGTGAAGAGTCGAGGATTGAGAACTAGAAGGACCAAGTCCTAGGATTCTTTTTCATGGAGTGAAGGGTGGGTTGTAATTTTCTAAAATAAGGGTTGATTTTGATAGTTCCTTATATATTTCGATCCTTGATCCTTCACTTTTAATCACTTTGAGAAAATCTCATTTCCTAAGATTTCACTAGGGGCATGTTTGCCTACTTCATATTGAATTCCTAGGAGTTCAAGGTAACGTGGTTTTTGTCCCAGTATTGAAGAGGTGAGGAGTGCAGGGTCTAAAGTGGAGATGTGGATGTAACCATCACTTTCCTAGGATTTTGTTTCCTGGGGTGATGAGTGGGATTATTTGATGGCCCTTTTATAGATCTTCTCCTTTAATCCTTATCTTTTAGTTCCTTTAATAGAAAGGCATTGCTTATATGGAACTGAATACTGACCAAAACAAATGGGCCCTAAATGTTTTTCCAATGTTTCTAATGGCGGCCCCTTGTTTGCCCCCAAAAAATTACTTTAATTGAAGTCTGTTTAAAACATGAACATGGTTACATTGGCATACAAAGGGTAGCTCGCTCTTCATTCTTTTTACATAAAAACGCATGCTTTGTGAGGTGTGTTGCTAAAAAACTTCAAAAAAAAAAAAAACCCACAAATCCTTCATATGTTTTGGATGATCTATATGACTGCAAGTGAAAGAAATGTATTGCAGTGCCCCTATACATATGAGGGTAGCATTGCTGGGCTGGCCCTCTTAGCTTTGTATCTGAACCAACAGGGTAATTTCACACACTAATACCCACCAACCTTCAACCCACCCTTGACATGAACCCTTCTGGATTATTGTGGTGTCAGAAACACAACTAACTTGTTCTTAGCTTCTTTTTATCTCTAATGCTTATGGGTTAATAAGGCATATATTTACAGTAGTTATTACATCTTAATTGATAAGGGTTGCTAACAAGACAAACCATTTCCACCCTCATTGATTATTATGGTCTCCAAAATAGAACTGCCATGTTCTTTGTTTTTATTTTTATATTTTTGAATGCCACTGGATTTTATCTTATTAAAGCACGTATGACTTCCAGTAGTTTTTAACTATTAATTGATGAGGATTGCTAACTGGATAGAGTAATTTTTGCACAAATGATCTATGCATGATGATAGACTACATTAGGCCGGAATTTGAAATTGTCATCCTAGTCACTTCTATCCACATCACATTACATGATATTTACTTACTTTGCTTGCATTACTAACCCACTGAGGCTAGCATTTGCCTCCATAAAGGTTAAGATGACTAGCCATGATTGCTACATATCAAACTCAAACATGCAACATTAGCTGCTAAGCTTTGTATAAGAAGCCGAAAAAATGGGGCTGGACTCGGGCAAATTAACTGACTTGAGTTTCACAAATGACTCAGTTAAAACGGTGAAGACTTAGGCCTGATCTATTTGAAACAGAGCTGACTCAATAATAATTTGCTTGAAATAGAGCTGTTTGAATCGGCTCTTTTAACACATATTTTCGTTGTAGATTTTCCAGATTAGAAGTGAGACAGCATTAGTTAAGATGGAGAAAAATTAGAAGAGTAGCTAATATGATGATGATATATGATCATGATTAAAGTTCAGATGAGTCTGATTTATCATGCTCTAGAATAAGCGCAGCAGCTAATATCAGCATCATGAATGGCTATCATTTAGTAGCCAGCGGCAAGCATTTGCTAAAATATTGGATGAAACAGCTAGTGTTCAATATTTATTATTTGAAGCTATTAAAATTAAAATAGTCAGATTGAATGACACCGACTTAAGTAGGTTTCTATCATTTTCTCAGTTTGTTCTTTGGAAAGTTTTGTTGAATGTTTCTTGAAAGATAAGTATACTGCTCAGTTGATTTGGTATATGCTCCCTGTCTGTTCACTCTCTCTCTCTCAAAAAAAAAAAAAAAAATTATGATGACCTGGTTTAATTTAAAATGACACATGGTATGTCCAGTAAAATTCAGCCCTATTGGACATTGGTAGCTATTTTAATGCCGGATGACTAAAGATGAGAGATGGGGGCATGAGGCTAGCTTTTCCTCTTTTACATCAGGAAGATCAGTGGGCCCACTAACATGGCAGATTTCTTGTTTGGATTGTCAGTATATTCAAGAGTTGAGCATTCTAGCTTGAAATTTTTCTATGTAGAATGAAAGATTGCAACCCTTTAATTGGCAGCAATTTAAGGGTGTAAACGAGCCAAGCTAAGCGCGCAGAGCTAAAGTTGAGCTCGCTTTGTCCTCCTCACTTTACCAAGCTTGAGCTCCATTATAAATGAGTTAACCTAGCAAGCCAATCTTGGTTGTCTTCCTCATATAAAAATGTTTATTTTATATTGATAGATATTGCCAGATTTAGAGTCAACTTAATCAAGCCTATCTTGAGCCAAGCCCTCATTCGAGTCAAGTTGAGCAGTTAAGATCGGCTTGTGATATTCTTTCTTGCCTTAAATTTTTATTTAAAATATTAAAAGTTCCCTTACATTTTTGTATTTCTCCTTATGCTTGCACAAAAACATTCGGAAATGACCCAATGGTTGTTGGTAAAGTAAAGCCCCACATCCCACATCACCTAAGTAATGCTCTTGGCAAGGCTTCATGTATACGTGTTTCGGCCTTTCACCTATGAGCTTTAAGCTTTTGGGTCATACAATGGCAACTATATGGTGTATGCTAACAGAGAATTTGATTAAAGAGGTGAGAGGCAAATGATGTTCGGTGGAGATGCAGATGAGACCTATGTAGGATACTAGGATGAAGGCTTAATACACATCTCTACTCGATTTTAGCCAACTTCAATAGGAATACATTTTCTAGGAATTCAATTTGATACTAACAAATGAAGCCTCATGAGTTTTTATAGATAGCTAATCATCCAAACAAACCCTTTTATATTATGGCCCAGATACTGAAACAAAAATCTGTAGAGAGAGCATAGGCAGGCAGATATGCAACCAAATGCAATCCAGACGACATTAGCACAAACAACTCATGGGTTTCTTTTATTCACTATGATATAATCATAGTCATTTTACGGGTCATCTTATATATGGAACAAAAGATTATACATCTAGCAATACCCAAAAAGAAATACAAAATCACAACGTAGGTGGTATCCAGATGTAACCATGGGTTTGCACGTAGCCAGCTTTCGCAAGTAGTTCATCTGCCTCAGCTGGACCGCGGCTGCCCGGTTTGTAAGGAAGTAGCTTCAGCTTCCCATCATCAATTCGATGTAGCAACGGAGTGAAAATCTCCCATGCCACCTGAAAATATAACCAATAAAATCATATAATAATCTTTCACTAGGCATTGAGATTTTCTGATATAATAATAAAAAGAGCTAGCTAATACCTTCAGTTCATCTCTGCGTACAAAGTGCTGTTGATCTCCTCGTATTCTGAAAAGAGTAGAAACTTTTGTAGTTAGTTGTTTTGTTCGCAATCTGATGTAGGCTTCGCTGTTTTTACCATTCATAATAACTACATATACTTCATGAGATAAGCTGCATGTTTTTAATGCGGAATAATATATGCCACTGATGCAATCAAACAGGTGCACAAGCACTGTGACACTGGAAAATAGAGAAAGAACGGTCTACAAATTAACAGAACTATATGACAATGACCATACAGATACACTCTATTATCATTGTCCTGTGATATAAATGGTTCTACAACACAGTTTCAGATAATGTATTGACCAGAGGCCCACAGCCAAAACCTTAAAGATGCTTTGTGCATGAACCGCGGAAGAGGAAAAGGGGTTTCCTCTCCCACGGCACTGATGCTCGAACCCACTATGTATGAATTCCGGATCCCCTTTAGCGTGGAAAACAGAGTCAAATCTGACTTTCCTCCCTCAAATCGTTGCTGCACCAAATGGCAATGAGGAAGGCGCCGGATTTCCTCGGCTAAAGAGTTGCACAAGCGCCTCGTAAAGTATCATCTGATCTGATATATTAATAGTGCACTGATAAATAGGTTTATTTTGCTTCCCTTTTTTATACTATGACAAAAAATATATATATATATTGTAGAAAATAAAATTTTGATTTTTTATTGTTTTCATTATGTTAGGGTATTTTAGATGTAAATAAAATAAAAAGAATAGAATATAAAGGTTGTAAAAATGGAGAATCGTAACAATTCAAGTATTGGACTAAACATGGAGAAAATTGGCATTAGTCATAGCCGAACCTCTACATATAGGGCAACACAACTCAGTTTAGGTCTAGTTATAAAACAACCAAGATACCAAAATGGTGTAGATTGTGATATATAAGAACAACTATAAAAAAAAATTGCAGGATTAGAAGTTGAAAAGGATCTCAGAAGAAAAAAAAACAGGGGTCGGGGGGGTTGGGGGGGGGGGGGGGGGGGGGGGTGTGGGCGGGGTCAAAGTAGGGATGAGCTAACATGCTCCCCCATACTAATCACAAAATTCAAATTATTTCTCTTAGGGTTCAACTCAGATGCTAAGATTCAAATCGTAAACTAGAAGATTTTCAAAACGTCACTTGGATTTTTAACTATAAATGAGAATTACCAAAGTAACATAGTGACAGCTTTGAGAATTACCTAAGCACCATAGTCACAACTTGATACATAGAAAGGTTTGGCCTACTCTTGGTAGGCACGACAATAATAGATAAATGATGTCAATAAATTAAAAGTTATTTACTAGAGGCTAGTTGGACAGGCTTTGAAGTAGTTGGCTGCTGTAAGTGAAAAATAATAGTAATTACTTCAAGCATTAAACACAACAAAAAAGCCATGAGATGATGCCCCACAATGAGTGGAGATATAATGAGCTCAAAACTTACGTGTCCAGAATCAAACGCTCGTAGGCCTCGGGAATTGTCACTCCTTGATACCGCATACCGTAAGATAAGTCCATTTCACTCTGTATGGTTGACATTTCAAGACCTGGTTTTTTAACCTGAAAGGAATATATGTAAGCAGAGTATATGAGAGAAGTTGTCCGGAATTTCTATCACATTGATTTCCAACAATGATATCCTAATCAACTTAACACTTTATTATCTGTGTCCTTGGTGCAAAAAGAGCTCAATTTTAATTAAGGGAATTTGGAACCCAGCTGGAGAAGTTCTGTGTTTAAACTTTAAATCATCTAGGGGGAGTGAGGCAGTACTTTCATGTCTACTTGTTCAAACAAAGCGGAGATTACATCCTCAGAGAGAAAGCTTAACGAAAAAAAAAAAAAACACATGTATATATATTTTTATAATTTTTAAGACAATTCTCTAAATTCTATAAGAATGGCTTGTCACCGGACTTGCAATTCTTGGCAGTTGGTATAGTGAGCAAATGAGATTCAAGATCTGAATGGGTTTTTAGAAGTTCATTACTCTTTTGTCTTTGTGAACTTCCAACTCGAGAAAGATCTCCTAGTTGGCACTGGAATATGTAGGCCTCCAAGAGGGTTCTAGTGGGGTATACACTCACAAAAGTGTATTAAACTTTGAGGCTTTATAGTGTTGACTGTTGAGACTTGAGACTAGCTGACTTATTTTTAATCCTAGAATAATATGGGCTGATTTGTAAATGTAGGAAAACTGAGGTGGTTCTTCATAATTCTTAGTAAATAACTATGCACCAGCTTGAGTGGTCGGCCAGCCCTAGGCACCACAACCAACAGATTAAATCTTCCAAATTCCTCTTCCTTTCTTGTCTTTTCTTTATTTTCATCTTCTAGGGGTTTATAAACATTAGAGAAGACATTTACATAAAATTCTAACTATGGATCAATTAAGAAGGAGAAATTTTACTGTTGTTAATGGGTGTCCACTTTGTTTACGAGATGAGAAAACGATGACCCACCTTCTGGTACATTGCAACTATGCTCAAATAGTGAGGACGTCTATCATTAGAATTTTTTATGTGTTGGGTCATGCCTTGTTCTATTACGGAGTTTTTTGAGTAGTGGATTTTCAGGGGTAAATCTGTTCGTGGGCGCATACTATGGCGGTTATCCTTATATGCTGGTCTTTGGAAGTTATGGGTTGAGAGGAATAATAGAATTTTTCAAAATAAATGCAAATCTCCTGAGGAGATTGTTTGGTCCGTTATTTGGGATGCTTCGGAATGGGCCATTAGGAAGGTTGAATTTATTGGAGTCTCTTTAGAAGCTCTTACTAGATCTTGGCCAGCCCATTTTCAAGGTGGAAGGCGTTCTATTCTCAGAAAAAATCTATTGTGGGAACCTCCTTCAAATGGTTTTCTTAAAATAAATTTTGATGGCAGTTATTTTCTACATATTCAGATGGGTGGAATTGGGGGTGTTATTTGTGACTTCTCTGGAAAAATTGTGAAAAACTTCGCGGGTCCTGTGAATTACGTTGATTCTAATGGAGCTGAGATGTATGCTTTATTGGTGGGCTACCGTGAATTACGTTATCTGGGAGGTTTTCATGCAATTATTGAAGGTAATTCTTTCTCTACGATTCAATGGAGTTTTGGAAAGTCTTCTCATCCGTGGACTTTAGCTAATTTGGTGGAGGAGGTGCAAGATATTTCATCCCAGTTAGGAGCTTCTTCTCTTCATATTCCTCGTGAAACTAATTTCTTGGCAGATGGTCTTGCTAGGGAAGGAGTTTTTCGGCTTCACATTTCGTTGGATGTTTAGCTTTTGTTTGTGTTATTTTTATTCATATTCGTTGTTCTTCTTTTGTTTTTTCTTTCTTTGAATAAAATTTACCGTTATCGAAAAAAAAAATTAGAGAAGAGAATCCCTAGTGTAACGCCTCACCCTTCACGCATGCATGATATTGTCCGTTTTGGCCCACCGGCCTCACGGTTTTGCTTCTGATGGGCCTCAACCCATCAAAAGGCTTCATGCAAGGTAAGGGTGTAAGCTCTATATATAACCCCATTCACTATCCTCTCTATAGTCGATGTGGGACTCCGGGGTGTCACATTCCACCCCCTTAAGGCTGCACGTCCCTGTACAGTAGCCTGCCAGCCCTCTTGGCCCGCCCACATGGAAACCCGCCCACTTGCACCAGACCACGGCAGGGACCCACACTCGAACTAGTCGAGAGTCAGCTCTGATACCATTTGTAACACCCCACCCCATACCCATGCATGATATTGTCCGCTTTGGCCCACAGGCCTCACGGTTTTGCTTCTGATGGGCCTCAACCCATCAAAAGGCCTCATGCAAGATAAGGGTGTAAGCTCTACATATAACCCCATTCACTTTCCTCTCTATAGTCGATGTGGGACTCCGGGGCGTCACATTCCACCCCCCTTAGAGGCTGCACGTCCCTGTGCAGTAGCATGCCAGTCTTTGTAGCTTGCCGCTTTTGCCTACAGGCCTCACGGTTTTGCTTCTGATGGGCTGAGTGCCACTTTGGCCCACGGGCCTTACGGTTTTGCTGCACGTCCCTATGCATTAGCCTGCCGGTCTTTGTAGCCTGCCGCTTTGGCCCATGGGCCATCAAAAGGCCTCATGCAAGGTAATGTGACGCCCCGGAGTCCCACATCGACTATAGAGAGGAAAGTGAATGGGGTTATATGTAGAGCTTACACCCTTATCTTGCATGAGGCCTTTTGATGGGTTGAGGCCCATCAGAAGCAAAACCGTGAGGCCTGTGGGCCAAAGCGGACAATATCATGCATGGGTATGGGGTGGGGTGTTACAAATGGTATCAGAGCCGACTCTCGACTAGTTCGAGTGTGGGTCCCCTACCGTGGTCTGGTGCAAGTGGGCGGGTTTCCATGTGGGCGGGCCAAGAGGGCTGGCAGGCTACTGCACAGGGGCGTGCAGCCTTAAGGGGGTGGAATGTGATGCCCCGGAGTCCTACATCGACTATAGAGAGGAAAGTGAATGGGGTTATATGTAGAGCTTACACCCTTATCTTGCATGAGGCCTTTTGATGGGTTGAGGCCCATCAAAAGCAAAACCGTGAGGCCTGTGGGCCAAAGCGGACAATATCATGCATAGGTATGGGGTGGGGCGTTACACCTAGAAACAATCATAATAAAGGAATTAACATCTAGAAGGTAAAATAATGAGGGACAAATAAGAGCCTTTGGGTTGAACCTTTTTTGACAAAGAACTGAGATTAACATTTTAGCACCCAGCCTGTAAAACTAACTTAATATGAACTGAGTAACTAGTTGTTCTCCATTGCAAAGAATGAATATATATTCCAACCTTCAGTAAGAACAATTTTAAAAGAATGAAGTATCAAGTGAAGGTTAAGAGCCACATGATTTAGTGATGTTCTAAAATTCGAACTATTATATCCAAGTATAATCATTTGGCAACACAGAAAGGAAAAAAAAAGGTAGTGCAGCAGAAAACAACACAAATGAAGCTGATTATTTCATTTTTTTAATCTATAATTCATAATTCATATGAATTTCTCAATTTTATAGAAGTATAGAACCAATAAAGATGTATTAATAACAACGGAAATATATGCTGCATAATTTAATGCATGGAAACAGCAGTCTTCAGGACATAAATTTATTACGATTTATAGATAACGGAAATTTAATAACATTTTGCGTCAGTAGACCATGGGACTAAAAACTGATACGCCCCATTTCCAATCCATGCTGCTTCTTCAAATTTACATGACATGTGTGAGGTGCCATCTAGATATGCATCAAGGAACTTTTATAAAATCACCGACTTAAAATGGTTGAGGCCTTAGTTAAAACCACTTCAGATGCTATACCACTAGCTATTGATGCTTTATGCATATTAATCATTGATTCAGAAGATGAAAAATCAAACTACATAAAGAGCTCATGAAACATTATTTTTGGAGTTCGGCCAAATACTTTACTTTATAGCACAGAAACAATATAGACAGAATTAACGATATAGAATCATTAGAAAAATACAGTGGATGATAAAGAAACTGGCTAATAAAGAGAACTGAGATTATACCGTAAGTTTTGTGTACATGGCCTCTAAAGGCTGCAACCGAATAACAAGCTCATTTCTCCCTAGCTTTTTAGCTATGCAAAATAGGGACCCAGAATCAGATATTCTTAATGATGAGGATCACTAGAACATTAAAAATTACATCAACTTTTCAGGAATTCAACAATCAAATGAGAAAGATCCAAAGAAAACAAGGTTTATCTAAATCCAACACACGGTGATCTTTCACAGGATTGTCTAGCGATTGGGGATATGGGTATATTTTAGACCGAGTTGAATCTCAAGTCAGCAGAGTTCGGTTACAACTACGAGAAATTCCTACAAACCAGTAAGGTGCTTAGTGTAGCAACTACAGGATTGTAGGTTAAGAACAAGTTACTTTTCAAAGGAGGAATGAAAAAAAAAAAAAGGGGTTATTAACAGAGTCCCTTAGAAAACATAGAATAATGAGTGACCTGATGTATGAATAATTAATAGCAGAATCATATATATTTCTGCAACATAGAGCAGTTCCTTTATTATAGAAGTTCAAAATGGGCTCATGAGCAATGCAAACCTGAATACAGTACCCACTAGCTGATTTTCATGCGACCTTCCCATCCCCAAGGAGGAAGAGGTGACGAGCAGCCAAGTAAGAGGAACATTTGACTGACCACTCAAAGTCCCATATCATATCTTGTACCTGGTCCATGGTTTAAAATATTGGCCAATACACCACGTGTAAGGCATTGGCCTTGGCTGCTACGATAATTTAGGGCAAACTGAATATCAACTCATATCCCCAACATCGGCTGATATTGTCAGCACCTACAGCCACTAAATATAATCTTTTAAGGGGCACTTTCTTAAATAGGTATTGAATTCCTAGGTTTGCTAAAAATGCTGTTTTAACAAAGGTGTTAAAAGTGCAGGATTGATGTGAAGATATCCATGAGGGCTATTAATGATCTCCCGTTTAATATGAAATGATTACCAATCCATTGTAGAGCATCAAATAGTATTTTGAAGATCAAGTCATTAGAAATTCATTCTTAAGTTTCAGCCAAGGCCAGTGATGTATCTACCTCTGAGTGTAGCCTACAAGCCCTGAGTAGTTTGAAAATATTGATTCCAATTCACCAAGGAAGTTAATATGATTAGAGGGAGCTCCATATGAGCATTGGCAGATATCCCAAGGGCTCCATGTCAGAGAATCAGAAGGATCAAAGTGACAGTTCGAGAAGCTGGGGTACCCTCATTTATGGGCTCCTATAAGGATGTTGCAAAGTAAGCAATGATTTTGAGAGTATCTGGAAACCTATAGAAGAAGTGCACAAATCTACCATTATGGCCATCTGAAAGGGAGATAATACAAGAAATTGGTTGCTGCCGTATGGTGCACCAGTAACCCCATGCAGGTTAAGAGTAGCCTCTTTTCATTGACATGTGATCTTAAACATCAAAGAGACAATTTGAATATTAAATTAGAAATGAGACTCTGGAACATCTAGTGAGATTCAAATAGGGGGAAAAACAGATCAAGGGATTTGGAGTTGTCGAAAAAGCCAAAGGGCCCATTGTTATAGGGGGCGCCTGTACTCCTCCTCCTCCCCATCATCAACAACAAAGCCTTGTCCCAACTATGTTGGTGTCGGCTATATGAATTTTGTTTCTCCATTCTGATCTATCCTGAGCCAAATCCTCAGATAAGTTGAACATTTTCAAATATATTTTTATTACCCCCATCCACGTCCTTTTTGGCCTACCCCTCCCCCTGGGTGGGCCATCAACCTACATAGCCAAATTTCTCCTTACCAGCGCTGTTGCCGGCCTTGCATTTCCACATGCCCAAAAGAAGTGAGGGCTCTAGTACTCACTTCTTAAAGAAAATCTATTTACACATTTTAGTAAATTTTCAAAAGAAAACAAAAAATTGTTGAACTCCAACTGGAACCAACTTACATTTGAAGATATCCCCAGGAACATCCTTAAATTGGACACGGACTTCTGCTTTCCTTGAATTTAATGCTTTCCCTGCCTTGAGTATAAAAGGTACACCTGAAAGGAAAGATTTTAGTAATATGCTGTGAGAATGAGGAAATATATGTCTGCATGAATGTTGATCACAACGAATCAGAATTCAGAACCCATCAAGTAATACATAAACACTAACAGGGAAGTTAGGCTTGGGGAAAAGAAAAACAAACAAAGAACAACATAACATGGCATGAAAAAAGTTCGAAAGTTCAAAATGTCAATCAAACCTTCCCATCTTTCATTGTGTATCCTGAGAATTACAGTTGCAAAAGTTGGGGTATTTGAGTTGTCAGTAACTGTTGGGTCATCCCTGTAGCCCTCATACTGTCCAAGAACAACTTCATCATCCTCTATGGGTAGAACCGATTGAAGAACCTGAAAATTGGAATTAAGATTCTTTAAGAAGGTCGAATTCCTTATACCCTGTAATTAAGATTAAGAGCAGTCAAAGCTACAGAACATCCTATCTTTTACATTAAAAAAAAGTGACTGTAGGTGATAAGGACCATGGCACATGGCAGTAACATTATAACATACAGAAACGCAGCACAACAGAAATAAAATCTTTCCAGAGGCAATGGTTGAAGATCACCTTCACTTTCTCATCCCGGATGTGCTCAGGTTTGAGAGAAACAGGTTTCTCCATGGCTACCAAACAAAGAACCTACAATGTTATCAGTTAAAAATGATCAGTTGAGCATAAATTGATATTCTAAGTTTATGTCCTAAATGACCAACTTTCAGCTAACTTGAAATCAATAATCTGACTTCCCAGTCCATATTAGCAAAGTAAATGAATAAACTCAGCAAGTTTATAGCCTCACAAATATTTCTACAGAAAATAGGACTTAAGCTGAAATACTCAAAAGCCAGACAGTCAACCTAACTAATAGATTCGGGACTTATGAACTCAAAACATAACTCAATGCTAAACCGATGTCGTGGATAAATGATGATCAACAGAAGCAAAATTATGATAAAGTGATCTCTCTAATTAAGTTTTAAGGAACAAATAGATTTACCAATAAAGAAAGGTTAACTTACAAAAAAATACTACATCAATAACCAAAATAGTCAGAGAGATGAGCACTCTAAACTAAATGAATGACTGCAATACAAAATATACTCTGTTGGATGTAAACTAGCAGAATTATAGTTAACTAGTGTTTTACAGATCATATCAAATTTTTGTACCTGCAACAGATGATTTTGAATGATATCGCGGATGATTCTGCAAAAAAAAATAATAATAAATAAATAATTGAAAGAACGTCCATCAAGCACATACAAGAAGGAAAAAAGGTCCCTTTTCCCATTGCCTGTTTATGTTTTATTCATTAACTATTATAGCCAAAAAAGACGTTTTCATGTATAAAAGAAAGCAGAACCCATTGACAAGTTAATTTCCAAATCATGTGAGTATTCTCATGATGAAGAGTCACAGTTTCAATCCTTAAAACCTTACATTTTTTTTTTTTTTGCAACATACATGTTAGAATCATCAATAATGACATACCCATATTCATCAAAATATCCACCTCGTCCTTCCGTACCAAAGTCCTCCCTGAACACAATCTGCAAAACAAGAAGAAGAATCTTACTTGTGATGATTGATAATGTTCAAGTGCAAAAGTAGACCTTTTCAGGAGCAATGACAGTTATTTCTCAAGGCATGAAACTAGGATTTACTCTTTTTTTCTGCTAAGGAAAGATAGGTAAGTTGGGATGGAATCATAACCACAACTTTACACACATAGATCATGAGTAGTGACCTACAAGATGACACTTCCTAAATTATATGCAACCACCCACCCCACAGAAGCTACTGAGTACTGCGTAGAAGAAAATAAAATACACTTGACTGCATTCTTTACTGCCCAATCAGAGACAGCTTACATAAAATGCACCTTTTTTTTTTAAAGAGGTAACAACATTATATCCATTTAATGTTACACTGAATTTGCAATTTGTAACAATTTGTAAGTTTCTGGGACAAAATGGAAACCTTACAAAGTAAAATTATTATGCAAAAGAAATAACAATCCTTCCAATACTTAATTGTCACAAAACAGATGGGATGGATTCAATCGAACTAAATTATGCACAACAAGAAGGAATCATGAAATTTCCAACTTTTCTCATTCAAGAATGGAGGTAATATAAGTTTACACTTCTCCGCTGTTTTTATTTCCTTTTCTTATCAGCAAGTTTTACACCGAGGCTAAATGGAAAACTCAATTGTCAGTAGGGTTTAAAACTGAGCCTAACTAAGTCACAGATGGACAGTTACACACTACACGGATATAACCATCCACAATATTTCTTTAAAATATTATAACCTGTATGTTGTCAATGTTGTCACGGTTCCAAAGAGGCAAGAATAAGCGATTTGCAAAACGAAGCACCAACTGCCAAACACGGTGAAAAATGGACAGATTAGCAAAGTAGAAAACCAAAGGAAACAGTGGTTATGATTCCTTAACAAGTATTACCAAGTTCTGCACCAATTCCTTTCCCAAGTAGTGATCAATACGGTAAATTTGTTTTTCGTTGAACAGCTCTCCCAGCTGCATGCTTAATTCTTCTGAGGAGCTCAAATCCTTGCCAAAAGGCTTCTCAACAACAACACGAGTCCATCCACCAAGATCAGCTGAAAAGGAACATATTTTGCTATAATTGTTCAGCTTTAAATGCAAAAAGGTCAACTTCAGTTGCATGTTGAAACTGAAGTTATTAAGTCACCATCACGACGATCAACAACAAAGGCAAAGGTGCTCTGTGTCCAGTCTAAAAATAGGGCCCACTTGACTTAAAATTGATCCAAACTGATGTTTGAGTCTTTTATACTGTTTGGGAAAGTCTATTTCCCTCTTTCTTTGACTTGGAATTAAGACCATTTTCCTATTTTTCAGAGAGGAACAAAAGAGAAGAATCCAATCAGACAACTTTTGGTCCTTTTTTCCGATTCTTTTTTGAATAGTTTTTCCTCTAACTTGTACTATATGAAAAGTTTGCCTGTATTACTTTTCCTATATGACAAGGTTGTCATTACTACTTTCACCATATAACAAGTTTGCGCATATAATTTTTACTATATGACAAGTTTGTTATTTCAATTGAATTAGTCATACTCTGCATCTTACCAAATGACCTATTTGTAAAATTCTTTAATTGAAAGAGCTCTATTTTGAACAGATCAAAGTTTCCAGACAGGCTCTAAATAAAAAGATGTCTAGTTGTGGAATCACTATTAAATTGGAGTAGGAAATACACATATTTTCTTCCTGCATAAGGTGATTATTTTTTCTTTTCTTTTTCTTCATTTTCCAAGGAATCAATCCAAGTCATTCACTTAGGAATGGGAGTGAGTTCACTCTTTTGACATAGTTAGGGAAAGGCTTCTAGGGGATAAAGTGGTTACTTCAATGTGTTTGATTTTAATGGTATTAAATATATATTTAAATTTCCTAAAATGACATAACATATCAAAAGAAATCAGTGGAAAATGGAAAGGAAACTTTGAGAAAGAAATAAGTTTAGTTATAACTTATGACCGACCTAACAGCTTAGTTTTTTGAGTTTGGATATCCAATTAATCATCCACCCAAGCTAAATAAGAGAAAACAGGAAGATAATTTTTAGCTACTGGAGATTCATTTAGTAGGTCCAAATAATAGAATCCAATATATCCTATAAAAAAAAGAAAAATAATGTTTTGCAGCGAAGTTCCACATCTATTTTTCAAAGTAGAGATGCATGGGGGATTTAGTAACAAGAGTTTCAGAATTTCAAGTTCTCTCTTCATTAGACCTTCACCCCTATAATTCTCTACCAATTCATTGTTATAATCAATATTAAAATAAGAGATTCGGAAACTGAAGTTAAGAAAACAATAAGGGCATGTTTGGATGTGGAAAGTGGGAGTGGAGAAAGATTCTCCATAAAGAGTTCTCTTTGCCCTTGTTTGGTCACATTTTTGGTAGAAAAAACTGGGGAGCACTTAGTGGAGTTCTCTGCACTTGTTCGGAAAATAAAATTCCCACCAAGTGGTAGGGGAATCACAATTTGCTGCACTTTAGCCATTGGATACTCTCTCCAGTCTCCACATCTAGTTTCCTCAGGTGAAAACCAGACAACAGAAAAGTGAAAAGAGGGATTACTCCACCTTGGAGGGGTTTTCTGAGGTTCTCCACCCCCTGGGGAGTTCCCATTTCACATTTCCACATCCAAACTCCATGGAAAAACAGATATATTGGCCAAAGTTTAATGAGAATATAGAAGGATCCTATCGCAAGCATGCTAACCATATTCCACCGAGTTTGAATTGGACTGAAGAGTGAAGACTAATTTGATGTATTAAAGAACTCAAGGAAAGCTTACATCTATTCATGCAATGATATCTAATCATTTTGCAGACAGATGGATATACAGATGGGGGCAGTGCAAGATAGAAGAGCCTCCTAGAGGATCCTTCTCGACTGTTCTTCGCTACTTCATGCTCTGAAATTTCTTTATCCAACAATCTGAAACCCCCTTCGTCATCATAAGAGCCACTAACATATTTTATCTGCAAAAACGAACATTCAAAACCATTACAAGTTACCAAACTAGCATGTTATTATTTATTGAATAATGGAAAAAAAAAAAAACGGTCTAAATTTACCAATTGCAAAAACTTTTCTACATCCTCTGAGTGACTGGACGAAGCTTCCTTGCCATGGACAAGATGTCTGTTGTCATTACTCACACAAGTTAACCTCCATTAAATCAGATATGTATGAAGGCCAGTATAAAAACAACAGTGAAAACAGATGGAAACAAGATAATGGGTTAGATGTTATTAAAGTTCTGGTGAAGCACACAACAATATAAATGAATTACTAACCAAATCATATAAATTATCAAAAGTTAATATGAATAGAAGTGCACATTCTCCATCAGAGAAGTCTGAATATAGATAGAACAAAGACTATTTGTAAAATAAAACTATTAATTTCACTCATTATCTTCTTCCAGAACACAACTGCGTTTTATGTAAGTCAAAAGGGTTTGAATCAAGTGGCATTACAAGAGTTTTCTGTTAAAACACTGTTAGATTAGGAGGTGGAGGCAATATTCTCATATACGTTCGAATTTCCCTCTATTCTCTGTGGTTGTTTGATATTGTATCCTCCTATATAGTTTAATATAATTTCCAGTTACCAATCAAGAAAAAAAGGAAGAAGATTAGGATTTAAATGGTTATAGATTTTTTTAGTTTAAGTGTTTTGAGGTGTTTCATTTTTAGAAATAGGTGTTTAGTTGGTATTACGACCAATAAATTATTTAGCTGGCATGAACAAATATCACATTGCATTTTTTTTTTCTTTTTTTTCTTTCTTTTTTTGCGAACACTTGTTGATTTAGACAGTATATAAGTTAATGTCACTTTTTAATATACATTTATTTTTCAAATTTTTACCAAAATGGAACTTAGAAATGGAATGACGAAAAGCCAAACCATGGCTGAAACATTTCTGGCTAGAGTCTAACCAAAATGGGGTCCAAAACAAAATTGACTACTGTGATGCAAAGCAACCCGAAACCAATCAGGATTGAAAGCTCTTATAAATCAAAATGCCGTGATCTGATACAAGAGTATTAAGCAAGCTGGAGTTTAAGAATCAAGACAACTGAAGCCATCATTATTGGATGCCAGAAAAAGATGTCTTAGATCTTCAAATCCCATAAAGAATCACCTTAAAGGGGTATAACTTGACCCTCATTTGTCAGTTTCATCATCATGATTATCATCTGGCCTTATATTATCACGGCAGTTGTCACTTTCTAATTATCTATGTTTTATAGCCTTTTCTGCGGTTCTTCCTGAAAACTACAAAAGTTATTTCTACATACTTCATGATATTTTGTCTCATTGGAGTATTGGACATAAAAATGGACCCACAAATTTATTACAGAAAATTGTGATAAATTATGGATCCTCTAGGTTTTTGAAACAGTAAGTGGTTGGGGTGAAAAATTAGTGATAGAATTAATGGATGAATATAAAGTTAGATTCGAACTTCTTCTGTTGTGTTTTAAATTCTTGGAGAAGCATAGTAACGAGTGAATTATTATTTTGTGAATAAAATCTTTATTCTTCAATGCGAAGATAGGGTATACAGGTTCTCTGTTATTTAGATTAGTTTTAGTTTTATTTAAAACATGTCAAAAAGATGTACTTCAGCTGTTATGTTATTGGCTAGAATCAGAGTTAAGGATTGATACTAGATTTAAGTTAGCATTTCTTTTAGTTTTTCTTCTCAAAGAATCCAAAGGGATGGATAGATCAGTGATTGTTGTTTCATCGAACTAACCAAACCAAACCAAATCAAGCCTTATCCAACTAGGTGGGGTCGGCTATATGGATTTGACGACGCCAATTAAATCTATTTAGGGCCATGTCCTCCGTTAGATCCATGTAGGCAAGGTCATGTTTAATAGTTTATTTCCAACTTCTCTTGGGTCTCCCTCTCCCTCTCCTACTCCTGGCAATCTTCATGCTTTCACACCTTTTAACAGGTGCCTCCGTTGGACGCTTTCTAACATGGCCGAACCATCTTAGTCGATTTTCTCTCATTTTATCTTCAATCGGTGCTATTCCTACTTTGCCCATAATCTCCTCATTCCTAATCCTATCTCTCCTTGTGATCCCGCACATCCATCTTAGCATTCTCATCTCCGCAACTTCCATCTTCTTAACATGATTATGCTTTACTGCCCAACACTCTGATCCGTATAACGCTAGTCTTACCGTCACCTTATAATACTTTCCTTTAAACTTGAGGGGGACTTTCCGATCACACAAGACCCCCGAAGCACTCCTCCATTTGGTCCACCCGGCCTAAATCCTGTGACTTACATCAGTATCAATCCCTCCATCCTGTTGCACCATCGATCCAAGGTACCTAAAGTTTTCTTTCTCTACAATCTTTTGTGTGCCCAAACTTACTTCTATGTTACCAAGTGTCCTACTTTGACTAAACTTGAATTCCATATATTCCATCTTGCATCGACTTAGCCTAAACCATTTTGTCTCTAACGTTTTCCACCACACTTCTAGCTTAGCATTCACTCCTTCTCTCGTCTCATCCACTAAAACAATGTCATCTGCAAATAGCATACACCACGGCACTTCATCCTGAATATGTCTTGTAATCTCATCGATAACTAGGGCAAACAAGTTCGGGCTTAACACTGAGCCTTGGTGTAGACCAATCGTGATAGAAAACTCCTTACTCTCTCCGTCAGTTGTCCTTATAGATGTCACAGCTCTATCATACATATCCTTTATCGCCTCAATATATGCGACACACACTCTTTTCTTTTCTAATACTCCCCATAGAACCTCCCTAGGAACCCGGTCATAGGCCTTCTCCAAGTCAATGAATACCATATGTAAATCTCTCTGACCTTCTCTATACTGTTCCATTAACCTCCTCAGGAGAAAGATAGCCTCCATGGTTGATCTCACAGGCATGAAACCAAATTGATTCTCTAAAACGTCTGTTGTTCTTCTTAGTTTTCTCTCGATAACTCTCTCCCATAATTTCATCGTACGGCTCATCAATTTAATCCCGCGATAGTTCGCACAGTTCTGAATATCTCCTTTGTTCTTGTATATGGGTATAAGAATACTTTTCCTCCATGCATCAAGCATCTTCTTGCTCTTTAGCAATACATTAAAAATCTTTGTCAATCAACTTATGCCATTCTCCCCTAAGCACCTCCAAACCTCAATAGGGATACCATCTGGCCCAACCGCTTTCCCATTCTTCATCCTTTTCAATACTTCTATAACTTCTTCCCTACTGATTCTCCTATAGAACCTATGATGCGATTCTTCCCTAGAAATGGTAAGCTGTCCCAATTGTATGTCACTACTACAGCTTTCATTAAATAACTTATAGAAGTAGCTCTTCCAACGCTCCTTTATCTCCTCTTCCTTTACTAATACCTTTTCATCCTCATCCTTAATGCATTTAACTTGGTTTAAGTCCTTGGTTCGCCTATCTCTGGCTTTAGCAAGCTTGAATATCTCTCTTTCGCCTTCCTTAGTGTCAAGTCGCCTATATAGCTCCTCAAATGCCCTTGCCTTGGCCTCACTAACTGCCTTTTTTGTTTCTCTTTTTGCTTCTTTATACCTCTCCAAGTTCGCTGCATTTCGATCCTTTTGCCAAGTTTTAAAGCACTCTCTTTTAACTCTTATCTTGTCTTGGACGGCCTCGCTCCACCACCATACCTCCTGTGCCGGAGCACCGCCTTTGGATTCTCCTAAGACTTCTTTCCCTACCCTCCTAATACACTCTGCTACCTTATCCCACATATTATTTGCACAATAATATTGCCTTGGCCTCACTAATGTTGTTTCATCGAACTAATAAATGTAAATGTTGGGGTATTTTCAGAAAATAAAAATATGTAACAAGAAATATGCACCCAAATTGCACCACAATATGGATTCTACTGATATTTTGGATTGATATGGGACATCCACAGCGGATCCAACCATGTTATAATCATCCTATCATGCAGACAATCAGAGGGGCCTCTCGGTGGACAAATGATGACTTTTTGTTTCATCATTGTCAATCCAAGCCCAATCTCAGTAGGCCCATCCATTTAGGCCCATTTATTGTACCCTTTTATTGTATTGTACTAAGTCAAAGGAGATTACTTAGTTTGTTGCTAAAGTTTAGGATCTAAGATTCTTAATTGATTGTAATTAGGGAATTAAGCCCTTATATATATGAACAACAGTCGACCCTCAAAGGGACGATACATTGAGCATTCTCTCTCACAATTGCTTTCATTCTATTTCACTGACATGGTATCAGAGCCTTCTGGACATGCCCTAGTGCTGTAGTTTCCTCAAGTTACAAGGATCTGTAGATCCTCCACGCCATCTTCCACGTCTGGAACCCCTTCGATCATCCCCGATCATCCCAGATCAGGTGGCCCACCTGAGATCTTCGACAAAGACTCTGTGGAACCAACCCATGTTGGTCGACTGCTATTGCTGGTATTTGTGGTGATTTTTCTGAAATTTTTTCCCCATCCGAGGTAGGTCTTATATCACAATTTGTGGAAATTCAATTTTCTCCCTCTGATTTCATCTCAGCCATCCAAAATCAAGGATCTTGATTGTTTTTGGCTGAAATTTCTTCCTACACTTGAGGAAATATTCTGTGCCTTCATCCCCGACCTCTGATATGTCCTCTGATGATCTGGTGGGGCCCACGTGCATGAAACCACACTGAAGAGAGGGTCGTCAGTCTCTTTTGGTGCAATTCTATGCACTGTTTCGACTGCACTGTACATATTTGTGCAGACCCTTCATTAATTTGGGGTTGTGACATCGTCTGGCATACTCTGGTTCTTTGCATCTCTGTTTTCCACAGTAGCAACCATAAGAGCTCCTCTCTGTCACTATTGCCTATTCTGGGAACAGTTCCAGTCAAGATTTGATCTGGATAAATTTTCTTGCTATTGCTGTTAAGTTTTGTTCTATTGATTGCTTGTTCATCATTCTGCTAGTACATCAAATTACTGTTGTTGATCTAGTTACTGCTGGTTATTGCTGTTCATCATCATTACTGCTGTTGCTTGCTTGTTCTGGGTATCGGTACTGCTACTGGCTCTAGTTACAGCTAGTTACTAGTCTTCTTTCGTTGCTCTTATTACTCCGGTGTGGAATTCTTCTCGTCTGCTCCTCATGGAAAAATCTGAAATAATTGCCCTAGTTCGGTTTGATGGCAAAAATTATACTTCATGGGCATTCCAATTTCAAATTTACTTAAAAGGAAAGGAACTCTGGGCACACATTGATGGATTTGAACCTAAACCTGCGGAAGACGACAAGAAGATTTTAGCTTGGCAAACTAAGGATGCTAAAATCAAAACTTGGCTGCTGGGCTCGGTTGACCCACATTTTATCCTAAACCTCAGACCTTGCAAAACTGCCCGTGAAATGTGGGACTATCTTAAAAAGATCTATCAATAAGGCAATGCTGCTCGCCAATTTCAATTGGAGCTTGACATTTCTCAATTTACTCAAGGCACCCGGTCCATTCAGGAGTATTACAATGGCTTTCACAAACTGTGGTCAAAATATGATGAAATTAAGTTTGCCACGGTGTCTGAAGCACTCCTACCTGAACTCATTCCCTTACAGCAAAGTAGTCATCGGGATCAGTTTCTCATGAAACTTCGTCTGGAGTTTGAGACAGTTAGATCTAACTTGATGAGCAGAGCTTCTCTTCCCAATTTGGATGACTGTCTTCAGGAGCTTCTGCGGGAAGAACAACGTCTGGTCAATAAAACTACTCTGAAACAACAGAGCTCTGCTGAGGCTCCGCTTGCCTATATTGCTACAACCAGACAACTTCCCCGGGACATCAGTAAAGTTCAGTGCCATAACTGCAAGAAATATGGTCACTATGCAAATCAGTGCAAGGCTAAAATTTGCAGATATTGTGAGGCCACTGGTTATGTTATTGACGAATGTCGGAAGAAAGGTCGCAATTCAGCTTCCCGCAACTATGTACAGTCAGCACTTAGTAATTACACAATGTCGTCAGCTCCTACTGCTTACAGTCTAAGGGTGTAACGGTTCGATTAACCGGTCTATTTGGAAAAACCGTTAACCGAACCATAACCGCGGTTTTCTGTATTTTAAAACCGTAACCATATCCACAAAAACCGTGGAAAACCATAACCGCGGTTAACCGTATTAAACGATTCGGTTACGGTTAATAACTGTGGAATGCCTTCCTCACATAAGGGGATAAATGTGAATGATTTAAGGTAAAATGACACATAAGGAGCAATTGAATAAAAATGCCATTGATTGGTAATCTTTATTATACGGTTAACCGTACAATTACGGCTCTTTTTTTTTTATTTGTAAACGGTACGGTTAACCGCATACGGTTAACCAAACCGTATCATACGGTTCGGTTCGGTTAATAACCGTGAATTATTATGGAAAACCGTAACCGAACCAAACCGTGCGGTTTTTGGATTTCATTAACCGTAACCGAACCGTGAAATACGGTTATTAACCGCGGTTCGGTTCGGTTCGGTTAGACGGTTTTTCGGTTTTTTTTTTTACACCCCTAGCTTACACAGTGACAACTCCACGATATGCATCATCCGACTTCAGTGGTTCTCTGCAGTATGATTCTTCCTCACAACCTGGTTCCTCCTCACAATCTGCGTCCCCAGCTTCTCTCACCCTTGAGATGGTAAACCAAATGATTATCAATGCCTTTGCATCCTTGAACATCGCAGGTACTAATTCATCCCTTTCCAATACATGGTACTTAGATTCTGGTGCAAGTAACCATATGTCATCTTCACCCATAAAATTACAAAATGTCGTTCCTTACACTGGTCATCTTACTGTTCAAGCTGCCAACGGAGATCATCTTCCCATCACCTCTGTTGGTGATACCCCTGGCCCCTTACCATTAACCAATATTTTAGTTTCTCCTCATCTTGCTTGGGTCAACTTGTTGAAAATAATTACAATGTCTCTTTTTCTTCTTCTGGTTGTGTTGTGCAGGACCAGGAGTCGAGGGAAGTGATCGCGAGGGGGCCTAAACATGGAAGACTTTTTTCCTTACCAGTGTCTTCATTTATTCAGAATAAACATTTACATCAGTTATTTTGTTTTTTTATTCAGAATAATTCTCGGTTGTGGCATAATAGACTTGGTCATCCGAATGCCTCAACAATGTCTACTTTATTTCAATCTGGATTATTAAATAAAACTATTGACTTTGCTTCTTTTGAATGTGATGCTTGTAAATTAGGAAAGAGTAAAACTTTACCTTTTCCACACTCTAAAACACGGAGCACTGCATGTTTTGACTTAATTCACAGCGATGTTTGGGGCATTGCTCCAACCCTTTCCCATAGTCATTTCAAGTACTTTGTAACCTTCATTGATGACTACAGCAGATTTACTTGGATTTATTTATTACATTCGAAGTCTAATGTTCTTAATGCATTTCGATTTTTTGTTAGCGATGTTGAAACCCAATTCTCTAAATGTATTAAAACCTTGCGCTCAGACTCAGGGGGGGAGTATGTTTCCAATTATTTTCAAACTTTTCTAAACAAAAAATGAATCATTTCTCAACGTACCTGTCCGTATACACCACAACAAAATGGAGTCGCAGAACGGAAAAACAGACATCTCCTTGATGCAACTAAAACACTTTTGATTGAATCATCCGTTCCCCCTCGTTTTTGGGCTGAAGCTCTCACCACAGCAGTTTATCTCATAAACCGCCTTCCATCCCCTACCATTGCTCATTTCACGCCTCATTTTAAAATATTTGGTCATCATCCAGTGTTTGATCACCTACATACCTTTGGCTGTGTTTGCTTTGTTCATCTACCTCTCACAGAAAGAACGAAAATAACAGCCCAATCTCGCAGGTGTGCCTTTTTAGGTTATGCCACTAATCAAAAAGGTTTTATTTGTTATGATCCCATTGGTCAACGTATCAGAGTTTCTCGGAATATTATTTTCTTTGAAAATCAGTATTTCTTCCAAACTCACATGGACTGTCGTCATCCATCTTCACCAGCTCTCTTACCAGGTTTTTCGGATCAGACAACTGTTACTAGGTTTAATCCTAATTTTGTATATCACTGACGGGAAAAACGTACCACTGCAGATGGCCGTCCTCCTGATCCTCCACCGGCAAATGGTTCTCCACCTACTCATGCCTTGCGTCGCTCCTCCAGAAATTCTAGACCGCCTGAGAGGTATGGATTTACCCATACTTCTTTGATGACAACCCTATCTTCTGTCTCTATCCCAAATTCTTATTTGCAGGCAGTACAACATGATTGTTGGAACCAGGCCATGAAGGAAGAATTGGATGCATTGGATCAGAATCACACCTGGGATATTGTGGAGTGTCCTTCAGCAGTTAAACTCATCGGTTGCAAATGGATCTACTCGATCAAGCTTAAATCTGATGGGCCATTGGATAAACACAAAGCTAGACTTGTGGCACTCGGAAACAGACAAGAGTATGGCATTGACTATGAGGAAATGTTCGCACCTGTGGCAAAAATGACATATGTTCAGTTACTTCTCGCTATTGCTGCATCTAAATCCTGGCATTTATACCAAATGGATGTCAAAAATGCATTTCTCCATAGGAATCTGCAAGAAGACGTATATATGCGGATACCACAAGGCGTCCCCTCTCCCTCAAAGAGGACTATCTGTCGCCTGCGCAAATCGTTTTATGGTCTAAAGCAAGCTCCTCAGGCATGATTCGAAACCTTCAAGGGTCGCTTATGCGAGAGTGGCTTTACCCAGAGTCCTTATGATCCATCTCTCTTTTTATGCCACACATCTACTGGTGTTACTGTGCTTCTCGTATATGTTGACGATATTATTATCACTGGCACGGGTGATGGTATGATCAAATCTCTCCAAGCTTCTCTCAGGGATTCCTTCCGTATAAAGGATTTGGGCCCATTGCATTATTTTTTGGGCTTAGAGGTGCATCAATCTCCCAAAGGTCTATTTGTTAATCAACACAAATACACATCAGATCTTATCGAGTTGGCTAACCTCCATGATTCTTCACCTGTTGATACGCCTGTAGAGGTAAATCTCAAGTTGAGTAAAGATGATGGCGATCTTTTTCCTGATCCACATACCTACCGGCGTCTGGTGGGAAGTCTTGTCTATCTCACCATCACTAGACCTGGCATATCCTATGTTGTTAATTTTGTGAGCCAGTTCATGACAGCTCCTCGACACCTTCATTTGACAGCTGTGAAGCGCATTATCCGCTATCTGCTACGAACTGTCCCTCGTGGTTTATATTATCCAAAGGATAATCCTCTTCATCTGACCGCTTATACGGCCGTTGACTGGGCAGGCTATCAAGACACACGCCGTTCTACTACTGGTTGGTGCATGTACCTTAGAACTTCTCTCGTTTCTTGGAAATGAAAGAAACAAGAACAGGTGTCCCGATCTTCCACGGAAGCTGAATATCAATGTCTTCTGCTTGTTCCGAGATCTTATGGTTACGGGGACTTCTTTCGGAACTCAGGTTAACTCAAACCTCTCTTACTCCATTGCATGCCGATAATACTGGGGCTGTCCGCATCACTGAAAATCCCGTCTTCCATGAACGCACCAAACATATCGAAGTTGACTGCCACTTTATTCGAGATGAATATAAGCGTGATGTCATTAGTCTTCCTCATGTCCCTACAAAGTTTCAGTTTGCAGATATCTTCACGAATGGACTTCCTCGACCTCAACATCAATTTCTTGTCTCCAAATTGCTGCTTTATGACTCCCCAGCATCAATTTGAGGGGGGGTGTCAATCCAAGCCCAATCTCAGTAGGCCCATCCATTTAGGCCCATTTATTGTACCCTTTTATTGTATTGTACTTAGTCAAAGGAGATTACTTAGTTTGTTGCTAAAGTTTAGGATCTAAGATTCTTAATTGATTGTAATTAGGGAATTGAGCCCTTATATATGTGAACCACAGTCGACCCTCAAAGGGATGATACATTGAGCATTCTCTCTCACAATTGCTTTCATTCTATTTCACTGACAATCATAACACCTGAATGCAACCAAGCAGATTGCCAGAACTTCAGAGTGTCGGTCTGAATGATCTTTTAGATTGAATAGTTTGGTCAATATGGATGAATCAGATCATCCACCATAAAGCCAATTGCATGATAGAGTTTCCCCAATGAATGTAATGGAGAATTGGATGGAGGACACATAATTAATCTTGCCAAGGACTTTTTGCAGTGTTGCGAAGTCACCAAGAAGGCCCGCAAAGACTAGATCAAGCATTGATCAAGTTAGATCAAAGCATGGGCTCTGTTCATTGATTTCAGTGAAATACAAAGCTATGGGCTGTTTTGATAAAAGAGAAAACTACCAAGGCTTATTGTAAATTGCAAAACAAACAGGATGGATATCTTGGGATTTTCTATAGCCATTATTCACCCATGAGTAGAGAAAATGGTGGGGTCCATCATCCATGTCTTTGGATGGAACTCTCACAATTCACAACTGTTCTGGATGTTTCCAGCAAGCAGTCAGTTCTCTTTTGATTTGTTTCTTAGGAATGTTTTGAGTTATTTCCATCCAATTAGGACTTCTACATCTTAATAACTTTCCAGTTTAGGAATTGGATATTTGGATGTGTGGTTATGATTGAATCTAGAGTTTTATGACGTTCCTACCAGCTCTCATATTATGTAATGGTCGACAGTATTGAAGAAGTCTTTTCAGCAGTTTAAATAAAGATAATTTCTGCATTGTTTATAGTTTACACACTCTTTGCATAAGATTAAGTTATTCTCCCTGAGATTGAAGATTTTTAGAAGATTGTTCATCTATTACGGAAAATATTCTCGTCTTGTTCATCATTTTCTTGCTCCTTCGCAGTCAATTTGGGTGTGGGTTGGATTGCTTGGGTTTCCAAACAACCGTGACTGCATCATAATGTGGACAAGTAATATATAAACATCTCATTTGAATTCAACCAATTGCTTATATTTAGTAAGCAACCTGACTTTTTTTGTCAGTCCGACTGAACCAGCTCTAGGGAAGTAGAGCTTAACCTTGCAGGTTTGGTAAAAAAACAGTGCACAGTCTTGATTAACCAGGCACCAACTGCAATTATGGAAACACCCACCTACGAATCCGGTCTCGCAAATCATCATCTGATATCTTTGTCCGCGCATATCCAAATATATGAACTTCACTTGGTTGTAAAAATCCCTAAGCAAACCTCAACCAAAATTAATGCATGAAACAAACTACATAAAAGCAAACAACATTTATCATGGCCAATCAAGGTATTAGAAAAGGAAAACTAAAAACAAAATATATTACCAAATTCACTAGAAAATTGATACTTTTCCTCCAGTTTCCAAGTTTAATTGTTTAATTTCCTACTACTGCTCCACAAGGATGATAGAATTACAATGTAACATGTATTAATTTGTTGCATGCTTGTTCAAATAACTTCCACTGACAGAAAAAAGGGGGACTCTCTAAGTATGATTCACAAGGAACATCTAGAGAATAAGAGGGCACTAGGAGCGATCTGGCCAGGTCAACCAATTATATTGATCTTAACTGTCCACATAACTGGTAATATAGTACACCAAACTGTTACACAACATTTAAAAACAACAATAGAGATCCCATACTCTACATCATATATGTCATATTTAAATAAGCTTCAATCATATAACACTAATACTACATGAAATTCCTTTCTCATTTTTTATTTAGTTGACCACAATTTATGGTTCATACTTTTTCTACTATTGTTTGTTCAAGAAGGATATCAGCCCTTTCCAGTTCACTTCTTGTCAAAGGAAAAAAATTATCAGCTGATTTGGCAAAATGAACACAGTAATTAATCAACATGCATGCATCAACAAAAGTTATCAAATTTGAATAGGTTATCCTGGGATTAACCAAAACCATAGATTCATTTCATTAATAAACGTCAAAGTACCAATTCAATAAAGTTACCTTGTGGCACCAAACAGTTACGGATAAGCTCCACAAAATTAAGTGGCTACAACTTAAAACTTATAGGACATGATTTTCACCTTGAAAGGATACAATCCGATTCTATATACTATTAGAAGGGAGGAATTAGAGTTCATACTACTCTGAGTTCATAAAACTATCCAGGAATACCACTCTGAGTTCATAAATCAATGGACCGAATGTACTTACTTTGTATATGCCACTGTCTCTGTTGCAACACTGTCGGCCATCCAAAAGGTTGATGAAACCAAGCAACGGGACAAATTTCTAATGAAACTTTGCAAGGAATTTAAAACTGTTTGATCTAATCTTATGAGTCAAGATCCCTCACCTTCTTTTGACACCTGTCTTAATGCACTTGAAGAACAACGCTGCTTGACCAAAGCTACCTTTGAACAAAAAATTTCTGACAATACCTTCAATGTGGCCTATGCATCTCAAGGAAAACCAAGGGCCGGAGATATGAGCAAGATTCGATGTTTTAGTTGCAAGGAACTTGGTCATACTGCCAGTCAAAAAAAGGTTTTTCGACTATTGTAAAGGAATCGGGCATCTTAATTTACAACAGTGGAACTTATCAATTCCATCTAAAATCAAAATTTTCCTTTGGCGGGCTCTACATGGGCGGCTTAACACACGTGACAGATTGCATCAATTCATCCACAATATGACCCCACGTGTTTTATGTCAAATTGAAGAAGAAACCATCAATCATCTCTTCAGTCAATGTCCAATGGCCACTTTAATTTGCCAACATTTTCTGTACAGCTCGGGCTGTCAAAGGGCCCGGCCCTTACCCTACCGTTGCATACGCAAGCAGGGCCTAGGCCAGGCCAAAGCCATTGGCGGGCCTACAGTAATTAGACCATTGCCCTACCCTCATGGGCCAGGGACAGAAGAAAAGAGAACTCCTTTTTGTTTTTGTTTTTTTTTTTTTAACTCCACTTACTATCAACCTGATGCTAACCAATGCACAGTTTATTTTTGGTAATTTTATCATGATATAAAATCATAGGGCCTTTGGGACTTAGGACTGGAAGTTCAAAATGGTTATGCAAACAATGATTAAATAGTTTTGCAAATGTGTAAATGGGCAAGGACATTCTCGGAATAAGTAGTATGAACAACTTAGGAGTATCTAAAAGAAAGTATGGGGATATGCATTCATTTCGGGATCTGGTGCAATCTCACGGTCATCAAAACAAGCTGGGTATTTTAACTCTATCGATAGCGTAAGTAGAGTATTAAAAGCCACATCATGTACTTGTCGAGAAATTTGGCTATGGAATTTACTCGAATGATTGAACTTTCAACAGAACAAACTGACACGGATTTTTTGGAAAACACATCAGCCATCACCTTGTCAAAAAATCCAGTTCAACACAACAAAAGAAAACATATTCAGATACAGTACTATTTTCTATATGGTTTGGTTAAGAACATTATTGAACATGGTCATTGCAAGATCCCAGTTCAAGTTGTAAATATTTTCATGAGCTGCTAAAAATGGACGTGATCAAGAGTTTGCGGTACTTGGTGTCCGCTCTTTGTGATACTAAGGTGCAGCCACCACTCAACCATTAGTGTGTTGTCGTTAGCACTCTAAGTTGGATAGGTCCACATGCACTTCGTTCTATGAAATTTTATTTTATGCTACTCATATTGTGCTTAAGCACATAGCATTGTTCATCTGTGTGTTTGGGTGTGGCTCACCATTGATTTGATCAAGGGACATTTTATTTCCTAAATCCAGTAACTCGAATTAGTATAAATTATATTCAGGAGTTAAAACGGAATGTCATAGTGTCATACACAAGCTGAATAGGATAAATAAGATACAACTTCGTTCAATAAAAATTTCCTTAACTGTTTCATGTCACTACTACTACGACTATTTTGCAATGGATAATCCAATTACATTATGTTTCATGATTAAATTTATTGGGTGATTCAGAATGCTCCAAAATAGTGTCATGGTTTAAACCAAACAATGATCACAGAATCAAAAAAAAAAATTGACAAACCTGTCGGTAAAGGTTGAAAAGCGCTGGAAATGTCTTTTTCTTAGCAAGATCTCCTGAAGCACCAAGAACAATGATGGAAAGACACCCTTGCTCTGGTATACTATTTGCATCCAAGAAAGAATCACTCCTCAAATTGTTTCTGTCTATGGACTCAATCCTTGTTGCTGAAGGGGACACATTCATTCCCATTGGAAATATTTAGTGAGCGTACAAGTATGGTGATATCTGTTTGACCTGCATAAGATAAATGGTAAGTGGGATTTCAGGTTTTAACTGCACTCAATGAAATTTGAGAAAGGCCTCCAATTTTTATTTCAGCCAAACAAAAGTGTTTATTGGACAGGGAATCATTTTTAGGGATGATGAGCAAATGCATACCGTACACTGTTCTAGGAAAAATTGGATAATTACAGAATAGTAATCATTTAAGATCATCCATTGATCCAAAAAAAAAATAGCCACATGGCGACAACAGGAGGAAATGGTTGAAAGATGACAATCATCAGTCAGGAACCTAAAAGGAGGAGCTCTGGTCGAGAATCCACACTGGATGGATGATCCTAACCATCATTCAACAACTACTTTTTTCAACTGTGTATTTGAATTCCACTAACAGATTGTCAGGATATTCTGTTCACTTCCAGTTATCCAAACAGCTCTGCATGTGAATCCTACAGATGATGCATGCAAGACCAATTTCTAATAGAATTTCTACAATCGTGCATCACTTCCCTCACCAAGAACTAAACAACTCCCAGTTTCAAAACTACAGGCAGTGAGGACTTGGGTCTCAATATACTCAAGGTAACATGACTTCTATTATTCCTTGGATGAATTCAAATCAACGCCAAAGTTATGATTTTGTCTATTAGATCAATCCCAGTTTTAAATATAAAAGAATACAAATACAAGTAATTTCCACCAAATGCACATGGGACATGCGGCAATCATTAAAGGAGACAAAGCTGCAAGTGGACAAAAAACAGAGTGAAAAATCCAAAATCAATCAAAACCACAGAAGAAAAATCTCACGAGATTTGATCCACAACAATAAGCAGAATCATGCATGAGGCAGGTGTGTATTTCCCACAATTTCTAGAAATAACCCTCCATCCATTTTAAGGTCATGGATTAACATATCATCATTCTGATATTGTAGGTTCTGAAAGTGAATCGAGACAGGTTAAACTTGTACAAAATCTAACCAGAAACTTCAGATAGAAATGCCAAAGAATCTGTAGAAAGGCGGAATTGAATCAAAATCTACACAAAAGAACTGAAATTAAAAACAGAGCATGAATCGAATAACCTAAAACAAACTTTGGATTGAGTATATACGTGAAATTGGATTGATTGGAAACTATGTAGAAGCTGGTGAATACACTCGGAACCTACTAAAAGGAGATTCAAGAAGTTGGATTGGTCATAAGAAGACAGAAATGCAAATATCTTCTTTGGCTTTCTTATCCTTTGGTTCCTGTGATCTCAGGACTCAGAAGCTTGTTCAATGATCACTTCCATGGATCATAAGCAAAAGCAAATCATACTGTAAGGATGATCAGGATAATTGTAGAATAATCATCTAGTAAGATTATCCCAAACTCCAAATATAGGAATTAGTTGAATGATAACAATCATCTATCTGCCAGGAACATACAGGGATGGGCCCCAAGCTTTAAATTCTATTTATTCCAATCTGCTACAGTCTCTACTTCCCTACAATCGAATCAAGAAACTTCACCTCAGAAAAATACAGCATGGATAAAAAGATCTTATGCAAATTGCAACCAAAAGCTTCCGATCAAAACGCCTAAGAACTCCAAAGAAAAGTTGAATTCACTGTGTAAATCTAACTCCGGATCAGCTGCGTAAATGAGACACCTAAATTCACGACAAACAACAGAGCAAGAAGCAAAAATCAAGAGTTCCAAAGTCACGAGCTTTAAACACTATCGATTCCGATCTTTCAGTTCTTAAAACCGATTCAAACCAACTTCAATTTCCAAGTCACTGAAGTCAAGGAACTAACACAAAACCAAACCAAAAGCTTCAGATCGAAACTTCAGACTCTGAGACCAAACCAAAAGCTTCAGATCGAAACTTCAGACTCTGAAGAAAGACGAATCGAATCGAATCGAATTCTACTAAGAATTTTGAGATAAACAGCAATCATTTCAAGAATCAAATTCACATTTCGATAAAAAAAAAAAATCTAAAAGTCAAACCATTTCAAAGCCATGAGCTTTAAACGCCTCCAATTCCGATCTTCCACTTTCCGAAACCGAATCAAAACAACTTCCATCTCAAGCATGCATCAAAGAACTCAACCGAAATCTAACCGAAACGTTTCAGATCAAAACGTTAGAAACTCTAAAAAGAAAGCGGAATCAAGTCAAAATCTACTCGAAAGAAGCGAAATCCGAACTCAAATGAAACTTGAATCGCAATTCGAATCGAGTGTGTGAGATCCAACTATCATTCAAACCGGAAGAAGATGAAAGAGACGACATTCAAAGAGCCAAGAAAGATTTGGATTCCACTTCTTCAGCTTTGGTTTCGGTTTTGGTTTCCTCACCTTTGGGTTTTTGCAGCGATCTTCGAAGATTTGGAGAGGGAGAGAAAGAAAGCCGGGTTTGGTGTATTTATATACATATGACGGATCTGGATGTCTCAGTCTCACCTACCCTCCTGTCTCGTTCGTACCGGGGAAGAATTCGGGGAACACGAAATATCCGTTGCTGGCGGGCCGGTGGTGGATCGGTGGTTGTATTGTTTTCAACGAGTGGGGGCCCACTTTAATGAATTCAATTCAAAAGGCTTTTTTGAGTCCGGATTCGGTGAGGCGGCTCTAGATCACCTATCGCATTTTGTATATCTTTACTGTAAGTAGATTAATAATACTCTACTAATCTTCCAAAACTTTAGGGACTCTGGTGAGTGGTGAGGCACGCCGCCGCGGTCATGTTGGATGCAGTTCATGATTGGTCCACCTACTGTCATCATCACTAGTTAAATTTTTTTTGAGGATTTCGATTTGAATTTCTTCCTTACGTTTTAGTATGGCACTATAGATCATTATTGGGCCCCACATGTAAAATCTGAATCGTTCAAAATTATAATCCCATAGATCTAGTGTGATTTCACTCGAATCGTCCACATGTCAAAATTTATAATTTGAACATATTTTTTTATCGCGCATCACTACACATGTCTTTAACGAGCTAATCAAGAATAGCAAGTCTAATCTTATCAAAACTCTATAAATTCAATTAGCTTTATCTCCTGGGCCTGTAGGGATTATTTTGGTCAAAGGGTCAGGAACCCTACGTTATAAAAAAAAAAAAAAAACTTTTTCCTTTTTACTTTTATTTTTTGTAATGATCTATTTAGAATGAAGCTGATATAAGGTGAGATGTTAATTTGAATGGAGTTCTCCCTCAATAGGGGTGTAACGGTTCGGTTAACCGGTTAATTTGGGAAAACCGTTAACCGAACCGTAACCGCGGTTTTTTGCCTTTTAAAACCGTAACCGTATATATAAAAACCGTGGAAACCGTAACCGCGGTTAACCGTATTAAACGGTTCGATTACGGTTAATAACCATGGAAACATAAGGGGATAAATGTGAATGATTGAAGGTAAAATGACACATAATGAGCAATTGGATAAAAATTCCATTGATTAGTAATCTTTATTATACGGTTAACCGTACGGTTACGGTTTCTTTTTTTTTTTCTTTTATTTGTAAACGGTACGGTTAACCGCATACGGTTAACCAAACCGTATCATACGGTTCGGTTCGGTTAATAACCGTGAATTATTATAGAAAACCGTAACTGAACCGAACGATGCGGTTTTTGGATTTCATTAACTGTAACTGTAACCAAACCGTGAAGTACGGTTATTAACCGCAGTTCGGTTCGGTCCAGTTCGGTCAAACGGTTTTCCGGTTTTTTTTAACACCCTTATCCCTCAATTTCTATAAAAGGATCAAATCTCATCATTCATGTATTGCATTAATAAAATTTAGTTTAATCAAAGTTGCGATCATTGGCTAATGGATTTTTACGTATTGTAGTAGGGTTAATTAAGTTAACTAAAAATAATCACCATGTAAATCATGTACCAATGCCTTTTTGCAAAGAGTCCAAATCTGGTGAGGTAAAATCCCACGATGACAATGAGTGGACCGCTCAAGGTCCGCCGACAGTCCCCGTGGGTAGACACACCCAGAGGATCTGAATTCTTTTGCTAATGGTAAATGTGAAATCATATTGCTCGTATTTTAAGTCGGAAAATGGCCCTATTTACATACTATCTTAAAACTTTATTTACACAGCAGCTGCTACACTATTTTTCTTTTCAAATAAAAGCATTAACTATTATACGTGTTTTTTGAGAAACATGCCTTTCAAAACCCCAAGGGGTAGCTTCGGAGATTATGAGTTCAAAACTGCACTACCACACTGGAGCCACATGGAAATTATACCCGGCTTTCTCTCATAGGCCTGTAGGAATTATTCTGGCCCAAAGGACTGGGAACCTGCGTCATCGAAACATGTGAATCATGTACATGTATAAATCAATTCCTGCAAACAAAGGACCCCTTAGATATTTTAATAGACATCAATTCTTAAAACAGTGATATCTTGCATAATTTCATATTTAAAAATAATTAAAGCACAATCGAAGACAAAACCACGCATAAATATAAAATTATTGTACCTAACGATAACTTTTGAATGGATGGATGTATGACACGTGTTGCTCTTAACAATTCTTCACGAATGCACCAACGACCTGGACCTGGACCAGTACTAGTGTGAAGTATTGCAAGACATTTTAAAATCATCTCGACTTCTACCACTTTGGACTAATCAATAGCCCCTACATGGGGATGGGTTGGTGGGGTGTTGTTTAGTATCTGATTGGGCCCTCCCATGTAAAAAGAAAAAAAATCAATTCTATTAGATCATCCTAATCCTATCATCCATAATAAGTCCACTCCATTTGCATCGATCCAACAGTCTAGTCCATTCACATGAGTGCAAACTTAGGGGGGGTGTGAACTATAAGAGATGTTTGTATGGTCCAGGTGGGCCCTGATATGGATGTGTACAATGCACATCTCATGCATAGGAAAATTTTCCTTGAGCTCATTTGCCAACTTTGTATTGAAGGGGTTTTTTTTTTTTTTTTTTTTTTCAACTGAAAACTCTATATTGAAGGATTAAAAATATAAAAGAAGTAAGGAAGGAAATAGAGTAGATATTTAAGTGAAGCCTTTTCTCTTTTCAGATAAGGTGACCTGAATCCACCACCTCTAGGTTGCAATTATTTTCTACTATAACAGTTGAGTGATCATTTCCTACAAATTGGAGACTATTTTATGATTGTGGATGATATCCTACATTTATTCAATTTTAGCCCTTTCAATATAAAGGCATGTGTTCGAAACTTAACTTCAAACCAGCAAATGAGGTCTTAAATTTGATGCAATAATAGCTATTCAATGAAATACATGATGTCCCCATCTAAGGGGTTTTTTTTTTTTTTCTTTTGCGTGCTAACGGAGGGTTCCTAACCCTATGAACTGGACTAATTCCTCTAGGGCCAGAGAGAAGCCGGGTAAAATCCCTGTGGCCCCTAGGTGGTAGCACTAGTGGACTCAACCTTCGGTTCTTATAAATAGATTGTATATTACAAGAAAACAAAATGTGTGAGACTCTTTTGATAAACTCATAGATAGATGGGCTTAAACCCATGTAGCTATTGAACCTGCCCCCAAATTTAAGTTTTGCCACCCTTGAATTTCATTAACCACAGTCCCATATCATACCCCAGTGATGTCTATGATTTTGATGGGTCCAACCCCAACAACCTTGAATCATGTCTAAATTGGTCCAAAACCAATTAATTAGTTAGCACACATCAAATTCACCATGTTTCATTTATGGTTCAAAATAGCATGCTGTATAATCAAATCATGGTCTTATATGTTACTCCAACTTTCAACTCGATGTAGACATCTCATTTGGCGCCCCCACGCCAAATACAGTAGCCATGGCTTTCTCAAAGTAGGGATTTGGATGGATATTCTGTAGATCCCAAGAATAAAACTTCATTCATCATTGAATTTTTTGAGTTGGTTTATAGTTGATTTATGTATCTGTGTTTTTTTTTTTAAATTTGAGTTGTTAGTGTTTACTATATGTTGTGATTTAATTGTTGGCATATAAATTAGAGCTCTATACATATATAAAACTTTTTAAAAACTTTGCTATAGTTTTATATTTAGTTGCCAGAACTGAAATATCATAATTCTCAAATGGCTTAAAAATGGGTCTATACAGATTGAACATTGGATTTGGGTTCGGTTTTTCATTTTTTGTTTTTTTGTTTTTTTTTTTTTTTTTGCTTTTTTTAATTATGGTTTATGAGTTTTTCTTTTTATGTGGTTTTGGATATGAGATTTATTTGCTTTTGGCATTCATTGTTGTTTTTTTTTACTGTCCATTAATGTAAGTAAGCAGTTTTTTTTTTTTTTCTTTCTCCTTGGGTTATAGGAGTTGATTTATAGTTAATATATCTATCTGCACTTTTTTTTATTCAAGTTGTTGGTGTTTGATATATATTTTGATTTTATTGCTAGCATAGAAATTAGGAATGATCTCCTAGAAGCATACTGCGGAGCATATTTCTAATTTGCAGTCTAGTTAATGGGCCCATTTAGATAGTTTTCTCTCAATGGGAGATTAAAAGATCTCATTATGGGCAAAGGGAGCCAATAAATCTGCCCCACTAGATTATCCTAGCTCCATAGTATCCTAGTCTCTGAAAGTGTAAAACTAATGGTGTCTTCATAGTAGATTTTTTTTAGATTCAATCCAACAGCGAGTGAGGATTCGATGAATGTAAACATGGTCCTAATGTTGGATCATTGGAAGGAAAAAGTATGAGGTTATGGTTGGATTGCATATGTGGAAACTTTTCTGCTATTGGTGTTCTTGATTATTGTTATTGAATAATAATTGTTTCTTGTCTTGCAATATTATTACATTGTTGTTTGATGGTTGTTCACCAGGTGCCGTGTGTTAAATAAAGTATGGACAACTAAATGAGAGAATTGGTGAGAAAGAAAGAGTACACATCAGTACTACATCACTGTACAGGAGGACGAGATACAGCTAATTCTCCTGAGGCTGGCACTCAAGAGAGTGTGCTGAATCTTTCAAGTGCCCACGTTAATCAGAACGTGGGTTGCAAGATCTAAGATCATGGCACACAGTAGATTATGCTGCACTCAACTTTTTTTTATTTATATTTTTATTTTTTTGTTTCGTAACCTTAAGGGGTGGACCCAGTCCTCAGGCGAGAGAAGTAGACCTCCGATGAGGCAAGGGAGAAGCCAAGGTAGGAAGTGAGCCTCTTACTACTGAGATAAGAGCCCCTTTTATGCTATACGCACTTGAGCTATGCGTGCGTAATGCGCGAATGACTCCTACTTACAATGTTCTGATGTTCCTTGTAGATAATTGCCTTCGTAAGCCATTGATAGAGTTAACTTTTGAAAAATCTAAACCAACTAAAATAAACGGCCTCTCTTATATAGGGTTGTAAATGGGTCGGTTCCGGTCCGGTTCCATAGTGGACCCAAAACTGAAACCGTTAAAGAGAAGGTGGGACCGGATCTGGACCCGGAACCGTTTCGGAACCTAATTCAATGATTTTTTGTTCTGGAACCGAAACCAGAACCATATATGAAACGGGTCTGGATCCGATTTCAGGTCTAGATAGAGAATCATATTATAAGAACATGGTTTTTTGGATAGATTTTCATAAATTGGGGTAACATGTCGGATCTCGAGTCCACGGGTCCAAACCAAGATGGAACCGGACCTAGACCCATTTACTTATCGGAGCCTAAATAAGGACCCAGATCGGGTTTTTAACAAAACGGAACCTCCGAATAATCAAAGAATCGGGTACCCATTTATATCTCTACAGTCTGATATGACTTGCATTAAATTTCACTCCAATTGAAAGTTAGGCACGCCATCTTCATATTGATCATTTACAAGATAAGTGAATAAGTTATCATGAATTTTCTATTAATTCACTAATAATAAAGTGAAGTTACATACAGGGGAGTTTGGATCTGCCTAAACCCAAACCCCACCTAACCATTTGACCATCCGTACCCAGATCATAATAACTTTGTAGATATCACATCTGACAGATCTTTTATATTGGGTGTTACAGTACATAGGAAATGTGGGTGAGGCCTTGCCATCTTTCAATTGAAGACGACGCATAACCATACAGCCTTATCCACAAGGAATACCAGAATAGGGTTATGACATGTTGATCATTCTGGTTTGACTCAATAGTCTGGTCATTTTGGTTTTATGGCCCACATTTGATCATTCTCCCTTACAATCACTACAATATTTCTGTGCATGGTGAATTGTCATTTTACACTGTTTGACACTCATCAGATCATTACTCATGTTGAAAAGTGTCTAGTTGGTTTTCTTTCTTTCTTTACCTTTCTCATCACTCATGTATGTAGAAAGAATTATATCGAACCGTGTGTAGTTGGGTGAGAACAAGATATATCTTAGGATTCGAAACTGGAGAATCTAGGGTTTGACACACAGGCAGTCGGGTAAGATTACTAATCTTATTAACGGTTAAGGTAATATATGGTGCTCATTGTTTTCTTAATCATGTGACGTCTTTTCTTTCCTTCCCTCTCTATAGATAAACATGCATTTAAGTGGGTCTCGTGCGCGCTCTATCGCATTGATGGAAACCCATTTTAGGGTGTAATTTGACTCACTGGCTGCGGTTGTGATTGGTGGCCCATTCCTTCTGCGAATAGGTTCCAATGGAAATCTGCTGACTGTAAGATCTGGACCCATTAATTGCATGTGACCGAAAGTCATCCCAGTCAGATAATCATAGCCGTCCTATTGGGGTCCTTCAATACATACTTTTAAAAAAAATTCTACAACCATCAATTTCGTGGGCCCCACCACCAACGGTTCTGATCATCCAGTCAGACTTATTTAGGGGCCACATGCAACCCATGATGAAAGTGCCCTAAAAAATTCATGAAGGTGACCCACAACACCAAGCTCAGGATATTTCCTTCCAGACATGAACTCCCCACCTAAACTGAAATTATTGCAATCAAATTTGCTGATGAATCATCCATCGTTTAGGTAAAAGATAACAACCCCCAATCAATGCATGTTTAGTTTGACAGTGTGGCCAACCACCTAGGGTTCATAGGTGGACCCCATAGCCCATTGGTGGGACCCATTCACTACCAATGTGGTTAGGTGGAGTCAGTTGAAACACCATGCACCTAACATTAACCTCTCTCTCAACTACACTTTTTAATCTTTCACATCAAAGACACTGTATACTTCTGAAAGAAGATCACAGTGTTAGCATTTGAATTTTTGTTCTGTTTGAAAGACTAAATTTTTTTTTTTTGAAAGATTTGATTTGGACCACAGCTAAACACATGATTAGTTGTGAGCGGACATTCAGGTTGAGGGTAGGTCAGAGATTATGAGTAGTATTAAAATGCAGTACCCATGATGCATAGACTTTATGTAGTGTGCCACGGCTCCCAATTTTTTAATATATACATAATAATTCGATTCAAACTATCAGGGTTCGAGGCTTGGGTACCCACCTTTTCCCACTTGTGTGGGCTTTTTTTCCTTGTGAGGACTTCTTTATCACTTATGTGGCCTTCTTCCCATTTGTACGGATTGTCTTTATGTAAGTGTAGGCCATGAAGGCTCCCTCTTTATTAAAAAAAAAAAAAACGGAAAAATGTAAATGAGAGGAGGGGTGGTGGAGGAGGGTACTACTTTGAAAGGGTTATAATTATATTGCTTAAAGACAAAATAGAATGTGGAGCTTGAGAATTTATACCAAACTGGTCAAATGGGGTATGCGCTCATGTGCCAAAACTCAAAAGTATATCTCCTTGAAAATTGGAGCCGATTAGCTTTTCCACTTTCTTTGTACCCCATGTGCCTACCAAAATTGGATGTGCTTGTTTATACATAATAATTCAATTCAAACTATCAGGGTTCTCGAGGCCCACCTTTTTTCACTTGTGTGGGTTTTTTTTTTTGTTTGTGCGGACTTCTTTATCACTTATATGGGTCTTCTTTCTATTTGTGCGGGTTGTCTTTCGGTAAGTGTGGGCCATGGAGGCTCCCTCTTTATGAAAAAAACACAAAAAAAAAAAAAGGGAAAAATGTAAATGAGAGGAGGGGTGGTGGAGGGTAGTACTTTGAAAGGGTTACAGTTATATTGCTCAAAGACAAAATAGAATGTGGAGCTTGAGAATTTATACCAAACAGGCCAAATGGGGTATATGCTCATGTGCCAAAAGTATATCTTCTTGAAAATTGGAGCCGATTAGCTTTTCCACTTTCTTTGTACTCCATGTGCCTACCAAAATTGCATGTAATTTTATATATTACACTAGTCACCATTTAATGGGGCTGTTTGGATGTATGGTAAATTAAAGTATGGTGAGGTAAAATATCAAATTAAGAGAGAATAAAATATAAGGTGTTATGATGGCGTTTTATTTTTAGTTGTTTGGTATGAAATATTTTTTACTTTTTATATAGAAAAGCGGAGCTTCTTTGTTTTTTAGTGGAGAAAGGAGGTTACTATTTTTTTTTTTAAATTGAGAAAATTTTGAAATTGTGTCCTTTTAAATGACCCATTGCTTTTTCTTGTCCGGATAACGAAGAACTTACTTCACCTCATCTCACTACACTGCATATCAAAATACCTACATTTCCTACATGTGGGCATTGTACTTTTATATATTAGACACTGGGGAATCCCTGCATGTGGGCATTTTACTTTCATATTTATACATTACACTAGTCACCAGGTAATCCTTGAAAATACCAACATTTCCTGCATGTGTTTCACATTTCTATTTAATATTATGAAACATTGCCAAAAGTGGATGGTGGCATGGTGCATCTCACCTGCTAAATACTTGGTGGGGCCTCTTTACCAAAAAATAAATAAATCTTGGTGGGGCCTGGTTTTCATAAATCCAAGCCGTTGATCCGGTACAAACACCCATTGTAGTGATTATCCTATAAATTATTACTCAAATCAGCAAGGCCGACACCATTGATTGGCAACATCTTGAACAAGTGATTAATTTCCTTTACTTCTCACCCTTTGCTTTTTTTAATAGGAGATAGTAGTTGCTCCACTGAAATTGAATCTTTAAGTCTTTACATCCAGAGCCTACAATGGGTGTTAGAACTGGTGAGCTAATTCAATTTTTAAAGGATGGGCCCCACTGTATGCTTAGCAATTGAGATACACCATACTACAATGCAATCATTTGTAGTTATACTCGAAGAGAGACCACATTTATTTCTTACATAGCTTACACAACTATTTCCTCTTCATTATATTTAGCTGAAGCGTTTGAAGAGAAGATAAAAAAGAAAAACTCACAAAGTCGACCTCTCAGATAAATTAAACTCGTATCTTAGTTCTAACAAAGTGAATTAATATTATTTTAAGATTCATCTTAGTTGCTAAGAGAATTCCCAGTCCTATCCCTAGGGAAAATAGTAAAGTCTCGTATCCTCAAAACCTTAAATCATCTACATGGGTTTGGCCGAATCATTTTCTCAAATTGGAACTCAAAGTATGGTTTCACAAGTTGTGCAGATGAAAAACTCACATCACTACACATTGTGAGAAAAAAAAGGTCAAATGATGAGGGTCAATGAAGAAAGAAGAATGTCAAATGAATTGTTTGAACTATTAAATAATCCCTTGATTGCCAGTCTAGATTTAAGGAAATGACCAAAGAAATTAAAGCTGAAATTATGGATTACTGGTCCCAACAACCTCTTATAAAACCAATGGTTCATGCCCCCACAAATCAAAACCAACTTAAAAAAAAAAACCCTTCACATCACCTCACCAACTCTGCCTGATATTGGATGAAAGCCAAATGTTGAGAACAATGGCCCCAATGAATTGAATTGACTGATCGGCTACGTAAGTAAATATTACAATGTTTCAAAGTGAAGCAAACTCCATAGAGTGAAAAATTAAAGCAGAAGGGAAACTATTAGTGTGTGCCTAGTAGGCCCATGAGTTTTAAAAAAAAAAAAAAAAAAGGCATCGCCCACAAAAAGTTAAATTGACTAAACAGCTTTTTTTTTTTTTTTTTTTTTTTTAATGATATGGGTATGTTTAACCCAACTGGTGCCTGCTAAACCCACAAAAACGCACACTGGGCAAATCTAGGTAGGTTTGAAATACAGGACATGGGTTGCAAACCCATGCGTCCTGCCACTGCACCAAGTCCCAGGTCGGTGAATAAAACAGCTAGATCAATTGATGGATCCTTTTTTCAAAATAAAGCAAACTCCATGAGTGAGTAAAATAACAAAATTACGCTGGAAACATTATTCTAAGGTAATAGCTTTCATTATCATGAAATATATTTCATTTCAAATCACATGAGCCAAAATATAGTTGATTGCAGCTAATCTTAGTCTACAATGTTGCCTTCATCTGTATGCACTTTCCAATTTAGAAGAGCACATTCCATGGCACTAGGTTGCAACGAAGCCCTCAGAAGCAGTACCCATCTGCAGGACATACATATGGACCATATGAGAAAATAGAAATCATAATAGTTAAGTGTTCTATGTCTAGAACTGTAGCTGGTAGTCAAGTTATAGAATGCAGCATTTGGTGGGTTGTCATAAAAGACTAGTCAGCTACATGAATCAGTTTCTCCATTTCTCAGAGTTCATGTTGGATTTGTGACAGAAGTTTTAAATTGGCTGTCAATGAAGGGAAAAAATTGGTATCAAAAGCAGCCCATGCAAACAGCAATCAATTCCATCAGCCCAAGAGAACTAAAGTTTGCCCCGGCCGAATATTCCATCTTGGTGAGGCCCATCTTTCAGCAGTCCACTGTGGATGGCCATGCAAATAAAGAGTTTCCCCAACAAGAAACTGCAGCCATCTCAAAATTGGCCTGCACACGGATGGTTAAAAGGAACATAGGAACATGGCTATTACTTAAACTCCCAACAATCCACCAGTTTGATGATTATGAATGTTCAATGAAAAGATCATTCCTGTTTTATTGCCTAACTGCAGCAGGTCCAATATGCAATGTGAGCCCCCCACCCAAAAAAAAAAAAAAGAAGAAGAAACCACTTTTACTTCTGCCATTCTCTCATCCGATAATGAAGAAAACAGTAGCATAATCTCCAATTCCTAGCATTTTCATAAATCCCAGAATCACAAATAGGTGGGCACCACTGACACACCTAAGTTGATTCTAACGGTTCACCTGATGGGCTCACTTGCCAGTGCTTGCTACTGTTAGCATGCAATTGGAGACAGTGCATCTCGGGTGCATCTCTAACAGGCTGGGGTTATCTGCTAGAGGGTATTTTTGGTTCATTGCTCAACCAGTACCCACCAGAGGAACAATCCATATCACTGAAAGTAGGCCCACCAATTAGGTGTGCACAATATGGCTTCTGCAAATCTAAAGCCAACTTGTGTTACTGTGGCTAAAATGGGATTAATAATTAAAAACTTTTTTTTTCTTTTTTGACAATATAGTAGTCTATCAATTTCATTAATCAACTCAGAAAAGAGGGACACATACATTACCAATATGTCATGTTTTACATTTTGAACCATTTTGGCTTAGCAGGCTTCTTAACAGGTTTAGGCTCTTGAGTGTCGAGAGATGGCTCCTTGACTGCAGGTTCAGGAGCAGCTTGTAACACTTCTGCTTGTTCAGGAATGACTTCCAGGCTATTCAAAGCTATGATGTCATCCCTAAGGCAATGCCCCACATCTGCAACTCCATCATCACCCCCTACAAAATCAATGGAGGACCTCATTTAGGAAACTCATTTTCTATTGGTCAACATTACAATGATAGGTTAAACCTCATACACACTAGTCATATGCTCAAACAAAATACCACAACCAGAGTAACAGAAAATCGAATTCAGATAAATACAAAGCACGCAATATGAAAAATAGTACAGATATAAATTCAGGTGAAAAAAATTCAAAGTTGTCCATTACATTTTAAACAAAAACTTTCCATACAGGTATACAACTCGTTCTATTTGCTTTACAAGATACTCGGACTTGGGCACCCATACTTGCACTACTGTCCCTAACCAACCGAGCAACACCCACACACATGCTACATGATGACCGTACTGGAATAGGCCTGTTTGTTTGCATGGAATTGGATTCCTAGGAATTCTAAGAAATGTATCCCTGAAGTGGATAAAATTAAGAAGAAAAAAAAAATGTAAAGATCCATAAATGGCTATGAAATAATCTTCTCTTTAATGGAAAATGGACCAAGGGGAGATGGAAAATGAATATACAGCCATCAACCTAGTAATTCAAATCCTTGCAAAGTCAAGGTCCCATCTTTAGCTGCACCTTATATCCTTTACCCCTCACCTCTTTAAGAGGCCTTTGTTGTAATCTATTCTTCCAAAAATTCCTATGCATTCAATTCTATGCAAACAAACTTGCCCTTAGTGTTTTGTTTTTTAGATATTTCACACCTGGAAAGGTACATGAGATTTTTTTCCATGTAAAATACAAATACATCATAGATAACCATCTTCTTACATGAGGGTTGCACACATTCTTCATTCTGAAATAAAATGGGAGGTTTCCTTAACTAAAAATCACCACTTAGATTAAGAGATATGAATGTTCAAACAGAGTGGGTTGAAACAGACTAAATATGGCCAAGATGAGACTAAAATAACCATAACGGCCTGGAATAGGGCAACAGAGATTCCAACTTGCTGAGACTGAAACAGCAGGGTCTAGCCATTTTGGCCAGATTGGCATCTAATGACGAGTATTCCAACGCAAACTCAAACTTGTAGGCGTAGCCAAGCTTAACCCTACCTGTAAACGGGTCATAGTTTCTTAGATCTTGTCATTATAGCATGAATCTTGGGCTCATTGGATATGTGCTAGGAAGTTGAATAACCTATGTAACACACCCAATCTCATGTCATTCAAACATCACATCGCTTGACAAACGAATTGTGCCCATCTATATAGAATAGAGGATTTAGACACCAACCACTCAATTACTAACACTCTGTACTCTAACTAGGACTAATTCAGTAACTTGACTGAAATAACTTGCGACTCCTAAAGAATTAATATGACTTGAGACTCAAACAAAAAGCAATCTGACTTCTACTAAGGACTCTCTTGTATGTGACCACCATTGAGAATAGTCCGTCCATAGGTCGCACATAACTGATCTGATTGACCCCATATCTTGGGTTGCATCATGTCTCATTGACTATAGAGAATAACTTGCCCCAAGTTCATTGCGGACCACCTGGATCAATTATCAATCATAAGATTCTTCAATCATTCTTGTGCATTCTGACACCAATCAATGGAGGGAAGGATTGAAAAAGAAAAAAAAGGCAGGAGGTGTTTCAATCACCAAGCCTAGCACTTACAAGGACATGGGTCCAATTAGTAATCACCTTGAAAAAGAAGACAGATACAGCAACCAACTCATGATATAAGAAATCAATAATCAATGTAGTAGTCTGTAAATTAACAATGGGGTACATCAATATATTGGGGATGGCTTGGATGTCCAGTGCTACAATTACCTGTTTTGACAGAAACTCCCTCAATCTCGGACCTATTCTTTCCCTTTAAGTAAATGAGTCACAACTTTTTTTGAATCTTGTAGCATCACACAATCATAGACTCACTGGAAGGAATTTGAATAATCTTAAGACTAATTAAACACATGAATTGTGCGTGTCTCCAGAAAATTCAGGATTAATTACCAACACTATGACTCAACTAGGACTCGTTTAGAAACTTCACCCTCAACTTAACACTAAAAGACTCTAACAGACTAACAGTCTTACCTGATATGGCTTGGACTCAAATAGAAAGCAATGTAACTAATTCTAGTGGCCTATATGTGGCAAATAGGGAACCCCTACGGGTCTGATATGGTTGATCCTATTATCTAGGCTGCATCAAAAACTCTGTTCGTTAAAGGTCTTTTTATACGGACATTCTAGGGCCCTAGCTTTCAGGTTTCTTTAACTCAAATTTGGATAATGGGTTGTCAATCGCATGTTATGGTTTTTAATTGGACAGCAGCAAGAGATAATTCCTAAACATAGTTCACTAATGAAGTAGAAACTTTAGTTTGAGCATTTTGCAACAATATTGCAAAGCTAGTAAGAGAGTTAGGAATGAGCATAAAAGAGGAAACCTATTGGTAGTTGTGATAGAAGAGAGAAAAAAAATGGAATATCATTTGAGATGGTTTGGGCACGCACACAGACGAAAGAATAGCCTACCACTGTTACAGTAGGGTTCACAAGTGCAAGAAACTAGGAGCAAGAGGAGATTAGACCTGGAATGAAATCCTAGGGAAATACAGGTTAAAATGTGGAGTAAAAAAGAGCACAGCTTAAAGTTTGCCCAATCTATTTACGGACTCCTTTGGGGTAAGGCTATGTTAAAGTTGACCCCATTATGGAGAATGTGTTGGTGTGAGGGCAGCACATAGGTAATGGTTTTTAAGGGACGTGTTGTAGAATTTTAGTATTTCCTTATCAAGCATTTCTCTATTCTCTTTAGTGAACTTACGTTCCTTCCCTCATAGCTGCCAATTAGTCGCTTCTGCACTCACTCACACCCCCATGCACGAGTGTGTACACACAGTTTGCTATAAATTTAGATCTTGTAGATTGCATAGATTTCCTACGGTTATAGAGTAGAACCCTTCAAGCCAACCCCAGACAGACGGGATATGGCTAAGATGATGGTGATTGAAGGAACCAGCGTGCACCTTCCTTTCCCTTGATTGGTTGGAACTTGGAATGCACCTCTTTGTTCATTGCACACTAGAAATGGATGTATTTGTCATCGTTATCTTGTGTATCTAGCGATAATTTGCTAGTTGAAATGTTGAGTGTGAGGCATTTTCAGGAATAACCATGTAGCAGATCCTTTTTTAATGGTAGCATGACTTGAACCCACAGCCTTGTCGTAGCAACAATGAGCACTTCCAACTTTGCTACAGGATCTAGTGATATGTTTGTAGCAGATATTATCTAACAATTTTAAATATAAGAAAAAAAAAAATGAACTGAGACTTCATACTGAGTACAGAATAAGTTGAACAAGTCTTCAACAATATGTCTATGCAATCTAAAATCAGACTATCCATCCCAACACCATTATTTAGCCCATTGGATCACTTCTCATTAGGCCATCTAGGAAGATGAAGAATGTTTGAAAAAGAAGCATGCTTCAAAGGAGTTTCAAATTGTCAACTATAGAAAACTTGAAGGCAACCATGCATAGACATGAAAAGGCAATGAGGAAACAGCAAAATGCATAAAAATTCTCCATATGTTAAGCATTTTCCAATAACAAATGAACGCTGTAGTCATTATTCCTACAATGAAGTGGGTGGATATACAGACTCAATTATAGACGAGGTCCTTGCTCAATGAAACTGTGTCATTGTGCTTAAAGATGTCTTGGAAATCATTATAAAAAAATAAAAAATAAAAAAGGGATGTCTTGGAAGAAAAACTCTAGATATGGGCAGGTAATGAGCACAATTCAATGGCTTAAGGAATGAATTTTCGCCATCATGATGGTTCTGTCCCATACACTAAACAATGAAAGAAATGTTTTCCTTATTGTCAGAAGACTTCCCCAATCCCATATCATGGAGGTGCAATGCATAATAAAGGCGTATTATGTCTATTTTGTAATATGCTTGTCTAGTCTCTAGAGGCAGTCTTTCTGCAACATGGAGGACTCAAACTCACGCTGTCTCGACCCCCAAAGTTGGTGTTCCTACTAGATGAGCTACAGCCTGGGACTATTTGTATGTATAAAGGCAATCTGGTCTCTCAGAGAGTCTGGTGATAGTCAAAATTACACTTCTGAAAGACTATTTGCACTCATAAATCTACAATACAAAAGACAACAGGCAAGTTACAGATAAAATTTGAATAGTGTCTATAATTCTACAATACAACAAGACAACAGGCAAAGCTACAAATGAGAATTGAAAAGTGTCTTCAATTCACTCCCTGTCCAGAAAAAATTCCTCTTTGCCTTATTTTCAAGTTATGATTATATAAAATTGAAAAAAATTATTTTTTATTTTTACAAGCATTATATTTTACAACAGGCAAAGCTACAAATGAGAATAGAGTCACCTTTTGGTAGATTGTATGAAAAATATACAATTGCACCAGGGGCAAAACCGAGGGAATAAAAATCCTTGGACATATCCTTGATTTGCGTCTTTGGAGGAGTGGTATCTGAAACATGATAAAAGTTGCACAATAAATTATTTTTCCGTTCACATCAAATACATGAAATTGGATACAAGGTGCGGCAAGATTAAAATATTAATGCATCAACATTTCTTTTACAGGATGGTTAAAGCATGTATTGCAATGGTAGGTAATTAAAAGAAAAGTTAATACAATCTTTTAGATGTCATATGAAGATAACTGAATGGCTGATAAAGACCAAGTTTATCTTGATCGAATGAAAACCATAGATGAAATGAGACTGCATGTGCCAGTTTGAGAGGACAAGAGGAAGACATCCAGACCTTAACATGGATGGGTTCAATAAGATATGGGGGCCCACACAAAATGGCACCATTTGGTCCAAATGTGCAATGACAAGGCCCAGATGGGTGGATGTTCAAGGCTAGAAAAAAAAATTTACGTTGTTTTCTTTTATTGCTGGTTTTTAAAAAAAAAAATGATTTAAGTAAGTGTTAGCACTTCTTGAAGACAAAGAAGTTTAGTAATTTTATTATCAATTATTTATTAAAGGCTAAATTAAAACATCTAAACATAAATTTGGTTACTTTTATAATTTATTCTCCTTTTCATTGCTTCTACCACTTGATTTCATTCCTTGGATTATGGTGTTTGTGTTGATGATCTAGCCTCTCAGGGTCCAAAAACATTGCAGCCACAAGTACTGCGTTGCAGTAGCTTGACAGATCAAATGCTGTCTTGGGGTTCCGCATGAATCCGTGAGTGTCAAATAGGGTCTGGGCAGGTGGGTTACCCATTTAAACCCACTATCATCCCTAATATGCGTGTGTGTTTGTTTTGCAAAGTCTCCATATTGCATACTATTTTGCACCCCTTTTGGGCTTTCATATATAGGGCCCCCCGCCTTTGGTCAATCTTATCCGTTCACACACACCGATCCCCTCAAATTAGCACTAATCCTGATTCACACTATTACAGACATTATTCAACATTGGGTTTTATCACAATAAATTTGCACAATGTGCAGCCATCAAACTTTGAGGACTTAAAACTAGGATCATTTCGGCAGCCTAATATCTTGTATTCCTTAATCCCCATCCAAACCATTCCAATGTCATGCCTCCCTTAGTTGTCAGGCATCTAGATGGGCCCCACTGAAAGTGAGTGTGTTTTAAGGGAAGATTGGTGAGCATTTTCTAATGTCCCTCATTTTAAGGGAAGATTGGTGAGCATTTTCTAATGTCCCTCATATGTGTGTATGGGTAGAATGTATGTATTCATATTGATTCCTAGTAAAACAAAGGCAGGTTAAATCTTTATAAAAAGGAGACACAAGAATGGAGGGCTCACTCAATTCACAACATTCTTGTGTTCATCCCTTAGAAACAAATGCATTGCATTAAATTTATCAATGTTAAAGCTTAAATATAAGAATTTGAGGCAAAATGACACTAATTAGTATACAATACTACATACATCATCTTTATCATTATCATTGTTATTATTAGTAGTAGTATTGTTATTATTACTACTCATTTAAGATATATTAACTTAATGAATTCTTAAAGTTGCAGTCATAGATACCCCTGCATTCATCTCAATTTTATCAAGGAAGAATGTGTGGAAAACGTAACAAGGAAGCCGAATCAATAATACTTGAGAAGAAGATAATCTTTGTAGCCACCTTCACGGATGGAAACAAACAGAAAATACAAATACAAAGGGACCTAAGAAACTGAATTGAGAAGTAATGAGTTACTTACATATATAAAATGGCAAGTCAGGTCGAGCAATCACTTTCATGAGAAGATCCATCAAACTTTGAACTGTATCTGATGGATGAAACTTTGCCTCCAATGTGTAGTTATCAGGGAAACGGACCCTAATTACTGCCTACACATCAAAAAATAAATGAATAAATAAATAAGATAAAATGAAGCCAGACATCCCCAAGCTGTAGCTCAGCTGGTAGGGACATGGGTGTGTGAGTGGCAATGCATGAGTTTGAGTTCCCAACATGGCAAAAAAAGAAAAAACGCAGCCAGACTTGTGCTAACTGAGGAATGTCACAGAACTTAGAATTGCATTCAAAGTCACTGACAGCAGCCAGACGTAATACTAATATTTGTTCCGCAAGCTCAAGGTAGCTAAATGCATACTGTCCTTTAAAGCTTACATGGCTATACAGCTCTACTTGTGTTTCAAGCTTTGATAAAATTACTTCTATTTTCTCAAAATATCATCATAAGCAATTGTTTGAGCAAATTAGAAACCAATCTACCAGTACCTTTGTTATTCTAGATCTACGTTCAGCCTCCTCTGCCTCTCGAATTTTGCGAGTCTTCAGAAATTTTTCTGTTCATAGGCCCATACATAAACCATCAGAAGAAACATCCGACACAAAGGTGAAAAGTACATATGTAACCTTGTGTATGAAGCTGACCCCAATTCTAATGATATGGGCAAAATATAAGTAACTTAGCAATATAGCCAACCACGTGACCAGCATGATGGTTATGACATCCTCCCACAAGAGGAAAGGTCTTCATGTTGAGGTACATGAGGGCTGTGTACCGTAATAGAGAAATTTGCAGCAATATAAAGTATAAACAATTCAAGAAAATGGCTACAACTTTTAAACACAATTATGATATAAATCGTTGATAGCATTACCTTCCTTTTTGGATCCCAGGAGTCGATAATAGTCCTCTGGAGTGAACGAATAGAAATCTTCCGACTCTTCTGTAAAAAAGAATTCACATCAAAGTATGTAAGTATCCAACCAGATTCAAGGGGGTATTTTCTTGATTATTTGTTTGAATAATTCGGTGGATGTATAGTAGATGGTAGATACCTCTCCACTGTGTTTTTGAGGCAACATGTAATTTGGAAAACACACATGAAGGATATACTTTCCCCAAATCAACATTAACATTGGCCAAATGGTAATGACTTCGAACTCATAACTTATTAGATAACCATCCACACTGTCAAATATATTATAAACACATTGGGGTACACCAAAACAAATCCTCAGTTCACAACAGAGGTTTACCATCATGTGATGTCAAATTACTAGGTGCCTTATCCGACGTTGGAGTTGTTGTGGTCGGAAATACACGAATTTCTCGCCCAAGCTCTTCTGTTAGAGCCGCAAGCTCAGCCTGAAAACATTCCAGACAAGGCCATCTCATTATTCTTCAAATGTTCATATCAAATCATATTATATGTACAAGAGAGCATCCACATCGATCTGCAATGATAACCCTTCATACTGTAAAATTTCAGAAAGCTACATTCGCTTTGTGGATGCAATTTCATCCTCTAGACTATTTTGGGGTTTTTGACCATTCAGTAGTTGAGCTAAATTTAAATTCCAGAAAAAAAAAAAAAAGTAACACTTCTTGTATCCAAAACCCAATCAAAACAGTAAGGAGATACTACCTTAGCTTTGTCTGCTTCCATCGAAGAGTCCAAGGAGCTTTTGAATCTCTTCCTCTTAGAGAAAGTACTATCAAGAACCTTATAAATAACAAAGAAAACAGAATAAAAAGATTAAACAGATGATACATGATCAAACAAAAAAAAAAAAAAATCCCACTATTGTAAGCAACACTTCATTGAACAATCTGATATGTAAATAGAAAAAAGAACAAAAAAGTTTAAAATATGAATACCAATGGGAAAAGGTCTAAAAGTGCAACTTGGGTCTGGTTGAATTGACCCATGGTCTTAAATTTCAGCTCATACAAATGGATTTTTCAACAAACTGATACGGAGTATTGACGTGAATCGTGATGCCCAATTCACAACTGTAACAACGTACAGGCTGATATGAATAACCATGTTTAATCCCTAAAATAGTCCTCATATCAACCCAAACAGGCAAAACCCCAGTAACCCAGAAAAACCCAATGCTGAATCCCTAAAATAGTCCTCGTATAAACCCAAATTCGCAAAACCCCAATTTCCAAAAGCCCCCAAGATACATTCCAAGGCCCTTAAAAAGCTAAATCCGTAAAATAGTCCTCATATCCACCCAAATTGGAAAAACCCCAATTCGTAAAAGCCCCCAAGATACATTCCAAGGCCCTTAAAAAGCCCCAAATGCGCAAAATGGAAAAGATTTTTTCTGCAGCCAAGAAATGGAAAGAGAGACGGAGACGAAAAGTGAAAGCGAAAGCAGAAGCAGAAGAAAGAGGAAGCACAGATACCATGACGATATAAACCAACAGTAATTGATGGCTTGATCATACAATTCTAAACATTCCAACTCAAATAATCGAAGCACACCTCAATGGAATCTATGGCGACAATGAAAAGCTCTCGTTTTGTTATTTCTCTCTCTGTGCGTTGCTTGAAGGATACTTCTGCAATTTGCAAATCCTGATATTGAGAGGGACTAATAAGAAAACTTTTATAAATAGTTGTTTCTTTTCAAGTATTTAGTATATTCCTAATCTAATCAATGGAGGAGCATAACTCGAGAGTGGATTCCAAATCCAAACCGTTAAAAATTAACACTTTTTTTTTTCATGCACATGTCTATCATCAAATTTTATATCAATGATGAATATGAATAAGATCGTGTTAATCATATTTTTTTTATTAAATAGTTATATTAGGGTGAAACGAAGTAAAATCTAAAGATATTATATATATATATATAAATATATATCGGATTTATTCAGGTGATGACTTGTTTCCACCTATTATATGAGAACTTTCGGTTGGGTTTAATTGTGAGTTCTATTTGGGACTGGTGGATGGAAAAATCTATATGAGACCACCCCAAATATCAAGTTTAACTCTAACCCCATGCTCCTAACCCCTTCATCCGTGGCCCACAAATTTAATGGCTTCGTATTAAAAAAAAAAAGATTCAACCATCGATCCAACTGTTCAGTACTCCATTTAGATGTATACTAATCCTTGGGATCAATGACAGTCAGGGGGAGTCCTTATTTATGCATGGTTTGGATGGATTGCTAGGTGGGCACTACCAATTGTCCTCACAAAAGCATGGTGAGAACTAGTTCTCATTTGAATATTTTCATATATATACCGGGAGAATCTTAATTTTGAATGGTTCAAATTTTAAAAGTGGGCTGCACTGTGGAGTTTTAGTTCTTTAATTCAAGATTTCTCTAATTATAGTCTCGAAGGATTTAGATTTGCTAGGATTTTATATGTTGGCTAATTCATGGGTTGGACAAAACTCTAGGTCCATTGAATTGTATGTTCTATTTTATTTTAGAATTGACTATGGTTGTCTCGCTAGAAGAACTGAAACAAAATAAATAGAAGAAAAAGAAGAAATTTGGGCGAACCACCGATGACAGATCAATCTGATCCTCTGTCCGATCGATCGAATTCTCTATCTGATCGATCAAATGGTGGGAAAGTCTTTGATGGAGGCATGGAATTGTTTCCTTTTAAGACTGCGTTTCCCACTTTGAGTCCTACTTGCACTCTAATATTAAGGCACGAATTTGGGATTATATATAGGGAATTGCTCTCAACCCTAAGACAACATCAAGTAATTTTCTCATTGATTTGAGGTGATAAAACCCTTGAGAGATTATTTGATTATCTAGAGCTATTAGGAGGTTATGCTGAAGATCTGATCTAGAAGGTTATTGTTGCTTCTACTCTATTGTAAAAGATAGTTCATCCTGGTTGACAAGGTGCGACGATATCAAATAAGAACGGTGCACGGCAGTGAAGTTGTGGCAACATGAGAAGTTGTGCAAGAACAAATACAGTCCTTAGGTCGACGTACTGGCTGGGATAAAGGAGGGTATATCTTGTAATTGTTCGATAGTTATTGATTTCTGGATTGTTCCCTAGATAGGGTCTACACATTAAAAACTGTACGTGTCTTCTTTTTGTGGTGTGTGATTGGTAGATGGTGCTAGTTTAATTGGTTTTGGTTTTTTCTGCTGTGCATTGGTTATATCGGACTAGCTTACTCATCCTATTCTAGTTCCTGCTCTTTAACTAAGTAATCTTTTTCGTGAATGTCCTCCTTTTTCAAAATTTACATTATTTTTTTTTAAACTCATATTATTATATATGAAAGCTATTAATTTTGACCTTAATTTTAGTTTTGACATATCTCAATCTCGATTTTGAAGCCGATGATGAAAAAACTAAAATACATATAACTTCTAAAGATTTGAAATACTCATAGACGTTTGTGGCTTCTCAAAGTTTTAATCTCCATGTCTATATATATCTTTTCTAACATTTAATAAAAAATTATTTCTTTGTGGTTGCTTAATTGGTTAGGGGCATGTCCTTGTGAGTTGAAATCCTTGGATGTAGAATAAAAGAAACACCAAATGCCCTCATCATTTTTTATTCTATCCACTCGGGTAGTCCTCGAATCTCTCAGTTGACACAATTTCCCTTTCAAAACTCTTTTAAGTCACTTGGATGTCCTTTTCACAAATTTCCTCTCATTCACGTTTTAGGAGTTTATGTGGGTTAGGCAAGCTAGGAAGATCAAACTACATACAGCATGTTTAACTGCGAGTCAAGATTCTCTTACATTACATGGGACGGACACATACATTGAGCAGCTAGAGTTCAAGTTACTCAAGTCAACAGTGGTGAGGACATTGCTTCACTTCTACATGTCCCATGTGAGCCCGTTTCAAAAATCCACATGAGATTTACAGACAGATAGCCATGTGGGGATGACAAATGTAGATACAAGGTGGATATACAAAATTTATCATAAAATAACCTCCTCTTTAGGGGTTGTTTGATGTAAATGGGGTTCATGGGTAATGATTATGCATCCCATGTTTAGTTAAACCGATTATACATATGATGTGTAAATGGATCGTGTTTTCAACTACGAGCTGACCGCATAATGTGCTCATACATACAATTCCTTCTAATGGGGCACTTTAGATGCATTCATATCATTGGAGGTAGGATAGATGGAAAAGTCTCTTTCATGGGAAGGGTCATGCAAAAAATCAGTCCCATTAGATTATGAGTTAACAACCCAAAAATTTAATGGTCTTTTAACCACGACTTTTCTTATATTCAATCCAAGGGTAATTAAAGTTCAAATAGCATAAGACTTGGGTAGGGTGCCAGACCATGGGGGATAAGAGTGTGAAAGCTTGAAAGGATATGCACTGATCAAAAGAGCGCCCAAAGGGCTTCATATGGTTGAACTGCAAGAGAAAGTTCTTCCTTCTCTTCTCGGGGGACATTTGTGCAAGCGTATTTTCCACTAGAGCAGAAGTATATTTTTGAGGGGCTCCAATTTATGTAGTTTGATGCACCTCGCTCTCCCTTGGAAATCCCTATTTTTATGGGATTTTTCACGCAGAGAGAGGAAACACACTTTCGACCCTCCCCCTACTGACTTCCTTTTCTATGGAAGAAGAGACCGGGTTACTTCTTCCGCGGTGTTACACAAAAAAGTCCTTAATGTACATTGAAGTGTTGAGTTCCCAAGAATTTTGTGTTGGGCCTGTCTACATAAGAAAATGTCAATGACTTAGATTTGGCAAAGCTGGGTTTTACTGTATATGCAAAGGGGCTGTACAAGGTCTTAAATAAGAAGAGCTTATATTGAGAAACCCAATAGACATAGAGAGAGTTGAAAATCGCAATCCAAAGTTCTACAATTGTCACTTCGGAGGATGAATCGAAAAAGATTATGATAGTTCATGTTAATGCAATCCCACACGAGTGATGTACTTTGCTTATTGAAGGTTTTGCAAGACCCAGTAGAATGAACGCTTGTCTAATTAATCAAATCAATGCAGCGGATGTAACCAATCACATAATATAAAACCAGCAAATAAATCTACCAAGCAATCACCACAAGAAGGGAGACACAAATTTAACATGGAAACCCTTTTCAGGGAGAAAAACCATGATCTAGAAATAAAGATTTTACGAACAGTTACAAGATATACCCACAGGCTCTTTTACCTCAGTTTGTACCTCGACCTAAGGACCATAGTTGTTCTTACACAGAATCCACTAACATTACATCTACCATTTACCGTTCTCCTTACTTGATCTCTTCGCATCTTGTCAATCAAGATGAACTATCTTCTAGAAGAAAGCAAAAGCAACAATGACTTTTTAGAGCAGTTATGCAGAACGATCTCTCAATGGCTCTAGAAAATAATATCTTTCTAAGATATCTCTGACTTAGACTAATGAGAGTGGTGACTTCTAAGGTTGAGAATAGCACCCTATATATAGCCCTAAGTTTGTGCATAAGACTCCTAGTCATAATCCATTCAAAATAACGCTCCTTTTCCAACTCTATGAAAGAGTTCGGATCAGATTGGACAGGGCTAGTCCGCCTCGCTCGAGTGAGACACCATTTTGCCTTGGGTGAAACAACAGACAACATCTGACTGTCATGTTGACTTTTATGCCGTACACTTATCTTTAATCAAATTCAAATATGTTAAATAAATAATATGTACTAAGGGGTGTAAGATGAAATGTTGCTTTTATATTCCCCTTCTATTCAAATATCTGTAATCCCATCAAAGTTCAGCTGAATTAGGTGCCATGAAACTTATTAACAAGTTATGCCTATTAGCCGAATCAGGTGCCATGCAACTTATTAACAACTTACGCTTATCCTTTTCACAACTGGAACATTTGTCACATCCCGGTCCCGAATCACCCTGGTCTAGGGTAATCTCCGAGGTGTGTTACATGTACTCCCGCGTGCTGTACATGTCTCGAGTTAAATACAACATATGAAGGAGAGAGAACAACTTTCTATACACGTGAGTGAGAACTCACTAGAACATGTCAATAGCAATTGATCATAGCGGAACCTGTATTTCATTCATGTGAGGATTTCAGTTTCCCATTAAGTCCATTAAACATTCCAAGTTTTATACAAAAGAATCATACAATTACATACATTATTTTACAAAAGAGGGTGTATAAAAGAACCCTATACAACAATACCAAAAGTATAAACAAAAGAATAGCTAACCCTAAGTGTGGCCCACACAAAAAGGGGCTAGCCACTCATCTAAGATAGCTCCAAAAGATAATTACGCCCTCCGAGTAACACAGGTCTATTTGGCCTCAGGCTCTGGCCACTCCTCTAGCCCTGAATGTACCTTTGAGGTAACCTTCTTTCCCTTCGAGGCCTCTTTAAGGCCGGAGGCTGCATCTGCGATTGTGACACCATGAGTAGTATCATTAATACGACAATTAAGCAGGTATAGGCAATAATAAGGAAATAGATAATGTATAAAATTGAATTTAAGACGGATTAATTAACAGATGTCAATAAAACGTATCGACTAGGCAAATTGTGCAAAAATGAATAATTCATGTATTGTGAATCAAGTATAGTGAAAATATATAAATTGGCTACTACCTTAAGCTCATCCTCTCAATAGAGAGCGAATCTAGTTGAGATGTCACCAATGGCCCGGCCAAAGGCTAGCTAGCTACCCGGGTCTGAAGTTTCGGTACTCCAAATGACTTACTGCAGTAGTCTCAAATAACTAAACCGAGTTCAACCCAGTCGGGTATCACATGGTCAAAGCTAAGTAGTGCCGACTCAATCGAATCAAATAATATTCAATTAAAATCAGTATTGAGTAAGTTTGCATTCATTTAATTATAACCAAATCGAACAATAATCACATATACTCAATTACTTACTCAACCCTCATTTCTGACGATTGTTAATTCGGATATACAGTGCGAAGTTACAAACGGAATATAAAAAGATCGAACCTCAATGGATACTGTCAATGCTATCAATCTACTGAATAGGAAACAATATATTTTTACTATCCAACTCTAGATTATTGTTTTCTTAGTCCTCCACCTTTCAATACAAAATAGGCTAGGAAAGTCAATGTAATACTACCTTATTAGGTGTCACCAGTTATAAGAAATATGTTGAATTTCCCAACGAATTTTCATGGCATAGTGTCAGACTAAAGAATATCCATTGGTCCAATTTATAAGGTTAATGGTCCCATTTTAGGGTCATAAGGCCTCAAAAATTCTTAAATTCATATGGAAGTAAAGGTGTCCACCAAAATCCACAAAATGAGGGATTAAGGAGGGTTAATGTAGGCTAGGAGTGTCAATACCCCCTTCTAATTGGGCCCAAATAGCCCAAACAGTTGGGTTCAGGTCCGCTCGAGCGGGTCTATATCTGCTCAAGCGGAGGTGTCCAAAGGGGTGACACGCTTGAGCGGCCCCTGGCGCGCTCAAGCGCCCATTACAAAATTCCACTCTGGAATTTTCAGTGAGTGGGTCCGCTCGAGCGCTAGGGGTGTTCACCGGGTCGGAAAACCCGGTCCGACCCGGAGGTTATCGGGCTCACCCGATAACCTTTTTATCGGGCCGGGCCAAACCCGACCCGGACCTCTGTTAACAGGTCCGGGTTTCGGGTCTTTGTTTCATTGTTTATCGGGTTATCGGGTGACCCGATAACAAATAAATATATTTTTTTTTTAATTTCAATTTATCACATGGTTATTTTTGCATCCTTTTGTGAGTGTACACCCCCCGCTGCTGCCTATATCATGGATAATATGTGAAGAAAGTTGGATTAACTGTTTGAGTATATTTTACAAGACAAAAATTTAATAAAAAACCGAATACAAATTTTTTTTTTATTTATTGATTTTCTGCCAACCGGGTTATCGGGTTACCCGGAACCCGAACCCGGTGACCCGGTATTCATTCACAGGGTTACCGGATCGGGTCCAAGGCTCTTAAAAAATACCGGGTCGGGTCAGACCCTGTCCGATAACCCGGAACCCGACCCGATATTCACCCCTATCGAGCGCCCACTCCAGAATTCTAATTTCAAAATTCTGATGGGTTCTTCCTTCCACTCCTCCTCACCCTTCTCCCATCACACCAACTACATAATGGAGCCTCCTTGCTCCCATTTACACATATAAACACCATCCAAACCATCATTTATAAATCCATCAATCATTCTATTCATCAAAATCACAAGACACATCAACCCATTCATTCTATTAAGAAAATAGAAATCTTGAAAAGGAATAGCATTGGAATCAATGGAAATAGATCATTACATAAGTCCAAATTAGAGCTTATACTTGCCTCTATTAAGAGCTTTTCAATCTTCCAAACTCAAGACCCAAGAAAAGACCCAAATACCAAACCCTAATTACAATAAACATATGGAAAAACACATGAATATACATGTATTGACAATGATGAGTCCCTTGACTCAAACACCTTCCCAAAACAAAATAAAAAGGGCTTGGTTCTTACCTTGATAAGGGAATCAACTGTTTAGGAGAAGTAGAAGATGATGGGGTGGCTCTTGTCAACAAGAGGTAGAAGAGGTTGAAGGAAATAAAGAAGATGAAGATGAAGGCTTCCTAACTCCCAAGGTACAAACACCCACTCTTAGCACTGATTGAAGGAGAAGAGGATTGGAGGAGAAAAGAAGAGAAGAAAGAGAGTAGGGAGAAAAGAAGATGAAGAGGTATGAAAAAAAGAAGATAAGATTATACATAAAGGGGTGAGTATGACATTTTTTGCAAGGAAGTCCACTCCAAGTAGTCTATTTTCATTTTAAGTCAAATGAGGGTCCAAATACTCATCCGTTGGTCAAATAAAGTAGGGTCTATTACAGAAATTGATCTACTCGTCGAAATACATGCGATGATACCTAAATGACATGCAAACTGTGCAAAATGCGAAAACTCATATTTACGAAAAAGCCCTTGACTTTACTCAATAGAGTCAACTCTGTTCCAACTCGCTTATTCGAGGTTCAAGACTCAACTAACTCAGTCTATAGTGGTCAATCCACCCTAATTATCATTATTAGCAATTAAGCACGATTAATTTAATTAAATCACCATTAATTAGTACTAATTAAGGTTAAATTGGATCGGGGTGTAACAACATTGCTGCTAGCTAGACGTGTCCCTATTAATTTTATTTTAATGATTTGTGGTGAAACAATCTGCCCGACAGTATCATATTGAAGAAAACTGACCCTAAATCATACATTAATAGGTGCTTTGAGTATGCATGCACTCAATGGCCTTATGTTTTTTTTTTTTGCTGAATTAATGGCCTTATTGATTGCTTCTCTTATCTCTATTGCTATTGTTTAGAAAGAAAAATGGAAAAGGATCCTACATAGAGAGATATAAAGCTAGATATCAGTCGGAAAGCAATGAATGAAGAAGTTTAGTTTATCATAGTATAGCTCCATTACATATATATGGGAAATGATCGGATGAGAACAGTTCTCACCAGCTATGTGAGAAGTCTGATCTGGGCCATCGGATTGTGAGGTCCATCCGACGGTCCTCGTGATTGATATAGAGGGATCCCAAATGGGAAAAAACCCACCAAAATCAGATCCGTCTCCCGCTTCTTTCTTTTCAATGACAAGAAAAGAGGGAAAACCCCTCTCCATCTCCCTCTTCTTCCGTCTTCTACAAAGGAGAAAGGAAACAATACCAGGTCCAGTCCGACGACGCGATACCCCCTCTTTGGAGGGGGTTCTTCTTCCCCATAGATCTTGCTCTGCCACGAGCCCTGATCCTTCCCACCTCAAATCTGCTGATAGTAGTCTTCTTCCCCCTCAGATCTGCTTCACCGCGAGCCCGGGACCTCCCGACCTCTGATCTGCGTTGCTGCGAGATCGGATCCTCCACACCTCAGATCTACTTCGTCGCCGCTAGCCCGTATCCTCCCCATCTCAGATCTGCTCCGCTGCGAGCCCGGGTCCTACCCACCTCAGATCTGCTCCGCTGCAAGTCCAAACCCAACCTCCCCGCCTAATCTCTGATGCTCAATCTCTCACTCATCTCTCTTTCCCTTTTTCCTGCAGCTTTTGTTTCTCTCCCCAGATTTGCTCCGCTGAAGCCCGGACTACCATAGCCTCAGATTTGTTAGAAACATAAACCTCTAATCCTCTCCAACGATGACACTTCTGCAACTAGTACTACTATCCATATAGGAAGTAGCATTCAATTCGTAAAAAGAGTTTAAAAATTATGTTGTGTTTGCTTTGTTGTATGAAGTTACGAAAATACACCGAACTTGGGCTGTTCTAGTTCATTGTAGCGTTGAAGACTTGGAACTTTTTCATGTCTGAAATATCAACAGACGACGGCTGATTATAAAGGCAAATCATCTGTTCATGTGCAGTGCTTGCATTAAGTAGTTGGGATTTCCAAGAGTGATGATTATTTGGACCAGGATCCATCCATGATGGATCATCCAAAAGTAGAATGATCATTAACATGATCTGAAATAGTTGATGCCACAGAAGGGGGTAGTCTAGCGAATTTGCCTTCTAACCAGTTGGTCATGTACATGGGAAGTCGAGGCGGTCCAATGGGCTTTTGTGTGACCAATTAATCCTCAAGTCAGACCATGCAAGGCACCTTCTTATTCTAGGGTGCACGAAAAAGTAGTCTCCATGAATTCTGTTGCCGAGTGTGTATAAGGATGAGAAAATACTTCTCATTCTGAGACAGATGCCTTGGCACCAAGCTATCAGTGGTTTGTAAGCTTTCTAGTGTGGATGCTCCTAGTGTAGTGCTTGAAACGATTATTAGGAGGGATGGGAAGTGCATTGCATCTCGAGCAGACATACTGATAATTGGAAAGAAGCTTTGTAGAATTTGAAAGGACAAATTTGATATTTCAAGATCCAAGTTCCAAAATGCATTGATTTACATTGATTCATTAACTTTTGTTACCATATTAATGAAAAGGAAAAGGGAAATTCTATATGCACCCATTTTTCTGCTGAACACACCCACATTCTTCTATGCTGTTCAAAGAAGAATGTGGGTGTGCACAGCATTTGTGCCAGTGCATATAGAATTTCCCAAAGGAAAATTATCCAGTAATAAGGAAATATGGCTTGATGAGAATCATAGGGCCCACCTGGATGACTTCAGATACACATTGCTCACCTCATGGCTTCTGATTAGTAAACTGAAATGGCATAAATCGTTATCTAAAGACTATTCCAATTTGTCTTAAGAGTGGAGGGTGAGACAGAAAAAGAAGAGAAGGTATATGGGTTTCTGGGATAGAAGAATAGAAGGTGATGCTTCATCCTAATTCCTAACTAGACCAACAGCACAACTGCAAAGAGGAGCCTTTCTGGGAGTTGGGAATTAAATGGTTGTTTATAAGGACTGTTTGTTTGGCATCATAATTCCATGCATTTGAAATTTCAAAAGTGGTCCCTACTGAATAATTGAGATTTCTTGGTACATTAGGAAATTTCAGAAATTTACCCTTTCGATTGATCATTTGCTACAACAAGTTTTATGCAGTCACACGTAACTTGATTTCCAGGTAACCTTGGTGATTTCCAAGGATCCGTACAAAACATTGATCAAGATACCCTGTTTGGATGCCAAAGTCATCAATTCAGATCCATTTCTAGCAAGTACCGAAAGTCAGCAAAAATTCATCTTTTTGGATAGAAGACCCAAAAATATATAATAGAGAATAGAAGTCACCAAACATACAAATACATGACAGAGAAACACTAGTACTATGGTACAAAAAATACCAAAACACCATGTACTGAATCATCCAGTTGCAAAAACAACCTCTAGTAATCACCAATCATAACAACCAATATAAACAAGCTCCATTTAAAACCCATGTCAACCAGTATCAGTTGCAACAACAAAACCATAAAATGAGGCCATATAGATTTGTATTGTATGTTTTATCAAATGAAACAACATCCCAAGGGGAGGATCCGGTTTCGCGGGGAGCAGATCTGAGGGGAAAGAAGACGACCAGAGAAGAGGGGGAAGAGCAATGACAGAGCTGCGTTTCCCTCTTTTCGTCGAAGAAGAAAAGAGAAGAGGAAGACAGAGTGCCGTCGGACCTGCTGTGTTTTCCCCCTTTTTATAGAAGCAGGGAGGAGAAGAGGAAGATATCGCGTGGGGAAGGGGCAGATCTGAAATGGAGAAGATATGAGGTGGGGAGGATCAAGGCTCACGGCAGAGTAGATATGGGGAAAGAAGACTACAATCGAAGACGACCGGAGAAGAAGGGGTATCGTGTCCTCGGACCGGACCTTGTAGCGTTTTCCTTCTTTTTCGTCAAAGAAGGAAGGAGAAGAGGAAGATTGTCAGGCCCCGCCCCGAGTTAATCAAGATTAACTCTAATTAATCGAAATTAAAGCTAATTAATCATGATTAATTAGACTAATGATGGCTAATGATCAAATTGGATGAGATTAATCTCAAAGGATTGATTTAAGCTTAATGAGATGATAATAAAGGAAATTAAATGGATTAAGTGAGGGTTTAGACTCAAACTCAGAAAATAAGACTTCTTTCGTAAATACAAGTTTATGCGTATTTTATCGAATATGGAAACTCTTGATACAAACGTGTGTATCTCGACGAGTACGTTAACTTTTGTAATAAACTCGAAGTCGTTTGACGAGAATTTGGTCAAATGACCCTCCATTTGACTCAAGATGTAAATAGCATTAATGGGGTGGACTTAAATGCAAAAGGAAGTTTATATAAAAGGAATGAAACCCTTTGAGTTCATTTTTCCTCATTCCATTGAAGAGAGAAACCCTAGGCACCATTCCTCCTTCTTTCCTTCATTCTTCTTCATCAAAGAGAGAGATTTGGAGTGTTTCCAAGTGGGTTTGAAGAAGCTTCATCTTCTTCATCTTCTTCCTCATCTTGTTTCCATTTTTGGGGTGTCGAGTTTGGAAAAGAAACTCAAGAATCCCTTCTCTTGGAACTACAAGTAAGTAGTTGATCATTTTAGTGGGTTTCCAAGTTGTAATGAGTGATTAGGCATGAATTCTAGCGCAAATAACTTATAGACTAGTGTTTTTGTGTTTTCATGGAATTAGGGTTTGAATTGGGGATTTAATCTCAAGTCAAGCTAAAGAAAATAGAGTTTCTTGCTAATAGACTCTAAGAGGCAAGTATAAATACTTGTCTATGATTAAAATGCTACTTGCTTATTTCCTTTGAATTGTAAGAGTTGGGTTCTCAAACCCTTTCTTAGTCATAGAAATGGAGATTTATAGATTTGCTTAGCTATATGTATTTCATGATGTTTAGTTATAGAATAGTATGGTTGTGATGTGTGTGGAATGTTGATGGAGAAGGGGAACAGGAGGTCCCATTTGATGCAGTTTGTGAATGGAATGGAGGAAGAAGAGTGAATGTTCAGAATCCGGAGTCTGGGTTCTGGACAGTACGCTCAAGCGAACTGATTACTGTCTAATGCGGAAGGCTATCTGTAAGTGTCCGCTGGAGCGAACATGTGTGCGCTCGAGCGATGAAGGTTCTGTCTGACGCGAACTATAGTTTGTAGATGTCCGCTCGAGCGAATCCCCTATCTGTTTGAGTCAGCTCGAGCGAACCTGGATCCGCTCGAGCGAACCTGATACTGACTAAACATGATATTGACCAAACATGAACTGTAAGCGAATCCCCTATCAGTTTGAGTCCAGTGAATTTTGATATTGTGGGTACGTGGAAATTTTGGGGACTAAATGCACATATTAAATGTATAAATGTGATGTCCATCGAAGATAACACGTGCATTTAGTAACCAATGATTTCACCTAGTAGCTGACTAGATTTGAAGTAGAGACCGGTAGGATATAATGACTGAATGCAATGAACCATTGAACAATGAATAGATACAATGAACTATTGAACAATGAATAAATGCAATGAATTAATGAATAATCCTGCTGCAGCAGATGATTGGGGTGTTCCGGAGCTCCGTGGTGATGCCAGTGATCTCTGATCAAGACGCTGGTAGATCCCACACATAGACTGAAAAGTCATGTATACGCCATGTAATGAAAATACGTACTGAATGAAAAGTGACATTAAACTAAAATGTCCCATAAGCCATCTAATAAATACTTAATGTAATGAAATGAATGAAATGATAGAAAATGAATGAAATGAACTGACTAACTGCTTCCTTTGGGAAGAAACTGAATTGCATGAGAATAATGCTATTGAAATTGTAATTTAGTCATTGCTTAGTATTTGACTACACTGTTCAGGACATTATACTATTCTAGATTTAATTATCTAGAGTTGTTACGTGAGAAATCGATAATTTAGCATGGTTTATCATAGAATTGTTTATACATTGCTGAACCGTCGTATTCATAGTGTTATTGATAGCATTACAGGCCCAGTTGCCCGTCTCGGCCTTGCAGAGGCCGCGCCGCTAGCAGAGGAGGCCCATCCGATACCTCCAGGAGGTTTAGTCGAATGGGCATAGTTCGGAGGGCGTTGGTTTTGAATATTTTGGAATTATTTTGGGAATTATTTTGATAGATACTTTTGTAAATCATTTTGAGATGTAATTAGATGTCCCTTGCATTATATTTTGAATATGCAGTGGTGGACTTTATTGGACTGTAATTTTGTATATGTGAGCTTTACTTTTAATGTAAAGTTACTTATTGTCAATGTATATATATTTTCACAAAATGTACATTTGACAAGTATGCATGATAGATCCCTTGTGAGTCTTGTCTTAACTTCGGTTAATCCAAGATTTACGGGATTAAGTATGATCGCCATCGCGACCCGGGGTAAGGCCCCGATTAGTCCGGTCTTGGGCCTGGGTCGTGACAAAGATGGAGAGGGGTTTTCCCTCTTTTCTTGTCAAAACTGAAAAGAAGTGGGAGACAGATCTGATTTTGGTGGGTTTTCCCATTTGGGAGCCCTATATATCATTCACGATGACCGTCAGATCAGCCTCGTGATCCGACGGTCCAGATCAGACTTCTCACATAGCTGGTGAAAACTGTTCTCACATAGAATGGGAAGCATGTAAAGTTACATATATATCACATCGTAGTTGGCTTTAGTTTTGGAAATAAAAATAAGGACGCTTGTGGTTAGGTTCTAGTAAGACCAGAAGAAAAGGCATATATATAAAATTGCTTATTTTTACAATAGGGTCTCACGGTGTGCATCATGCCATTTGTGATTTGGGCCCCCATTGAGGTACCCGCATGGCTTTGTTTCTGAGTCAGAGGCATCGCTCAACTCAAAACGCGTTATGCAGAATTGAAGAGCGCCTTCACATTTAAGCCTAGTCTCTGGACAACCTCTTGGCGATATGGGACTTCACAACAGGATCCTAGGCTATGACTTGTAACGTCCATTACTTCTATTTGTTGGACTAAATACATGACTTGAATCATGAAATCAAGGAAAATTGCAGATCATTGGTATTACTTACAAAAATTATATATATATATATATATATATAACAAAAGTTCAAAATTATAATTTCATCAAGTACATTACTAGTAATTCAAATTAAAGTCTTAAAGTTAAAACTCACCTTCACTCGACAGGATGATCCAGCCACCTTCAATTTCAAGTGTTAAACTCATCAAGTATATTACTATTTGTCAATTTTTGGATCATGACCTATTCTTTCTCTGAATGTTGGTTGCAAAAAAAAAAAATTCTCAAAAAAAATCCTCAATTCTGACCTTAGGAGAAGCCACATCAGCTTATTGGGGCCCATTTGTCGCTGCGGCTTTTGAAAAACACATGATATGTGCTTTTTCAATACAATGTTTCTTTTGGGCTAAATATGTACATTTTCAATAAAATGTCTCTTGTGCCCATTTGTATGGATGTAATCCAATTCAAAAGGATGCCTTCCAACTCTATAAATTAAAGTTATTTTTAAAGTATTTATATAGTATTCAAAATGAGCATCAATGCATATGAATCATTTATTTTATCTATGCTGACGTGGATTAAGCGATGAAAGATTTCGCTTTCATAATTTTTTGGTTAATTTGAATTTTTTAATTAATTTATTATAAATAGATTTATATGAATGGGATATTAGTTTTAATATATTATTCAGGACTTAACCCCTGCAATGCAAGGATGTGATAAAGGATGTGATAAAGAACATAGCCCAGCCCATGTATGATCAAGGAATGCTGATGTGCCCATGTATCATCTGTCCAATCTATATTAGTTGTCATTTGCTGTCTATGCGTGACTAGTATAGATTGGACAGATGATACGTGGATACATCAGCATTCCTTGACCATGCATGTACTGGCCATGTTCTTTGTCAGGATGCATAGGGGCTTAATTCTAGTCTCCTCTATGACGCATTAAAAAATTTAAGGGTAAATTAACGATACATCCCTGATTATTGGGCTATAAAGTCTCTAGTACAGAGTATAATTGTTTAATGACTGCCTTCCCGTCTCCTCTGATTTCTTCTCTGAAAGCCTGCTCGCTCTCTCTCGCTCTCTCTCTCTCTCTCTCTGGCACTTTCTTTGTTCTTATTTTGCATCCTAACTTACATATCTTCAGCAACAATGGGGACTCTCTTCCTTAGTCCCATCTCACTCAAACCTCCCACCTTTTCAATCCCTAGGCAGTACAATTCCACCGTGCTGTTTTTGTCGAAGAAGAAGGAGAAGGAGAAGGAGAAGAACATGTTCTTGTGCAGGAACACTGGAAGTGAGAGAATTTCGAAGGTACTATCAATAGAAGATGGAGAAAAGGCTCAGATGGATGTTGGAGGGTCGATTTTATCGCAAAATGAGAAGACCCAAGATGAGATTGCAGCGAAGGAGGTCATGTCCTCTAATGGGATCGGAATTGTTAGATTCCTCAAAGGGAAGAACTTGCTTATCACAGGCGCTACTGGGTTTCTTGGTAAAGGTGAGTGGGAGTGTTCTTTTGTTTTGCACCTTCCTTTGGGTGGAAAGGGCCAGTTGCCAGTGCAAAGGAAGGCACTTCTATTAAGTGATAACTGACAACGCCCCTTCCCTTTTCCTATTAGGTGATAAGGGCCCACACCTCTTAAATGCTCCCCCCACACACTTTGTTCCTCTTTTATTTTATTTTATTTTATTTTAAGTAGGGTGTGGCCCTTGGTACTGGACTAATCCCTAGGAGCTAGAGAGAGAGCCAAGTAAATCCCCTCTGGCTCCAATGTAAGAGTGCAGTTTTGAATCCTCAACCTCCTAAAGCAAATCATGGTCCTAAGCCAATTGAGCTATCTCATGAGAGTGCAGTTTTGATCAATTTAATCAGTGGAATCAATGTATATGAATTCATGCCAAAAGTGGAGACAATGGATGAAAAGGTCTCCTTATAGCTAAGGATCGGCCAAAAAATATTTAGGTCAGTCAAATTATCTTAACCCTTGATTAGTCTTAAAGTTAAATGGTGTTCTAACGATAGATTTTCTTAGATTCAATCTAACGGTAAGTAAAAATTAGATTAGTGTGAAACTGGGCCTCATGCCAAATCATGGGATGACAAGAGTGTCGGCAGCCAAAGGTCGGCCCATATTGTTCTTATGGAATCCAACTCAAGGGGCCCACTTAGATAGATGTCCATGAGAAGAGGGGGAATGGGGGAATAAAGGTCTCCTTATGGGTAAGGGGTTAGCAAAAAAGTTAGACCAGTCACATTATCCTAGCCCTCGGTTTTTTTAATCTGTCTAATGGTGTTTTAACCAAGATTCTTTTTTTTTTTGATAAAATGCAATGGTAAGTGAAAGTTTGATGAGTGTTAAACTGGGCATCGCGGGCCTTGTGCCAGATCATGTTCTGACACGTGCCTGAAAAGGTGTAGGACTGATCATAGGTGAGCCTAACTTGGCCACATGGAGCTGGACTGCACATTGTCACGACCCGGGCCCGAGATCTGATTACTTCGGACGGACCCCCGAGTCGCGGAACCATACTTACTCCCGTAAATCCTGAATTAACCGAAGTTAAGACAAGACTCACAAGGGATATCAAATCACAATACCTGTCAATGTACAATGTGCGGAAAACATGTATATATACATTGACTACAATTAACTTTACACAAAAGTAAAGTTCCCTTATACAAATTTACAGCCCACTAAAACCAACACTGCACACTTAAAATACAATGCAGTTGGTATTTAATCACAATCCAAACTTCTCTATTACAAAATATTCATTCTACAATCGCCCTCCGACTACGCCCACTCCGCTAAACCTCCTGGAGGTAACGGACGGGCCTCCTCCGCAGGCGGCGCGGCCTCGGCAGGACCGGCACGGGCATCTGGGCCTGTGATATCATCAATAACACGTGAACACGAAGGTTCAACAAGATACATGCATTTTCATGATTCTTCATGTTATTTAACAATTCTTTAACAATTCTATACAAGAATTCAATAAGGTAAGAACTTAAACAGTTCTACAATAAAAGAACTTACCAGTTCTATATAACCTACTTCAATTTCATAACAAATATCTATGTCAATCATATCCTTTCATTTCGTTCATTTCGTTCATTTCGTGTCTTCCAACGGAAGCAGTGTAAGCACAAGGCGGAAGGGCAAACCATTCATGGCCTAGGCTTCAAGATTATTCAATTTTCATTTAGTCACATTAATTAAGCACAAGGCGGAAGGGCAAACCATTCATGGCCGAGGCTTCAAGATTGTTTCACTTTTCATTACATGACTTTTCACAATGGTGGAAATTTTCCAGTGTCTTGATCAGAGAGCACTGGCATTCCACGAGGCTCCGGAACGCCCCTCACATCTACTGCAGCAGGAATTATTCATTCATTCAAGTTACTGTCACCTTTAGTGACTATTCATTTCATTTCATTTCATTAATTCAATTCATGTATTCTGTCATTTCGTGCATTATGTCAGTGACGTTCACTATGTCAATGAAGTTCACCTCTGTGTCACTTCATGGATTCTATTCATTTCTTATCACTTCTATTCATACTTCTAAGCCAGACAAACGAGTGAAGCGTTAGTTATCCAATGTACATGTTATTTTTGATGAATATCACTTTATGTATTTGATTTGTACATTGAGACGACCTTCGCTAACACCTATGTAGGCTTAGACATCAGTGGAATAGCCTGTACAAATTAGGCTTCATTTCCATAATCTTTTCTGAGTTCATCTCAGCTGTCGGTTGGCCTGTCGGCTGACCGACAATACAACGTCGGTTGACCTATCGGTTAACCGACACTTTGTCGGTTCAAGTTCCAGAAGCTGGATTCTTCAGTCCACTTCCTGATACATTTGTCGGTCAGGCTTCGGTCATGTGTCGGCTGACCGAAGATACCATGTCGGTTGACCGACCTATCGTCGGTTCGAATTCCAGAGAGCTGGAATTCACTGAGACAGATTTCAGATCTGTCGGTTAGTCCGTCGGTTGACCTGTCGGTCGACCGACACTACCATGTAGGCTGACCGACACAATGTCGGTCAGAATTCCAGAGAGCTGAAACTCTCCGAGACAACTCCCAGAGCTGTCGGTTCACTCGTCGGTTGACCGTCGGTCAACCGACACTGACCCAGAAGCTCAGTTCTGAGCTTCAGATTTTCTGAAGTGAAACTTCAGGATTTGAGTCAAATGAACTCCAATCTCTCTAAAACACTATAAATCATAAGAATACATATGTACTTGCCTTTTGTGAAGGTTGAATGGATAAAAACTTCCTTCTTGAGCTTGGATCCAAGAAGAAAACCTTGAGTTCAAACTTCACACTTCCACAATTTGAAAATAAACTTGGGGAAGATGAAGTAGAGGATGAAAGCTTCTTGAAAACTCTTGTAAACTCCTTGTTTGCCTCTTGATTGAGTGAGATTGGAAGGAAAGAAAAGGAAAAAGGAAGAAGAAAGGTGCCTAGGGTTTGAAAGCTTTGAAAATGAGATGAATGACTCATTTGAGTCATCCTTAGCTTATATAAGCCCTAGAATTGCATCTAAGTCCACTAATCTCACAAAATTACAATTTAAGTCAAATGAAGGGTCATTTGACCGGATTCTCGTCAAACGACTTCGAGTCTATTACGGAAGTTGACGTACTCGTCAAGATACACGCGTTGGTATCAAGAGTTTCCGTACTCGACGAAATACGCGAAAATTCGTATTTACATAAAAGTCCTTCATTTCTATGTTTGAGTCTAAAACTCCATTTAAACCACGCAAATCCATTCTTTACCATTCCATTAAGCCTAATTCATTCATTTGAGGCTTATTTCATATCATTTGGTCATAAACCATTAATAGCTCAATTAACCTCAGTTAATTAGCCTTAAATATAATCAATTCACTTAACCTTTTCATTATCTGTTCATTCCATTCATTTGGGACTAACTCATCGAGCTTAGTCATTAATTACCATTAAACTAGTTAAACATGGTTAACTAGCACTAATTTCAATTAACTAGAGTTAATCTTGATTAACTCGGGACGAGACCTAACAACTATCACAACTTTTTGAACCATTCGGTCCTCCGAATGCAATTCAAATCAATGCAATCCAATTACAAGGAAAATAAACAATTCAATTCAAAATTACCTGAACAAATAGCTCGGGATACTTCTGAGCCATTTGCTCCTCAAGTTCCCATGTAGCTTCATTAGGTTCATGATGATCCCAAAGGACCTTGACCCACTTGATCGTTCTAGTACGCAGAACTGCCTCCTTTGTATCTATGATCTGAACTGGCTTCTCAACATATGTGGTGTTTGGTAACACTTCGATCTCTTCATGATGAATGACATGTGAAGGATCATGCACATACTTCCGAAGCATAGAAACATGAAATACATTATGAATACCGGAGAGTTCTGATGGGAGGTCTAGGCGATAAGCCACATTTCCAATTCGACTCGTGACCTTGAAAGGTCCAATAAATCTCGGGGAAAGCTTCCCTTTCTGTCCGAATCGAACAGTACCTTTCATTGGAGAAGTCTTCAAAAAGACTAAATCATTAACTGCAAACTCTAGATCACGCCGACGATTGTCAGCATAGCTCTTTTGCCGTGACCTAGCAACTTTTAGCCTTTCCTGTATCCTCTGGACTTTCTCTGCTGTTTCTGCAATAATCGTAGGACCATGGAAACTCCGAGTTCCAACTTCTTCCCAGCTAACTGGGGTCCTACACTTCCGACCATACAATGCCTCAAATGGTGCCATCTCAATGCTGGAGTGATAGCTATTGTTGTACGCAAATTCGCACAAAGCTAAATGGTCATCCCAATCACTCCCGAAATCAATCACACTGGCACGGAGCAAATCTTCCAGAGTTTGTATAGTCCTTTCTGACTGCCCATCTGTCTGTGGATGGTAAGCAGTACTAAACTGAAGTCTAGTGCCAAACGAATTCTGAAATGACTTCCAGAATGTGGACACAAACCTGCTATCCCGATCGGAGACAATCGAGACCGGTGTTCCATGCAATCGAGTCACTTCTTTGATAAACAGTTTAGACATCTCACTGAATCCTATATCCTTTCTGATGGGAATGAAGTGTGCAGACTTTGTAAGACGATCAACGATCACCCATACGGCATCGTGCTGCTTCCTCGTCCTCGGTAAACCCGATACAAAGTCCATCGTAATGTCCTCCCACTTCCATTTAGGAATTTTCAGTGGATGAAGCAATCCCGGTGGTTTCCGGTGCTCAACTTTTACACGCTGGCAAGTTAAGCAGGATGATACATAACCTGCTATCTCTCGCTTCATGTTATTCCACCAGAATCTATCCTTCAGATTTCTGTACATCTTCGTACTTCCAGGATGCACAGAATACCTGGTGTGATGAGCTTCAAACATGACAGCTTGTTTAAGATCTTCTTGAGCTGGGACACATAATCTGTCTCTAAAATACAGAACTCCTTCTACTAACACGAAATCTGGCTTCGTGGCAAGGTTATCTCTAATCCTTACCAAATCAAGGTCTTGAAATTGCCTAGCCTTGATCTCCGTGATAAGCATTGGTTCAAAGACAGACATTGCTGCAAGCATTACTTTACTGTCTATCATCTCAATAGCCACATCCAGATCTCTGAATTCTTCGATCATGTCCCACTCACCAACTAATGATGCTAAGTCAGCTGATTTCCGACTCAAAGCATCAGCCACCACATTACCCTTTCCAGGTACATATTTGAATGGAAAGTCGTAGTCCTTGATTAGCTCTAACCAACGACGTTGCCTTGAATTAATATCTTTCTGAGTGAATAGATACTGAAGGCTCCTGTGATCGCAATGGACTTCAAAAGTCTCTCCATACAGATAATGTCTCCATTGCTTCAATGCAAACACAACCGCCGCGAGCTCTAAATCATGTGTGGCATAATTCTTTTCATGTTCCTTTAACTGACGCGAACCGTAGGCAATCACCCTACCATTCTGCATCAATACACATCCCAAGCCAATACCCGAGGCATCTGAGTATATCTCAAATCCTCCTCTTCCGTCGGGTAAAGACAAGATTGGGGCTGAAATCAACTTTTGCTTCAAGGTTCGAAAACTAGACTCACATGCATCATTCCATTCAAAGGAAGAGCTCTTGCGAGTCAGTTTCGTTAATGGCGATGCTATCCTTGCGAAGTCCTTGACGAACCTCCTATAATAGCCTGCCAATCCCAAGAAACTTCTTACTTCTGGCACATTCTTCGGGCTCTGCCAATTGGTAACTGCTTCAATCTTAGCTGGGTCAACTGCTAATCCATCTCCAGAAATGATATGACCCAGAAATGCAACCTGCTGCAACCAAAAGTCGCACTTTTCGAGTTTTGCATACAACTGATTCTCTCTCAGTATCTGCAAGGCTGTCCTCAAATGACGTGAATGCTCGACCTCTGACTCTGAATAGACCAGGATGTCATCAATGAAGATTACCACAAACTGGTCTAGGAAGGGAGCAAACACCCTATTCATTAAAGCCATAAACACTGCAGGTGCATTGGTTAGACCAAAAGGCATAACTAAAAACTCGTAGTGACCGTAACGAGTCCTGAATGCAGTCTTCTGCACATCTTGATCCTTAACCCGAATCTGATGATAACCAGATCGGAGATCAATCTTAGAGAAATATGATGCACCCACGAGTTGATCAAACAACTCGTCAATTCTAGGCAGAGGATACTTGTTCTTGATTGTCATCTGATTTATCTGCCTATAATCGATACACATTCGCAGGGTACCATCTTTCTTCTTCACAAACAATACAGGTGCTCCCCATGGTGAGACACTAGGTCTGATAAAACCTTTGTCCAGCAAATCCTGTATCTGCTTCTTCAACTCACACAACTCTGATGGTGCCATTCGATACGGTGCCTTCGATATTGGTGCAGTACCGGGCACAAGTTCAATTGTAAAGTCCACTTCCCTAGCTGGAGGTAGACCTGGCACTTCATCTGGAAACACGTCTGGAAATTCACAGACTACAGGAATGTTTCGCAATTCCTGTACAGGCTTCTTCTCTGAAACGAATGCGATGTAGCCTTCACAACCACTACGCATCATACGTTCAGCCTTAAGTGCTGAAACGAGCCTGGTGTCATACTTCTTCTGCACTCCTTCAAACAATACACTGGCATTGGCTTCATTAACCCTGAAGGTAATGACTTTGCGAAAACAGTCTAGACAAGCCCTGTACTTCGCAAGCCAATCCATGCCGAAGATCACATCGAAATCATTCATAGGTAGTATCACCAGATCAGCTGGCATTGATACATCTCCAATTCTAATAGTGCATTGTGGAATATATAATTCACACACTACTTTACTCCCTAAAGGAGTAGATACAGTAAAATCATAAGACAATTGCATGATCCGGTCTTGCATGCCACCAGCAAATGCGGGTGCTACAAATGAGTGTGTGGAACCGGGATCAAACAATGCAATTGCAAGTCTATTATCTACAAAAATTGTACCTTCAACCACATTTGTGGCAACATCAGCTTGTTCCCTGTTGACAGCATAAGCCATCCCAGCCATCTGTGGCCTGTTTGGCTGCTGCTGCTGTCTCGGTTGTTGTCTCTGCCACTGACGCTGCTGGCCCTGACGTTGTGGCTGTGGTTGCTGTTGTTGCTGTGGTCTAGGAGGAGGAGCTGGTAAAGCTAATCTCTGCGGGGGAGCAGGAAGTGCTGCTTGACCCTGCGCAGGATACTGGTACGGAGCTCTATCATCTCTCCTAGCTCTTGGACACTGTGCCATTCTGTGTTCCAAAGAACCACAGACGAAGCAGGCTCCAGTATTCCTCCAACATAGCTCAGTCCGGTGACTCTTGCCACAAGTCTCACAGACTGGCAGATTCTCTCTTCTCTCATTCCTAGGAATGAATCTCTGCTTTTGCTTCTTATTTCTAGACTGTCCTCCTTTCTTAAACCAGGAGTCACCACTTCTCTTGATGTTCACAGTCTCTCTATCTCTCTCTCTCTGAATTTCCTCAGCGGTATATGCCCTGTCTACGGCATCATCAAACGTCGTAGGCTTCTGTCCAGCCATTACGATCGCTTTGTAATCGGGGTTCAACCCAATGAGGAATCTCTTAACCTTCTTCTCCTCAGTATCCACCAAGTCTATAGCATACTTGGACAACTGTAAGAAGGTATGAACATAAGCAGCTACGGTCATTTGACCTTGCTTCAAGTGTAGGAATTCCGATTCCTTTTGCTGCTGCACATGCTCGGGGATAAACTTTCTTTGGAATTGTTTCTTGAAAGTCTCCCAAACGTCCGGTGCGGTCATGACTTTAAATGTGTCCTTGACACTCTTCCACCAAGTATTTGCTCCCCCTCTAAACATCGTAGAGGTGAGCAACACTCTCTGCTTGCGAGTGCAGACAACCGTTTCAAACACATCTTCAATGTGTTCCAGCCACTCATCAGCTTGTATGGCATTTTCAGTACCATGGAACTCTGTAGCTCCTCTTTTACGAAACCGCTCATAAACAGCATGAGGGTCCGTCTCTTTGTGCTGTAATACTAGCTGAGTCTCAACATGAGGCTGTAGTGGAGCAGACGGGGCTTGCATGACTTGCAACATCGAAGTCATTTGGGTTTGCAAACCTAACTGAGCTTCATGACTTTTCGCAATCTGCTCGTTAGTTCTGGCTAACTGTTCCAGAATAGCAGTAAACCGAGCATCATTATCCGATGCTGGGGGAGGTGGTGTAGTACCGTCATTGACAGTAACTTCTACGAAGTTATCACTCCCTGATCCAGAAGCCATACTGTAAACAATATGGAAGGTAAGATAAACATCTATATACTTCCATGACCTTTATATCACATATAGTGAAAGCAATAAATACAAATCCACGATTGGATTCGTCCTATCGATATCGTTCCTCACTTCGTTCTTAGTTGTACTAAGGCTTTTAAAAATTCCTTAACCTAGTTCTCAACCTAGGCTCTGATACCATACAATAAGTATGTCACGACCCGGGCCCGAGATCTGATTACTTCGGACGGACCCCCGAGTCGCGGAACCATACTTACTCCCGTAAATCCTGAATTAACCGAAGTTAAGACAAGACTCACAAGGGATATCAAATCACAATACCTGTCAATGTACAATGTGCGGAAAACATGTATATATACATTGACTACAATTAACTTTACACAAAAGTAAAGTTCCCTTATACAAATTTACAGCCCACTAAAACCAACACTGCACACTTAAAATACAATGCAGTTGGTATTTAATCACAATCCAAACTTCTCTATTACAAAATATTCATTCTACAATCGCCCTCCGACTACGCCCACTCCGCTAAACCTCCTGGAGGTAACGGACGGGCCTCCTCCGCAGGCGGCGCGGCCTCGGCAGGACCGGCACGGGCATCTGGGCCTGTGATATCATCAATAACACGTGAACACGAAGGTTCAACAAGATACATGCATTTTCATGATTCTTCATGTTATTTAACAATTCTTTAACAATTCTATACAAGAATTCAATAAGGTAAGAACTTAAACAGTTCTACAATAAAAGAACTTACCAGTTCTATATAACCTACTTCAATTTCATAACAAATATCTATGTCAATCATATCCTTTCATTTCGTTCATTTCGTTCATTTCGTGTCTTCCAACGGAAGCAGTGTAAGCACAAGGCGGAAGGGCAAACCATTCATGGCCTAGGCTTCAAGATTATTCAATTTTCATTTAGTCACATTAATTAAGCACAAGGCGGAAGGGCAAACCATTCATGGCCGAGGCTTCAAGATTGTTTCACTTTTCATTACATGACTTTTCACAATGGTGGAAATTTTCCAGTGTCTTGATCAGAGAGCACTGGCATTCCACGAGGCTCCGGAACGCCCCTCACATCTACTGCAGCAGGAATTATTCATTCATTCAAGTTACTGTCACCTTTAGTGACTATTCATTTCATTTCATTTCATTAATTCAATTCATGTATTCTGTCATTTCGTGCATTATGTCAGTGACGTTCACTATGTCAATGAAGTTCACCTCTGTGTCACTTCATGGATTCTATTCATTTCTTATCACTTCTATTCATACTTCTAAGCCAGACAAACGAGTGAAGTGTTAGTTATCCAATGTACATGTTATTTTTGATGAATATCACTTTATGTATTTGATTTGTACATTGAGACGACCTTTGCTAACACCTATGTAGGCTTAGACATCAGTGGAATAGCCTGTACAAATTAGGCTTCATTTCCATAATCTTTTCTGAGTTCATCTCAGCTGTCGGTTGGCCTGTCGGCTGACCGACAATACAACGTCGGTTGACCTATCGGTTAACCGACACTTTGTCGGTTCAAGTTCCAGAAGCTGGATTCTTCAGTCCACTTCCTGATACATTTGTCGGTCAGGCTTCGGTCATGTGTCGGCTGACCGAAGATACCATGTCGGTTGACCGACCTATCGTCGGTTCGAATTCCAGAGAGCTGGAATTCACTGAGACAGATTTCAGATCTGTCGGTTAGTCCGTCGGTTGACCTGTCGGTCGACCGACACTACCATGTAGGCTGACCGACACAATGTCGGTCAGAATTCCAGAGAGCTGAAACTCTCCGAGACAACTCCCAGAGCTGTCGGTTCACTCGTCGGTTGACCGTCGGTCAACCGACACTGACCCAGAAGCTCAGTTCTGAGCTTCAGATTTTCTGAAGTGAAACTTCAGGATTTGAGTCAAATGAACTCCAATCTCTCTAAAACACTATAAATCATAAGAATACATATGTACTTGCCTTTTGTGAAGGTTGAATGGATAAAAACCTCCTTCTTGAGCTTGGATCCAAGAAGAAAACCTTGAGTTCAAACTTCACACTTCCACAATTTGAAAATAAACTTGGGGAAGATGAAGTAGAGGATGAAAGCTTCTTGAAAACTCTTGTAAACTCCTTGTTTGCCTCTTGATTGAGTGAGATTGGAAGGAAAGAAAAGGAAAAAGGAAGAAGAAAGGTGCCTAGGGTTTGAAAGCTTTGAAAATGAGATGAATGACTCATTTGAGTCATCCTTAGCTTATATAAGCCCTAGAATTGCATCTAAGTCCACTAATCTCACAAAATTACAATTTAAGTCAAATGAAGGGTCATTTGACCGGATTCTCGTCAAACGACTTCGAGTCTATTACGGAAGTTGACGTACTCGTCAAGATACACGCGTTGGTATCAAGAGTTTCCGTACTCGACGAAATACGCGAAAATTCGTATTTACATAAAAGTCCTTCATTTCTATGTTTGAGTCTAAAACTCCATTTAAACCACGCAAATCCATTCTTTACCATTCCATTAAGCCTAATTCATTCATTTGAGGCTTATTTCATATCATTTGGTCATAAACCATTAATAGCTCAATTAACCTCAGTTAATTAGCCTTAAATATAATCAATTCACTTAACCTTTTCATTATCTGTTCATTCCATTCATTTGGGACTAACTCATCGAGCTTAGTCATTAATTACCATTAAACTAGTTAAACATGGTTAACTAGCACTAATTTCAATTAACTAGAGTTAATCTTGATTAACTCGGGACGAGACCTAACACACATGCAATCCACTCATTGAATATATTTTCAGCCTTCAGAGAACTTTCTCCTAGCAAGGCAAGCACTAACAACAGAGACAAGCATATGTGAATGTCTGAACTCATCGTGGTTGGACCCCATCAAAAGTTCCTTTTTTGGCTGAAAAATTAAAAACATGCAGAAAGTTGGTCTTCTTGGTAACTCAATAATTTCGATAATAAGAAGAATGAATAAGTAGCCATCTAAACAACTTTTAATGATTATCCATCATGTCTTGATACCATGGAAATAACCCAATTGTACCCACATCAGATGATTCCATAACATATGGAATGTAATTAAATGTTGTACATTTCCTTTTATAGTAATGGGGTTTACTGATAATAGCTTTTGTGGGTATGGTGGATTTGTTTAAGATAAATGCAGTTCTTATTGAGAAGGTTTTGAGGACAATTCCTGACATGGGAAAAATATTTCTGGTAATCAAGGCAAACAGTAAGGAAGCTGCAATGAAGAGAGTGCAAAATGAAGTATGTGAATTCACGTTCATCTTCTTATAGTACATTTGTTCCTTATCTTCTCTCTTCATTGCTTGATTACCATCTTTCATCTTTTGTTCAGATCTTGCAAGCAGATCTCTTCAAGTGCCTTAAAGAAATTCATGGAGAGTCCTATCAGTCTTTCATGTTGAGCAAGTTAGTTCCTGTGGCGGGGGATGTGAGGAAAGATGATCTTGACATAGAAGTAGACTTAGCAGAAGAGATTGCAAGAGAAGTCGATATTATCGTAAATCTTGCAGCAAATACAACATTCGACGAAAGGTTTCTTCATATTCTACTACTTAAACTACTTGTTCTTCTTCAATTTACGCTCAAAGGTCTCATCAAAATCACAGGTATGATGTCGCTCTTGATGCCAACACGCGAGGGCCAAGTAGGCTAATGCGTTTCGCACAGCGATTCAAGAAACTGAAGCTCTTCCAGCATGTATCAACAGGTATATTATGGAAAGCCAAAGATGTTTTTAAAATTTTTTTAATGAATATTTTCTATAGCCTTTTGTGTCGTTTTGACTTTCTTATATCAATTACAGCATATGTGAATGGGCAAAGGGAAGGAAGGGTCTTAGAGAGGCCCTTTCACATGGGAGAAAGCATAGCAAGGGAGAGACTGACTACAGAATCATCAGCTAATTCCCTTCCTGAATTGGATGTTGAAGCTGAAATGGATTTAATTGGGGCCTCTCAAGAAAATCTGATGGCTAAAAGGATGAAAGAAATGGGTCTAGATAGGTGATAAGATTTCATTTTCTATTACTGACCTTGGATTCTTGGCATGGTCCCATTAAGTTTAATAGCTTCATATTAAAAAAAAATATTCAACCCTCGATCCAACAGTTCAGTTCATTGAGATGTGCACCAATCCTTGGGATTAGTGACATCAGGGGGTTCCTTATTGGTTGCTAGGTTTGGATGGGTTGTTAGTTTGGCCCAACAAAAAAATTCTCATATAATATATGAGAACTAGTTCTCAATTAAATATTTCAATTTATCAATATCTTCCATCAAATCGTTTTAGTGTCCCTTACGTTTTAATGTCCCTTGCAAATTTAAATTAAAATTGGTTGTGGCAATTGCTTATTAACAGGGCAAGGATGTTTGGGTGGCAAGACACCTATAGTTTTACAAAGGCCATGGGAGAGATGTTGGTGAATAACATGAGGGGAGAAATACCACTAGTGATTATCCGTCCTAGTGTTGTCGAGAGTACAATCAAAGAGCCATTTCCCGGTTGGATTGAAGGAAACAGGTATTTCTGTTCATCTCATTTTCTAAATTACTGGTTCATACAGGTAACTACAAAAAAAAAGGTGAATTTTAGCAGCGGAAAAAAATATCCTTTAGCGGCAGTTTTTGTTCCACCTTTAAAAGTTTCTTATATTTCCACCGCTAAAATTGGCGGAAACCCTTAGACGGTGGGCCATTTTTTTTCTGCTGCTGAAAGTTAGTTTTTTTCTTACATGCTATATCCGGTGTCTACTTATCTTTTCTTTCTAGAACTATATCTAACTATGCCCTGGATTCCTTAGGATGATGGATCCAATTATTACATACTATGGCAAAGGCCACCTTACAAGCTTTCTAGCTGACCCGGAAGTACCCCTTGATATTGTAAGTAGTAGAAATGTGGTTTTCATGTACCTGAAGTGTGTTTTTTTTTCTATCCTTACACTACACACGTGGTTGGCTGCATTTGTTTCAGATTCCTGTGGACATGGTCGTAAATGCCATGTTGGCTGCAATGGCGAAACATAGTTCCAGGATGGAAGAGACGCATATCTATCACATCGCCTCATCTGTAACAAATCCTATTTTGTGCCAGGACCTCTCTGGATATTTCTTTGAGCACTTTGAGGCCTTTCCATACGTAGATGACAATGGGAAGCCAGCTCAAGTGCAACCTATGAAGTTTTTCAGCTCTGAAAATGAGTTACTCTCTGATTTTTGGACTAATGCTACTCATAGGAGAGGAGAAGCCTCTGTGGCTGGTTTGGCTGAAAAACCATCTCAAAGGGTAGAGAGAATATGGAAGATACAGGCAGAGCAAGTAAAGCACTTGAGCAATATATACCAAGCATATGGTTTCTATGCAGGGAGGTACGTAAGACATTCTTGTCGCTCATCAGAGCCTAGTCCCAACTATGTTGGGTTTAGCTTAGCATTTATGGTTGTGAAAAAAGTTTTACACCTGCTGTCAACCTACCTTATGCAACACTCTTCCTTTATCCATGTTTGGGGTGATGGTAAAACCTAGCGGTGAAGTTTGACCAAAGAGCTGTGCCTTATCCATGTTTGGGGTGATGGTAAAACCTAGCCGTGAAGTTTGACCAAAGAGCTGTGCCCCCGTTAAACATATATAACAACTTGTTATTAACAAGCGCATAACTGTTCTTAGCGTAGTTTAAGTGAAAACTAGGAATCTTAAATTACATTAGGATGTGGAGATTCCGATGGTGGGGCCTGTAAATTGAGGTGTGCTAGAGCCCATGATCAAAGGATCGCAATCGCCACACGGTTGTCATAGAACCACAAATACTTACCATGTTCATAGTGAGTTTTGCCCTTCTAGCAGGGCTAGATGCAGTGTGTCAAGGAAAAAACTTGCACACACCACTCACTCTCAGTGTCCCCTACAGGCTACAGGTCTCACACATTTAGGTGGACCATCTACTTCCATTGAACATCATCCAGGGTGTCATCTTCCGACATCGATTTTCTACTAAGTTTAAGTGTCAATGTACCATGCCAGCATGAAACACATGTTTAATATCAGAGCCAATCATCACAAGACACATGTTTAATATCAGAGCTAAGCCCCATGGTTTGGGTTGCAGGTCCTGGATGGGGTCGATACTGTTGAGGTCAACGTCCACCATCGCTCTTGAGCGGTCATAATTGTGGTTGAGCTCTCACCCTCACCATAAAACCATTGTGTTGCCGTTTCCTATCACCAATTGGTTTTGAGATAAGTGGTAGCTCAATGGGATGTAAGATCCTACAAACACCAGCTCTATTCTAAATGTTTTTTTAAAAGCCTGCAATTGCTAAGGATCTCTCGATGATCCTAATTAGAATTCCCATCTCCCTATAAATAGCAATGCGGAGGTGTCACTAACACTTGCCGTAGAATATTACTCTCCCAGAAACCGCACATCTCTTATCTAGGATGAGAAGATAAGTGTGTGATTTAGATGTCCAAACAAAATTTTCTGGGCGGAGTTTGATCACAGTCCCTGCTTAATGCAATGTGGCACTGCGGCAGGCATGCCACAGGATTTCTAACATGGTAGAAACATGTACTTGAAAGTGCCAGTTGATCAAGTATATATATTTTGTTTAATATACTTTTTTGCAAGATATATATCAGGTTTCATGACTAACTAATAACTCGGATATATGAAACCAACACATCAGGTTTGATGACACAAATACTCGGAAGTTGATAGAGGATATGTCTGAAGAAGAGAGAACAATGTTTGGGTTCGATGCAGGAAGCATTGATTGGAAGGATTACATCGCCAACATTCACATTCCTGGGCTAAGGAGGCATGTCATGGAAAAGAAATCAATGAATTTTCATTGAAAGCAATTTGAATAAGAAGTCATTAGCCTTTCTGACTAATAATAAAAGAATTCATGTTTTTTTTCTCTTCCTTCTTTATGGTAAAATAATGAGTTTGGAGACCTATGGCATGCAGTGTTAGAAGCTCCAATTTGCTGTGTAATATATATGGTTGATTTATAATCTTTATCACACTTATCCTTGTCCTCGTTCATCAGAATTTCTACTGATTGATTTCAAAGTTGTATTATTATTGATGAGTCCGGCCCAAATTGGCCCAATCTGTCATGAGCCAAGGCCCAAAGTTACTGGAGATCCATTTACAGTCCGGGCCCGTATCCACTATGCCCGGCCACGTCATGGCAGTCCGGAGCGCTTCGGAAGCAGTCAGGCCACGTCCCGCTCTTACCAGGTCCAGCGGAGAATATCGCAACTGCCTCGCCAGTCGAGGACACCTCGAACGCTCCTCGTGAACCGTGCTGAGAAGTCTCCCCATCTGTTAGGGGAAGCTTATAAATACGAAAGCCCCTCGGTACTTGAGGGGCAAGCAATTATTGTTATTCACAAGACGTAATCTCTCTTCTGCACACTCTCCAAAGTTTGTAATCACAGACACTTGAGAAATTAATACATCCGGTGATCATTGTCTTTGAAGTGGACGTAGGTCACACTGACCGAACCACTATAAATCTCTCTCTCCTCTTTATTACCACATTTATTACCATTATTACTTGACCGGTGGTGTCCGAACGAGAGTTTGAACATCATCAATTATTATCCTAGTAAGTGATCAATCCTTACAATACTTGTACTTTCCATTGCAGCTTTCTTACATTTTGCCTTGATCACCAGAAATATTTTGCCCACACCAGGAACAGTCCTTTAAATCTTCTCAATAAAAACTGTGTTTATCATAAGAAAGTCCATCATACCCGCAAATGTTGATACTTGAAAACTCATTAAAATACAAGAAAATCACAATCCATATGGTATGGAATAAATCTGTATGTGGGATACAATTGAGTTATCTTCATGATATCAAGACATGGATAACTTACATTTAATTGGACCCCATGAGCTGGAACACAACCTAATTAATGAGTTGGCATCGAGTGGAGGCCATAAATTTTTTTTTTCGAAAAAAATAAAATAAAAAACATATTGTTAGAAATCATGTGGCCTACCTGCTGCAGGGGCCATATCGAAACGCTAATTTGGGATTATTCAGAGATCCTTAGCATCTGTAGGCCACTTGGATTGTTTATCACAGCACTTGTAATAAATATTTATTTATTTATTTATATTATACATATGTTTATACATGTTGGGTGAAGCCAAAACTTGAACCTGACATGAACCCATGTGTGTTTCAAAATCCAAGCCTGAGCCTAAACCAAACCTTAATAAGCCCAACCCCAATTTTGGCTGGGGCTGGCCATCAGGGTTCAAGTTTGGCCAGACCCAGTTGCATCCCCTGCCCATGGGTATGATTCCTCTTTTTTTATGGCTGTGTTATATTTTCAATTTTATTTGTTGACCTACCAACCAACACCATCAAGAGATGGGACTCTACCGGAGCTAACTACTACAACACCAACCCTCTGATGGACAAATTAGAGGAGAGTTGGTAGGTCAGGTTTCAGGACCAATGGACCATCCATCAACTGTTCAAAGACAACATTGTATTGAAGAGTGGGCTCCATCCGAGAGGGATTATTGAAAAGTATTTCTGTTGCCTCTTCTAACGCCTTGAAGTTTTGGTGCTAATGATTCGCTAAAGAAATTTAATATGGTATCAAAGCCAACCGGTCGTGAGTTCGAATCCCAAGAGGAACGACTCGGTACACAAAAAAAAAAAATGCCTGTCACCAAAAGTATGCCGGCCTGGTTCCTCCCCACCCGAGAGGGAATATTGAAAAGTATTTTCACTGCCTCTACTAATGCCTTGAAGTTTTGGTAGTAATGGTTAGCTAAAGAAATTTAATACATTGATCAGGTTGAACCCTGAGGTTAGCCAATAAATATAGGATTGAATCTAACCCATTCATTAATCGGGATAGAAATATCAACCTGAGCCTTAAATTCTTGATTTGGGATGGGTGATGAGAGCAAAGGAAGCATGGCCAGAGGTTGGGTTCCCAACTTATAGAACTAACCAGTGAACAGGATGGGGAAACCATAAATTAATTGTGATTGGATGGTATGTTGGTTTCAGTAATGAGCCTGGATCTTCCATGGTAGATTGCACTTGCAGGAGAAACTTATCATTATTTGATTGGTAGATTGCCTTATCTATAATATGCAAATTTTCATACAACTTTTTGTGACCAATAGGAATAAAAAGTTGTCTTTCCCTCTAGAATGATTGGATTGGGGTTTCAATGCTTACATCTCTGCATCGACCATCATTCATGAATCACGGTGGATGGAAACCTACTTTCCAAACTCTTCTCTACCAATTCAAACTTAAAAAAACAAAAAAGGGGATTTGGGGGTTTTACATGATGGTATTCACCTATTGTCCGCAATGGTTTGGATTAGGTTGATCACTCTTGGCGGCATGTATATACTCATTTTCGTTTTGGTACCTAGTTAAGGGGGCTGGACCCAAGAGAGAGCCTGCATGCATATCAAAAAGCAGCCCACTCAAGTGGGAAGGAAGCTCACATATGTGGGAATAAAGCTTACACAAATGGGAAGAGGTGACGTACTAATGTACTTGGGATTTGAATCTCATATAAAGATGTAAAAACTAGCGCTCCTTACCACCCAAGTAATGAGCCATTCTTATGTATGCACTCACTTAAGCCTTAATAATCAGGTTGCATTAATGGCCCAAAGACCCTATTTCTTTGCATGAATTTTTGATATTCATGTTTGTAAAATTTTACAGAATTTTAGATGCCGGAATTCCGAAATGCTATTGAAATATTCCTAAATTCCCTTTTTCTTTCATTACAGAACTCCAGCTTGGGAATTTTATGCAATCTGAATTCCACAAATTCACTATGTCCTAACTACTTTAATTTCTGAGTGGAATTTTACATGTTTATGCATTATTTGTGTGTGTGTGTGTCTATATATATAGATATATATATATATATATATATTCAAGGCTAAAATGGTCAAAAAATACTATTTTGTAAATATATGGGTCCCGCTCACTGAAATATGTTTACATATACTCATAACTTGGCTATGTTAAGGACTAAAAGTTGGCCCAATGTAATAAAATCATTTGGAAATACTAGGACAAGGCTTAAAAAAAAATAAAATCAAACAATGCAAAATGCCCAGCCAGATTTGGAATAGGTTAGGTCAGATTTACTGGTCATATGGTCACTACTAGGGGATGATTCTCAATCCTTTAAGCCTCAATCTACTCCCATAAATAAGCCGATCCATTAAGGGAGTGGTTTAATGGATAAAAAGGCAAATAGCACCTTTTTAGGGTTGATTTTTCCAAACTCAAAACCTATTGTGTTCATAGGTTAAAATTCATGACCTTTCCCAATATGAAATTATTGCAATATTATCAAATGACTATATTATCCCATTATTTGTTTCCAACCTCTATTTGTTTAAAATATAAAGGTGGGAACCGTTATTACATATTATATGAAAACTTTTTTGTACCATTTTGGGATGGGACTAGGGGGATGAAAAGATCTGTGAGACCACCTCAAGTATCAAGCTTGACCCTAAACCCATGCCCTTAACCTATTCATCCGTGACCCACAAATTTAATGGCTTGATATTAAAAAAATATATTCAACCCTCGATCCAACGGCTCAGTCCATTTGGATGTCTGCCAATCATTGGGATTGGTGACTATCAGGTGGTTCCCTATCGGTTGCTAGATTTGGATGGGTTGTTAATTGGGCTCCGCAAAAAAGTTCTTATATAATATGTGAGAACTAGTTATGAAAAGTAGGTAGATGTTTTGAAAATAAAAAAATTTCATACACGATTCTACTCTCTACTCGCTTAAAAAAAAGTAGAAACAAATTCTCTTAAAGAAAATGCTCTTTTTATGAGCATATGAAAATAAGAGCTTTAACCTCTTTTTTTATGGCTGGATTTTAGATGACTATGCTATAACAAGAGTATAGATGTCAAACTAGGCGAGTCTTTTTATCATTCAATCCAAGCCCTACTCAATGCTAAATGGGCCCATATTTTAGATTCAGCACCGGTTCAAACACTAATACCCAAGGCCCAAACCCAGCCCAATGCCAGGTTGGGCCCAAGTGAGATTACCCTAACATAGGAAAATCCAAAATCCCCACAGCATGCATAAGATGGTAGCAAACGCACAGTTATTTCCCGGGAAATCTTCTCTGCTGTCATACTGTCTTGTCCGGAACCATTTTCTCTTCTTTGCTGAACATTTCCCTCCCATTTCGGTGTTTGGCAAACAATGGCCAAGGAAAAGAGAGAGAGGAAAGTCATCGCCTTTGCAGGAGCTGCTGCTGCTGCTGCTTTAGCCCTAAATCTCCTTCTCACTGCAATCAACTCCCATAGAAACAAGAAGAAGAAGACCACCAAAGGTACAAAAGAATATGAAAACATAACCATGTAAATCAAATTACATGGAAAAGAACAAAACTTGGGTGAGTTGTCTGCAACTTACATCGTCTAAATCGGGTTTTTCCAACCGTTTCTGTGAGGATTTGGATCTTGCATTTTGGTGAAAAGCTCATGTTTTGATCGTCTTTTTGTTTTATAATCGTGAGAGAGTATCTGGTTATGTGGAAATCATTTTTCTGTGGAAAAGGAAGATTGGGTTTTTGGGGGAGCATGATTTTTTTGTTGTTTGATGTCAAGGTCTTTCTGGGATTTTGTTTTCTGGGGTGAAAGCAATCTTCACTATTTGTTCTTGGGAGAGCAGATTCGAACCCAAGATAAAAGAAGAGTGCCTCATTTCTCTCCCCATGGGAAAAATGAAATCTTTGGTTTCTGTTTTTCACAGAAAATGAATTCACATGTGGAAGCTGTTGCTTACAAACATGACATTTATGAAAGATGAGATTTTTATTTGTTTCATGTTTCTGAAACATTTGTATTGCGTATGGCTCTAAGCCTTATAACCACACCAGCCCACTTGATAGAAATAGAAATGCTTTTTTGGATGCTATGGTTTTCTGAAACACACTGTAATGATATAAATACAAATAAGATTTGATGGTTTTTTTTTATTTTTTATCCCATACTTTATTTCATTGCTGCAGAGCTCCCTGGACTAGTTGTTCAGGTTAATCTTTCGCCATCTGAAGTTCTCAAGTTAGCTGACAATGTCATTGCTAAATCTAAAGCGGTTCATGATGCTGTAGCTTCAGTTCCCCTTAACAAAGTATTTGCCAATTCCCATCCTACATCATTATTGTCTTTCATGCATGCTCATCATTATTTAATTTTTTTTTTGCAAAGATCTTTTCTCATGTTTTAAGGAAGACTGGCCTTTTGGGTGATCATAAATGAAAGTTCTAAGTGCTGATACGTTGTATCAAGTCTGGCGTCTGCCGGATGATGGAAGTGTCTTCTATGTTTTGCATTTGTCATTTTTAACTTGTCATGGTGGCATTTGATATTTGTGCTATAATTCTATACAGGATATCAATGTTGAGACCTTTTTCTTTTTAACACATCAATGTTGCATCTTCTTTTGCGGAACTATATTTGTATGCATTCCTTATTTTGACTGGCAGTTACTTCAAAAGAGCGTCATTGCTATAAAATGAACAAAATCTCTCACATCTTTGCTGCAGTAACTTTCTTTGCACTCTTCCATTAACTCACCATATGCTGGAGATGAGAGAGTTAATAGTTGTTGGAATCAGCTATGGTATTGTACACAAAGATAGAAAAACTTTCAGAAAAAATTGAAAGGAGCTGAACATATTGGAATCGGGTCATCTAATTAAAATCACCAAAACACCAACGAAGAAAAATTGAAATTGAAAATCCTGCGACCTTGCTTTGGTACCTAATAATGCAGGATGGGGAAGGAAAGAACATAGGTCAATCTCCATATCAAGCTTACCTCTCTCACACATGTAATGGAGTCAACATTAATGGCTCCTTCACCAAATTGGAGGGAATCAACCAGAACAATGTTAGTCAATGTTCACGAGGAGAATACGTAAATTTGTAGACCCCTTAGACATCCCTCCTTGTGATTGTGTTTACATTGATGCCACTTCCCCATTCGAAGACAACTATGACACTTGACTTTCATCTTTTATCCCAACTAAGACTCTTGTGACTTCAAAATAAATAGGGAAAAGAAACAAACAAATCTTCTTGACAGTGTGGCTCTAATTGAGCATATGACTTGTTGTCACTTCTAGTGAGAAAAGTGGGGCCCTCTACTTAAATAATGCTGCTCAACCAGGGTCATTGGACCTTCTCTTCTATACAAGTGGGCCTTGGGCTTGGACTGCAGCATTTGGGAGCTACGGAAAGAAATGAACAAGATAATTGTTGAGAATTCTTACATCTGTCCATGTGGTGGAGCAAATTAAAGCTGATATTTCTTGCTGGGCTCCGGGCTGTATAGGATTTGAAGGGAAGTAACTAAAAGGATCTCATACACATGACAGGTTACAATTTGCTCGTCTCCTTGATAAGTTTGATATGCTCTTTCTTGAGTTATCTGTTCCGGCTATCTTGAATTAATTCTCTTCGATTCAATCTGTGATGTGATGTACTTTCCTTCGCCATAACCTTCCTGTTAATGACTAATGATTATAAAAATCTCATTCAATTGCATTTTGCATTACTTTTGTGATTCACAATGTAGATCACCTGTCTAGATTATGGTTAATCGTGACATTACCTATATAATCTATTAATCTGTTTTCTTGTTGAACTTTTCATGGTTACCATTATGCACTCATGGATAATCAATTACTTTACCTCTAATATAACATGCTCTGCAGGCCACATATATGAATGTTATCCAGCCATTAGCTGAATTAGAGGCACAACAGTTCCCATTGGTTCAATCATGTGCATTCCAAAAGATGGTATCCCCTTTTGATGATGTGAGGAAGGCCAGTGCCGAGGCTGAGAGAAGAATTGATGCTCATCTTCTGATGTGCAGGTGTTGCATTTTATTATTATTTTTATTACAATTATGCATACTGTTGCTGTATGTGCGGGGGGACATTCACGTGCATCCATCCCTCACCATAGGGTGAGGGACACTTACATGGCTTTTCCTCTTTGCACATGAACATTCTTTTTATGCATATGACTATATATGGCTTTTCCTCGTTTGCACATGAATATTTCTAATTATGCAAGTGTCTCTCACCCTATAGTGAAGGATGGATGCACATGAATATTCTCCATATATATATATATATATATATATATATATAGAGAGAGAGAGAGAGAGAGAGAGAGAGAGAGAGAGAGTGCAAATGTGAGTGTTCTAGAAAACCAAAATTGCAATCAAGGCAAGCAAAGAGGATCCAATTAATGACTGGCATGTTTCCACCTTCCATTTAGGATATCTGTGAGTCACTCTTTTGTTGTCTTGCAATAATGAAAGCTTCTTGATATATTGTTTTCCATAAACTTGAAGGTTGCAATTAATGATTAGCATATCTCTGCCTTCTATTTGGGATATCTGGGAGTCACTCTTGGACGATTCCTGAATAGTTCCATCAATGTACCCTAAACTAAGAATTCCACCAAGAGCCAATTCGGCTGAATATGACCATTGATTATAAATTTTTTACCGTTAAACAATTAAAATCTGAGTTTTGCATTAGGGGTTAAATTCCCTATTGATCTAGATGAGGTACTAATTACATTAATTCTCCATTGATCTAGATGAGGAAACTGATTGCATTTTCTCTCTCTTGCTTGGTTTCCATGTCAAGCCCTTGAGCCAGAAACTAGTTATTGAAAAAAAAAGAAAAGAAAAGAAAAAGAAACCAACAGTCCTCTAAATAACTTCCAAACAAACTAAAAACAGTATGTTTATGATATAATTTGAACAAACCCTAATTCACAGGTCAAACCGATGACATTAGATGTTTAAACTCCCAAGCACAACAATAGGTTTTTCTCTTTACAAATCAATCAGAGAAAAATGGTCTTGAATACCCAACATGCATAGAAGGGGTTGTCGCAACTTTCCTTACAAAAGCTAGGCCAACAGTGGCGCCTAGATACTGACATCAGCAAGTATAGGTTCTGAATTCGGCCTTAGGGTTATGATGTCACCAAATCTGAACCCAAAAATCTTCTACAGGGTTCCCACAAACCCTAGGTAGTCTTATCTCCTCTGTTGCTAACAGACAAATGAAGGAAGGCACCTGTTTTTGGCTATCAAACATTCAAATAGAAGGTCAACATTCAGTCAATAATGAAATCCTCTGTGTGACCTGTTTTCTCCTTCGTATCCACACATTATTCATCATTTCTTCTTCAGATGATGGAAATTAATGAGGGTTGGAGCAAATAATTGATCCAAAGCAACAAAAATCAAACTTGGTGAACTCGCCTGAAGAACTGATGACCTTTGCTATGTCTGGCTAATCTAAACCACTTAAAAATCTCATTTTTTTGGCCGATCCAAACCCTTAGGGTCTGTCATTTGGTAGCCTCGTGCTACCTTGCATGTCTGCTTTGATACCATGTTAAAACATCCATAATAATAGTTCTAGTTTTTTTCTTTTACCATTAAAAAAAGTTTCTATTTTTTTTTTTTTTTACTCGAAGGTCTAGAAAACCTTTAAAAGAAAGAAAGAGCAGAAGAGAGAGAATTTGGAGGGGGAGAGTTATGGCTCTTATTCCTTTAGGCTTAGACAACCCTTCACATATATAGTTTCACTTATTTTTGAAAATTGCGAAACCCCCCCTCAGTTTTCCTTATTTTAGAAAACGTTTCACACCTTTTCAAGTGTGGAAACTTGAATATGAAAATGGTCTCATATACACTCTACAAGAATCAAAATAGTGGTTGAGATAGGAGTAGTGGTCGGAGGCCAAAATGCTACGTAATGGGTGATACGAAATAGTCACTGCGATGGAGCGTAGTGGTGTGAATAAAAAAAGTTTCCAGAAAAATTCAATACTCTAGAATATTAGAAAATGTTAGAATTTGATGTTTTTATTCAAAGCGTGATGGCCCCTCAATGCATGGATGTCTTGTATCACTGGATGATTATAAAATAACAGTATTGATCAATTTTTTTCATTTGTATTCATGTTGGTTAGCTATACGAAGTTAGAAACTATTATGCATTTTTGGATTCATAATTCAAATAAGCAATTTAGCACAATTGTGTATAACATAAGATATATAAATTATAACGTAATGTTCAAATAAAGTTTAAAGGTGGAACACTAATGACGAATTAACTTTCATCAAAATAAACAATGTTAATTTTGTTGAGAGTTGATAAAAGAATACCTTTACTAATACCTAAGGAGGTGTCTACTAGGATATACCTACAAAACAGCCATTGAGATCTTGTCTTTTTTTTTTTTTTTTTTAATTTCTTAAAGCATATAAGGTTAGAAGGGGTGTGCAAAACTGTTGTTTGGAGAGAAGAAGAGAAGAAAGAAGCCCTTCTTTGTGTTTTAAAGAAGATTAAAAGTAGCTGTCAATGCAGGCCGCCATGCCTTTGTAGCAGCCGCTACAAGTGAGAGTGGCGATAAATTCAATTTAGCATAGTGGCAGCTACACTACATAGTGGCTGCTATTTTAATCCATACACCCCATTTTTGCACCTCATTTATGCCTGATGTGTAACACAAACGATGTGAATTGGTTTGTAAATGACATTACATTTTATTCCCTTGAGGTTTTTTTTTTATTTATTTATTTTTAAATTTTTTTACAACAATTCCGTTTATATTAATGTACTTAGTAATTTTATTGTGATATTTTAGTTAGCAAATTTATGGTTTTGGTTGTTCTTGTGGCTTCAACGGAGCGTCTCAGTGTCACAGCCATTGAGAATAATGGTCTGGCCCCAAGTTACATACTTGTTCCTTGAAATGAATATGGAAAGAGTAGTCTATATTTTTTACTGTATTTAGGAGTGGGTTACCTTAAAATTTATCTGGTTGCATTTATAGTGTAACAGTTGTTTATTTCATGCAAGGTGATCAGCAAGCGTGAGGATGTATATCGTGTCGTCAAAGCTGTTGCTGCAAAAGGGGAATGGATAAGCCCAGAAAACAAGCATTATGTACAGTGTTTGGTATGTCATGTGATAACATTGACACCGTACTTTTGGAGATTTCTCTGTTAGATCTGGTAAATTAGGATGAAAGACTGATCTATTGCATACATGACAATACTTCAGTGTCAGTAAATTCTCAAAGACAGTTTCTTAATTTTAAACAATTTATTTATTCTTTTAAATTACTTCGTAAATTTTTTAATTAAAAAAAATCATTTTGCATCTTTTGGTCCATAAAATGCAATCGTGTATGAGTGCAAATATGAACATAGTCCTTTTATTTCCATATCTATGTTTTGATTGCTTTTAATGATTAGAATTTAGAACATTAAAAAAAAGAGATTGATTTTAATGATTAGAGGTGCACTGTTCTTGTTGTTGGATCCATATGCCTGTCTTGAGGTTCATTTCTTTTTTTGTGGAGAAATCCTTGGGTCTTGCACTGCAACAATTGTGTAGTTTGCACCATTCAGGAAAGAAAGATGCATAGGTTCCGGTTTATGATAAGCATCTGGGGACATGGATACGAGATGAATGGTTATACCATACCATTTCCTTCAGAGGCTGACTTAGTTAGATGCCAGCTTTACGATGGCCTAAATTTTATAGATATAAGAGACTTGGTATCAAAATGGAGAGAAACCCAAGGAGGTCTAGAATGGTGCTCTCTGTTGTTGGAACCACATCAATAAACAGAGATACAAATGGAGAATATATTACAGACATGTACCATAAATACCTAAAGTAATGGCAGATCACATGGGTAATTACTAATTTGTACAAGAAGTTGTGAGCATGATGAGAGATTTCAGAGATGAATTTAACAAAATTGTGAAAGAAGACGTGTGGCATAGAGTGCACCCCACTAGATGAAAGGGGTGTTTGTGGGTTGTCCATTTACCAAAAATCAGTTCAATGGGCTTTCTGTCTGGTCAAAGTCTGGTGGATTATATATGCCAGGCTGCTGAACAAACCTTTCTTTATCTGGTTGAGCTCCCTATATGCTACCTATTCCTTTGATAGAATCAACCAGATTTGTCCAACATCACTCTTTGTGTGAGCTATTCATAAAAGAAGATAAATGGAAACTTGTAGAAAATGCACTGTATTAAACTCATAGTGCTAATTAGAGTAGTAAAAATATGGTCCTTCCAATCAAATGCATCTTTATTTGTCTGATATGGAAAATGGGAATCCATGTCATGCTTCTCAGAGTTATACAATAATTATTTTTTGTTCAAAATAACAGGTTAGAGATTTTGAACGGAATGGAATGAGTCTTTCCTTAAGCAAGAGGGAAGAAGTCGCACGGTTGAGAATTGAAATTGATGATCTTAGTATGCGATATATTCAAAATCTAAATGAGGATGATAGTGTTCTTTACTTAAGTGAGTTTGAGCTGGTTGGGCTGCCTCAGGAGTTCATTAAGGTTAGTTACATTTATTCCTTATATTAAGTTGTTTGAGAGATGTATTTGTTTGTTAAATTTAAAATTATGTTTAGGCCTATTCTATTTGCTTATTCATATCTGTACATTTTAGTTTGTATGTTTTTGTCAACAGAGATTTACAATATGTTTCATTACGTTTGAATAATCTGTAAACATTTTGAGGATAACCTGTTAAGATCAGTTATGGCTTGATTAGAATTTGATAGATAATTACATTATCCCTAGATTATCTGTTTGAGTTTAGTGTTTTTCCCCCTTTTCCGATGCAAGATATCTATTGGTATTATTCCTAATAAAGTGAAATATCCGGATTTGCTCTCACTTTATTTACTTTCTTCAGAGCAAGTTGTGTGTAGTAATGGACTATGCCCATCTAGGCATTTTGGTCTTAGTGGTGAAGTGATTTACATGTCATTTTGTGTACATTGTTTGTAATTATATATTTTCTTTGGTTTATAAAAAGTTATATATTTGCTTTGATCTGCACCTGAACAATTAATATTGTCTCTTCTTTTCTCTCCATTTTTATTTTATATTTGTTACGCGTGGCTTATTCTTGATTCTCTGTTAATTTGTGTACTGATAATTGACTAATTAATGTAATTTTATCCAGAGCTTAGACAGAGCTGACAATGGTAAATTAAAGATTACACTTAGGAGTCAGCACACTGCTCCAATACTAGAGCATTGCAGGGTAAGTCTTTCTTAGTTTGCTGGCCTTGGCAGATTTATGTGCATCAATGCTGCCCCACCCCACTCCCCAAAGGTTTGCTGGTAACAAGGACACTCTTATGCATGTTGCACATCAGGACACTTATAAGTTTCTAATTGAATAGCCCTTAATAATTTTGTTCTTGTATTTGAGTAGCTAAGATACATGTTTTCTTATAGATGCATTCTCTCTTTTAAAATTTAAATACTTCCAATATACTGTTGAAATATATATTTCAATTTTTTGATGGACATGTTGGTGTGTTGTGCTTCTAAAGTTTGCTTTATCTTTCACCACGCATCAATGTTCAATGGCAACAACCATGTCATGTTCAAGTTTTATATGGTTGCCTGAATAGGATGCATGGATGCTCAGATAAGGAACTGATCTCCATGTCTAATGGAGTTTGACCTGTAGAAATCCTACCTCAGTGTAGGATGGACCTTTTCTTTTGGGCTCCAAGCACAATGTTTGAATACTCAGTCGCAGTGTTTTTTTTTTTTTTTTTCTGTCCTTTCTTTTTATTTACTGGTATCTCAACAATTTTTGTTTTTGAGAATCCACCATACTTGTGTCTTCCTGGATAACTATTCCTGTACTATTTGGACTTGAAGTGCATGGTTTTTGCTTGATTCAATTGGATAGTATAGCATTCAAAGTACTATAATATTTGTTGATTGATTAGCTAATTTGTCATCATAAAAAAATTGGGTTTAACATGTACCATTGCTCACAAATTTGGATAACTTGTCCAGAAGTATGCTGAGTTGACAATATCGGATTTTCTTGAGTACTTAGCTAAGTTGGCTTAACAGATTTGATTTATGAAATAAACATTTATAAAGATCACAGCAGAATTGAAGAATTAGAAAATAGTTGAGGAGCTGTGCCTGTAATGTAATGTATTGTGCTTCGAAAAGGCCAAAAGACTGGTGAAAATTGTTGGAGTTGGTTGTCTAATGTTTTACAATTTCCGACACGTATGGTCAGTTGTGGTATTGTTTTCAGTTAATCTGATTAAGTCAGAAAAGAAATGCACACATTACATTGCTATGATCTAGTAATGGCATCATCCCCACAAAAATGTGTATGCTACATACCTAAGGCGAAAACTGTTTGCTCCAGTTTGTGTATATTTGTGCTGAACGTATGTAAACAATGTGCTTTCTTCAAATACATTCCTATCGAAGTATAATTTTCCAACTATTGCTGTTTCATTACTTTGTTTCCTTAAAATCAATGCAATCTCCTTTTGTTATATCATAAGTCAAAAGCTTCATCATTGCTCTTCTTTTTATTGTCCTTTTAGAAAAAAAAAGAAAAGAAAAATCACTTTGAAGTTATAAGTGGAGTACATCTTGTTTGTCCACTTTCTCAGATTGCTTTGATGTAATGAAGGTAGGAACCACCAGGAAGACAGTTGCAGTAGCACAAGGTCAGAGACGTGGGAAAGATAATTTGCACATCTTAGAAAGCCTGGTAATGTTCCCTTTAAGGGAATGGTCCTTTGTGAGCTTATTTATTTGTAATAAGGAAATAACTTATTTCTAAAGCTATTTTAATTTATTGATTTCTGCAATTCTTTTCTTAATTCGATGACTTACTGTACTATTGGATGTAGTGAATCTGGAGTCTTGATATCAGAAATCATGATTCGGAAGTGTTTTTTCTGCAGATTGCATCTCATCCTGTATTATTATTGCGCCTCTTAATCAATTTTAAGTTTAAACAGTCATTGTCCAAAAACTCAACCCGACAAGGCTCGGTTCACTTAGTTGAATTGATTCACCAGTAACATGTAGGGACTGGCCCCAAAAACTCACCAAGTGAGCCAAAGATTCTTTGGAGTTGACTGTTCTTCGCTCACTAGGCTGAGTGGTTTTGATAAAGTTCCATACGAATTATCGGAAGCTATGGTATCTCAGAATAACTCAAGGGCATAGTAGCAAAATAAATATTTCTAGTGACTAATACAGAGTTTAATCCATAAGAAGAATGCCACAAAAAAAAAATAAAAAAGAAGAAGAAGAAGAGGAAGACGAAGAAGAAGAAATAGAAAGAAAACTCCATTTTTTCATTCCTAAACAACATATTTGGATGTCTCCCCCCATGTAGGTGCTCTTCCCTTATATAAAATTGGGACATTCTACTAGCACACAAGAAAAACCTCTTCACACACACAATTTAAAAAAAAAAAAAAAAAACATTGTCTAAGCTACCCTTCTCCCTTCCTACTTCCCCCTTCCACCCTCCTCCCTCTCCCCTCCCAGTCGCCGGCTGGGAGGGAGACCAGCCGGCAGCGGCAGCCCCGGCCTCTTCCTCCCTCCCCCCATTTCCTCTCCCTCACGCCTCCTGCTGCCATCGAACAATGTTGCTGCCACCGTCAACTGCCACTGCCACCACCCTCGTTGCCGTCGATTGCCACCGCCACCACCTGACCCCACCTTCTTCCTCTCCACTTCACTGCCGCCCCATCTCTCTCTCATTTTCCCCTTTCTCTTCCGTCCTCTCTCACTCCCCCTTGCTGTCCCATGTCACCGCGCCTTCCCCGCTGTCATCGGTGACAACCAGCCACCACCAAGCTCTCCTCTTCTCTCTCTATTTCCCCCATTTTCCCTCTCTATGTTTCTCTCTTTCTTTCTTTCTCTCTCTCCCATCTCCTTGCTGCCACGTGAATCAGGCCCCCTACCCATTTCATTCTCTCTATTCTTTCTTTCTTCCTTTTCTTTTTCCCCTCCTCCTCCTCCTCCTCCACGAGAGGGAATGGGGTGACTGGACTGGGTAGGGGGAGGATGGTGGAAGGGGGAAGGGGCTGGATACGTGGAGGGGGTGGGGTGACTGGGCCGTGGGGGAGGGAGGAGGGGAGAGGGAGAGGGAGGAGGGTAGTTTAGGCAATTTTTTTTTTTTTTTTAAAATTATGTGTGAAGAGTTTTTTCCTGTGTGCCAATAGAATGTCCCTATAAAATTTATTGTATTAGCTTTCTCCTTCTCGTATCTCTTCTATAATATTTATTGTATTAGCACTCTCCCTCTCTTATCTCTTATATTGTGCAAGATATGGACATGCTCATCTAAAATTTAGAAAATGTATAATACATAGTTTTATGATACTTGTTTAAGGCTGTTAGATTATGATTACGATTGCATATGCTACATAGCAATATTTCTTTTATTTTTCTTAGAGATGCATTCCTCTGTTACCCTTCACTTGAAAGGCAGTTTTTTCATTTTTTATTTTAATGTTGAGTAATGTTAATTCTATTAAGAGTAACATATATAAGAACCAAACAGGAGGGACAAGAGAAGGCAAAAGAACAACGTAGGTATATAAGTAATATACTATATATTAAAGCAATAGAAAGGCTACAAAATTGTTATAAAAAAAGGCTACAAAATGGCCAATCAAACAGAGATATTTATCTTGCTACCCCTTCCTTGGCCCAGGAGTCCGCCATTCCATTAACCAATCTCCTAACATTCTAGAACACGGCATCAATTTGTTTAGATAGAAAATTAGTTTCCTAGAGTAGAAAATGGAGCTTCCATGGTCCCACACCCAAAATAAGATACACCTATGAAATAATGTTGACTGTTACCAATGCTTGTATGATGTGCATGGCAACTGCCAAACTGCTAGTGGATGAATTGTGAGATATAGAATCTTATGCCTGTAATACTGGATGACAACAAAGAATCATATCCGTACCTTCTGTACCTGATTGCCTGTTGATAGACGTTACACATGGTCATGTTATATTGACAACATTTTTTTTTTCCAGTACTTGCAAACTAGGTTGACACTGATACTTTTGTTTCTTTTTCAGATCCATTTACGCCATAAACTTGCTCGGTTACTTGGCTATTCCAACTATGCTGATTATGCTGTTGAACCTAGAATGGCAAAAACACCCGCGAAGGTTTGTGATATTTTATATGGTCCTTGAACGGGATTCCCTTCCCAGTTTTCAAAGTAGCATTTAATAATCTGCTGGTCATTAGAATGCTGGTATAAATTGAAATATCTTTAAATGGTTTTTGCTGTAGAGGTTTCTTCTTGGTCTAGCACACAACATTACCATTAGCACAACCGTAGGCGTTTAACACTATAAGGATAGTGGAAAGACAAAATTGCACCACCAATCAATGAGACTGTTGTATTTAGTTGAGAATAGCCGGGCTATTATAGAGTACAATAAACCTAGTCATAAGATAACTTTAATTACATCATAACTAGAATCGAACCTAGTCCTAATCACATCATCAATCTAATCTAATCTAACCTAAATCCTGTCAAAGATTAGACATGACCTGGATCTGCTGATACATGATAACATTCAAAGGACTAGATTTCACAAAATCGACCATGAGTCATTGAGAATGGCCAATGGCTATTAATAGAGTACAATAACGAAAACCTTGTTTAAGCTAACTCTGATCACATCATAACTATAATCTAACCTAATCTTGATCACATATAAATCAAATCTAATATAATCCTAATATAAATAGAGATATTCATCTAAAAAAACCCAATCTTAGTATTCTCTATTATTTGTTGCTTTCCTGTGCAGTCAACTGGCTGTTATAGTCTACCATCGCAGTCCACTGTTACAGTCTCGTTTTCCTTTTTCTTTTTCCCCGCTTTTTTCTTCTCTTGTTCTCCCTTTTTTCTGAGCCTCTTCATCTTTTCTTTTTCTTGTGATACTAGTTAAGTCAACCTTAATAATGGATGAAGTCAGGAAATATGGGCACTTTTCACTTGAATTTTCAGTTTATGAAGTATGGGGACTTCTGAGTAAGGTGTATGGTGGTTTGTTTGATGCATTGTTTAAATTTCTGAATTATGAGTATGGTAGTATAGTAGTATTCCAACTGGGCCAACTGGGCCCCAAAACAGTTCCAAACTATACATTGTATGGACTATTTTGATAAAACAGTCCCTTAATTTAGACTGATATCTAAATTTCTGCAAGTTATGGGCCATACCGTTTCAGCCCAGGTGCCAGCCCGTAGCAAACAATCCAGGAGGCCAGGTCCAATAGTGCATCTTGTGCAATTCCTTTACTTTCTTTTATTTTTATTCTTTCCGGTTCATTTTTAAGTTTAGGGCTCATTGGTAATGTAGGATTCTAAATTATAGAAGAGATTAGGCTTCTAGCATCAATGTATTATTAGGGTTTCCTTTATTGATTTCTCAATAAAGACTGCAATCACACAGGCCGCCAGAAATACAACTGCTGGATGAGTTTTTTGATTTACTGAAATTAGCCCCCTTTGGCTTTGTATATTCTGTGAAGATTGATGAGTTGAGCCTACAACTAAGATCTACACAGGTGTCTGTTTTGGCACTTGTTTCTCTTCTCCTTCTTGTTGTTTTCTCTAGTTGCAGTATAGAAAGGCAGCAATTAAGTTAAGCGTTGCAGCCCATTTTTCCTTTGATTGGGGCCGCATCAAAGATGCAAATGGTGCAACACATATGTGGCCATATCCATAGAGGGAGATGAAGTCGCACTTTCCAATGCTGAACTCTTTGTTGGATCATTGAGATCTCTTCACTTTCTGTATTCATTTAGTAGTTGTCCCATCACTATCAGGGGCTATATCATTGGAGTTTTCTGATTCAGCTGAATGGGCCTATGAGGCTGGCCAACCAAATCCCAATGTGTCTACCAGGCGTGCCAAGTATAGGCCTCAGGGCATGAAATAAAGCTTATCTTTTACAGCAGTGGACAGCCCACCACGACCCGTCATCACCAACATTACCATGATCCCCACAGCAGCAGTGCTAGCCAAAGTGGAATGGTCATGTGTCATTGTAGGAGGTTTGGACGATGTTACTTGTTTTCTACTCTCTTCGTTACTGTGGGATCAAGAATCAGAATCTATGCGCACAGTCCAGATTTGTACCCCCTAGTTGCTCAAATATAAATTGGGCTTCTGACTCTTCCTTTTGTTCCTTTGCGCAACATGGACGTGTGGGTCAACATGGACTAAGTTCACACCGCATCCTCCTGAGTTGGGCATGGTAATCACCTAAAGCAAGCTACACTGTCTGAACCGTGTCAAGTCCCTTGTCAACTAATAAGTTCTGACATTATTCTTCTTATGTGCATAGTTTGTAGAAATGGAATCCCCTCAATTCTTTAGCTGTTCTATAATATCGGAAGCTGGCTGCTGTTGCATCATCCAGATAACTAAGGACCCAATTCATCATTAAAATCCCCACTTCTTCCAGTTCACTATATTTTGGATCATCAATAGATGGTTCTGTGACGTGTCCATCTATGTATTCAAGTCATTTTTTCCCACCAATTGCCATCCCTGAAATTATGAAACCAATTGAAGTTTCTGTCTGCATTTCAACAGCAAAATCATTTGCATTTTTTTTTAGGAAAGGATCTACATTTCATGGCTTTTTGTTGTTAATTTAAATGCCTTCGTTTCTCCCTTGCCTATTTCCACAACCTGTCTTCTATTGCCTGCAGCATTATGCCAATATTTAATGGGTTTTTTCCTTAAGGTGTTTGAATTTTTGGAAGATGTCTCCATTCATTTGACAGAGGTTGCTGCTAGAGAACTTAGTATGCTTAAAGACTTGAAGGTCAGTTCTGACTTACTGTCATCGTATGTACTGTATTATTTGTTTACCCATAAAAAAAACTGTATTGTTTTGTTTAAGTTATATCTTATTATAATTCTGGAATTTTAGAAAAAGGAGGAAGGAGATTCAAATTTTGGAGTTGAAGACCTATTGTACTATATGAGAAGGGCAGAAGAGCAGAAGCTTGGGCTAGATCTTGGAGTTGTGAAACAATACTTTCCAGTCAGCTTGGTTCTGTCTGGGATTTTCCAGATTTGCCAAGATCTTTTTGGTAATAATATGATGCTTGAGTTTGATGCTAACTTTACAGTGGTTGTTTGTTAACTGGTTATTATTATTAATCATATATATTAGACCAAACTATCATTTGTTTTTTTTTTTTTCTTGGGTTTATTTATCCCTCTCGTATCAGACATTACTATTTCCTTTTGGCTTATCTAGGCCTTAGATTTGTGGAAATTGAAGAAGCAGATGTTTGGCACATAGATGTTCACCTGTTTTCAGCTTTGGACAGTTCTAATGAGCTGTTGGGTTATTTTTATCTTGATATATATGCCAGGTCAGCTTCTTGATATTTCTTTAGCTTGTTTTTCCTGGAACATTCAATTCCTATTGTACAAGGAAATGACATGTTTATTATGTAAGCAGAGAAGGAAAATATGGTCACACCTGCGTTATAGCTTTTCAAAATGGATGCACCTATTCAAATAGTGCACGCCAGGTAACTCTCATTTTCGGAGTATCTTCTGGTTTCTTACTTTGTTATGGTCTAGACTTTTTAGCATTGCGCAGTGGATTGTTGGTGTGGCGGCGAAGGGCCTAATAATAAATTCAAGAAGTCCTTTTGACTAGAAACTATGGGAGATTATTGGAAAACGTGGAGCTGGACAAAGACACTTAGAGTGTACAAAAAAAAGGTGGAAGAAGATCCTGAAAATCTGGAATTGAATGCTTATTTTATCAATTAAAAACAATAAAAGGAGGAAGATCATGTTTTTTCCTATACAAAAACTATTGCTAGAAGTTTAGTTCTTGAGAAAGAGTGAACTGAAATGTACTTCTCCTTCCATATGGGAGCCTGCAGGACTATTATTTCACTTATTTCACATCAATCTAAGAGGGCATTCTTTTTATTATTATTATTATTATTATTAAATTTACTTCCATACTAATCAGTTCCGTCATCGCTCAAGTTGCTTTATATTTACTAATTAAATGGATTATAAGCTTTTTGTATATTTTCTATCCATAGTCTTATGCCTCAATGTTTTAATGCAAATTGATATTAATTTAGGAGTATGTTTCTGATATTTCTTCTCATTAATGGTGAATTGGGATCATCTTATATCTCATTAATCTCGATGGTGGTTTTTTCAATCTAAAAATGCTTCCATACCTTACAGTTGTGGTCACTTAAGTACATGTAACTTTAGTCTTTCTATGAGTTATTAATTATTTTTGTCTATTGAACATCATTTATCTTTATCTCTAGATGCCAGTGGCTTTGCTCACATCTCAGTTTCAAAAGCAAGCAGATGGCAACCCAGGGTTATTACGGTTCGCTGAAGTGGTTAATCTTTTCCATGAGTTTATGCATGTGGTAAGATCGCTATTTATATTGGTATTGATGCATCTAAATGATTTTGAATAGTTGTTCCAGGTGTTTCATATGGTGAGAGAATAGATTATTTGACACAATCAAAGGATTGAAGATGAACCCTTGATTGCAACAACAAGGAAAAAAAATAGTAGCTCTCATGCCCATTGTGGGAGATCTGATAAGCCTACAAGTAGATTTGTCAATCCTAAATATGACTTGAAGTACTAAATCAAAGACTTAACGAGAATATGAATCTCCAATTTGTACTTGTAATTGAGAAAGACCACAGAGTGAAGGACCGCCCCATGTTTGTGTGCCAATGAATCATCACATGATGGATCTGTGGGACCCAACTTTTCAACAAGTCATGTGGAGTACATCTCACAACCCTACAACTCAACTTGCCAAAAATGACTCTTAAGTGAGACTTGAATTACTACATTGAAGACTTTACAACAATATAACCTCTAGTTCTAAATAGACTTGTACCAAGAAACGCCACAAATGAGAGGACCATCCTGTTCTTGTCACCCAATGGACCATCCATGGAACTCAACATTCTGCATTTATTAATTTATAGAAAATAATGTGGTCATTACTGCAACGTTTTACTCATCATGCTGTCTTTTGTGTGCTTGATGAAAGCTTCTTTTGAAAAATGCAGGGTTCTGTGTATATTAGAATCCACTACTTTGATACAGGAGTTTTATCATTTAAAAAATAATAATTATGAACATAAGCATTGTGTTGATCTGGATGAATCAGACAATAATTTGCTCCTTTCGAGATGCTCTATTCATTTATGAAGAAAATTGAAAAAAAAAAAAAAAACCTTTATGATGCTTTCCTCCTGCAGGGAGATAACCAATGCTGGGAGATCTGAAGTCAGTTTCTTCGCCATACCACCCCAGTTGAGGCAGTTTCCCATCTAGCTTCAAAATGAAGTAGGCCTCCTGGCCAGCCTATCTGCAAACCTATTTGAACATTGTGTGGTCTCCAAGCAATGGGTTTCTCTCCAGAAGATGCTGATCCTTTTTCTACCTCTAAATCGACAAAATTGAATGAAGTAGGCCTGTTGCTCCAACCACTTAGTTGGAATTGTCTGCCTTATCCGATGTTGATCACATTGGATTGAGCTAAAATATTTATCATTCTGAGGATTCCAAATCTGCCAAAAAGCTATCCCATCTCCAAGAATGATTCTCCCTCTTCATTAGGAACAAAGCTTCTTAGTAAGTCGTGTAAAGAAGAGACATAGGCACAAATGGGCTGGAAATGGGCCGGTACCAAATGGACCTGTGGGCCTGGATCATGGACCCATGGGTCAGACAACCCATAAATCTGTTGTACTCTTAAGAGAGAAATTTTATTTCTATAATTATCCTCAAGGATAGTTGTAATCCTTTTATTATGGTCACTTGCCCTACTTGGATCGTATAGTTCACTAATACATATAATCATGTGGTGCCATGCAAAACAACCAGACTTTTTTCAATTCTCTTCCCTTTTTCTCTGTGCCATGCAATGCCCAAACTAACTTTTCTTCAACTGTGGAAACTTGTTGCCAGAGTAGTACCAAACCTGTCTTGCTATGCTGTGTTCGCTAAATCGATGGCCCAGACTCACTTCTTTCTCAACCAAGGTACCTTTCTTGGAAAAGCCTGGCCAGCATGCCCCATTTGTTTCAAATCTAACTTAACCAGCCAAGGAATGCTTTAATCTGATCTCTTGGCTTCTTCTAACCCAAGTACCAAACCCCCACTTCATATTGGCTGGAAGATAGTTTCTCAGCCCATTGGATGCATGCCACAACGATTCTGTCCATGGCTCCATGCCAAAAAAGTTATTCCAATTCCTTTCAATGCCATCAAGAATGCTAACAATGATTTTACGGATTCCTACAGTTAGGATCACTGATGCTGCTGACCAGACTAGCATGCATCGACCACCAGCCGACTGCGAGTTATGCTCCCATCCTCACAATTTTGTACTGATCTTATGGCAAAGCATCTCAAAGTTAGACATTTTTACTTCGAGACTGAGGACACTGAAACTCTCAAATAATTGATTTTGTAGACTTCCTAATGAAGGCACAAGATTTTCTGAATAGTCATCTTTTTGTTAGGTTTAGTAGTTTGAGAATATTCTGCGAGGCTTGCATTCATAGCTTGGCCAGCCTCTCTTTCGAATTGATTCAGTGCGGGGCAGTTTTCTTTCTGGGCCAGGCCAGTAAGATGATTTTTATCTGCATTCATAACTTGATCATCCTGCTCTTCTTGAGTCTGTTGGTGCTGATGACCCGGTAGATCAGATCTGTCATGATCTCTTTTAGAAGCATTGGATCATGCGACTTGATGAGATTACAAGATCTTGACGCTTGGATGAATGTGTGGACGAGAGAGGCTCTTTACAGTCTGTTTGGGAAGGGGGGAAAGAGCGTGGAAGGAAAAAAAAGGAAGGGAAAGTGGGGGGAAAAATTTTTTGGGGGGTGTTTGGGAAGAAGGGGGGGGGGGGAGGGTGGGGGGGTGGGGGGAAAGTTGTTGTCCTCTTGTGGCAAAAATTTTCCCCCCAAAAATGGGGGGAAAGAGAGGAATGAGGGGGAAAGTACCAAAATGCCCTTTTTGTCCTTTTGAAATTTTTTCAAAATGAAGGGTAAAATAGTTTGTCTCCCTACTTTTTCACTTTCCTTCCCCTACTTTTTGACTTCCCAAACAAGAGGAGGGAAAATTAATTTTTCCTCCCCTCCCCTTCATTTTCCTTCCCCCTCAAATTTTCCCTCCCCTCCCCTCCCCTCCTCCCTTCCCAAACACAGGGTTAGTGTTATTCAAGATTTAGAAGTAGTGGGAGTCAGGACTGTTAAACAGGCCCAAGGCCCATTACACAAACCAGCCAAGCAAACTCATCTCACGTGGATCTGATTTGTAATACAACTGTACATATTCGGTATTCCTTATTTCCTTATTGATTGCTTTCTACACTTAGATTAGGAGTTGATGTAATTAGTTAGTTTCCTTTCTTAGAGCCTTGATTGAGGCATGTAAACATCTTTATATTGAGAATCGATCTCCAGAGAGGGACAGATGAATACAAAGATCTCTCGTTACATTCTTGTGGTTTGCAATTATGAGAATGACATGGTATCAGAGATAGGTTCAAGGAAAATTTGTTCTTTTGTTTTTCATAGCATCAAGACAATCAGATCTTAGTAGATTCATCTCTCTTGTCCAAGAAAAACAGATCAGGCTCTGTCTCAGTCTCTTCTACACACTGCGGCTGCCTCATCTTCAAAGTGGGCCATCCCCGATCATCACAACCATCTCAAAGTTCCACATAGCCTTGGTCGCCTGTTTTTTTCTAGGACCTTTGGTATTTTTTCGGAATTTTTTGGCACCTCCAGGTTGGTGCTTTACTCCTCACAGTTTTTCAAAAACTTCATAGTGTTTTCATCAAGACCATCCAAAATATTGGATTTTCAGTAGAATCCGATCATTCTTGTTTCATTAGAAGCCAGAACAGAGGGCCTTCTCAGATCTGTCCCCTGATCTTTGGCCCGCACCAGTTGTGGGGCCCACATAGTGGATCTGAAGCCTCTTTTAAGGTCGCCTGGGCCTTTTTTTTGCACAATTTTTGTGCTGATTTTTGGGATCTCTTCCTGTTTGGTGGGAAATCGTACCCTTCTCGAATCATCGGTTCCTACCCGGTTTTGGGTTGAGACATTAGCTACTGCTGCTCACCTTATCAATCGTATGCCCTCATCCTCTATTGACAAACAGAGCCCATATTACCGCCTGTACAAGACATCTCCATCCTATGATGATCTTCATGTTTTTGGCTCCTTTTGTTTTGTACATTTACCTCCTCCTGAAAGGACCAAACTAACCGCTCAATCAGCTCAGTGTGTTTTTTTAGGTTATGCACCATTTCAGAAAGGGTTCCTTTGCTATGATCCCAACATTCGTCGTATCCGTACTTCTAGGAATATCGTGTTTTTTGAACACAAGTATTTTTTTCAACACCATATTGATCCCTCGGACTCCTCCTCATCAGTTTCCTTACCTGGTTTTTCCGACACCAAGTCTATTGTTCGCTTTAATCCTAACTTTGTGTATCACAGACGGACTACAGAAGCGCCTACAGGCGACCCCCCTCCTGATCTTCCTCCAGCATCCGGTCCACCTCCGGCACTTGGTCCCACTCCATTGTGCCGCTCCACTCGCATTTTAGTTCCACCAGACCGTTATGGGTTTTCTCATACTTCCTTAATGGCTACTTTGTCATCCTCTTCGACCCCACAATCCTATTCTCAGGCTGTGCAGCACCAATGTTGGAACAAGGCTATGCAAGATGAATTGGAGGCTTTAGAACAAAACCATACGTGGGATGTTGTCCCGTCTCCTGTGGGTGTCAAACCTATTGGTTGTAAGTGGATTTTTTCTCTCAAGTTAAAATCAGATGGTACATTAGATCGATATAAGGCGCGTCTTGTTGCCCTTGGAAATCGGCAAGAATATGGCATTGATTATGATGAAACTTTTGCACCAGTTGCCAAGATGACCACTGTACGCACAATTCTTGTTGTTGCTGCATCTCAGTCTTGGCCTCTATATCAAGTGGATGTCAAAAATGCGTTTCTTCATGGTGATCTCAAAGAAGACGTTTATATGCGTCTCCCTCAGGGGTACTCTTCCGCCAGAGGTATGGTTGCCAAACTCCATCGCTCCCTCTATGGACTGAAACAAGCTCCAAGTGCATGGTTTGAAAAGTTTCAAGATGCTCTTCTCTGCTTGGATTTTTCTCCAAGTCCATATGATCCTTCTATGTTTTTACATCATGCTCCGTCCGGGATAACTGTGCTACTTGTCTATGTTGATGACATCGTCATTACTGGTCCTAATGCCAACATGATACATGAACTCCAAGCTTCTCTTAGTGCGACTTTTCACATGAATGATCTCGGCCCTTTAAATTATTTCCTTGGTCTTGAAGTTCATCAATCGCCTAAGGGTATCATTCTAAATCAGCACAAATATACTGTTGATCTCATTGACTTGGCTGGCCTTACAGCTTCTACTCCCGTCGATACGCCGGTCGAACTGAATGTCAAACTTAGTCGAGGAGGGTGACCTGCTTCTTGATCCTACTGCTTATCGCCGGTTAGTTGGGAGTTTGATCTATCTCACGATCACTCGTCCTGATATCTCTTATGCAGTCAACCTCATGAGTCAATTTATGACTGCTCCCAGTCATCTTCATATGGCTGGTGTTCGCCGTATCATTCGGTACCTTATTCGCACACCGACTCGAGGCTTGTTTTTTCATCAAACAATCCTATCTCTCTCCGAGCTTATTCCGATGCTGATTGGGCTGGTTGTCCGGATACTCGCCGCTCGACCACTGGCTGGTGCATGTTTTTGGGTAATAGCCTGATTTCCTGGAAATGCAAGAAGAATGAAAAAGTTTCAAAATCATCTACCGAAGCTGAATACCACGCCATGTCTGCCGCGTGCTCCGAAATTCTGTGGCTCCGAGGTCTACTTACAGACAATGGGTTTCCCCCAGCCGGTGCTACCCCACTCTATGCTGATAACACAAGTGCAATTAGGATTACTGAAAATCCTATTTTCCATGAACGGACTAAACACATCGAGATTGATTGTCACTTCATTCGTGATGAATTAAAGCGTGATGTGATCAGCCTTCCGCATGTCTCCACTGAGTTGCAACTTGCTGATATTCTTACTAAAGGTCTTCCACGCCCACGCCACCAGTTCTTGGTTGGCAAATTGATGTTTGTTGACTCTCCCACATCAATTTGAGAGGGGGTGTTAAACAGGCCCAAGGCCCATTACACAAACCAGCCCAGCAAACTCATCTCACGTGGATCTGATTTGTAATATAACTGTACATATTCCTTATTTCCTTATTGATTGCTTTCTACACTTAGATTAGGAGTTGATGTAATTAGTTAGTTTCCTTTCTTAGAGCCTTGATTGATGCATATAAACATCTTTATATTGAGAATCGACCTCTAGAGAGAGGGACAGATGAATACAAACAGTTTTCAAGATCTCTCGTTACATTCTTGTGGTTTGCAATTATGAGAATGACAAGGACCACGTCTGGCCTGATAGCAAGATTGCTACTGAGCCATAAGTCTAATTCCTTGTAGAAATTATAAATGCTCCATTTCATAGAATTCACTGTGTTCATTTTATGAATTATAAAGAGTATGAAATTTTGATTTGATATTTTGATCCTTTATAATTTAGATTCCATATCCCTTTCCTGTATTCTGGAGTTAATTTCTCATCTGTTTTTCCATATCTATTTACCCTGCTTAAAAGGTGTGTTATCTTTTCTTTTTTTTTTTTTTTTTTTTTTGGCCTGAGGTTTTTGCTAGTTCTACTCCACGTGTATCACAATGACTTCGTGATTGAAGTGCGCTATAGTAGATGTACTATTTAAGACAGACACCACATATTGTCAAAACCATTTACCAAACTTATTCAAGTATAACAAGTGCCCAGATGGTTATCCTGGAAATTTGGGTTTAACTATCCTTACAGAACACTGTTGGCCTTGCTGATTGGCCGAAATAGACAGAAGAAGATGAGAGAGAGAGAGAGAGAGAGAGAGAGAGAGAGAGAGAGAGAGAAGGGCTAGCTCGAATAGTATGATCGGTCAACCCTAATCTCTTCTTTATAACTAATCATATGAGAAGCCAAAAATGCCTCTCAACCTCTATGGTAAATAAATATAAGTCTGTATTCCATTTTACCTACACAGTGGTATATAAAGTTCAATACTTTCTACAAATACCATTTAAGATTTATGTGTTAGGATTGATGCAGTGAGATCCAAGAAGAAAAGGACCCACTAATGGGCCCCGCCAAGAATGATTTACTTTCTTTAAATAGTTTAGTAATTTGAGATTTTAGTGATTTGATTTACTTAAGAGATTTTAGTGAGAGATTTTAGGGAGTGATTTTAGGAATCACTGAATAATGGTAGTTTCTTTATTTAGACCATTCCTCTATTATAAATAGATATGGATGCTTGATTGTAAGTTATGCTATATTCTAATAAAATTCAGAATTATTCTTGTGAGTTCCTCTTTTGGGTATTTTTCCCTAAGTGATTTTAGGTTTTGAGTCTTAGGGCTCGATCTCACCGTCGGAGGTGTAGATCTTCATCGTGGCCTTCAGGCTACTCCATCAAGGATGTTTGGGTTGTGACAATTTTACGCTGGTTGTCAACCTTCCTAACGCAACCCTCCTCCTTTATCTAGGCTTGGGACCGGCGTCCGGCAGTTAAAAACTGGTGGAGTAGATGATGATGATCTTTATGTGTTAGGATGGAGCTGATATGATGATTTGATGATTTTTATGAATAAATGTTTTTTTTTTCCAGGTCCATCATATCTGCAATTGTGCATCATTTGCCAGATTCTCTGGGCTTCGGGGTGCAGACGATTTTGTAGAAATTCCTGGTCAGCTGTTGGAGAATTGGTAGGTTTTATCATTTATTTGTTAAATCAATGAAAGAATACACACTTACTAATCTAAACTCTCCTTGCAAATTTGTGGGTTAGGTGTTACGAAAGGATCTCTCTAAAAATGTTGTCTGGTTTCCATCAGGTGACGTTCTCCATCTGGTGTTAAGAATAAACGCTTACTTTCTTGCTCTTTGCAATCTTTGTTCGGTTTCCTGATCTAGGTATTGTTAAGCCATGGAAAGCACCCAATCAGGCTATATTTTGCCCAATTTTTGTTGACATCATTATGTCAATGGATCATTGACAGCCCTACACCTGGTCTAAGTGGATTTGCTAGTATCTGTGTATTATTTGATTGCAGAATAGAATATGGGTTCTTTGTTTGTTTTTTTTTTTTTTTTTTTTTAATCTTTTGATGGATGTGCTGGATGAAATGTGTACATCTTCTTTATGGATATCTTGATTTTCTAACTACTAATTCATGCATATTTTATTTGCAGGATATTACCAAACCCATTAGTGAAGAAATGTGTGAATTGCTTAAAAGAAAGCGTGATTCCTTTTCTGGCATTAGATTAAAACAAGAGATTCTTCTATGTAAGTTATTATATAATTTATTTATGATTGAGATCAGGTTAATCCTTCTCAAACTTTTGGTTGATGAGTTCAGCATTACTTACACCTGTTATTTGTTCTTTTCCTATTAAATATCTAATTAGAATAATTCATCTTTACATTTTGTGGTGATTCTTAAATCCACTTTTATGGAGGTGTTAATCATAGTCTAGGATAGCAGACACAGAGGCTTTCCAGTTGGCCCAGGAAAGTGGTGCTGTAGAATATCTGTATTCTTTTTATGTGTCAATATTAATAAGAATGTATTACATTAAAGTTATAAAACTCAAGATATTAGAATATCTCTATTCTAATATGATCGCATGTGCCTCTCCACAAGGCAAACCCTTGGGAATTTCAGTTTTATTTTAATGAAATCTGGGAGTTATCTTCTTCCATTAATGTAGGCTTTAGGCGTGAGGTTAGATCGGCCAACTGTATGGTGGATGCATTAGCCAAACATGGGGTAGAGAGTTTGTCTCCACTCTCTATGGGTGGGTGTTATTATGTAATTGGGCTTTGGGTTGGGTAAATAAATGCCTTTGTACTCTTTTGTTTTCTGTTTCTTCTGCCTTGTAATTTACTTCGCTTTCATTGTACCCATTTGTTTTTTTAGCTCTTCTGCCTTGTAATATACTCCTCTTTTAATGCAAGTTTATGTTACCTATCAAAAAGAAAAAAAGAAACTCAAGTTGTTCCTATCATTGGTGGCATTGCAATGAGGATTCATTAAAAATACCTTTTCTTTGACCAATCTATATTTACTGTGGGTTTTTCAAACTTCGCCTCTTAGCTTTTTTATCAAAGTGAAGTGAAAGAGATTCCATTTACTGTTACTGAAATATGTTTTGAGTACAGTATACACAATAGTATTAGTCTATGTTTTATGGAGGAATGAATCACTTGCCCGTGTCCAACATTTATTGGACACAATTCTTCTTGAATTCCTTTAGTGGTAATTGAAACATTGTTTTACAGTTTGATGAAATATTAGTACACCTTTTCATCTTTTGGAAGCTAAGACATTGATATGAATATAAGATTACTGCTTGATAATTTGGAGTGAAGATTTGTATATCATTTTTATTAGTGGCATTTTTGCATGTTATTTTTTTGTTTAAAATTAATTATTTACTTAGATTCAGTTAAATATTATGCCGATTGCCGACTCAAAATCCTATGTTGTAAGGTTTGCTGAATCTGATACTCCAGTTTAGGATTCCGACACAAATATCCTTGCTCATGCAACTTAGTGCAGATGCTTCTTGTCTTCATTGAGAATTGTGGTTTCCCTCTTCCTTACTTACTGCAGATGCTTCATTGAGAATTGCAGTTTCTTCTTAGCAAGTTGCGATTTTTTCAGACCCCTATTATTCTCGTGTGATTATTAAAATACATATGTGTGCAGCCATATATGCCATTCCTTAGAGAGAAAAAAAATCTGAAACTCACACTCCAACCCTGTCGAACTGAGTAAAGCTACCAAGACTCACCTAGTTTTTTTAATCAAACTCGTACTTGAACAGCCTATTGTGTCTCGACAGCTCAGCCAAGTAAAGTACGGTCAAATCTGATTGAGTCATAAAGCAATGGTATATGCATTTCAAAACAGCTTCAGATTTTGATGTCTGTGTGGATGTCAAATTCTCACATGAAATGTCTTTATTAGTGATATTTGATATTCTCTCATGAAGCTTATTTGGCATTTAGCATCAAGCATGATGATTAATCTCATCTTATACCATGCAGACATGCAAACAAGTGTGGAAGATGTTCGCATCTGAAAATACAACAAAAAACTTGTTCACCTCAAAAGAATTAGGTTCCCATTTAAACATCTAATGAAAAAAAAAAAAAAAAAAAGGTTCCCATTTTGATTATTTGTGAAGCTTGTTGGCAATGCTAAATATGCTAATATCAGGTATGGGATTTGAAATGACATTCTGATGTCAAGAGGCAGAAAGTGCTTGTGGTTTTGTGAGAGCCAGTGAGACTAGCTTTGTCATCAAAATACCACGTGATGGATACATAAGAGGAAATATTCATTATTCAATTATTCCATTAGCTTTGCCCCACAAAACTGTGCATGTGTGGCCATGGCCTACATTTTGATGCCCCAAGTCATTCAAATGATGTCCACCATTGTTTGTGTGAAACCAAAAACTCCTGCACTGGATGTTCCATACTGCAATTATGTGCTAATTAAATGCAGAAACTGGGCCTTTAGTGTGGTTGTCCATTTCTAAATTATTTATTGGACAGCTAAGATTAATCTGATCGGAAAAACATTAGCATCTATTTCATGTTGGGGACTGTTTGATGGATATAAGTTGCAAATGATGGGGGACCATTATACATTTGGTCAAATGGCAAAATCATCCATTTATTTGGTTGGGTTCGCACCTCTTGTCATTCATGAGAAAATTCTGAGTGCTGTGTCAATTGAGGGGAATGAGGATGTCTAGAAGCAACTACAATCTGGCTATGATGACTTGCAATATATGAAGTGCCAACTGCCATGTTTGTAAACATCTTTTCATAGTATTGAATTTTCATTTGTTACTGATAGAAGAAAAGAAAAATCATGTAGTCCATTGTCAGTGACTTATTCGTGTTGGACTTCAACGCAAATCATGTCAAAATGACCCATGGGACTGCTCATGAATTGTGAGAAAACAATCTCTTCATGTGTATTTACTAAATTACTGTCTCTGTGATATTATATTGGCATATGGGATGGATGATCACGAAGGGTATAGGGCTCAAAATGTGCAAAGAGGGCTGCTTAATCTACAAGGGATGGATGCCCTTGTCTCTTTGTGGTTATTATCTGATACTTAACTCCAAGTTTTTTGTGATGAGGCAATTATAGAATGATAGATTTTTTTTCCCCATATAACTTTGCCCTCTTTTAAAGTATATTTATGCAAGTTCTCAGGCCTTTTTGATCAGATTATACATTCCAGCGAAAATGTTGACATGGTCGAACTACTCAAGCATCTTCATCCAAAGGTGAAAACTGAGTGTTTATGTGTGAGTTTTTATTTTTAGTTTTTACCTTGGTTTTTTAAGTTTTTGTGAATAAACTCTTTTTTCATAGAAAGAATAATATTTTAATCATTTAAATGAATGCTCTATTTCTTACAGGTGATGCTAGGAATTCCATTGTTAGAAGGAAGCAACCCCGCTTCATGCTTTCCACGTCTTGTTGTTGGTTATGAAGCTACCTGTTACAGTCATATGTGGAGTGAGGTGTCTCAAAAGATTATTTTTTGTGACATTTTCCATCTTTTGCTTGCAGCACTATTAACAATATCAATTGACATTCATGTTACCTCTTTAGGCTTTTGCTGCTGACATTTTTAGCTCGAAATTTCAAGATGATATTTTCAACCAGCACGCAGGCCTGCAGTTTAAGAAAAAGGTAAGTCATCTTTTCCTCATCTGATTCTTTTTTTTTTCTTCTCCCTTTGAAATTGTTTGTCTGATTTTTTGTGACCTTTATTTTATAAATTCTGAAAATTTTACTCAAAAGTTTCTAATAAGAATATATGATACTATGATCAAAGAGGCTTCAATTGTTGCATCACATTCCCCTATGTTTACTCCATGAAAGTTTTGGCGTACTTATAAATAGCTATTACCATCTAACAATTAAATCTTTGGGCTCCTTAAAATCGATAATTAACACCTTCAACAAGGATATTTTTTAATCGAATTTCGTGATAATGAGAAATTTCCTTTCTTGATGCAACATGCTGTTATGATTCTCCTCTCTACATGAATTGGAAATTTGATAATCTTGTGGGGGAGGAGAAGAAACAATTATATGTTTCACAAATGTAATCCAATGTTATACAATACCTTGGTCACCGAATAGGCTGATTGGAATGCATGGGGCCATATGATATTTGGATTGAATTTAGCAAAATTAAGCCCATGTAGGTCTAATATGTGGACTAGCATAGGGTAATGGGGGTACTGCAATCCGGAACTCATCATGCACCTTCCTCTTGAAAAATGATTACAAATTTACGATTTTTCTCTAGAAAATTATGTCTTGAAAAATGATTGGGGTATATACAAATTTACTATTTTTCTTTGGATATTATTGAAAATTTTCCAAAACAGTAACTTATTTTAAATAAATCAATAAATATAGAAAGAAATTCCTGGCTCTGCGACTGTTTTGAGTTATAGAAGTGCTGGCCAAAACTCATCGTAATTAGGAGTTTAAATTCTAAACCATGTGGCAGCCAAAGAGTATATATTTTGAACTACTTGACCATATCATAGGGTTTTAGCTGAGAAAGTATACATTACCTCCTATAACCCGCTATGACTCGTGGCACACGTCCTTAGGGCTTTCTAAGGATATGTGGATATGTTTTCAGATTAGGAGATTTGGAATTCAGTTATATTGGTTGATATTGATGAGTTTCAAAGCAATGTATGTGGCTCACTTTTATAAGCCTTTTTAATTTAAAATTTTCTTCTAAGTAGATGTAAGGTCAGACATGCGCACCTGCAAGTTGTGACTTTAAACGTGAGTGACTCATCATCATCAAAGCCTTGTGCCAACTATGTTAGGGTCGGCTATGCAAATTGTGTTTCTCCATTCCGATCTATCTTGAGTCAAATCCTCAAATTAGTTACACTTCTTCATATCTGTGTTTACTACATCCATATACATCCTTTTTGGCCTGACCCTTCCCCTTGGTGGGCCATCAACCTTCATAGCTGAACTTTTTCTTACTGGTGATGTTGTCAGCCTACGTTGAGCATGCCTAATTTATTTCAAACGGCTTTCTCTAATTTTATCCCCTATTGTTGTTACCCCTAAATGCTCTCGCAATCGCTCATTTCTAATTTTATCCTTCCTAGTTTTACCACACATCCACCTCAACATTCTCATCTTTGCTAATTACATTTTGTGCATATGTTGCTTCTTGATTGGCCAACATTCTGCTCCATAGGTCATAGATGGTCTAATCGTTGTCCTATAAAAATTTTCTTTCGATCTTGTTGGCATTCGTCGGTCACAAAGCACTCCAGAAGTAAGTCTCCATTTCAACCATCCCGCTTTTATCCTATGTTCAATATCTTCATCAATCTCCCCTTCCTTACTAATTATAGAGCTAAGGTAACAGAAAGAATCACTTTGTGGTATCTCATGGTCTTCAATTCTCACAGTAGTTTTAGCTCTTTCTATATGTTTGCTGAAGTTACAATCCATATATTCTGCCTTTGTACAGCTTATTTTAAACATGAGAGACTATGCTACTTAAATTCATTATGAGTAAGTAAAACATAACGAGTCTTATAATTCTGAAGACTATACTACTTAAATTCATTATTGATAAGTAAAGCATAATGAGTCTTATAATTCTAAATTCATAGGACATGTTTTTCTATTTCCAACTCAGCATGTCCTTGTATCCCCTATTTATTTTTTTTCTTTTTGAATTTACAGAATCCAAAAATCCCCAGTTGCTGCAGAAACTTTGATGGAGATTTGATAAATATCCAGCCATTAAAAACTCTAACCCTAAACCTCTGTATACCTTTGACATTCAATACCTTCCCATAACTCCCAAAATCCATCCATCTAATCAGCCTTCTCTACAGCTGAGTCACAACCTTACTAGTCATTTAAATATGCACCCTAATTGTACCTAATCCAAACTGATTTAAGCTCTTCTAGGCCCATCTGGTTCCAAACTTTCAATCTAGTGACAGACCAGACCATTCCCTCTCATCCACAGCCAAAATCCCTCAACCTAGTGCCTTCCGTTCTCAGTCCGCATCACAGTGCAGAGACAAGAGGACAGCCCAATCTTTAAATTGGCGTGAAACTATCCCAAGCTGCTGCCATAAGTGTGTCCGAAAAACTATGCCTGTATCCTAGCCCACTACAGCCTAATTGGAGAACGAATGGAACCCAGCCAAGCTGCATCCAATGTGTCCTAACTTATGGTCAGCCTATTTTAGTCATATAGCAGCCGTTTATAACTGTTCAAAGTTCAAACAGTCCAAAACCAGCCTTTCGCAAGCTAGTCATAGTCCCCATCACCTAAATCAGTCCTGAAACTCAAACCAAATCACAACTAGTTATCTGATTGAACTCTTTCCAAACCAGTACCTGTTACATCTGTAGTTATCTGATTGAACTCTTTTCAAACCAGTACCTGTTACATCTGATCAGTCCCTCAAACAAGTCCCTTTAGCTATCCAAATTCAGCCTTCAGAATTTTTCCCACAACAGCAGCCAACCTCCTCCATCGACCTTTTAATTTTGGGAAGTTCAGAATATGTCAAACGAAAGTGGTCAATCCTTTTGGGAAGAAATGTCTCCCATTCTGGGAGATGAATTAACCATGAGATTTAGAGTTATCTGTAAATCTTGGATAAAGTCAACTTGCCTGAAGTGATAATGAGATGTCCACTCCCACCACTTGTGAGAAGTGCTAACTCTTTTGATGAGACAAAAGGAGATGACAGTGACCATCCTAGTACTCCAGAAAGAGTGGTGAATCATGTTCGATGAATACATGTATTAGATTACATGGGACTTGGGAGTGTGACGAAGGTGACAAGGTGATGCCTGGTTAATTTCAAAATCAAAGCTGACTGGGAGTCCACATGGTGTGACATAATTCCTAAGAAAGTCACCCTTATCCTCCTGAGAAAATCATGGGTCCGTGAACGGCAGGTACAAACATCATCAATCAATTCCAAGACGAGAATCCGTTTTAAGTCCCATTAGCCTCAGAAGCTCTACAGAAGAAATGCTCCACTGTTCTTTTCAGAAGAAAAAACTGTCCCCATTAGTGACAGGGCCTATGGCAGATCCTATGATCTACTAGGCATCGCCCAAAATGTATGCAGTGGTGTTAGGTCACTGGGCTAAAGAGAAACTGAGATCATAAATAATAATACAAGTAACAATGATGATGATGATGATTGCAACTCAATTGTTGTTCTTGTGACCCATGGACAACTTACTTGTTTCTTTTTTTTTTTTTTTTTTGCGCCCAAAGTGCATTTAACTTCCTTTTTGAGCATGAATGAGATATACATAACATGTATAATAATCCTATCTGCACCAAGTAATTAAATGGCAAAAACCATACAATTTTGCAGGTATTGGCCCCTGGAGGCACCAGGGACCCTATGGATCTACTCTCTGAATATTTGGGAAGAAAACCTTCGATTCAAGCGTATGTTGGACGGAAAATCAGAAATACTCTGTGACAACAGATTTTGCTGAAGTTCCTCACAGCAAGCAGAATTTTGTAACTTCTTAGGTGGTGGTAGGTTTTTTTTTTTTTTTTTATGCGTATTATTATTTACACTGCAAAGGGCACTGAATGGGCCCACAGAAATTGGAGTTGAGATGTATGATTATTGAATTGAGGTTTATATATTTATATATCGAAAGATACGTATCCCAACAGGTTTCTCTCAGAATTTTGCATGAGAAACTATCATCATTAATTGGTAATATGACTCGAACCTGCAACTCATGGTTCCCACAATAGGAGACCTATAGGCTCATCAGCATATTATTCCTTACAGAAAGTTGAATTACTTGGTCAAGGTTGGCTGAGTAGATTGGACAGACTCATTTGACTTGACTTGTTTGTTGGACTACGAAATAAAATCTGACTTGACTGTGGGAGAGTTGGAATGCCTTTTTTTTATTCAAACATGGTCAAGAGCCAGGAGAAGAGGTCAAAACTCAGTAGACTTGTTGACTTGGCCAAAACCCAGTCAGAATACAAGAAAATTTCAAAATTATATCAAACAAAAATTCATTCATTTAAAAAGTGTATCAGGTTTCTACTAGGTAAAGATCATAGCCTCCAGGGAATCCAATTCTTTTACACCCACTTTTATCGGAATGCTATTTAAGTGGTAAATGCAGTTAATGCAAAAGGGAATTGGCTATTGAGTCCGAGTTAGTGGACATTACCGATATGTGTAGGGTTTTTGAGAGGGTTGATATTAATCTTGTGCATGGAAGTTTAAATGAGCTTCCTCATTATCTTTTTTTTTTTTGGTGTAGAAGCTCATTATCTTATTAAAGTAGGTCTTAGTGGTGTTAATAAGGTTGTATGGGTGGTCTGACAATTTTTCTAACTGATTGTAGTTTTTTTTTTTATATTTAATAATCTTTTTTTTTACCGAAAAAAAAAAAAAAAGAGTACTCATCTATTTATTTTATGTAGGTGCATGTGTGTGGGTTTCATGTGTGCACCCATGGGAATAGTCCTTTCGAGTTATATACCACGGAGACGCCCTCTTCATTAAATTTTTTTTTAACGTTTCTATGTAATGGCATCTTGTGAAAACATTCCTAATCCAAACCATCTCCAAAATGGGCCTTATCAAGGTTATGCCAGGCCTAGAAACTCTATAGGTCATTGATCAGGTGGCCAAACTGTCTGATAAGCTTAAGATTTTATGTTTATTTGGATTCTGTGAACATGTGCTATGTGTAAATGTGAAACCAACTGTCTTTATGATGGTTTTCTAGATTCACATTTTCCATGTAGATGTGCCCCCATTGATTTTTGGGGTTATCAGTCTAAAAAAAAGTAGCTAGGAGGCCGAGCCAGTGGAGTGGATGGTTGGGTCCAACCCGGTTAGATTGTTTGGCTCAACACGGCTCGATGATGTAACAAATTTTAAGAAAGTTTCTTAAAGATAATTAATGATTAGTTAAGCTGGTTTCGCATCAAACTCAACCCGACCTGCTAGCCCGATCCAATTTTTAAACACCAGTTTCAGCTAAAATATCAGTATAATTCCTTTTCTGTTACTCTTAAATCACATTCTGAGGGTTGTTTGGACACCAAGAAAGGTTGGTAGGAGAATCATTTTCTCCAAGACAAACTTCTTCTCATATTTAAGCTTGCTTTTGGAAGAGAGTTAATTATCATCTATTATGATTACAACAGAAGGAGAAATGAGTTTCTGTTTCTTCTCAAAAGTAATGAGAAAACACCTATTTTTTTACTAACAATTAGTGTTTTATTGTGAATAAAAGGGGGAAAAGTGGCATTAAATAATTTTGGAGAAAGAATAAGGATAATAAAAACTTTTTTAAAGTTGATATACTACAATTTGTCACACTTTTTTACGGTAAAAAAAGGGAGGAGTAAAAGGGCAAATGGTGTTTCATCGTAAATTTACTTCTTCACTCCACTTTTTATATCCAAATTGACTGAAGTAAAAAATGTCACATATTAACTCTACTTTTACGCTGTGTTTGGGAAGGGAGGAGGGGAGGGGAGGGAAAATTTGAGGGGAAGGAAAATGAAGGTAATTTTCCCTCCTCTTGTTTGTTTATAGTTTTAAAAAGTTTGAGGGGGAAGGAAAATCCCCTCTTTGCCTCCCTCTTTCCCCCTAGTTTTAAAGGGAAAATTTGGGGGTACAATTTTCAAAATTTTACCCCCAAATTCCCCTCTCCCACTTTTCTTCCCCCTTCCCAAACACCCTCTATTTTAACTTTCCCTTCATTTTTTCCTCTTTTTTTTTTTCCTTCTCCTCATTTTACCTCCTTTCCAAACATAGTATTATGGTCCACTTTTTACATCGTAATAGACTGAAGTAAAAAAGGGAAATGTGATTCTTGAGTTTTAACAGTTTTTAAAGTGTTTTAGATGTAAATACAATGAGAAAAATTCAACATAATTAATGTAGTGGGAGTAGAGTTCAAAATTAGTTTCAAGCTGAATCCATAAGAATCCATCATCATCAGTCCTATCAAGAGATACCATATGATTTAGGTGAGTTCTAAAGCCATCCCCCAAATAACTCACTTGAGTCTAAATCCATCCTTTGTCAAACGTAGTTGTCTCCCTTGACCCAACAACAGTCAGGACAAATCGAGTCGAGTCGACGACTCGGCTGAGTTAATTCAACTCCATCAGTCCTATCAGGAGATACCACCATATGATTTAGGTGAGTTCTAATTTCTAAAGCCATCCCCAAAATAAGTCACTTGAGGCTAACAAATCCATCCTGTTTCAAAAATAGTTGACTCAGTCAGGACAAATCGAGTCGAGTCGACTGGGCTGAGTTAATTCATGTCCTGCCAACTTTCCAAACTGTGCCCAGCAGAATCTCCTGGAAACTTAAGTTTTCCAAATATAGTATAATTTATCCACCATTGATTCAACAGTTAGATGGATGGCTTGTGAAAGACGGACACAGAAGCAAGAGTCAATCCCATCCCAGTAGAGGGAGAAAGATAGGAACTTTACGACAAACAAAAGGTTAGAGAGAGAAAGAGTTTGACATGTTGTCTGTTCATTGGTGCTGTCTGCCATTCTCAATCCACAGATTTCTCTCTCTCTCTCTCTCTGAAAGCTTTGTTGTTGTAAGTATAGGAAACTGGAAACACTTGCTTATTTTTTGTTTTTTTATCTCTTCTGTTCTTTGGTCAGGAAGAAAGATTCCATCATTTCCATTTCCGTGTTGACTGGTAGCTTTTTCTCTGCTTGTATTTTACTGGGTTTTTCTCTTTTTAGTTCTGTTTGCTTTTTTGGGTTTGTGATTTGGATCATATCCAGATCTTTTCATCCTTTGATCCAGCTGAATACCCTGTAATTTGGGGCACAGAGAGAGGGTTTTTTTTTTTTTTTTTTTTATATAGGAAGGAAGAATAAAGGGGAGTTCTTTCTGCTGATTATGTGGTCTTAAATAGATTTTTGCATCTGGGTTTTTGATTTCTTGATGAAAGGTTGGGTCTTTTGCATTTGATTGTGGGAAAATAGAAGGGGGACAATCAAAACGCCCATTTTCTCTGTGGAAGGAAAGAAAATGTTTGAGGGTGGATTTCAAGTTGGAATGAGATTTTGAATTCTGGGGTGATAATTTTTTTAGGTGGTGGGTTGAAGAAGGCTTTCTTTGTTTGATTTTCTGCTTGATTTGGAGGTAAGTGAGGAAAAGGTAGAAGCCCCAAAACTCAGATGGAAGAACGGAGTAAAAGATTGAGGTGGTGCATGGAAACCTCATTCCTATGATCTCCCTCGTTTTGCATCAATTTTCACATCTGGGTCCTTTTCTATCTTGCTGAAATTGGGGGTTTCCGTGTTGTGGACTAGATTCTGCTCTGAACTTCGAAGGAACTTCAAGTTATGTCATTTTGATACATATTAGGCCTTTTGTAGTTGGTTTTTCTCCTCCCTCAAGCATGTTTAAGCAAATTCTTGGAAAGCTTCCTCGCAAGCCATCAAAATCTGCAGAAAATCGTGAATTGGGAAGCAGTACAAGCCCATATCCAAATGCTTCAACTGTTTCTAGTAGCAGTGATCCCATGAGTAATCGATCAGGGCACCCAAATAATCCAGCTCATCCATGCTTAAATTCTGGTCGAAATTCAGTGACCTATGGTGATAAATACTCCCAGATTGGTAATTCAAAGGTGAATGGGAGTTCTGCCACACCTGCTTATGAAGCATTGCCTGGTTTTCGAGATGTCCCAAGCTCAGAGAAGCAAAACTTATTTATTAAGAAGTTAAACTTGTGCTGTGTGGTGTTTGACTTCACAGACCCAACAAAGAACTTGAAAGAGAAGGAGATCAAGCGACAAACGCTGTTAGAACTTGTGGATTATGTGTCATCCACAAATGGGAAGTTTACAGAAAATATCATGCAAGAAATTACAAAGATGTTATCTGTCAATCTTTTTAGGACACTCACTACTCCCCCACGTGAGAATAAAGCTTTAGAAGCCTTTGATTTAGAAGAGGAGGAGCCTTTGATGGACCCTGCATGGCCGCACTTGCAAATTGTCTATGAGTTCCTTCTGAGATTTGTTGCATCCACTGAGACAGATGCGAAGCTGGCTAAGAGATATATTGATCATTCTTTTGTTCTAAGACTTCTCGATCTCTTTGACTCTGAGGACCCGAGAGAGAGGGAGTACTTGAAGACAATTCTTCACCGCATATATGGGAAGTTTATGGTGCACCGCCCTTTCATCAGGAAAGCCATCAATAACATCTTCTACCGATTTATCTTTGAGACGGAAAAGCACAATGGAATTGCAGAGATGTTGGAGATTTTGGGCAGTATCATTAATGGGTTTGCTTTGCCGCTGAAAGAAGAACACAAATTGTTCCTAGTTCGAGCGCTGATCCCTCTTCACAAACCGAAGTGCATAGCCATGTACCATCAGCAGCTATCTTATTGCATTGTTCAATTTGTAGAAAAAGACTGCAAGCTTGCGGACACTGTTATTAGGGGTTTATTAAAATACTGGCCAATTACAAATACTTCCAAGGAAGTCTTGTTCTTAGGAGAGCTGGAGGAGACCCTGGAGGCGACTCAGCCAGCAGAGTTCCAGCGGTGTATGGTTCCATTATTCCATCAGATTGCCAGTTGCTTGAGCAGTTCACACTTTCAGGTAGTGAAGATTTTCATAATCTCATGCTATTAAAAATATTCACTCGCTGACATCTTTCTAGCAGAAATGTTCTGTAAGCTCTCCACTCGCTTCAATTTCTCTTTCCGCTGTTAATCACTTGCTATCAATTCCTGAAAACACATGGTTCTAGAACTCGCTATTAATCACTTGCTCTTTCACTGCCACGTAGTCCTTGTCATAACTTTGCTAAGTCACACCATGACTCAACTGAGTCCATTCACTTGGGGTGGGAGCTGAGTTCAATATGACTTGGATGGGCTGGCTTGTAGTTAGCCGAGTTTTAGACATGTTACCCTATGATGCATATAATCTATTGATACTTCACAAGAGAATTGGTAACATATCCATGTTGTGTTATATTTGATGCTTCTTTTTTTCTTTTTTTTTTTTTGAATGGATGTATTTGATGCTTCATTTTTATTTATTTTTAAATCCCTAGCTCTACTGTATCCATGCCACATCTAAATATCATATGCTGTTACTTTTTGGAGCTCATAGTTTCTTGTCACATTGTGGTTTCATTGCCCTTGTTATTGAGTGCTTTCAGTGCTTTGTTTTCTTTTATTGGTTGTCTTGCTGATTTCCTGCATGTCTTTTAGTGTCCCCCAGGGTTTGATAATTGTACTATGAGTAGCAATTCTTGCAGATAAAACAAAAGGCGGTTCCTGGATAATTTCCTGTTATTTATCTTGTTGCAGTGGTTTTTTCTATTTTTATCTGCTGCTTTTTATGTGTGAGTTGATTCTCTTAGCCATGGTTGTTGCTACTTAATAAGATCATCTTGTCCAGTCTTGATTGCAGGGAAGCTTTTTCAAGACTTCTATTTTTATTTTGTCCCATGCAATTGCTTTTCCTTGGGATTTTCTTTTACTGGAAATAGACACATCCACTTCAGAGGAATTTATCGAGGCATCTGGAACTCACTCACAAACTGTTTTGTTTTTTCCAATTGAGCTGTCCATTCTAACAAGAGCCGTAGCATAGTTGGAAGGTGCTTAGACTCAAAACGATTAGCTTCTAGGCTCAAGTCATGTTACCATTCAAAAAAGAAAAAAGGTGCACTTCACTTATTATAGCTGTCTGATTTGCACTGAATACATGTAAGGCATTTCTTTTAGGCAACACTTCCATTTTTTCTAATATGAGTTGATATCATACTTTATCAACCTATATACACATGCCCTTAACCATTGAGTTTGTTTTTGTCTTCAATATTATTGTGATATTCATTAACAGTATAAAGTATGATCATGCAGTGAAAAGAGAGCGCTGCCTCGGAACAGGTTTTTCATGGATTAGATCCAGCTTATGGCCCCACTCCAGTCGTTCATGCCTCCAAGATCATTTGGACCTTAGTCTACACGAGGAGGCCCAAGGGGCAAGTTCATGACCCTCCTTTGGCACGAATTGGGCATGAGCATATAGTGGGGCCCTTGTTTTTAATGTTTTTATCTCATATCTATTAAGACATGTGAGGCCCACTTGGTTACTATACTAGTAGTGATGAGTCTTTTTTCGTCTTTAATATATTTGACAGTCCTAATTTAAAAATCAGTGTCCATGTGTCTTAATTAAAGTTAATTTTTATGTTTAATTGAGGAATGAGTTGTAGTTGGCTACGAAATTGGCAGGTGGAGTTAAATCCCATCTTTCTCAAAGATTTGGGTATGAAATGAACTCTATTTGACACAAAATATGTCACTAATAGGCTAGCTTTCTGATGATCCCAGGATTGTGCACTTCTGACGGTTTCAAGTTGTTATAACTCTTTTATTAAAAAGTTTCTGTCCAAGTACGAATTTTGTTAGGTTCATAGAGTTGGAGTGCAACTTGTGCACAACCAAGTGGATGTCTAGTTGAGTTCAAGAGTGCCAGTCCTTATAAATCATTCATTGGGATGTTTGGGGGTCCTACATAAGTGATTTCTATATTTCGGTACCAATGTTTTAAAACTCATACTTGGCTCCTGACTCAGCCACGGTCAATTCAATTAGGCCGAGTCGGGTGTGACTCAGCCAAGTTGGGTGCAAGTCCTTTTTTATTTTTTATTTTTTATTTTGTATTAGGCTACTACTAAGGACTTTCAGATTATTAAGGACTTTCAGATCATCTCTATCTATAACTGAGGAAATCCATAGGAAGCTTTCCATAAAAATGGCAGTAATTAAGAAGGTAATATTGAGCTAGTCATCTCTATCTATAATGTTTGTGTTTAGCTATTTGTGTATCTTTGTATTTACAAGCTCATAGGAAGCTTTCCGTAGAAAGAGAGGTTATTAAGGAGTTTCATTTCATCTCCATCTGTGATTTGATATAAATTATTTTGGAAGGAGGTCATCATTCATCATCATCATCAAAGCCTTGTCCCAACTATGGAAGGAGATAATTGAGGGAAATCCCGTTAGTCTATCTCTCTCATCCTTATCTCCTATGTAATCGTGATTAGGTCCTAATTATTAGGGAATCATGCTTAAAAAAGTTGATATATTTTGGAAACTTCCGCTTCAACAGTGAAAGACCCCTAACAAGTAACAACCAGTGATCTCCTCTATCTCTATCTCTCTCTCACACACACAGGACTTAGCCCCTAGGGTTTTAGGATAGTTCCATCAACATGACCCCGAGGTTCTTTTCTTGAGATGACACCCCAAGGTTCTTTTCCCTTAACAAATATCATCATTGTGATCATCATCATCGAAGCCTTGTCCTAACTGTGTTAGGGTCACCTACATGAATTTTGTTTCACCATTCGAGGCCATCTTGGGCTAAATCCTCGGATAGGTTGCATTTTTTCAGATCTATCCTTACTACTTCTATCTGTGTCCTCTTCTACTGACCTTTTTTCCTTGAGTGGCCATCAACCTGCATAGAAACACTTTTCCTCGCCAGCGCCATCATTGGCCTACGTTGGACATTTGCAAAGCATTTAAAACAAGTCTAAATGGTCCCTAACACTCTCATTTTTTATTCTATCTTCCTACTTTTACGACTCATCTATCTACCCATAATAAACATTCAGAATTGAAATTTCCATGCAAAAATAATTCTTCTCATTAAATTGAATTGAAAATATTTTAGGTTTCTCAGCCATTTTTTTCAAGTAAGTCCATAGAATTCACAGATATGAGAATCTCTGAAGCAACCCCGAAAAAAAGGGGCTATGTCAACCAAGAAAATGAAGAATAGCCAGAAATTATAGCAAATCAAGTTTACAACACATTAAGAAAAATGAAAAAGGGGCCATGTCGATCAAGAAAAATGAAGACTCTTAATAAGACCTCTAAAAATTACAGAAACCCCTGCTATTATATGGATTTACAGCAAAGGGCATGCTGTCTGCTAAATTACAAATTACTCCCTGATTGATAAAAGAAGTTTAAATACAGTGTATCCCAACACTTCCCCTCAATTTGGTGTGCAGATATCAGTCGTGCCCAACTTGTTCGATATACTGTGTTCAATATAATTTGCGCTTGGAACTCTTGGAAGCACTGTCATAAAAATATCTGCCAATTGATTCTCTGATCTTTCACCTTCTACTTCTATATATTTATGCCTTCTCATAAAAAAAAGTGGATAAATGTAATACTTATGGCAGCCTGATTGTCACAAACTCACAATGCAACAGAATAGATACTTGTGTGGGATGACTCGATTTAGTAATTAAATGTTTCAACGATATTGATGCATGTGGCATTTGCCTCTGCTCTATATTCTGTTCTGCCTCTCCACTTGATTATACAATAACTTTTTGCTCTTCCAGCAAACTAGTTTCCCTCCAACAAACGTTCAGTATTCAAATATAGAGTGTCTATCATTCACAAGTCCATCCGGTCTGTATATGAATAACCAACTACATTTAGATGTCCATGGTTATTGTAGATTATGCCTTTCCCTGTGGAAATGTTAATGTATCTTACAGTTTGCTTCACTATCTCCATATGGCCTGTCTTAGCGGAGTGCATTGACTGACTAATCACACTGCTTGTGGTGAGTCTGGTCTAGTGATAGTCAAATAGATGAGCCTGCCAGCTAACCTTTGAAATGCCTTTGGATCTTCTAAAACAGATCGATGATATGCCAAAACCTTCTTGTTCACTTCTAATGGTGTCCCTAATGGTGTGCCAAAACCTTCAAGTTCTGCGATTGTATTTTCATCATCTCCAATAACTACAATATCATCCACATAAAAACACAATATAAAAAGACCTTGTTTTGGCATTTAACAAACATAGTCTATGTCACAACCCAAATTCTGAGGCCCTGTCGGATTCCGGATTGTGATTCTTTGGCAACATTCACCACACATCCAAATTGCTTCTTTTGAAGCCTAAGGGAGAGAGCTGCACTGAACTTTCCAAACCATGCTTGTGGTGATTGCTTGAGGCTGTATAGCACCTTTTTAAGCCGCCAAACCTTGTACTTCTCTCCCTGACGTATAAACCCTAATAGTGGAGATGTGCGAACTTTTTTCTTGTAGATTTCCACGAAGACGTACATTCTTCACATGGTGTGACCTCCACCCTATGATGCTGCAATGGAAATAATGACCCGTCCTATGTTGTGCTTCGCTATAGGAGCAAAGTTCTCCTAGTAATCCTCTCCATACACTTGTGTGACCCTTAGCTATGAGTCGAGCTTTGTAGGGTGTCATACTGCTATCAAGCTTATTTTTTAGGGTGAACATCCATTTTCATCCAACTGGATGTTTTCCTGCATGTAATTCTGTTAATTCCCGTGTATCAGTCTTCTCCAGGCAGTCATCTCTTCTTTCATAACATTTCGCCAAGACAAATGTTCCAAGGCTTCAGCTACACTGTTTGGAAGGGAGTCAGATGAGATGGCTGTGGTATGCTGGTAAAGGACCTGTTTTTAAGGGAGACAATATTTGATAGGAAACAAATTTATCAATTGGATGAACAGTACATGTTCTTTTGCCTTTACGTTATTCAATAAGAAGATCCAGATTCTCTGGACTAGGGGATGGAGAAGAATTACCTGCTTTAGATTATACATAATTAGTGGGTTTGAGAAGACAGGAGTTTGCCATGGAATCATTGTGTATGCTTGCAGATTTTTTTATTTTAATTCTTATGCTGTATGGTTTATTCATTACACCTAACCTAGGAGGTGGGGGTGCTGGTTCAGACCTGTGTTAGGTCTTTCTCATACTTCTTTAGGAAGTCCTGTTTCTACTATGTTAGTGTATCAAAAAAAATAAAGGAAAGGGATAATGATAATGATATTTATTTAAAACGAAAGAAAATTACAATGATTAAAGTTACAACATTGACGGGTTTAATTAGTTGTCAGTTTTGAACATCTTCATGTATATGTTGGGCTTTGAATATAAAAGTAATGTCTGCTTAGGTTGCTCGTCTGCTATTGCCTCAATGCTACTAAGTTTTGAACTTGTGCATTTGCATTTGTAGGTTGCTGAAAGGGCTTTGTTCTTATGGAACAATGATCATATTGAGAACTTGATTAAACAAAACCGGAGAGTGATATTGCCCATTATCTTCCCTGCTTTAGAGAAGAATACAAGGAACCATTGGAACCAGGCTGTTAAAAGCCTGACATATAATGTCCGTAACATTTTCTCAGAACTTGACCCAGAGCTCTTTGAGGAGTGCTTGCAAAAGTTCCAAGAAGATGAAGCCAAAGGGGAGGAGATTCTTTCAAAACGTGATTCCACATGGAAACGCTTAGAGGAAATGGCCGCATCAAAAGCTGCGAGTAATGAAGCTGTTCTTGTCTCCCGCACAAAATCCTATCAGACATCTTCAAGCTAAGGATAGATATGTTCTTTGCTCGACATTTCGATACTCTGTGGCCATTAAATTATGGAAGGGTACATGGAATTTAGAGGTGGAATGCTGGTGGTTTGCTCTTTAGTGCTCACCTTAGAGTTCTGATTTATTTTTAGTAGTTCTGTACCAGAGAATCAGGAACAGTGTATAGGGAATGAACTCGCCCACTTTCTAGTTATATGCACGGTGGCTGTATATATTGGGTATATACATGAAGGCATAAGGTCTTGACAGCACAGGCAAGAAAAACATTTTACATGTTGGTGGGCTTTCAGTTGATATTCCGAAGGGTGAGATATAAAGAGCTTGAATCACAGGAATCTACCCCATTCATGCAAGATCCAAATTTGGTTTGAGTTGTCATTGAAAATTAATTGCAGTACTCTTCTTTTATTGATTATATATATGCATGTACTAAATCTTAATTGCTTTTTATGAATGAAACCTTTGCTTGTTTGTTGCTGCAGTTACAGGTCAGTGTCTTGTTCATATAATATAATTGATGGTAAGAATTGATTGGCGACTAAATATTGCAGTGATACGTGAGACTTAAACCTTTGATTGTTTGCAAATCACTGCAGATACAACTTAATGTCTCATTCATTAAAGATTGATGGTAAGAATTGATTTACAACTAAATATTGCAGTGATATGTAAGAAGTCTTACATATCTCATTCTTTCTCTCTCTCTCTCTCTCTCATCATCATATCATCATTATGAAAGTGTTGTCCCAACTATGTTGGGGTCAGCTACATGCATTCTATTTCTCCATTTCAGTGTATCCTAAGTCAAATCCTCGAATAGGTTGCACTTCTTCGGTCTCCATCATAATGATTGCCTTTCCCAACTATGTGGGGTTTCGCTACATGAATCCTATTTCTCCATTCTAGTCTTTCCTTAGCCAAATCCTCGGATAGGTTGCACTTCTTTAATTTTCATCATAATCATGAAGGCCTAGTCCCAACTATGTGGGGGTTCGCTACATGAAAACTCTCTCTCTCTCTCTCTCTCTCTCTCTCTCTCTCGCGCATTTCCTTCTAAAGGACTGGTGAGATCTTATGCTTCGGATAGATTCGTATGATAGATTGTCATGTTTATCAAATACAGGTCTTCATGTGCTCCCAGTCTCTTCAATTTATCATTTTCATCTTATCCAAGTCCAAACCCCATTGAGTTTTTTAGGCCTGTTCATTTACATGGATTTGAATATCTAGTATTTCTAAGAAATGTATTTCTAATAGTGGCTAAAGTTGAAGAAATAAAGGTGAAGATCCATAAACAGCCATCAAATAATATCTCATTAACGGAAGATGAATTAAGGAGAGATAGAAAACGAATTCCCAGCAATCAAATCCTAGGAAAAACGAATTCCCAGCAATCAAATCCTAGAAAAGTCAGGATCCTATTTACTTCTCCACACCCTACATTCTTTACGTTTCGCGTCTTCAAGAATCTGTGCAGGAACCCATAATATCTTGGATCCTGTACTCTTCATAATCTAAGTTCAGATAGATGAGTTGCAATGAAGCCTCCCTGAAATATGAAAGAAAACCTCACGAATCTGTTTGCGAAACTTTTGCATGATGCCTTACTGTAAAGATGTTGACACTGGATGGCAGGAGCCACCATTTTTGGGCAAGGACTATAGAATGGGAAGTTACTTCGACAGGAGCTATGTAGCCTTTCTTATCTGGTCAACTAACTTCACTGTGGAACATCTATGCAAAGGCTTAGCTACAAAGAGGCTGAAAGTAACTGTCTTGGATCTGAATCCTTGGTTCGAAACAATAGAGGATTCGGACCCGAATTTTCTAGGTCCAAATTTCTCTATGAGCCAAGGGTTTTTTTTTTTCATGCCCACTTTATTTAGGACCGAAGACTTAGAATACTAGGATATTTGGATACCAATTTGCAATCCTACATACGTTGGACCTGGCATAAGTGCAAAATGAAATTCTAGAGGGACCCCAGAATCCTCTACACCCTTTGCAAAGAGAGCTGCCATTTAACAAAATTCTAAGTCCATTAAGATGTTTATACAAAAATCATCATCATCGGTGTCGTCGTCGTCATCATCATTATTTAAAGGTAGAGAAAAAAAAAAGGGAAAAAAAACACATTCATAATTTTGTTGACAACATTCCAAGTTTTGTTGAAGATTGTCATATCTCTCTCTCACACACACACACGCATCAAAGAGTGCATTATGAAATCCTTTCATAAAGAGCTAATGCCAAACTTAAAACCTCGGATTTCACTGCTTTACATGGGGGTGCAGTTAGAAGCAGGGGGATTTTCTCATGAGACGTTTCTACATTTGGACATCACAGTTGGTGCCTTTGAATTCAGGTTCCAATATTTTGACAGGCCCCACACCTCTTTTATCTTTGATGGTTCCATCAAAAGATTTGCAAACGGCCATTCCAATTTCCAAGATGAGAAAACTGGCATATCTCATAATTTTCGAACCCCAAACATTTGACAGTAGCTTGTGTTACAATAGAATCACTCATGATTGAGTGGTGATTGGTACCTTATTTTCACACTCATGCCGAGGGACTGATCCCTACACCTCTAAGTTTAAGTTTCACACCGGACTAGTTGCCCAAGTAAGCAAAAAAATAAAAAAAGGTTACCATTGCAACTTTGAGGTGGTAGGCTCATTTCACGTTACCAATGAAATTAATTATATTCAATAGTGGCATGTTCCATTGCAAGCATTTAGGGATTTCTTCTGAGGGAATTTAGAGAATTCCAAATGCTGTCCCTAGAAATTGAATTTCAAAATGCTAATAGGTAATGGGCATTCTGAATTCCATAATTGAGAGAATTTAACTAGTTAAAAGTGACTTTTTCACTCGCTCAGCTCAACAAATCTAAATCAAATAGAAAATAAGAGAGAGTTCTTGACAAACATATGGTCTCAACCAAATACAGGCCCAAAGCAATCAGAAAGCCCGATTTGTCAGCTTGAGTAGTGTTTAGAGTTTTCAAACCAAGCCCTATATATTTTTTTTACAACGTGTATAAATGAATGAATGAGAGAACTATCAAAAAAAAGAAAAAGCCCTTAGATGGCCACTATGTACGGAAGCAGTACTCTATGGCTACTTTCATTTTCTTTATTAAAAATTTAAATGTGTGACGACGTTCTCGCTTAATATGCCATTTAAACTTGTACCGACAGCATCCTTAATCGCATGGTTGTATTTTCTCCAACTTCCTCCATTGTTTTCAACTTTTATCACTTCCCTACTTGATGACAAAAAAAGCACCATCAAATCATCCTTGATTCCTAGGGTGCATCAAATATCACGCACCCGCACTACTTGGGTTTCCATTGCCAAACGATTCTCGACCATAAATAAACAAAGTGACCGCTGACAGAAGTACATCGCCATCATTGTCTGCTGTTTCAGATAGTGGGCCCACATCTGAACAGGGTTCATGAATATTGCCCCATTTGTGCTTCTTACATTCTTGGGTCATATGAAATCACATACATCAATTTGTGCAATATTTCATGATAAATAATATAGCATGTATTGCGTTATGTAAAATCTTATAGTATTTTTATACGAACAGCTTTGCAGAAAATATTTAAATTTTATCTATTTTATAAGGGCAAATTTCAAATTCAAATACAACTGTAATAACCCACATGTCCTTTACATGACCAATGTGATAGATCCAAATGTGGAGACTTGCGGTGATTGGAAAGATTCACAACTACTAGAAACTTTTTTGCCAAAAAGCCCATGTCAACTATTCTTATATTCGGAGCCTTATGCATGGAGATAGATCAAGTCTTATACTAAGGGCATGTTTGGTTAAAGGAAATTCTTATAAGGATGTGTTTGTTGGAGATTTATGACATGATGTGACATTTTGTCCATTCAACATTTTAAAAAATATATATTTTTTTTTGTAAGAATTCAAAATTGCAAACCACATGAAAACGCACTTTAAATCTTCTGAATTCATAGTGTTCGAGCATTCCAAATACTAGAGGGTTGAGCAATTGGATTTCTAATTTAGATGGTAGTATTTGGAATTCTCCCAAACAAAATTCTCACAATTCTCTTAAACAAGTGGGCCCTAAGTGGTGTTGTAATCTCCATTGGGCAGTGGTGGACCCAGAATTTTTTATTTGGGCGGGGCAAAACTTTTGCTCGACTATGCTAACTTCTTTCACATGAACAATACCAGAAGAGAAAATTTATTGCATTTAAATAGAAACAAAACTTTTTTTTGTGCTCAAATTTCTTGCTCAATTGAAGGGTCTTCCCACTATCTCTCCTAAGTTCGGGTTATCATCAATTCATCACCATCAAATAAGCCTAAGATGGTATTTTCTTTAATCCTAGACAATGCCCTGAAATAGTGAATTGAGTGAGCACCTAATTACCCAATTTGGGTTCCCAAAAGGGTTTTATTTGGACTAAAAAATTTGGTTGTATGTACTTACCTTAGCTATAAAAATACTTCCCTATAGTTGGTCATGAGCTCATGGCAAAGAAAAAAAAAATCACCACTTAAATGCAATTCAAATTATCCACACATGAACTCTAAGACCCAATTTTTGTATGAATTGAAGATTAAAGTGTGCCAAATTGGTGATTTGTCATCTTGTAGATATACTCAGATTTGGTGATTTAGGACTTAGGTTTACATTAGGATTTGAAGATTAATGGTTCAAATTTAGGTATAGAGTGATTAGAATTATGCTACATGGGAAAGAGGGGATTCCTTTATTTAGGGTTATTTGGTGAGAGAGAGAGACTAAGCAAGGGAGGACCACCGTGAAGAGGATCTCACACTTTCAATATAAAGAAGATGTCGAAAGAGAACGACGCGAAGATGATCCGATACTCTCGGCGAGAAGAAAATGTCAAAAGATATAAGTGTTTTTATCAAGGTTTTGTGACGTGGGCGATCACACGATTTAGACGGGCGGCTATTTATTAGTTAAAAGTGGGACAGGTTCAAGCCCATCTAATTCTCTAGCAGTTTCAAAACACCGCCCCATGTAGGTTCGTCCATGCCGTTGGGCTATACCCTGCTTGATTTGACATGGGGGCCACACACAATTTTCTACACTGGACTTTCCGCACTCATTAATTATCGTGTTGAACTAGCTAAATTGTATGGTATTTCAATTGATTATGGCAATTTTGACATAGAGTTGACGTATAACCTTTGAAACCCTTAAAACCCCTGTTGTTATGAATACTTATGATTCAGAAATTCAACACCTAGAAAACAAAAAAGACAAAGGAAGGAAACAAGAAATGAAAGACATTTCACGTGAACTCAGTTGATATTTTCAGCAGTACCAACCAATCCAAATGGTGAAAAACCATTCCAGGGGAAGGGGAAGGGAAAGGGCAGGGAAGGAAACCAAAACACCCCGGATTCATTTATGGTACTAGACAAAATCATTGTGCAAATCAAACCTAACCATTAAAACCTAGACCAATCTAGAAAAAAGATAAAAAGTTTTGAATTTCTTATAGCCATTTCTATCAAAACCTCAAGCCATTAGTAGAGACACCGGAAAATACTTTTCAATATTCTCTCTTGGGTTGAGCACACCCCTAGGTGAAACCCAGCCGACGCACTTTTAGTGACACTTTTTTTTTGTGCGCCGAGTTGTCTCTCTTGGGATTCGAATTCACGATCAGTTAACTTTGATATCATCTTGAATTTCTCCTGCTAATTATTCCTACCAAAACCTCCGGACATTAATAGAGGCAAAAGTATTTCCCTTGGGTGAAGGCCATTGGCAAATAAAAAGAAACAGAAAGCTGTGATTGGCAGTAGAGCAAATTGCACTGCCATTACTCCATCCCATCGAGTGGGGCCCACAAGATCAATTGTCAGAATCACCCATCCTTGGGTCGCAAGCAATAGCTCTACATTCCAGAAGGAGCAAACAGCGCGTTGGAATGGATGAATGAGGAATCCATTTTCTAATTTTCTTTCTATTTTCTACTCCCCGTCTCTACCGGCGTATGCCGATTTTGAAATGGGGTCAAATACGGTGTCCTACGGAGATATATATGCCGTTATGTACATTGATAATATCCACCGTTCGTTCCTTTTTGAATGTGGACAAGGGTGGTACCATCGCCATATGTGGATTGAATTTGAACCCCTTTTGGTGGTAAGTGTATGTCATTGGATCATACAAATGGAAGGGTCATTTGCCTTTCATGCACGCAACGAGGAAAATAGATTTTACGTATGTAAAATTTACATACCCAAGTGTTGGACAGGTGAAACATATTACTATGTTGGTCAAAATCACCATTTTTCGCACACATAAATTAGTTTTTTCAGTTGTTTTTTAAATATACTTTGGATTTCTTTGAAAGTTTTCACTAATTTCTAAAAAATTCATGAAGAATTAAGATAACAAATCTTAAATTCCAACAATTTTTAGCTATATAAAAAAGATGAATAGTTCGGGTCATGAATTGAGGGCCCAAAGAAAAGCAAAAAATTACATTTTTAAATATGATACTTTTTGGATATTCTTAACAAATTTATCAAAATCTATGAAGAGTTGAGAAAATAAGTTTTACTTCTAGGAGATTTTTAACCAAATCAAAAGGATGAATGGCTTAGGAGCATGAGTTTGGAGCCCACCAAAAAAAAAAAAGAAAAAAAACACCTATGTCAGTGGTTGGGGTTTGGAGCTTCCCACTTTGCTACACTAATTAGGGCTTGTTTGGCATCGTTCTTGTGTTGTTCCCAATTTTGTGCCTGTATCAGGTTGTGCTGAGATAGGGTTGTGCCGAGCCTATTCTCTGCGAAACTTGTTTGGCAACGTTATATTAAATTAATCTACTAAGAACATGCTGTACGGAACTTGTTTGGTAACACTATATAAGTTTTGCTCTAAGGAGTGGACATAGGATTTACAATGTGAGATCTACTTTTTATTGTTTAAGACACTATTATTATCATACATAGGGCCCACTGTAGAGATTACAATGTGGTACCCATCTTTAAAAACTAGAAAATGGGGCCCACATTCATATGACTTAAATGTGGGTCCACCCTTTGTGATGGTGACCACCCACATTTATGAATGACAAGGCGGAGCCACATTTTTTGTGATTGTAGATATAGGACTCACCTTTTGAAATTACAATGTGGTGCCCCACCTTTAGAAATTATAACATGCGGGCATTGCATTTATATGATTTACAATGTGGGCCCACCTTTGTAGGAATAAAAATGTGGAGCAATCTTTTTTGTTAATTATGAAAAATGGACCCACCTTTAAAAATTTACAATGTGGTACCCACCTTTAGACATCCAAATACGAGGCCACATTCATATGATTCACAATATGGGCCCACATTCATAAAATTTACAATGTGGCACCGAGCCACCATTAAGAATTAGAAAGTGGGGCTACCTTTTTTGTGATTGTGGACATGTGACCCACCTTTAGAAATTACAACGTGATGCCCACCTTTATAAAAGAGAAGACAATGCTCATATTCAAAGGATTTGTAACGTGTTCCCACTATTATAATTTTATAATATGGGCCCACCTTTTGTAATTATGACCATATGACCCACCTTTGAGAATTATAAAGTAGGACCATCTTCTTTGACATTGTGAACATAGGGCTTACCTTTAAGATAAGTGAGATGATTTGGAGTCTTTAAATGACATTCTTTAAAAGGCAAAAGATAAGGAAGAACCAATTATGCCAGAGAGTTGTTTCTTTAAAAAAAGAAAGTTTTTTCGTTCTAACTCTTTTATGCCAACGGGTTTATTATCAAATATGTTTTCACGAGATAAAATAACTTTATCTCGTGGGGACATGAGAACATCCGAAATGACATGGTGCCAGGCACGAGGTAGCATAGCCGGTTTTACACCCTTTTATAGGTGACTAGTTTTTTTTATGCAAAATGCATCACATGCATAAAGCAGCACGAATAAATGTAACAATCCGTAAACATTATTTACATATGTGAATATCGACCTCTTAATAGGGGATTACTAAATATTGTCAAATCTCACTTGTCCAAAGTGCCCCTTAAATTGGCCAAAATACCGCTCTATTTTAGATCATTTTATTTGTATTGTAATTAGATCTAAAAAGGTGGTTAATGAGTGAGTAGGGTCAAATTAAGATTTGAGAAAAATACCATTATAGGGGCGTTGTTTTTGGTATATACCCTGATATGGTTTTAGAGACTTGCAAATAGGCCCTTGTGGTTTCAAAATTTATAAATAGGCCTCTGCCTTTACATTTTAGTACCTTACATATCCCCAAATAAATAGATTTGATAGTAAAAAAAAGGGGGAGTTAGGTTTTTCATATTTTGACCGTTTTGTCCATCTCTTTATTTATCATTAAGAAAACACTTCTCTTTCCTATTATCCTTTTTTACTTTAACTTTATTTTTCTTAATTCTACCTAGACCTTGATCATTCTCCTTATATAATTTGGTCGTCACAGGTACATCGGCGAAGTTCTTCACAGTTGGCATACAACATCATCTCCTCTAACATCGAGGTATTAAATTCTTTTTTTCACATCGATGATTTTTTAAAGATCTTGTGCCTCTTTTCCATCTGTCTTTTTTAGAACAAGGTAGCCCAGAAATAGTGTTTACCGAAAAAAAAAAAAAGATTTTTGATATTGCTTCATGTCATCCCAGTAACCATTTGATGAAAACCCCCCTCCCAACCTCTCTCTCCATCTCATAAAAAAATTGACGAAATAAAATAGATCTAAATATTGAAAATCATTTGATTTTCTTTATTCTTTGTTGTAGACTTTCAAATTGCATTTATTTGTGTATTGATCCCCATTATATAATGTGCTCATAAATATAGTGAAATGATTCTTTGCACCCATCCAATCAATAAAACTTGAAATACATAAAAAATAGTTGTAAGGGCAACAGTGTCATTTTTATAGAAATTGAGCAAAAACCTAACGTTTCCCTTCTCTTTACTATCAAATCTAGTTATTTGGGAAAATGAGAGGTATTAAAATGCATAAGCAGGGGACAATTTACAAATTCTGAAATCACATGGGCCTATTTGCAAATCTTTGAAACCATAGGGGGAATATAAAAAAAAACTCTTTTTTTTTTCAATTAAAGTGTTATTCCAACGTCACGATTAGTTTCCATTGATAAATAGTGAATGAGAATCTAGCCTGTGATACTGAAGACCACACGTCATAAATTCTCCTCGGGTGTCGATTTACCCTTCCAATAGGATTATACTTTTTTGGTAGAACCAAAAACCAATAGGATTATATTGATAATAGACCTGCCCACCCCACAATATTCAATTAGAAGTCTTAATGATTTATTTTTTAAGTTTCAATGGAACACCCCACCTCTGGAATCGAAGCCGCTAAATTTCACCCAAAATTACAATCAAATCTATCATGATCGATCTCAAAGTGAGTTTAACTCCAATTGAAATGAAATTTTAGCTAACAAAAATTACAACTATCATTTTGGTCATGTTTGGCTACCAAACTTTTAGGAAAAAGATTTTTTATTTCTCTATAGTTGCGGTAAATCCATGTTTGGAAATTGTAAATTCTTGAGGATTTAGACAAATGGAAAATTTCATTTGTTAGGATCTTCAGATCCGAATACCCCTCATAAGGTTTGAAAATCTTCATTTAAGTGGATTTATACATTGAACCATATTTTTCTCAGCTATATGCATCGATATACACTAATATCAATGTAAAATCGTCAACTAAAATTTCCAACAAAAAATCATTATTTCAATGATAGTGAAGAATCATTAAATCTATGGATTCCTTATCTATTGCCAAACATGCTCTTTATATCATTTAGATTCCGAAAAGTGAGACTCAAAAGGTAATGGTATATGTATGCTGCTGTTTTCCAAGAATTATCTCCGCGTTTGCCTCATCATCAGGATTCTCATTCTAAGAGTAAAAAAAAAGTCTCAGCATAAGAACATTCTCCCTCATTCTAATCTTTGATGCAGCCCTAAATTCAATTGCACCTTAATAAGATCCCCCACCCATCTCATGTGTGGGACCCACAGCCCCAACCCTCCTCCATGCTAGAGTCCCACAATTTCCTACCTGGTGAAAAAACCCCATCAACCCTCCCAAACAGCCCAACCCCCCACTGTTACCTAATCCCATCCCCTCTCCTGTCCTCTCCTCTCCTCTCCTCCCTCCAAACTAATCCACACAAACAAACAAACAAAGCAAAAGCAAAAAGGTGAAAACTTCATTCCTAATCCATTTGAAAATCCCATTTTCTCTTCCTTGTTCAATTTATGGTCTCCCCAAATTTTCAACTTTCACACACCATGGAACATTGAAATTCAATCAGCCCACCCTTCCCCTCTCCCACCACCCCACCCCTAATCAATGCCATCATGCATTGATAAATCAAGATAAAAATAGAAAAAAAAAATCCAAAAAAATTATTTCCTCCACTTCTCTCCCAAACACACCCATAAAACAAACCAACCCCAAAACCCATCAGATTCAGATTTCTCACACCCACAGAAGAAGAGAAAGATAAAAGAAACAGATAGAGAGAGAAAATATATATATAGAGAGAGAGAGGGCAGAAGAAGAAGAATAAGCAATGCCTAGCGTAGCTGTAAAACTTTACAGCGTCTTCTTCAAACTCCTCCTCAAGCACCGGCTCCAGACCCGAATCCAGACCAACTTCGACAACTCCAACCCGTTCGGAGTCACCTCCAGACCCGAAGAAGAATCCGTCGCGCCCGCCAATCCTTCCTTCTCCGATGGCGTCGCCACCAAAGACATCCACATCGACCCCTTCACTTCCCTCTCCGTCCGGATCTTCCTACCCGACTCCTCCCTCCAGCCCCACGACCCGAAACCCGCCACCCGCACCCGCCCCGACGACGCCGCCGCCCGCCGCAACAGCTACGGCAGCGCCGCCTCCAAAACCCTACCAGACCCCTCCCACCGCCGCAACAGCTACGGCGGCGGCGTAGCCGCCGACGTCGGTGGGAACTCGAAGCAGGATCCCGCGATCTACCGCGGGTACTCGCCGGATCTCGACTCGCATCGGCGGCATTCGTCGCGGAAGCTGCCCGTGATTCTTCAGTTCCACGGCGGGGGGTTCGTGTCCGGCAGCAATGACTCGGCGGCGAATGATTTCTTCTGCAGGCGGATTGCGAAGCTGTGTGATGTGATTGTGATCTCCGTCGGTTATAGGTTGGCGCCGGAGAATCGGTATCCGGCTGCGTTTGAGGACGGGTTGAAGGTGCTGAATTGGCTGGGGAAGCAGGCGAATCTGGCGGAGTGTAGTAAGTCGATGGGGAGTTCGCGAGGGGGCGGCGGCGGCGCAGATCTGCGGAGATCGGATGTTCATCGTCATGTTTCCGATCATCGGCATATTTCCGATACATTTGGGGCATCCATGTTGGAGCCTTGGCTCGCCGCCCATGGAGATCCCACAAGGTATGAGAATTAAGCGTTTTCGTGTGCTTGATTTTGTTAAGTTTTTCTGATGGATTTCAATGAATTCAGCATATGATGATGCTACTTGTGTTTTTGGAACTATCTATGATAGAAGTAGAACTGCTTATTTGAATTGTTTGGAATGGTAGATGAGAATGTGGTAGAGGATCGTGCCTTTAGGTTTTGGTTTTGAAGGCAATGCTTCTTATTTTTAGGATTTCTAGTGGCTAGGTTCTTTCTTTCTGAAATTCTTTGTTTGCGTTAACATCATGTAAATGAGGAGGATTACTTTAGAATGAGAAATTGGTGCTTGGCAGCACGCGGGGAGAGATTTAAGATTCATAGATTGGTGATTTTGATGTGTGCAACACAGGCTGTTATAGATGCATTTAAGATCTAAATTATGATATTGCGTTTGAAGAGAGAGTTTTAGAGTATGGAGCACCAGCATGATGAGATTTATGATGGATTTCTAGACAATAAGGTTTTTTTGCAGATGAATATAAATTCTAAGCGGTATGATGTGGGCGAGGAGAAATTATAGAAATGTGTTGAATTGTGCATTGATAGTGGTAGTTCTCTCATCTCTGGTATTAAATTTGGGGTCTGAAAATTAGGTGAAGGTCATTTTCAAAGATGTTAGATCTACACTGAAAGGCTTCAAATTCCACCACTATGATCATTCTGAATGGTGTCATTTCAAGGTTATACTTGTGATTAAACAGCTGGTCCAACTGTCTGTGACTGTAGCTGTAATGTATCTCTTCATCATTTTCACACACACACCCACCCCTATGCTGACTCATTTTTTTAGTCTTTCTCTTGAACATTTTTTTAAAATCTCTTTTATGCGTTCAACTGTGCTACATGATTTGTCATCTCTTTCATTTTTAAAGAAAGTCCTCCGGTAACTGATTTCCGATTGTATTTACTTGGTCAAAACTCACCTAGCTGTGACAGCTCTGTGAATATTTTGAATCTTGAATGCTCTCTCTCTCTCTCTCTCTCTCTCTCTCTCTCTCTCAAGAATGTGCGTTTCGATGTAAATGGAAATAGTCCAATGGAGCCTATATTTTTATTGATGCTTATTAAAAATAAAGTACATGCTGATAATGATGGTTGTTGATTCCCAGTCCAGAGACAGTTTGTTGCTTTGAACTGCGTGAAAACATTTTTTTTAAGGTCGAGGCCCACCCATACTGCTGTCTTGATGATGGATCACTCTTATGCATAGGTTACAACAGAACTAACACACACTGCCGTTGTTGTATGTTTTTTACCCTAGCTATTAATGTGCTTATGTTGAACCAGTATTGAAATTGATATCTATTTTCCAAGGAGAAAAGGATTTCTGCAATGAAAAAAAGAAGAAGAATACTTGTGTGTTTATATTAAGAAATGGGTCACGTTATAGTCAAAAAGGAGATCAAATCATCATATAAATAACTCATACATGTGGGACTATTCGGATTTCTTCATATCATTAAAATGCTTTTCTTTTTCTTGGAGAAAATTTAACAAAAATGATTATGAAATTCAAAATCACCCATGTAAATGTTTTGAAGACATTAGATAAGTTATATCTTTTTTTTTTCCTTTGAATGGTGAGTGGGATACTGGGATTTGAACCCGACGTGATTGAACACACAGCCTTCTCATAAGTTATTTCTAACTTCTGCATTACAATATTTGAAATTCAAATGTCAACAGTCAAAACCTAGCTTCTGCAGATGAGTAGACTTGGCCAATATGACCATTTGAGGAATGAAATTCCTCTTTGCTATTCATGCTTTATGTGCATGTAGGAGTGTGCCTACTTCAATATTTTCTCCACAGGCTAGTTACAAACCCTACCTTTATATATATGGGCATATGCGTCATTTAGCATATGCCCAAAGAGATAAAGAGATACATGTCTTATAAGCCTCTTCTGCTTTAGTTGATTTGTGACTGAACTTTTATCACATTCTTTAGAATGTTTTTGAAAATTTCCCCAACACGAAATCACATCTATTTGAAATTTTACAAGTTTGAAGAAGAGCAACATATCATTAATGACAGATATGGGAATGCAAATTTTAATTGGCAGAATTTGTGGGCTTGATGAAGAAGTCATTGTTGATGGCGATTTCTTATAGGCGGTGATAGATTTTAGGTTATTTGGCAAGCTTAAAATATTAAATTAGAATCTAAAGAGTGGAAGCAATACTCTAAAGGTTGATTGTATCAAAACCTTCAAAGAAGGGTTGGGCTTTGAAGTTTGAATTGGAGTATATGTAGAATGGAGGAGATTTGTTAGCAACAACATCTAGACTCTAGAGATGCTCGACTGAGAGTAGGAATTGTCAAAAGCCATTTGGATGCAAATTATGTGAAAGGAAGATGTAATACCAAACTTGGAAGGACTGCATCCCCATTTAGTTACACTCATGTAGAGTATATTGTTACCGATAAAAAAAAAAATTAAAAAAAATGAGATTCAGGGAGGATGTTGGAGTGGCATTTTTGAAATGAGGGATAAAGCCCTGGTACTGCCAGAAACAATGCATCTATTTCTTATTACAACTTAACACAGCCTTTAAGCAATAATAATAAAAAAAGACCTTGGGCATCCTCTTACACCATTGGAATTGATAGCACTAGCACATATATTTTGTTGCTCCTTCGATTTTAATTTTTGATTCTCTCATAGGTTAAAAAAAATGATTTTCACTACTGCTCCCATAGATGCTGTACATATTTCACTAGATGTGCAAGGAGTGTGAATGGCTTCATGAGCACAACCATCAAGAGTTTCTATCTTTCTTTTTGTAAAATGGTGGGAGTTTACGATTACTTTTCTCTAATCTCTGGTAAATGGTGGGACTTGAATCCCAAGTCCTAAGTAGGAATGATGTGATGCAGCTGTTTCGGCGGAAGGTTCTGCCCAAGCATTAAGCACACAAATTAATTTGAGTTCTTACCAAAGAGGAGAATATCCGAATTTTATTGATGAATGATTTTTTGAATACATGTGAGGTCCTTAAATAGGCCTCTTAGGAATCCAAAGAAAGTTATTTCCTTGTTGTAGATGGATTTCCTTTCCTTAAAACAAAGTGTTCATTGGATCTAGAATCTAATAAACTAAGAAACTAATTTAAAAAAGATACTTAATAAGCCTGGCAGATAATATAGGACATTCATTTATTGCCTTATTGGGCACTATTGGTTGCTGCAGTTTGCATACAGCTAGGCTAGGTCAGTTAGGCCAACTATGGGTCTGGGCTTGGGCCTGGTGAATAGGGGCTGGCCCGGTAGTATTGGCTTGTATTTGGCCCATTGTGGCGGACTCTTTTGAGCTGTATCAATTCTCCCTGGCTTGGAGAGAACTCGCTCTCCAGTTCTATAGATCTCTTAGGTTGAAGATTCACCTTTCAAACATCTAATTTGTTGGTAGTTCTATAGATTCTTAGGTTGAAGATTCACCTTTCAAACATCTATTTTGTTGGTTGATCTTCTTTCTTTTTTCATGGCTTGGAGAGGTCACTTGATCTTTTCCTAGACTGGAGGCACTGGTGATTCCGATGGTCAGAGTTTGCTTGGATGTGACATTGGGCCATTTGGATAATTTAGGTGTAGAATTCACACCATTAGATCAGAATCATCAATTATCAATTATTGATCCCTTAAAAAAATATTCAATTTTGGGATCTTCAATGTCCAGATCTTCTTGTGAAGTCACTGGAATAATTGATTTATCCTCCAATGATCCATATGGCTCTTCTAGGAATTGTCATTACCATCAGATTCACCGAACTTATTACTGACTAGAATCAAGTCTTTTTCCACCTTCTTGCTTTGTCTATTATATCTTCTAATCAACATCATCCGTAGAAGGAAATTTGGTCCCTTTGCCTTCTTTTTCTAGCTCTTCCAAAGTAGGGTCCATCTTGATTCTTGAGAGCTTTAGATGCTGCTTCATCTGATTCTGTGATGGAATCTTCTTTCATTTGATCTTGCTTTCTGGTCGTTCTTGACATATCCGGCCATGGTTTTTAGCTCGTTTGATGCAGGCATGACTTCTTATGATTTTTCATCATTTTGCTTCTTTGCCTCTTCTTGCTTGCTATCCATAATTAGGGATTTTATTGGCTGTAATTTAGGATTCTAAATAAGGCTGTTTTGGCAACTTGTATAAATATAAATGTTCGTGTGGGACAAGAAACCTAACGCAATTTTCCCAAAATCTTCTTTCTTCCTCTTTCTTTATGTAGATTAATGATACCAATTCAATCCTACACCATCAATGACAATTTGAACATTTTATTGGAGATCTTGAAAAACAGGGTTGACTATAACTTAGTGAATTACATTAAAGAATGGGTAGAAGATTTGGTGTCAAGCATGTGGCCCCCTGTAGAAGGGCGTTGGGTCCGGCGAGCATTTGCCTAGAGTGAGAGGGTGGGGGAAACTCTAAAGGACTTTGTATGTAGTGGTGCACAAGTCCTACATTGGAAACACGCTAGTCTTGATCTTGAGTATATGTGTTTGTGACTTGGCCTTAACTCCGCATGAGACCTTTTAAAACCATGTGACAAGATTGGGTCGAAATCCCAATAGACAAAGCGGACAATATCATGTGGACAGTGGGCCTGGGTTGTTACAGATGGTATCAGAGCTGTCGATGGCTCTGTTTTCCGGTGGGGAAGTATGTGATTGTATGTCATGCCTGTGGCCTCCCTTTAGAAGGGCGTTGGGTCTGGCTAGCATCTGCCTAGAGTAAGAGGGCGGGGGAAATTTTAAAGGACTGGGTATGCAGCGGTGCACAAGTCCCACATCGGAAGCACGTTAGTCCTGATCTTGGGTATATATGTGTATGATCTGGCCTTAACTCTACATGAGGCCTTTTAAAACTGTGCAGCAAGATTGGGTTGAAATCCCATGAGCTAGAGCGGACAATATCATGTGGATAGTGGGCCCGGGTTGTTACATTTGGTTGAAAACAATATAAGATGGAGTGGGCATTTCAGGGCCTGAAAATTTAACTTAATCAGGAGAAATATAAAAGAGCATTTAAAACGGTACTAAAGCACCCGCTGATTGTTTGGCGCAAATTTAGAAATCTAATTCGCTTTTAGTCGATTCCGCTCATTATAGCCAACAGAACAGGAAAAATAGGCCTACCATCATATTTCTAGTCGAATGTAATAGTATAACTCATACAATTCTAGAAATACAACAGGCCTCATCCAGTGTCGATCGTTGGTTAAATGGGGATGACCAGAGATGTGCTCCTGAATGGATTGATGCCTGGGCAAAGATGATGTTTACTTGGTCCTCTATATTCTCTTCCATTGATACTGATAGTATCTTAAGAATAGGAGAAACCTCGACGTTGTTAATGGCATACTTGGTAAATATACATGTATCAGAATGAGAAGTTTTAACATATTTCATTTATCCAAGCACTAATGTAACTTGCTTCATATCAACATGATAAATAAACATCCTTTATCTATCTCAATGGCATTACATGAACTCAATAGCTTCATAACATCTATCAAAAGCAAACATTTATAAACATTATAACATTGTAATATTTATTGAAAAATAAAAAACATAATATTTACCAAAAATGATTTTTAAAAAATCTATAAAATGTACGAAAATAAATGAAAATGTATTATTACCACACATAAAAGTATATTTCCATTAACATATAAGTATATTTTTTTCAAAACTGGCAACCATATATCCTAATAGAATGATTGGAGTATAATAGCCACTCACGTTGATCTTTCGCACTTGTAAATGCAAGGAATTTGTTAGATGCTTGTGGATTCCTTAATAGCCTAGGAGCCCTTCCTCTTATTGATTTTTCTAGCTCCAACTCTTGTACTGCAGGGGCAATGATGCTTGTACTTTTTGGCCCCCATTTCATAATGTTTTCACTTTTCAGCAACATGGAATAGGGTGGTAGTTAATTCCTTAACTGCCAATGCAAAATCGTCTTAAGAGATAATTTCACTTCACACATTGGGTCAAGAACTCATTGGTGAGTGCTTTTTTTAACGTTGTTCTTTGATCACTCTCTCATCTCTCTTCTCTAAGATACTTTCGCTTCACACATTAGGGGCATCCATGGGATGGACTGATGGAGTGCCTGTTAATTAGTCAGCAACACAAATTCATTTGTTGAATTCTCACATATAATAATTGACTTTTCATAATCAATAACACCTTTTCCTTAATCTTATAGTCATGTTTCAAAATGAGCACACGAAAACATATCAATAAGGGCATGTTTGTTTCCATAGAATATATTGGAATTCCAAATAATCTCCACCAATGGAATATTAAGGAGGTGAGGGGTGAAGGACATAAGGCAGCGATGTAGATCTGATTTGACTTTCCTAGCATTTGAATTACTGCGGTGATGCCCATCTTCCCTTGATTCATTTTCCATTAAGGTGGAGGTTATTTGATGGTCGGTTTTGGATATTCACCTTTGATTCTTCATTTTTAGCCACTTACAGAAATACAAAGTCCTAGAATAGTTACAAATTTTTTTACATGAAACAAACAAGCTCAAAGAAACTAAATAATCATCATTATGGTGCTATAATAAATTATTAAACACTGTTAGAGCAGTGGTAAGACACTGCCTCTATCATGAGAAGGATCAGGGTTTGAACCTAGGTGAGGGAAGAAAAAGCTTGCCAGTGAGGCAAGTGGCACTCCTAGCAAAAAATATAACGACAAAAACATGTTCAAATATCGTTCAAGTATTTGGTAAAAATGATAACTACTTCAAAATATATAATGAAACTTTCATATAAGTTTGAATAATCAAACTTCAATAATAATGACAGTAGTCTTCAACACTTGTCAAAAAAAAAAAAAAAAAAAAAAAAAAAAAAGAAGAAAAGACAGTAGTCTTCAAAATAACAACATGAACAATAATTGAGCTAAATATCAAAACATAGAGACATAATATTAAAATAAATAATAATATTTGTCCCGAGCTCTATGTTTTGATATTATTAATATAATTCATTAATAATCTTGTTTGCCCTAAGATGTCTGATGCATTAATGATGTTAGGCCATTTATGGGAAATAAGTGCGGTAAAAGAGAAAAAGAAGAATTTCACATGGACAGATGTTACTTGTGAATACTTTGTTGATGTAATGATAGAACAAATAAACCTTGAAGATAATCGATTTACTTTAGAAAGGATGGAGAGAGATTGAATGAATAGTAAAGGAAAAAATTGGACATACTTATGAGAAAAGTAGAACGAGGATTCACCTTAGAACATTAAATAGTCATTGGTCATTACAATTATTAACACTCTTTGGGATGACTATATCAAGGTCAATGTTTCTAAGTTATTTATTTATTTTTTGTTAGGCGCACCACTTGCCTTACAAGCAAGTTTTTTCTTCCATTACCTGTGTTCAAATCCTTGATCTTCGGTGTGATAGGGGCAGTGCCTTACCACTGCTCCAACAGTGTGTAGTAATTTATTATAATATCATATTGATGATTGCTTAGTTAATAACTACTTTTATTAATATGTTTTGTGTGTTAGACTTTAGCTACACCCTTACTATGCACATTATTGAGGAAAAGCGTTACTGGTTATGAAAAGTTTGCTATTATATCTTCACCGTTATTGTCATCAAAGCCTTGTCCCAACTATGTTGGGGTTGGCTATATGAGTTTTGTTTCTCCATTCCAGTCTATTATGAGCAAATTCTTTGGATAGGTTGCTCTTCTTCAAATCTATTCTTGCTACTTCCATCCATGTCCTTTCAGCCTACCATTGGTGGGCTATCAACCTACATAGAAAAATTTTTCCTCAACAGGCAATTGCTGGCCTGTATTGGATATGTCCAAACCGTCTTAGGATGATTTAATAGCATATGGAAGAGGTGTTGCTTACTAATCAGCGATCGCCTCCACCAAATGGATGCCCCCAAAGTAGCTTACAGTAGAGAGATAAGAATGTCATTGAACACTTCGTTCAGAATAGCACTCACCTATGAGTTCTCAACCTAGGTGGTGAGGCAAAGTTATCTCTGATGAAAATCTTGCTTGAGCAATTAAGGATTTAACTACCACCCTAGTCCGTGTTATCATAGGCGAGGTTTCATTGGATCATATTGTGGAAAACGATATCATCTCAACGAGTATGGTGCCCAATATTTGGCTCTTAGGATGTGGAGCGAACTATTTGATTGTTGACATGCAAAATTAATGTTAGTAAAATGATGTTCAGTTTGTTAAATGAATGTTTTCCGTTTTTTACATATGTACCTCGAAATTATCCTTTCAAGATGCAGGTGAAGATTTCAAATACATATGTTGTCTTAAATAACATCATCATGATGTGAAATAATGTAAGCGATGATTTGTATCAACATCGTTGTCAAGGAACGATGATAAATGCCAACCACACTGTTGATGGTATATGTGACTGCTATATTGTTACTGCTTCCGTGATGTAACAGTGACAGATATGTGGCTTCAAATAAAAATAGAAGATCCCTAGGAACTTAAAATTTAGAAATTTTCCTTAAAAATATGACTCTTGATTTTTATTGTGGATGAAGTGAGCTTCTTTGTTTTTCAATTTATATATTTGGATTATGGATGGTTGAATGGATGAGATTAGCAGTTTGTGTTTACAGATACTGAAAATGTACAAATTCCTTTTTGTATTCAACAATGGGTGTCACACTTTGATGGTTGAGCGTATGTTGTGTATAGGTAAAATGTTCAATATCTAAATGAGTAAAATTCAATAATGAGTGTCATTCAATATTTAAAGTGTACAATTATTTATTTATTTGGACAACAATAAGTTTCTCACAGTGTCATTCAATATTTAAAGTGTTCGGATTTTTTTTTTTATAATTTGGACCTGAGATATTGGTAAAATGTTTGTATTTATTTAAATTTGAGTAAAAAAATTAGTCAAGGGTGATGTTATGGAGTTAATGGATGATTTTCATTTTTTATGAAGGGGAAGTTATCTAAAAGAATGAGTGCCTTTGTCAATTTCTATTGCCAAAGTAGGATGGAGCAGTGTTGATTAGGGACTATCGCCCTATCAACTTATTGGGAGTGTATAAGATTTGAGCTAAGGTCCTTGCAAGCAGGTGATGGAGGCCTTGTCAATGGTAGTTTTAGAATAGCAAGGAGGTTCTACCCAACACAGGTGTATATATATATATATATATATAGGGAGACGGTCCTCCTAACAGTGATTTTTAAGGACTCATCTAGTTCGTCGAATCCTGCTCATCATCCTATGCTCCTCATCATTCCTTTAAAAGGCAATGGAGGGAAATGAAAAAAAATAAAAAAGCAGTCTCCAAAAGCAAACCCAATTGAGAATTGTCTTCCCCTTACCAATTCCGCTTGCGAAAGAGGAACCCGGACCTCCAAACCTCGATTCACACCAGATTGAGGGATCTTCTCCCTACGAGCGTCGCCTCCAGCCTTTTGTCTCGAGTCCCTCTTCGGCGAAAGGCAGATCTCCATCACTGCAGCAAACGGAAAGAACCCAAAACACAACAAAAAATGCTCTCATGATCTCGTCCCCCTCTCTCGGTCGTAGACGACAAACCCCCTCTCAATCTCGCCCTCTCGTTCCAAAATCTTGCTCGACTCGTCGAAAACCCTAGCCTCTCCTCTTGCTCTTGCTCTTGCTAACCTTGAGGCCGGTTTTGGCCCTCTTCCGCCACCTCTTCATATCCTCTCTTTTTCTCTTTTCATTCTTGGCCTCCTAACAGCTTGTCGTTGCAGACACCACTCTTCGCAGGGCTCTCTCCCTCTTCACAACTGAAGAATGGAGTCATTCTCTAGGCTAAGTTTTTAGAGATTGAAGATGCCATTAAATGGAAGCATGTATTTGTTATATTTTTTTTTTTCTATTTCTACACCATTTGAGGCAATGGCTCAAGCCTGTTTGTATGATTCCACGACTTTCTAAACCATTTTTCAGGAGGAGCTGCTTCACATATTGGGTTTACATATTGGGTTTTATCCCAGAATTGATATCTTGGTTTTGATCCGATGGATTTTTTTCGAGGTCGTTTGTATAAAAAAAAAAAAAAAAAAAATAGAAACAGAGCAAAGCCCCTAAAAAGCAGGGCTTAAATCTCGATTTTGATCCATAGCATGAACCACAAGTTCGTCATCGTTGGAGAGATAAAAGTGTTGTTTTAAACATGAATTTTCTGATGTGGGTATAGAATTGTTGTTCCTATTTGGAAACATAAGAATAATTGCAAGGAATCCCATTCTGCCAAACAATGCCCTCATCAAATTTCCACACCCGTGGTTTCAAAATCAAGAATTCATGACACTTATAATCAATACTACATTCAAGCTTGAGATGCGGCAAGGTTGATGGAAGTGAAAAAAAAAAAAAAAATGAATATGATGGGGCTTCTCCATTTCTGGCCCAGAGCAAGACTTCTGTAGAGGGCAGTCAGAGTGCCCTGCTTAAAGCTAATTCATCAACACCGGTGAGGAAGAGGGACAAGATCGAGAGAGGGAGGGCGAGGAAAAGGGATGGGTTCTTTCCTTTGATGGGGGACTTTAGTCCTTTGTGGCAGGAAGAAGAAGACCCGAAGAAGGAAGGCCGGAGTAGATCATGTTCGAGAGAGAGAGGTGACGTCCGAGTAGATGTGTCCGAGAGATAGACAAGATCGGGGGGTGGGGGGGGGGGGGGGGGGGGGCGAGACTTTCCTTTTGGGTTTTTTTGCATTTATTGCCGGAAGCCAAAGAGGACTCGAAGACAAAAGGCTGGAGGCTTCTCTTTTCAAGTGGAATTGGCAAGGGGAAGACGATTTTGAATTGGGTTTGCTTTTCGAGAGTGTGCTTTTTTTTTTTTTCATTTCCCTCCATAGGCTTTTATTGGAAAAGAAAAGAGTGTGTGTCGCATATATTGAGGCGATAAAGGATATGTATGATAGAGCCGTGACATCTATAAGGACGACTGGCGGAGAGACTAAGGAGTTTCCTATCACGATTGGTCTACACCAAGGCTCAGCGTTAAGCCCGTACTTGTTTGCCCTAGTTATCGATGAGATTACAAGACATATTCAGGATGAGGTGCCGTGGTGTATGCTATTTGCAGATGACATTGTTTTAGTAGATGAGACGAGAGAAGGAGTGAATGCTAAGCTAGAAGTATGGCGGAAAACGTTAGAGACAAAAGGGTTTAGGCTAAGTCGATGCAAGACGGAATATATGGAGTGCAAGTTTAGCCAAAGTAGGACACTTGGTAACATAGAAGTAAGTTTAGGCACACAAAAGATTGTAGAGAAAGAAAACTTTAGGTACCTTGGATCGATGGTGCAACAGGATGGAGGGATTGATACTGATGTAAGTCACAGGATTCAGGCCGGGTGGACCAAATGGAGGAGTGCTTCGGGGGTCTTGTGTGATCGGAAAGTCCCCCTCAGGGTTAAAGGAAAGTATTATAAGGTGGCGGTAAGACCAGCATTGTTATATGGATCAGAGTGTTGGGCAGTAAAGCATAATCATGTTAAGAAGATGGAAGTTGCGGAGATGAGAATGCTAAGATGGATGTGCGGGATCACAAGGAGAGATAGGATTAGGAATGAGGAGATTAGGGGCAAAGTAGGAATAGCACCGATTGGAGATAAAATGAGAGAAAATCGACTCAGATGGTTTGGCCATGTTAGAAGACGTCCAATGGAAGCACCTGTTAAAAGGTGTGAAGGCATAGAGATTGCCAGGAGTAGGAGAGGGAGAGGGAGACCCAAGAGAAGTTGGAAAGAAACTATTAAACATGACCTTGCCTATATGGATCTAACGGAGGACATGGCCCTAAACAGATTTGATTGGCGTCGTCAAATCCATATAGCCGACCCCACCTAGTGGGAAAAGGCTTGGTTTGGTTTGGTTTGGTTTGGTTTCCCTCCATAGGCTTTTAAAGGAACGATGAGGAGTGTAGGATGATGAGCTGGATTCGACGGACTTGATGAGTCCTTAAAAATCACCGTAAGGACGATCCTCATAGGAGCATCCCCCGTATATATATAGAAGATGCTCCTATGAGATATATCTCTCACCTTATATGAGAGACTGGGTTGGGGCCCTCACATCCATATCCAATGCCAACAACTTAAATGTGAGGGCCCCCACTCCTATCTCTCATATAAGGTGAGAGATATCTCTCATAGGAGCATCTTCCTATCCCCACTCTATCTCTCATAGTATGGTGAGAGGTGCTCTCATAGGAGCATCTCCCATATATATATATTTGGTTTTCTAATAAAGTATAGATTTTAGATATAAGAATCTGACGTCCTGGAGTAGTGTAAGCTAGATTTTGTTATTATATGGTGGATTGGGTATTTTTGGGTTATTCTCTTGCGTATGGGTTTTTGGAGTAAATTGGAGGTCATGGATGCGGGTTTGTGTTTCTTCAGCATTTCCTCTGTGATGGTCAATGGGTCTCATTATTTGGAATGCTTTGGGAATTAGATTTTGTGGGCACCATTGTTTTGAAGAAACCTTTAGGATGATGACAGAGCTCATTTTGTTGTCAAACAGTCTAAAGCACTCAAACATCTATTTGAAATGGTTTTAAGTCAAACAAGCATAAGAAGTGGACTTGCCAAACGTTTTTTTATCCATGTCTTTGCTCCATTACTCTCTCTCATGGTTTCATAGTGTGACTCATAGTTGATCCCATATAAATTGGTGCAACTTTGTATTTCTCCTTTGTTCTAATATGTATCCTTTCTAGTTCCTAAGCCTCTTACAAAATCTTCATTTTTTGTTGAAATATTCTCTCCACCATTCTTTAATATCATATGCACGTGGAATTATATGCATGAAAAACCCCCTTTTATCAATGCTGCTTTTTTGGTTTCCATACGGAGGGCATGCCTATGATAAATCTAAATTCTAATCCCTTCACGGACATCTACTCTCTTTGCATTTGCACTGCTGTTAATTTGACTTTGATCCGGATGTTATCTACTATTGGCTTTTATTACAATAAACTTGCATGTATATAGCCATCAAACATTGAGGATCAAAATTAAAAGGTAGGATGAATTGATCAAACTGATATTGCAAACACCCCTAACCCACATCCAAACCTTGATTTTTCATGCATCCAGTTAGGAGGCCCCACAAGAAGCATTTTCTAACGTGACTATTTGTATATAGCATCCAACCTTGTTGCTATTGTCTGTTGCGAGTCTTATTTATTATGTAATTGTAGTTTAAAATCATCTGGGCTTATAGTTTTGTCATCCTACCCTGATTTGACCATGTGAAGCTTGTATAAATGTATTTTGTTGGTGTTCCTTTATATATGAATGCTAAAATTATTTGTTCCTTAAATATATTTTCAACTCCTTCACTAAATGTGCTCTACAAATTTTCTGTGGTAGGTGTGTGTTACTTGGTGTGAGCTGTGGTGCGAACATAGCGGATTTTGTTGCTCGAAAGGCTGTTGAAGCTGGAAAGCTTCTAGACCCTGTTAAGGTTGTTGCCCAGGTTCTGATGTATCCCTTCTTCATTGGCAGCGTCCCCACGCATTCGGAAATCAAGCTGGCAAACTCATACTTCTATGACAAGGCCATGTGCATACTGGCATGGAAGCTTTTCTTGCCTGAAGAGGAGTTCAGTTTAGATCATCCAGCTGCAAACCCCCTCATTCCTGGAAGGGGACCACCATTGAAACGCATGCCTCCTACTTTGACGGTGGTTGCCGAGCATGACTGGATGAGGGACCGTGCTATAGCCTATTCAGAGGAACTCCGGAAAGTAAATGTGGATGCGCCAGTCCTCGAGTACAAGGATGCCGTGCATGAATTTGCAACGCTTGACATGCTCTTAAAAACCCCACAGGCTCAGGCATGTGCTGAGGACATTGCAATCTGGGTCAAGAAGTATATCTCACTTCGTGGCCATGAGTTATCTTACTAGATGAAAGGGAAGACGAGGCGGAAATATTCTTTGTGTATGTTGTTTTAGAAGTCAGGGAAGAGCATCACTGCATTAGTCCGGCTATCCTTTCAGGTTTTTCTTCTTTGTGCTACTCTGGTCTGATAGATTTGAGGTTGTTTCTCTCCTTTTTTCTCCTTTTAAATGTTATTTCTGTATGATATAAGTTGCAATGGGTAGGACTTATGAGATGCATTTTCCCTTTTGAGTCTACAGGGATCCCATTTTTTCATGTTCTTTTTGTAAGATATGTTTCCCAGAAATAGTCCCTATTAAATCAAATGCAATCCTGTTTCCTGTTAATTTTATTTTCCTCTGGCCACTGCACATAGAACCATCTTTTCTAATTGATCTCTTTAATCATTGTTCTCTTTTATTTTTGTTCATCTTTTTAATATTTGTGATTACATGATTGTTATAGCAAGGTTGATACCAATGCAGGACTTGTGTAAATCGATCCAATCCAAGTCCGGGCCTTGTGCTAGGCGTTTGTCTCTCTCTCTCTCTCTCTCTCTATATATATATATATATATATATATATCCCACCTTACTATGAGAGATAAGGTGGGGGCCTTCACATTTAAATTGTTGGCATTGGATATGGATGTGAGGGCCCCGACCCAATCTCTCATATAAGGTGAGAGATATCTCTCATAGGAAGATCTTCATATATATATATATATATATATGGGAGATGCTCATATAAGAGATATCTCTCACCTTAAATGAGAGATTGGCATGGGGGCCCTCACTTTTAAGGTGTTGGCCGTGGATATAAATGTGAGTGCCCCCATCCAATCTCTCATTTAAGGTGAGAGATATCTCTCATAGGAGCATCTCCCTATATATATATATATATAGGGAAGTGCTCCTATGAGAGACTCTCATCAACTTTATGAGAGATGGGTGAGGGCCCTCACTTTCATATCTACTTTCACTAACTTAATTGCAAGGACCCCCACCAATCTCTCACCAAGTTGGTGAGTGTCTCTCATAGGAGCACTTCCCATATATATATATATATATATGAAAAATTCTAAAAAATGCCCCACTTTAAAAATGCCCTTTTTCTGCCCCTCGTTTTTTCAATCATGGGGCCTATGTTCAATCAATTTAGTCTTTTCACACACACACTACCCTCACATGAGTAGTCACTAGTCCAAGTTTGACACTCGTCCAACTTTTCCTTGCGGTTGGATTGCAATCATGATAAAATGATACCTCTAAACCATTAAATTTTAGTGTTATGGATAAAAAAAGTTAGGATGCTTTTATGAATTAAGATTTTGCATATAGGTAGGCCTCATATGTATATTTCCATCCTATAGACTTCGATGATCATCATGCATTTCAGTGGGCCTGATTAGGAGGGGCGTTTTCTTATATATATATAGGGAGATGCTCCTATGAGAGATCTCTCACCTTAAATGAGAGATATGAGTGGGGGCTCTCACATTTAAGTTGTTGGCATTGGATATAGATGTGAGGGTCTCCACACAATCTCTCATTTAAGGTGAGAGATATCTTTCATAGGAGCATCTCTCATATATATATATATATATATATATATATATATATATATGAGCAGGGCTCTCCTAAGCTGAAGCTTACCTTATCGTAAGCTGAAATAGTAAATCAAAGTTGATTATATCTGTTTTTTGCATGATGAAATTAGAAAATTCAGTTTTGATTGGTTTATCTTGATTTTAGAGATGATCATTATGCAAAAAATAACGATAGTCGACTTTGATTTATGGGACCGGCATTGTTTCAGCTTAGGATAAGCTAAGCTTCAGCTTAGGAGAGCTAACCCAATGGGAAATGCTCCTATGAGAGACACTCTCACCAACTTTATGAGAGATGTGTAGGGGCCCTCACATTTAAGTTGGGGGTCATTGCATTTAAGTTGGTGAGAGTGGATATGGAAGTGAGGGCCCCCACTCATCTTTCATAAAGTTGGTGAGAGTGTCTCTCATAAGAGCATTTCCATATATATATATATATATATATGGAGAATATTCAAGTGCATCAATCCCTCACCATTTGTGGTGAGGGACACCCCTTTTGGGAAAGTTTCAAGTACAAAAGAGTACTTCTCTTTTGTACTTGAAACTTTTTCAAAAAGGGTGTCTCTCATCACAAATGGTGAGGGATGGATGCACTATATATATATATACACACACACATATTCACATTTGATAGGGTTTTCAATGAAAAACTAGCAATAAACTCCTCAAAATCTGTTCGATCATTTTCAACTCATCTCATTGTTCAATCTGAAGTACACTCGAAACTTATGGAAAAATTGAAAGAACCATTGCCCTTATTGGGAGGCATGTCTTCTTGTGAAACTCTTATTACCTTTAATCTCTTTCCTCTTCCCTTTCTTGTCTCTCCTCATTTTCTATCTTTTCTATTTCATTATTTGTTGCAACTTATCGTTATAATTTTGATTTTCAATACTGATCAATGGGTTTAGGTGTGAAATTAATGAAAAGAACTCCCCAACATTGGAATAAGATCTTTGCTAAGAATAAGTTGTTCAATGTGAAAAACTAGGAATATAGCCTTTTTGCCCACAATAGGGCAAGTTAATCAACAAAGGCCCAAGCATAGAATGTAATGTTATAGTTACAAATTTATGAAATGGGTAAAGCAGAAATTGGGTGCATGTGTTAGGCTTGCTGGTTCAACCTCTGTTCGCATCTCTACAGTATGTTAGTTTATCAAAATATCTGAGTAATTTGATCTATAGAAATCACATCCCTACCCTTTGACATCTTTCTTTGAGAAAATCTCATCATTCCCACAGAAATTAAATTTTGGAAATGCGTTTGATTGCATTTTCTCAATCAGTCTCAAAATATTTCTCTGGACAATCATTCCCTCAGAATGAAAACTTAGAAACATTAAAGATCTTTTCTTACTTGAGAATGAAGAGTCCTGCTTCAGTGTCATCATCTTCACACAATTTCTCCCCCCTTCACTCTTTTTTGTGACATATAAATTTTTTTTTTTTTTTTTTTATAAAAAAGAGGTATTCATTAGGGGGACCCGTTTTCACAATAGAAGGCCATTCTCACAATGGAATCATTCTCAGAAGAAAATTTTATTCTCAATGACGGAATGATGTCAAACAGCAGTCTAGTCACATATTTCTGCTTGTTTGACCAATGCTATGTATGTACAAAACATACATGTCACACGTAACCTGCTTTACAAATTGTTAATTAGACGTTTGTCAACACTCACATATCTAAAATCAAGTCATTAAGAAAATTAAAGCTTGGATTTAGTTCCTGAAGTATGGGTTCGGTGCCTTGCAAAATACTGAGCCATCAGTGTTAATTATATTAGGGCAGGTCAAGCCCCCAGCCTTCTAATATTGGGTAGAGAACTAGGTCTGGACCAGTCTATGGGCCCAAAAGCACAATCACAGCTATCCTAACATGGGATGGGCCTAATGGTGGATGTGACTGCTGACTCAATATAAATCTTAGGTACAATTAGAGCTGCAATGCGGGTGGGCCCGTCCGGACTTGACTAACCTAAGCCTGACCAAATAACATATAGCTAAACCTGAGCCCAATCTCGGGATATAAATCATAATCCAAAGCCTAGCTCAAATTTGGATATTCAAGGCCCAAGGCCAAACCCAGCCAGAATTTCTGGCTGGACTCCAAAAGTCAGACCAATACCAAGCCCTAAATTAGGTACATATGCAAACAAGTTGATGTAGGATTGGGGTTCGATGTTGAATTCGGGCCCCACCATTAATCATATGCCAAATATGTGAGTCAAACATTTAATTTACATGTTTTACGCGTTATCACTCCAACAATGGACTCAACTCGCATAAAAAATAAATTGGTTTTGATTTTAAGAGATAGACCTACCAGAAGTCTGTATATCACCAAAGTTTATCATGATTCCAAGCACCATAGATCCAGACCCATATGCAAAAGCAAAATAAAAATCTTATCCCCTAAAAAATACAAATACAATTGCAATTACAACAACAAAAACAAGCTCAATTACAAGAAGATGGTGGAGATGATCAAGAGGGGAAACAGAAAGACAAGAGAGACAAAGGAAGTAGATGGAGTTGTAGAGGATATTGAAGTGGAGGTGGAAGTGGTGGTGGGAATTGCCCCTCCTGCTCTGCCTACTCTAAGACCCATCTGTGAAGGAGCAGGAGCAGGAGAAGGGCCTTCTACAGCTATTGCAAAACCACTCATCATCATTAACATCAGGAGAGCCATTGCTAGAGAGAAAACCAAAGAAGATGACCTCATTTTTCTCTTGTCGTCTGCTTTTTGAAGAATGAATTGGAGATAGGGAGATCGGTTTTTTTTTTTTCTTTTTTATATGAAGAACATGACTCTGATCTTGTCTTTCTTTCATCTTTCCTTTCCATCCACATAATTGAATGAACGGGCTAGGTCAAGACATGTAAATTGAATGAGTGGCTGTGGTTGACTAATTCTCTAGTGGGGTTCATATATTTTGACTAATTCTCTTGTTGACTAATACTCAGGGGTTCGACTCGGGTAGGTTGGCTCGGGTAACAGGTATTGGCTCAGTCAATTTTAATTTCCCTAGTTAATGCAATTTGAGTTGAATCGGATTGAGTGGGTCTTGTCATGTTAGGTACCTAGATCTTTTGGATTAGATGATTTGTTATTCAAAAAGTATAATTTTCACGGAAGTCTTTCCCGCCAGGCCGCCGTGTAAGATTTCAATCTATTCTAACCAAACAGCCGGGCACTCTAATTATTTTGATTTTTTTTTTTTTTTTGGTATCCTTCTTATATGGGGCTGGGACCCAAGAGAGCCCACACCTAGAAAGAGTGATATATCTAGAGATGGCTTTCGGAATGACATGCGGCTTACCAACAATTGAGCATCCCCTTGTTGTTGTTGGGACCTCTGAATTAAAAGTGCCTGGAGGAATTTCCACATGATCCCCTAATACTCAAACCTGATCCTAACTTCACATGGGTTTTATAATCCCCAACAAATCACTAGCCAAATTTCATTTGGTTGAATCGGTCATGCAGATTTGCATTTGGTTGATAATCCCCATAATCCCCACAACTAGAAAGAGTGATATATCTAGAGATGGATTTCGGAATAACATGCGGCTTACCAACAATTGAGCATCCCCTTGTTGTTGTTGGGACCTCTGAATTAAAGGTGCCTGAAGAAATTTCCACATGATCCCCTAATACTCAAACCTGATCCTAACTTCACATGGGTTTTATAATCCCCAACAAACCTCTAGCCAAATTTCATTTGGTTGAATCGGCCATGCAGATTTGCATTTGGTTGATAATCCCCATAATCCGCACACCTAGAAAGAGTGATATATCTAGAGATGGATTTCGGAATGACATGCGGCTTACCAACAATTGAGCATCCCCTTCTTGTTGTTGGGACCTCTGAATTAAAGGTGCCTCGAGGAATTTCCACATGATCCCCTAATACTCAAACCTGATCCTAACTTCACATGGGTTTTATAATCCCCAACAAACCTCTAGCCAAATTTCATTTGGTTGAATCGGCCATGCAGATTAGCATTTGGTTATTAAGGTTATTTGATATTTTTAAATTTTATGTTTTTAGGTGGTTCTTTGTAGTATTCATATATTTTACAATAAATTCATAAATAAATATCACTACAGTTAATGAGAAAAAAAGGGTTAGTGCAGATACTATTCGATGGTCCCATTAACTCAAAATAAATTAACCCTCTTTTATTAGGTCTCACCAGATTTTGCTCCAATAGAAGCTGGGGCACCATTAATTATATGCCAAATATGTGAATTTTTATAATATTTGAGTTACATGTTTTACAGGATCAGTCCCACAGTGGGCCCAAGTCCAACTCATATTGAAACTAAACATCAATTTGACCACAAATCCAAACCCATAAATGCAAAAGCAAAGTTCAACTTTTTCCCAATCCAAAAAAAAAAAAAAAAAAAATACACAAATGCAAATAAAATTACAGCAACACATTTCCTTCCTTACAATCAAATAATACAAGTCCATCTACAAGCAGATGGTGGAGAGGAAGAAGAGAAAAAGAAAGACAAGAGAGTTGCAGGAGGTGGCAGATGGAGTTGCACAGGATATAGAAGTGGAGGTGGAAGTGGTGGTGGTGGTTGGAATTGCCCTTCCACCTACTCCAAAACCTCTAAGACCTCTAAGACCCATGTGAGAAGGAGAAGGAGAAGGAGCAGGAGCAGCAGTAGGGCCTTCTACAGCTATTGCAAAACCACCCATCATCATCAACATCAGGATAACCATTGCTAGAGAGAAAACCAAAGAAGATGTCCTCATCTTTCTTCTGTTTTTTGAAAAGTGCATTGGAGATAAGGAAGGTGATGGGGCGTTTTTTTTTTACATGGAGAACGGGACTTATCTTGTCTTTCTCAATGTTTCCTTTCCATCCATATAATTGAATTTTGGGGGTCCCACCTCACTTGCAATAATGATCATTATCATAGTTTTTCAAGGGCCTCTTTTTCCTGGTCGGCTGGTGTAAACTTGCTGGTTTATATTAGACGTTTAAATTGACAAACTGGTTGTTATGGTTGACTAAAAATTCTCGAGTGGGGTCATCTATTTACTTCTTCTTCTCTTTTTATTTTTATTTTTTGCTTTCTATCGGAGGTTGCCAATCTTTTGGACTGGTTTAATCCCTCTGGGTACAGAAGGAAGCCAGGTAAACTCCGCTATATCCTCAGTGTGGTAGTGTAGTTTCGAACTTACAATTTCCGAGTGCAAACCGTGGGCCAACTGAGCTACTCCTTGGGTCATCTACCTACTTACGGGTTCGACTCGGGCAGGTTGGATCGTGTATCAGGTATTGGCTCAGCCAGTTTTTATTTCCCTAGTTATGAAGTTTGAGTTGAATCGGATTGACTGGATCATGTCGTGTTACGTACGTATATCTTTTGGATTCGATATTTTGCTTTTCAAAAGGTATAATTCTCATGAAACTCCTCCACACAAGGCCGTGCGGGATTTCAATCTCTACCAAGTGGTGACCCGAGGCACTCTTAGGCCATGTTTGAGACCACTAGTCTATTTCTTAAAGACCATTCAGACCGATACAAATAAGAGCCATAGAAAAAAGAGGCTAAAAGAAAAAGAGGTGTTTGGTAATGCAAGGGTCTATGCTAAATAGACATTTTTATATCATTGGTTGAGAGTTTTTCGACATATTTCTTGAGATTCACAAGGTATTAGGCCATGAAAATCGACCATATAGACTTGCTTAGCCTTCCGAAGAGATCTCACAGTTTGGATCTTATGTTTGGGGCCCACATAATCCACAAAATTATACCTAATGGCTCAATTTTTTTGCACATATCTAGAGATTGGTGATGATCCAACGAGTGAAATTTGGTTTCATGGTCATGTTTAAAATATTGTGAACATTACTAACGATTTAGATCTTATTTTACATATCTCTAAATAATAAAACAAATTAAAACAGTTTACTGCTCATGGACAAATGCAATATTGAGCATAATACATCTATGGTTATTCTTGTTTTGCACATATCTTGAGATTCACAAGGTGTTATGTAATCAAAATTAACCACATAACCATTTTCAACCTCTCAAACATATCCAATGGATTTGATTTTGTATTTGGGGCCCACAGATTATAACAAATTATAACCAATGGCTCATAGTTTGTGACACATATATCGAGATTGACGATGATTCAACGGCTGAAATTTGGTTACATGGCCATGTTTGACCTTGTGAACATTTTCAACGTTTGGATCTTGATTGGGCCTCTCAGATTTGGAGAAAAATTGAAAAAAGGGACTAGGTGTGATTATGCATGAATACTATAGTTCCGCCTCTTCTTTTCTCCCTCTATTTCTCAACTACCTCATAAGGGGGCTGTGGAAAGTAGAGCCATTGCCTCTACTTCTCTAAAATATGTAGAGGTTGAAAGGTGGTGCCAAACACTCTATTTTTTCAAACCTCTATCTATTTTTAGAGAAAAAGAGAAATATAGGGAAAAATTAGACATCCCAAACATGCACTTACTATCTTTACTTTCTTTTATTGCTTTTTTCTGGTACGTGCTTGGGGCTCGGCGCAAGAGAGCCCATACATAAGAAGAGTGATATACCTAGAGATTCATTCCTAGGCATTCGGATGACAAGTGGAATTGCCAACAACTCAGCATCCCCTTGTTGTTGTTGGGCCCTCTGAATATACGAGAAAATCCCCCTTATACTCAAATCTAATCCTCACTTCATGTGGGTTTTAAATTTTCGTTTGGTTGAGGCAGGCCATACAGATTTGAATTTGGTTTGATCAAAGTTGCAGTGTTGTTTACTTGGATCTGCAAGATTTCTTTGTGCAATTACCACCTTCTCCAGTAGCTTATGTATATTACTCCTTAGACTCTGATCTCTCTTCTTAAACCGCTACTCTGAAATTTGTATGTACCTGTTAAGTTCCATGTATAAGCATGGACTTTGGAGCCACAAAATAAAGACTTATGATCATCTGATTTGATTTCTTGCTTAATCTAGTCAATGATTAGATTTAGACCTTCCATCCCCGCGAATCCCACAATTGGGCAAGCCTCAAGTTGCGCCTCACAAGGTGGTACATTTATGCTTTAAGATCATAGTTATTAGTTCCATTTCGTTTCAGCTGAAATGGCCGAAATTTTTCAGTTTAAATTTCGGTCAATCTCGGCCGAAATTCAAGATTTCGGTCAATTTTGGCTGAAATGTGACTTTTCTGCCGAAATGGAATTTTACATAATTAATCTTTTTTTACATTTTTCACATATATATATTTTGTATTTCTTATATTTTCACAAAATATAATTCCAAAAAAACTACTATAATGGATTAAATCTATATTTATTACTTTTTCTATTTTTTTTACTTATATATGTATATATATTATGTTATATTTTCTTCGAAATGTAATTTCGAAAAGTTTCGCTGAAATTTCGAATCGGCCGAAACTTTTCATTTTGCAAGCTAGAGTGAAATGAGGTCCGAAATAAAATTAACAACTATGTTTAAGATTCCTCATGATTTTATCTTGTGTTAAACTTGTTTTAACTATTGCTAACTTGATTAAATTAGCAAGGGGTTTGCTTAGTTGATTGGTAACCCCAAATCTCACTTGGATGACCAGGGAGCAATCCTTGTTCTCTACCTCAATTTTTATTTTTGAGAATTGACCTTAAATCTTCATTTTTAACCACCATATGCATTCTTATGTAAACAAACCGGCCTGAAAGTTTTTTGCAGGCTACCAGAATGGATTAATAGTTTTAATTTAACGAATCAATGCAACAGAAATAACCAATCAGACAATATAGAATTATCTATCTACCAATCACACACTACAAGAAGGCAGACACAATATTTAGTGTGGAAACCCTATCCAGAGAGAAAACCACGAACTAAAAATTAAGAGTTTATGAACAGTTTTACCTCAGTTTGTACCTCCCTAAGAACTGTAGTTGTTCGGAATCTACTGACACAACATCAATCGTTCTTCATTCTCTTTACTTGATCTCCTCGCATATTGACAGTCAACATGAATTATCTTCTAGACGGTAAGAAAGATGCATAGGAAGATTTGCCTACTTATTAATTTCAACATCGCTTTCCTCACCCACCCGAGACTATCGGTTCAACTTATCCATATTAAACTCCTCAATCTTATCATCAAGAACTAGATTATTGTTTACGTAATCCCATGGATTGCTAGATTATATGGGTTGGGTGGACTGAGCAAAGTTTGTTCAATGCCCAAGGGCAATTGCTTAGTAGTTGGGCAAATCTTAAAGCTTCGATTTATGTGGGAATGTTTGTAATAAATAGTATAGTACATGTTTTACATGTAATCCCTCCCTCTGACAGTGGGACCATCTCAAGTTGAGACTAAACATCAATTTAATCGCTTCAGATTTTAATAAATAGACCCCATTGGAGATTATCACCAAAGCTTCTGATTATTCCAGGCACCACAGGATACAAATTAACCCATAAATGCAAAAACAAAATACAAATACAAATGCACTCACATTCACATGTATTTTTTTCTTCTAAACAGTCAAATAATACAAGCCCCCAATATCAAACATAAAGCATCTTTCTACAAGAAGATGAAGGAGGAGAGGAAGAAGGGAAAGAGGAAGAGAAGAGAGGAGGAGGAAGAGACAGATGGAGCTGCAGAGGACCTGGTTGAGGAGGTGGTGCTGGTGGGAATTATCCTCCCTGCCCTGCCTCCTCTTAAACCCATGTGAGAAGGGGAAGGAGCAGGAGCAGGGCCTTCTACAGCTGTTGCAAAGCTACTCATCATCACCAACATCAAGAGAATCATTGCTAGAGAGAGAACCAAAGAAGCTGACCTCATTTTCTTTTCTCTTCTGTACTTTGGAAAAAAATAGGAGGGGATATGGAGAAGGAAGGGGTTGTGGTGCTTTTATAAGGAGAACGGGACCCTGGTCTTTCCTACATCTTTCATATCCATCCCAATGATTATTGTGGGTCTCACCTGTAAGGATCATTCATTTGATTTTCCAATGCCTTTCTTCCAGGGTGGTGTAACCGTGTTGAGTCAAAACGTGTATGTTGAGGGATTATGGTAATTGACTAATTCTCCATTGGGGTCATCTACTTGGGGGTGCCAAGTGCAACCCATGGCTGGTTGGCTCGGGTAGTGGCTCAACCAGCTTTAAGTCCCCTACTTAGTGCAATTTGAGTTGAATTTGATTGAGTGGGATATTGAATAGATCTTTTGGATTAGTTTGTTTTACTGTTCAGAAGGTTTTCACCCATGAGTCTTCCACAAGGGACAGTACAGGGCTTCTAATCCCTACTTATCATAAAGTAGGACTCCTAAATTAAAGTCGCTTGATGAACTTTTGGCATGGAAGCATGCAAGATTTGTGTAGGAGAAAACCCCCATTCTTATATATAAGGTACCCAAATCTGACCTGAATTGCATGGCATGTGGGTTTTAAAAGATCCCATATTGTTGTTGTTGTTGAATACAAGACGATCCCTTTTAAATAATGGAGCTAAAATTGAAGTAAAGGTAAAGATCCATATAGAGCAACTTTTTGTTGGAAAATGATGAGACATCCATTCCCATAATAAATTAAATCTTAGAAAAATGAGGTCTATGCATTTATCTCCACATTGTATCCTTTGCTACTCACCTCTTTAATATTCCTTCATTAGACCTTCTTTACTATGAATTCGAAGGAACTCAATACAATGTAAGCCAACACGCCTCTGACCTCTTTGCTCATCAACCTTATAGTCTTTATTTGTATCTTAATTGCACATTTATACACAGCTGGTTCAGCACTGCTTGCCCTGCTGAATCTACTCGAATAGATAGAATTTTCAAGGGCCTGTTAAAGATTTGTCCAAACTGGCTTAGCTAAAATTTGATCTTCTTATTCTTCTTCCACTTATTTAATTTTACACCCAAAGTTGCTAAGGCTTATTGCTTATCAAATAAAGAGCTTGTGATAAAGACAAGATAGACTTTGACCAGACGTGCTCGGAATCTTTTTTTTTTTATCTGGGGGGAAGTTATCGCTCCTTCACCTCGTAAACTCGGTTTTGCTCCTCGCTTTTATTCAATTATAAATAAATAACCACTTTGATGGAGATTTGTAGCATCATTCAAGTAAATACAGATTGAGATCGTAGAAACATGAGCTTGTGATATAGCTACACCTAATTCTGGACCGGTTAATGCAAGAACTATAAATAAAGGATCAGGATCTCCTATGAAATAAAAAAGATCATTCATACATAGCATAGTCTAAGTGGACCCACTTAAAATCTTTACTGAACTATGACCGGCCATCATATTAGCAAATAAACGTATTCCTGAGCTTAACGCGCGAAAACAATGAGGGATTAGCTCAAGGAGTACTAAAAAAGGTGCTAACGGCAGTGGGACTCCCGCGGGTAATGAGAAGCTTAAAAAATGAAGCCCATTTCTTTGAAATCCCACTATAGTAATGCCCATAAAAATAGGAAATGAGAGACCCAAAGTAATGAGAAAATGACTTGTCACTGTGAAGCTATAAGGTATCATACCCTGGGGATTATGAAATAGCGAAAAAGTAGAACTGACCGAGATGCGAGGCGAAAACTTTTGTTGAACATTTCCGGAAAGACCACCTATTTGTTTGTTTACCGGCACAAAATCATGAATAAGCTCTACCAAGGATTGCCAAGCATTTGGTACTGAGTTTCCCCCTCCCTTTTTAGTCACAAAATGCACCAGAAGTAGGACCAAACTGAGAATTAGCAGCATAGAAAAAGATGGATTTGTGAATGAGAAATCCATCTTTCCTATATTCATAGGAATCAATGGGAGAATGGCAAATTTCTCAAGTGAGCTGTTGGGCGTAATGGTAAAAAACAGTTTTCATTTCATCCCTTTTTGTTCCGCTTCTTGCTCTCAAAATGAAGAAAGACTTGTCCGAAATCGCCGGTTGGGTTGGTCCGACCAAGAAAGGCATGGGAGTTCCAGGCTTGGGCTGAGTCAAGTAAAGACTGGCTACCTATAAAGATCCCTCACTGCACACTTTCTATATCTCTGTCTCCATAATAGGCTGCATGCTCTAGTTATGAATTGGGTATAGAGCCAATGGGGGATGCTTGGTTACAATTTCGAATAGGTTTTTTTAATCAAATCAATCCTCAATTGTTTTCTGATAGGTTTGACTATCAGCTCCGTCACGGAGCAGTTCTTTAAGGATCTTCTGGCAAGGTCGTAGGCTTTCGCTGTCTCTCGCAGCCAAGATGAACTGCGTCAAGAGGGAATAGTCATTCTCATTGACTACGGGTAATACTATCTGTCATTATTTTTGATTGAATCATTCTCATGGGTATTTGGGAATATGGTTGAGTCTTTGAGCGATGTTTATGCAAAGGTGTATGGGCAACATCTCCACTTGAGAGCAACTTTAATGTCAAATAGATGCCCAGTGATATTATAAGATGTTAGGAGATAAATCATGTTAGATGTAGGTATATATCTACCCCCAGCTACCAAGCCTCTCTGAGGAGGACTTTTTTTTTTTAATTTTTAATTTTTATTTTTATTTTTTTTTATGAAAATGGTAACAAAGATTTCATTAAAAAAGGAAGAAAGGAATACAACAAAACTCAAAGAAAAGAGGAGTTGGAAGGTGCAAGAGAGAAGCATCAGTCACAACTCTAATTACAAGATGACATCCACCCAAGAAATTACCCTATCCACTCCTTGCTTTCATAGCACAGCCGCCGTTGAGTTGGTGGATCTAATCTCATGACGGAAGGAGACATTAATGTGAGCTGAAATCTCCCTAATTTCATTGAAGAAGAATTGAAATTTTCATGTGTCAAACCTTCGGTTAAATACTCATGCAATTGCATTTGAAGAATCACTTTCTAACACCAGTACACCACTATATCTTATTGAGAACAATTTCAGAACTTTCAAAATTGCTAGCACCTCTGCTTCATTAAAGTCGCATACACCAACATAGTTGGAGAACATAAAAACGACATATTGCGAAGCACTCCTTCAATCCCCGCTAGCCCAGGCTTACCCCAATCACGGATTGTAATGTCCCTTAAGCCTGAGACTGTAAGGCGCCACATGCAATAAAAATGTACTCTCTTTCTTAGCAATTAAATACTGCTGTCTGTTGCTCAACGTACAAGTCATGAGAATATCCACTAATTGATCCTTTGTACGACTGAACATTTGCAAGTTGGACTTCTGCATTTAATTACATAGCCAGGAAGGAAATCATCACTCATCCGTTTGCTTTTCCAAGCCTGGTGATTGTTTCATGGTCTAATTCACTTAGAAATTCATGTAAAGACTTTGTATTATTTGAGTGCGTACGTAGTTGCTGAAGCAAAATTTGGTAGGCGATTATCATCAAATGAGGAGACAAATTTGTTAAGAGCAGTCCAAACAACTTTAGAAAAAAAAAAACAAGCACATGGGTTGGCTAGATTCACATTTACCAAAACTTGGAGGCTAATTGGTTTTTTTTTTTTTGTTCGAAGAGAAAATCTGGGTATATTATTTGAAGATAAAAGAGGATCCACAGTGAAACAATTATAATCAATTCCTTTTGAGTTTAGCCAAGGAGAATGACAGAGTTCAAGTACTAGAAAGTAGGTTTCTCAATTAATATAAGCTCGAACTACTCCAAAGAATCTTTACTGTTTGTGGGGGGAGTCTTGTGCTAGTATGAAGGGTTCTCAAATTATTGAGAAGAAAACCTTTTGAGTAATTGGAGTTCATCATTTTTTAAAAGAAGATTTTTCCATTTACATAGTGGCCCCCAAGGAATAATTCCAGGTATTCCACCCCTATCTATGAGAGAGAGACGAATATTGCATTCATATCCCTTTAGGAAATTGATTTCTTCTCAATTAAAAATAATCATTCATTTTCCCTTTTCTGCAAGGAAACTGTGTCGTATCAAACAATATAAAAATATGGGTTGCACAAAAGTTCAGAAGAAGTTTCCTCTCGTTGAACAATGGCTCCCTAGTTCACCTTTTTCCTTTCTACCAAGGAAAATACATCGCACAAAACAATTGGAGCAACGGGTTGCACAAAAAATCAGAGTGATAATTTTCCTCTATTGCGAAATCTTCTCATCGCATGAATATTACAACCGAGCTGCAGATTTAGGTCCCTGAAAGTTTAATTTAGGCTCAATGCTCTGCAAAATATTAGCCAACAGTGATAAATATTTTGGGCTAGTTCGGGCCTTCTATCTGGGCCCAATAGTATTCACGGGCCCTCCCCAAACCTTCCAGTATTCGGCTAAAGAACTTGGCATGGGGCAGTCCACAGGCGGAGAAGTATACTCGCAATCACATCCATCCAATTAATATAGGATGGGCCTAATGGATGATGTGACTGCTGGCTCAATATAAATTCTGGGTACAATTATAGGTGCAACATGGGTTAGCCAATCTGGAACTTGACTGACCCTAGCCTTGGCCAAATAATATATATAGGTAAACTTAGCCCAAGCTCGAAATATAAATGGCGGCCCAAGCCAAGTTCAGATTTGGATTCTTGAGTCCCAAGCACAACCCCAGCCAGAATTCTGGTTGGACTTCAAAATTTAGGCAGATACCTAGCACTGAAGATGCAACCAGGTAAGATGTGGGCTCAGGGCTTAATGCAGTACAAGAAGTCCGCCATGGAGGTGGTACTGGCCCAATATTTCTTTCCCGACAAATCTCCACTTCCTTTATTTATAAATCACAATAGTTAATGAGAAGATGCTGATCGCGAAAACCCTTCAATGAGTCCAATTTACTTAGATCTGAGCCACTCAAAATAAATTAATCCTATTCAATAAGCTGCGTGCTCTCAACAAAAAATTCCGCTCCAACAAGAGTTGGGCCCTTCATTAATCAAGCATCAAACCTGGGAATTTTGTATATTTCTATGTCTGCTACAAGTCATCACTAAACACAACAGAGCGTGCTATAAACAGTAGCGGAAGAAGATCCCTGTTCTCAACCTGATAACAAAATCATGAATCCACAAGTAAAATGTAGGAAGAACGCAGAGAAACTGGAATTCATATTATTCCTTAATAGAAACATGACAATAACTGACATTAACATAGCAACCCCAAATCCTAACTTTCCCGAAACAAGGAAGTTATTAAGAAAACCTTCAAACTACATGAACTCTCAGACTGGTTCTTGATTACTTTCTAAGATCTTGCACAAGTTTCAGGACTAAAACAGACAAAAACAATACGTAAAATGAGTAGAAAAGCACTTACTATAAAGAGTGTCATATGAAAACTGCATTTTGACACATCTTTTTACATGAAGATGAACATGAAGAGGAAGAGAAGAGAGACAAAGGAGGCAAATGGAGTTGCACAGGACTTAGAGGAGGAGGCATGCTCGGCAACTGTCTTTGCTGCTTTGGCTCCTTTTACTATTCCTTTGGCTGCTGTCCCTGCGTCAAACACCCACCAGTGAGAAACAGAACGAGCAGCAGGGCCTGCTACAGCTATTGCAAAACTGCTCATCATCACCAACATCAAGAGAATCACTGCTAGAGAGAGAATCAAAGAACCTGACCTCATTTTTCTGTCGTTCCTTCTTTTTTCTTTGAAAAAGAAGAAGAGTGAATTGGAGAAAAGGGAGGAGATGGAATGTTTTTATATGAACATTACTCGGTCTGGTACCTCTATCATCTTTCATATCCATGCACAAAAGTGAATTTGTGGGTTCCATCCCATGTGGACTAATTGAGCATATGAATGAATTTTCACGTTCTTTCACCTAAATCGTGTTTGAGTCTACTCGCTTAAATTGATGGGTTCTAACAGTCATACTCATGGATGACCAATTCTCAAGACATGTGATATGGCTTTTTCACCTTTTCGTCGCATTATACAAGACAAACAAAAGGAGATTGCAAAGGTCTTGGGGAATCATGCATAAAAGGCTCACAAATTACCTTCATTGCAAGGCAACACGTACAGTTGCCTCCTCACCTCGGCGCGCTTGTAACGGAAAGCTTGTGACGTCAGCAACGTATGCTTAACACACCTGTGACTGAGGCAAGGTGATTTTAGATGATCAAAATTAGCACTGCAATATTTAGAGCATCCAGATTTTGATCGACGAACGATTTGGTTTTGCGGAATCCTTGCAAGTAGATCTACGCAGTAGCAGCAAAAGGAAGACAATCCAACGGTTCAGAAAAAGGAGTGATTTTTCTCCTTTAACGGTCAGTGGTATGTGAACATCTTTTTCAATTCAGTAGTAATTATGTCATCCAAATCAGCGTTGCATGATCTTGCTAAGGCTGATATTTTTAACAGTAAGAACTTGGTTGTGTGGAAGCATCAGATGGACGCATTGCTGCACTTTGACAGATTAACATATGTGATTGAATCCGATTCGATCTCAAAACCAACTATGATGCTCCTAATGAAGATTACGATGTGTATGAACAATGGGTATTTCATAACAAATCAGCGAGGCATCTTCTAGTCGGATTCATATCTAGTGATTTGGTAAAGCAGTGTAAGCACTTTAACACTGCTAAAGAAATCTATGACTATGCTATGGACAAATATGATGACACCTTTAAATCTCACTTGATGGAGGCATTCGGCGCATATGTTAACTATAAGATGCCAGAGGGATCATCCATAAGGAATCACATTGATTAAATGGTGGTCCGATATAATAACCTCGCAGCCTTGGAAAAAGAAATGGACGAAGATTTTCAAATCATGTACTTGCTGATGAGTCTTCCACCTTCGTGGGAGAATGTGTATCAGACCCTTAACCTCCAAAAAGGTGTAATCCTTAGTGAGGTTGAAATTAGATTGCTTGCTGATGGACGAAGGCAGGCCGCCCATTGTGTAACACCTACAAACTCTGTCATGACTGCTAAAATTAAGAATAATAATGGTGCGTTAACCGTCAATATAAAAAAAAAAAAATTCAAAGGCAATAAAAAACGGAAAGGAGAATAGTGTTTGCTTTAACTACGGGAAGCCCGGACACTTTAGTTCTCAATATAGAAAGAAAAGGAGTGAGAGTAGCTAGCAAAGTAAAGTGGCCAAAGAACATGATGATTACGTTGAAATGGTCACAGAGTCCATGGTGGTGGACACCAATGATAAGAATTGGTGGATTGATTCAGGAGCCACCAAGCACATATCAAGAACCAATGCTGGATTTGTCGAATTCAAAGAGATGAAACCGAGAGATCAGAGTATTTACATGGGGAATGAAACATTTTGTGATGTATTGGGTGTAGGGAAAGTCAAAATTCCCTTACCAACTAGAAAATTCCTATATCTCTCGAATGTTTCCTTTGCTCCAGCTATGAGGAGGAGCGTCATCTCTGTGAGCCAGTTGGCTATGAATGGATTTGAAATCAGATTTAAAGATTATGAGGTTACAATTGGCAAAGTGTAAGCCTCTGGATTGCTGTGCTAGTACATTGGATATATTGAATGATCATGAGTAGTACTTTATACAAATATTATCTCTGAATAAGGAAAGCTCTCATAATATTCAAGCAATAGACTTTTAATCTTGAGAGATTAAGGGGTTGTTTGTTTCCTTACATATACGTGTGTAAATGGGTCTCCATGTGTAACTCTTTCATAGCACCATGTTTGTTTATGATATTTACACATCAAGTGTGAAAAGTAGGTGAGAAAATCATGCGAACCAGGGGTGCAAAAAGTGGCAGAACTTTTCACAGCTCAATAGGTGTGAAACTGAATCACACCATCTTCAACAAGTGCGGAGCTACAGCAACCACGACGTTGAAACGCCACCATTGCCATTTTCAAATTTTTTTTTTTTTATCAAAGTGGGGCCTAAATCTTGATCTAGACAACTAATCATCTTAGTAAGGCGAAAAACGGATCTGATGCAAAATTTCAGCCGTTGGGTCAATATAGATTGTGAGGAACTCACAAAAAAATCCAAACCATTAGAACTATTTTTTTAGATTTTTGTGGGCCCCACTTTTACGATTCGAACGGTTAATCCTCTCTATATGAACAAATACAGCTATGGGGTCAAATTTAAGATGTTGATGAATCAATAATCTTAAAAAATCTTCGAGAAACGTATGGACCATTGGATGCACTTAGATACACATTTGAAGAGGTGTGAAAATGATAAACAATGGAATGTGTTTCACATGTGACTCATTTGCATATGAAAAAAATTCAAATGTGAATCATTTACACATGTGAACCATTTTCCTTTCACATGTGAAATTGACAAACGACCCCTAATGGACTCAAGTTTCTACTATACATTTACTTTGAGTTACCAATATTGAATGAGGCCAACTATAAGTCAACACCTCAGTATCTTGGGTAGATGGTAGTAGGACTGTGGGAACATATATTCCCAAGATGGAATCTATCGTCTAAGTGAAACATATCCCCTTGTGCCAATAACAATAAATGAAATTTATTATTGGTAAGTGTGCACCCGTCTTGATTAAGAGTTAATAAGATGGTATCGATGATTAGTGTAATTAATTAAGTGACAAGGATAATAAGAGATGGATCAAGTTTGGTTGGATGGTTTAATTCCAATGAATCTATGGATATAATTGATGGAGGGGCTTAGTTGCAGAAATTGAAAAGTTTAGGGTCTTCTTGCACATATTCTAAAGATTGGAGTGCAGTTGCATTTCTTTAGTGGACTTAGTTGTAAGTAACTGTGGTTGTGGAGTTCACATGAGATGTGGGGTCCAAATGCTTCAGTTGGAGCTAGATCTAAGGAATCTCAAGTGGTCCACATGCTAGCCCTAAGAAGAGAAAGTTATTTTCCAATTGGAACTCTTAAGGAAAGGAAGAGTATGACATATAATAGAAATAGAAGTGAGACTTCTAATTATAGTCAGAGAGGAGGTTTGACAAAAACTATATGCATGAGAGCTAGGGTGGATATCACACACATGAGTTAAACGCCCAAGGTGGACGTCCAAATCTATCTCTCTCTCTCTCTCATATGGTTTCCTTCTTGAGTGCCTAGGGTTTCTTTTCAATTGAAATCCCACCATTCTCTTTGAGAAGTTCTCTATAAGAGGGTTATAGCGTAGAAGAACACAAAGCTAAAGAGATCAAATCTGTAAAAGAGTTTTGTGGAGATTCAAGAAATCAAGTTCTCGATTTGAGTACAACCAAACTCTTCAGGTATAGATCTACAACTAGTTATTGAAGTAGATCTTCTTGTTTATGTTTGTTTGTTTTTTATCTGTCTTCCTTTGATGGATCTTCGATCTTAACGCATGAGATAAGGGTTTTAGATTCTTGGATTGGGTTCTTGGCTTTTTGGGTGATTGATCCCTGCTTCAAGTGGGTCAAAAGTTTTAAAAATCCGTCTAAATGGTTCACCTACTTCCAACAGTCCCAACTGGCTTGGCTAAAACTCGGTCTTCTTATTCTTCTTCGACTTCTTTAACTTTACACCGAAAGTTCTGTTTTTGATGATTCGGGCAGGAACTGGTTTGAGTCTTTTGCGAGATGTTTATGCAAAGGTGAATGGGAAACATCTCAACTTGGGCAACTTTAATGTCAAATAGATGCCCAGTGATGCTATACGATTTTAGGAGTTAAATCATGTTAGCTGTAGGTATTTACTCAAAATAAACTTTTTTAATCACTTCAGTTTTTTTGCTAGTTTTTGGGTGTTGGCCTTCATTAGTCTTGTTGCTGGTTTTGAAAAATGAAGTTTAGATGATTAAATACTTAAAAAGGCTGATTTGCTCCTATTTGGAAGTGTGAGTCATATAGTTCTAGCAATGAAAAAACTTACATTGAACTACAATCTTCATATATTAGAATACATATAGAGTGTCCTCAGGTTGTATAATGGCATTTAATTATCGAAGGCAATTGTCTAAAATGAAGTTGGCCTAAATCAATTCTTCTTAAGGTGTTAATGAGTGATGCCTACTGATGGGTCAAACCCAAGTGGCCCAACCCGTGCTGACCTATGACTCAAACTTATAAAGACCTGGTGAGCCCAATAAGGTCCAAGCCCAAAGAAGTCCATAGGCCTGGCCACGTCATCGAGAAAGCAACCAGAAGCCTCACCCTCACCGCCTCGTCCGTCGAGGATAATTCAAAAGCTCCATCGAAGTAGAGATTTAGTTGCTGTAAAGTCGTCCCCATCTGTTAGGGGAAGACTATAAATGAAAAGCCCCAGCAACACTTGGGGGGCAGGAAAATCTTTCTCTTCTCAACACCCCTATTCTCCTATTCGCATAGCTTGTAACCTCTGTACACTTGAGATATAAAAATATCCGGCGACCTCAGCCCTTCAGAAGTGGACGTAGGTCACGCTGACCGAACCACTATAATTCGTGTCTTCTCTCTCTCTTCTTTAATTATTACATTTATTACCAATTACTTGACCGGTGGTGTGCAAGGTCAATTTGTGCATCATCACCTACCGTTCCAATTTGGGCTCAAACTCAGCTACAGAGCCTCTCTATAGAGGACTTTAGTGTCCTTTAAAGCCCGAGATTGTTATGCAGATGCAATAAAAATGTACTCTCCTTCTTAGGAAGAAAGTACTGCTGTCTGTGTTGCCCAACAAGTCATGGGAATCACAAAGTGTTGCAATGGTACGCACACTCGATCCCATAGCACCACCCAGGGATCGATCCTTGGGTGGGCAAGTTACTTCCCCTCTTCTTGGCCACTGGGCCAACTAGCCAAAAAATAAAAATAAAAATGTCACGAGAATGTCTTCTAATAGATCCTCTGTACGAATAAACATTTGCAAGTTGGATTTGTTGCATATAAATACATAGCCAGGGGAAATCATCACTCATGCATTTGCTTTTCCAAGCCTGGTGCTTGTTTCATGGTCGACTTCACTTGGATATCTATGTAAAAATTTTGTATTATTTGAGTGCGTAGAGGGACTAAAGAAAGTGAACGATTATCATTAAATGAGGAGACAAGTGTGTTAAAAGCAGTCCAAACCACTTTAGAAGAAGAAAACAAAACGGCACATGTCTTGGCTAGATTCTCATTTACCAAAACTTGGAGGCTAATTGGTCTTTTATGTTCGAAGAGAAAATTTGGGTCTATTATATGAAGAAAAAAGAGGATTCACATTGAAACAGTTATAACCAATTTCTTTTGAGTCTAGCTAAAGAGAATGACAAAGTCCCACGTACTAGAAAGTTGGCTTCTCAATTAATACAAGCTCAAACTAGTCCAAAGAATCTTTATTGTTTGTGGGGAGTCTTGTGCTAGTACGAGGGTTCTCAATTATTGAGAAGAAAACCTTTTGAGTAATTGGAGTTCATCATTTTTTTAAGAGAAGATTTTTCCATTTATATAGTAGCCCCCACGGAATAATTCCTGGTATTCCGCCCCTATCTATGAGAGAGAGACGAATATTGCATTCATATCCCTGGTATAAGAAATTGATTTAAACACCGATTTCGTGGTTGGGCACATTAATGGACTCGGTGTGGTAATTCTTTCTTATTTCATTTCCATCCATATAATTCATTTTGTGGGTTCCATCTGACGTGGAGTGATTGATCATGTCTGACACATTTCAAGGTCTTTCTCATAATCGACGACAGCCCATTAATGGTCTCGGTGTGGTACTTGTTTCATGTTTCATTTCCATCCATACAATTCATTTTGTGGGTTCCATCTGATGTGGAGTGATTGATCATGTGTGACACATTTCAAGGTTTTTCTCATCATCGACAACCGCCCATTAATGGACTCGGTGTCGTCCTCCCTTCGGGTTCCATCTTATGTGGAGTAACTGATGATGTGTGACGGATTTCAAGGTCTTTCTCATAATCGACGACAGCCCATTAGTGGACTCGGTGTGGGTCCTTCTTTCATCTTTCATTTCCATCCATATAATTCAGTTTGTGGGTTCCATCTCATGTGGAGTAATTGATCAGGTGTAACACATTTCAAGGTCTTTCTCATAATCGCGTTTGAGTGGACACGCTTAAATTGATGGGTTAACAGACTCATTTTATTAGTTATGTGAATTTAGCCCGTTGAAATGGGTGCCGGGCCTGGCCTGGCCCGAAAACACAGGACTTTCAAAAAAATTTGAGCCAGCGGGTTGCTCTTGGACAATTATTTGAAAGATCGGCCAAAACGAGACTAGCAATGGGTAGAGCATGCCCAGCCCATCTGGTCCGGCCCGCCCGCAAGGTTATTTTACTAATTTTTATATATTTTTCACAAACTGCCCCCCATAACAGTTAAAAAACGGCTAATTAAGTGGGTTATTTTTGTAACTTCACCTTAATAAATCTCCCCATAAAAGGCCTTCCCCCCTTAAGACGAAGATTGGTTTAGTCACGACTCAACTAGTGATGATGATCCATACAATGATGGGATTGAACTAACTAATCTTTTAGATATATTAAAAGAAAAATAATTTCTATTGAGTTCTTTTAGACATTACTTGATTAATATATGATACTCATTTCTATTAATTTTCTGATTTTCTATTGTTATCGGCAAAATTTTATTTTTTAACTCCGTCATATTGCTTGTTGCATTGGATTGTTGGTCCTAAGCCTGTAAAAAAGGAGGGTTTAAAGTCTAGTGACAGTATATGAATAATTAGAGAATGTTGATTTTATGTTCAAGATTGTGCTAAAGCCTGGGACTGGCCTGAACCCGCATGGGATGGGATGTGACATAGGCCCGCTTAATTTAGGGTCGGGATTGGACAACCCTTGACAAGCCCGTCCAACTTTCGGGACGGGATTGGACAACCCATGCCCAGGCCAGGCTCAGCCTGTCCCATTGATGGGCCTGATTCTTATGGGTGACCAATTCTCGAGCCGGGGACATCTACTTAAATTGGTTGAGTGGGTCATGTGATACTGACCGATTTATGTATTATATAGTAGAATTTTCATTCATGTGAGTACTCCTGGATCATGTTTTTCATTTTTTGTTTTTCATGTATGTGGTCATCTACTTAGGGCTGCATCTTGTGTGGGTTGGTTTAGGTATTGGCTTGACTAATTTAAAATCCTACTAGGCCCAATTTGAGTTAAAATTGGATAGACTGGTCGGTCATATGACAACCTTTTAGTAATCGGGCTGGACTGTATATGGTATTTTGTGGTTGGAAACTTTTAGCAATCGGGGAATTAGTTGGTCCGTTGAAAAAAAAAAGAGTAAGAAAAGCAACCTCATTTATCTAATAAAAGACAAAAGACACCAATTTTCTATACAAATAAAATGATTCCATACCAAATAACTAAAAATAAAACACCATCATAACACCTTATATTTTATTCTCTCTTAATTTGATGCTTCACTTCACCGTACTGCAATTCACCATAGATCCAAACAGGCCAGAAAGTCCACCTTGGCTAGTGCTAGCCCCATAAGTTTGATATGGCCGGAAGTCATTGAACTTCAGGTTATTTTAGGTGATTGTGGTATTACTACATGTCCATAGTCCAGGCAGGTTCATAACCTATTATCTTGCTTTCACAATGTATTAGATCCTGCTTGTTTCATCTGGTATTGAAGTTTTAGGAATTTTAAGCAATGCTTTCAGATCAATGAAGCTAAAATTGAAGGAGTAAAGGTGAAGATCCACAAATAGTCTTATGTTATGGTGGGAAATGATTATACAGCCATCCAACTATCATTAGCTACTCATCTCTTTAATATTTCTTAATTAGACCTACTTTATAATGAATTCCTCCGAGCTTACTAAATACGAGGAAAGCAAACAAGCCTTTAACTTCTTTGCTTATCAACAAGTTGTTATTATTATTATTATTTTTAACTTGTATCCATTCATACACAACAGATTCAAAACTCTTAAGGACTAGTTACTAATGGCTCAACTAAAAGTCCATCTTCTTCTTTGAACTTTATACACGAAGTTCTATTTGAACTTCGTCAGTATACTGCCGTTTCCAAGGTCCGATAAAAAGGAAAAGGTGGTGTGTGAGACACAGTTTCATCAATATGTTCATCAAAGAGCGACGTATTATCATCCAAAGAAATGTTTGAAGGCTGAAGGAGATTTGACCCATCCACATGCAGAATTGTGGGCTGAGATGATTCTATTTTAAAGGCTTGAGATGATTCTCTTTCAATGGGCTGGGATTGTTCTAGCTCAAGAACAGTTGTTGGTACTGTAGTAAAATCAGAAGTGCCGATGGAATTAGGATCATCAACCACTTGAGGAAGAGGGGTGATGGTGGGTGCTGTAGTGTTGGATTGTGGCCCACAATATTTAGTCTTCAATGAAGATGTTTAATTTGGTGCGCCTGTAACCTACTCAAAACATGTGGTAATCTCACCATTAACACTTGCATTAGTAAATAGAGATCCCGGTGTACGGAATGGGTATGTTATCTCATCAAATACCACATGGCGGGAGAGATACACCCGGCCTGTTGGAGGATAATAACGTCTGTATCCTTTCGATTTCCCATAGTCCCTTATATAGAATTCACCATACCCCAAGAAAATAGATATGGTAATGATCTTGGGTCAAATTTCGATTTCCCATAGTCCCTTATATAAGGAAAACAATGTGTACCAAAAACTCGCAAGGATGTATAATCTGGTTGTTTTCCTAGTAAGCACTCATAAGGACTTTTCATTTCCAATGTACGTGTGGGCAGCCTGTTAATAAGCCACACAGCTGTCCCAAAAGCTTCAACCCAAAATATTTTAGGTACATGACTATGAAAGAGCATAGTAAGACCCAACTCTGTAATATTGCGATGCTTCCTTTCAGCAAGTCCATTTTACTCCGGCATCTTAGGACATGACATTTGGTGTTTAATACCATGATCTTTTAATTAAGATTGGAAATTGTGTGCATTGAACTCTCCGCCACCATCTAATTGAAAAGTCCTTATCCTTCTATCAAATTGATTTTGAAGATACTTGTGAGATTTGACGAAGCAATCATACAAATCGGATTTATTCTTAAGTGGAAAGAACCAACTGAAACGAGTGCATGCATTCATCAATAAAAAACCACATAATATCTAAATCTTTGGAAAGAGTGGACCAGGGCTCGTCCCCAAAGATCACAATGAATTTTAGCTATAGGTTCATTGCAAAATCATCAGATGCAACAAATGGTAAGCGACAAGCCTTTCCCAGCTGACAACTGCTACATAAACTCCCAACTTTATCGTTGTCTCTGCTAATGTTAAGTTTATTTTTCTTCAATGATTAATAACTTGCATATGTGGGTGTCCAAGCCGTTGATGCCATACATAATCACTTGCATTTCGGAATCGAGTTGAGAATAAAGCAATTCCTTCGTTTGGCTGTAGTGCATTTAGGCCGCCACACCTATTTCCCGCTGCAGCTATTCTCCCTGTTCCCCTCTGTGCCTCATAAAAAATCCATCATGTGAGAACTCAAAGTTGTAACGATGGTCTATAGTCATTTGACTAACACACAAAAGCTTCTTGTTAATGTTAGGTACAACTAACAGATTTCTCAATTATAAATTGTTATTACCCAATGATAAAACTATTTCTTCCTCATCTTCTCTTTGACAGTCTGTTCTGTTTCAGGTTTCCTTTTCTTCTGCTATACTTGTTTTTGTTTGGTGGTTCTTTTGCTCTATGATGATTGATGGGTTTGTTTCAAGTTTGCTATTATTTATTGGTTTTTCCTTATAATGGTCTCTGAACATGTGGGTGTGATTTCAGGTTCCTTGGGGAAATTGTTCTGTTTCTGTTTTATGTTGGACTGCTTTGGTTTCTGTTAGATGTTGGCTATTGAAACAGACGGGTGGTCGTGAACTAAACTGTATCTACTTTGTATTAGTTCCTGTTCCATTCATGTCAATGGCATTTAGCCCCCTTTTTTCCTTTTTATGTGGTTTTTACTTACTATCCATTTACTCATCAGTCGAGGATTTTTGGAAGCTCTCCTAGATGAATATGCGTTTATAACCTATAAAAGCAGGTGTTCTCATCATTTATAACCTATAAAATCAGGTGTTCTCATCATTTTGAGAGACTTCAAATGAGCAAAAGATGTCTCTCTACTTAGGTATCGTGGGTCATGGCAAAACTCTCCATCCATGGTTGTTTGAGTTGTAGCTTTAGGCATGTGAACAACTTTGAATCTTATTCTTTCCCGAGGAAAATGAGCTTCATAGAAGCAACAACAACAACAATAATATGTTTGCTTCCCCTCTAGTTCCACATTGTTTCAGTATAAATAATGTGGGAAGTTCCAAGTGATCAATAAGACTAGTAAGATGTCATTTTCTATTTTAGTGGACATGTTTATTGTTTTCCACGATAAAATCATGATGCTGGCCCTTGATAATTTTCTTTGTGAATGCTACTGTTATTGTTTTTGTATTTATCTAAGTTGTGAGGATTGGTAGATCATGAAGATGTTGGTAGGTAATTCCACATTGTTCACAGTAGTTGAAAGGAACCTTTCCTATTCACAGATGTTTCTAGGTGTGTACATTTATTTATTCTTCTATGGAGAAAAAAAAACCTTTCATCACTTGTACATTGGTCATGATTTAATGTGGGCAACTTTTATGACTTACCTAAGGTATTTCTGGATTTTTATGAGTTTTTGTTCTGTATGCTTCTATTGCAATTCCTTTTATGATTTGTACTTCAGGTGATCATTTTCTCTGTTTTTCAAGTACTACAGGTGATTACTTTCTCTGTACTTATTCTGGTGCCTTCATCTTGTTTCTCTCGATGCCACCTCTCTTCCACCTCCTTTGTGGGCTGTGTATCAAGAAGAGCAAACTAAAGCTGCAGCCTTCACAGATTCTTTACAGGGTGCTTGAGAATGGTTCTCACGGACAAGTTCTGCATCACCATTTTGTGAGTTAATATTTCCTGCCACTAAATATAACTCTCAAGAGGCCAGTGAGAGAGTGCTTTGATCCAAGTTTGTAGATAAGTACTTACCTAAGTAATGGTAGTGATAATTTTTGTTCTATGACAGGATGGCTGGATGAGACATTTTTGCCAAGTCTGTTTTTCATTTCTTTAGTCTAACACATTAGTTTTCAGTCACCTGAACTCCTGATTTGCACATGAAGTTAAATGACTGGAGGCATTTTGAATTAGTATTTAAGTTAATCAATTCTTATTTGGTGGTGTTTTTGTTGCAATTGGTTTAAATGGATAAACATTCAAATTGATGTAGACCTAATTAGAAATTTGAATTTGCAGCCTACTGGTTAGAAGATGCAACATGATCATTTACTGAGTACACCTTTTCATAATTAGTTTGGAGACAAACGTTTCAAGCAGTGAATATAGTTCATTATTTAATGAGCACACCTTTCCATAATCTTAGTAAAAATTCCCATTTTTAATAAGAGATTGATCTGAAGACAACAGTGATGGCTGGCTGGATCAATGAACTGTTCTTGATATATGGTGAACTTTGTTCTTCAGAGTGACAGGCTATTATTTATGTTGCCGCGATACTGAAGCATGTGCTGGATGCCATCAACCCACATCTGTTTGTTGTGTTTATCTTTGCGTTCAAATTCAGTTAATCTGTCAGCTGTTTTAATCCCAAAGTATGCTCTGGGTTGCCCCCCTTCTTCTCCATCTCTACCATCCCATGCTGGGACATCACAGCAGAGATCAACAACACCACCTGAAATATCAATATTGCTTGTTTTGAGACAATGGACATGCATATATATGCTGAGGTATGAGTATATTTAGTAAAGCTTACTCTGCTTCTTTTTAACAAAAGTTCCAGCAATGTGCTTACTTTTCATTTTAATGACGACCTGGCACTTCCAAACCTCCAAGTTACCATTAGATGAAAAACTAAATGAATTTGTAAAAATCTAACAGAATAACGGAACTTTTAAAGCTTTAAAATACAGTCTTAAGGCACAACAGGCACTGTAAGCTCTTAAAAGTGTATTGTGTTGATCGCTTATAATTTCCTATACTAAATTCTGAAATTAGACTGATTCTGTTGTAACATGGGAATTTTGGTTGGATTTACCTGTCCATTTGAGTCTAAGTAGAGGGAAACTTGCTATTCACAGATGTTGAAAGGAACCTTTCCTATTCCCAGATGTTTCTAGGTGTGTACATTTATTTATTCTTCTATGGAGAAAAATAACCTTTCATCACTTGTACGTTGGTCATGATTTAATGTGGGCAGCTTTTATGACTTACCTAAGGTATTTCTGGATTTTTATGAGTTTTTGTTTTGTATGCTACTATTGCAATTCCTTTTATGATTTGTACTTCAAGTGATCATTTTCTCTGTTTTTAAAGTACTACAGGTGATGATTTTCTCTGTACTTATTCCGGTGCCTTCATCTTGTTTCTCTCCATGCCACCTCTCTTCCACTTCCTCTGTGGGCTGTGTATCAGGAAGAGCAAACTAAAGCTGCAGCCTTCACTGCAACTTTTTACTTCAGCATTGCGGGAGATGGCACAACTACAAGCACGACATGGAGATCATGATGTACCGCTCCACTTTTGCTTCTCATGAGGATCCCCTCATAGTTGGTGAAGAACGCTGCTTAGGGCGGGCTATGTTCTCTCTTTCAAAGAATATCCGATTGGGACTCTAGTTTCTTCTCTCTTCTTTTTCTTCTATGTTCTATCATTTCCTTTTGCCATATGCTTATGTAACCCTTGTGGGTAACACACTATTTGAAGATACTGGCCTGGTGATCCACTTTATCAATCTCTCTTAAGTAATCTGATCCCTCTTTCATCAAAGGAAAAAAAAAAAAAAAAAAGAAAAGTGCTTTCATCTACCAAAAGTCACTCTTTAGAAAAATCAGAATGATATTTTTTTAAATTTTTTTTAAATTTAAAAACGACGGCCAAAGACCGTCGTTTTTTCTTTTATAAATTTTTTTTTTAAAGAAAATAAATCAATAGACGACCGATGTTGGTAGTCGTTTATTTCCGACATTTATAAGCCGTTGTTTTTGTAAGATTTAGCGACGGCCACTGGCCGTTGATTTTAAAAAACGACCCCTAAAATCTTGACAGCCGGATCGACGGCTAAATCCGTCGGTTTTCATGAAAAACGACGGTCTTACATGATATATCACCAATGTATCACCATTTCCAACCATTATTTTCTTGAAGCCAAGCATTATTTCAAATGATATTCTCTTGAGATTACAGCGTAACCTTCAGATACCATGAACGAAAAGCCAAACTCAATATTAATTTTGTGTGATCGCACCAAATTCAAGATGAGGTTTGTATGATTGTATTGCCCATTATATATGGTCCAATTTACATGATTGTTGGGATTAGCTTCCCATGAATAGTAAGTGAATTACAAGATACACAATCAGTGGGATTAGTTTCCAGTACAGAAATCTCAATTCATTGAATGATGCCTTTAACTCTTGGTGGAATATATTACATCCCTTGAATTAATCTCTTGAATTAGTTCTTTGACTTTTGATGGATTTTGTTTTGGGGAAATTAGCGATACATCCCTGATTATTGGGCTGTAAAGTCTCCAGTACAGATAGCGCAAGGGATTTATTCGGGCGGTGGTCCCTTGCGTGACACGTCATACTTTTTTGATGACAGATTTGCCCTTTTAACCGTTTGTATAGTTGTCATGTGATCTTGTCCTTGTTTATAGCTCGAGCTCATTGTCTTTCCCTGACTACTGATGAATTTAAATTTCGTAAGATGAGTTTTGGATCAAATTTGAAATCTTGAATAGGAGGGATTGACGATTGACGAATTTATCGGTTTCTAGAGCAGGTCGTTTGTACTGCGTGAGGATCCAGTTTCTTCTTCTTCTGACGTTGCTACAAAGCACATTTCTTCTTGATATGAGTTTATAGATCTGATTCACAGTAAACTCAGAATTCATCATTTCAATGAAAATTTTGAGGTAAGGATTAATGTTTTTGATCCGAATTTTAGTTTAAATTCTTCTTCTAATATTGCTATCTGAAAGTATTTCTTCTTTTGTTCTCAGTATTTTTGTTCAGATTTGAATCGAAGCCAAGTCTGATTTTATTACTTCAGTCAATTTTTTGAGGTAAGGATGAATGATTTGACCTATTTTAGTTTAAGAATTTTTTTAAATCTTGTTTTCTGGAATGATTTCTTCTTATGATATCAGTAGTTCGTTGTAGATGTGATTGGAATCAAACACAGATAAATTGATGCGGAAGTGAGATAAACTCACTTCAAATGCAGTTTAATTGATTCCATAAACAGATAAAATCTTGTCAAAATTAGCTAAACTCATGTGTTAGATAAATTTGTATCAGATAACTTCATATCAGACATAGATAAATTGATGCGGAAGTGAGATAAACTCACTTCAAATGCAGTTTAATCGATTCCATGGACAGATAAAATAATGTCAAAGTTAGATAAATTTATATCAGATAACTTCATATTAGACACAGATAAATTGATGCGAAAGTGACACAGAGTCATTTGAAAGTAAGAGAGTATTTCAGCTACAGATGTTGATGTGTTTTGATTTTATCTTTATTTTTTGTATGCAGTGGCTAAAATGGCAAAACCGATTATGCTTCTTTGCAAGTTTGGTATGTTTACTAATGTTGTTATTTTCACTGATAGTATGAGAATGGATGATTTGGTTAATCAAATTTGTTGCAAATGGAAGACTTTGTTGCCCAACAATGTCTGCTTCACATATGCATTGCCTGGGCACCCAAAGTGTATGCTTGACAATGACAGAGACTTGTTGAGCTTGTCTATGTTGGCAGTTTCATTGGGATTGGATCGAGTTGATGTCTTTGTATCAAAATTATCTAAATATGGTAATGAGGACAATGAGGTTAATTTGGATGAATTTTGTGAAGACAGAATGACAGTAGTGGAGTACGAGGCTATAGATGTAGAGACAGATTTGCTTCCACAGTTCTGTTTACACAAGGAGAAGTTTCTTCTTTCTTCAGATTGGGTGAATGGTATCAGTCATGTTGGACAGAGGTTTGAGGGTGGGGCTTCTGAATTTAGGAATGTGCTGTGCAAATATTTGATTGAGGTTGGGTTTGAGTTTGTGTATGTCAAGAATGACAAACTAAGGATCACAGCTGTATGCTCTCGTCGTAAAAACCAGGATTGCATGTGGCGTGTTCATGCATCGCTTGAGAAGTCTTGGTTTTTTTTGTGTAAGGTCATTTGATAATGAGCGTAGTTGTGGAGCCGCAGTTCGTACATCTAAGAGTAGCAGGATTAGCTCTGAAATTGTTGCTGATTTAATGGTTGATCATATTCGAGAGAAGCCAATGACCAGACCCATTGATGTTGTGTATTATTTCCATGCAAATTATGGGCTGACCATTACATACCATCATGCATGCTGGGGGGTTGAAAGGGCCGGGAATAAGTTGTATGGTGATGCATCACTTTCGTTTGACCATCTTCGTTGGTACATTAATGTTGCTATGGTGACAAATCCAGGCAGTCGTTTGTATTAGATTACGACGAAAAAACCATGTGCTTCAAGCATTTGTTTGTTTCATTCAATGCGATGATTCGTGGATTTAATTATGTTCGTCCTCTGTTGTTTCTAGATGAGACATTTTTGAAAGGCAGGTATAAGGGAAATTTGTTGGCAGCAACAGGGAAGGATGGTAATCAAGGTAAAGTGTGATGTTACAAATTTTTATTTATTTTTTAATAATGTTGATATTATCTATTTGTATTTTAGTGTTTACTTAACCTTGTTGCTTAATTGATAATAAATGATTTCATGAATGTGGTAGGTCTGTTTCCTCTTGCTTTTGCCGTGGTAGACTCAGAGACTGAGGATAATTGGAAGTGGTTCTTGCAGAATTTGAGGAAAGTAGTTGCATATGACCGCTCTATCACTTTTGTTTCAAATAGAAATCCTGGTCTTGTGGATGGTGTTGCACATGTTTTTCCATTTGCTCATCATGCCTTTTGCCTACAACATTTGAAAGCAAATTTGGGAGATAAGTTCTTAGGAGGGTTCACAAATGAATTTAGAGAAAGGATGGTTTTGTTACTACGTGAATGTGCCTATGCCCCTACTGTACCTTTATTCCATCGAAGCTGCAAGCATTTAGACATGAAGGTGGTTCGAACGTGGATAGATTTCTCTCTGGACTCTGTCATAGTAGGTGGAGCAATGCTTATTTTAAGGGCCATTGGTATGGTGAGATGTGTTCGAATGCTTCAGAGTCTTTCAACTCCTGGATCAGAGAAGCACGACACCTACCAATTACAAAGTTGGTTGACATGATAAGGGTTCAGATAATGGAGCAGATGACCAATAGGAGGGAAAAGTCTAGGTTATGGAAAGGAGTCATTTGTCCTGGCATGGATAAGAGGTTGGAGGCTTCTATCAAGCATGGTAGGCCGTGGAGTATTCGGCGGTCAAGTCACACTATTTTTTATGTTCATTCCTACCCATCAGTCAATGTTGATATTTGCAATCACATATGTTCCTGTTATTAGTGGCAGCTTAATGGCTTCCCTTGTGCGCACGCATGTGCTGCTATTCAAAAGAGTGGAAATGATCTAAACCTTTATGTAGATCAGTATTTTCACATAGAGACATACAATCATGCATACTCAGAATCTATAACTCCCATCCTAACTGTAGGAAAACCAGAGACAACGATTGTAGAAGCTTTGATTCAGCCCCCTGTGATGAGGCGTCAACCCGGAAGGCCAAAAAAGAAGAGGATCTTGTCAAGAGGTGAGATGACGAGGCAGATAAAATGCGGACGATGTGGGCGGATTGGGAGTTATAATAAAAAGTCCTGCAAGGAGCCTATTGAGTTGCCATTGACATTAGGTTGAATTTGTCATCTTTTGTAATTTGGTGATGATAATGTGACTGTCAAATGTATAGAGATCAATTTGGATTTTTTCTATTGAATAAAATTGCAAAGTTTCATTGTTGCTTTGAAATATTGATGTTATCTTTCCTTTTCGTAATGAATTTTACATGGATTTCAGTCTACTTCCAATATAATCACAGATAAATTTACCAAACTTTCATTAAAAACTCAGATAAATGTCGCTGATTTTTATTTGAACTCAGATAAAATTATCTGAGTTCCTTTGAGAAGACAGATAAATTTATCTGTATGAAATTTGCAGTTATATTTATATAATCTAAATCCATAACAAACATAAAAAAATGACACCATGTAAGAAAATGAATTGAATTCTGCAATTGATAAGCATATTTGCATTTACAAACATCTTTCAAACATCTTACATTTGTATCCAAAAAATAAAAAAGATTCTCTGTCGTTTGTTTGTTAGTCTTCCTTCAAAGTTGCTTCCAACATCTTACAATTTATCATATGAACCAAAAAACAAAAAAACAAAGAAAACCCATTGCCGTTTGTCAGTGTTCCTTTAATGCCGCTTCCAACATCTCCTAGTTTTCAGTGTGAACCAAAAAACGAAAACACAAAAAAATCACAGTCTTCCTTTAGGATGCGAACTTTTTTGCTTCAAAGTCTGCTTTTGTCCAACTACGGGGCTCGTCATGCAAGAGCTTGACTGCTAATTCTGCTCTAAAACTGTCTATGATGCTTTGTGGCAAGTGGTTGTGAACTGGTTTGCCATGGGAGACTTGAGTCATGAGGTAACAGACGATGATGCCACAATCAAGCCTGCAATGTGAGATAGTGTTGTCAGTTAATTCACATTGTTTGGTTGTCTATGGTTTTATTTGTATAATCTGTTTCAATACTTATGACCCTTGTTTCTGTTGTGGTTCTCCTTCAATGCTGATCAATGGCTCATTATATGGCCGTGTTTCCTCAATGTTGACAACGTTGTAATTTTCTACATACTGTTTCTGTGATCACATCATTTTCATTAGCCTCATATATGTTAACTTGTGTCAACCATGATTTTAATGAAGTTAAAGTGAATGACATGTACCAGCAATTCAGCATCTTTGAAGTAGTGATCAATTGCATTTTTCTCCCTTGGCCTCATGGAGTTGTAGTGCATCCACTGGCCTTATTTTCGATAGAGCAGTAACAGAGTCCAATGGAAAGGTGTTGCATCTTTGTTCTTTCCATTTGAGTTCATTGGAAAGTGGAATTATCTATGATTCTGCATCTTGTATGGTGAGATCTGATGGTTGAGAATGGTATCTCTCATATGTTTGTTTTCAGCAGTGAGCATTGTCTGTACAAATATAGAATTAAAGAGTATTAATTTCATTTAATGATATCCATTGCAGACATGCTAAAATAGTTATTTGTGTTACCCAGCAAAGGTTACTGATGAAATATGATTTTTCATCCTCCTCCAGGCCCTCCTTTCCCAATTTCTTGAGATCATTTTCAAGCTCTATTTGCTCGCTGTATAACATCTGTGTATAACTATCAATAACCTGATGGATTGCAGATAGATAATGATAAGCACGTTTTAAAACAGATATTATCTAAGCATTCAATAAATATATGATATTGTTGTAGTAGGTTACTTACACTGCTCGATATATCAGCGCCAGATAGGATTGAAATTATGTCCTCATACAACACATTATTTTCGCTTTCTCCCCCCCAAACCGTTGCACTGCAATTGTACATGTGAAATGTTATTAGCTTGTTTATAATGTAATGACGACCTTCCAGAGTAATACATGATGTCAACTTACTTATATCCTTCTGTGTCATATATGAGCTTTAACTTCTTCTTGTCAACTTCATTCAACAGTTTGGAGATTGAGTTTTTGGGGAGCTTAAATGGTTTCTTCCTCTTTGATTTACCGGTAGCTTTAGGCTCCATTTGCTCATTTACGTCGACAAAGTCATCTGACTGAGCAGCAACCATTTTATCTTTTTGTACATTCTTTTGTTTCCTAGCCTTTTTCTGTTCTGACTTTGGAATATTCATTGATGCTGCTTCTCGTCTCTTCTTTTCTCTTTTCACCATTGACGATTGTTCTGGCACCTTTTTAAGCTGTACTATGTATCTATTAATATGTAATGCTCCATTTAAATATAGAATTGAAGTGCAATCATACAATAGTCAGATAAATTTTTATCAAACAAATCCAAAAGTTCATAGAAATTCAGATAAATTTATTACCAAACTCAGATAAATTTAAATATAAGCCACAGATTCATACCAATATCAGATAAATTCATTTCAAAATTAAAAAAAATCTTATCAGACCTATATAAGATCAGCTAAATTCATTTGAGAAGTCAGAAATACCTTTTCAATTTTACTTTTGTTTGTTGGTTAAGGAGGCTGCTCCCCCATCATTTCTGTTGTTGTTGGATGATAAATTTTTTCCAAACTCTTTTCAACTAAATTTATCTCTGTGCCTGCATGAAGAAGTGTAGCTTCTTTTGACATGTTTTCTAACTCAAAATTTGATGCCTCAGTCATTGCAAGTTTATATTTCATGGCTTTTAATTCCTCTTCTGCGTGTGCAGCTCTTGAAGAATTCCGCTCTGATAGCTGCTGCAGTTGCTTTAGCTGTTCATTAAGGGAGCTGACCACAAGATATGAACTTTCAATCTTGCCTTTCAGGTCGTTGTTCTCTTTTTCTAGCCGAGCATTTTCACTCGTGACCTTCTCGTTTAATGAAACCACATCATCTCTTTCTTTGGTCAAGATGCTTACCCTTCTTCCCAATTCCATGCTTTCATTTTGTAGATTACAATTTTCTTCTTTTGATCTTTTCAATTCAAACATGATTTTGTCAAGATAAGCTTGGGAGTCTTGTTTCCCTCTATTTAGCTGATGAACAAGTGAAATTGCCCTTTCTTTTTCTTGAATGACTTCTCTGAGTTTTGTGTTTTCCATTGTTGGAGATGGTTGACTTTGCTCAGACAATTTCTTATTGTTGTCTCCTTCAACTTCAGGTAGCTCTGTTGGTGGAATTCCAATAAATGATTCACCACTTGTGCTTCCAATTACATCACTTATGACATGCTTTACAACTGTATCTGTTTGTTGCTTTGTTTGTTCATATTGTTCCAACTCTGAAGGAAATGTAAGAAATTCAATTCTTTGTTCAGTCCCAGCCATTTCTTCTTGCCCTTCATTCTCTTTTTGCTCTTCTAATTCAGATATTATCAACGTTTCTATTGTTTGGGCCAGTTGAAATTGGCTGGGGTCATGTTCCTCTGATTTTGATTGTTCAATGGCTTCATTATTCTCAAAATCATTATTAAGGTCAACATCATACTGCATGTTTCCTTCGTCTACTCCTTCAACAATTTCTTTGTTGATTGTTTCAGCTTCCTTATTAGTTGTTTGATTATCATCAGAACTTCTCCTATTCACATACATCAGGAAGCATTTTTCTTCATGCAGTGTCCTCTCCAATTTACCAAAAATTACCTGAAGTGTGAGACACTGTTTATTAATAACAACAAGGCATAACAAATTCAGATAAATGTATCTATGCTATCTGTTATATAGTATTACCGGTTGAGAAAAATTCAAACAACTTACCAATATATTAATTAACATAAAAAAAGTTCAATTCAGATAATATTACCTGTTTACTATGTAATGTATCCAGCGATTTTTTCTGCAGTGTGTTGTTTAATCCCTTAAGATCCCACTTCATCAATCTAGGGAATTCATTAGGTTTGATCGGCTCCAACAACGATGTGTGTTCACATAACCAATATTGTTCAAATTTAGACACAAAAGCATGGTCAAGTTTAAGTTACAAATTTATTGGTAAGTTGTAAAATTACAGATGTAAAATGGTTGTTTGGTTATCTCACCGGTAGTGCAATTAGACAGCCAATTACGTTATCTGAACCTTCATTTCTTGTATGGACTGATTGCATGAGAAACTTTGTTATCTCTTGTGTCCAAGCATAATCTTTCATTTCATCATAATTCTCAACATAACTGACATATGACCATCCTGTTGAGTTGCCATGTGTTGAAAAAAAACAATGTCACAAGGATGTAAAGGCATATTAGCCTGCACATATCGGCCACATCAGCTTCAGTTGCTCCATTGAGTGCAAAATCCAACTGTTCCTTTATTTTGGGAGTTGACACTCTTGTAATGTTTGAGAATCTTCTTGTTATAAATTCCGACTGTTTCTTCTTTGCATATTTCAAATCCAAGGTTGCTGATCCATGGGGTATTCCAAATATTAGAGAGATGTCTTCTGATGTGAACGACACATAGTGGCTTCCAATCTTGAATTTTCCTTCCGCTCTGTTGTATGTGTCTAGAATTTGCATGATGTCTTTATCATTTTTTCTGTATTTATTCTCTGTAATTTTTTCGTTCAATATGGAATTTATAAGAAACCAGAAAGGTGTCTTCTTCAACTCAACTTTATGTGCAGTAGTTATCCTTCCTTTGATGCTGTCAAACAGTTTGACTACTGATACGAAATTTGATCTAAATTGATAGTGTCGCTTTGCCTGACTCCTTTTTTTTGTGTCATTCCTTTTAATTTGTTTGCTTTCAGCTGCCGGGGTACATGTAGAACTCAAATAAAATTATATGTAACTCATCACAGTCCAAAAGTAAAGTTAGATTAAACCATAACAAAGTGAGATAAATTCACACCATACACAGATAATTTCATATCAGATTCATATAAACTAAGCCAAATGTATTCAAATGAAACCTAATGTAGTCAGATAATTTAACATCAAACTGGAGAAAAAATTCAAATAGATGGTACATAACTTTTTTCTGAAATCGTTATGATTTCTAACACAGATAAATTCATAAAAACTCACATCAAAGTTAAAACAAAATGCAGATAAAATTTATATAAATGCACAGCAAGGTTAGATAAATTACTTTCAAATTCAGATAAATTGAAGTCACAATGAGAATAATTGACAGCAAACAGAGATTAGTTAACACAAAAGACAGATAAATTCATATGAATACAGAGATAACTTTATTTTAAAGTCAGATAACTTCATGCCAAAATGAGATAAGATATACAAAAACTCAGATAAAATAATAGCAAACTCAGAGAAATATCAAATCTTTCTGAGTTTTCTGATACCTATGTTAACCTCTCAGAAAACTCAGATAAATTTATCTGAGTTTTAAACAACCTATCTTTGTTGCGAAAAAATTTATCTGAGTCTGGACCAAAGCAAATTTGCCCGGGCAGATAAATTAATAGCAAACTTAGAGAAATATCAAATTTATCAAATTTGCCCGGCCCAGGTTTGAGTCTAGACAGAGTTTGGAAAGAAATAAACTGATTTGAAGTCCTTTTGATTTGAAAGATTCGAAAGTGAGATAAAATGGTTTAAAACTGAGAAAACCTTATATGTTTCTTGATCGACCTTGCTCTTCCTTTGGTTGCTCTTTCGCTAACTTTTTCCCTTTGCTTGAGGAGAGCGAGGACCTTGTTCTAACCATTTTCTACATAGATTTGAATATAAAGAACTGATAAAATCAGATAAGAACGAAATGAAATTGGGTTTTTAGTTTTTTTCAGAAGAAATTATAATGTACAATATTCTTTTTAGGAATGGAAGAAGTAGTTTTTCTAACCTTTAGATGATGGTTGTAGTCGATCGATTGAGTTTTCTTCTAGGGTTTGTAGTTTGATTCGCTTTCGCCTTTTGCCTCTGAGATTCAGACGAATGTGAGTTTTGCGGTTCTGAAATGGTTTCAAGCGGTTTTAGGCGGAAGCTTTTTTGATGACGTGTACAGGGGCATTTTGGTGTTTCTTAGCGCGTCATTATCACGAGAGGACTGCTGCCGTTTCGAAAAGATTTCCATGACCTTAGGCTTTAAAATCATATGATGCGGGACCTATGGCCAAAATCCCCTTTTGTTTTCTTCATAGTATTGGCCCAGTCTGTCTCGGCCGTAAAATCTCCACTTCCATTATTTATATATCACTACAGTTAGCTTTTAGCAAATTTCGCTCTAACAGGAGTTTGGCCCATCATTAATCAAGCATCAAACATGGGAATTTTGTAATCTTTTTTTAAAGTATTCTACGGGTCATCACTTAACATACAACAGAGAGTGCTAAACAGTAGAGGAAGAAGATCACTATTCTCAACCGGCTAATAAAATCATGAACCCACAAGAAAAAAAGTTGGGAGAACCCTAAAGAGAAACTGGAATTGGTATTATTCCTTAATAGAAACATAACAATCACCGACATATCAACCCAAAATGCTAACTTTCTCAAAACAAGGAAGTTATTAAGAAAAAAACCTTCAAATTACATTAAGACTCTTAGGCTGAGTTCTAAATTAATTTCTAATATCTTCCACAAGTTTCAGGACTAAAACAGACTAAAACAATATATAACCTAAAATAACTAGAAAAACTCATCCACCATACGGTGACAAGCTTGGTGAACCATATAGTCACCGGCACGGCGGGCTTGGTCACATATCCTTTCGTATAATGATGGCGCAGAACAAGCAGCAGCATGGCCTTCTACAGCTATTGCAAAACTACTCATCGTCACCAACATCAAGAGAATCACTGCTAGAGAGAGAACCAAAGAACTTGACCTCATTTTTCTCAGTCTTATTTTTTCAAGTAGAAGAAGGATTGAATTGGAGAAAACGGAGGAGATGGGGTGCTTTTATAGGAACAAATGACACCTTAAAATAACACATGCTATTAGATACCAACCTTCTCTCTGTGTATGTTCTCTTTCCCAATTATTATTATTAATTATTTTTTTGTCTTAATGCAGTCATCATCTATCTCGAGGAACTTGATATCCAGCTGAGAATTTTCTCCCTCAAGAGGACTGCATGAACAGTCCAGCTCTATAGGGTCCAGTTGGGTTATGTTTGATCAGTACAGCTCATTTCGCTATCTTATCCCCTCATGATCAGTGACCCCGTCTAATTTTATGCTCATTGAACCTTTACTCACCCTTGATAGAATCTCAAAAGGAATCTATGGTTAAAGACAGGAGAATCCGAAGGGATTGATATTTTGTATGATACTTATCCATAAAAAATACTTACCTAACAATTTTACCCCAATATGATAGAAATGCATCCAATTGGATCCCATGAGCCGGATTAAAGAATCACAAGGTGGGGTCTGGTTGTGCAAAATCTTTCGATAATCAACAACTTCCCCGTTTAAGCACCGATTCCGTGGTTGGGCACATTAATGGACTCGGTGTGGTACTTGTTTCATGTTTCATTTCCGTCCATATAATTCATTTTGTGGGTTCCATCTGATGTGGAGCGATTGATCAATGTGTGACACATTTCAAAGTTTTTCTCATAATCGACAGCCGCCCATTAATGGACTCGGTGTCGTCCTCCTTTCGGGTTCCATCTGCTGTGGAGTAACTGGTGATGTGTGACACATTTCAAGGTCTTTCTCTTAATCGACAACAGCCCATTAATGGACTCGGTGTGGGTCCTTCTTTCATCTTTCATTTCCATCCATATAATTCATTTTGTGGGTTCCATCTCATGTGGAGTAATTGATCATGTGTAACACATTTCAAGATCTTTCTCATAATCGCGTTTGAGTGGATACGCTTAAATTGATGGGTTAACAGGCTTATTTTATTAGTCCTGTCAATTTCCCGTTGAAATGGGTACCTAGCCCGGCCTGGCCCGGAAAACACAGGGCTTTTAAAAAAAATCTGAGTCCAACGGGCTGCTCTTGGACAATTATTTGAAAGACCGGCCAAAATGAGACTAGAAATGGGTAGAGCATGCCCAGCCCATTTTATCCGGCCCGCCCGCAAGGTTATTTTACTAGTTTTTATATATTTTTCAGAAACTGTCCCCCATAAAAGTCAAAAAAAGGCTAATTAAGAGCGTTATTTTTGTAACTTCGCTCTAATAAATCAACCCATAAAAAGCCTTCCCCCCTCAAGACGAAGATTGATTTAATCACGTCTTAACTAGTGATGATGATTCATACAATGATGGAAATGGACAAACTGATTTTTTAGACATATTAAAAGAAAAATAATTTCTATTGAGTTCTTTTAGACATTACTTGACCAACATTTGATAATCATTTATATTGATTTTTTTTTATTTTCTACTATCTTCGGCAATTTTTTTTTAACTGAGCAATGTTGCTTGTTGCACTGCATTGTCAGCCCCTAGCCAGTAAAAAAGACGGAGGGTTTAAAGTCCAGTGACAGTATATGAATAATTAGATAATGTTGATTTTATGTTCAAGATTATGCTAAAGCCCGAGCCTGGCTTGAGCCCGCATGGGATGGGATATGATATAGCCCGCTTAATTTAGGACCGGGATTGGACATCCCTAGTAGGCCCGTCCGATATTCAGGAGGGGATTGGACAACCTGCGCCCACGCCCGGCCCGGCCCATTGACGGGCCTAATTCTTATGGGTGACAAATTCTCGGGCCGGGGACATCTAATTAAATTGATTGAGTGGGTCATGTGATATTGACCCATTTATGTATTATATAGTAGACTTTTCATTCTTGTGAGTACTCCTGGATCCTGTTTTTCATTTTTTTGTTTTTCATGTATGTGGTCATCTACTTAGGGTTGCAACTCGTGTGGGTTGGTTCAGGTATTGGCTCGACTAATTTTACATTCCCTACGAGGCGCAATTTGAGTTAAAATTGGATAGACTGGTCAGTCATATGACAACCTTTTAGTAATCGGGCTGGACCGTATCTGGTATTTTTGGGTTGGAAACTTTTAGCAATCGGGGAATCAGTTGGTCCATTGAAAAAAAAAGTCAAAAAAACAACCTCATTTATCTAATAAAAGACAAAAGACTCCACTTTTCTATACAAAGAAAAAGATTTTATACCAAACAACTAGAAATAAAACACCATCATAACACCTTATATTTTATTCTCTCTTAATTTGATGCTTCATCTTACCATACTTCAATTCACCATCCATCCAAACAGGCCAAAAAGTCCACCTTGGCTAGTGCCAGCCCCAAAAGTTTGATATGGCTGGAAGTCATTGAACTTCAGGTTATTAGGTGATTGTGGTATTACTACATGTTCATAGTCCAGGCTGGTTCATAACCTATTATCTTGTTCTCACAATGTATTAGATCCTGCTTGTTTCATCTGGCATTGAAGTTTTAGGAATTTTAGGCCATGCTTTCAGATCAATGAAGCTAAAATTGAAAGAGTAAAGGTGAAGATCCACAAATAGCCTTACGTTATGGTGGGAAATGATTATACAGCCATCCAACTATTATTAGCTACTCATATTTTTAATATTTCTTAATTAGACCTACTTTATAATGAATTCCTCCGAGCTACTAAATACGAGGAAGCAAACAAGCCTTTTAACTTCTTTGCTTATCAACAAGTTGTTGTCATTATTAATTTTTTTAACTTGTATCCATTCATACACAACAGATTCAACACTCTTAAAGACTACTTACTAATGGCTCAACTAAAAGTCCGTCTTCTTCTTTGAACTTTATACACGAAGTTCTATTTGAACTTCGTCAGTATACTGCCGTTCCCAAGGGCCGATAAAAAGGAAAAGGCCTCCGTCAGATTAACACCCAATGTAAAACTTTTTGTCACATGAGTTGTTCTCTTATCATGAGAGGGCATTGGTCATTTACTTCGAGATGAATTGGAATGGAGAAATAAAATTTATATAGCTGATTCAATTTAGTTTAAACAAGGCTTTGATGATGATAAATATAATGACGACAACCCGAACTTCTATTTTAATTACTCAACCAGAAATTAGTCAAGTCTTGGAATATTTGAACAGTGTTTAAGGAAAGGCAAAGGGCAACATCTTAAATCTCTTTAGCCCGCCATTCATACCAAAACCTCGAGGCAACCCTGTCGGGTAGAGCCCACTCCTCAACACTCCTCCTCAAGAGGAACCCAGTCGAGGCATTAGTAGAGGCAGCATAAATGCTTTTCAATACTCTCCCTTGGGTGGAGCCTACTCCTCAATACTTCCCCTTGGGTGGAACCCGGTGGCGCACTTTTGGCAAGATGCATTTTTTCCCACCGAGTAGTTCCTCATAGGATTCGAACTCAAGACTGATTGTCTCTGATACCATATTAAATTTCTTTAACTAGCCATTTATACCAAAACCTGGAGGCGTTAGTAGAGGCAGCATAATTACTTTTCAATACTCTCCCTTTAGTGGAGCGCAGTCCTCAACACAACATGCCTCCACTTGAGCAATATTAATGTTAAATAGATGCCTAGGGCACATACTATAAGATTTGGGAGAACAATTATGTTTATCTAACCCAAGTAAACATGTTTAATCTCTTCATGTCTGCATAGGTTTTGGTGTAGGTCTTCATTAGTCTTGTTGCTCATTTCAAAAATCAAGTTTAGATAATTAAGTACTTAAATAAAAGATGATTTGCTGCTATATATAGGCCCACTCTTTCTCGCCCCTTTATTTATACATCATAGCAGTTAATCAGAATATGGTGGGTGTAAAAGCCCTTCAATGAGTCCCAACTAGAAAAATGTGAACTACTCAAAATAAACTAATACTATTTTATTAACTGCTCTTAACAAATTTCTCTCCATGAGGAGGTCGGTCCAAGCGATCACAAGCAAATTTAGCTTGATTGAGAAAAATAGCACCAGAAAATCATTGCACCTCAACCCTGAGAAAGTAATGAAGATAGCCCAAATCTTTCATTGCAAACTCCATGTTGAGATGCTACATAAAGGGATTCAATAATGTAGGGTTATTACCTGTAAGAATGATGTCATCAACATACAACAAAAGTAGTAGGGTACCATATGTGTTATGACACACGAAGAGAGATGGGTCAGCTGTGCTGCAAAAGAACCCTACAGATAAAAGAAAGATCGAGGTTAAAACGATCGAACCATGCCCGTGGTGCTTGACGAAGTCCATATATTGCACGTGTAAGTCTACATACAAAATCTGGTCTCCCTTGGTCCTTAAAGCCGGGTGGTGGTTCCATGAACACTGGTTCAACAAGATGACCATTCAAAAATGCATTTTTAATAGCAAGCTGTCGAATATCCCATTTATGTGCCAATGGAGCAGTTAAGACTGTCCAGATAGTGGTAGGTCTGATTACTGGAGAAAAAGTTTCCACAAAGTCAATTCCTGGGATTTGTGTGTAGTCCTTGGCTACTAGGCGTGCTTTTGGTCTTCGGAGACTTCCATTAATATCCCATTTACGTGCCAATGCAGCAATTAAGACTGTCCGGATAGCGGTAGGTTTGATTACTGGAGAAAAAGTTTCCACAAAGTCAATTCCTGGGATTTGTGTGTTGCCCTTGGCTACTAGGCGTGCTTTTAGTCTTTCGAGACTTCCATTAGCATGTAGCTTTGTTTTGAATACCCATTTACACCGAACCACATTCATATTTGGTGTTCTTGGTACAATATCCCAAGTAGAATTTTCAGCCAGGGCCTTTAGTTCATCTCTCATGGCCTGAGACCAGCCCAGATCTTTTAAAGCCACACGAACATTCTTTGGTTTAATTGGTATAGATTCAAGCTTTGTAGACTCAGAGGTAATATTATTAGCCATGAGAGCATAATCGGATGAAAAGTACTTTTGGATTAGGCTTTGTAATACCAGCTTGGGCCCGAGTCATCATTGGAGACCTTAATGTAGTAGTGTGCTTAGATTCACATAATGATCCTTCATTTGTGTTGGACATGACAGGTAGTGTGAGAGACACGGTTTCATCAATATGTTCATCAAAGAGCGATGTATTATCATCCAAATAAATGTTTGAAGGCTGAAGGAGATTTGACCCGTTCACATGCACAATTGTGGGCTGAGATGATTCTAGTTTAAAGGCTTGAGATGATTCTCATTGTTAGGATTTTAGTTGGCTAATTCATAGAGTCCGGACAAAATTGGGGTTTCTAAATATGCATTTCTATTAATTTTCGGACTGTCAAAGATCTGGTTCCAAAAAGACTGAAGATTTCAAGATTTAGAGGATTCTATGGGTCGCTCGAGCGAACCCACATTCGCTTGAGCGAACCCATCCTAGTGCACCTTCGCTCGACCCAACCTGTCCTGCGCTCGACCCACCTACGTTCTGCCTTGGAGACTCTGGAGACAGAGACTGGTTCGCTGGAGCGAACCTGAGATCGCTCGAGCGACCAGAAGACAGTTTGCAGTTTAAATTTCCAGAGAGCAGTTCGCTCAAGCGAACTCCCACTGTTGCTCGAGCGAACCTAGGACTTTCCTGTTCTAATTGAACTGCTGTTTCTAATTCTTCCAAGATGCAACTTTCTACTCCTAGAGCCTCTCAAGCACGAATTGAAGACTTTTTAAAGGCTTCATCTCTCAACCTATGAGATACACTGATTAAGACAAATTTCCTGAGATATAGAGGTTGAGAGATTCATCTTCTTTCTCTCCAAGACTTCAAGCTACTGCTATGCTGAAGATTCAGAGTTTTGGATTAAGTTTCCATCCCCTTCTTGAATGGGGTTCTGTTCAAGCACGGTGAAGATTCGTGACGTGATGTCAGCAAGATCTGAGGCAGTCCTTAGGTTGAGTCAACAACTAGGAAAATGGTTGTAAGTATCTTGTATTATTCAAGTTTGCATAGTGCTTGGTTGTCTGTTGGCTTAGACGATAAGGCCCGTGGTTTTTCTCCCTGTTAGGGTTTTCCACGTATAATTTTCGTGTCTTTCTCTACGTGTGGCTTGATTGCTTTGTCAAATTGGAATTAGGGTTAATCACTAGTTTAATCATAGTAGGTTAATATCCAATCGAGATTCGGTAAGCGGGACCTCTGCCTGTGTTAAAGTAGAAATCACTTTCACTCATTCAATGGGCTGGGATTGTTCTAGCTCAGGAACAGTTGTTGGTACTATAGTAAAATCAGAAGTGCTGATGGAATTAGGATCATCAACCACTTGAATTTGGATCATCAACCACTTGAGGAAGAGGGGTGATGATGGGTGCTGTAGTGTTGGATTGTGGCCCACAATAGTTAGCCTTCAATGAAGATGTTGAATTTGGTGCGCCTGTAACCCACTCAGAAAATGTGGTAATCTCACCATTAACACTTGTATTAGTAAATAGAGATCCTGGTGTCCGGAATGGGTATGTTATCTCATCCAATACCACATGGCGGGAGAGATACACCCGGCTTGTTGGAGGATAATAACATCTTTATCCTTTATAGAATTCACTATACCCCAAGAAAATAGATGGTAATGATCTTGGGTCAAATTTCGATTTCCCATAGTCCCTTCTATAAGGAAAACAATGTGTACCAAAAACTCGCAAGGATGTATAATCTGGTTGTTTTCCTAGTAAGCACTCATAAGGACTTTTCATTTCCAATGTACGTGTGGGCAGCCTGTTAATGAGCCACACAGCTGTCCCAAAAGCTTCAACCCAAAATATTTTAGGTACATGACTATGAAAGAGCATAGTAAGACCCAACTCTGTAATATTGCAATGCTTCCTTTCAGCAAGTTCATTTTGCTCCGGTGTCTTAGGACATGACATTTGATGTTTAACCCCATGATCTTTTAATTAAGATTGGAAATTGTGTGCATTGAACTCTCCGCCACCATCTGATTGAAAAATCCTTATCCTTCTATCAAATTGATTTTGAAGATACTTGTGAGATTTGACGAAGCAATCATAGAAATCGGATTTATTCTTAAGTGGAAAGAACCAACTAAAACGAGTGCATGCATTCATCAATAAAAACCACATAATATCTAAATCATTGGAAAGAGTGGACCGGGGCTAGCCCCCAAAGATCACAATGAATTTTAGCAATAGTTTCATCGCAAAAATCATCAGATGCAACAAATGGTAAGCGACAAGCCTTTCCCAATTGACAACTACTGCATAAACTCCCAACTTTATCATTGTCTCTGCTAATGATAAGTTTATTTTTCTTCAAATGATTAATAACCTGCATATGTGGGTGTCCAAGCCGTTGATGCCATACATCATCACTTGCATTTCGGAATTGAGTTGAGAATAAAGCAATTCCTTTGTTTGGCTGTAGTGCATATAGACTGCTACACCTATTTCCCGCTGCAGCTATTCTCCATGTTCCCCTCTGTTCTTTATCAAAAACCCATCATGTAGAACTCAAAATTGTAACGATGGCCTATAGTCATTTGACTAACACACAAAAGGTTCTTCTTAATGTTAGGTACAACTAACAGATTTCTCAATTATAAATTGTTATTACCCAATGATAAAACTCTGTTGCCAATATGAGTAATATCCAATATATCACCATTTCCAACCATTATTTTCTTGAAACCAAGCATTGCCTTGGTGATGAGCAAGAGTCATACCAACCAATGCTTGAGATGTCATCTCAGTGCAGTCTGATTAGACTTGCAGTTCTGACATATCGCGCCTTTTTTGCTTCTACTGGTGTGGCTGATTGGATTGTTCATTCTTGTACATCATTATGATTTTGTTTGGGAAATGAATTATCTCCCTGAAAGTTTTGGGAGTTATTTCCATGGTTGGGCTGTTGACCAAATTGGGTGAACCCACGACCCTTGGAGTTGAAATGGCCTTGACTTCCCTTTTTATTAAAATTTTTGTTATTTCCCTGTCCTTGAGATCGCTGACCATAGACGGCCATATGCTGTTTTGTTCCCCAATAACTCTCAATAGTGTGAATGGACCTCATCGTTTCATGTCCTTGTAAGAGGGGCACGGTCTCTTTGTAAGTAGGTAAAGGGGGTCACAGATAAGTAGTGACAAAGGGCTCATAACCAGGTCCTAGTCCGTTTAGAAGTGCAAAGACTTTGTTACGATATGGCAACCACACAAGAGGAGAAAACACCATAATTGAAGAGAAAACTCTCATAACTCAAAGATTAATTGATAATAAGCATGTAATTACAATGAGGCCTAATATCCTTTTATAAAGGAGTTGGCTTGATCCCTAAGCAACTACATTTCTTAATATATCAATCATATCTAAAATAAAAAGGAAACTAACTAATATTAATCATAAACAAACCAAACTCCTAAATAAAATTTCCTAACTAAATGGATGACCCCTTGGGCCTAGGGACTGGACCCAATGGCTTGGCCGACCTATTATCTGGCCTGCATTACAAGGGCTTGCAAATAGCACTCAAATCATCACATATATTTTTGAGAATCCGTAGATATTTAGAGATTGTTGAAGATCCCTTACGATGAAATTGCAATTTTTGAAGTAGAATTCTCTTTCTTGAGATTTTTGGGCAAATGAATCAACAAGAGCAGCCCAAACCTCAGATGATGTCTCAAGCCCCACAGCAAGATTAAGAACTTCCTATGAAAGAGTTCCGGTTATCCACCCCTGGCGAAGTCGATCTGAGCGTCTCCAAGTAGTGTATTCAGGATTTTCAACCGTGTTTTTTTCATCTGAGTCATCATCTGGTAAAATTACATATTTATTTGGCATGGGTTATTCACCATTGATAAAGCCATACATTTCCTGGCTTTCAATTAGACCCATCACTTGGGTTTTCCACAACAAAAAATTTGTTTGTGTCAACCGGATAGTTACAAAGTTCCCTACAGTCAAGGTTGAAGGATAGGGATAATTTGATGTTTGACTGGAAGCCATTAAAAAGGAATGTGGGCATCCTGTGTACTGACCTTTGCACCGACTTGAACATACTGCAAATCTTCAGCAACTTTGCTTCTTATGCTGATGTGAGTCTTTGGGCCAGGAACAAAATCCTAACCCCAATCTTACTTGAGTGTAGGTTTAGAAGAAGGGTATTGATTCCAATCAATCCCATATTCTTTTGAGATTATAGCGTAACCTTCAGCTCTGACACCATAAATGAAAAGCCAAACTCAATATTAATTTTGTGTGATCTCACCAAATTCATGGTGAGGTTTGTATGATTGATTGCCCATTATATAGGGTCCAATTTACATGATTGTTGGGATTAGCTTCCCATGAATAGTAATAGAATTACAAGATACACAATTAGTGGGATTAGTTTCCGATACAGAAATCTCAATTCCTTGAATGATGCCTTTGACTCTTAATGGAATATATCACATCCCTTGAATTAATCTCTTGAATTAGTTGTTTGACTTTTTGATGGATTTTGTATTCTTTATAGTATTTGGCCCAGTCTGTCGCGGCCGGAAAATATCCACTTCCATTACTTATATATCACTATAGTTAGCTCTCAGCAAATTTCGCTCTAACAGGAGTTTGGCCCTTCATTACTCAAGCATCAAACATGAGAATTTTGTAATATTTTTTTAAAGTATTCTACGGGTCATCACTTAACATACAACCGAGAGTGCTAAACAGTAGAGGAAGAAGATCACTGTTCTCAACTGGATAATAAAATCACTAACCCACAAGAAAAAAAAGTACGGAGATTTGGATGTATGGTGAATTGGAGTATGGTAAGTTGAAGTATCAAATCAAGAGAGAATAAAATATGAGGTGTTATGATAGTATTTTGTTTTTAGTTGTTTGGTATGAAATCTTGTTGACTTTTTTTATATAGAAAAGTGGTTTTTTTTTCCTTTTATTAGAAAAGTAGGTTCTCAATTAATACAAGCTCAAACTAGTCCAAAGAATCTTTATTGTTTGTGGGGAGTCTTGTGCTAGTATGAGGGTTCTCAAATTATTGAGAAGAAAACCTTTTGAGTAATTGGAGTTCATCATTTTTTTAAAAGAAGATTTTTCCATTTACATAGTGGCCCCCCACGGAATAATTCCTTGTATTCCGCCCCTATCTGTGTGTGAGAGAGAGAGAGACAGAGAGACGAATATTGCATTCATATCCCTTCCATAGGAAATTGATTTCTTCTCAATAAAAAATAATCATTCATTTTTCCTTTTTTGCAAGGAAACTGTGTCGCATCAAACAATAGAAAAATGTGGGTTGCACAAAAGATCAGAAGAAGTTTCCTCTTCTTGACTCCATCCTCTCGTTGAATAATGCATCCCTTGTTCACCTTTTTCCTTTCCTCCAAGGAAAATACATCGCACAAAACAATATCACAACAATAATTTTCCTCTATTGCAACATCCTCTCATCACATGAATGCAACCGAGCCTCAGGTTTAGGTCCCTAAAAGTTTAATTTAGGCTCCATGCTCTGCAAAATATTGAGCCAACAATGTTAAATATATTGGGCTAGATCAGGCCTTCTATCTAGGCCTAAAACTATTGACGGGCTCCGCAAACCTTCCAGTATTCGGCTAAAGAACTTGGCATGTAGCAGTCCACAGACTGAGAAGTATACTCGCATCCATCCTAGTATAGGATGCGCCTAATGGATGATTAGATTGTTGGCTTAATATAAATTTCGGGTACTGTGTGGGGTATTTTCATAATATCGAAATTACCCCTGGTTCGAGTAAGGGTACCGACCAGGTTTATTTTGATCTCATCTTTATTCAGCTCGGCAATAGCGCCAGCCGGTCCCAACCTTGATCTATCCTCGGTAAGAGTACCGACCAGACCCTTTTGTACTCAGTTCTAGTGCATCTCGGCAGCAGTGCCAGAACTCACACACCCTCGACCTCGGTGCCTTCTCTAGTTCGGTCCTATTGACCGAGGTGAACACTGTCAACTCTCAATTTCGTGATGGGACGGCTACGTTACAGGACGTGATGTCAGATAAGGTGGCCGTTGGATATCGATAAAGGGTTATCCCTGTCCGACGGTCGTGTCCACATTTATGTATGAGATTGAGGAATGATCCGATGGGACAGTGCTCTCACCTACCCCCACTAAGGATATGAGGTATGGGCTAATGAGACTGTACCTCCACCTACCTCTACTAAGGGAGCTTCTGATGGGACGCTCATCTATATATATACATGGATAAGACCCATGGAGAGGTACGCAAGAGACGCTACATACATACTCTGCTTACACCCTGACTCTCTCTTCTTCCTTACTCACTCTCCCTCGATCTGTTCAGTGACCGCACTAACTTAGGCATCAGAGTGCTTTCGGCTGATTACAACCAGGGGCTCTGACCTTTGTTCATTCTTTCCCTTTCAGGTTTCAGGCATCCAATCTCTCCAAAGAAGTTTAACAACAGCATCACGAGTTTAATACTCGCCTAATCAAGTCCGTAAATTTTAGGCAACTACAGGTACAATAATAGGTTCAACTTGAGTTGCCCAATCTGGAATTTGACTGACCTTACCCTCGCCAAATAACATGTTTGTCAACCTGAGCCCAAGCTCGAAATATAAATGGCAGCCCAAGCCAAGCTTAGATTTGGATACTTGATGCCAAAGCACAAGCCCAGCCAGAATTCTAGTTGGACTTCAAAATTTAGGCCGATACCAAGCACTGAAGATGCAAGCAGGGAAGATGTGGGCTTAGGGTTTGATGCTGTACAAGAACTCTGTCATGGAGGCAAGGCCCAAGTATTGGCCCAATCTGTCTCGGTCGGAAAATCTCCACTTCCATTATTTATATATCACTACACTTAACGAGAAAGTGCTAAGTGTGAAAATCCTTTAGTGAGTCCCATTTACTCAAATATGGGCCGCTCAAAATAAATTAATCCTCTTCTATCAGCTCCCAGCTAGGGATGAAAGTGGGCCGGGCCGAGCCGGGCTTTGAGAGGCCCTAGGCTCGGTCCTAGTATTTTTCAGTAGGCCCTAGCCCGGCCCGAGCTCGAGAGGGCCTAAAAAACCCTGGCTCGGGCTCGGCTCTTATTAAGTTATGAGGCCCTAGGGCCGGCCCTTTGAGCCCGGCTCGATTGAGGCCCTAGGCTCGACTCGTGAGCCCAGCCTGTTTTATAATGATATAGCACTAGCTGAAAGAAAATATTTTCAAGAAAAAAAAATCCTGTCGGAATTTAGAGAAATCTGCATATGCAAACAAAAAATGGTCAAATGCATGCATTCATCCCATATTCCCATTCCCATAATTTGGGTTGTAGCAATAAAATTAACTAAAATAAGAAAGACTCAATAAAAGCAAAGGGAGCCCAGTTCCAACACTATATAATAGTTTAATGTTAATGTAGATGAGCATTATCAAACTCTAACAATAATACAAATCAAATTAAACTCCAATAGCATCATAGAATAAAATAAAGTATTCGGCTAGCATCATAAAATAAAGGTTTAGGGTTTAGAGTTTATGGATTATTTAGTGCCTAGATTTAGGGTTTATGGTTCATGGATTATTTAGTGCTTAGGGTTTAAGGATTATTTATATTGGATTAAAATTAGGGTTTAAGGTTTAGTGCTTAGGTTTAGGGTTTATGGATTATTTAGTGCTTAGGGTTTAGTGTTTAGGGTTTATGGATTATTTATATTGGATTAAAACTAAGGTTTAAAATTTATAGATTATGTTATATCATATATGTATTATATACTGTATAGTATACATATATATAATATATGTATTAATATATTAGGCCCTAGGGCTTACGAGCCGGGCTTCATCAAGCCCGAGCTCGGCCCTTCTAACCAAACAGGCCTCCTACTAGGCCCTAGCTCGACTCTTTTGGCTTTTGAGCCGAGCTCGGGCCGAGCCTATAACGGTCCGCGGACGGCCCGACCCACTTTCACCCCTACTCCCAGCAAATTTTGCTCTAACAGGAGTTTGGCCCTTCATTAATCAAGCATTTTTTTAAGTATTCTATGTGTCATCACTTAACAACAACAGATAGTGCGAAACAGTAGAGGAAGAAGATCACTGTTCTCAATTGGATAATAAAATCATGAACCCACAAGAAAAAAAGCACGGAGAACCCTAAAGAGAAACTGGAATTGGTATTATTCCTTAATAGAAACACAACAATTAACGACATATCAACCCAAAATGCTAACTTTCTCAAAACAAGGAAGTTATTAAAAAAACCTTCAAATTACATTAAGACTCTCAGACTGAGTTCTAAATTAATTTCTAAGATCTTCCAAAAGTCTCAGGACTAAAACAACACCTAAAATAAGTAGAAAAACACTTACTATATACATTTACAGTCACATGCATGGCACGTTTCTGCGGCACATTTATGCAGAACAACAAGCAGGAGCAGACCAAGCAGGAGCAGAACAAGCAGGAGCAGAACAATAAGCAGGAGCAGACCAAGCAGGAGCTGAACAATAAGCAGGAGCAGACCAAGCAGGAGCAGAATAATAAGCAGGAGCAGACCAAGCAGGAGCAGAATAATAAGCAGGAGCAGACCAAGTAGGAGCAGAACAAGCAGCCATTGCAAAACTACTCATCGTCACCGACATCAAGAGAATCACTGCTAGAGAGAGAACCAAAGAACATGACCTCATTTTTCTCAGTCTTATTTTTTTAAGTAGAAGAAGGATTGAATTGGAGAAAAGGGTGGAGATGGAGTGCTTTTATAGGAAGAAATAACACCTTAAAATAACACATGCTATTTGATACTAACCTTCTCTCTGCCTATGTTCTCTTTCCCAATTATTATTATTATTATTTTTTGTCTTAATGCAGCCATCATCTATCTCGAGGAAGTTGTGACCCAGCTGAGAATTTGCTCCTGCGAGCAGACTTCATGAACAATCCAGCTCTATAGGGCCCACTTGGGTCATGTTTGATAAGTGCAGCTCCTTTGGCTCTCTTATCCTCTCGTGATGAGACACCATGTCTAATTTTATGCTCATTGAATGTCAAAAGGAATCTATGCTTAAATACAAGAGAATCCAAAGGGATTCATATTTTGCATGATCCTCATTCATAAAAATACTTACCTAACTATTTTACCCCAACTTTAAAAATGCATCCAATTGGACCCTAGGAGCCGGATTAAAGAATCACAAGTTGGGGTCTGGTTGTGCAAAATCTTTCAATAATCAACAACTGCCCCGTTTAAGCACCGATTTCGTGGTGGGCACATTAATGGACTCGGTGTGGTACTTCTTTCATGTTCCATTTCCATCCAAATAATTCATTTTGTGGGTTCCATCTGATGTGGAGTAATTGATCATGTGTGGCACATTTCAAGGTCTTTCTCATAATCGACAACCGCCCATTAATGGAGTCGGTGTGGTACTTGTTTCATCTTTCATTTCCATCCATATAATTCATTTTGTGGGCTCCATTTGATGTGGAGTAATTGATCATGTGTGACACATTTCAAGGTCTTTCTCATAATCGACAACAGCCCATTAATGGACTCGGTGTGGTACTTGTTTCATGTTTCATTTCCATCCATATAATTCATTTTGTGGGTTCCATGGGATGTGGAGTCATTTTATCCTGCAAGCGGACTGCATGAACAGTCCAGCCATAGGGCCCATTTGGGTCCACTTGGGTCATGTGTGATAAGTGCAGCGCTTTGGCTCTCTCATCCCCTCATTATCCGACACCATGAACCTTTACTCACCATTGGGTGGAATCTCAAAAGAAATCTATTCTTAAAGACAGAAGAATCCAAAGGACTTGATATTTTGCATGATCTTTACCTATAGAAATACTTACCAAACTATTTTACCCCAACGATAGAAATGCATCACAATTATCGAAGGCAATTGTCTAAAATGAAGTTGGCCTAAATTAATTCTTCTTAAGGTGTTAATGAGTGATGCCTACCGTTCCAATTTGGGCTCAAACCCAGCTACCGAGCCTCTCTGTAGAGGACTTTAGTGTCCCTTAAAGCCCCGCATTGTTTTGCAGATGCAATAAAAATGTACTCTCCTTCTTAGGAAGAAAATACTGCTGTCTGTGTTGCTCAACAAGTCATGGAATGCAGTGGTACGCACACTCGCTCCCATAGCACCACCCATGGATCAATCCGTGGGTGGGCAAGTTACTTCCCCTCTTCCTGGCCACTGGGCCAACTAGCCAAAAATAATAATAATAATAATAATAATAATAAAACAAGTAACGAGAATATCTTCTAATCGATCCTTTGTACGAATAAACATTTGCAAGTCGGATTTGTTGCATATAAATGCATAGCCAGGAAGGAAATCATCACGCATGCATTTGCTTTTCCAAGCTTGGTGCTTGTTTCATGGTCCAATTCACTTAGATATCTATGTAAAGAATTTTGTATTATTTGAGTGCGTAGTTGCTGAAGCAAAATTTCATGGACTAAAAAAGGTGAACGGTTATCATCAAATGAGGAGACAAGTGTGTTGAAGAGAAGTCCAAACCACTTTAGAAGAAGAAAACAAAACGTTACACGTCTTGGCTAGATTCTCATTTACCAAAACTTGGGGGCTAATTGGTCTTTCATGTTCGAAGAGAAAATTTCGGTCTGCTATATGAAGAAAAAAGAGGATCCACATTGAAACAATTATAACCAGTTTCTTTAATTTGAGCTTAGCTAAAGAGAATGGCAAAGTCCAAGTAATAGAAAGTTGGTTTCTCAATTAATACAAGCTCAAACTAGTCCAAAGAATCTTTATTGTTTGTGGGGTGTCTTGTGCTAGTATAAGCGTTCTCAAATTATTGAGAAGAAAACCTTTTGAGTAATTGGAGTTCATCATTTTTTAAAAGAAGATTTTTCCATTTATATAGTGGCCCCCAAGGTATAATTCCTGTATTCCGCCCCTATCTATGAGAGAGAGAGACGAATATTGCATTCATATCCCTTCCATAGGAAATTGATTTTTTCTCAATAAAAAATAATCATTCATGCATTTTCCCTTTTCGGCAAGGACACTGTGTCGCATCAAACAATAGAAAAATGTGGGTTGCACAAAAGATCAAAAGAAGTTTCCTCTTCTTGACGCTATCCTCTCGTTGAATAATGCATCCCTAGTTCGCCTTTTTCCTTTCCTCCAAGAAAATTACATCGCACAAAACAATTGGAGCGGTGGGTTGCACAAGAAATCACAACGATAATTTTCCTCTATTGCAAAAGCCTCTCATCGATGAACGCAACCAAGAAGATCAGATTTAGGACCCTGAAAGATTAATTTAAGCTTAGTGCTCTGCAAAATATTGAGCCAACAGTGTTATATTGGGCGAGGTCAGGCCTTCTATCTGGGCCTAAAAGTATTCACGGGCCTCTGCAAACCTCGGCTAAAGAACTTGGCATGGAGCAGTCCACAGGCCGAGAAGTATAGTCGCATCCATCCTAATATAGGATGGGCCCAATGGATGCTATATGTGACTGTTGGCTCAATATAAATTTCGGGTACAATTATAGGTTCAACTTGAGTGGGCTAATCTGGAATTTGACTGAACTTAACCCTCGCCAAATAACATGAAAGTAAACCTGAGCCCAAGCTCGAAATATAAATGGCAGCCCAAGCCAAGCTCAGATTTGGATACTTGAGGCCCAAGCACAAGCCCAGCCAGAGTTCTAGTTGGACTTCAAAATTTAGGCCGATAGCAAGCACTGAAGATGCAACCAGGGAAGATGTGGGCTCAGGGTTTGATGCTGTACAAGAAGTCTACCACGGAGGCAAGGCCCAAGTAATGGCCCAGTCTGTCTCGGCCGGAAAATCTCCACTTCCATTATTTATATATCACTACAGTTAACGAGAAAGTGCTAAGTGTGAAAATCCTTCAGTGAGTCCCATTTATTAAAATATGAGCCACTCAAAATAAATTAATCCTCTTCTAGTAGCTCTCACCAAATTTTGCTCTAACAGGAGTTTGGCCCTTCATTAATCAAGAATCAAACATGGGAATTTTTTAATATTTTTTTTAAAAGTATTCTACGTGTCATCACTTAACATATATCACTACAACAAAATACAATTTTGCCAATGCAGTCACCGCATCTGGAAAAATCAAAATTGCGTCGGCAAAGGATTTCCGAATGCATTTAAGTGCGTTGGCCTCGCGTCAGTAGATCCTGTACAATTACCAACGCACTGTACTGTCGAGTAGTACGTCGACAAAGAGATGTGTGTCGGCAAAAAATCTAACTTTCCTAATTCGAAAACCATATTTGCCATCGCAGTACCAGCGTCAGCAAAATGTACGCCGACGCTAGTAGTGTGCTGGGAGTTCCTAGTAATGGCCGACGCTGGCAGTGTGTTGGGAATTCATAGTAATGGCCGACACTTGTAGTGCGTTGGAAATTCCATGCAATGGTCGATGCTCGTAGTGCGTTAGGAATTTATGTGAATGGCCAACGATGATTAAGCGTTGGGAATATGTGAAATAACCGACGCTACCAATGCGTTGAGAATGCATGAAATAGCCGACGCTACGAATGCATTGGGAATTCATGAAATGGCCGACACTGCTAATGCATTGGGAATGCGCTATATCTTTGGACTAACGTGTTGGGAAATGTAACTTCGCTGTCGCAAAAATCACGTTGGTAAATGTTGTAATACCTTTTCTTTTTTACAACACACGCTGGTGCGTCGGGAAAGCTTATAATTATTATTATTTTTTAAATTAAATTTTCATTTCTCCCTATATATCACAAATAAAAAAGTAACAAATCGTTGCACAATCCAATTTAAAAAAGGTTCATCAATAAATCGAAAATAACATCCACAACCAAATATCCCATATTCATAAACCAAAATAAACTAACAAATCTCTAAAATACACAAATATTACTACTTGATTATTTTAAAAAATCTCTAACATCCACAAATGTCTGTGATCAAAATAAAAAAGGTAATCCCTAAGAGCACGTAGCCAGCACAATAAAATCCAAAACCAATCTGCAAAACAAAAAAAGTACACCATCAAAATACAAGTCTTGCAAGGCAAAGCATTCACTACAAAAAAGATCTTGGGATAATAAGACAATGTTAAATTAGCATAATAATTTTATATAATCACTTTGCAATATCCATATGACAATAACAAAAACTCACCTGGAGAGTATCCTATCTACAAGCTCCCCACCTTCACATAACCTGAACATGTGATAATGAGACATCAAGTTCTAAATCATTAAGCATGTGTTTACCTAATAGTAATAGTAAACGAAAATGAAAAAGGAGAGAAACATCAATATCAGTGCACTGGAGGAAAAAAAATTCTAGAGTTCTAAAAAAAATTTGGTTCCAAAGTGGCTGTTAAAAAACACATCAATATGCAGGCAGCAATATCCTCCCGCACTTCATGGACATATTTTCCTGTATTCAAGAAATGTACAGTGAAAGAGGCTACAGTTGAATATGACAAATGCAAACATACTGCGTGACACTGGCCAAAGATCAAGAGAATATAACCAAATACAATCATGAAAAGATCCATAATAAAGAGTAGAAAACCCAGTAAATGAAGTGAGAGAAAAGAAGAATAATTATAGAAAATTTCGATACCCAGCAAATGTCGCAGAAAGCCACCTACACATAGTATTAAGGATCTGAGCTGAGAAGAAAAGTGGTGCATGTGGTTATTCAAGAAAAGAAGAACAGTTTGAAAGAAAAGAAAAAAAATTGGTTCTTAATTCCATACATAAACAGACATAAGTGGTGCATGTGGTTAGTTGGTGAACATAGAGGACCTCCATATCTGACACTACCTAATACTTCACTTCCTTTTTCATTTTTCTCCTCCTAGAATCAAGCTTGTATTGGACTTCCCAGACGATTTTGTAGGAATCAACCATCTTAAAGTTCAAATTAGATGGGTCATTTTCCCTGTCAGTAGTGCTAGTTTTCTTGCTGTTCTGTGAGAGCACAATGATCTTATATACAATTGTAAGTATTGCTGAATTTTGATTCTTTGTTACTAAAGTAACAATTGATGCATGTGGTTATCCTGAAAATGTACAGTTTGCTGCTCTTCCAATTCCAGACTGGTGGTACAATTGATGCAATGGAAACATATTATACCCAGATACCTGGAAATAGCTGGACGCCTGCTGTTTCCATCTCGTGTTGCTGCTATTTTCCGTGGCATACCTGGGCACCATAGATGGACACCTTGGGATGCTAACCCAAATATTCCCCATTGCAAGGTCAAATATTCACTCGTTGGCCTTAATTTTCAGGAACCATTACTGCCTCTGTTACCAACCATCTCTGTGAAGACCACTGATTAAAGAGTTGGATCTTCATGTCCGGGAAAGCTTTGATAATCATCCATTGAGGGGTCCTTCTTAAGGTGTCCAAATTTGGCGCTTTAACCCCATGTTGTCTTGAGGTATGACCTATCACAGTCAGGTCTTTGTTCCTAATCTTGATGGGTTGGGTGGGTTTTAGAAGTGACTTGTATCAGGTCATTGGTTAATTAGGCCAGTCCAAAATTCAGACCGCTATAATTACATTATATGTAATGGGAAAGAGTCCAATGCTGTTGGCCGCATGGAAATTTCTGCTCTCAGGACTTACTGAGCTAATGTACTTTCAAATGGTGTATATATTAGGACGACGATTGTAGAGAGATTTGGATGGATGCTTCAATGTAGCATAGGTGGTCTGTGCGTGAGTTAAAACTTAAGAATGATAAGAACTCATGCTGTCAATCTTATATGTAGATAATGATATTTACTATATGTGTGGGACATTTTCATAATACCGAGGTAAGTCCTGGTTTTGGTAAAAGTACCAGCTTGGCATGTCTTGGTCTCGGTCTTATGCATATCGGCAACAGTGCCAGATCATGCCCAAGTCAATGTCATATTTGACATTGGTATCATCTTCAGCTTGGTTCGATTAACCGAGATGAGTACTGAGGGTTTATCGGTTACAATCGTATTCCTATAAAAGTACGGCTACATTGCAGAACGTGCTGACAAATGAGATGATCATCGGATAGAGATAAGGAGTTGTCCTTATCCGGCGGTCACATCAACAATCGCTGAAAGAGCGGGACTCACAATCCAAGAAGCCAGGGTAAGGTCCGATGGGACTCTACCTCCAACTACCTCAACGAAACCAGGATAAGGTCCAATGGGACCCTACCTTAGAGAAACCAGTAAAAAAAACCAAGACAAGAGTTGACTCCTGGCCTATATATACAAAAAGCCAAACCAGAAGAGGTACGCAATTTCACGCATACACATATACACACCCATACTCCAACCTCTCCCTTCTTTTCTACTCACTCATCCTTTGCCTAGTTGTTGAACTTAGGCATCGGAGTGCCTTCGGCTGAGTGCAGTCAGGGTCTTTGACCTTTGTTTTCTCCTTCCCTTTCAGGTCTTAAGCATTTGATTTTTCCTAAGAAGTCTTATATTCGTCTAAACAAGTCTGTAAATATTTAGGCACGCACAATTGGCGTTGTCTGTTGGAAAAGATTAAATCGAATAATCAAACACCATGCCTCCAAAAACTAACAAGGGTGAAGGATCATCCAAGACCCTGTCACCACCACCAGTGTTGCCAAGAAATTGCCACCGGTCCCTCGCCAGAGAAGAATCGGGGGAAAATCTGGTGCGATGAGCGTGGAGGGGCCTGTGACTCAGTCAGGCTCATTTTCAAAGGGGGTGACGGCACCTTCTCGACAAGATGACCCTTTACTGGAGCGTCTCGAACAAAGCGTTCCGCCACCGTAGCCTCCCCAGCAAGATGGCCTTATACTGGAGCGTCTCCTGCAGAATGTCCCTCTATCGGAACCTCTCCAACAAGATGACCTTCTACAAGAGCGTCTCTAACAGAGTGTCCCTTTAGCGGAACGCCCCCGACGAGATGATACACCAATGCCACCCAGGTCACATCAATCCCACCATTGGGTCGACGACGATGATGATGACAACCTGCTCTTCGAGGATATCAGGGCCCAAAACCTTGTTATCCAAGAGCAGGGTGAGTTGATTTGTCAACTCCGGAGGCAGTTCCAGGAGAAGGCGAAGGCCTCGGCTCCACCCCTTAGACGCCACTGAGCTCCTTCGGTCGAGCGGGTTTTGAGGCAAATCCTGAATAATAAGAGACACGACTGAGCTTACGACGAGGGCTCGAGTAGCAGTCACCTGAATGATGACTCAAAGAGGCCGTACCAAAGACCAGAGGACAATGACGACCTGAGAGAATGGCTTGACCGACAAGTCAAGCAGATGGTCTAGTAGAACATGGAGGTGGTCGGTTTCACCTGAGATATGCTAAATGCCTACAACACTGAGGACCTCGACACATCTCCCTTCTCTCAGGAGATAAGAGACTTTTCTCTCCCTGAGAAATTCAGTGTCCCAAGGTTCGTTCTTTATGACGGGACTTCAAATCAAGCAGCACACCTCCGGTACTTTACTCAGAGAATGTCTGTATGGGGCGACATAGGTCACCTGAACTGTAGAGTGTCCTCTTCTAGTTTAGCAAACCTTCCCCTCAGGTGGTTCTACGCACTTCCAGAGGGGTCAATTTCAAGCTGGCGGCAGCTCTGGAATTCTTTCGTGGAAAAGTTCCAAGCTCACAGGGTCATCCCGAAGACGGATGATGACCTAATGGCGATCAGGATGAGGCGGACTGAAAACATCACTTAGTTCGCCAAAAGGTTCTGGACTGTATATAGCCAAGTGGAAGACGCCACTGACAAGGTGGCCATCAGGTCCTTTAAACAAGCTTTACTACCAAGTAACGAGCTTCGAAAGGACTTGGTTTGGTTCCCCGTGGTCACGGTGAAGACATTGATGGCCAGGGTGAACCAGTTTATTGAACAAGAAGAAGACGAGGCTCGAGCTCGGGAAAGCTTTGGCCTCTGGCAGGAAGACAAACCCCCCAAGAAAGATAAGAAATCATCTCGGAGGGAGGAGGTGGACTGAAACAAGGCATCGACAAGCTCAGCGATGGCCTCGACTCCCACCTCGGGGGGCAGTAAGAAGTCCAAGCCAGCTGTTGCCTCCTACAAGGCTGTGAATACGATCTTTAAGGAGCCAATCTACATTCTCCTCGGCAGGATCAAGTCACATCCGTTCTTCAAGTGGCCGCAGCCGATGAAGGGTGATCTTTCCACTCGAGATCAGAGCAAGTTCTGTGCCTATCACAGGCAAAATGGGCATAGAACCGAAGACTACATGGCCTTCAAGTCATACCTTGAAAAGCTTGTCAAAGACGGGCACTTGAAGGACTACATTAAAGAAGGCGGCAGAAATAACAACCGAGCTCAGCGCCAAAATGATGATGATCAGGACAGCGATGAGCCGGTGGGCATCATCAATGTCATTCACCTAGCTCCCACGCCAAAGGGGAGCAATCAAGCTCGTGCTGAGGTGAGGAAGGCTTCGCACAGCAGACAGGTGATGAGAGTCGAGCTAGGACCAGCTGCTAAGAAAGCTCGGAGGGAGAGGCCCAAGATCTGGTTATGAGATAAGGACCTAGATGGGGTCCAACTCCCCTACAACGATCCACTGATTGTGACCCTGAAGTTAAGAACTTCAAGGTACAAAGGATTCTCGTGGATCCCGGGGAGCTCATCAGAGATCCTCTACTACGACTGCTTCAAGAAGATCGGTCTCAGAGAAGAAGATTTGCAGGAAGCCCGCACTCCCTTGGTGGGTTTCAACTCAAAGCCGGTATACCCCAAGGGAAAAATCTCCCTAAAAGTCCAAATTGAAGGCGCCTCTATGCTAGCTGACTTCCTTGTGGTGGATGCACCATCCCCATACAATGCAATAATGAGAAGAACTTGGCTGCATAATATAGAAGCAGTGCCTTCCACCCATCCCCAAAAACTCAAGTTCCCGTTAGAGAACGAGAACGGCAGAGTTGAGGTAATCACGGTCAGAGGTGACCAACATATGGCTAGACAATGCTTGATGGTCGTGGTACCTGGTGAAGCAGAACCACAACAGGTACATATGGCCGAGCTGGAAGCAAAATTGAAGGACGTCGGCGCACCCCAGATCAAAAAAGCGTTGAAGATTTGACTGAGATCAGGATCGATCCCAACGGTCCTGAAAGATATTTTCTGCTCGGGAGCCAACTCGTCGAACCTGACAGGCTCGAGCTCTTAAACTTCTTATTATAGAACAAGGAAGTTTTCGCCTGGACTCCTTATGAAATGCCAGGCGTCAGTCCTGAGATCATGTGCCACAAGTTGAATGTGGACCCGAAGCACAAGCATGTGATCCAAAAAGATTGCAGAACGGGAGTTCCACAGACAGAGGCCGTGATCGAAGAGGTTGAAAAGCTGCTAGAGGCTCAGGCGATCAAGGAAGTTCACTACCCATAGTGGTTAGCCAACACAGTTGTGGTCAAAAAGAAGAATTGGAAGTGGAGGGTCTGTGTTGATTTCATCAACCTCAATAAAGTCTACCCTAAGGATAGCTTTCCACTCCCAAAGATCGACCAGATGATTGACGCGACTGCCGGACATGACAGGATGAGTTTCCTCGATGTTTACCGAGGTTACTATCAAATTTCAATGCATGGGCCTGATGAAGAAAGAGCCGCATTCATAATACCTAGAGGCATCTACTACTATAGAGTGATGCCATTTGGGTTAAAAAATGCGGGGCCAACTTACCGGAGGCTGGTAACCAAGATGTTCCAGGCCTAGCTCGGCAAAACAATGGAGGTCTACATTGACGACATGGTTGTCAAGTCTAAAAGGTCACAGGACCACTTGGCAGACCTGAGTCAAACATTTGGTATTCTCAGAAAGTTCCAGCTCCAACTGAATGCATCCAAGTGTGCGTTTGGTGTCGGCTCTGGCAAATTCCTAGGAAGCCTGGTCACAAGAAGAGGAATTAAAGCAAATCCATACCAGATCTCAGCAATTCAAGGGATACAGAGTCCAACTACGGCGAAACAAGTTCAGAGGCTCACTGGCATGGCTGCCGCGCTCAATCGTATCATTAGCTGAGCTTCAGACAAGTGCTGACCCTTTTTTTAACTTTTGAAGAAAAGTTTGAAATTTCAATGGACTCTGGAGTGTGACCGAGCTTTGCAGGAGCTCAAGACTTATTCAGCTTCGCCACTCCTGCTATCAACGCTAAAGCAGGGAGAGGTGCTTTACCTATACCTAGCCGTCTCGGATCATGCAGTGCGCTCGGTACTCATCAAGGAGGAAGACATGCAATAGAAGCCCATTTACTACACGAGCAAGATTCTTCTTGATGCACCAGGTACGTACCATTGGAGAAACTTACATTAGCACTCGTTAGTGCTTCTCGCAAACTTTCACACTACTTCCAGACGTACACCATCGTGGTTGATACAGAACATCCACTTAAGTCCCTTTTTAGAAAGGTAGATTTCTCTGGAAGAATCTCAAGATGGGCAGTCTAGCTGGGGCAGTATGATATATAGCATCAACCCAAAACAACAATAAAAGCCCAAGTTTTGGCAGACTTCATTGTGGAGTTTGTTTCTCCTAATTCGGCATCGAGCCGGCTCGATACCGAATTGGGGGGCAAAGGGGATGAGGACGAAGTCACCGAGATAGAAGAAGAGCAGTCTTGGAAACAGTTCCTCGATTCCTCTTGGAAGGCTTTCGTCGACGGGTCCTCAACCTCCAAAAAGGCTAGCGCCGGCATAGTCTTCTAATCTCAAGAGGGCCTAGTCGTGAGTTAGCCTTAACACTTGGCTTCAAGGCATCCAATAATGAAGCTGAGTATAAAGCATTGATCGCAGGGCTCAACAGCTCCAAATCCTAGGGGCACAGCAGTTGGTGGTCTTCAGTGACTCCCAGTTGGTGACGAACCAGTTGAACGGAGACTACCAAGCTCGCGATGAAAGGATGACAGCCTACCTAGCTTATGCAAAGCAGCTCCTTTCTTAATTCGAGAGAGTTGAAGTCAAATAGGTCGATAGAGATTCTAATTCTCACGTCGACGCTCTCGTCAACCTGGTCTTTGCTGTCGAGGTTGGGAGAAAAAGGACTGTCGAGGTGGAAACGTTGGAAAAACTAAGCATAGAGCTTCAGCCACCTCGGCAGGTTTCGTGTGTTAATCTCGGTCTGAGCTGGATGGACCCAATCATCTCCTATCTCAGAGATGATCAACTTCCTGAAGACAAGAATGAGGTTCACAAAATTAGGCTGAAAGCAGCTTGGTTTTGGTTGTCTCCGGATGGCAAACTTTACAGAAGTCCTATACCTGCCATTATCTCCAGTGTGTTCACCCAAGCAAGGTTGAAGACTTCCTCTATAAAATTCATGAAAGAATATGCGGAAGCCACATTGGAGGACGGTCACTAGCGTATTGAGCTATCAGCCAAGGCTATTGGTGGCCTTACATGCAGAAGGACGCTCAACAATATGCCAGGAAATGCGAAAAGTGCCAGAAGTTCTCACACTCCATCCATCAGCCAGCACAGGATCTGAGCCCACTCTCCAGCCCATGGCCCTTTGCCCAGTGGGGCTTGGACATCGTGGGACTGCTTCACTGAGCTCCAGGGAACAAGAGGTGGCTAATAGTACCGACCGATTATTTCACCAAGTGGATAGAAGCCGAACCGTTGTCTTCCATCACCGAGCAAGACTAGAAAAACTTCGTGTGGAAGAACATCATCACAAGGTTTGGTGTCCCACGAGCTTTGATGTCGAACAACGGGACTCAATTCGACTCCAACTTCTTCAGAAACTTCTGCCAGGAGCTCGGCATCAGAACTTATTATTCCACTCCGGCTTATCCACAAAGCAATGGTCAAGCCGAAATTTCAAACAAAGTGGTGCTCGATGGACTCAAGAAGAGGCTTGACCGAGCTAAGGGGAGATGGGTGGAGGACTTCCAAGTGTCTTTTGGGCATACAGAACCACTCCGAGACGCTCCAATTCGGAAACCACCTTCTCCTTGGCCTATGGAATGGAGGCCTTGATCCCCCTCGAGATCGGTCTTCCAACCCTGAGGTCCGAGCTCTTCGATCAATGCCAAAACGAAGTGAACCTGGCCCGAGAACTAGACCTAGCAGAGGAGCGAAGAGATGCAGCAGCTATCCGCCTAGCTGCCTACCAGCAACAATTGGCTAAGGTCTACAACTAGAAGGTCAGAGAGTGGAAATTCTCAATTGGAGAATTAGTCTTGAAGAAGACACTTCCCGGGGATAAGAACCCGAATGAAGGCAAGTTGGCGCCGAACTGGTATGGGCCATTCAAGGTGATCTCGACTGCCGGACAGTCAGCTTACAGGCTTGAGGACATGGATGGTAAAGAGTTACCACGGCCATGGAATGCGACGCACCTCAAGAAGTATTATTTTTAAATTGTATTTTCGAGATCAATAAAAGAAGTTCTTTTGGAAGAAACACTCTTTGTTGCTCTCAATTCTCGCCAAGTTGTAGAACTCGACAATTACTTGCCTAACTGCTACGAAGCATTAGGAAAATAAAGAAAAGCCTTAAATAGTTAAGGCGAAACACCAAGTTAGAGAACTCGGTGGCTACCTAGGTGAAGTAAGTTCGGTTATGGAACCAAGTATAAATTTTTATATCACTGAGGTAAAGCTTGCAATACCTTGTATTCCTAGAGTTAAAGAACTTAATCCAGTTTGCCTTTGTCAAGTTCGGTTAATGAACTAAGCTTGACAATACGAATTTGGTATTGGGATACAAGTTTGATTTCTTGAGTTAGAGAACTTACGAGGTCTCGGTTGTTGAACCGAACTCAATTACTTAAGCGAAATTGATTTCCTGAGCATGTAAAGAGCTCAGTTAAGGAATTGAGGTCAAGCACATGAAGAAATGTTTGAAGGCCAGCATGAAAAAGGAAAAAATGAAATTGTATTTATAAAAAAGAAGGTACAATGTTCAAGCATTACAAAAATCAAAAGAAGAGAAATACATCAAAGACAGTTTTCAAGCATCGGCCCTAGCATCGCCAGTCTTAGTTGCGTTTGGAGCAGCCTCGGTCGCAGCAGCCTTGACAGGAACCTCGGACGAAGAGGAGGCGGAACTCGATTTCTGCTCTGAGCATGGGAACTTGGCTGGATTTTTATAGACCGGGTGGTCCTCGGAGACTCCCGCTACCTTCAGCGCAGCCATCCACCCGAGTTCCCAAACTTTACCACTCATAGTGAGGACTTGAGCCTCATAGAGAGTAATCGCCTCCGCCACCCCATCATGGAGTTTGGCTTCGGCTTCACCTCTTTGCTTCTCAAGCTCGGCTGCCCTCTTCTTTTGCAGCTTGATCTCGGCCTTCGCCGTATCAAGCTCGGTCTTGAGGCCACGGATTGTCTCCTCCTGCTCCTTCACCTTTTGGCTGCTCCCCTCCAAGGCTGTCTTGAGGTCCTTCTTCTCTGCTTCCATCCTCAAGATCTTGGCATTGCTCTGTTGGATCATCTCCAACGAAACTTGACATTTCTGCACTATCTGTAGAAGAAGCAGGCGTTAGAAGGCAATAACCGATATCAAATACTTGGTAAAATTTGTAGAAAACTAAACTCACCAATAGGGCCGATTGCATCAACCAACACCGAGATGAACTACAGTATGAGCCTCAAACTCAATAATCAAAAGGTTCTCCCATCATAATGTTTAGCTTCAGACTTCAAAGAGTTAGGGAACTCTAAGAAGTTCGAAGCTAAGGGGTAATTGTGTGGGACATTTTTATAATACCGAGGTAAGTCCATGTTTCGGTAAAAGTACTAGCTAGGCATGTCTTGGTCTTGGTCTTATGCATCTCGGCAACAGTGCCAAATCACGCCCAAGTCAATGTCATATCTGACCTCGGTATCATCTTCAGCTCGGTTCGATTAATCAAGATGAGTATTGAGGGTCTATCGGTCATAATCGTATTCCTATAAAAGTACGGCCACGTTGCAGAACGTGCTAACAGATGAGATGATCATCGCATAGAGATAAGGAGTTGTCCTTATCCGGCGGTCACATCAACAATACCTGAAAGAGCGGCACTCACAATCCAAGAAGCCAGGATAAGGTCCGATGGGACTCTACCCAAGGCATGGTCCGATTGGACTCTACCTCCAACTACTTCCACAGAACTAGGGTAAGGTCCGATGGGACGCTACCTTAGAGAAACCAGCACAAAAAAGCAAGACAAGAGTTAACTCATGGCCTATATATACAAAGAGCCAAACCAAAAGAGGTACGCAATCTCACGCATACACATATACACACCCATACTCCAAGCTCTCCCTTCTTCTCTACTCACTCATCCTTTGCTTAGTTGTTGAACTAACTTAGGCATCGGTGTGCCTTCGGCTGAGTGCAGCCAGGGTCTCTGACCTTTGTTTTCTCCTTCCCTTTCAAGTCTCAGGCATTTGATTTTTCCTAAGAGTCTTATATTCGTCTAAGCAAGTCCGTAAATATTTAGGCATGCACACTATACATGAGGAATATATAGATACCAAAATTTCATAAACAGGGTTTGGCTCGGTTGCTGCTTTGACATTTTATTGAGGACTTTGGTGTGAACTGTATGAAGTTGTGGCAATTATCATGGTGCTATCAATCATTCTACAAGTGTAAAATACAACTTTGGTATAACAGTACAACAAACATGGAAAAAGTAACAACTAACAAGTACCAATTCAGATCTTTGTACTCCTCAACCCACCTAGCTTTTGCAATAGAGGGAAGCAATACAATAATATAGAATCAACCACTTATATATGAATCTATCACTTAATCTAGTTGAGGCAAAAGGAAGAGAAGTTGTCAAATCGGAGATGGAAGCTCCAACGGGAGCAACCTGGCTCACATGTGCAACCCACTTATTATACACTAGTTGAAAATCTTTGAGGATCATTTGATCCAACTGGGGCCACTGCTATATGAGAGCATGTTTTCACCTTATGTCTGTGTTCTCACAAATATGTTTTGTGTTACAAACTATTCATCTTAGGAGGAGAACCCAGTTACCCATGTCTCTGCTCACACGTTCTTTTGCTTTGGTTTGAGCATATGATTGGAGGGGATCCCTTTATGATCGTTAATGATTAAAGTTGCCTTGTTGGCAAATGAATGAAGAACCTATCATAATATGCTGCCATACTGGTATATGCTCATAGTATTATGTCAGACACAGCATGATTTGATTCTGGTCTACTTTTCTACAAGTTTATTTTAAGAGGATCCTGTTAACTTTAGTTATTCTTTTAATCTGAAAATATTTATCATATTTCTTGTCATAGAAGACACGAATCATTTAAATCATTGCTATTTCTTGAATTCCCTTCTTTAGCAAAAAAAAAAAAATTTGCTAGATATCCTACAAACATGACTAATGTATGGAATTTGCATGCTGGAAAGACTACAAACTAGTTCATTGTTTTTGTAAACAAAGTATGTAACACACAAGAATAAAATTAGTAACAATGAAGAGTACATGTTGTAGTTCGTACTGCGCACATCCAAATCATGCAGATCCATATAGCCGTTCCCTATATGGAGGGGAAGGGGTCGCTGGCCGGCAGAAAGAGAGATGGAGAGAGAGATCATACCTGGCTTGCTACATTTTTAAGAAGAAGACCAGCCGGCATAGAGAGAGAGAGAGAGAGAGAGAGAGAGAGAGAGAGAGAGAGATCATACATTGGTTTGCTCTTGGGAAGAAACCTTTTGCTCGCTGCTTTGTGAAGAAGCCTTTGGCTCGCTGCAGTTGCAAGAAGAACAAGATTTGGAAGAAGGCTTTTCTGAAGGAAGAGTTTAGTTACAGAAGGAGAATACAGGTGTGAGTCTTTTATAATGTTAGAACTTTTAGCGGGAGATCTTATGGCCCACCAAAAATAAGTTTTAGTTCACCCAATATAATACTAGCCGCTAAAAATATATCTTTAGCCTCAAAAGCATAGGCCGCCGCAAAAATTTAGACGCTAGCTAAGAACTAAAAAAATTTAATTTCCACCAAAATTTGGCGCCTTTAGAGTGGGAATTATATAGGCAGCCACTGCTACAGGCGCCGCTAAAAGTTAATTAAAATTGACTTTTAGCGAGGGCGGGTTGGGATTTTTATTAGGCTTTTAAGTGGTGCTTACGGGCTCAAAATACAGGCCTTATGTGCTTTTTTCAAGTTGGGTGGGGGCTTTCCTTATATATGAGTCCGACCCTTGATGAATAACCATCATACATTTATAAGGTATCGTCAGATCTCATTGAACAAAGGTTATCTTATCGTACGATTGAACACACAAAAAAAGTTAATAAAACAATATTTTTTTAGCCATGATTTTCTGTTTGGTCAATCTTACACTGGTTCCAACTCAATTCTAAACAAAAAATTGGGATACCCCATAAATAAATGTGTTTGATCGTTTTGAACGACTTTGACTATCCATATATGGGCACGAGTGGGATCCATCCAAAAAAGTTCCCAGCATACTCCGCAAGAAGTTATTATAGTTGCCAAAAAAAAAAAAAAAGAAAAACATGAAAGAGGCAGAGAGTTGGGAATAAATCAAAGCGAGTAAAACGGTGTGCTCATATTATTTTGGCAAAAAAGAATTTTACTAAATGGGGCTTTGCGGACATAGACATGTGCATCGCCAGTAGGCAAAATAATTGTCAGCACATTATTGCATTGTCAGTAGGAATACACGCATTGGCAAAACTTTCACACTCTTTTGGGGGAAATCTTTGTTGGAGCCAATATATATTTTCCACAACTTTTGCCAACGCAGTCCAAATATGCATCGGAAATAAGACTTTTACCAACACCAATTTTCACTGTGTCGGCAAATGGTGTCGGAAAAGTTTTTCCACGACTTTTGCCAACGCAGTCTTACTTGCGTCGGTAAAAGTAGCAATTCTCTGTAACTTTTGCCAACGCACATTTGCACTGCGTCGGAAAATAGTGTCAGGAAAGGTAAGTTTGTCAAAGACGGGGCTTTGCGGACGCAACTCATGTGTTGGTACTGGTATGAATAAAAACTCAGAGCTTTCCCAATGCACACCTGTGCGTCGCCAGTAGACAAGATAATTACCAACGCATTATTGCATCGCCATTAGAACAACACGCGTTGGCAAAACTTTCCCTCTCTTTTGGGGGATATTTTGTTGGCGCCAATGTGGTTTCCACAGCTTTTGCCAACACGGTCTTACTTGTGTCCGTAAAAGTAACAATTTTTGTAACTTTTGCCAACGCAATCCAAATATGTTTTGGAAATAAAACTTTTACCAACGCAAATTTTCACTGCATCGACAAATAGTGTTGGGAAAGATGCAATTTGTTGTAGTATATACAACATAGAGTGCAAAACAGTAGAGGAAGATCATTGTTCTCAACCAAATAACAAAATCATGAACCCACAAGAAAAAAAGTAGGGAGAACCCGAAAGAGAAACTGGAATTCGTATTGTTCCATAATAGAAACATAACAATTACTGACATATCAACCCAAAATGCTAACTTTCTCAAAATAAGGAAGTTATTAAAAAATAAATAAAAAAAAAACAACTTCAAATGACATTAAGACTCTCAGACTGAGTTCTAAATTAATTTTTAAGATCTTCCACAAGTTTCACGAAAAAACAGACTAAAACAATACCTAAAATAAGTAGAAAAACACTTACTATCTACAGTTACAGACACATGCATGGCATGTTTCTGCAGAACAAGCAGGAGCATGGCATGTTTATGCAGAACAAGCAGGAGCAGAACAAGAACAAGCAGGAGCAGAACAAGCAGCTATTGCAAAACTACTCATCGTCACCAACATCAAGAGAATCACTGCTAGAGAGAGAACCAAAGAACATGACCTCATTTTTCTGAGTCTTAATTTTTTAAGTAGAAGAAGGATTGAATTGGAGAAAAGGGAGGAGATGGGGTGCTTTTATAGGAAGAAATAACACCTTAGAATAACACATGCTATTTGATACCAACCTTCTCTCTGCGTATGTTCTCTTTCCCAATTATTATTATTATTATTATTATTATTATTATTATTATTTTATTTTATTTTATTTTTTTTGTCTTAATGCAGGCATCATTTATCTCAAGGAAGTTGATATCCAGCTGAAAATTTTCTCCCGCAAGCAGACTGCATGAATAATTCAGCTCTATAGAGCCCACTTGGGTCATGTTTGATGGACTCGGTGTAGTACTTCTTTCATGTTTCATTTCCATCCATATAATTCATTTTGTGGGTTCCATCTGATGTGGAGTGATTGATCATGTGTGACACGTTTCAAGGACTTTCTCCTCATATTCAACAAGCCCATTAATGGACTCGGTGTGGTCCTTCTTTCATGTTTCATTTCCATTCATTTTGTGGGTTCCATGTGATATGGAGTCATTTTCTCCTGCAAGCGGACTGCATGAACAGTCCAGCACTATAGAGCACACTGGGTCATGTTTGATATTGATAAGTGCAGCTCTTTTGGCTCTCTTATCCCCTCATGATCAGACACCATGTCTAATTTTATGCTCATTGAACCTTTACTCACCATTGGGTGGAATCTCAAAAGGAATCAATACTTAAAGACAGGAGAATCCAAAGACATTGATATTTTGCATGATCCTTATCCATAAAAGTACTTACCTAACTATTTTACCCCAACGACAGAAATTCATCCAATTGGACCCCATGAGCTGGATTAAAGAATCACAAGTTGAGGTCCGGTTGTGCAAAATCTTTCAATAATCAACACCTGCCCCGTTTAAGCACCGATTTCTTGGTTGGCCACATTAATGGACTCGGTGTGGTCCTTCTTTCATGTTTCATTTCCATCCATATAATTCATTTTGTGAGTTCCATCTGATGTGGAGTAACTGGTCATGTGTGACTTTCAAGGTCTTTCTAACAATCGCGTTCAATATTGCACATTAATGGACTCGGTGTGGTCGTTCGTTCTTGTTTCATTTCCGTCCATATAATCCATTTTCTGCGTTCCATCTGATGTGGAGTGACTGATCATGTGTGACATGTGTCTTTCTCATAATCGCGTCTGAGTGGACATGCTTAAATTGATGGGTTAACCGACTTATTCTTATTACGCTTGTAAATTTAGCCCGTTGGGTATCCAGCCCAGCTACGCCCGAAAATACTGGGCTTTTATAAAAAATTTAGCTCAACCGGCTGCATTTGGACAATTATTTGAAAGCCCGGCCAAAATGGGACTAGGAATGGGCAGAGCATGCCTAGCCCATCTAGCCCTGCTTGCCCATAAGGTTATTTTGCGAATTTTTATATATTTTTCTTAAACTGCCCCTCATAACAGTTAAAGAAAGGCTAATTAAGAGGGTTATTTTTGTAACTTCACCCTAATAAATATCCCCATAAAAGGCATTCCCCCCTCAAGACGAAGATTGGTTTAGTCATGACCCAACTAGTGATGGTAATTCATACAATGATGGGAATACACTAACTGATCTTTTAGACATATTAAAAGAAAAATAATTTTTATTGAGTTCTTTTAGATATTACTTGACTAACATATGATACTCATTTCTATTAATTTTCTTATTTTCTACAGTCACCGGCAATTTTTTTTTTTTTTTTTTTAACTCCTCCATGTTGATTGATGTATTGCATTGTCGGTCCTAAGCCCGTAAAAAAGGAGGGTTTAAAGTCCAATGACAGTATATGAATAATTAGAGAATGTTGATTTTATGTTCAAGATTGTACTAAAGCCCAGGTCTAGCCCGAGCCCGCATGGGATGGGATGTGACATAGGCCTGCTTAATTTAGGGCCAGGATTGGACAACCCTTGGCATGCCCGTCCAATATTCGGGATAGGATTGGACAACCCATGCCCAGGCTCGACGGGCCTAATTCTTATGGGTGACCAATTCTCGAGCCGGGGACATCTACTAAAATTGATAGAGTGGGTCATGTGATATTGACCCATTTATGTATTATATAGTAGAATTTTCATTCATGTGAGTACTCCTGGATCATGTTTTTCATTTTTTGTTTTTCATGTATGTGGTCATCTACTTAGCGTTGCAGCTCGTGTGGGTTGGTTCAGGTATGGGCTCGACTAAATTTTATTTCCCTACTAGGCGCAATTTGAGTTAAAATTGGATAGACTGGTCAGTCATATGACAACTTTTTAGTAATCGGGCTGGACCATATATGGTATATTTGGTTTGGAAACTTTTAGCAATCGGGGAGTTAGTTGGTCCATCGAAAACTGTGGGCGTATTTGGCAATTAACTAGTTAAAGTAAAGTGAATCCAGACAATAAATGACAAGGGGTTTTATCAAAAGTACATAATTTCAAATTTCCCTCAAAATTTTTCAAAAAAAGTAAAAAAAGAAACCTCCTTTCACCAATAAAAGAAAAAAAAACTCCACTTTTCTATACAAAAAGTTAAAAAGATTCCATACCAAACAATTACAAATAAAACACTATTATAACACCTTATATTTTATTCTCTCTTGATTTAATGCTTCACCTCACCATACTTTAATTCACCATACATCCAAAGTCCAAATAGGCCCAAGAAGTCCACCTTGGCTAGTGCTAGCCCAAACGTTTGATATGGCTGAAGTCATTGAGCTTCAGGTTATTTTAGGTTACTGTGGTATTACTACATGTCCATAGGCCAGACAGGTTCATAATCTATTATCTTGCTCTCACAATGTATTAGATCTTTCTTGTTTCATCTGGTATTGAAATTTTAGGAATTTAAGGCAATGCTTTCAGATCAATGAAGCTAAAATTGCCGTTTCAGATAAAAAAATGAAAGTAAAATTGAAATAGTAAAGATGAAGATCCACAAATAGCATTACGTTATGGTAAAATGATTATATAGTCCCATTATGGTAAAATGATTATACAGTCCCAACTATCATTAGCTACTGATCTCTTTCATATTTCTTAATTAGACCTACTCTATAATGAATTCCTCGGAGCCAAATACGAGGTAAGCAAACAAGGCTTTAACTACTTTGCTTATCAACAAGTTGTTATTTTTTTTTTTTTTTCTTAACTTGTATCCATTCATACACAATAGATTCAACACTCTTAAAGACTATTTACTAATGGCTCAACTGCAACTCCGTCTTCTTCTTTGAACTTTATACACGAAGTTCTTTTTGAACTTGGTCAGTACACTGCCGTTCCCAAGGCCCGATAAAAGGAAAAGGCCCGCATCAGCTTAACACCCAATGTAAAACTTTTGTCACATGAGTTGTTCTCTTAACATGAGAGGGCATTGATCATTTACTTCAAGATAGATTGGAATGGATAAATAAAATTTATATAGCTAGCTGATTCAAGATACAAAAAGTCTATGGAGCCTGACTCCAATAGCCTGAAAGTTTGCCCGATCCCAGTTGGAGGTCCAGCTGGAGGTTATATTTAAAGGAAGCCTTTGATCACTTGATAATAAAAAAAGCCTTTGACAGCCCGCCCAACATTTTAAAAGCCCGCTTGAAATTTAGATGAATTGGGAAGAACGGAAGACCTCCAGGTTCTCTCTCTGCAACTCACCGTCAGAAGAAGTGGAAAAAACGGGCGATCAATGTGAGCTCATCTCTTCCTCACTCTCGATCGCCACTTGCAGAGAGAAACGTGATGCTACTGTCCAGCTGAAATCAGCTGAAAAAGAAACGAAAGCTGCTTTGTTAAAATCCTTCCGCCTGAAATAACTATATTGAAGATGATAACTATAATGACGACGACCCAAACTTCTATTTTGATTACTCAACCAGAAATTAGTCAAGTCTTGGAATCTTTGAGCATTGTTCAAAGTAAAGGCACATGGGCAACATTTTAAATTTCTTTAGCTAGCCATTCAAACCAAAATATCGAGTTGTTAGTAGAGGCAATATAAATACTTTTTAATACTCTCCCTTCAGTCTCAACACTCCCTTTCAGGTGGAACCAGAACTCGTGACCGGTTGGCTTTGATACCATCTTTAGTTTCTTTAGCTAACCATTCGTACCAAAACCTCAAAGTATTAGTAGAGGCAACGGAAATACTTTTCAATATTCCCCTCGAGTGGAGCCCACTCAATAGTCCCCCTCAGGTGGAACCAGCCTGCACACTTTTGGTGAGATGAATTTTTTCCTGCTGAGTCGTTCTTATTGGGTTTTAAACTCGCGATCGGTTGTCTCTGATACCATCTTAAATTTCTTTAACTAGCCATTTATACCAAAACCTTGACGCATTAGTAGAGGCAACATAATTGCTTTTCAATACTCTCCCTTGAGTGGAGCCCACTCCTCAACACAACATGCCTCCACTTGAGCAATATTAATGTTAAATAGATGCCTAGGGCACATACTGTAAGATTTGGGAGAACAATCATGTTTATCTAACCCAAGTAAACCTTTTTTTTTTTTTGTTATAAGAAGTAAACTTGTTTAATCTCTTCATGTTTGCTTAGTTTTTGGTGTAGGTCTTCATTAGTCTGGTTGCTCATTTCAAAAATCAAGTTTAGATAATTAAGTACTTAAAAAAAAGATGATTTGCTGCTATAGGCCCAGTCTGTCTCGCCCCTTTATTTATATATCATAGCAGTTAATGACAAAATGCTGAGTGTGAAAAACCTTCAATGAGTCCCATCTAGTAAAATATGAGCTACTCAAAATAAATTAATCCTATTTTATCAACTGCTCTTAACAAATTTCGCTCCATGAGGAGTTCGGCCCTTCAGAATTTTGTATATTTCTATGTATTCTACGTGTCATCACTTAACACAACAGATAGTGCTAAACAATAGAGGAAGAAGATCATGATTCTCAACCTGATAACAAAATCATGAATCCATGAGAAAAAGTAGGGAGAAACTAGAATTCGTATTATTCCTTAATAAAAACAGAACAATTACTGACATAGAAACCCAAAATCCTAACTTTCCTGAAACAAGGTAGTTATTCAAAAAACCTTCAAATTGCATTAAGACTCTCAGACTGGTTCTAGATTACTTTCTAAGATCTTCCACAAGTTTTAGGACTAAGACAGACTAAAACAATATCTAAAATTAGTAGAAAAACACTTACTATATATAATGAGTAAGTGTCATATGAAAACTGCGTTTTTGACCTTCCAAATACAAATTACAGTATCATGTTTCCTCCCTGACAATTAAATAATATAAATCCCCCGGTATCAATTATAATAACATCTTTCTACATGAAGATGAACTTGAAGAGGAAGAGAAGAGAGACAAAGGAGGTGTATGGGTCATAACAATAAGTCCATATGGACCGACTGGATAGCCCACCTGAGAACCCGAATCGACCTCCAGCTGGACCTCATGTCTAATTTTGGTTTAAGAAACTTATTAAATTCCCCGCCCTCTCTTTCATGAGAAAGTCTACATGGACAAACTGATGGACAGAATTTGGAACAAACTGTATTGAACAATGCATTCAACTTTTGAGAGAGCGGGAAAAAGGAAAAGAAAGTCTATACAGTTTGTCCCAAATTCTGTCCATCAGTTTGTCCATGTAGAAATTTCTCCTCTTTCATTGTCTCCGCTGAAATTTTCGTGAGAAGCTCCAGAAAGGGAAACGAAACCCTGCAAAGTGCATTGAATATCCTGATCACTCATCTCTCTCTCGCTCTCGCTCTCTCTCTCGCGTGGCATAAAGCTCTCAGCTTTGCATACTACATCTGCTAGGGTTTTTGGTTTCCCATTTCAATGGTATCTGCTTCTCTCACTGCTAGCAGTCGCTGGAGTATGTCTTCTCTTCGCTCCACACTGCCTCTCCACGGCTCCCTTCTCTTCGGTCCCAGCCACCCTCTGCTTCCTTTCCCCTCAAATCCTCCTCACCTCGTAAATCGATTTCTCCCAAATCCTTCACAGGCCTCGCTATGGAGAATCCTCTCCTTTCAATGGGCTCGGGTATGCATTTCAATTCTTTCCTTTCCTCTCCCTCCCAACCAAAGCTTGATCTTTTTTTTTCCCCTTTCTTTTGAATTGTTTGAATACGAACTTGAACCATGGACTGCTGCTTTTCCACGTTCATTTTCTTCAACTTTCTGCTTATCCAAAGAAACCCTATTTTGGGTGACCCCAGATAAATGTGATAGAGCCTAAAATGATGACAATGATGCCTATTTGTAATGTATTTCTGGGGTTTACTTAGAATTGGTTTTCTATTGAAAGGGGTGAGGAGTGAAGGACCAACTTGGAGATTTACAAGGGTCCAATGAAATATCCCTGCTTTGGTATGAAATGATTGCCCACACTTCACCCCCATGAAAACAAATCCCAGGAAATAGAATGGGCCCTTAGTATATATTTCATCTTTCCTCTCATATGTAATAAGTATGAAATCTTATTCTAATTGTCCCTTCTCAATTTATTCCAAAAAATCAATTGGAAGTTACAACTCCCTCTACCAAAAAAAAAAAGGCATTTGAAATGCTCTTAATATAGAGTGTTCATTATCAATCTCCATTGTAAGCCAAAGACAATCTTATGAACCACACATTATGTTTACAAAGTTCTAGTGGATAGCATGAATAATTATTCATATTGGCCCTCATTTGTGCAAATATGGGCAGCTTTGAGCATAACTTTGTTATCATCCAAAATGGACGTAGATTCTTTGCCATGAGACATGGCAGGCGAGTGCCAAAGCTTAACAAGCCTCCTGATCAACGCTGAGCATTGCTCCGATGCCTCACAACTCAGCTCCTGAAGCATGGCCGGATCTTAACCACTAAAGCAAGGGCTCATGCTATGCGGAAGTATGTTGATAAAATGATCACACTGGCAAAAGATGGCTCTCTCCACAAGAGAAGGCAGGCATTGGGATTCATTTATGAGAAGCAGATTGTCCATGTCCTGTTTGCGGAAGTTCAAGACAGATATGTGGATAGGGATGGAGGGTATACAAGAATCATCAGGACTTTGCCAAGGCGAGGGGACTGTGCACCCATGGCTTACATTGAGCAAATTTTTTGAATCTTCACGGTTATTCTGATTGTTTACGGTGTCCTGCTTGTTGTAGTATTGTATCGAATGTAGCATCCATCATGTACTCTTTTTTATTGGAAGCCGCCATTATGTAAGGGGTTGGTTGATAATGGATAGGTTAAATGGTATACTTTTTTTTTTTTTTTTTTTTTTTTTTTTTTTGTAGTTTGATTGATGGAAACTACTGTTGTATGAACCAATTGTATCTGGGGTGAATGAGCGAATCACTTATTTTGTATATGATTATATGAGAACTCATCTGTGGCCAATGGATGTTATGGGACAACTGTAATTCTCCTAATGGTGAATTTTGTAGCCCAATTTATGTACTCTAGTTTCCATGATGATTGTTGTAGCCCAAATGAAAATTCATGTATGTGGGAGATTGACGTCTTGAATATCTCTTTTAAAGGAGAAGTTTCAAACCGCGCACTTTTGCAACATAGTAGCAGGAAATCTCATCGTACCTTGCTGAGTACCCCTGTTTGGGGCACTGGTTAACCTGCTTCCCAAGGGATTTTTTCGATGAAATTTGGGGCTTTCAAATTCCACATTACGAACTTTTAAACTGCTATTTTCCGGCACGATACAATCATGTTTGCATGCTTTTCAAACCGCGCACTTCTGCAACACAGTAGCTAGAATTCTGCTGCAACCTTGCTGAGCACCCCTGCTTGGGGCACTGGTTAACCCACTTCCCAATGGATTTTTTCGATGAAATTTGGAGATTTCAAAGTCCATATTATGAACTTAAAAACTGCTATTTTTCGGCATGATACAATCACGTTTGTCTGCTTTTCAAACCGCGTACTTTTGCAACACAATAGCTCGAAATCTGCTGCAACCTTGCTGAGTACCCCTGTTTGGGGTACTGGTTAACCCACTTCCCGAGGGATTTTTTTCGATGAAATTTGGGACTTTCAAATTCCACATTACGAACTTTTAAACTGCTATTTTCCGGCACGATACAATCACGTTTGCCTGCTTTTCAAACCACACACTTTTGCAATACAATAGCTGGAAATCTGCTGCAACCTTGCTGAGTACTCCTGTTTGGGGCACTGGTTAACCCGCTTCCCGATGGATTTTTTCGATGAAATTTGGGGTTTTCAAAGTCCATATTACGAACTTAAAAACTATTTTCAGGCAGGATACAATCACATTTGCCTGTTTTTCAAACCGCGCACTTTTGCAACACAATAGCTGGAAATCTGCTGCAACCTTGCTGAGTACACCTGTTTGGGGCACTGGTTAACCCGCTTCCCGATTGATTTTTTCGATGAAATTTGGGGCTTTCAAAGTCCATATTACGAACTTAGTGTCATTTTCTTGCATGACACAATCACGTTTGCCTGTTTTTCAAACCGCACACTTTTACAACACAGCAACTGGAAATATGCTGCTATCTTGCTGAGTACCCTTGTTTGGGGCACTAGTTAACCCACTTCCCGATGGATTTTTTCGATGAAATTTGGGACTTTCAAAGTCCATATTACGAACTTAAAAAATGCTATTTTCTGGCATGATATAATCACATTTGCCTGCTTTTCAAACCACGCAATTTTGCAACACAGTACCTTGAAATCTGCTACAACCCTATTTGGGGCACTGGTCAGAATCTTCATTCTGGTCCGTTCACAGAGAAACAAGAATTCCACTTAATTGCACAAAAAGAAAGAGACATGACACCAAGATTCCATACTTTTCCAGTTCCCTGCAGCACTCCAATCAACATAAGTGGAAAATATACAAGTAATAGAATGTAGGGCCCTATCATCCAAAGATCCATATGGGCTGTATATATGTCGGCATCTATGATAAAGACCACTTGTGTTTACATTTGGCTGACCCTCAATATTGGTAATAACCTTTTTATGGTGGATCCCATATAAATTCAATTGAAAAGGGAAACAAATGAAACACAAAAGTGCTAATCATATACTAATAAAAACGTAGGAAACGAACCAAGTGCAGAAACAATAACTAAGCAATCAGATTCAGAATATGAAAATCGAAAGAAGGCCACATAACAGTTTCAGCATATCTGGCATGTAATAGAAGTTACAAATTGAGCTTTAAATCCAACAAAATTGTTTCACAAATACAAAATTGGTGCATCTGATGTATTCAAAATGGCAACAAATCCAACATATCCAACAAATCCAACAAAATCCAACAACTACAAATCCAACACCAACATAAACTGCCAAAGTATCTGTGACAAAATCCAACAAATCCAATAGAATCCAACAATGTATCTAAAGTGACAACAATGTGAATGGAGGCAGCACTCCAAGTGATCCAAGTGAATCTTGCATAAACACAGCCTACAAAGTATCCAAGTGATCTTCTTTGCATATTTCATTCTGACGGACCTTCTTAAATGTTCAATTCAACTTCTACCGCCGAAACCTGCACATGCATAAAGTGTATGAGGCCATATACAATAAAGTTAAACAAAACTTCTAGTAAGTTAGGGGTATTCTTACCTTTAAATTCACATTCTCTTGTGTGATGATCACGTCTAATCCCACAGGATGTGCTACAATATCTCCATGATCGACCACAGTCGTACCTTGCACATGCATAATTTGTGAGAAAAATGAAGCATCATTTTGTAATTCAGGATGTGTTACAATATCTCCATGATCGACCACAGTCGTACCCTGCACATGCATAATTTGTGAGAAAAATGAAGCATCATTTTGTAAATCCAACATAACTTGAGCCTACATATCATTCATACCCAACCACCAAAGCATGTGTACGCACACAGAGAGTATGTGTGAGAGAGAGAGCCAATAAACTCATCAAACAAATATGAAAATCCATCGTTTTATTTCTTTTCTAGTTGAGGAATATGAAGCCATTTACTTCAAGTTCTTCACACACACAAAAAAAAAAAAAAAAGCAAGTACTTCAGCAAATTTGATCAAACCCAAAAATGTGGAGCTCCAAAATCACTAGAAATACAATGTTTCTATAGAATGTGCATTTGAAGATTTCTTTCAGAATTATTTCAATTGAATTCGGCAAAGTCTGATTTGTGTCTGTTGATGTGAAAGTGAAATTTGATTTATGATTGTTGGGATGTAATCGAATTTAACATTTCCCACATATGGTTCATTAACATTGTCATGTTGGGTGTTCTAAACTTCAAGGAGTTTCCTTATTTTGACAAGGTTTACACCTGTTTGCCGGTTGGAATGGATGTTCCCATGGGTGAACAATTTGCTTATTTCTCATTTCTAAAAATAGATACAGTGGAAATTGTTCCATTTAATTATCTATCAAAGATTTTCAAGGAAGCACACAGAAGTAAAATGAGAAAATGTAATGGATATGTAAACATGTGCTTTAGAGCTATGTATGAATCTCCCTCAGACAAATCAGGAATCCCATTAGGTGGATCATTGTTTTCAAATATTCTAACCCCTGTCCAACTGATTTTGCATACCCACATACACACAAAACAACTTTAGGAACAAGCACATCCATTGCAGCAACTGTTTTCAAGTCATCATTGAGCCTCATATAAAATGCTTCAATTTGCTTTGGATAATTATAGACGATGACAATTTTTTTTTTAAATATCACCTCTTCCACAACTAATATAACCAGACCCACCTTAAACTTCTCACTCTAATCTTTTCTCCTTCATATCAAACCAGAAGCCTCATATAACAGAATAAAACTTCTCATGCTAGTACACATGCATAATGAGTTTAATCGTTCAGCTCTGCAATGCGGCAATCACTGCTTCACAGAATGAAGCGCCATTCGAACAAGCAGAAGCTAACACATAAATCAAAGCAGACGAATAGAAATAACTAAAATGTAAAATGCATTTGGGCATGAAGCAGATACACAAGAAACTTATACTCCATCAGCCAACCGTATAACAAAAAGTGGAGAACAAAGCCACTCACCCAGCTTTCAGCTTTCGTTTTATGATGCGACCACCAATGTGCATTATTAAATACCAAAATATCAGCACCTTTCCATTTTGATTGAGAAGAGTGAATATAAGTATCACATGATTTGGATTGAGAAGAGAGGAGGGAATGGGAATTCTTATGGCAAAGTGCATTGAGAAATATAAGTTTCTAAACAAACAAGCTTTTGATGAAATCATCATCTCACAGATTCCACTAAAGAACAGAGAAGCCCAAAACTTCAAATGGAAAAGTGCATTGAGAAAGATTCTTTCTTCAAACAATACAATACAAATCAAACCCATCTTAGAAATACTAACCAGATACAGAATCGCTGCGATGGGGAGGGAGGCATTGCGATGAGAGAGGGAGGCACTGCGATGAGGCGAGAGAGAGATGAGCGATGTGGAGGCGGAACCGTGGGGAGGGAGATGCTGCGATGGGGAGAGAGAAAGAGAGAGATGAGCAATGGCTAGGGGGAGGCGTCGCGATGGAGAGGTGGCCGCGAGAGAGAGATGAGCGATCGGGAGATTTAGGGCATTTGCATGGTTTCGTTTCCTTTCTGGAGGAGAGATGAGCGATGGCTGGGGGAGCCGTCACGATGGAGAGACGGCCGCTAGGGAGAGAGAGAGAGAGATGAGTGATCGGGAGATTCAATGCCCTTTGCAGGGTTTCGTTTCCCTTTCCGAAGCTCCTCACGAAAATTTCAGTGGAGGGGCAGGGGATTTAAGCTTCTTAAACCAAACAGTCCCAAATGCCGGGACTTGTCCCGACTCCACATGGGAGGTGCAAAATTTGCCCCTCTCATGTGGAGTCGGGTCAAGTCCCGGGATTTAATCCCGGGACAAGTAGACTTTTTCTAAACCAAAATAGACATGAGCTGGACCTCCAGCTCAGATTCAGGCTCTCAATTGGGCTATCTAGTCAATCCCTATAGACTTATGAAAAAGTCTACTTGTCCTGGGATTTCACCCGGGACAAGGCCCGACTCCACATGGGAGGGGGAAGGGCAAATGACTTTTTTGCCCCTCCCATGTGGAGTCGGGCCTTGTCCCAGGTGAAAATCCCTGGACAAGTAGCATGGCTCTAGACTTATTGGGGTCATAATGGTTGTCAGAGCCTTGAACCCGAGAGACACCTCGATATAGTGAGAGTGTGGACGGACGAAGCCTGGTTGGATCCGAACTTTGTCTTAAAGTTTAAAAATGGATTTTTCTTTCTGATTGTATTATTCTTAGGAGTCTTATGCACATACGTGAGGCTATATATTGAGTGTTTCTCACAACTCAAAGACATATGCATCATCTCTCAAGTTTTGAATTAAAGATCTAATTGAGAGAATTTTTCTTTAGAGATTTATTGAAGAGTTGTGTTACCAAGTTCTCTAGAGAGTCAATTTCTTCTACGTCCCTTATGAAATATCATCTTCTCGTGAAGAAGATTTGAGGAGTCAATCGTTGTATTGAATATGTTGCAATCAACGATGTGAAGTCGTTGAAGTGTGAAGCGACACAAGGTAACTGCAGTCCTTAGGTAGGGGATATCTGGGTAGAAATTTAAGTTTCTTGTAATTGCGAGATTTATGGTACTTAATTGTTGATCCAGTTCGTATCCGTGGTTTTTCACCCTATTAGGGTTTTCCACGCTAAATTTGGTGTTATTGTGGTGTGTGCTTTATCAGTTTATTTTTCCGTTGCTTAGTTATTTGTTCTTGTACACTTTTGGGTTAATTTATTGAGTTGACCGATCTAGAGATCTCATACCCGAATCTTTTAAGAGGCAAATGGAGTTGCAAAGGACTTAGATGAGGCGCCAAAATGGGCAATATCCTTTGCTCCTCTTGCTGCTCCTTTGAATGCTTTCGTGATGTAATTCCTCAGTGAGAAACAGAACGAGCAGGATCAGAGCCTTCTACAACTATTGCAAAACTACCCATCATCACCAACATCAAGAGATTCACTACGAGAGGGAGAGAAACAAAGAACATGACCTCATTTTTCTTTTTTCTTTGAAGAAAAAGAGTGAATTGGAGAAAAGGGAGGAGATGGAGTGTTTTTACATGAACATCACTCGGTCAGGTACTTCTATAATCTTTCATATCCATCCACAAAAGTGAATTTGTGGGTTCCATCTCATCTGGACTGATTGACCATATGGATGACTTTGCAAGGTCTTTCTTCTAATCGCGTTTGAGTAGACGCGCTTAAATTGATACATTATAATTGTTGAGAAGTGGGCTCCACCCGAGGGGAAGTGTTGAAAAATATTTTCGCTGTCTCTATTAACGCCTTGAGGTTTTTGTATGAATGGCTAGCAAAAGTAATTGAAGATGGTATTGGAGCCAATCGGTCATGAGTTCTCAAAAGTGCGCCGACCAGGTTTCACTTGAGGGTATTTTTGTTGCCTCTACTAATGCCTTGAGGTTTTGGCATGAATGGCTAACAAAAGTAATTGAAGATGGTATCGGAGCCAACCGGTCACGATTTCGCAAAAGTGCGCCGACCAGGTTCCACCTGAGGGTATTTTCGTTGCCTCTACTAACGCCTCGAGGTTTTGGTATGAATGGTTAGCAAAAGAAATTTACGAATAACAGTCTTATACTTTTGGGTGGCCAATTCTGGAGCTGGGGTTATCTACTTAGTGGACCAAGAGAGAGCTAGGGTCATCTACTTAGAGGTGCAATTTGAGTTGATGATTGATTGAGTGGGTCATGTGATATTGACCCATTTATGTATTATACAGTGGAATTTTCATTCATGTGAGTCCTAGGCCAAGTCTTGAGCCGGGGCCATCTACTTAGGGGAGCAATTTGAGTTGAAGATAATTGATTGAGTGGGTCACGTGATACTGACCCATTTATGTATTACATAGTGGAATTTTCTTTCATGTGAGTCCTGAATCGTGTTTTTCTTTTTTCTTTTTTCTTTTTTTTTTTTTCATTTATGTGGTCATCTACTTAGGGTTGCAACTCGAGTGGGTTGGTTAGGGTATTGGCTCGACTAATTTTAAATTTCCTAATTGGCAGTGGCAGATCCAGGATGTTCGTTTGAGGGAACCTTAATAGGTGATTTGGTTTTAGGGGCAAACCGTGAATTTTTATGTGGCTTTTGAGTGTGGACTGTTGTGATCTAGGGCCTACCAGAAGAGATCAAGCACACACAAGAAGAACACGGATTTACGTGGTTCGGCTTTTGGCCTACATCCACGGGGAAGACGGGAGAACTCACTATATGCAATCAGAGGTGTGTCTGGTCTCTATTTATAATATCAACCTCAAACCCTGTTACACCAAAACCCAACTTCTAATCACAGTAGAACTACTATAATAGACCTACTTCTAATTAGAGTACAACTTGGGCAATCCAGGGGCCCAGTTAACCAAAACTTACTAATGTCAACTGAGCCATACAAACTAACAAAACTCCACCTTGGCGAACATTGAAGCTGATCCTCATGCACATAACACATCTCACTGTCTCCACCTGCCCTGAGGGCACTCAGGTACCGAGCACACCGATCAAGTCCAAGCAATGTTTGAACTTGAATTTAACCCTTTCCTTCATAAATGCACCAAATTGCTTGTACCATTGTCTAGAAGTTTGCTTCGACCCGTACAATGATTTCTTCAAACAACATACATGACCAGGAACCTTTGTCTGCACTCTACCTGCACAGGAAGCTCCTTCCTCGTAAAACCACTTGCATCCGATGGCTTGATTTTCTGCATCAAGAGACTCAATCTCTTCAATCATAGTTGCTGCCTGTTGACTACTTTTCAGCCCTTCCATTAATTCAAGAGACTCAGTCGTCAATGCGTATGCAACCATATCATCATGGCCACTATCTGATGTCGACGCGTACGTCGTCATAGCCTCGAAATCGTATCTAACCGGTGATTTTCTTTCTTTCTGCTGTCTACCCGTCTGTGGCATCTGCGGCTCTGTCTGCTGCATCTACTGCACAGTCTGACTATCCCCTGTATCCCGGGAGCAGCCGAATGCACTCTCCTTCCTCACTAGGATGTCGGACTCCACCCAGTGGCGGACTGACATTATTGGTACCTGGGGCGGCCCCCCCAGGTCAAATTTGAAAACTCCATTAGGTTCTATTGGGCTACTGGCCCACGCCCCACATGAAGAAAGGCCCACGCCCATATGAGGAAGTCCATCACCCCATATCAAAGTCGATGAATGAAGAAAAGAAAAAAAAACCCTTATTTGCTCTTCTGTTCTTCACTCCTCTGATTCTCAACCTCAGCCAGCCCTTCTAGCTTCTTCCAGCCATTCTAGCATCTTGGCTTCTATGTTGGTTGATTTAGTTAAATATTTTGCATCTATTTAAATGGAATATATTTTCTCTTCTGCTATTGTTGATGTGAAAAAATTCTAACAAAAGTTTCGCCCCACCTAAATGAAAATCCTGGGTCCGCCACTGACTCCACCTAAACGGTGTCACTGCTGCTACCTACTTTTGTCTCCTCCACCTGCTTTCTCGCTACGAGTAAAGCATCCTCATGAAATGTAACATCCTCGCTGATGATAAATCTGGGTGAATCCTGATCGGTACACCACAACCTGTATCCTTTCACTCCAGAAGCATATCCCACCAAGATGCATTTCACAGCCCTTGGTTCTAACTCATCGGTTTTCACGCGAGCATAAGCCGGACAACCGAAGATCCTCAAGTTAGAATAATCAGCTGGATTACCTGACCACATTTCTTCCGGTGTTTTGCAACCAATCTGTGTGTGGAGACCTATTTATCAAGTAGCCTGCAGCATTTACTGCCTCAGCCCAAAAGTCCATGGACAATCCTGCAGTAAACAACATACAACGAGCTCTTTCCAAGATCGTTCTGTTCATCCTCTTTGCAACTCCATTATGCTATGGAGTTTCTGTAGTGGTGTAATACCGAACTATGTTATGATCCGTGCAATAGTTCTCAAACTCTGTCGATCTGTACTCCTTGCCATCACCTGTCTTCAACTTCTTCACCTTCCTGCCAGTCTGTTTCTCAACCACTTCCTTCCATCGCTTGAATGTAACAAAGGTCTGATCCTTCGTTTTCATAGTATAAACCCAAACTTTCCTTAAATAATCATCAATAAAAGTCAGCATAAACCGGGACCCGCCCTTGGAGCAAACCTTAGAAGGCCCTCATACATCTGAGTGAACATAATTAAGGATACCTTTCGTGTGATGAATACCTATCTTGAAACTGACTTTCCGATGCTTTCCGAAGATGCATCTCTCACAGAAATCTAACTTGCTGGTCTTCGTGCCACATAGCAAAATCCGATTGCTCAGTATTGTCAATCCCTTTTCACTCATGTGACCCAGGCACAAGTGCCATAAGCGCGTTGAGACATATTCATAGTCATCTGAGGAAGACACTGCAGCTCCACCTGTAACAGTATTTCCAGACAAAACATACAAGTTTCCAACTCTATTGCCTCTCATAAGAACCAGAGCACCCTTCACAACCTTCATAACTCCACCTTCAGCTGAGAACTTACAACCGTCGGAGTCCAAAGTACCAAGAGAAATAAGATTCTTTTTCAGATTAGGAACATGCCGAACATCTGCCAACGTTCTGACAATTCCATCATGCATCTTGATTTTCACTATTCCAATTCCAACCGTCTTACATTCAACATTGTTACCCAACAAGACACTACTACCGAGGATTTCTCTATAAGTGGTAAACCAGTCTCTATTGGGACACATGTGGTAGGAACAATCCGAATCAAGAATCCATTCATCTTAACGACAAATTCCATTTTCAATCACAGAAAGTGCATTATTGGAAACATAATCTGATCTTCCATCTGCAACACTGACTGAATCATCAGATGACGAATCTTCTATTATTTCTTTCCCTTTCCTCTGCCTTTCAGGACAGTTTTTTCTAATGTGCCCTTTCTTATGGCATTAATAACATTCAATGTTTTTCCTGTTGGATCTATGTTTGCCTTTACTACTGGAGTCTTGTACTACCAAACCCTCACTGGAACCATCATTTTCAGCCGCAACATTTTTCTTCAACTCCTTAGAGTTCAAGGCTGCCTCTACATCCTCTTTGGACAGAGTATCTCTACCATACATCATGGTATCAACAAAATGCTCATATGAGGGTGATAACGAGCACAACAACATGATAGCTTGGTCCTCATCATCAATTTTAACATTGATATTTTCCAGATCCATAATCACTTTTGTGAAAGAATCAAGGTGAGTTGAAACAGACGTACCTTCCTGCATTTGTAAGGTAAACAACCTCTTCTTCAGGTACAAGCGATTCGTGAGAGACTTCGTGATGTACAAGTTCTCCAACTTCTGCCATATGCCAGCAGCAGTTCTCTCTTGAGCAACCTTTCGTAGTACACCATCGCTAAAAAACAGCAGAATTTGACCGTACGCCTTTTCCAACAACTCATCCTTCTCTTCATCTGACAATTTTCCAGGCAAAGCATTCTTTCCCTTCAAAGCTTTTTGCAGCCCATTCTAAACCAGCAAAGCATACATCTTCAAACGCCATAGACCGAAGTCATTGTTTCCGTCGAATTTCTCAATCTCGAATTTAGCAGCCATTCTGCAAATCTTTCACAGTACCTGTGTAGATTTAGTCTCCACAAGCACGCCGGAAGAAACGGATCTGAAATCCAACTCCTAATGGCTAAGATATCACAGAAACAAGTTTATACGCTCTAATCAGTTAAACTCCTTCGTTGACCGTTGAACAACCAATCTTGTTCTACAACCACGTAGATCTGCTCGCAACGAGTCAGTAGGTTCAAACGGATTTCCGATCAGACTCCGGATCGTCAAGATATCGCAAAAATAATTTTCAACCGTCGATCGGTCAAATCTGCCTTGACCATACCGCACTGACGTATTGCTGACGTCAGCGACTGTACCAGCGCCTATCTGCACTGGTTCTGGGCTTCTTCACATGGGTGGGGCCGACCTGTCTGGCCCGTTCTGGATTGCCTAGCTACTAGGGTCTTTTGTTCTTCCTTGTACTACCAAACCCTCACTCAAACCATCATTTTCAGCCGCAACCTTTTTCTTCTCTTCCTTGTTGAAACAGAGACTTCTTCTTCGATCGTGACCCACCGACAGATCTTTCGATCTTGGCACGATCTGTGGCCCTTTCGAAATCCGAATCAACGAATCTCCTCCGATCCGTGGACAAACCTTGCTCTGATACCAGTTTGTTGTGATCTAGGGCCTACCAGAAGAGATCAAGCACACACAAGAAGAATACGGATTTACGTTGTTCGGCTTTTGGCCTATGTCCACGGGGAAAACAGGAGAAATCACTATATGCAATCAGAGGTGTGTACAACCTAGAGACTCTGGTCTCTATTTATAATATTAGCCCTAAACCCTATTACACCTAAACCCAACTTCTAATCACAGTAGAACTACTATAATAGACCTACTTCTAATCAGAGTACAACTTGGGCAATCCAGGGGCCCAGTTAACCAAGACTTACAATGTCAATTGAGCCATACAAACTAACATGGACCTATAATTTTTATTGGATTTTTTAAAGCGCTCGTGGTTTAACGGTTGCAACCGGTCCGCCCCTGCTACTTGGTGCAATTTGAGTTAAAATTGGATAGACTGGGTCAGTCGGTCATATGACAACCTTTTAGTAATCAGGCTGGGCCATATATAGAATATCTGGGTTGGGACCTTTTAACAATCGGGAAATTAGTGGGTGGGTCCATTGAAAACCTTTGTCCACCTTGGCTAGTACTAACCCCAAAAGTTTCATGTGGCTAGAAGTCATTGAGCTTGAGGTTATTTTAGGTCAATGAAGTATTACTACATGTCCATATTAGATCCTGATTGTTTCATCTGGTATTGAGCTTTTAGGAATCCAAGGCAATGCTTTCAAATCAAAGAAGCTAGACACTGGAGTTGGTTTTGCTCATATAAATACAGCGCCAAGAAGGAAATCATCACTCAAGCATTTGCTTTTCGAAGCCTGGTGATTGCTTCATAGTCTAATTCATTTGGAATCTATATAAAAATTTTGTATTATTTAAGTATAAAGTTGCTGAAGCAAAATTTCATAGACCAAATAAAAAGGTGAAAGGTGTTGAGAGCAGTATCAGTTTCTCCAAAGAAGAAACAGCCATTGCTTGGTTAAATTATCATTTTCCAAAACTTGGAGGCTAGCTAGCTGGTTTGTTTTCTCAAAGAGGAAATTTGGGAGTGAAAGAATATAAAAGAGGTTCCATAATGATTTATGAAACAGCTACAGCCAGTTTCTTTTGATTTTACTGCTTATGAGAATGATGAATTCTGAGTACCTGATAATTTTTTAAGGGTAAGTAAGTACTCACACTCAAATCCAGGTCCCTCACTATCTGTTCAGCCAGGGATTGAACCCTGGTTGGTTTGTGGGAGGGAGATGCCTCACCAAAGTGCCTGAAAAGTTCACTACTCAATTAGGAGAAGCTCAAACTAGCCAAAAGAAGCTCAAGTAATTAAGAAGCAAACTTTTCCATTACTTGGACTTCATTCTTTTTATAAAACAACTATGAATAGGAAATTTAAAGACTGTGAAGAAAAAAATAATACAAATTTAAAGGAGGAAAAAATAAAGACTAATTGCTGTTGCACCTTATTAAGGAAATTTAAAGGCTGTGGTGAACATGATATTATTAAGGAAATTTAAAGGCTGTGGTGAACATGCTGCAACCAGAGAAAATTAGGCTTGCACTATTGTCTAACGGAGAATATTCTATAGAGTCTTGGGTAAGATTTGAAGAAGGCAAGGATGAGTATGAACTTTAGTCTGAATTTAAATTAGATTACAAGGTTTGAATTAGTTTTTAAAAAGACTGGTGATTTGAGTTTCCTATTTGGCATGTGACTAGTTTTCTAGTACTTTTGTAAATAGCTATTGGGTATTTCTCAATAAATTGACCACAGAGAATTTGCAAATACTCAACATTAGCTACTGAACTACTCAACATAATTTTTTTTATAACAAATTTCCCATTTTCTGTTCTCAAATTCAAGTACAATTGAGTAAAGTTTGCTCCAGAGCAAAGAAAACAAGGAACCTAAATTGTATCTGGTGAGCTCAGGTGTCATGTTGTATAGAGGGGTCGCAACATACATTTGATTGACCACCACCTACAAGGGTGGTCACCGCCCTCTAAGGCGCAGGTCCCTGGCTCTTGACGCCATGGCTCTCAAATTGGACCTGGCCGAGTACAGAGATACTATTGGCTCATCAGCATGGACCCTCCCAAAAGCATCCATGAATTCTTCTCTCTGCAGCCGAAGAGCCAATGCTGCGTCCTCCTCCTGACTCAGTCCTCCCCTTGTTCTCCTCCAACTGCTATTTCTCCTGCGACCCATGGCAGCGTCCTCCTCCTGGCTCGACTCCCATCTTGCTCTCCTACTGATGTTGCCACCAGTAATGGCAGAATCAAAAGCCACATTGCGCGTGCTATAACCATCCTCTTTTGGGCTCTTTTGCTTTGCTTCTCGCGTGTGTTTCACTGCTATCTTCCTTGCTTCTATCTCATCAGGAAACAGCAGTTGTATGGTGTTCCAAAGCACTGTGTTCACTGTGCAAGACCTCCCATTGCTGCAAATGAGCATAAGAAAAGGAGGAGAAGCAATTATACCAAATCTTGTCAATCTGATGGAGGAAAAATAAACTAGTCAAAATGTAACACTGCCTTTTTTTTCATACCTGATTAGCTGCCTGCACTTGGGGCATCGTTTCCCGCATTTATCAGCAGCAGATTTCAAACATTTCTTGCAAAAGCTGCACAATTGAAGAGAAGGGAGAAGAACAAGGCTAGTCATCATTGTCATTGTCATCAAAGCCATATATATGCTCCCACAGTCTAGGTCTGCTATAATAGCTATACCCCCTAGAACTCCAACCAATCTATGCACATGATAGGTACATATAAAGTACAAGCAAGAAAAATCAAGGTTTGTCTCTCATTGAATGAGAAATCATCATTTATTTAACCCTAACTCATCTGATCTAGGATCAATGATCAATGTTTGAACCAATGGAACCCCATTTCTTTTCTTTACTAGGGCTTTCTAAAGGGAATAAACTCTACAGCCCTTGGATTAGAGTCAAACCAATTGCTTGTAACAAAAAGAGCTAAAGAGAGTAAAAAATAGAGTAAAAGGATACCAGGTGAAATGAAATGAAATGGAATAAAATGATTTTGCTTCACACATTTGTAACACCTCTCATGTCAAATGAAAAAAAAAAAGCGCCAAACTATCGATGCAATTTAAATTGTAGTCTACCTGTGCCCACAAGTAGTTGTGCTGGGTTCAAAGCAAATCTCCAAACAAATCTGTAGGAAAAAGAAATCCCCAAGCATAGAATCTAATCATCCTCTCATTTGAGTCAGTGATGAAATTCAAGAACTAAACAACGATAAAAACACCTATTACCGCGCATGAGAGCTCTTCCCTTAATCGATCCATGCATGGAAGGACTGGAGCTGAAGAAGAAACACCACTTTCCACATTAAAAGATCCTTCACCTCCCTCTTTCTTCTTGTCTTCCGTCACTGCGGCCTCTGTATTTTTCTTTTTCTTCCCATTTGCATCTTCTGCCCATACAATAAAGAACGATAATCAATCAGAACCCATTTCACAAAATCCTTCTTGGAGGCAAAATCTCCAACCAAATGAAAGAAAAAAATGAAAGGAAAATTTAAAATAATAATAAAAAAAAACCCTCGTCGCCATTTTCTTCCTTCATAGAACAGAAACCAATCAAAACCCATTTCACAAAATCTTTCTCAGAGGCTAAAACACCAATCAAATGAAAGAAAAGAGGGAAAAAATAACCATCTTCACCATTTTCTTCTTCATCGAGGCAAATCGCTCCCACGGGGATCGGAGAGGGGTTCTGCTGCTGCACTCTGCGCTTCCTGAGAAGAGAATCGAATCTTTATCCAAAAAATATGAAAAATGAGTAGAATACCATACAAATTAGTGTAGGTTTTTACCTTCTTGAACTTGCAGGTGGGGTCTTGAACTGCTGACTGGCGCGTCTCTTGTGTTTGGATTCTCTTTCTGGGGTGTCTTCTATGATCATGCTGGCAAGCAAGAGCGTTTCTTCATCCCATCCAGCCATCTCAGCCGCTGATCTGAATCTGGGACTAAGAAGACTTTCCATGGTTTCAACATTGGAGATCCTGCTTGACTGTTTATCTCCGTGTCTTGTGTTTTCTGGGCTCTGAAATTCTTCTCTGGCCATTATCTTCTCTTTTGCTATTTCTCTTGGATTTCTTGCATGGGAGAAGAAACGAGAGAGAGAGAGAGAGAGAGAGAGAGAGAGAGAGAGAGAGAGAGAGAGAGAGAGTAACGGTCTGAGATTTTTGAAATTGGTCGTGTCTAACGGCTATAACTTTGGAGATGGAGAAGATTTAAAAGATCTTTTGCAACGGCTATCCGTTTTACTAGGAGTCCGCATCAGCTGGAAGTGCATTGGGTCGGATCTGGTCCATAGTAATCCGACCTGATCTGGCCCATACCATTATAATATAGTAAGCTAGAAAGTTTTGAATTCAATTTTGATTTTTACTTTATATTTTGACTCGAAGTTAGTTTCAGTTTTTACAACTACTAACTTACTCTCCCTCCAATTTTCACTAATATTCCTCGCCCGCTTATCGATTCCCATCTTCCCCCATTTCTAACATACATAGAATCCTACTCCTTCATGCATGCCCGTGATTAGCACGGGTTTTTTGTGCTAGTTATAATACATTAAGTTAGAAGGTTTTGCATTATTAAATTTTGAGTGTACATTTTATTTTAATTAGAAGTTACTTTCACTTTTTACAACTGCTAACACTCTCCCTCTACTTTCCACTAACATACTTCTCCATTTAAGGACTCCCATCTTCCTCATTTCTAACATACATAGAATCATACCTCTTCATGGATACCCGTGATTAGCACGGGTTTTTGTGCTAGTTGCCAAATTAGATTTAGGGCCTCGACTCTAACCTAGAGCTAGTAAGGGCTTGGACTTGGGCCCAAATCAAAGCCTGTTTATTTCATATACTCATGGGGGCATTTGGAAGGTCTAAAAATGAGTATGATTAGAGCTTATTTACATACTTGAGTGTTTGGTAACGCTCTAATTGTATTTTCTATTTTAGAGCTTTTTTACATTAGATATTTTGTCTTTGAAAATTAATCTTAAGAGGCTGCATTTTTTTTTATAACTTATTTAGCTAAAATGGATGGAGGTGGACAATCTAAAATTTACAAGTGTTTTGGGTAAAATGACCTTATAAAATTTTTAAATGACACAAATGGCAGATTCTACATTGTAGTTTTTTTAAAAGATGGCCAAATTACCTCATGAAATATGAGGAATTTTTTTATTTTACCAAATAATCTAATTGTAAATCAAAACTTTAAAAGTTAGAGCATTTTATTTTAAACTCTAATATTTTTGGCTCTTATTAATTAGACTAGTGTTTCCAAACGGCCCCTTAAGTCTAGTACAAATTGAATAACAATGGAAAAACCATAATTTTGTAGAGGTACTGTGATCTAATTTTAGTTTGCTTAGATCTTGTGAAGATTGTTTGTTTAGTATGAAAAGAAGAGAATTAAAGAGACATTAAGTTTTTTAGCTGGAAGGAAAGAACATGAGTATCATAAACTATTCTACAAGTGTCAATTAGAAGAATCTGAAATGTAAAAAGCTTTCCTAGTAGATGAGAATTACTGCTACCAATGAGAGAAATGGAGGTGAAGTGTGACAAAGAAGAGGATTTACAAGAAGACTCAATGGAAAGATGTTACATGTGTGTCCCTCATGTCATTCTTATGGTCTTTCTTTGAAAGGTAAAACAAATATTACTGAGAAGATGGTGAGGAGGAAGATAACAAAATCAAAGTAAATTAAAACACCCATTAGCCAGTAGCATAAACAAGCATAAATCCCAAAAAGCACCCATTCACATATAGTTGACAGTCTTGACAAACTTCAGTCCAGATTTCCTGCTGGTTGTTTAGACTAATTAATGGACTGAAATTCACTCATTTGTAACTTTTCAAAACACCAAACATTTATTTCCATCATGTTTGTGTTAAATTTAAAGCTGAACCCACTAATTAAAAACAAGAAATAGGAAATTCATGTACAAAAATAAAATCCTTCATTTTATAGGAAGAAAATGGCTAATCCTTCAATGATGCCGGGAAGAGCAGGTGGAAGTGGACGATGTACAAATTATGACTGCTTGTTTAATATGTTGTGGTGATCAAGACCATTTAATCTGATGGGCCATTTAGTGATGTGGTGGACATATGAAGATTAAACAACTGATATGGCCATTCTTTCTTAAAATCTGTCAGTTACACTTTGGCAAGGTAAAAGTCTGGGTCATTGCTTTGGAGATGGTAAAAGTCTCACGTGTCATGCGTGATAACACGGGTTTGAGAGACCTGCAAGTAGCCACTTTGTGCAGTAATTATCAAAGTTTAAGTCTATCTCCAAGCTTGGACCCTTCCAATAACCTACTTGGGCAGGACACATACTGGTTAATGACACTTTGACAAGGTAATGTACAAATTTATATAGAAAGTTACTTAAGACATTGCAAATATAATGCAGTCATTCATAAATACTGTTACTTCACATAAGACATGCTCATGTAATAAGGTGAAAAGTGAATTGACCATTTCTTTCAGTATGTACAATTTCAGGGTATAAGAATATGTTTTTTTTAATCAGTAACGAAAACTTATATTTAAAAGGAAAAGGGAATACAAGAAGAAGCAAGAAACTATTCCTCCGAATACATAAAACTCACCATTACCAATTTGATCCCTCCAAAGACACTATTCCTCTTAACTAATATGAATACAAGTCTTATTGAAGTTTTTCAAAATATTCACATGAAATGTTGTCATTGAAGTTTGAGGAGCTAAAATCAAGGCTAGAATTATTTAATTTGAGGAACATTTAACATGCCACTCCATCCAATTGTCCTATTCGATTGATTGTCATGCATTCAGGTAAGCTCGCAATAAGTAACAAACGCATAAACCATATTATTTGGAGTTTGTAGGAACATTTTACATGCCACTCCATCCAATTGTCCTGTTCGATTGATTGTCATGCATTCAGGTAAGCTCGCAATAAGTAACAAACGCATAAACCATATTATTTGGAGTTTGTACATGTGATATCCATCTTCAAAGACTGTTGATTTTAAGAGTGACATACTTTAAGACTACAACCTCAAAAGACTAAGAACAAAATAATGATGTATGTAGTCTAGTCTTGTGGTGATAAATCCAAAACAAAATCAGGACAAAACCATCTTTCCACTCTTGGGATGAGTTTTCTGCGGAGCAGAAATGTAATTAGCCCTTTACAAACAGTTAAAAGAGAGAAATCTCAAGCAGAGACATATGCCAAAAAAGCCACACAATTAACCAGAAGTGTTTGCCGGCTTCCTCTGTTTTGTTTCCTCCTTTCATAAATTCCAACCGTTGCTAATCTGAAATGAAGAAATAATAATTCATCAGATCTCCAGCAATTCTCAGCAATACTTGTCAATCAAGTTTGCATGATATGTGGATGTCTGGGCTACAACAAGAAGAATGCAAGCGAAAGCACGACAATGGAAAACTGCTAAAGAAGACTGCTAAAAAAATAACAAGTATACCTCCTCCATCTCTCCATGGAGTCATAGACGGGTGCAGAGGAGTCTGTGATGGATGCATTGGTGTCTCTCTTCCAATACCATACCAAGATGTTTCACTGATAAATAAAATTAAGAAGAGAGTGTTGGGAGATGTTTAACTTATATTCAAGAATCTCAAAATAGCAAAAACTACACTGCATTACCAGAACAGAGTTGCAACAGACAGCATCAGAAATGATATTGCGATTCACTGCACAATACCAGAAGATAATTTCCTAGATAAAGAGGCATAGAGCAAGATAGGGTAAAACAAGAAAAAAAAATTAAGCTTGCCTGTTACAACATTCATTTGGGACTCCAATTCCACTCAGAAAAATTGGCCATTAACAGCGACAACTCGCCCACGGTTTCCTTTTAAGGGACCCATGCGGATCTTTATTGTACTACAAACCAAAGAGTCATGCCCCCTTCTACCCCTAAATCTTCCACTAGCTGCATCATTTTTTTATAAGGGATCTCCAGAAATAATTCATAATAAAGAAAACAACAGACCACATCAGTAAAAATGATATAATAACAAAGTTCAATAACATTTTCAACTAGACAATCAATGAGATATGGAATTGGCAACACCATACAATCTAATGGAGGTCCTCCTCTAGGCAATCTTCTTTGAGAATTGAGCATGGATGGTGTTGAAGTTCCAAATTTTGAATTGAGCCCATTGCTGCACCACATTTAACGAGTTAGTAGGCACGTGAAGCAGTGGGCAATGAACGAAGAAATTTCAACAACCTACTCGAGAATATTTCAGAAAACAAAAATATATATAAAGAAGCATACTCAAGAAAAATATGATCGCGTAACCCATAATTCCAAATTTTAGTGTGGCCTGATGTTACCTCATAGCTCTTCACCAGTCTGAATAATGATGATCAGCGTGCGACATTCTTATTAGTTGGCTACTCCAAGGATTCAGATACTCTTAACACATTATTAACTAAAAACTTCAGCTAAAGAGCTTACATGTTCCTTAGTTGTGTCAGAGAAAATGGTAAGTATGTGGCCCTCAACTTCCACAACCAGCCCAGCTGCGCCATCCTGACTGCCAGAGACAACCATCACATGATCACCACATTTGAAGTACTTACAGATATCATTCTCATTAAAAGCAAGAGTTTCCTGTCAAATGTGATATGGGCCATCTTTCTTAATATGTGTGGATTGAGAACTCATAAATAAAATTTACAACCAAAAATTAAAAGAAATTACCAGCAAGCCTTCCATGTTGGTTGTGATGTGAACATTTTCCTCCTCTACCTTTTTAACCCCTCCCCTCAGATCTTTTAGATCTCCTTGGACTACTACAACTGCATCTCCCTCCATGAAATTCCCTTTCTTTCTATTTGCAAGTAAAGTAGATAAGCCAGCCATATCACCATCTGTGTCATACTGTCATCCCCAGGCTTTCGAAATTTGACAAGCTCATCAATAGTTGGCAGCACATTTTGAGTCCTTACTGGCTTTATAGATACAACTTTGAAATGAAAACCATCCTTAAACCACATATTGTCAATTACAGAAAAATTTTCTCCTGTGGAAGGATCCTGCCTACGATCAACATGAATATGCATCTTCCTGTATGCATCGGGAAAAAACAGGTCCATTACCAATAATTCAGAAACAGACAGTTATAGAGATACCTTTAATTGAAAAATGCAACAGAATTACCTTGCTTTATCGATGTTAATAAAACATGGGGATGGGGGGGCGGGGGGGTGGTGGTGGTGTAGGGGAGGGAATGCCTTCTTTTTTACAACATCCCTTCCATCCTATGGCCACAAGAAATAAATTGCACACAAAGTTGATCAATGACAATAAGATAAATAGAAGCAAACAAACTTGTTTTGTTATTCAAGGAGTGTAGGAAATCATATACAATATAAACATTCCCTGAAAATGCATGAAAGAACTTCCTTGAAATGTATGAATTCAATCTTGAAATTGCGTACTGATAAGAATAACAAACCAAAAAATAAGAAGAAAGAATATATCTTTTTTTTATCAATGATGCGACCATAATACATCTTGTTAGCAAAAACCAACTAAATTAAGGGTGGTATTGATGAATAAAATGCATAAAGAGGTGTCACGACCCGGGCCCGAGATCCGGTAACCCCGAGCCGTGATCCCATACTTACTCCCGTAAATTCCGAATTAACCGTAGGTAAAACGAAATCCACGAGGGATAACAATCTCAACAAACCTATCAAATACACAATCTGCGGAAACAATTATATTTGACAAGATCAACTACAATTTTCATGTATACAAAACAATGTCCTTTATACATGTATCATTTGAACCATTTACCTGTCAATCAGTGCTTTTCCAAAACATTATACAATGTAAATTAATTACATACCAAAATGATTATACAAAAGAATAATCTCTTAAATGTTTCTCAAAATATTCTCCCAAGATGCTCCGATCTCAATATCACTCTCGGATACCCATATCAAATGGTATCTCGGCCATTCCATTCGTTCAGTCCTCCTGGAGGAACTTGAGCGGTCTCCTTCGCTCCCGCCTGGGGCGCTGCCACACCAGCAAGGGCAAACGGGCCTGTAATGTCATCAATAACACTAGTGAACACGACGGTTCAACAATGTATAAACAATCCTTGCAATAGCATGTTAGTCCATGAGCTAGACTCATTCAATTTATCAATAACAGTTCCAATTCTAGATAAGTCTAGAAAGTTACTACAATAACAATAATTAGACATGAAAGTCAATCATGTGGACATGTATAGGGTGGTCACTACCATAGCATTCATCTCATTTTATTTCAATTACCATCTTCCCTCAAAGGAAGGATTCACCATTTCCATCTTCCCTCAAATGAAGGATTCTTCTTCCAAATGGAAGGCATCGATCAATACCATAGATACGATCGGAATATAGTGGGACTTACTAGTGTCCGGGCTAGGGACAACTAGCATCACCACGGAGCTCCGGAACGTCCCCAAATCCATCTACTGCAGTAGGATTAGACATTTGTCTCATTTATTCATTCATTGAACTCATTTAAAGTTCTAAAACAATAGCTAGGTAGTGCCAAACTCAAGCGTCAATACTTTTCAGTGAACAATCCATTTCTAGATTCGATTCAATTCCATGATTCCCATAATAACAAGGGAATGGAATAATAGTGATACCAATCTCGTTAGATTGGGACACAATGTTACAATGAAGAGTTGCTAGACAATCATGGTTCTAATTAATTCTTTCTTAAATCTAACAACCATACAGGTGTAATCAACAGTCACTAAATGCACGTGTTATTCTTGATGAGCATCACATTTATATTTGGTGTGTGCATTATAGTCCCCGTAGTTATCACCCATTGAGTTTTTTACCACTATTTATTAACTATGAAGTTCTTCCTTCATTATCCTTAATTCTTAATGATTTCACTTTACTCCAAGATTAGTCTTCAAACTAATCCAGGAAGCATTTATACTCACGAGGAGTGCTTCAAACTTTGGCAAAAATCCAAAATTCGCTTAACGGTCCGATCGATTGGCCAAATTTTAACTCACATTTAATGTGTTGGCCAATATCGGTCAGCTTGGCAGTTACCTGGCGATTAGCCGAGACTAGGTTGGCGGCTAGCCGAAATCTACTTGGCGGCTAGCCGAATTTCGACTGGCGGTTAGCTGAAATTTCGGCTGTCAGCTATCCAGAAGCTGACATTTTTGTCTAGATTTTCAGTCACCTTACGGTTACCTTGCGGAAATTTCGGCTAACCGAAATTTTAGCGGTTAGCTTTCCAGAAGCTGTCTTTTTTACAGGAAATTCTGACTCAATTTCGGTCAGTTCGCGGTCACCTCACGGTTAGCCGAAATTTGAATTTCGGCTAACCGAAATATGGCGGTTAGCTTTCCAGAAGCTCGCCCATTTTATGGATTCCGGCGGTTAGCTTTACGGTTAGCCTCGCAGCTAGCCGAAACTCACCCAGAATCCCTTCTTCGGGCTTCAGAACTTCTAAAACAATTTCTGAAGACTGAGTTCCTTGAACTCCAGTCCTTTTCAACAATCTATGGAAGTCCAAGACAATGCATCCTCTTGAGAATGACCATTGGAACTTCAAGTTCTCTTCTCATACATTATCCATTCATTAACAATACCTCTAATATCCATTAATCTATACATTCAATCCATAGAAATCCTACAATGGTTAACATTAATCAGAAAAGATGTTTATACTTGCCTCTTGTAGTCTATGCACTCAAAGCCCTCTTTAGTAGCTTGGCTTGAGCTCCAAATCCCTAAATCTCAAACCCTAATCCATGAAAATACCCAAATGAACTCCTATGAGCTATTCATGCTAGAAATCTTCACCAATCAACCAATGGAACTCAAAAGCTCTACAAAAACACTTAACTACTTACTTGAGGCTCAAAGGGAGAAATCTTGAGGTCTTTCTCAAGATCTACACTTCAACAATGTAGGAATGGCTTGAGGAAGGAGATGAAGATGACGATACACCCATCCAAAGCCAATAAGCCAATCCAAATCTCACCCACGAGGAAGAAAGAATGGAAGAGAAGGGAAGGAAACGAAGGAGGTGATGATGGCTAGGTCTCTGGAGGTGAAATGGGATGAAATGAGCTCATTCACTCATTTCATTCTAATATAAGGGTCCTTTACACAAAACCCCCCTCTTATCTAGGCTTATTTCATTTTGAGTCAAATGAAGCCTCAATTGTTCCATTTGAGGTCGAATGGAATCGCGCCTATTACGAAAGTTAACGTACTATTCGAGATACACACGTTGGTATCAAGAATTTCCGTACTCGACGAATTACGCGAAAACTCGTATTTACGGAAAAGTCGTTAGCCTACCTTGTTTGAGTCTAAACTCATTTTAAACCAAATCAATTACATTCCATTATGCTTAATGCATCATTTGAGACTAATTTGTCTCTCTTTGGTCTTTAACCTTCATTAACCCAATTATTCATGCTTAATTAGCATTAATCTCAATTAATTAGTCTTAATCACAATTAACTTGGGTCAAGGTGTAACAAGAGGTGAAGTGACTTGAGCCCAAAACCTCATGAAAAAGACCATCTTCCAACAATGCTAAATGCTCTTTTCTAAAAAAAAAGCACTCTAAGAAATGGAAGAACATTAACATTTTATTAGCAATTGCTTGCAAATCAATCATTGCAATCAGTTTAACTCTAAATTTCTGCTTTACACTATCCACATTGACAACCTGTAGAATTAGATTATTAAAGGTTCAGGGTAAAAATAGATTCAGTGACCAGTAATTAATAAAGAAATGCAGCAATTTAATGATATACAGTGGCAGAAGAAACTCATACTTTAGCAAGGTCCCCTTTATATTTTCCAATTTTCATACGAACCCAAATGCCAGCTGCAAGATCAACCATTTTTCTTTCAACTGAAAGAACATCAGTCATCTCTTTTATAGGAACAACCCTTACCTTTGCGGGAAATATATTGTCAAGACCTCTACAAGCCTGATAAACATAGAATAGATTAGTTGAAGAACAGCCGAAAAAGTAGTTGGACATAACTATGTAGCCTGGTACATTCATCCTTTACATGAGCTTCTTTGTCTGCTTCAATATAAATGTTACTTTTAAGATGATCCAGGGCCACCGCTGACCTTATATGCGACTCCGATCCTTTGTCGAAGAACTTTTGCATAAGGCAAACAACTGCCTCTCTCTCACGACCCATCTAATGTTGAGTATAGAGTTTGTCAGAGGATGGATAAAATCTAGAGCAAATAAAAAATTATATCTATTAAAGCAAGAGGAGTGTGTCATACCAGACATTCCACCTTCCACAACCTTGGATCCTTCACTGATGGTAAAAGAGCTTGTTGCTCAACAACATCTGTGGTCTCTTCATCATATTCTCTGTGAGTAGACCTCTTTTATCTCTTTTGAATTCTTGTTCGAAGAGGTTCGAAGGTCCTCGACATCCTCTTCTTCATCTTCTCTTGGTAGCAATGGAGGACAGTGCATTCTTCATCCATCTTCTGAAATTTCAGCTCCAGCATCATTTATGAAATCTGCATATTCAGGTTCAAAAGACCCATAAGCAACAGAAAACAGAAACTAAGAACAAACTTGGCATACAAGTATTGGCTGGAACTTTGAAGGAGAATTACCTTGGCATATGAGAAGGAAAAAGAGAAACACATTACAAAAATTTGGATCCAGTCAGCAAATGTACAAACTGTGCCACATATTAGCATATGAAAGCATAGGCAAAGAAAATTTGAAAAAAGCTGCCAGATTTCATCAGGCGTTTAATTTAGAAAGTTGCAACTTGATTAGAACTACAAATATGTATTCCATAGAACCCTATACATCTAAATATAGTGGTGGTGTATTAACTCATGAAATCTAAAAGGTATTTTTACTTCTTTATCAGCAGAATCTTAGTCCAACTTTTGAACTATAATTTTTTCAATGAAGCCTTGTAGCGTTTTCCTTTGCTCTAAATGAATCCTTTGTTACTGATTAAAAAAAAAGAAACTGTAATTATAATTAGAATCACTATTGATGATGCTAAAAATGACTTCGTGCACCACCGGTCAATCAATAGATAATAAATGCAATAATTGAGATGAGAGAGAGATTTATAGTGGTTCGGTCAGTGTGACCTACGTCCACTTCAAGGGCAATGGTCGCCGGATGTATTAACTTCTCAAGTGTGCAGTAATTACAAGCTTTGGAGAGAGTGTAAAAGAGAAATTATCGCTTGCCCCTCAAGTACCGGGGGGCTATCGTATTTATAAGCGTCCCCTAACAGATGGGGAGACTTCTCAGCACGGTTCACGAGGAGCGTTCGAGGTGTCCTCGACTGGCGAGGCAGTTTCGATATTCTCCGCTGGACCTGGTAAGAGCGGGACGTGGCCTGACTGCTTCCGAAGCGCTCCAGACTGCCATGACGTGGCCGGGCATCATGGATACGGGCTCGGACTGCAAACGGATCTCCATTAACTTTGGGGCTTTGGCTCACGACAGATCGGGCCATTTGGGCCGGACTCATCATTTGCCCCTCAATGCCCCGCGCCCAAACAAGTTTTGAAAGGGGGGCATTTTGAATATCCGGCTTCTTTCCCATTCAAATAATTGTTGCCGCGTTCCTCTCCCTGCCAGCTTCTCGTGTTCTTCCCCGGCCATGAGGAGAAGGATTTTCGGGAGAGTCCTATTAGTATGAGACTCCTCTTATGTTTGGGGTTTTTTGAAACCCTAGGCTATAAAAGCCCTTTGAAAGAGAGGAAACCCACTCCACTTTCTTTATTTGTTCCTCTTTCCACAGATCTTTCCCCTTTTCTTCTTTATTCAAAACCCACCATGGCTGAGCAATCCCCCGAAGATGTGCACAGCAGGCATACCAGGGACGCCGGCAGCATGGGTGATGCCGGCAAGGAGGTCGGCCGCAAAGGGGCGCGGGCGTCAGCAGCCCGGCAGGCGGCGGCAGGGTGGCAGCGCCCCACCTGGGCGGCGACGTGGAGGGTGTGGCAGCGCCCGGCGGCGGCGCGTGCGTGGCAGCGCCTGGCCTGGGCGGCGCCAGGGTGGCAGCGCCCCACCCGGGCGGCGACGTGGCGGGCGTGGCAGCGTCCCGGACGGCGTCGGGCGCCGGCGACGTGCAGGCGGCGCACTGACTGGACGTCTCGCCACGGGCGACAGCTCCACGGGCCTCGGGCGGGACGTGCGCTGGCGGGGCAGGCGCTGCGTGCGCAGGGACGACAGATGCTGGCGCGGTGAGCGCGATGGGCGCCGGGGTGTCGACGGGCGCTGGGAGATCGGTCGCCGAGACGTCCGGGGCGACGGGCGCCGGGGCGTCAGGGATGACGGGCGCTGGGAGTTCGGGCGTCGAGCCGTCCGGGGCGACGGGCGCTGGGGTGTTGAGCGCCGCGGGCGCCGGGGCAACTTCTCGGATGGCGTCGGGCGCAAGCGTGGGTGGCGCGGCAACGGCCTCTGTCCCGGGCGAGGCGTCCCGGGCGGCGGCTGGCGTTGCAGGTGCTGCGGGGCCCACGTGCGCCGGGCGTGTGACGCCTGCGGCAGGTTCGGGCGAGGGCGAGGCAGCCCATGTGGGTGTGGAAGTCCGTGCGGGTGCAAGCGCAGTTCCTAGCAATGTGTCTAGTAGAATTTTGCGTCGTCCCAAAAAGTATCAAGGGAAAGTCGCTGTTGAGGATGCCGGATCCAAGGTAAGCGGCATTTTCAGTGTACTCAAAACTGACGGTGATCTTTTGAAGATTAGTGTTTGCATCCCTCCTACTGTGATGTGCCGCCGTGCTGAAGCGGACGAGCCAGCTTGTGACGATTCTTCCGGTGACATCGTGATATACGAAGAGATGATCGAGGCCGGGCTAAGATTTCCAATACCTTCTCCCATTTGCCGTGCTCTCCACTATTTTTCCTTAACTCCGGGGCGATTAGCACCTAACGGATGGAGAGTTCTGCTTGGCTTCTTTGCATTGTGGAGGAGAGTACATCAAGAAGACGCTTCTCCTATCGAGTTTCATGCTGCTTACAGTTTGATTGAGTCCCCAGCCCCTCACAGGGGATGGTACTATTTTACCCCTAGGGGCGGAAGACTGCTCACGGGATTACGTTCAAACTGCCACGATTGGAAATCTCGCTTCTTCTTCGTCGGTGGAGAGTGGGTTGCTGAGTCAGATCGACCTTTGGTACCCACCAAATGGATTGACGCTAAGAGACTAGGTACATTTTCTGATTGCTTCCTTGTTTTTATGCATGTGCTCACTGTCATGTCCTCATTTGCAGATCCTCCCCTTCTTTCCACGGAACAGGAGCACAAGCTGCAAGCGGTGAGAGATCACCCTGACAAGGACTTGGGAGTCCTTCTTCCCAAGGAGAGAGGCAAGACCAGTGGTCCTCCTACGGACTCTTCTTCGGATAGGACAGGCGGGTACCCCTCTGGACCGTCATCCAAAAGAAAAAGTAAGCTACTCCTGCTTTGGCAATAATCTTAAACTTTTACCTGATATGCATGCTGTACCCATGTACCATTGGCTAACACTTCTCTTTAACAGGCATAGAGATAAGCAGAGAGATGATAGGCGCCCGCTTTTCGACCCGCTTCTCGGACAGAGGTACCCCTTTTTCTAAGGCGGTGAGGACGAACGACGCCTCTCCAAGAACCTCTCCGCCAGTTACTCGCGTCAAGTCTCGGGTGCCTCCCCCTCGAGTGGCTTTACCCATGGTGTCACCTCAGGCAGGGATCTCTTCCGCTAAGACTGCTTTCCCGCAGTCTTCCTCTTCAGCTACACTTCCTGCCCCTCAACTGTGTCCTCCACAACCGGGTACTTCTTCAGGGGTATCGGCTAGGACTGGTTCCATGCTGGGCCATTCGTGGGAGAGGCGGGACAGGCTAGGGAGATATGTGCTGCCGCATGAGGTTTCTCGGGTTAATGCCTTAGGCACCGAGGGGGTTATTGACTCATTTGTAGAGGGCCTGGCTCAGGTAAAGATTCTTATTCCTTTTTCTCCAGACCGTTACCCCTTTATTTCTTTTTAACCGTCTCACTTTCGTCCATTATCTCTTCAGGTTTCTACTGCATCGATCTGCTTGCTGTCGAGAGCCCAATCTTATGGTCAGATGAGACGGGAGAAGGAGGCTGTACGGCTAGAGCTCTGCACTGCTCAAGAGAAGATTACTACTCTGGAAGCCGCTGGTAGGGCTTCGGGGATTGATCTTGCTGCGGCCCGTGAGAGGGTGAGCGAGCTTGAGATCGGACTTTCAGCAGCCACTAAAAGGGCGGCCGAGGCAGAAGTTGAACTTTCGAAGTCCTGTGAGAAGGCTTCGCTCAATGAGGCTGAGCTTACGAAGGCCCGTGAGAGGGCTTCGCTTAGTGAGGTTGAGCTTATGAAGGCCCGTGAGAGGGCTTCGCTCAGTGAGGCTGAGCTTGCTCGGACCCTTGAGAAGGCGAGGCTCAGAGAAGTTGCTATGGAGGCAGAGATGAAGGCAGCGAACGAGAGAGCTTCTCAAGCTGAGAGGGACCTACAGATTGGCCTTGCAGATGCCTTCATTGATGGCTACGAGGAGCTTCGAGAGAAGATTTCGGCTGCCTTTCCAGACATTGACATATCAGGCTTTGTGGCGATGGAGGCGCCTGATGATGGTGGCTGCAGCTCTGATGATGCTGAGGACGATGCAGAGGAGGATGATGAGGAGGGGGATGAGAGTGATTAGAGCATAGGGACTTTTGCTTCTGCTTATGCAACCTTTTTGTAATGATAGTAACATAATTTTATTTATCTATCCATTGCTTTATTTTGAACAATGCTTTGAACAATAAAAAGTGCAACATTAAGTACCTAAACAAAAACCCTAATCCACCCCGTTCAAAATCTTCACTGGTAGTACCTCTTCAAGTGCTCTGCATTCCATGGATGAGGTAAGACCTTTCCTTCAGAGTTCTGGATTCTGTAGGTGCCCGGTCTCACCACTTCTATTATGAGATAGGGACCTTCCCAATTTGGTCCCAACTTTCCTTCCCGAGAGTCCTTTGTGGCGAGGATCACCTTTTTGAGGACCAGGTCTCCTGGTTGGAAGGAACGAGGCTTCACCCTCGAATTGTAGTACTTGGCCATGCGTCGCTTGTACTCCGCATTACGGACCACAGATATTTCTCTTGCCTCCTCTAGCAAATCGAGGTTGAGGCGGAGTCTTTCCTCATTGGTGGTAGGGTCGTAGTGGTGGACCCTTAGGGAATGTACCCCTATTTCGACAGGAATGACCGCCTCAGTCCCAAAAGCAAGAGAGAAAGGGGTTTCCCCGGTAGGAGTCCGTGGCGTTGTTCGATAGGCCCATAATACCCCCGGAAGCTCGTCGACCCACAGACCTTTTGCTCTTTCGAGCCTTGTTTTAAGGTTGCGCAGGATGGTTCTCACCATCACCTCTGCCTGCCCATTTGCCTGGGGGTGTGCCGGGCTAGAGTGAGGCTGCTTTATTTGAAGGTCGGCGCAGAAGGAATTGAAGAGCCTGTTGTCGAACTGCTTGCCATTGTCACTGACAATGGCGTGAGGTATCCCAAAGCGACAGACCAGGTTTTTCCAGACGAAATCCTTCACCTTGGAGTCTGTTATCTTTGCTAAGGGTTCTGCCTCCGCCCATTTTGTGAAATAGTCTATGGCGACGACTATGAATTTGCATTGGCCTCTACTCAAAGGCAGGGGGCCCAAGATGTCGATGCCCCACTTGGAGAAAGGCCATGGGCTGAGGATGGTAGTCAGCTCCTCTGGTGGCTGCCTTGACACAGTGGCGAAGCGCTAGCATTTGTCACACCTCTTGGTGAATTCTTTGGCGTCTTTTACCATGCTTGGCCAAAAGTACCCTTGCCTAAGCGCTTTGTGGGCGAGGCAACGTCCTCCAGAGTGATTTCCACAAATCCCTTCGTGAATCTCTCTGAGGGCGTAGTCAGCTTCTTCTGGGGAAAGGCAGCGCAGCAACGGCAGGTTGTAACCCTTTTTGTAGAGTACCTCTTGTAGGATGGTGAACTTAGAAGCTCTCATCCTGAGTTTCTTGGCTTCCAGGGGATCATCTGGTACTGTTTCTTCTTGGAGGTACGCCTTGATGGGGGTCATCCAGTTCAATTCGGCCGTGGTGCAGTTGATGTTTGTGGTGTCCACATCCAACTTACTTGGCTCGAACTGGTGCCCGATAAGAGTCGGTTCTGCGAATGAGGTCTCCAGGGATGAGGCGAGCCTGGCGAGAGCATCTGCGGCCATGTTATCACCTCTTGGGATGTGACAGATTTGGAAATGTTGAAACTGCTGGACTAGCTTCTTAGCCATGCCAAGGTATTCCTGCATTTTTGTTTCTTTTGCTTCAAATTCGCCATTCACTTGGTTGACTATCAATTGTGAATCACTATAGGCGTTGAGGGACCGGGCGTCCATTTCTGCTGCCAATCTCAATCTCGAGAGGAGTGCTTCATATTCTGCTTCATTGTTTGTGGCAATAAAGTGTAGCTTCACGGCATATTTGATTGGTGTACCATCAGGACTGATCAAAATGAGTCCCGCTCCACCTCCCTCGCTGGTTGCGGAGCCATCAACATACAGATTCCAAAGTGGCAGTGAAGAAAGATCTTCTCGAGGTGCCTGGCCACACAGAGGTATTTGGACGCTCGCTGGGGATGTCAGGTCGCCAGGAGGGGAGTGGGCGCCCGGAGTGGTATGGGCGCCCCTGTATGTATGGGCGCCTGGGGTGGCCTGGGCGCCCATGGATGCCTGGGCGCCCGGGGTGGCTTGGGCGCCCATAGATGTCTGGGCGCCCAGGGTGGCCATTGATGTCTCTGGTGTCGGGGCGCCCGGAGTGACATGGGCGGCTGGTGCTGGTATTTGTGCGCCCGCCCGGGTGCCCGCCCGGGTGCCCTCGCCGAGTGACAGTTCGACTTGCATCTCTGGACTAGACGGCAGCGATACGGTGGGTTCACATTCGCTGTATGTAAACTCAGCTACAAAATCTGCCAGTGCTTGCGCCTTGATGGATACCCTTGGTTGGTACTGGATGTCAAACTCGCCCAGTTCTACTGCCCACTTGAGGAGTCTCCCGGATACATCCGGCTTTGCCAGGACTCTTTTCAAGGGCTGATCGGTGACGACCACGATAGTGTGGCTCTGAAAATAGTGCCGTAGTCGCCTGGCAGTAGAGATGAGGGTAAGGGCAAGTTTTTCTAATTCAGAGTATCTGATCTCGGCGCCCCGGTATGCTCTACTGACATAATAGATAGGCTTTTGCACGCCACCATGATTTCTGATCAGAACAGAGCTGACTGCTGAGGAGGAGGCAGATAGGTACAAATATAATACCTCACCGGGTGCAGCATGTGAAAGGAGGGGAGGTGTGGCCAAGTACGCTTTAAGCTTCTGGAAGGCCTCCTCAGCCTCAGGTCCCCATTCGAAAGCCTTTCGGAGAATTTTGAAGAAAGGCAGACACTTATCTGCAGATTTAGAGACGAATCTATTGAGTGCTGCAATTCTTCCGCTGAGGCGCTGCACCTCCTTGGTCGAGGTGGGTGACTTCATGTCGAGTATAGCTTTGATTTTGTCAGGGTTCGCCTCAATTCCCCTCTGGTTGACCATGAAGCCCAAGAATTTTCCCGATCCCACGCCAAAGGCGCATTTCTCAGGGTTCAGCTTCATGTGGTAGGTTCTGAGAATATTGAAAGTCTCTTGAAGATGGTCGATGTGATCTGCTGCGGTCAAGCTCTTCACCAGCATATCGTCGACATAAACCTCCATTGTTCGCCCAATCTGGGACTGGAACATTTTGTTCACCAGGCGCTGGTAGGTTGCACCTGCGTTTTTTAGCCCGAAGGGCATGACCCTGTAGCAATAGGTCCCCTTTGGAGTGATGAACGACGTCCTTTCTTGATCTAGGGGATGCATGCTGATCTGGTTATATCCAGAATAGGCATCTAGGAAAGAGAGGAGTTCATGTCCTGCTGTGGCGTCGATGAGGAGGTCAATCCGAGGCAGCGGATAGCTGTCCTTTGGGCATGCTTTGTTAAGCTCCGTGAAGTCGACGCAGAGGCGCCACTTCCCACTGGCTTTTGTCACCATTACTACATTTGACAGCCATTCGGGATATGCCACTTCTCTGACCGCTCCATTTTCTATCAACTTCCCGACCTCTTTGTCCATTGCTTGGGCCCTTTCAGTGGAGGCGCCTCTCAGCTTTTGTCGAACAGGTTTGTGGCGAGGGTCGACATTGAGGCGGTGGGTGGTGACTTCGGGATCGATTCCTTCAAGATCCGCATGTGACCATGTGAAAATGTCCTCATTCATTTTCAGAAAATCTGTCAAATTGTAGACCAGATCTTCCGAAAGAGAAGAGCCGATGTACACTCTTCTGTCAGGATGTTCTTCATCTAAGGCCATGGGGGTGAGTTTTTCAACTGGTTCCCCTCTTTCTGTGGTGGCGTCATCTCTCGGGTCCAAGATTTCGACTTGCAATGCCTCCTGTGTCTTCTTGGCCTTCATTGAGGAAAAATAGCATTCTCTTGCTGCAACCTGATCCCCTCTGACCTCCCCGACTCCGTTCGGGGTTGGAAAGCGGAGGATGAGATGATATGTGGAGTGAACGGCTCTTAATGCGTTAAGAGCGGGTCGCCCTAATATGATGTTGTAGGCTGACGGACACTCTATCACCAAGAAATTAACCAGCGTAATGGAGCTTCGGGGTGCTGCTCCGGCTGTAATTGGCAGTGTGATTGTCCCAAGGGGATACACTTTTTCTCCTGAGAACCCGATGAGGGGGGTTTTAATAGGCTGCAGTCTTTCCCGGCCCAGTTTTAGCTTATCATAGGCCTCTGCGTATAGGATATCCGCAGAGCTGCCACTATCTACCAAGATCCTATGCACCTGGAAATTGGCGACGGTCATAGTGAGCACCAGAGGGTCGTTATGGGGTTGCTGGATCCCTTCCAAATCCTTATCTGAGAAGGATATGGTTTCGCTGAAGCCGTGCCTGGGCGCCTTGGATGGGGGTGCTTCATCAGGATGCCTTGCCCTCCTAGCATGGGCCTTGACGGCAGAGAGCGACTCTGCTAGTCCGCCCGAGATGGTTCGGATTTCTCCAATGGGCTGCTGGTCCTCCCGATTGTGAGGTGGTGGTGCTTGCCCTCTACCAGCAACATACTGGCGAAGGTGACCCCGTTGAATAAGATCCACAATCTGCCTCTTGAGGTCATAGCAATCGTCGGTGTCATGACCGTGGTCGCGATGGAAGCGACAATATTTGTCCGGGTTTCTGCGGTTTGGAGGGGACTTCATTTTTCCAGGCCATTTCACGGCTGGGTCATCTTGTATGTGGAGCAGAATGTGCTCAACAGCGGCATTGAGGGGGGTGAATGCTTGTCGGTCTCTCTGCGGAGCAGGGGCGAGTCGGTCTCTCTGCGGAGCAGGACCGAGTCGGTCTCTAACAGGTAACCTCTCTGTCCTACTTCGCTTGTTGCTTGTCTCCTTCTTTTCGTCTCTGTCCCGCTCCTTCCCCTTGTCCCCGGATCTGGAGGACTCACCTCGCCTAGCCCTGGTGATGTCTTCAGCATTTATATATTTCTGGGCCTTTGCCAGTAGCTCTGTCATGCTCTTTGGTTGGCGCTTCATTACTGAGAAAAGGAAACTCGATGAGCGAAGGCCTCCCAAGAAGGCTGTCATTGTCACTTTGTCATCGGGATCTTCGACCTGAAGTACCTCCTCGTTAAAACGAGTGAGGTAGCTCCTCAGGCTCTCATTTTTATATTGCTTTACGCTGAGCAGGTGTGTGGCAGGCTTTTGGTGGCGGCGCCCTCCAATGAAGTGCGACACAAAGGATTTGCTTAACTCCCCAAAGGTGGCGATGGAGGCTGGGGCTAGATTGGCAAACCACTGCCGAGCTGAACCCTTCAGGGTAGTTGGGAATGCCCTGCACATAACCTCGTCAGGGATGTTATGCAGCTGCATTACAGTTTTATACGTCTCCAGGTGGTCCAATGGATCCTTCGTCCCGTCGAAGGTTTCTATGGACGGCATTTTGAACCTTGGAGGAAGAGGGTAGTTTACCACGTCGAGTTTGAACGGTGTATCCGTCCGCCCGACTAGGTAATCCACCGTTTGTGGGGCTTGCGCCTTCATGGCGTTGAATACATCACCGAGTTGGTTCTGCATTTCTCTGATTTTCTCATCCCAGCGATTGGGAGCTCCTCGGGAGTGATCATGAAAGTTGCTCTCCTCCATGTTTTCACTTTCCCCTTCTTGGAAACTGGGACCATCCCCATTAGAAGCAGAGGGAATAGATGGGGGTCCTTCGTGATGTGCTCCCCCCGGAGGTGGAAGTCCTCCGTGTCCTGCTCCTCCTGAAGGTGGGAATCCTTCAAACTGTACTCCACCGGGGGGAGGAGGTCCTTCTTGATTTATTCTCCCAGCCCCTAGTGTAACCCCAAAAGGAGGGGCAAGAGGAAACCCTCGGGCGCCCAAGGGATGGGCGCCCAGGGGGTTGGCGCCAGGGGCATGGGCGCCCAGGGGGTTGGCGCCCATGGCATGGGCGCCCAGGGGATTGGCGCCCTGGGGATGGGCGCCCGGGGGAGGAGCTCCCCGACGTGGAGCCCTTGCGTGCCCCGGGCGCGGTAATCCATGCTGGGGTTCTCCAAAGTGTGCTCCTCCCTGTCCTGCTGTGAGCATGAACTGTAGGATCTGCTGGTTTTGGGTCACCAGCTGTTGCATAGTCTCTAACATCTGTTGTGGAGTGGGAGCAGGGGCGTCTTGGGCAGGATTAGTCGGCGGAGGATCATTCTCGCCTTCTCGAAAGGGATTGTCCTCCGGGCGTCTTGCAGATCTTGTGGTGATCACCATAATTTCGGAAAAAGAGGATTCTAACGTGAGAATTTTATCGAATTTCCCACAGACGGCGCCAAACTGATGATGCTAAAAATGACTTCGTGCACCACCGGTCAATCAATAGATAATAAATGCAATAATTGAGATGAGAGAGAGATTTATAGTGGTTCGGTCAGTGTGACCTACGTCCACTTCAAGGGCAATGGTCGCCGGATGTATTAACTTCTCAAGTGTGCAGTAATTACAAGCTTTGGAGAGAGTGTAAAAGAGAAATTATCGCTTGCCCCTCAAGTACCGGGGGGCTATCGTATTTATAAGCGTCCCCTAACAGATGGGGAGACTTCTCAGCACGGTTCACGAGGAGCGTTCGAGGTGTCCTCGACTGGCGAGGCAGTTTCGATATTCTCCGCTGGACCTGGTAAGAGCGGGACGTGGCCTGACTGCTTCCGAAGCGCTCCAGACTGCCATGACGTGGCCGGGCATCATGGATACGGGCTCGGACTGCAAACGGATCTCCATTAACTTTGGGGCTTTGGCTCACGACAGATCGGGCCATTTGGGCCGGACTCATCAACTATGATGGCCCATTTTGTACAGTCTTGTCTATAAGACTATAGTATCAATTGCAAGTAAGCTTAAAAAGAAAAGCAGGGTTCACACGGTGTTCTTGTGCAGTTCACGAGGACGCCGTTCTTGTGTAGCCCACGGGCCCACATGATAGGCCCAAGATCTGTTGGGCCTGCACATGAGGGGGAGTGTTGTGAAGTCCCACATCCCACATCGCCTAAGTAATAGACTTGTCATGTCTTAATATATCTGTTTAGGCCTTCCGGCTATCAGTTTAAGCTTTTGGGCTAGTATATGGTTTATTACATCACATGTTATGCAGACCAAGAAGCTACGGACTGTGCCATTTCACTATAGATTCAATCAGTTGGTCAAGCTCAAGCTTTAAGCATAAAATACAAGGATCAGCTAAGGCTAGTTTAGCAAACCTTTGATCTAGGATTTATATCCTAATATCTAAGCATGCGACAAATAAAAGAAGAAACTGTTATCAAGTCTTCTGGAAATTCATGCACCCCGACTCACAAAAAAATAAGTCTTCTTTGATCTATCAGGGAAGTAAAAATGCAAAAGGCCACCTTGTTAAAGGAGATTGAAAATCATGTTTATGCATGGGTGCATGATGAATTCCTGAAATAGGTTTTTTTAAGCCTTCTTCCTTCATACCAATAAATTATGCATGTGAGCACTTTGTATAACAGGGGAAATGGCATTACTGAAGTGCCCCACATTAAAAAGGGCACAAGCCATTTTGCTGCTTAACAACAACATAATGAATAAAGAAGAAGAGAAATAGACTAAGCACCAGCATTTGTGCTGTGGACTCTCACTATGCAAATCTCCAGTCAGTTAACCAAATTAGAGATGAAGACAGTAATAACCACGTTTGTTATTATACTAGCTCAATGAAAAGATAATGAAACTAAAATTGAAATGAGGGAGGAGCAAAATGTTGAAGATTGAGAAAACACTTAGGATTTTGTCTAAAAATAAGATGATAAGTTCTGATGCCCAGAACAGACATGGATACAAGGCTACAGTTTTGGAAAATAATGACATTACGGATACAGCAGTCTAATTTATGACAAAACTTCATATGTTGAATTCAAATTATTGTACAAAGTATTAATTTTCATTCTTAGAACATTTCTAAATTAATAAAGCCATAATTGTTTAAATCCCTTTCTAACAATTTTTTTGTTGAAAAGTAAGAAATTAAACTAGTAGTATTATATGAAATAATGGAATTTTTTTTTTTGTTGGCAAAAGATGAAATAATGGACTCAATATATGATACAATAATTTGCTAAACTTCTCCCTATAGATATCTTTGCAGAATCGAGTACCATTAAAAACGCCTTAGATACGGAAACACTAGACATATACACAAGTATCAAGGTATCACAGATGATAAGCCATTGTCCATGAATGTACCTTTGGATTAAGATCAAGAGGGTGGAAGAAAGACATCAAAGAAGAAATCTAAAGAGAAGGGAAATAGGTGCTTCAAAAATATCATAGCTCCATAAATTATGACTGTCATTTGGGAGTCATGGGCGCATTGTAAACTACTAAAAAATGAGTATCTTTGATTAATTTGCTATTGATAGCGGGTGTTCCTCAACCCCACAGGGCGATAGATGGGATAAGACTACGATGATGATTATTATGCATGGGGTGTTTTTTGGTGCCATAGCTATCTCTCTCTCTCTTTTTCTTTTCTTTTTTTGTTTAAAATTTTCTAACAGACAAGTAGAAGAGGTGAATACCATCTTCTCCAACTTCCTCCTCTTCTTCCTCTTCACTATCAACCGCCGCCTCCAGGTCGAAGAACTCTGTGCCGCAGCAACGCCTCTTGGTGAATCTTACCTCCTCGTATTCGTTGCTACTCCTCATCATGGTTTCGTCGACGAGGCATGATCCCTTGCTTGGAGAAAGAAAGAAGACTCAGGAAATTGCAGATGGAGTAGTTGGATTGCAACAACGAAGAAGATGAGATCAATGACCAAGAGAGGAAGACGAATCTACGTGGGATTTTCTCTCTCACATGAACGTCTCATCTCTTAGTCATCTCCAGTTTAATATATTAGTAGGGATGACATTGAATTTGGACTAGTAACAGCTGTGCTCATTTGAAACTGAAAAACGAGGAATCTTTATCCGTCAATAGTACATAGAGGGTTTTAAGTGGGTCGGTTCCGGTCCGGGTGCATGGTGGACCCAGAATCGAAACCGTTAAAAAAAAGTTGGAACCAGATCCGGACCCGGAACCGCTTCGAAACCTATTCTTTTGCTCCGTAACCAGAACTAGAACCATATATGGGTCAGGTCTGAATCCAGGTCCGGATCTAAGTGGAGAATCATATGAAAAAAATATGGTTCTTAGGAGTGATTTTCTAAAATCGAGGTAATATGTCGGGTCTCGGTTCCATTGGTCTAAACCAAGGTGGAACAGGACCCAGTCCTATTTACTTATTGGAGCCTAAATAAGGACCTAGACCTGCTTTTAACGGGTCGGAACCTTCTGGTAATCGGAGAATCGGGAATAGAGTTGTAAACGGCTCAGTTCCGGTTCGGGTCCAGGGTGGAACCGGAACTGGTTCAGAACCAAAAAAATGGTTCCGGAACCGGAACCGATAATATTAATGGGAACCGGAACCGGAACCGGAACCAGAACCATTTGTGAGGCGGGTCTGGTTCCGGTTCCGGTTCCGGTTCCGGTTCCGGTTCCGAGTATGAGATGTAGAAAAGTAGAAACCCTAATATAGAAAAGTAGAAAAGTAAAAAGAGTTCTGTTTTTACATACTAAAGTTACCTTATGTTAGTGTATATTGGGTCGAGTCCCAGGTCCCAGGTCCACGGGTCTGAGCCACTGTGGAACCGGAATTGTTTAGGTATCGGTTCCAAAAAAAGGATCCGGAACCGGAACCATTTACTTATCGGGACCAAAATAAGGACCTAAACCTGGAATCTAACAGGTCGAAACCTTCGGATAATCGGAGAATCGGGGACCATTTACAACCATAATCGGGGACCCATTTACATCCCTAGGTACATACCTATCCTAGCTGTTGCTAGGGAATTGTGTAAATATCCACCTTGGGGCTGACATGATGGTTATCTGGACCGTTCATCTTTCAATCGCATGTCCTTGGAGGAACTAGAAGAAACTGGGGACCAATTATTGTAATTAGGGCCCATATTTTAGAAATTACAATGTAAAACCACTATTTGAGTCTTTTTGAAAAAATTTTGAGGTTTTTTTTTTTTTTGGCCATCGGAGAGTTCCCAACCCTTTGGGCTGGACTAATCCCTCTGGGGCCAAAGGGAAGCCGGATAAACTCCCATGTAGCCCCACTATGGTAATGCAGTTTGGAACCTACAACGTCCGGGTGCAAACCGCGGTCCTAGGCCAACTGAGCTATCCCTTAGGGGTTTTTTTTTTTTTTTTTTTTTGAGGTAGTTTGGAACACTGCAAATAAAAAAAAATGAAAAAAGAAGAAAAAAATTATACAATGATCAAAAAATAAAATCAAACAAGCTTTCACATAAAATAAAATAAAAAACTCATTCCACAATACCTTCAAAGATAAAAACAAAGGCCACCATGCAGTCAATGTGCATTGTCGATATTAGCAGAAAACCTCTAAAATTCGTTAGATAAGATTTCTGATTTTTCTTTTTTCATGGCTGAAATATATTTCTCTTTTTGTATTTTACCTGGTTATGTGTTATTACAAGAAGATGGAAATCAATTGATGAAACTACTATTGGAATTGAGTAATTGCAAGATTTTACATTCAGGCACAATCCAGCAGTGGGTTTCCTGCTTGTGGTCCGGCAGAATGGAGTATGGGTCATCAGGCTTGTGGGGGAAGGGAGAAAAAAAGGGCGTGTCAGGGATGTGTGGGTCGGACCTGTAGGAGAGAGAGAAGAAGGGTAGGGTGGGTGAGAGACGAGAAAGACACATGAAGGGTAGGTAGAGATAGACAGAATGATAGGAAAATGAAAGAGACTTCTATTAGGACTAAGACTCTTGCTCTTGATCAAATTAGAAAACTAAATAAATATCCTACAGGCATTAGAAAGTCATTTCTAATTACAACTCTTTAATGAAATTAGAAAGTAATAAAATTAAAAATAATAATATTCTAAATAATTGTAGGTGGTCCCACACAAGGGCCACACGCCTTCTTGCAACGATTTATTAGTGTTGCTGCATCATTCTCCCCGTGTTCCAAAGGTTCGACCTTGAACTTGGTATTTCTTGGTATTGCCTCCATAGATATTGTGTACTTCATTGATCTCAAATTTTAGCTCTTTAGAAGTGTTAAATGTATTTGCACTGCCTTTACCATGTCGCGAGGTTTTATCAAGAAGGGTCAGGTAAGAAGACTCACTTTATTATAAGAGTCAATCGGCCGCGAGTCCGCGACTGTTAACTGAAAAAATAGTTTTCAATTAAAAAAATGGATCCAACTTCTGATCGAGGATGTAACAAGAATATAATTAATGTCACATCAACCGCGATGCCATGTCAATGCCTAGTTTTCAATTATTTCCGACCTTTTAAAATTACTTTAAATTTACACCCTCTGCAGGGGCGGGACGCAACCAGGGGCCAGAAAATATCATAAAACTACTTTAGTATAATTGAAATCTAGAAGAGTTTTTAACAATAGCCCCCTTTAAGATTTTTTTTTTTCAGTGACCCTCCCCTTAAATGGAATTGGTCCCACACTAAGCTAGCATTTTATTTGCATTAGAAGCAAAAATGCCAAATTGCCACATTATCCTTAAACTCACTGACATTTTTACAATGTTTTAAAAATATTCATAATGGATTTTGAAGGATCATTTAACAAAAGGTAAACCATGTAGGCTGAGTTGGGTAAAAAGTAATAATAATAATAATAAGAAAAGCCAAGCCACTATGCGCAAATTTTCCATTATTTCAACAACCTACTTCTTGCCCAATTTTCTTACTTTCAACACCTACTTCTGGCCCAATTTTTAAAGCCCTTTGGACTATGGTTCTATTCATTAGAATTATAATTGTGTTTTACTATACCATCATCCATGGGCTCTTATGAATTCCATGTTTCAAACTTTACTTGATTACTTGCACTCATTCCTCCAATCCAAAAGAAAAATATCATGTGTAGGCTTTCACGTCAAATGTGATATCTATAGCAACAAGTATTACTTCAACGGCTATGGTGTCCTCTTTCATCATTTAGAGTTGGACCATGTAAAATGGGCAGGGCCGGGCAAGTCCAAATCTTAGCCTAGCATGTGGACTTGTCAGGCCAGAAAATAAACTCTCATTTGACCCACCGGTCTAGAGTTTATCTCAAGTCCAACTCAATATTTTATATTTATTTATTTATGTAAAGCTTTTTGTAGAGTGAAATATTGTAAAATAAATAAGAAAATATTGAGTTGGACTTGATATAAGTTTTCTCAAGTAGACTAAGTGGCGGCAGTTCTCACCTTTATGCTCAGGGAAAGAAAAAGTAAAGTTGGAGTAACTGCCAGGTAGGCAGACTTATTTACTTAACTTTCTAGCTAATGCAAACAAATACCTTATGGGGTAAATAACTCAACCATTTGGATTTATTTGAACTCTCTTTTCTATTTGGGAACTTTTCATGTAGAATAAAGCGAAATAAAGCTTCAAATAGTGAAAGAATAAAATTTAAGTGTGTTATGATAATATTTTGTCTTTAATTGTTTGGTGGGAAATCTTTTTGACTTTTTGTTTGAAAAATAGTTTTTTTTCTAGTATTTTAGTGGAGAAAGGAGGTTGTTTTTTTTTTTTTTCTTCAAATGAGGGAATTTATAAAATGTGTACTTTTGATATTATCCTTTTTTTAAAAATTGGAGGCTTTAGTGCCTTTTTGGGTAGGCCTCTTAATGGGACGGGTCGAGTGTGGGCTTGGGTTGTTTAATGTCATCCCGAATATTGGGTGGGCCTGTCGAGGGTTATTTAATCCCGTCCCTAAATTGAATGTGCCTGCATCAAATTCCATCATATGCGGGCCCGGGCTAGGTCAAGGTCGGGCTAGGGCTTAGCATGATCTTGAATATAAGCTAAACATTATCTAATTATTCATATATTGCCACCAGACACCAGATTTTCCGTTTTGGATTATGAGGATCCGCATAACACTTTTTGAGTTGTACAATTGTTTTTGTTCAAAATAACAGGTTAAAGATTTTCAACGAAATGGAATGACTCTTTCCTTAGGCAAGAGGGAAGAAGTTGAATGTTTGGGAACTGAAAATAATGATCTAAGTATGCAATATATTCAAAATCTAAATGAGGGTAATAGTGTTCTTTACTTTAGTGAGTTTGAACTAGTTGGTCTACCATAGGAGTTCATTAAGGTCAGTTACCATTATTACTTATATTAATTTGTTTGAGAGATGTATTTTTCTGTGAAATTTAAAATTACGTGTAGGCCTATTCTATTTGTTTATTCATATTCGTACATTTTAGCTTGTATGTTTTCTTAAAGAATCAGTGAAATTTACTTGAGGGCGGGCTAGGTCTATTCTGCCCGTTCCCAGTCCCATTTTTTACCGGGCTTTAAAACCATTGTCCATGCCCAGCTTGTGGGGCGCAATTGTTTTTAAAAGCTCTGTATTTTTAGGCTTGGGACGGACCGGGTACTCATTTTAACGGGTTCAATTGACAGTCTTACTTTTAGGATAGCTTCTTATTATTTTGTGTTTTTACTTTCAACCTCTTCCTCCTAATTTTTCTCTTGATTTGACCCTATAATTTTATTTCATCTCATCCCTCATGTAAATAAAAGTTTTTAGTTGTTTGCGTGAGTGGTGAAATGGATCTTGGACCTCTGGATGAAGTAGGATCCATTATTCTACTTTCAACCCTTTCCTCCTACTGGAATTTGTTTGTTTGTCCTCATACTTTTTCTCCATAACAATGGATCTCTTGATCAGGAATTGGATCATAATACACTGCAAGTAAAGGTGCTTATTTAACTAACAAGTTAACAAACCAACCCATTGGAATACCTTTGAGATGTCCATTTATTTATTTCCACGGATTCAAGTGCCAAGTTCGATTAGTGGACCGTTGAAGTGCATCCATGTTCATGGAGGAGTCTCCTTGCATGGAGATCATGAATATTTCAAATTTAGCCCAATTTCAGGGCTGCTGGGAGGGCAGCCTCTAGCAGGTGAGCAGTAGTGACCCTCCTCGAATAACATGATTAGTAACACATGAGATTGTGTTAATCATATTATTCATCAGATGGTTGATTTTAACGTGGATCGATTTCTATTAGAGTAAAATTTAGGGACATATCATACATATCTAGTGAAGGTGTTCATTTCTAGGAGCTCGATTTTTCAATAAATGGGCTCTATTTTTGGTTCCTCTCAACTCTTGAATGATTTATGCAGAGTTCCTGCCTATCTTTAACCTAATGGACTAATTTTCGGTAGAGGCCCAATAGAATCTTACATTAAGTTGGTGGGCCACCAAACTTCACGGGCTAGTGGTACCCAAACTGAAAGCAAAATCATTTGTCTTTTGTGCTTTCCCAGATATCAAAACGTCCAACCCCTGTGTTAGTTTTACCTAATCTTATGAAATAAACTTGAAACCTTCTCACTCATGCCTGTCCCATTTGAATTCAATATATCATTTTGAAAAAGTCTACTGGTCCCGAGGGACTTATCCAAATGACCAAAATGCCCCTCCCTAGTGGAGTCGGGCCAACCTCGGGACAAGTAGCATGGCTGTATCATTTTTATGGGTTTATGATATCAGCCATGCTCTGTATCATTTTTATGGGTTTATGATATCAGCCATGCTCTCCCATGTGGAGTCGGGCCAGTCCTGGGACAAGTAGACTTTTTCTTATGATATATGATAGAGTCTGGATCCTCTCTCGCAGCTATTACACAAAATCTTGTAGCTAGTTTTTACAACTCCATCCTGGGGCTGAGATTGAAATCTTCCCATATATATATATCTCACATATATGTTTTGTGACAAGGACAGATTGAAATCTTCCCATATATAATTCCTACAACAACTCAGATTTGTTCAAATGTCGATACCAACTTTCTATTTTCCCAAGAAGGCTAATGGGGTGGCTCACTCATGTCTGGCCAAATGGGGTCAGGCAGTTTCAGTGGGGTGTGGACCAGGGACCACTATCCTCTGAGTTGAGTTTTTGGGCGGTATTCTTGTTGTAGGGCTGTGATGTTTTTGCTATCCTTTTGTCTTGTGCTTGTTTTCTATGATGTGTGGTTAATGAACTTATCTTTTGATTTTTATTAAAAGAAATTATGTTAGGTGTATCTTTTAATGATATGGGTATTATGGAGAACCACACTTACCTCACTGGTAGGTGGCGACACTTCTCACCCAATTACTCAGAGTTTGAACTCTGGTACGCCACCTCTTCTCACTTGTGTGGACCTTCTTCTCGCTTGATGTCTTCCTGTGTGTATTGGGCTCTCTCTTGGATCCCTACCCCCTTGATTGGTTTGAAAAAATAAATGATATGCGTATCCCGAGGTCTTTGACCAACAGGACTAAACCCACCCTACTTCCCACAGCTAACTCTATGAGCCTGTTCCTTTACTAGAATTTATTACTAGAATTTGGGAGGTGGGGTTTTTTGGACACGATCTGACATGATGTGACATATTGTCCCCTGACATTTGAAATGATGTGTTTCTTTCATTAGAGTTTCAAATTCCAACCACCAAAAAGACTTTTTAGAATTTTTGGAATTCTACTATCTATACTATTTGTTGGAATTTCAAATCCTCCGTCAAAAAGAGGGATTTGAAATTCCACCTAAAGGGACAACTTTTGGAGAAACTTTCTATGCCATTTGTTGGAATTTCAAATCCCCTTGACAAAAAAAAAAAAAAAAAAAGGGATTTAAAATTTTACCTCAAGGGACAACTTTTGGAGAATTTAAAATTCTCCCAAACATGAATTCTTGAAATTTTGATGAAGAAATGAGCCCTATATGCACCCATCACTCATTTAACCCAATCCATTGCAATCCCCTCTAATTGAAATAGACCTATCCATGATGGGACAAGCCAGTGGTAAGATCTTCATATCTTCGTGCGCACTTCCTTTTCGGCCAACAGATGATTATTCCTGTCCCTTCACACTCACTAAACTCCATGAATTGTGACTAAACCAACTAATTCACCGTCATCAAAGATGTATCATTGTTGGATTTGATCTAAAATAAGAACACAAGTTTTTAAAAAAAAATACCATTAAAAGCTTCAAAGCCCTTAAATCACTAGTTAATATGGGCCTAATTCTCCAATAGGTCCATCACCCTTGACCCAATGGCATCAGTTCATGTGAGTAAAACCCAATAATGATACTTCCACTACCACTAAATACCAGCAATTAGAAAAAAAAAAAAAAAAGGAGCTATTGAAACATAAGCTTCCAAAACCCATCATCAACATGACAAAAAGGCAGTAAATTTTGACCAAAGCATTTGAAAAAGTAGACAGACGTCTTGAACCGATCCATTATTAAATACACAGCCCATTCATACAAACCGCGTTTGGTTGATTTATACACCAGAATAACATCTGACCCCACTTTTACAGTGACCTGAGGAATAAATAACAGGGAATGATCCTGTCACCTTCCTCTTTATGTGTAAATTGCTGAACCAATTGTCTAATGTGGGCCCAGAGTCCAACAAGTGGGTCCCATGAAACCTAGTCCAGAAATTCAGTGCAAGTAATTGCATCAAAGGAGTATAACCATGATTTTGTTTTTGTTAAGAATTGTTGGGGATTATGTTATATCCAGGTCATCAGGTTGTCCCATTTGTGGGCCAATGGCTGAAAATGATTTGTGGCCCACTAGATAATCACTGACATGATGGCCGTAAAGAGAAAAAAGACTGTCGGTAATTATGTTATATCCGGGTCATCAGGTTGTCCCAATTGTGGGCCAATGGCTGAAAATGATTTGTGGCCCACAAAATAATCACTGAAATGATGGCCAGAGAGAGAAAACCCAGGTTGATTGAAGATATGTGGGACAGAGACGTGAGAGGAAGCAACAAATAAGGGGAAAGTGGCTGAGTGTGGTGGTTGGGATAGTTACTGCTCTCATATCTTTTGGGTTGAAATTTTTCGTTTTGGTTAAGTTGTCTAATTAAAATGTCACTTAAAACTTTTCGTTTTGAATTTTGATCAATTTTTATGATTTTTCAATCGAAATGGTATTTTAAATAATTAAAAAAATTACTTTTTATACACATATATACTTTGTATTTCTTATATTTCCCTAAAACGTAAATCGAGTAGATTTTTCTAGCATGGATTATATCCATGTTTATGTTTTTTTTTTTATTTTCCTACACACGTTTGTATATATTTATTTTATATTTTTTTGAGATTTAATTATGAAATTTTTTGTAGAAATACCGAATCGACTGAAGCTTTTTATATTGGAGGCTAGTCCAAAACGATATTAATAACTATAGTGGGTGGCAATAGGCCAGGTAGATGCCCGACTCGAGCTTAATCTCTTTAAGCTCAAGTTGGGTCTGGATATGGTACTTAATTTTGGGTACGAAGGTAAAAATAGGATTTAGATCCAAAAGCAAAGGATCCAACAATTTTCGACCCAAATAACGAACCTATTATAGTGATGTTATAGACAAAATACATTTTAAGAGCCCACAAAGTTTGGATCATGTTTAGGATTGCCAATCCACGGACATTGGATCATATTGAGTTCTATAAGAGCCCAATTTGTATGTTTTAACAAAATCTATTTTGGGACCTATTGGTCCTAGTATTACTTAAGCCCAGCAAACTGAGTAATTAGGGTAAATCTACGCAAGTGCCGGCTTAAACCCGATAAAAACAAAATTTGAAGAACATGGATCTGATCCTAACCCAATACATTTTTGTCCAAATAATTAAAAGATCCGAATCGTTTAAAAGAGAAATTAAAAAAAAAAAAAAAAGGATCCGACTTGAACCCGACCCGTTTAAGCTTTACATCATTTGCACTGCTTAAATTTGCAACCAAGGAGGCTTGAAATGTATAAAGTATTTGGTTATTAGTTGGCCCCACAGATGGGTCCCACTCTTCCAGCAAAATATTCCAATACACGTTTTTACCATAAACGAATACGTGTGGGGCCCATGTCTAGCTACATATGAAATAAAATAGAAGTTTACACATGACTGGGTCCCCTTCCAATCTGGACCGTCTGTATGTGGGACCCATCTAGAAGGTTCTCTACTATTTAGTAGCTGGCATTTTCCAAAAGGGACTTTCTTTGTTTTGAAAATATACAAGGCTTGGTTGGTAAACTTGCTTTAGGCATACTTACCATCAATCATTCACACTGAAAGTCTATAAATTGGCCTTTTCATTTATATTTTAACTACCTAATTAATTGCCTGCTCGTTTTTTTTCTTGATGATGTGGGTATCCCTGAGGTCTTTTATCCAACATGCCTACTCTTAGGGTTTAAGGTGGTGCTCGCTAAATTCACACAAAATCATACAGGACAAATCTGGTGCTGTTTCGAAATCAAGAAGTGAGAAGTACAACTAAACATTATGTCACTCCAACTCCCAAATCCCAAGCGGGTGATCGCCCAATCTTTACAAAAACAATTTTGGTGGGTGGTGTTGATGGAAAACTTTGAAAAACGATAACCCAAAAGAAATTAAAAGTAACCGGGAAAATAATTTCAGAAATAATTAAATAAAGGGGTTGAGGTGCATTGATGATAAATGGTGTCTTAAAAGATAAATTTACTTCAACATAGAGTGTTTCAGTTGTCCTAGGTCTCAACTTTGATGTCCATACAACTACCCTCTTTGTCATAATCAATGCTTCGGATTGGGTGCATGATCAATTCTATTCCATTTGTATAATAGCAGCATTCTAATTCTACCCAAAAGAAAAATGAAAAATGAACTAGTGTCCTATTTTTTATATAATTGCAGAAAATAGAGATGGGAAAATGTAGAAGTAGCTAGGGACGTTTATGTAAAAAAGAATACTTAGAAAGGGAATGAAAAAATCCTGATAATTAACAACTTATACAAATACAATCCTACGTATTCAATTATACAAAACAAATGTGCCCTAAACATAAGGATGTTCTCCATAAAAAAAAAAAACATATACTTCTGATTATTAGAATTAGCAGCACTTTACAAATAAATGGTCATAATTCATCTCATTGTCATTAAACTTTGTCCCATTTATCCAATGATGTCAATAATGACATAAAATAATTTTAACTTGCCCTAATAGATAAATGGACATGCCAAATTTTGTTGCATTCTAAAAAACAAGACATTTTCTTTTTTGTTGAGCCAATTGAGCATCCACAGGCACAGGCAGAGAGTTGTGTGTAAACAATACATTTTAAAGAGTAGCAACAAGTGAAGAAGTTGGAGTGACTTAATTTACATTAATAGAATCTGCAATTAATACTTGGGTCTGGTTTGATCCATTTATTAGGCTTGAATTCCCTGTCACTGGAGTGCGACTCAATGTTCACATTAATAGAATCTGCAATTTGGGGTGACTCATGTTTCTCGACTCAACTCAGCTTCATTACAACATGGCTAACCAACAGTGTTTTTGCTCAAACTTGATCAGAGTCACACAGTCTGAGTAAGCACCCTGTTAAGTTAGTCACCTTTAGGATGTGTTTGGATGTGTGGTGAAGTGAGGTGAGATGAGGTAAAACCTCCATTATTTAGACAAAAAAAGAAAATGGGTCATATCAAAAGTACACAACTTCAAAATTCCCTCCATCTTTTAAAAAAAAAAGTCAAAAAAGCAATATCATTTTTCCACTAAAAGACAAAAAAAACTCCACTTTTTTATATAAAAAGTAAAAAAGATTTCATGCCAAACAACTAAAAACAAAACACCATCATAACACATTATATTTTATTCTTTCTTGATTTGATGCTTCACCTCACCATACTTTAATTCACCATACATCCAAACAGGCCCTTAGGCTCAATGGAATCAGTCCGGTCAATTTAGACAGATTGGTAGAGTGACTTTGACTCATCAACTTGAGTGACTTTGACTCATCAACTTGAACCATTCAAGCTGATGTGCTTCAAAACTGTGATGGCCTTTTTTGCCGGCATAGTCTTGTGAGAAGAAATAATTGTAAATACTATTTTTGAGACCCAAGGCACCCAACTATGTCTTATTGCAATTAATAATCTCCCAACCTGAATCAACTGAGTTTGGGGGGGCCAACTATGTCCTATTATAATTAAAAGTCTCCTAATAGAAACCACTAGTAGCATATTTTTCAAAACTTTTAAATGTGAAATGAGTGAACCTTTTACCCTTACACATTGTATCCCACAATATGCAACAAGGTAAAATTTACATGTAAGATCTAATATGGTTTGTGATATAAGTCAAACACTAGATTTATGCATTAAACAATATATAATCTCAAATAATGTAAAAGCATATCTTCCGCCATGAGTGGAACTCTTTTCTCAAATAGGGTTTTCTCCTATCTCTCCTATCACCCACTCCAATATGCGTAAAGTTGATAGTTACTTTTCAGATCTCGTAGGTTAAAAGAGGGGACCGGAAAACCATATATATATATATATATAAGCCCTAGAGAGATCTCTTTCCATCAAAGAAATTTAATAAAAGTAAGTTTCATTCATTCTCTCAAATTAGCTAACAAGAGTCCTATTTGATTTGGGCTTACTAAAATTGAATTCATGATAAAAATATGTAAAACCAAAAACCATAAGGGGAAAGTAACTTAAATTAGTAGGTTCAAATCATGGGTCCCAACAGTGTTGCACATGTGGTCATGAAGACCACTTAGGTCTAACATTACACTCATCAAATTATTAATCACCCGTTGGATTGAAAAAGGAAAGCAAAGAAAAGAATAAAAATGATTCATTCTGAAACCATTGGACTCATGTGCCATAGATTAGAAGGTTAGGATGATTTAATGGGTTGAAGTTTCTTACGCTCCTAAATTTAATTGTGATCTTTCCATCCCCTCCTCTCCCCTTAGGTAATATGGCCACCGGCTTTCTCTAAGTCTGTATGTGCTGTCCAACTCTATAGAGCTCACTTGGGTTAATTTTTTTTATCAATGTAGCCCTTTTGATACTTTACTCATCCCGTGATATGGTATCAAACCCAAATTTACAATATTAAACCTTCACTCACCATTGAATTGAATGTCAAATGGATCTACTGTTAAGATGCCATTAAATTTAAGGCAAGTAATACAAGGGCTAGGATAACTCCAAGGGGGTGGTTTTTTGGCCCACCCTTGTGAACAAGTAGATACCAAATTGACACTTTTATTTTTGTATAGCACTGCCCTCTCATGCAGAAAATAAATATTTGAATCCTAAAATCTTGTATTAGAAGGAAGAAGAAAATTACAGCAAGACAAAAAACACCTGAACCAAACAAAACGACACAGGTGAATACATCTATATGTAATCTAATCATATGTTCTCCTCAATACCCCATATAGGCCAGGCAAATATACAAAACAAAGCAAAACGAAAAACATAAATCAGAACTGGAACTTGGGTAAAGCTCAGTTGATGATTATTCCTTCTAGATTGAGACACAAGTGAACACTTCTATATCTCATCTAATCATACGTTCTCCTCAATACCCCATATAGGCCTGGCAAATATACAAAACAAAACAAAACTAGAAACATAAATTTAGAACTGGAACTTGGGTAAAGCTTAGTTTTGATGATTATTCCTTCTAGAATTGAGGTTAGGTATTGACTTCAAATCAATTACACTTACTACTGTCTCCATGATCACTTTTTATTAGAAAGATTACTGTGTATAGTTATAGAATATTTACACATGGCACACTCTGTCTCTCTCTCTCTCTCTAAAAATTCCAGTACGTATTCTAACCCACTCGTATAAACCGACACAACTGGTCCATCCAAAAGCAGAGTCATCTCTCTCTGCCTCTTAAAATATAAACTGCAGAGACGGCCCCTCTGTCTATCTGTTTCTCTCTCTCTCTCTCTCTCTCCCCCAAGAAAAAGGAGGAAAAGTGCAAAAACCCCAGAAGGCAGAAATTCATGAAGTTGCAGAAAGACAGGATTTTTCCGGAAATCGTCTTCTGTTTTATGCTCTAACAGTCATGAAGCTCCGAAGGAAAAGAGATCTCTTGTCATGGAACAGGTTCTTCTTGTGCGCTCTTGTTATCTCCATTTCCTGCGCTCTCCTCTCTTCCTTCAGCTTGTCTGCCTTCCGCCGATTAGGAGGTATGCAAAATCTCCACAAGATTCATGCTTTTTATCTTCACTCTCTCTCTTTTTCAAATATGATTCTTGGGTTTCTCTTAGAAGTTCATTTTAAGCTCAGATCTTCTTCAATTTGCTAAACACCCATCTTACTTTTTGTGGGTTTTCCCCCTTTTTTCCATGGATAATCTTTGCCTCTTTCTCCCTCTTCCGTTCTAGATTCAAAGATATCATTTTGATGGGTTTTCTAAATGTAATCTGCAGTTTCTAATAAACCCCATTTCCTACTTTTTCTGTTTGATTTAAAGATCTGGTTTTCATTCTTGTTCTTCGATTTGGGGTTCCTTTTGTTATTCCTGCTAGATTCATGCTTTTCTTTTCTAAATCTGTTTTCTATTGTTTGAGTTGCAGTTGCGTTTGGGTATTTGTGTTTTTAGAAACCCCATTTCCTTCTTTTTCCAGTTAGATTTCAGGATCTGGTCTCAATTCCTCTTCTGTCAGAATGCTTTTGCAATTCTTCCTACATTCATGGGCTTTTCTCTAATTTCATTCCCATTTTTTCGTAACAGTTTCGTTTCGGCCGGTCCTCATCTCCTCCGGGCGTAACCCGGCCCTCAACGCCGTCAACAGCGAGTATTCCGTCGCCGACCGGAAAATAGTCCGTCGCCCCGCCGTCCAGATCCAGGAAACGGTCGTCTTCCCCGACCAGGTGCTGATTTTCCTAAAACACCCATCCAACGTCCCTTTACTTACAAAAAAGGACCTGCAGTGCATCTACTTCCCACCCGGGTCAACTCAGCCCCAACTCGATCTGCCCCCCATCTCCATCGACGGCCAGGATCACCCCAATCTCCAGATCGTCCGTTGCCCCGCCCCCCCACGTGGCTTCATCCCCACCGTTGCCCGGCTCGGTCAGCCCCCACTGCCTGCCCGGCCTGCCCGAGCTTGGGACTCAATTGCCTATGAAGCCCTGATCGACGGTGATAACACCACTGTCGTCTTCATCAAGGGCCTAAATCTACGGCCCGAAAGGGCCGCTGACCCATCAAGATTCGAGTGTGTGTACGGCTGGAATTTCACCAGGCCCAGATTTCTGTTATCCTCTGTCGCACTGTCCGTTGCCCAGGAAATAGTTCGTTGCAAGACCCCCCTGATCCTCTTAAAACACCCACAAAGACTACGTACAATTAAGGTGACGGTCAGGCCCAAAGGCAAAAAAAGAGCATTTGACTCCCTTGCCCGGCCGGAATTCCGGCCGGAACCCGACCCACCCGCCGGCCGGCCGAAGCCGCACGCGATGTGCTCGTGCACCATGGTCCGCAATCAGGCGCGGTTCATCCAAGAGTGGGTCATGTACCACGCCCTACTCGGGGTCGACCGGTGGTTCATCTACGATAACAACAGCGATGATGAAATCGACCAGATTGTAGACTCACTTGGTGAGTTGAATTTCAATGTGTCGCGTCACAGATGGCCCTGGATCAAGACCCAGGAGGCAGGATTCGCTCATTGCGCCCTCCGTGCTAGAGGTGTTTGTGAATGGGTTGGATTCTTTGATGTGGATGAGTTCTTGTACTTGCCATCCAATTTGACACTACAGGATGTGCTTAGGAACCACTCTGGCTTGCCTTGGGTGGGCGAATTGCGGACCACTTGCCATAGTTTTGGGCCGTCGGGCCTTCGGAAGGCCCCACCGGAGGGCGTCACTGTGGGTTACACTTGCCGGATGGGCGTGCCGGAGAGGCACAAGTCTATAGTGAAGCCGGAGGCGCTTAATTCGACGTTGATCAATGTGGTGCACCATTTTCACCTCAAGGAAGGGTTCGAGTATGTGAACATGGATAGAGGGGTTATGGTGATCAATCACTATAAGTATCAGGTTTGGGAGGTGTTTAAGGAGAAGTTTTATCGGCGGGTCGCCACCTATGTCGCCGATTGGCAAGATCAGGAGAATACAGGGTCCAAAGATCGGGCGCCCGGATTGGGGACCAAGGCGATTGAGCCGCCGGATTGGTCGAGCCGGTTTTGTGATGTGACAGATAATGGGCTTAGAGATTGGGTCTTGAAGACATTCATGGATCCTAACACAAAGCTTCTCCCATGGCAGGATGGTTTAGAGACTAGCCATACATCAAAACAGATAATAAGGTGAAATGATAAACAGAAAGAAAGATACGTAGCTGTTGTATTGATGTTAGATTTGATTATTTCCTTCTTCTTTTCTTCTTTGTTTTGTTATTCTACATGTAATTCTAAATATAGATAGGGAAATTCAATTCTTTTGTAGATAGCCATCTTATTACAGTCATAAAGCATGAAATGGAGGGTTGAGATTTGGTTGATATTGGGAGTTTTGATAAGATTCTCTTATATTTGGTATGATGTCTTTTGAGTTTTGATTAGCTAAAGAGAGTTTCATTATTATTGAAGGAATATTTTTTATAGGAGCATTTGTACATGAAGTTTTTCTTGTTGGAAGTTTCAGGAACTCTCAGTACCATGTCCATTTTAGTTTTTTGAATTTTCTGTTTGGCAGGATTCTTATCATGATGGGAATTTTGATACAGCTGGACTGTGATTTTAGGCCCATCTGGTTAAGAGAATCTTGGGTGGAAGATTTTTAATTCTTCATAATTCCTGATCTTCATATTCTTTGAAGTCTTTGAATTTTCTGCTTCAAATGATTGCAGGCTGTATTGGTGTAAAACGAACTTTCTGTGCTTTGAGCTTCTACAAAGTTGAGGAATTGTAACTTCACGTTGGTTTGCATGGAATCAAACTTCTAAGAACTCTGGAACAATATATATTCCCACTATGAAAATGGCAAAAACTTAAAAAGCAAAGCTGAAGACCTAAAAATATCCAAGTATTCTCCCTTCACAGGTGGAAATAAATATCTAATCATTGCCTTAACCAAAAATAAAACCTTGGGTTCCATCTACATCTCATCCTTTAACATTGATCAGTTGGACTAATCATCAGGGATTCGAATTCACACACTCTACTGACACTAGCTGAACTATAGCCTAAAGCACAATTGATCCTCACCTCTTTAGTATTACTATGCTATAGCCGAAAGCACAATTGATCCTCACCTCTTTAGTATTACTATGCTGGAATCCATTTTATGGAAATTACCAACAATTCAAAATTCAATTCCATCTGAAAAAGGGGCTCCTAAATGATACTTCCCGTGTAAGCATTTAAATTTTTTTTTTTTAATATAATACCTAGGCAGTTAAAAACTCCATCTCCGAGGATGAGGCATTTTCCTTTTAATGTTTTTCAAATTTCAAATATCTGAGAAGCGGGTTGCAGAGTTGGTTGGCAGCCCTACATCTCACTATCATTCAATATGTCCCTCTTGTAGTGTGTGGGGGCTCCTTTTACCATATGTGCAAGCTCTTTTTACCACGTGTGTGAGCTTCTTTTCTCATGTGTGCTTTTTAGTCCTGTACGTTAGGCTAGGGTGAAAATAAATAAATAAATAAATAATACTTTTTTCTGATGGGGAAGAATGGCACTTAAGGAGTAGATGTGAGAAGTACTTATAGCAACCAGTTGGTCCACTTAGTGTGTTGCAGATGGTCCACCCACTTGGATGTGTTGTGAGCGTCTGGCTTTTGTGACTTGAATATAATAATTTCCCTCGTTGAAATAGAGAAGTGTTGATGAATGCACGATATATAATCATTGTATGAAACAGCTTTGCACCTGAGTCAAAACAAACAACACTTCCCTTTTAAAACGGCCACTAAGTTGAGGCCCTGGTGCCATCTGTTGTAGTTATATTATTACAGGCTCTCTCTCTCTCTCTCTCTCTCTCTCTCTCTCTCTCTCTCTGAAGTCTCAAGATAACATTTCCGATAGTTTCTGCAGCAATTCCGGGGATGTGAGAGTCAAGAGGGGTTCCATGTGATTCACTTGCAGAACATGGGGGAGACCCACCTCATAAATTTGCCATAAGCAACCGCGTTTTTTTATTCAAATGGTGGACCCAAAGGCGCATGTGAATGGTCCCTGAAAGTTGCATAATTAAAATTTCTTTTTAAGATGTGAAACCAGCCGATCCCCCTTATGGTTTCAAATGGTTGATCATGGGCAAATCTCGGATATACAACACCACCCAATAGCACTGTACAGTTGGTTAGGCCCCAAACAATTCAAAGGGGGAACCTCCATGCTCCAGTCTACTAAAGTTAGGGCCAACTAAGGTTAGGGCCTTGCTCGTGGGGGCATACCTAGCCCATTATGATCATCGCAACCACTATACATGTGAATTACTGCTCACTTAAATTTTGAGATCCATCCCAATTTTGGTAGGCCATTGGGTTGATCATGCAAAATTATGTGCATCAATCCAACTTTATTTGATGGTTAGGACTTGGATTATTTTCTGGCCCTCACGCTGACTTCCACGACCATGTGTTTTCTTTTTGGCCTCTTCAAGAAAAATTTTTTCCTTCTGTCTTTGCTTCTAGGTTGGCTTCACAAGCCTGCCAGTCTTGGGAGTTACATAATTAAGTAGGTTCTAATATCCTACATTGGAGTTGGATACTTTTGGAGATTTTGAAAATAACTCTGCCTTCCGTTCTAAAAATAAGAAGAAAAAAAAACCCTAGTTTGACCTGTAATTTAGACTTGGAAAGTATTTATGGCTATAGTCTTGTCTAAGAAATTAATAAAGTATAGTAACAACATTGTTATCAGCTAAAGCAATGATTTTTTTTAATCCTTGTTGTTAACATCTTCAATTTTTTAAGAGGTTGGGAGCCATAATCTTACATCAGCATGATAGGTGGAACTTACTTGGTTATATCATTTAAATTCGGTGCCAAATAAGGAGACTTCTTGGTGTAGATTGATAAGTTTTGTAAGGACAAAATGCATGTCTACCTATGCTTTTTAATTATAAATTCTGGTAGACTGTTGTAGTTTATAATGGCAATTGATGACTTGTTCATAAATATTATCATAAGTTAAAGAAACTGTTTTGCACAATTGGTTGTGGACATTTGTCCCTAGGGAGCTCTATGCAACATTTTTTTATTCCGGGAATGATATGAAAAACTGGAACATTTTTCCACGAAAAAGTCTTTCCAGCATTGGTGTAAATGTGGAAGTAGTGTAATTTTCCATGAATCTGCTAAAAAATGCACACAATTTTGGGGGGATGGGGTGTAAGGAGAAGGGTCTTTTTTTTTTTTTTTTAGAAATAGAAGTCTTTAGGACCTCCACGAAACCCAAATTAACAGTCACAAGCTTAAGTTAGGATGGCCACCAGCAGCACATTTACAAGTCTGAGAGTCCAATAAGAGCTAGCCAAGGTTAATCACAAGTGAGTTGTCTAAGCTTCTCTACCTTTGATACTCTTTCTTTTTTAAATTTCTTTTGTCTTGCTTTTGGGATTTTGGGTATGAAAGAAGGGAATTTTCATCTTCTGTTCACCAACAAAATGATAGAAAATAGTAGAATTCCAAAAATTATCACAACTCCCATGTAGCCCATCTGCATGTATGAAAATCATAGATGGTAAGGAGTCTGAAAGTAACCTAGAGGTAGAATAAATATCATATTGTTCAAATTATCTTAACCTTTTATCTTTGGTCTCAACTCTTCAAAAAAAAAAAAAAAACACTCTTAAAAAAAATATATATATTTTATTGAAACAATATTTTTAACAGTTCAATCTGATGCCTAAACTGGTGAGCTTAGAGTAAAGTTGTGGTTAGGGCCAATTCACATGTAATAATCAGAGTAATTGGAACGATTGATAATCAGGTGGTTCCCACCATCCGATTGTCTCTGTCTGCATTTGCCAGCTAGTGAAATCACAGTGAACTCCAATTATTTTTCCCAAAACAAATATTCTATACTAGTACCAATCATGGTATCTTTATTTACCTGCACAAGTTGCAAAGAAAACACACGGACAACCTTATCATGATAACAAATTTTCACCTTTGAGAGGATTGTAGTCCTATGATGAATAATGCTCTCTCTCTCTCTCTCTCTCTCTCTCAATGTTATGCTTACCTTGATGCAGGGAGGGGATCTTGGCCTTTGAAAAGGTTGAATTGAGATGAGAATGAATTATGCTCTAAGTATCTCTCTCTCTCTCTCTCTCTCTCTCTCTCTCTCTCAATGTTATGCTTACCTTGATGCAGGGAGGGGATCTTGGCCTTTGAAAAGGTTGAATTGAGATGAGAATGAATTATGCTCTAAGTATCTCTCTCTCTCTCTCTCTCTCTCTCAATGTTATGCTTACCTTGATGCAGGGAGGGGATCTTGGCCTTTGAAAAGGTTGAATTGAGAGGAGAAGGAATTATGCTCCAAGTATCTAAATAAAGATAAAGATCATTCCTTTGATTAAAGTAAATATTCCATCATCAATGCCTCCTCTTTTCCATCACTTTTAAGTATTACTAACTTCCCAAGAAGGCAAGGCACTCCTGGGGAGCACTATAAATCAATACTCTTTCAGATCTTGGGTTAAGTTACTTAGTGGAAATTCCTGTCCCAAACCCAATTGGACAATTCAAGGCTCATATTTACACTTTCCACCCAAGTGATACGTACACTGGTTGGGCTCGCATTAATTGGGCCCAATATCATTCTAATTAGCACTTCAATCGGTCCTCAATCCAAAACAAATAGACTTCTGAACCCTGACATGTCTGTCAGCTCAAACCCAAATGCAAGTTTCAGTGTTTAGGTTGACATATCCAACTCATTCAAGAAACGGGCCAATTTTGGGTTGTACTGTACATAAGGATGAAACAGTTTGAATCGGTCTAGAGTGTTGCATACCCACTATTCTTGACTGGACTACACCCTTTTTCTCTTATTTGGGTTTTTGTCTCGTTGCAAGCATTTGCGGATTTCTTATCTACAGCATTTGGGATTCTTGTCTTTAAGTGCAAGTTCAATATGTAGGGGATGTTTGGATGCTAGATTTATGAAGATTGTAGATGGGAAAAAGTGGCATCTGGAATGCAAGCACTATGAATTCTCCTGATTGAAAAAAAAAAAAATTCAAAACTGCGAGAACTCCTGCATTGCTGTTAGGAAATTCCCAACAAGGAGAATCCCATTAAGTAATGCTTTGCAAGTTGCAACCAACAGGCCCTTAATAGAAGAATAAAAAAAAAAAAAAAAAACCTAATGTAAAGGGTAAAAGTGGGTCCATCTCTATCCTTCATTGTGGCTAGGGCTTTAATTGGGTCACTTCTGTTCTAGGTCCATGGTGGACCCGGAACCGAAACTGTTAAGAAAAAGGTGGAACTGGCCCGAAATGAGAGCCGTTTCGGAACCGGTTTCTTGGCTCCAGAACTGGAACAAGAACCATATATGGGACGGATCCGGATCTAGGTAGAGAATGATATTAAGAAAATATGATTTTTAGGAGAGATTTTCGAAAACTTAGATAATATGTTAGGTCTCGGGTTTACAGTTTCAAACTAAAGTAGAACCGGATCCAAACTCATTTACTTATTGGGGCCTAAATAAGGATCCAGATTCGGTTTTTAACGGGTTGGAACCTCCAAATAATTGAAGAATCGGAGACCTATTTACATCCCTAATTATGGCCCTCCACAGGACCAGTTTTTTAAAGCACAAGACCTATAAACTGAAGGCTACTGATTTTAGTACTCTGGAAGAGTAGAGAAACTTGTTGACCTTTGCTATATTTCTTTGTTAGTCTTATACTGCCTTTTCTTCATGGGATCAGCAGTCAGCACGACTATAGAGGAGGGTAAATAAAAGAGGAAATAAGTGGTGGAGGGAGGACAAACAGAACATGTGTGGATAAGACTGGAAAGAGCTTTCATTAGCCTTTAAATGAAATGAGCCCCTCTGGTTACAGCCAATATTACCTGGGGAATGTGCCAACGTTTTTCGATTTGGTGACCACCTAAAATTTAGGTGTCAATCCCTATCCCAAACATCTTTTATGAAAACAACTGTAACGTGTTGGGCCATCCTTGAACTTGAACTTTGGGGCATTCTTTATGAAAATGTGTCTACATATATATATATATATATATATATATATATGGGAATCTTCATATGCATCTATCCCTCACCAAAAATGATGAGGAACACCCATTTTGGGGTTGTTTCAAGTACAAGAGGGAGGTACAAAGTACCCCTCTTGTACCACTCTTGTACTTGAAACACCTCCAAAAAGGGTGTCCCTCACCATTTTTGGTGAGGGATAGATGCACATGAATGTTCCCCATATATATATATATATATATATATATATAATCAGCATAATAAAAAAAACAGTATAATCGACTTTGATTTTGTAGGACCAACCATGTTTCAGCTTAAGATAAGTTAAGCTGCAGCTTAGGAGAGCAATACTATATATATATATATATGTATAGGGAGGTGCTCCTACGAGAGACACTCTCACCAAGTTTATGAGAGATGGGTGGGGGCCCTCACTTCCATATCAACTCTCACTAATTTAAATGCAAAGACCCCCAACTTAAATGTATATATATGGATAATATTCAAGTGCATCCATCCCTCACCATTTATGTGGAGGGACACCCCTTTTGGAGAAGTCTTAAGTACAAAAGAGAGGTGTACATCTCTTTTGTACTTGAAACTTTCCCAAAAAGGGTGTCCCTCACCACAAATGGTGAGGGATGGATGCACTTGAAGATCCCATATATATATAGCATCAGTTGGGTCGTGCCAATCTGGGACCCACACCAGAGTGAAAGTGAAATTTAGATTGAGCTTATTAAGGCTTGGGTGGGGTTCTGCCAGCATGGATGTTGATATGTTCGACCCAAAAAGTTGATAATAAGAAAGAGAGAACATGGGATAGAAGAAGGATTATTTTCTCCAACATTGGTGCCATTTGTTGTGTGACCCATTAAAGCCCAGAAGGGTATTCCTGGCCCTGCCCTTGGTAATGGTTTCCACGCATGTACTCAGGAGAAAATTTGTCCCATAGAAGATTAGGGACCAAAACATGCATCCTCTAAAAAACTGCATCAATCCGATGACAGTGGTATCGGCCCCTAGGTGGGACCCAAAGGGATCTTGACTTTAATATCCATGGCAAACATTGTCCATGAGATCACAGCCACATGTATATATAATACTAGAATAAGTATATGTATATCGTAATAATATAGCTATCTTTGCCTTGAGTTTGATCTTTATTTCAATTTGAGTTTATGTGCAGGCCTTCAATTTAATTTAAATTTGAGTCATTGCTTGATAATTGATATCCAAGTGGAGAGAGTAAGGGTGCGTTTGGAATTGTGACATTTGGATATTCCATGTTACCACGAGATAAGGTTGTGTCATTGTTCTGAATTTTAGTCTCTTTAGAACGAATTTCGAAGTCTTAATCCTCTAATATAAGAAACTTGTAACGAAAAAACTTTATTATTTTTAAAAAACAACCCGCTGGGCACAGTTGTTTCATACTTATATCTTCCATTTTAAAGAATGTCATTCAAAGATTCTAAATCCTATCACTTATCCTAAATGTAGGCCCCATGTTTTAATTCTCAAATAAAGTGGCTCCACTAAGTAATTTCTAAAGGTGAGTCCCATGGTCACAATAAAAAAAGGTGGGGCTTATATTATAATTCATATAATGGTAGGACTACATTATAAAACCAATGAATGTGTGCCCCATGTTTTAATTTTTAAAGGTGGGCACAACATTATATTTTTTAAAGGTGGGTCCTATATCTACAATCACGAAAAATGTAGCTCCACTTTTTAATTCCTAAGAGTGGGTCATATGGTCATGATCACAAAAGGTGGACCCATATTGTAAATCCTATAAATGTAAGCCCCATATTCTAATTTCTAAATATGTGTACCACATTGGAAAATTTAAAGTGGGTCCCATACTTATATTCACACAAAGGTGGCCCCACATTATAATGCCTAAAAAGGTCATGTTCTAATTTTTAAATGTGGGTATCACGTTGTAATTTTCACAGGTGGATCTCATATAGGATAATAATAGAGTGCAAAAAAAAATAAAAGGTTGGTCTTGCATTGTAAATCATATAATTCTCTTACTTCCATTCTTTGGAACAAGACTTTTATAATATTACCAAACAAGTTCTGTATAACGCATTCTCAACAGATTAATTTAATATTTTACTAAAAGAAAAGAGTAATTTAATATAATATTGTCAAATAAGTTTTACAGAATTTTGTCTTAGCATAACCTGACATCAGTATAATCTGATTTGAACACAAAATCAGGAGCAACATGAGAACGATGCCAAAGGGGGCTTTACCATTCGGTGTTTGGATGGAAGAAATAAGAGTACAATAATCACGGCGTGACATAAGTTTCATTAGTAGTGTGGCAGAGTCACTTGGGAGTGCTAATTTCGCATTTAATTTGTTTTTAAAATATCTAAAATAATGTAAATGTTCATGGAGTTATATGTATATGTTCATAACCTGTATTCATGGTAATTAATCTAAATTAATAACTTTATATATTAAAAAATATTAAAGTAGGAAGAAAACAAACAAGAAAAGGTCAATAACCATCCTTACTACATATTTTCACGTATGCCTTAAATTGCTTGAATTTGACTCGGGGACTCGGCAATCCGTTAGAGGTACTAACAGAACGTGACCCTATACGACTGTCCGCATAATTCGTATGTGCAATTTACCCTATTTTTTAAACCTGTTAGCACACCTATGGTCGAGTTAACCCTTCACATACATCAATATTATGTGAATTTTGACAAGCCCAATTTATCACCATGAGATTGAAATCAAAAAATTTATATCTTCCAAAGACCATTAAGCTCTTGAGGTTTATTAATCAAGGGGTCGATGACTTAATGGGATAGATATTTCGTACACCCCTACGTCTTATTGAGATCTTTCTATCCCCTTCTCATGATTTGCATGACGTCCCGCGTGCCCTACAGACGAGTTTGCACATTATGTGTGTTCAATTCTCACCAAAAAACCCTAAGGGGTTGGCTAAGTGGTCAGGACCACGATTTATCCCTCTTCTAGAGTTAGAGGTTTTGGTATCGATCATTGGTTCTCCTTTCTTCAAGAACCGAAGATTAAGTCCGTTAGTACTACCACCTTGGGGCCACATGGGTGTTTACCCGGCTTCCCTCTAGGGTTGAAAGGACTAGTCCAGTCTAAAAAGTTGGAAACCCTCCGATAGAAAAAAAAAAAAAGTCTCACCAAAATAACTAGGATATATAATGTATGGGTGGTTGAACCATCGTTGGTCATTTGAATACTTATATAATAACTTGTTCTAATGCTTAAAATAATATATAGTTATTGTTGGACTGCTGTCAAGGTCGCCACCCATGGCCTGGCCAAACCCCTTCTTTTTAATAATCATATCATGCACCCTTATTATAGTCCCTTCATGTTCCCATGTTTCCTTATCATCTTATAAAATCCCTTTTTAAATTCCTGTGTTTGTCAAGCTTCCCATGTTTCCTTCTATATGTTTGTCAGGGGCTATGACTTACGAGGTGAAAGTTATAAGATATCATGGAGAGCTTCAATGCACAACGTTAATTGAATATATACCAAAAAACAGTTTCACATTTCCTTATGATAAAAAAAGTATACCTCTACCACAGGTATTTTTTTACAAAGATACGACCTTTTATCTTCCATGCAAAGTCACCTATCAAACAAAATCAGATGGAAGGCTTGTGGAGCCCTCTGTGGTACTGCTCCCTTCCCCTCTCCTCTATGTTTTCATTGGATTAGTAATGGCCCGTATTTCTCACTTGCCCAAGTTGTTCAGACCCTTTTAGGGTTATAAACGGGTCGGTTCCGTTCCGATTCGGGTCCAGCATCAGAACCGTTAAGGAGAAGGTGGAGGATTTGGGCCCAAAACCGTTTCAGAGCCGGCTTCTTGGCTCCGGAACCGAAACCAAAACCATATATGGGAGGGGTCTGGATCCGGGTTCGGGTCTAGGTAGAGAATGATATTTAAAAAATATGGTTTTTAGGAGAAAACTTTTTAAAATTAAGGTAATATGTTAGGTCTCGGGTCCGAACCAAGGTGGAACCGGACCTGAACCCATTTACTTATCGGGGCCTAAATAAGGACCTAGACCCAGTTTTTAACGGGTCAAAACCTCCAGATAATTGGAGAATCGGGAACCAATTACATCCCTATACCCTTCCAACTTATTTATCAACTAGTATTTGGATAGATTAGAAACCCTCACAGTACTCCTTCAATAAGATTTTTTTTTTTTTTTTTCACATTAATGGTCATCCAAGGGCTAATGATTGTCATGCTTTGTATATGTTCATATAATATTATGTAAAGGGTGTATTTTACTTTTATGAGGTGATTATTGTGAGGATGAGAGATTATTGGGTTTTTTAAGCACTTTTCTGCAGGCATTATTGGGCCACACTCGGGCCTCCGATAACCACTATCAGGTTTGGATCCAGAATCCAGAGCCTACGACGGACTCAAACTGGTACTTATGCCCTCCAATCCTTATTTGGACTGCACTGGGCCCATGAGTGTCCAATCCATTCATAGCCCCATTGTGGGCTAAGGAGAATCATTGGACTCTTCCAACCCTAACACTTGATTTAAAAGAGGATAATTTAAATCACTCAACACAGTAGGAGGATCTTCAAACAAAAACATGGAAAGGACAATCTCATATTAGTCATATTCTTGGCCTTCATACAACCATAGACAACTAATTTGTAACAAAATAACTAACAAGGGCAACTACTAAAGCATAATAATATAGCAACTGGGTCTGAGGTATATAAAGCACAAAAAGTAAAGTTCATGGGCTTGTTTTTGGGCCTAGAAAAATTGGAGCTAACCATTACACTGAGTCACCCCGGAATACTTCGTGATGTGTTGCACTACCAAGCCCCTTCTGATGATTGAAGGGTGGTTTCAAAGGTTGGAACATATGGGTTTCAAAGCCACTGAATGCAGACACTTATTGATGTTGTGCACGTACAAAGACCACAACACTACCCTTTAAATTGATAGTCCTTATTTATGGTTGGAACCAGAACAAGAGGGGCCTTTTTCCTAGTGGCTAGCCCAAAGATCTCGCCCAAGTCCACATCATCAGCACTGATCCCATGTGGCAATGCCCAATCAAAATGAAACAGAAGCCTAGCCAATGAAAGCTCTATGGTTGCCAATCCAAAAGTGTAGCCAGGGCAACCCCTCCTCCCTCCCCCAAATGGAAGTAGCTCAAAATCTTGACCCTTAATGTCGATGTCCGAGCCGGCGAACCTCTCAGGGTTGTACTCTAGAGGCTTATCCCAAATCTCCGGGTCCCTCCCAATAGCATATGTATTGATGAGGACCCGAGTCTTCGCGGGGATCTCATAGGTGTCAAGAACGCATTTCTCTATGGATTCTCTAGGGACAAGGAGTGGTACCGGTGGGTGTATGCGAAAGGTCTCCTTTATCACGGCCCTCATGTAGGGGAGGTGCACCAGGTCATCCTCCTCCACTTTGCCCTTGGCTACGGCGATCCTTCTAACTTCCTCTTGTGCTTTTTTCATCACTCTCGGATGTCTTGCTAGCTCTGTCATTGCCCATTCAAGGGTGGCCGACGTTGTATCAGTCCCTGCAACGAACATGTCCTGTAACAACAGTCGAATTTAGTCCAATTCTCGAATTTTTAAGCATGAGTCCAACTAAAAAATCCTTAGCCTTATTCTATCAATCTAATATTAGAATATTGAAAAAAAAAAGACTATATATGAAAAAAAAAATAAAACGTACTAAAGTTACTTAAAAAGGGTCCAAACTGCCGATTTATAACTGTTTTGACTATTGGAGTTTATCGGGTTAAATCGGGTTTGAGGGCGTGACAAGTTTGCTCCCCACGTCTTGTATTAAAAAATGCTACAAATTTGCCCAGTGTGTGTTTGATTGAGTTTAGCAGGCGCTACCCAAAGGATTAGTCCAATTGGATTAAAGACTTCAGATGCTCATGTTATAAAATAAAAGAACTCTTTTTATTTCAAATAGTTAAAAGAAGCTTAAACATAGAAATTGATCTTGGAAATTAAAAGAGTATCCTAAGCAATCGCAATAGCTGAATTAACTGATATGCTTGATATAACATATGCTATCAATTGTACAATCATATTCATTTGACAGAATTCTTTTATCTTTAAAGGAATTATTTCTTGAGCTCTCTCTCTCTCTCTCTCTCTCTCTCTCTCAAAGTTTTTAGTAAGAAGGCCCCGGAAAAAGTCCCTACATTTGATGTTTTAATAGTTACACCTTACAAAAAGTAACTATACTCTCTAATTTTCTTTTGACTTATGTATCACTAAGAAAAAGTTAAATTTGCCAAAAATGCCCCCCTTCTCCTAATTACAAATGCTCCTTTTTGGGCTTTCTTCCGGAAATCAACTTTGATCGATCCTATCCATTCACATATACCGAGACCATTGATTGCAATTAATTTCATTTCAAACTATTTGGGACGTTATTCACCATTTGATTTTATATCATATAAAATTTATACAATGTGTAGTCATTAAACTTTAAATACCCAAAAGTAAGGTCTACAACAATTTGATTCCTTGATCCTAAACATTTTCCTAATTTACATCTCAGTCTTTCCATTGTCCTAGATGCACAACCTTACTTGGTTTGAGTTAGTGGATCAAAAATGTAATTTTGTCATTTTGTCTATAAAAACTAACAATCATGAGATATTAGTAAAGATACAAAGTAATGGTGCCTTCTTATGAAATCCTCTCAGAAGTCCTATCAAAACTAAAGGAAATCTATAAACCAGTTTCCCTCCCATGACCCATCAACAACTGAATAGATGGAGTTTTTTCCAGGGACAATTACCGTACGGATGGTCTTTAAGCTGACAATTATCCTAAAACAGCCGAAAAATATATATTTACCGCAGAGCTGTTCGATCCGTAGGATATCGCAGGCTGCGATATCCCACGGATGTAGGATACCCCACAATCAGAAGCGGGAAGACTTGAACAATCCATATTTTTCTTTGACTGTGGGACCACCAAACCACCATCCAAACCGTTGGATAGCTGTATGAGTGTAAGAACTAATATTGTACCAAATTTGAACCGTTGATCTATCACGATTATCGAGAAATTTATAAATAAAAAAAAAACATAGCTTATAATTTGTTCTTATAATTTGCAAAATAACGTCTTTCTTACAAATTTCTCGATATTCATGATAGATCAACTATTCAAATTTCATGCGATATTAGTTCTTATACTTATATGGCTATTCAAAGGTTTGGATGGTGGTTTGGAGGTCTCACAGTCACAAAAAAAAAAAAAAATTACACGGACTGTATAAATGATTGTGGGATATCCTACACGCAATGGATCGAACAACTTTACAGTAATTACATATTTTAGGGCTATTGTCAGCGTTAAAAAAGTTTGTACGGTAATTGTCCCTTTCTTCTATCAAAAAGTCTACTTGTCCCGGGACTCATGTCCCGGGACTGGCCCGACTCCACATGAGGAGGGCATTTTGGTCATTTACCCGAGACAAGTAGCATGGGTCTTCTTCTACAAAGGAAAACCTTGTCGGTGGAGAAATACCTCACACTCACACAGGCGGCTCTCTTGTCTCCCAACCAGATTGTGGGTCCCACACCTATGACCCGTTTGGGGCAGTGCATAGGAAAAAAACAAACATACACTGTCTGGGGACTTGGAAAAAGGACTTGACAAGAACAGCTTTTTCCCTCTTCAACATGCAGACAAATACAGGCAGAGATGCTTTCTTGTTTGCAACGGAACAAATAGCCTGAGATGAGAAAGACCGAATATCCTTTCTCTTTTCTAAAAGATGGCCACCATGATTGTAGGCTAAATACTCAATATGAAAAGTTGTGAATCTCTATTGTTAATAGACCCTTACAGGTTTAAATAGAGATTTTTAAGTAAAAAACTAAAGGTTAAATTCTGATTTAACAGATTTACGAAGAAAATAATAACACTATGGCCAAGTTGTTCGCATTTTTTTACTCAATTGCTCTCATTGACGATATCGTCAATCCTGCAACTCATCTTATCTATTTTTTTTCTCTCTCGCAACTTCTCACACAGACCAAACACCCATCCACTTCACTAGCCAACCACCTATCTACCCGAATCACAATACCCTGAATTAACTAAAATTTCCTTCTTTGTTTTCTTCTTTCACAAATAGAGATTTGAAACCTAACCCTGAAGCTAGCTCAGTTAGCCTATGATCACAATTTGCACCCAGAGGTTGAGGGTTCAAAACTGCACTATCACACTAAGGGCACCGGGGAATTTTACCCGGCTTTCTCTCTTGGACCCGTAGGGATTATTCTGGCCCAAATGACTGGGAACCCTGCGTTAGAAAAAAAAATAGAGATTTGAAACCTAATTTGATGATACTTAGTATTTTTAAATCAATTAGATAGTAGAGTGACAATTGAATGGGTCTTTGAGGCTCAAGTTAATTAAAGGCTTGGCACAAGCCTTGATGCAGCCCTCATGAGGTACACTCAGAGTGGGGGCCCACATGGAGTGGTCTTTATAGGATAGGCTCAAATACAAACTACTTTCTTTGTTTGTAGTAAATGTTTTAGGCAAATTTTGCTAGGACTTGAAAAATAAGTGGAGATTAGCTGTCCATAGATTTCTAAGCCCCTTGATTGACCCACTTAGTTGCATACCTATCATAAATAAATAGTATGATAGAAAGGCCTCATTGTGGATGTTATTTTAACAAAAAAAATTTCAATGAGATCATCACAATCATTAATTATGAGTCAAAGTTTAATAATTTCTCAAGTCATAGCTTTTGAAAATTTAATCCGAAGATGAGCATAATTTTTATTAGTATCAAATTAAAATGAGTGCCAATCCACTGGGGTTACTGAATGTGAGGGAGTTGGATTTATAATAGTTCATACACTGGCAATAGTTGCATGCATTATTGATTCGTTTAAGAGAAAGCCAAGCCCAATCTCAGCCATTTATAGCTGAGCTAGAGCTCATGCTTGACCCTAGCTCGAGCTCAAAAAAGGTAAGAACAAGCCTAGCTCATCAGCTAGCTTGAGCTCAAACGTGGCTAACCATAGTCTTAACTGGATTCATTTACACTCAAGGTTGTAAACGGGTCAGTTCCAGTCCGGGTCTATGCTAGATCCGAAACCGGAGTCGTTAAAGAGAAGGTGGAACCGAATTCGGACCCGAAACTGTTTCGGACCCGATTTCTTGGTTCCGGAACCCGAACCAAAACGATATATGAGACGGGACTGGATCTAAGTTCGTGTCTACATAGAGAATTATATTAAAAAAAAAAAAAACATGATTTTTATGAGAGAATTTTAGAAAATTAAAGTAATATGTCGGCTCTCGGGTCCATGGGTCCAAACCAAGGTGGAATCAGACCTAAACCAATTTACTTATCGGAGCCTAAACAAAGACCCAAATCTAATTTTTAATGAGTCGAAACCTTCGTAGAATCGGATAACCATTACATCCCTATTCACACCCCAACAAAACAATACATGTTTTTTTATTTCGCCGACAACTAAACATGTAGAACCACTCAAGCCATTGAGAAGTTTGAAATCAGGGAGTCATGGGCCACCTCAGACTAGTGATTAGTCCCCATCGGTACAATGAAATGCAATAAATTAATGAAAGATCTATACATGACGACAAATGAACAGCTAGGAATCATCACCTTCAATCATGCAACCATTGCATAAATATAGGTGGTATTAAAAAGAAAAAAAAAAAAAAAAAAAAAACCTTCAAAATCTATCACTGGGGAAATTCCAAAACAGTATAAAACATTTATTTACTTTTAAAAAAATACACAAAAATTTAAATATTTTTAAACAGTATAAAAATTTTCCACATTTATTTAAATCAAATCCCAACTATAAGAAAAATATGAGAAATGACAAAATACCCTTATTCTCTCTATAATAAATCATTTAAGAGAAACAACCTCATGGGGCTCTCTCCAACCATCTTTATACATAAATGGTTAAAAAAGAAGATTTATATAGATTCCAAATGACTAAAACACTTAACTTAATTAAGTAGTTATGATAATTAAAAAGAAACTTAGGCAAATTCTAAAATCAATTATGACATTTTTCTAGGTTACTAGACTACACAACCAATCCACATTTGATCAGTGCAACCCATAAAGAAAATTTCACTTGGTTTTCGAGACAAGAGAAGGTTAGAAAAGATTTTAAAAAATAATTTTCTTAAGGTTTTCTTTTATCATTTTCAATTTTTTTGTGCATACGATGCGGTGAAAAGAAATATAAAAAACTTTTATACTGTTTTTTTGAAAACTTTTGCAATATCACTATATTTCAATCTACAAAATCTCGAAATAAGAGGAGATATCGCGAGAAATTACCAGAACTAGGGCCTTGAGATTATCATCTGTGATGGGCACCTCCAGATCTCCGCTCTTCTGGACCCGAAGCAGAACATCCACGAAATCTTCCCGGCCCGAAACATCATCTGACCCGGCCTGACCCGACAAATGCTCCCCGATGATCTCATCGCAGACCGTTCTCAGATCTTTCAGATTCCTCTCCAGCCTCCCTTTCAAACCCGTCAACCCGTTTACCCACTCCAAACCCGGGAAGAAATCCGCCACACTGAAACCCGCTAACAACGCCTGCGTCTCGGTCAAAACCTCATTCAACCGATTCTTATCGTTTCCATCCGAAAACCGCCTCCCAAACGCGACCCGGCACAGCATATCGTTCGCCAGCCCGAAAAACCGCTCGCTCATGTCGGTTTCGGACGCCGACACGGCCGAGGCCGACAAGGAGCGGAGGAGGCGGGTCACCTCCTCGTCGCGGACGAGTCGGAACGAGTTGACTCGCTTGGGGCTGAGCAGCTCGGTGACGCAGATCTTGCGGGCCTGGCGCCAGTAGGCGCCGTACGGGGAGAAGGTGACGTCGGAGCAGCCGAAGGAGAGGTACTGGGCGGCGAGGATTTGGGGGCGGCTGGCGAAGGAGTGGTCGTGGGTTTTGAGAATATCGCGGGCGAGTCGGGCGGAGGAGACGACGAGGGTGGGGATTTGGCCGAGTTGGAGGTGCATGATGGGGCCGAGTTGGTTGGCGAGTTGGTAGAGGGAGTGATGGGGCATGTCGGAGAGGAGGTGGAGGTGGCCGATGATGGGGAGCTTGGGTGGGGAGGGGGGCAGTTTGTGTCGTGTCGGGCTTCGGAGAAGGTAACGGAAGAGGAGGAGGAGGAGGAGTGGTACTAACAGGGAGATGAGGACAGGGAGAGAGAGGAGATTTTCCATTGAAGGGGTTAGGTTTTTTTTTTTGTGGGGTTGATGAGAGAGAGCTTGGAAGATTTAAGTGTGGGAAGAAGAAGAGTTCCAACTTCGAACAGTGTGGTTTGTTTGGATGATTGAACTGAGATCTGAGAAAGAATAGCTCCAACGGTATAAATGGGAGTTTCGTTTGTTTATTTCAACGAGGACTTTACAGTCTGAATGTAATATGTTTGTCTTCTTTATTGGCGTAGAGAAAACGAAAAACAAGCCACTTCATATTCATTGCACTTGCTTATTGTACTTCTTCATTCACTGATGTATATTGTTGACATTTGAATATTGACTCACTGTTTTCTTTCTTTCCTTATATTATTCTAAGAAACGAGGAAAAGGAGGAAAGGAAACCGCTAGAAAAAGGGGGGAAACGGTGGGAGGAAGAAGGGGAAAATGGGAAAAATGGATTTTCAGGCGATTAAGCGACGACATTGTCACACGTTTAAATGGGATAATAAACGACGACGTAGTCACATGTCTAAATGTTTAATAAAAAAAAAGTGGTAACAAGAAATCATTTCCGTATAATATTGACTAGTGGCCTGTTTTTCGGTTATTAACCATCTAGTGTTTTTTTTTTTTTTAGTAGTTTTTCTCTTATTGACAATATAAGTAGTTCATCTTCTTTATTGATATAATAAGCCCTAATATGTTTATTTCATATCTTAAATCTTTACAGATTAAGTCTCAATAGCAAGGCGGGAGGCTAGCTGCTTGAGCCCCCCAGCTTTACTCTTCCACTAGAACTCAACTACATCACAAGATTTTGGCAAATTTCTTCGCAGCAAAACCAAGCAATTTACATGTTACTTAATAATTGAGTACAGTTTATTAAGCTTAACACTTATAAATAATTGCATTTTATAAAAGATTATGATATTTTAACTTATTTTAGTAGATGTGTGTAAATCTATTTAATTTTAAAAAAATCTATACACTTTCAGATAACACAACGATACAATATTTATGACTTGAAGGTGTCCGAGATATTGCTTTATATTATTTACTAATGCTGTATATATTCTAGCATTTTAAAATATTTTGATTTTTGGTTATTTTTTTCAAACTCTTTAGGTTAAAAAGGGAGTTTGCTATCCGACGACTATGAGGCCTTGTTATATTGCTTTTTGGGGACTACGGCATGGTTCAAAATCAGGGTCATAGTCAATGATGGCATCCACTACCCCACGGATGAGTATGACTATGACCCTGATTTTGAACCATGCTAAATTCCAAATAGGAGTCAGGGTCAATAGGAGGCTATTAAGAGATACAATGAAATTATTGCAACTTTTCAAAAATGGCATCACTTTTGATAAGGCTAAGGCCTTACTCTTCTGCGCAGTGAGGTTAGTGTCTGACTCTTCTCTGCATTTTGCACATGGAGAATGCACCCATAGTGTCTAGCACACTGTTCCTTCAGTCGCCCACAATGAGTCAATGATGAACGGCAAGAGGATCATTTTTATGGTCTTTGTATGCGTGGTTGAGTCCGTTTTGATTTGTTCATCTCCCTATTAATGAAACCCATCTTTTGAGGAGGGAAAAAAAAAAACAATTGCAGAAGGAACAGTGGCATGGTCCCCCACTCCCCCATTACATCATCGGTAGTGCCGCTGTACCTAAAACCAAATAATAATAACTACTCACACCTTGCAACCTTTATTAAATAATTAAACTTCAAGGGCCCATTGATATATATTAAGGGTCATAATTGACCTAACTCATTAACCACATTAGACAAACCCAATCTCTCTTGTCCATGATTTAATCAACCCAAGTGGGCTCCACAAATAGGTCACGGACTTTCATAGGTCTCCTCAACTCCTTTTCTATTATAAAAAAATATATATAGGGCAAGTGGTAAAAAAAAAAAAAATAATCCAGTTTCATTGGTCAATTGAAACCACTTATTTAGAGAAGGATCTTTGACAAAATAAAGATATGCAAGGGTAAAGTCTCCTGATAAGGTTGGTTATCTTGACGCTACATGTTGTTTATCTTATTGTCTAGTCAATGTCTTGGCATCTATGATGACATTTTGACAAGCATTTTGGAGTATGTAGCGTGTTGAATGTTCGGAATCACGTGAATCACGTGCCCAAGCTTGACATGATCTCTCACCCACTTGGATAGAGTAGTCCAAATTACATTGCTCTTCCTGGGTCCAAAAGATGGTGCCGCACACCAAAATACTACAAAACTAGAGGTCGCAATGGGCCTAGATTCTGCCCGCGCACAGCCCGCAATTCCAATAGGCTTGAAACAGAATCTGCTGTTGACGGTATAAATTTCTTTTATTACATTGGGAATTTGAACTCGCCCACTATAATTTATACACCCACATCTCATGCCAGCTCCATGAACTCATGCAAGAGGATGATGGTGTTAGGCTTGTAAAAACAGGCCTCTTTTGCGAACCGGCTGGACTTGGGCCTGGACACAAGGTGTGTCATGGAGACAACCTTCCTAGAGATGATTTTCTAGTACCCATTTGGTAGATGCAAATCAGCAATTAGCTCACAAGCTAGCTATCTGGAAGATACAGTGAAGTATAGTAATATAAGCCCATCAAGAATTAATGAAGTACTACAAAGAACAGTTATGTAATTATTTACAGTTTGACGGCTGGAAAACCTACTCCAAACCCACCAATTTTGAAATAAGTAGAGCATGATCTAGTAAGCCATGCGGCAAGAACGAAAATTGAGGAAAAGAGTGAGATATAAATTCAACCCCTAGAGTATTTATTGCTTTTTTGACCTAGCTTTCGCTTTCGGGTGAGAGAACGGGACCTTGGGTGACGTGAGGTGAGGGAAGTAAACCTCGGGTGAAATGAGGGAACCCTTGGGTGATTATTTAATGAAGTACTACAAAGAACAATTATGTAATTATTTACAGTTTGATAGCCGTAAAACCAACTCCAAACCCACCAATTTTGAAATAAGTAGAGCATGATCTAGAAAGCCACGTGGCAAGAAAGAAAATTGAGGAAAAGAGTGAGATAAAAAGAAAATTGAGGAAAAGAGTGAGATATAAATTCAACCCCTACAGTATTTATTGGATTTTTTTACCTAGCTTTCGCTTTCGGATGAGAGAACGAGACCTTGGGTGAGGTGAGGTGAGGGGGCCCTTCGGTGAGGGAAGTGAACCTTGGGTGAAGTGAGGGAGCCCTTGGGTGAAGGAAGGTGGCATAGTTAATGCCTCTAACCATTGAGGTATTTTTTGTATGTTTGTTTTATGTAAAGTGTTTCCGAGACCTGATTATGTGAAGCCTTTGCTGCCCTTAAAACAAATTAATTGTGACCTTTCCTCTAGAGGGCAGGTTACCATGTATATAAAGAGTTGTAACCTTCATCGAATGTGTTTCGTACTTGACCGAACCACTATAAATCTCTCTCTCTTCTTACTTACTGCATTTATTGCTCATATCTGACACGTGGTGTTCAAATCCATTTTTGTGCATCATCAGTTTGGCGCCGTCTGTGGGAAACGAACAAAGTTCTCACTTTAAAATACTCCCTTTATCAAAATTATGGTGCACCTTGCGAGAGGGCGAGGATGATCCTCCACCGACTAATCATCTAGATCGACAAGATGACCAGAGGATAACCCCTTGCGAGAGGGCGAGGATGATCCTCCACCGACTAATCCTACCCCAAATTCTCCTGCTCCAACTCCTCAACAAATGTTGGAGACCATACAGCAGCTAGTGACTCAAAACCAGTAGATCTTACAACTCATGCTCGCAGGGGGGCAAGGAGGAGCACAATTTGGGAGAGTACCGCAAGGAGCATTGCGCCCGGGGCATGCAAGAGCTCCACGTCGGGGAGCTCCCCATTTGGGCGCCATCCCCAGGGCGCCCATGGATCTCCCCATCTGGGTGCCCATCTAGGGATGGCAACGGGGCGGATCGGGGACGGAATTGGGGTTCCCCGCCCCCGCCCGAACTTGCCCCGCCCCGCCCTTCGGGGTAATTTATATTCCCCGTCCCCGCCCCGCCATGCCCCGCGGGTACCACGCCCCGCTCCTCAGTTGTAAAAATTTTAAATGTGCAAAACTTGGGATTCAAACTCGGGTGGGAGAGCAACCAGAGCTTTGCCTTACCACTAGACTAAACTTCATTTCTTGTAATGTTTTACCTTATTTAAAATATATTAATATATTCAAGATTGTTACGCACATATACATACTTCACTTACTTACTATATATATTATGACTTATATATTATTTATCATTTATTTAAAAGGAAAATGTTAAATGTAGACAACTAAGGAATCTAATTGGAAACCTTAAAGTTACATTGAGCTCGTTTCCATCTCTTGAATTTTGAAATCTTTTGGTCTTGTGAAATGAATGGAACTTTATTTTAAAAATAATAATTTCGCTGATCAAACATTTTGTTTGGATATCTATTGGACTCATGGCTTGGAAATTCTAGAATCCTTTGAAATTCTGAAATATTTTTTTGGATATCAATTGGGATTGGGCCTAATTATTTCTTCTTGTGTTTCTCAATAAAAGCTTCGAAATCTTTATCACATGAATTAGGAGTGCAATCATAATATGCCCTGCCTGTTTAAGATGAAAACATGATAAGCACCCACCAAAAGGAAAATTACACAATTTGCAATTCAAATTTATAAAAGTCTTGAAATGTAGAAAAACTTCTAAAAATATATACTAGTAATTTTGTTTAAAAAAATAGAATTTATATATGAACTTCAAGTATTGTCATATGAATATTAAATCATTATTTATTGTATAGCTCTGAATTTATGAAGCTCCTATAGCGGGCCCGGCTATATTGAAAGTACATACTATATTGAAACCCTCATTATCAAAGCCTTGTCCCAGGCTCCCAGCTGTGACGGTGTTGGCTACATGTATTCTTTTTCTCCATTCTAAATCAAGACCCAAATAAGAAAAATTTTCTTAACTTCATAATTTTTCTTTCAAGGCAAAATAAATTAAATTTTGGATTGACTACAAAGAAAAAGGTAAATTCATTTATTTTATATGGTAAAAAGCACATGAATGATTCATCTATGTTGTCTCCATGCCTTTAATAATATTAATAAAAAAAAACCCTCAACCATGCTGACTCATTTGCCAGAAACCCAGGCCCCTCTCAAAACATCAGTCTTTCTAGGGACCATGACATTTTTCCCAAAATAGAATAAAAAGATCTCCCAGCATAATTTTTTTATAAGTGTGGGGCACTATTAGATTGTTTAAAATTTTTTAAATTATCTAATATTAATATTATAAATTTTCCTTTTCCTAAAATTTTACTTATTTAAAGTGAGATTTATTCATATAAGATTTTCTCTAAACCCTTGAAGGCCAATAACATGCACTTGAAAATATCATATATGCTTTGAGACATTTTTTTTTATAAAAAAGACAATATCTCTCTAAAATATCATGAACTCCATCAATACATGGTTTCATTTCATTTCTGGTATTGAACTCCACTCACTAATAAAGAGGTTAATTACACATATAATTAAAATTAGTATAATGTATAGTGTTGTTAGTATGATTAGAATCATATTAAGTTACTAACTATAATTTACCTTGTTATATCTAATCGTATGAGTTATTATAAGCGTATAGCATGATATATCTTGTAATGCTATATCAAATTAGTATAATTTATATTGTTATTAGTATGATTAGAATCATACCAATTATAATTTACCTTGCTATCTCTAATCATATATGTTATTATAAGCTTAAAGCATGATCTATCATTCTATTATATTCGTTTTATTTAATATGATTTATCATGTCGCAATTTAACATTATATATGATTAAAGTCAAATAAGCTTAGATAGATTTTTAACAACTTTAATTTCATTAAATTTGAATTAGAGGGAATGTGATCATATTATATGCTTTTATAATGTCTAGGGTTCAATCAATTACATGTTTAACGTTAAAAAAAGTCTTCAATCAATCTACTTAACCCTTAATAACAACATAAAATCAATATATACATTTACATATAAATATGTTTATTTATTATAAAAGAAATCTAAAAAATATATTTTTTTAGAGGATTATTAATTTTGGGGCGGGTTACGGGGCAAGGCATGGGGCGGGGCAACGGGGCGGGTCAACGGGGAGGGGCAACGGGGCTGGTAAACGGGGCGGGGCATGGGGCGGGGTAACGGGGCGGGGCGGGGCGGGGCATGAGGCAGACCCATCCCCGCCCCGCCCCGGCTTTGGGGTATGTTTTTTTTCCCCGTCCCCGCCCCGTCTAAGATTCAGGGCGGGGAAAACCCGTACGGGGCGGGGCGGGCACTCCGGGTTGGGGCGGGGCGGGTTAGAACTGCCATCCCTATGCCCATCCCCAGGGCGCCGGAGCTCCCCAGGGCGCCCCCTTTGGAGTTACCATGGGCGTCCCTCAAGGTGGTGCCCATCAGGAAAGACCTCCACCTCCGGGTGGAGCACAGTTTGGAGGACTCCCACCTCTGGGGGAGCAAATCATGGAGGACTTCCACCTCCTCCCTCTACTTCTAATGGCGAGGATCCTCATTTCCAAAAGGGGGAGAGTGAAAATCAAAGCATGGAGGATGAGAGTTATTTCCATGATCCGTCCAGGGAAGCCCCCAATCGCTGGGACGAAAAGATCAAGGAAATGCAAAATCAGCTGGGTGATGTCTTTAACGCCATGAAGGCACTGGCACCAGAGACAGTAGATTACTTAGTCATGGGAACGGACACACCGTTCAAGCCCGACGTGGTGAACTACCCACTTCCTCGAAAATTCAAACTGCCATCCGTCGAAACCTTTGACAGTACGAAGGATCCACTGGACCACCTCGAAACTTTTAAGACCTTGATGCAGCTGCACAACTTCCCCGACGAAATTATGTGTAGGGCATTCTGTTAGGTTTTTTAGTGTTGGCTAAATTCATGGGTTGGACAAAACTCTAGGTCTTTGAGTTGTATTTTTTTATTTAGAAAAGACCTCTGAAGATAGAAGATTGGAAGGACTCAAAAGAAGAAAGCCTGAAGGAATTAGAAGAAGTCTGCTTGAGAAAGAGAGCTGAATTTCCGGATCAAGTTCAGAGGGGAGTTTGCTCGAGCGACCATTCCATTGGCTCGAGCGAACAGTGTTTTGTCTTGCCCATTTCTGAAACAGAGGGTAGTTCGCTCGAGCGAACCTGAAGATCGCTCGAGCGAACCTGGCGCAGACAGTGAGATGAAATTGGAAACTTGATATTCTGATTGTGCTCAAACTGCTTGTTTTAATCCTAATTTTCTTAGGAAACCTTAAGCACGAACCAAGGGCTATTTAAAGGGTTCTAAGGCTATTGCATAGGTAGACCTCACCTCTCAAAGTGCTGAGTTAGTGTTTATCATTGAGAGAGTTCTTCTCTAGAACTTTATGAAGTTGTGCTGCCAAGTTCTCTAAAGTCACTTCTTCTGCATCCTTTGTATAAGATTATCTTCCTACGAGAAGATCTAAGGAGTCAAGTGCTGGTTTGGATCTGTTACAATCAACGGTGTGAAGTCGTTGAAGCGTGAAGCGACATAAGGTAACTTCAGTCCTTGGGTAGGGGATATCTAGGGAAGAGATCTGAGTTTCTTGTAATTGCGAGATTCATAGTACTTGATTAGATCCGAGGATCGGTGGTTTTTCACCCGTTTAGGGTTTTCCACCTTATATTTGGTGTCCTTGTGGAGTGTGCTTGTTGATTTATTTTCCGTTGTATATTGTTTATATCTGCACACTTTTGGGTTGATTGTTTGAGTAGACCAATCTAGAAATCCCGGAGACCCCTGCACTTTTTCAATTGGTATTAGAGCGGGTTGCATTATTTTATTGTGTCTGATCCTACAAGATTTCTAGAATGGTGCTCAATGAGAAGGGACATCTACTTCTAAGCCTCCTTCGTTTGATGGTTCTAATTATGCCTATTGGAAGCAAATGATGATTGGTTTCCTTAAGTCCATTGATGATGATGTCTGGGATATTGTTGAAGATGGATTTTCTAGACCAACATCTGTGGTTGATGGAAAAACTGTTCCTAAACCTAAAACTGAATGGTATAAGGATGAGAAGTATAGATCCAATTGTAATAACAAGGCTGTGAATTGCATATACAAAGGAGTCTCTGCTGATGAGTTTAGAAGAATTTCTACTTGCAAATTTGCAAAAGAAGCATGAGACGTCTTACAGACAGTCTATGAGGGTATTGACACGGTGAAGCAAGCCAAATTGCAAATGCTGAATAAAGAATTTGAAACCATCGTGATGGAAGAGGATGAGACATTTGATCAATTTTATGCCAAGCTGAATGAAATTGTCAATTCTGTGTTCATTCTGGGGGAAGAAATACCAGAACACAAGATTGTCAAGAAAATTTTGAGGTCTCTACCTTCCAGATTCGATTCTAAAGTTGATGCTATTGAAGAAAATAAGAATCTAGATACTCTCAAAGTGAATGAGCTAGTTGGAAACCTTCAGACATTTGAAGCCAATAGGTTGAATAAAGGCAAATAAAAAAATGGCATTGCCTTGAAAGCCATATCAGAATCAAGAAAGAAGCCTGTAAAGAAATTTGAGTCTGATTCTGAATCTGAAGCTGAAGATGATATGGCTGAGTTTTTGAAGTGTTTTCACAAATACATGAAGACAAAAAGAGCCACTAAAAAGAATTTCAAATCTGAGAAGAAGGATCCTGCAAAAGGAACAAAGTGTTTTGAATGCCAAGGCTATAGTCACTATGCTAATGAGTGTGCCAACAAGAAAAAGGCTACAAAGCAAAAGGCTCTAAACACTACTTGGGATGAAGAATCTTCTGAAGAAGAAAAAGAAAAAGCAAAAGATCCCAAAGTTGATCCTTCTGACTATGTGAATGGAAAATTTGTTGTATTCATGGCTAAATCTATGTCTGACAATGATACTGATGAAGATAATGAAGATGAGTTGTCAGATCAAGCAAAAGATTGGGAAGCATTGTACCATGCTACCTATGCTGATTGTGTTAAGATGACCAAGTATGGTAACAAAATCACTATCAAGTTCAAGGCTGCTCAAGAAGAAAATTCTGCTTTGAAAATTGAATTAGAGCAAGCGCTGAAACAAGTTCACCTCTTGGAAAGCCAGAAAAACAGTTGGGCTGAAAAATTGACTACTGATGGTCAAAAACTTGAGAAGGCTGAAAAAGAAATAGTGAATCTGAAAGAAGGATAATGATGCGGAAAACTGAAAATCAAGACTTACAAGGAAAACTGAAGATCACTCTGTCTGAGCTAGAAGTCAAGCAAGCCTCTTTAAACAAGATGAACACTGGTTCGAAAATTCTTACAAACGTCTTGTGTAGTCAGAAGCCTACTTTTGACAGAAGCGGTCTCGGTTATGATCATAGTGCATCCACTTCAAATACTAAAGGTAAAACAATTTTTGTTTCAAGTGTTGCACATGCTACTCCACATACTGCACTTTCAAATAATGTGTTGAGTAGTTTCAAGAAAAAGAATGTGTCACGAGCTGCACGCACATCCATTTGTCATCATTGTGGATTAAAAGGACACATTCGTCCCCATTGCAAAAAGTTGCAACGTCTACCTAACACCAAGCAATGGCGGAAGAATTTTTCTCCACCCAAGACAACTCCAATTTGGGTTAGAAAATCTGATTTGCCTAAAGAGTTTACTCACACTCTACTGAAAGATCAAACTACAAAAGTGTGGGTGGCTACATGTAAAAAGCCCTGATCAAGGAGATCAAGCTCCCATCCCCACTGCTGCTACGAAGAGATGATTCAGGGGGAGTTGCTTTTGAGGAGGAGCTATTAATCCTAATTGACAAGAAAGCTGCATGTTTGCATTTTTTTTGCTTTGTCAAATTATGGACAAAAAAGGGGAGATTGACTGATCAAGGGGGAGAACCTGAAGTTCAGACTGAGTCAGAGACAATGCAGATCTACTTTGTTGTGCTATTTTTTTTTCAATGTATTTTGGGTAGATCAAATTGTATTGTCCTAGGGAGTTTTGTCCATGAATTGCCAAAGGGGGAGATTGCTAGGTTTTTTAGTGTTGGCTAAATTCATGGGTTGGACAAAACTCTAGGTCTTTGAGTTGTATTTTTCTATTTAGAAAAGACCTCTGAAGATAGAAGATTGGAAGGACTCAAAAGAAGAAAGCCTGAAGGACTTAGAAGAAGTCTGCTAAAGAAAGAGAGTTGAATTTCCGGATCAAGTCCAGAGGGGAGTTTGCTCGAGCGACCATTCCATTGGCTCGAGCGAACAGTGTTTTGTCTTGCCCATTTCTGAAACAGAGGGTAGTTCGCTCGAGCGAACCTGGAGATCGCTCGAGCGAACCTGGCGCAGACAGTGAGATGAAATTAGAAACTTGATATTTTGATTGTGCTCAAACTGCTTGTTTTAATCCTAATTTTCTTAGGAAACCTTAAGCACGAATCAAGGGCTATTTAAAAGGTTCTAAGGCTATTGCATAGGTAGACCTCACATCTCAAAGTGCTGAGTTAGTGTTTATCATTGAGAGAGTTCTTCTCTAGAGCTTTATGAAGTTGTGCTGCCAAGTTCTCTAGAGTCACTTCTTCTGCATCCTTTGTAGAAGATTATCTTCTTGTGAGAAGATCTGAGGAGTCAAGTGCTGGTTTGGATCTGTTGCAATCAACGGTGTGAAGTCGTTGAAGCGTGAAGCGACACAAGGTAACTTCAGTCCTTGGGTAGGGGATATCTAGGGAAGAGATCTGAGTTTCTTGTAATTACGAGATTCATAGTACTTGATTAGATCCAGTTCGGATCGGTGGTTTTTCACCCGTTTAGGGTTTTCCACCTTATATTTGGTGTCCTTGTGGAGTATGCTTGTTGATTTATTTTCCACTGCATATTGTTTATATCTGCACACTTTTTGGTTGATTGTTTGAGTAGACCAATCTAGAAATCCCGGAGACTCCTGCACTTTTTCACATTCCCAACTACCTTGAAGGGATCAGCGCGACAATGGTTCGCCAAACTCACCCCGGCCTCCATAGGCTCCTTCGCCAAACTAAGCAGATCATTTGTGGCACAGTTTATTGGTGGACGCCGCCAACAAAAGCCTGCCACCCATCTGCTCAACATAAAACAGGATCGAGACGAGAGCCTGAGGAGCTACCTTACTCGTTTTAACGAGGAGGTCCTTCAAGTCGAGGAGCCCGATGATAAGGTCAGCATGACCGCCTTCCTAGGAGGCCTCCGGTCATCAAACTTCCTCTTTTCAGTAATGAAGCGACCACCAAAGAGAATGCCAGAACTATTAGCAAAAGCTCAAAAATATATGAACGTTGAGGAAATCAACAGGTCCAGGCGAGGTGAATCATCTCACGGATCGCCAAAAGCTTGACCTGCCTCTACACTGTTTTCAAACAGGCAGCCTATCTCCAGCTTAGCGGCTCTCTCGCGGGTCGTCAAAAGCTTGGCCTCTGCACTGTTCTCAAACAGGCAGCCTATCTCCAGCTTAGCAGCCCTCTCGCGGGTCGCCAAAAGCTTGGCCTCTGTACTGTTCTCAAACAGGCAGCCTACCTCCAGGTAATCATGTTAAACATTTTAATGTTTTGAATAACATTGTTTTTGATATCTCTAGGTAGGATCTTGAAACTCAGGTCATCTGCAACCCGAGGGACTACATTAAATCAGCGTGACCAGCTGCCTGGCCGCCCAAACCAGTTCCCTGGCTGCCCAAATCAACTGCCTAGACAGCACACGAGCTGCTCGCCCACGGTGGAGAGCCCCTTAGCACGCCCGGGCTGCCGCCGCCGAGCACACTCCCTCCCGGGCTATCGCTGCTGAATCCACGCCCGCGCCGGGCGCTGATGCCATCCCCACGGCCACTTGGGCGCCCACGCTGGGGGCTGCTGCCGATGCCTAACCGCCCGCGCCGGGCGCCGCCGCAACTGTCGCGCCCGCCACGCCAGCACCGGGCGCTGCCGTCGCTGCCTGGGCGCTCGTGCGGGCACCGCCGCTGCTGCTGCTGCTGAAATTCCCCCCGCCTGGGGCGCCTACGCCGAGCGCCGCTACCACTGCTGAAATTCCCCCCGCCTGGGGCGCCCACCCCGGGCGCCGCTGCCGCTGCTGAAATTCCCCCCGCTTGGGGCGCCCACGCCGGGCGCCGCTGCCGCTGCTGAAATTCCCCCCGCCTGGGGCGCCTACGCCGGGCGCCACTGCCGCGCCCACCGCACCAGCAACCCCTGTAGCCATCTCACCCGCCAGATCCTATAGTCCAGGGCCTGGGACGCCCAGGCCAGCGCCTGGGGCGCCCAGGTCAGCCTTTGGAACGTGGCCGTCCAACGCATCTTGCTGGACTGCGCCTGGGGCGCTCTTCTTTGCAAGTTGCAGGCTGATTTTCATCATCTTCTTCCCATGGGCAGACCTTTCTTCACTAGGATGCTCCATTATTCCAACACTTCTTTCTCTTAGGAATGGGAAGAGCTAAAAAGTTGGAACTCTAAAAGGCCTCAACAGAATGGATTTTTTCTCCACTCTCACAATGAAGAAGATGGGTTTTTCTTCTCTTTGGAATGGGTTTAATAGCCTAGAGTTTCAAAAGCCCCAAACTAAAAGGATTCTCCCAAACACATAACCAAGCAGAGAATGAAGAGACTGGCAGCATGGAGAAAGGCGGAAAACATTCTTAGAAGGGAGTAGAGCCCTGGATATTCAAAATGCCCCCCCTTCAAAGCTTCTTTGGGCGCAGGGCATTGAAGGGCAAATGATGAGTCAGGCCCAAGTGGCCCAATCCGTGTTGAGTTAAGGCTTTTATTTATGAAGATCCGTTTAGTCCAATGAGGTCCAGGCCCAAATCCATGAGGCCTGGCCACGTCAAGGCAACCTTCGTCGCTTCAGAAATAGTCAGCGCTTTTACCAGGTCCTGCAGAGAATATCCCAACTGCCTCGCCCATCGAGGACAGTTCGAAGGCTCCTTGTCAACGTTGCTGTAAAGTCGACCCCATCTGTTAGGGGAAGACTATAAATAGAAGAGCCCCGCCAGCACTTGGGGGGCAAGCAATATTCTCCCTTTTACACACTCTCCTAAATTTGTAATCTCTGGACACTTGAGAAATAACATATCCGGCGACCTCTGCCATTCTGAAGTGGACGTAGGTCGCACTGACCGAACCACTATAAATCTCTCTCTCCTCTTAATTACTACATTTATTGCTCATACCTGACACGTGGTGTGCAAATCCATTTTTGTGCATCATCAGTACTTGTTACTCAAAAGGTTTTAATTCAGCATCTTCTGGGACAAAAAGGCTAGCCCAAGTATGGGCATGACCTTAGCCACCAGGTGACTCAATGAGTCAGTCATGCTTGGCTCGGATCATGAACCGAGTCAACCAAGTGGGACTCACTGAGTACAATCAAAATTAAAGTACAATATGCTTTCGCCCTCGTGGGCATACTTACCACACCACCTGAACCACAGTAAAGGGTTCATTTCCACAAGAAATTAATTGCATGAATGATGTAGGTTTCTTAAAAAAATGATTCAATAGAAATTTTAAGAGAAGATTTTTCTTCTAAATTTTCATTTAAATATTCAAAATTATTTCTGACCCTTTTTATATAACCAGCCAACAATACATTTTTTAAATTATTAAAAAAATCAAAATATGAAAGCAAATACACCATGCAAGCTCCAATGATTGACCAAGTGAAATTCACTTGTAAATAACAAATGTGATGCGAGGTCTACTTCCCTCACCTCACCCGAGGTATACTTCCCTCACTAGAGGGCTGAGTTCGAGCCCCAGTAAGATGAGTTAACAAAAAAAAAAAAAAAATTGACGTGCATTCCGTGATATGCCCCCAAGATTTGTGATCCGAGTATGGCATAGGGGGAAGATCCGTTTTGAGCTTTTTGTATATACACCCTAAGGTTTGTAGGATTTGTAAATAGGCCCTTAAGGTTTTAGTATTTGTAAATAGGCTCCTATATTTTGTTTTTAATACCTTTCATGTCCCCAAAATCAATATTCCTAATAAGAATGGGCATCCATCATGAGATTTGTGGATTTGTGTTGGATTTTTATATAAATGATAGTTTTGCACTTACATCTATTAAATAAAAATGAGTATATTATTATTTATAAAAATACCATTTTTTAATGTCAAATCCCAATGATTTTTCTCAATAACTCTCTCATGCACAGGACTAGAGGTGGGGCCATATTTGAGAAAAGTTTGAAATCCTCCCCCCTCCAAACAAATTCTAGAAATTAATATTTTTTTCTACATTTGCCTGTCCTCCCAATATTTCTTTTACACCATATACATGAAGCATAATCATGTATTTTGAAAGTTTCATCAATCCAATGGTGGGTCATGTATGGATTGGATAAATCATAACCCGTTATAAGTACAAGTGTTGATTGTCACCATAATCAATTTGGATTTAATGAAATGAGCATTGTATTGATAAGAAAATTATTTTAATGAGTCCAACATTTTGAAATTATGCAAATAAGGATAAAAGAAATGGACAAAAGTGTCAGTTCGCTATAAAAACCTATGATGGTTGGAAGACTATTGATTTTCAGGACATGATATTAAAATGAAAATACAGGGGTTATTTTGCAAATACTAAAATCTTGTAGGCCTATTTACAAATCCTTTAAATCTTACGAGGTATATGCTAAAAGCTCATCCATTTTTACAGTGTAATTCCAATGGTGGGTGGATGTATTTCTGGGAGGCGACTTGCTTCATTAATGAGATGTCCTCAGGAGGAGTTGGCAGGGGGCCCATAGCCAGCTACATCTGTGGGTACAACATTGGCGCCCCTTGTTTGACAGACTGTAACTCTGTGGGAGAGTGGAAGGCACAGGCACTGAAACCAATAACAATGGCATATGCAATAATAACAAGGGTTTGGGTGGATGGATGGGTAGCTAAAGGACCCGTGGTTAAGAAATTGAGGATTGCAGCATATGTGTGTTTATATATATAAATAAATATATATATAATATAGGAAAATTCTCAAAAACTCCCCTATCTTAAAAGGAGAGTTTCTACCCATATCTATTAGCTAATTATTTAAGAGAATCTATAAAATATCCACAGTTTTAGAAGAATATTTAGGAGAGAGAATGGATAAATGTACCATTGATGACATATGTCATACTTTTATTGGCTAAAAGAACGGCCTTTTTATTGCAAAAAACGGCTGGAGAGTTTTGTAGCGTAACTCATATATATATATATAGGAAAATATTCAAGTGAGAACTAGTTCTCACATATTATATGAGAACTTTTTTGTGGGGCCCAATTATGTGCCCCATTTGGGGATGTGACCAAGGGGCATGGAAAGATCTATATGAAACCACCCCATGTATCAAGTTTGACTCCAAACCCATGCCCCTAACCCCTTCATCAGTGGCCCACAAGTTTAATGGCTTCATATTCAAAAAAATATTCAACCCTCAATCCAACAGTTCAGTCCATTTGGATGTGTGCCAATCTTTGGGATTAGTGACTATCAAGGGGTTTTGTTACACCCCGACCCGATCTAATCCTGATTAGTGTTAATTAACCATGTTTTGGTTAAATTTATTGTGTTCAATTGCTAATTATAGTGGTTAGTGTTTATTAACCCTCTTAGACTGAGTTGGATGAGTTTGCACCTGGTATAGGTGAGTTATAGTGGTGTTGACTCACTTGAGTCGAGTCAAGGACTTTTTCATAAATATGGGTTTTCGTGTTTTTCATAATTTGATCGTCATTTTGACATCATCGCGTGTATTTTGATGAGTACATCGATTTTCATATTAGGCATTTCCTCATTCGACCAACCGTTGTACCGATGGACCCTCATTTGACTCGAAATGGAAATAAATCAGTTGAATGGACTTTCCTGCAATTCTCATTCTATATAAAGTTTGACCCAGCCCTTTCTCTCTTTCCTTTTCATTCTCCATCTCTCTCTGCACTCCTCCTTTTCTTCCTTTCTCAACTAGCAAGAAGGAATCGTGCATGTGCATTGGAGGCTTAGGAAGTTTGAGGAGGACTCTTCTACATCTTCATCATCTTCTTCACTTCCTCCTCTTCACTAGTTGGCTTGAGACTATCTCCACCTTCCTTCAATCCTTCCAAATTCGAAATACTTATAGGAGGTAGGTTTCAAGAACTTTTGATTGTGATTTTAGAGTTGCATTTGAGTCAAGAAGACTCTTGGTTGAGCAACATGCATGTTCATGTAGTTTTTATGTGTTTTGTGGTTAGGGTTTGAACATTTGGGGCTTTGAGATTTTCTTTGAACCAAGTGTGTGAGAAGTTTGGAGAACTCTTCTTGAGGCAAGTATAAGCATGATTTGGGTTACATTTTGTGCATTTTCATTTGGTTCAAGTAATCTCTTTCCCTTCTTATTATTTTGGGTTTTATGTTGAAAAATGATAAATGAGTTGGATTTCTTCATGTGGGTTGTTTTAAAATGTATGGAACTTTTGTGTATGTGTTATGGGAGTAAGTAGACTCATTTTGACAAGGATTAAGATAGAAAAGACAAAGGAAACTGCGAACCCTTAGTTCTACCGGAAGTACTACCGGTAGAAATGGCCCGAAAATTGACAGAGAGTTGTAAAAACTGTGAAACCTTAGTTCTACCGGAAGTTCTACCGGTAGAAACTCTACCGGAAGTACTACCGGTAGAAGGACCTGACCCCAATTTTTAGGAATTTTTTTGGCTCAAATAATGGTGTGTTAACCCTTCTGGGGTATTTCCACCCTCCTTAATCACTCAGTTAGTGGGTTTTGGAGTACACCCTCACTTCCATAGGAATTTAGGGAATTTTTGAATCTTATGACCATAGAATGAGATCTTTAACCATATAATTGGGCCAATGGATGATTCCTAGTCTAAAACTATGCCATGAAAATTCGTTAGGAAATTCAACGTATTTCTTGTGATTGGTGACACCAAATAAATGTAGTAATTCGTTGATTTTCCCAACCTATTTTGAAATGGACGGTAGAAGACTAGAAAAATAAAAATCTAGAGTTAAATTGTAAAACAAATAGCTTGAATTCTAATTCAATGCATTTCATATTGGTGTATGAATTTCCTTCGAACCTCAGAATTCTACTTAATAGATTGATAATTCTTAGTAATCCCTTATATCTTATCTTTTATATACAACTCGTAATTCCATTTGAATATTTTCAAATTGATGTTTAGTAGAAATGAGGATTGAGTAAGAAATTGAAATATGTGACTATCATTTAATTTGGTTATGAATAATGAATATGAGTTTACTCAATTCTACTTTTATTCCGAGTATTATTGATTCTATCGAGTCGGCACTACTTAGCTTCGACCCAGTGATACCCGACGGGGTTACACTCGGTTTATAAATTGAGACTACTGCAGTAAGTCATATGGAGCTCCGGAACTCCAAACCCGGGTAGCCAGCTAGCCTTTGGCCGGGCCGCTGGTGACATCCCAACTAGATTTGCTCTCTTTTGAGAGGATGAGCTTAAGGTAGTAGCCAATTAGTGTATTTCACTTTCTTGATTCATCCAGCATAAATTATACATTTAAACTTGATTTGCCTAAACAATATTTGATATTGCTCTTTCTTAAACTATTCATTTTAAATTCAATTGAACATTATGTATATCCTTATTATTGCCTGTGCTTGCTTAATAGTCGTATTAATGGTACTACATTTGGTGTCACAGTCTCAGGTGCAGCCTCCGGTCCCACAGAGACCGAGGAGAGTGAGAAGGCTACCCATGAGGTACCTTCGGGTTTAGTGGAGTGGCCCGAACCTGAGGCCCATTGAGCTTATCTCCCGGGGAGAGCGTCAACTTTTTGGAGACTCTTTTGTGGTGTGGCTAGCCCCTTTTTGAGTGGGCCACACTTAGACTATAGAATTCTTTTGTTTATATTTTTGGTATTGATGTATAGTGTTCTTTAACTTACCCTCTTTTGTATAACAATGTAATTAATTGTATAATTCTTTTGTAGTAAAACTTGAACTGTTATGTAGACGGAAGGAATTTGATACCTCACACGAATGAAATACAGCTTCCGCTATGTTTAATTGCTTTAATGTGTTTTGTGAGTTTTAACTCACATATATGGATAGTTGGTTTCCTCTCCTTCGTGTGTTGAACTTGGCTCGAGACAGGTACAGCACGCGGGAGTACGTGTGCCACACCTCGGGGATTACCCTAGGCCAGGGTGATTCGGGACCGGGATGTGACATACGTAAGTATGGTATCAGAGCCCTGCAAGTCTTTCTAAAAGACTTAGAAACCTTATTAGAGACGTTGTGAGGCTACGTTATAAGGGTTGTAAGTATAGATTAGATAAGGCTAGTTAGTCCTTATTGTGAGATTGTTATTAGTCTTGTACTCTAGCTAGCTTTGTGTGATAATAGTTAGGAAATAGTCTTGATTCTCCAATTGTTTTGCAGGTCAATGGCATCTGGTTCAGGAGGCGGACACAATGGTAGAAACAATGAATTCCAAAATGATGGCTTGTTTGTTGATTTGAACAATGAACCACCCCCTGTAGATGATAGGATAATGGCGATGATGGAACAAATGACAAGGACTAATGAATATCTCGCAGCGCTAATGGCCAGACAAGGTCCAGTCCAGCCAAATCCAGGACCACCTGTGGTGATTCAACCCAGGGAGAATGACCCAAATGCTCTGTACGATAAATTTAGAAAAAGAGGAGCTACTGAATTCCAAGGAAAGGAAGATGCCATTCAGGCTGACGAATGGCTAGAGCATATCAACGATGTATTTGAGACGGTGATCTGCGAGAACAGGCAGCGTGTAACTCTCACAACCTCTATGTTTCGAGGAGTTGCTAAAGATTGGTGGAAGAGCGTTCGAGATCCCTACAGAGCTATGCCTAATGCTACCATATGGGAGACCTTCCAAGAACAATTCCGCCGCAAATTCATACCACCTCATGTACATCGGAAGAAAGAAGAAGAATTCATCACACTTAAGCAGAACAATATGTCAGTGGTGACCTACGTGCATACCTTCACTCAGTTATCTAAATTTGCCAAAGATTTGGTTGATACGGAAGAGAAGAAAGTGAAGAGATTCGTTGGTGGACTCCATCCGGCATATGAAGAACAAGTGACAATGTACCGAAGACCTGAAACTTTCCAAGAGGCAGTGGACAGAGCCTATGTTGCAGAAGAGATGGCTACGAAGAAGAGAAATGTTGATCCAAAGCGGAGCATGTCCTATGGGAAGAATTTTCAGTCAAAGAAGCAGAAGAGTACGATGAGTGGTGCTAATACACCCAAGTGCAAGACATGTGGCAAGGGACACCCTACTGAGATATGCTGGAGGAACACCGGTGCTTGCGTTTTATGTGGATCTATGGAGCACCGAGCAGCTACTTGTCCCAGGAATCGGGGCAATTATGGAGCACCGCAGCAACCCTTTCAGCAGCCAGCTAGACCAGCACTTCCAGCTCCACCCCAGCAGTTGGCACTCCCAGCACCACCTCAGAGACCTCAACAACCACAGCAAAGGCAGCAGCCAGGGAGGCCTAGGCAGCAACAACAGATCCACCAAATACCACAACAGACGGGGAGATTGTTTGCCACGAACCTAGAGCAGGCAGAGGCGTCAGGCAATGTGGTGGAAGGTACTGTTCTAATATGTGCAAGAGATGCTAGGACATTGTTTGATTCGGGGTCCACACATTCATTTGTGGCACCTCATTTTGCCAATGGCTTTCAGCAACCACCTGAGTTGCTTCCGTTTGTATTAGTGGTGTCTACCCCAGTGGGTAAGAGAGTAGTTTGCGATTACTACTACCCCGAGTGCATCGTGCAGATCGGAGATTTGCTGATGCCAGTAGATTTGATTATCTTGACGATGCAAGACTTCGACGTCATCCTCGGGATGGATTGGCTTGCGAGATATCACGCTTGTGTGGATTGTTTCCACAAGACCATCACGTTTAAAGTGGGGGAGCCTAAGTCGTATGTGATCTTCGAAGGTGTACGGAGAGAGAGACCTAAGTTCGGATTCGTGTCGGCGTTGGACGCTGTCAAGCTTTTAGAGAATGGCTGTGAAGGCTACTTCGCTTTTATCTCCGAGAAGAAACCGCGTGCAAGACTAGAAGACATCCCAGTGGTGTGCGAATTCCCAGATGTGTTTCCAGACGAAGTTCCAGGACTACCTCCGTCTCGAGAGGTGGACTTCTCCATAGATTTGATACCGGGTACAGCTCCAATTTCGAAAGCACCGTACAGAATGGCCCCCGCAGAACTTAGAGAGTTGAAGGAGCAATTACAAGATTTGTTGGATAAAGGGCTCATACGTCCTAGTGTTTCACCTTGGGGAGCTCCAGTATTGTTCGTGAGGAAGAAAGACGGTTCTCTCCGGATGTGTATCGACTACAGGCAGATCAATCAGGTGACTATCAAGAATAAATATCCGTTGCCTCGCATTGACGAATTGTTCGATCAACTTCAAGGAGCAGCTTACTTCTCAAAGATCGACCTCAGATCCGGATACCATCAGTTAAGAGTTCGAGGACAGGACGTAGAGAAGACAGCTTTCAGGACGAGATATGGCCATTATGAATTTCTCGTGATGCCCTTCGGCTTGACGAATGCACCAGCGGTGTTTATGGCATTGATGAATAGGATCTTCACCCCTTATCTCGATCAATTTATTGTGGTGTTCATTGATGACATCTTAGTCTACTCAAAGTCAATGGAAGAGCATGCAGACCACCTCAGAACTTCACTTCAGCTTTTAAGAATTCATCAATTATATGCTAAGCTTGAGAAGTGTGATTTTTGGCTTGATCAAGTCGCCTTTTTGGGACATATCATTTCAAGAGAAGGTCTAAGGGTAGACCCAGCGAAGGTAGAGGCTGTTATGAATTGGCAGAGTCCGAAATCAGTGGCAGAGATTCGTAGTTTTCTAGGCCTTGCAGGATATTACCGTAGATTTGTTAAAGATTTCGCTAAGATCTCAGCCCCGTTGACGAAGTTGACTAGGAAGGATGTACCGTTCTTGTGGACTGAAGAATGTGAGACTGGTTTCCAGACCCTAAAGGAGAGATTGACGACCGCCCCAGTTTTGTCGCTACCAGAAGGCTCAGGCGGATTTGTGATATATTCAGATGCATCCAGAGTTGGTTTGGGGTGTGTCCTTATGCAGAATGGAAAAGTCATAGCCTATGGGTCACGACAGTTGAAGAACCATGAGAAGAATTATGCCACTCACGATTTAGAGTTGGCCGCCATCGTGTTTGCGCTGAAGCTTTGGAGACATTATCTGTATGGGGAACAGTTTGAAGTACATTCAGATCATCGTAGTCTGCAATATCTTTTCTCCCAACAAGATCTCAACATGAGACAAAGACGGTGGCTAGAATTTATTAAGGATTATGATTTTCCGATCAAATACATTCCGGGCAAAGGAAATGTCGTTGCTGACGCTTTGAGTAGGAAATCTTCCTTAGTTGCAGCTATGGACACTCAAGAGAATAAGTTTGATGTTTTTGAAGAACTGGACGTTAAGGTCCTACCACTTGGTGACTCAGTGTTGTTAGCAGCGATGTCAGTGTATGAACCAGAGTTGATGAATCGGATTAAAAATGAGCAGTTTGAAGATCCAAATTTGACTAAAATCAAAGATCATATTTCGGAGAAACCTGATTTCCAGTTGATGGACGGAGTTTTATATTTCCGGGGTCGACTGTGTGTACCGAAGATTGAGCAACTGTTAGATCCAATCATGACTGAGGCACATCATACCAGATATACGATGCACCCTGGAAGTACGAAGATGTATAGAGACCTCAAAAGACGATTTTGGTGGAACAATATGAAGAGGGAAATCGCAGAATTTGTTTCCAAGTGCTACATCTGTCAAAAAGTGAAGTTTGAACACAGAAAACCTCCAGGCTTGTTACATCCTTTACCGATTCCTCAGTGGAAATGGGAGCATATATCAATGGACTTCGTTTCAGGCCTACCGTTGACTAGACGGAAGAACAACGTGATTTGGGTGATAGTTGATCGATTGACGAAATCTGCTCATTTTCTACCATTCAAGAAAGGCATGAAGTTTAATGAGATGGCAAGGCTTTTTGTCGACGAGATAGTTCGTTTGCATGGTACCCCAGCTTCAATAGTTTCCGACAGAGATACGAGGTTCGTTTCCTCGTTTTGGAAATCCTTTCAGCAGTCTATGGGCACCAAACTCAGTTTCAGCACTGCTTACCACCCACAGACAGACGGACAGTCTGAACGCACTATACAAACTTTAGAAGATATGCTTCGAGCCAGCGTTCTTGACTTTGGTGGCGAGTGGGACGAGCATTTGGCCTTGTGCGAATTTGCGTATAATAATAGCTTCCATTCGACTATTGGAATGCCGCCTTTTGAAGCTCTTTACGGACGGAGTTGTAGGACTCCGGTTTGTTGGGAAGAAGTCGGCACAAGGAGTTTTCATGGACCGACTATCATTGCGGAGACAACTGAGAAGGTTCTTCAGGTCAGAGAAAGATTGAAGACGGCGCAATCTCGGCAGAAAAGCTACGCAGATAATAGAAGAAGGAAGCTAGAATTCCAAGTTGGAGATTGGGTGTTTTTGAAGACATCCCCGATGAAAGGCACAATTCGGTTTGGACAGAAGGGTAAACTCTCACCAAGGTATGTGGGACCATTTGAGATCAAGAGCCGAATAGGTGATGTGGCTTATAGATTGAAGCTTCCTCCCGAATTCGCAGGAGTACATGACGTGTTCCATGTTTCTATGCTTCGTAAGTACGTCCGAGATCCGTCTCATGTCATTCAATATGAAGAAATACAGATCAAGCCAGACTCCACGTACGTTGAACGTCCACTTCGTATTATCGATGAGAAAGAGCAAGTGTTGCGGACAAGGACGATACGATGGGTAAAACTTCTTTGGGATCATCATGGACCCGAGGAAGCCACGTGGGAACTCGAAGAACAAGTTGCTCGGCATTATCCCGAACTCTTCGCCCAGGTATGATCATTCGGAGGACCGAATGAGTCCTAGTGGGGGAGAAATGTTACACCCCGACCCGATCTAATCCTGATTAGTGTTAATTAACCATGTTTTGGTTAAATTTATTGTGTTCAATTGCTAATTATAGTGGTTAGTGTTTATTAACCCTCTTAGACTGAGTTGGATGAGTTTGCACCTGGTATAGGTGAGTTATAGTGGTGTTGACTCACTTGAGTCGAGTCAAGGACTTTTTCATAAATATGGGTTTTCGTGTTTTTCATAATTTGATCGTCATTTTGACATCATCGCGTGTATTTTGATGAGTACATCGATTTTCATATTAGGCATTTCCTCATTCGACCAACCGTTGTACCGATGGACCCTCATTTGACTCGAAATGGAAATAAATCAGTTGAATGGACTTTCCTGCAATTCTCATTCTATATAAAGTTTGACCCAGCCCTTTCTCTCTTTCCTTTTCATTCTCCATCTCTCTCTGCACTCCTCCTTTTCTTCCTTTCTCAACTAGCAAGAAGGAATCGTGCATGTGCATTGGAGGCTTAGGAAGTTTGAGGAGGACTCTTCTACATCTTCATCATCTTCTTCACTTCCTCCTCTTCACTAGTTGGCTTGAGACTATCTCCACCTTCCTTCAATCCTTCCAAATTCGAAATACTTATAGGAGGTAGGTTTCAAGAACTTTTGATTGTGATTTTAGAGTTGCATTTGAGTCAAGAAGACTCTTGGTTGAGCAACATGCATGTTCATGTAGTTTTTATGTGTTTTGTGGTTAGGGTTTGAACATTTGGGGCTTTGAGATTTTCTTTGAACCAAGTGTGTGAGAAGTTTGGAGAACTCTTCTTGAGGCAAGTATAAGCATGATTTGGGTTACATTTTGTGCATTTTCATTTGGTTCAAGTAATCTCTTTCCCTTCTTATTATTTTGGGTTTTATGTTGAAAAATGATAAATGAGTTGGATTTCTTCATGTGGGTTGTTTTAAAATGTATGGAACTTTTGTGTATGTGTTATGGGAGTAAGTAGACTCATTTTGACAAGGATTAAGATAGAAAAGACAAAGGAAACTGCGAACCCTTAGTTCTACCGGAAGTACTACCGGTAGAAATGGCCCGAAAATTGACAGAGAGTTGTAAAAACTGTGAAACCTTAGTTCTACCGGAAGTTCTACCGGTAGAAACTCTACCGGAAGTACTACCGGTAGAAGGACCTGACCCCAATTTTTAGGAATTTTTTTGGCTCAAATAATGGTGTGTTAACCCTTCTGGGGTATTTCCACCCTCCTTAATCACTCAGTTAGTGGGTTTTGGAGTACACCCTCACTTCCATAGGAATTTAGGGAATTTTTGAATCTTATGACCATAGAATGAGATCTTTAACCATATAATTGGGCCAATGGATGATTCCTAGTCTAAAACTATGCCATGAAAATTCGTTAGGAAATTCAACGTATTTCTTGTGATTGGTGACACCAAATAAATGTAGTAATTCGTTGATTTTCCCAACCTATTTTGAAATGGACGGTAGAAGACTAGAAAAATAAAAATCTAGAGTTAAATTGTAAAACAAATAGCTTGAATTCTAATTCAATGCATTTCATATTGGTGTATGAATTTCCTTCGAACCTCAGAATTCTACTTAATAGATTGATAATTCTTAGTAATCCCTTATATCTTATCTTTTATATACAACTCGTAATTCCATTTGAATATTTTCAAATTGATGTTTAGTAGAAATGAGGATTGAGTAAGAAATTGAAATATGTGACTATCATTTAATTTGGTTATGAATAATGAATATGAGTTTACTCAATTCTACTTTTATTCCGAGTATTATTGATTCTATCGAGTCGGCACTACTTAGCTTCGACCCAGTGATACCCGACGGGGTTACACTCGGTTTATAAATTGAGACTACTGCAGTAAGTCATATGGAGCTCCGGAACTCCAAACCCGGGTAGCCAGCTAGCCTTTGGCCGGGCCGCTGGTGACATCCCAACTAGATTTGCTCTCTTTTGAGAGGATGAGCTTAAGGTAGTAGCCAATTAGTGTATTTCACTTTCTTGATTCATCCAGCATAAATTATACATTTAAACTTGATTTGCCTAAACAATATTTGATATTGCTCTTTCTTAAACTATTCATTTTAAATTCAATTGAACATTATGTATATCCTTATTATTGCCTGTGCTTGCTTAATAGTCGTATTAATGGTACTACATTTGGTGTCACAGTCTCAGGTGCAGCCTCCGGTCCCACAGAGACCGAGGAGAGTGAGAAGGCTACCCATGAGGTACCTTCGGGTTTAGTGGAGTGGCCCGAACCTGAGGCCCATTGAGCTTATCTCCCGGGGAGAGCGTCAACTTTTTGGAGACTCTTTTGTGGTGTGGCTAGCCCCTTTTTGAGTGGGCCACACTTAGACTATAGAATTCTTTTGTTTATATTTTTGGTATTGATGTATAGTGTTCTTTAACTTACCCTCTTTTGTATAACAATGTAATTAATTGTATAATTCTTTTGTAGTAAAACTTGAACTGTTATGTAGACGGAAGGAATTTGATACCTCACACGAATGAAATACAGCTTCCGCTATGTTTAATTGCTTTAATGTGTTTTGTGAGTTTTAACTCACATATATGGATAGTTGGTTTCCTCTCCTTCGTGTGTTGAACTTGGCTCGAGACAGGTACAGCACGCGGGAGTACGTGTGCCACACCTCGGGGATTACCCTAGGCCAGGGTGATTCGGGACCGGGATGTGACATACGTAAGTATGGTATCAGAGCCCTGCAAGTCTTTCTAAAAGACTTAGAAACCTTATTAGAGACGTTGTGAGGCTACGTTATAAGGGTTGTAAGTATAGATTAGATAAGGCTAGTTAGTCCTTATTGTGAGATTGTTATTAGTCTTGTACTCTAGCTAGCTTTGTGTGATAATAGTTAGGAAATAGTCTTGATTCTCCAATTGTTTTGCAGGTCAATGGCATCTGGTTCAGGAGGCGGACACAATGGTAGAAACAATGAATTCCAAAATGATGGCTTGTTTGTTGATTTGAACAATGAACCACCCCCTGTAGATGATAGGATAATGGCGATGATGGAACAAATGACAAGGACTAATGAATATCTCGCAGCGCTAATGGCCAGACAAGGTCCAGTCCAGCCAAATCCAGGACCACCTGTGGTGATTCAACCCAGGGAGAATGACCCAAATGCTCTGTACGATAAATTTAGAAAAAGAGGAGCTACTGAATTCCAAGGAAAGGAAGATGCCATTCAGGCTGACGAATGGCTAGAGCATATCAACGATGTATTTGAGACGGTGATCTGCGAGAACAGGCAGCGTGTAACTCTCACAACCTCTATGTTTCGAGGAGTTGCTAAAGATTGGTGGAAGAGCGTTCGAGATCCCTACAGAGCTATGCCTAATGCTACCATATGGGAGACCTTCCAAGAACAATTCCGCCGCAAATTCATACCACCTCATGTACATCGGAAGAAAGAAGAAGAATTCATCACACTTAAGCAGAACAATATGTCAGTGGTGACCTACGTGCATACCTTCACTCAGTTATCTAAATTTGCCAAAGATTTGGTTGATACGGAAGAGAAGAAAGTGAAGAGATTCGTTGGTGGACTCCATCCGGCATATGAAGAACAAGTGACAATGTACCGAAGACCTGAAACTTTCCAAGAGGCAGTGGACAGAGCCTATGTTGCAGAAGAGATGGCTACGAAGAAGAGAAATGTTGATCCAAAGCGGAGCATGTCCTATGGGAAGAATTTTCAGTCAAAGAAGCAGAAGAGTACGATGAGTGGTGCTAATACACCCAAGTGCAAGACATGTGGCAAGGGACACCCTACTGAGATATGCTGGAGGAACACCGGTGCTTGCGTTTTATGTGGATCTATGGAGCACCGAGCAGCTACTTGTCCCAGGAATCGGGGCAATTATGGAGCACCGCAGCAACCCTTTCAGCAGCCAGCTAGACCAGCACTTCCAGCTCCACCCCAGCAGTTGGCACTCCCAGCACCACCTCAGAGACCTCAACAACCACAGCAAAGGCAGCAGCCAGGGAGGCCTAGGCAGCAACAACAGATCCACCAAATACCACAACAGACGGGGAGATTGTTTGCCACGAACCTAGAGCAGGCAGAGGCGTCAGGCAATGTGGTGGAAGGTACTGTTCTAATATGTGCAAGAGATGCTAGGACATTGTTTGATTCGGGGTCCACACATTCATTTGTGGCACCTCATTTTGCCAATGGCTTTCAGCAACCACCTGAGTTGCTTCCGTTTGTATTAGTGGTGTCTACCCCAGTGGGTAAGAGAGTAGTTTGCGATTACTACTACCCCGAGTGCATCGTGCAGATCGGAGATTTGCTGATGCCAGTAGATTTGATTATCTTGACGATGCAAGACTTCGACGTCATCCTCGGGATGGATTGGCTTGCGAGATATCACGCTTGTGTGGATTGTTTCCACAAGACCATCACGTTTAAAGTGGGGGAGCCTAAGTCGTATGTGATCTTCGAAGGTGTACGGAGAGAGAGACCTAAGTCCGGATTCGTGTCGGCGTTGGACGCTGTCAAGCTTTTAGAGAATGGCTGTGAAGGCTACTTCGCTTTTATCTCCGAGAAGAAACCGCGTGCAAGACTAGAAGACATCCCAGTGGTGTGCGAATTCCCAGATGTGTTTCCAGACGAAGTTCCAGGACTACCTCCGTCTCGAGAGGTGGACTTCTCCATAGATTTGATACCGGGTACAGCTCCAATTTCGAAAGCACCGTACAGAATGGCCCCCGCAGAACTTAGAGAGTTGAAGGAGCAATTACAAGATTTGTTGGATAAAGGGCTCATACGTCCTAGTGTTTCACCTTGGGGAGCTCCAGTATTGTTCGTGAGGAAGAAAGACGGTTCTCTCCGGATGTGTATCGACTACAGGCAGATCAATCAGGTGACTATCAAGAATAAATATCCGTTGCCTCGCATTGACGAATTGTTCGATCAACTTCAAGGAGCAGCTTACTTCTCAAAGATCGACCTCAGATCCGGATACCATCAGTTAAGAGTTCGAGGACAGGACGTAGAGAAGACAGCTTTCAGGACGAGATATGGCCATTATGAATTTCTCGTGATGCCCTTCGGCTTGACGAATGCACCAGCGGTGTTTATGGCATTGATGAATAGGATCTTCACCCCTTATCTCGATCAATTTATTGTGGTGTTCATTGATGACATCTTAGTCTACTCAAAGTCAATGGAAGAGCATGCAGACCACCTCAGAACTTCACTTCAGCTTTTAAGAATTCATCAATTATATGCTAAGCTTGAGAAGTGTGATTTTTGGCTTGATCAAGTCGCCTTTTTGGGACATATCATTTCAAGAGAAGGTCTAAGGGTAGACCCAGCGAAGGTAGAGGCTGTTATGAATTGGCAGAGTCCGAAATCAGTGGCAGAGATTCGTAGTTTTCTAGGCCTTGCAGGATATTACCGTAGATTTGTTAAAGATTTCGCTAAGATCTCAGCCCCGTTGACGAAGTTGACTAGGAAGGATGTACCGTTCTTGTGGACTGAAGAATGTGAGACTGGTTTCCAGACCCTAAAGGAGAGATTGACGACCGCCCCAGTTTTGTCGCTACCAGAAGGCTCAGGCGGATTTGTGATATATTCAGATGCATCCAGAGTTGGTTTGGGGTGTGTCCTTATGCAGAATGGAAAAGTCATAGCCTATGGGTCACGACAGTTGAAGAACCATGAGAAGAATTATGCCACTCACGATTTAGAGTTGGCCGCCATCGTGTTTGCGCTGAAGCTTTGGAGACATTATCTGTATGGGGAACAGTTTGAAGTACATTCAGATCATCGTAGTCTGCAATATCTTTTCTCCCAACAAGATCTCAACATGAGACAAAGACGGTGGCTAGAATTTATTAAGGATTATGATTTTCCGATCAAATACATTCCGGGCAAAGGAAATGTCGTTGCTGACGCTTTGAGTAGGAAATCTTCCTTAGTTGCAGCTATGGACACTCAAGAGAATAAGTTTGATGTTTTTGAAGAACTGGACGTTAAGGTCCTACCACTTGGTGACTCAGTGTTGTTAGCAGCGATGTCAGTGTATGAACCAGAGTTGATGAATCGGATTAAAAATGAGCAGTTTGAAGATCCAAATTTGACTAAAATCAAAGATCATATTTCGGAGAAACCTGATTTCCAGTTGATGGACGGAGTTTTATATTTCCGGGGTCGACTGTGTGTACCGAAGATTGAGCAACTGTTAGATCCAATCATGACTGAGGCACATCATACCAGATATACGATGCACCCTGGAAGTACGAAGATGTATAGAGACCTCAAAAGACGATTTTGGTGGAACAATATGAAGAGGGAAATCGCAGAATTTGTTTCCAAGTGCTACATCTGTCAAAAAGTGAAGTTTGAACACAGAAAACCTCCAGGCTTGTTACATCCTTTACCGATTCCTCAGTGGAAATGGGAGCATATATCAATGGACTTCGTTTCAGGACTACCGTTGACTAGACGGAAGAACAACGTGATTTGGGTGATAGTTGATCGATTGACGAAATCTGCTCATTTTCTACCATTCAAGAAAGGCATGAAGTTTAATGAGATGGCAAGGCTTTTTGTCGACGAGATAGTTCGTTTGCATGGTACCCCAGCTTCAATAGTTTCCGACAGAGATACGAGGTTCGTTTCCTCGTTTTGGAAATCCTTTCAGCAGTCTATGGGCACCAAACTCAGTTTCAGCACTGCTTACCACCCACAGACAGACGGACAGTCTGAACGCACTATACAAACTTTAGAAGATATGCTTCGAGCCAGCGTTCTTGACTTTGGTGGCGAGTGGGACGAGCATTTGGCCTTGTGCGAATTTGCGTATAATAATAGCTTCCATTCGACTATTGGAATGCCGCCTTTTGAAGCTCTTTACGGACGGAGTTGTAGGACTCCGGTTTGTTGGGAAGAAGTCGGCACAAGGAGTTTTCATGGACCGACTATCATTGCGGAGACAACTGAGAAGGTTCTTCAGGTCAGAGAAAGATTGAAGACGGCGCAATCTCGGCAGAAAAGCTACGCAGATAATAGAAGAAGGAAGCTAGAATTCCAAGTTGGAGATTGGGTGTTTTTGAAGACATCCCCGATGAAAGGCACAATTCGGTTTGGACAGAAGGGTAAACTCTCACCAAGGTATGTGGGACCATTTGAGATCAAGAGCCGAATAGGTGATGTGGCTTATAGATTGAAGCTTCCTCCCGAATTCGCAGGAGTACATGACGTGTTCCATGTTTCTATGCTTCGTAAGTACGTCCGAGATCCGTCTCATGTCATTCAATATGAAGAAATACAGATCAAGCCAGACTCCACGTACGTTGAACGTCCACTTCGTATTATCGATGAGAAAGAGCAAGTGTTGCGGACAAGGACGATACGATGGGTAAAACTTCTTTGGGATCATCATGGACCCGAGGAAGCCACGTGGGAACTCGAAGAACAAGTTGCTCGGCATTATCCCGAACTCTTCGCCCAGGTATGATCATTCGGAGGACCGAATGAGTCCTAGTGGGGGAGAAATGTTACACCCCGACCCGATCTAATCCTGATTAGTGTTAATTAACCATGTTTTGGTTAAATTTATTGTGTTCAATTGCTAATTATAGTGGTTAGTGTTTATTAACCCTCTTAGACTGAGTTGGATGAGTTTGCACCTGGTATAGGTGAGTTATAGTGGTGTTGACTCACTTGAGTCGAGTCAAGGACTTTTTCATAAATATGGGTTTTCGTGTTTTTCATAATTTGATCGTCATTTTGACATCATCGCGTGTATTTTGATGAGTACATCGATTTTCATATTAGGCATTTCCTCATTCGACCAACCGTTGTACCGATGGACCCTCATTTGACTCGAAATGGAAATAAATCAGTTGAATGGACTTTCCTGCAATTCTCATTCTATATAAAGTTTGACCCAGCCCTTTCTCTCTTTCCTTTTCATTCTCCATCTCTCTCTGCACTCCTCCTTTTCTTCCTTTCTCAACTAGCAAGAAGGAATCGTGCATGTGCATTGGAGGCTTAGGAAGTTTGAGGAGGACTCTTCTACATCTTCATCATCTTCTTCACTTCCTCCTCTTCACTAGTTGGCTTGAGACTATCTCCACCTTCCTTCAATCCTTCCAAATTCGAAATACTTATAGGAGGTAGGTTTCAAGAACTTTTGATTGTGATTTTAGAGTTGCATTTGAGTCAAGAAGACTCTTGGTTGAGCAACATGCATGTTCATGTAGTTTTTATGTGTTTTGTGGTTAGGGTTTGAACATTTGGGGCTTTGAGATTTTCTTTGAACCAAGTGTGTGAGAAGTTTGGAGAACTCTTCTTGAGGCAAGTATAAGCATGATTTGGGTTACATTTTGTGCATTTTCATTTGGTTCAAGTAATCTCTTTCCCTTCTTATTATTTTGGGTTTTATGTTGAAAAATGATAAATGAGTTGGATTTCTTCATGTGGGTTGTTTTAAAATGTATGGAACTTTTGTGTATGTGTTATGGGAGTAAGTAGACTCATTTTGACAAGGATTAAGATAGAAAAGACAAAGGAAACTGCGAACCCTTAGTTCTACCGGAAGTACTACCGGTAGAAATGGCCCGAAAATTGACAGAGAGTTGTAAAAACTGTGAAACCTTAGTTCTACCGGAAGTTCTACCGGTAGAAACTCTACCGGAAGTACTACCGGTAGAAGGACCTGACCCCAATTTTTAGGAATTTTTTTGGCTCAAATAATGGTGTGTTAACCCTTCTGGGGTATTTCCACCCTCCTTAATCACTCAGTTAGTGGGTTTTGGAGTACACCCTCACTTCCATAGGAATTTAGGGAATTTTTGAATCTTATGACCATAGAATGAGATCTTTAACCATATAATTGGGCCAATGGATGATTCCTAGTCTAAAACTATGCCATGAAAATTCGTTAGGAAATTCAACGTATTTCTTGTGATTGGTGACACCAAATAAATGTAGTAATTCGTTGATTTTCCCAACCTATTTTGAAATGGACGGTAGAAGACTAGAAAAATAAAAATCTAGAGTTAAATTGTAAAACAAATAGCTTGAATTCTAATTCAATGCATTTCATATTGGTGTATGAATTTCCTTCGAACCTCAGAATTCTACTTAATAGATTGATAATTCTTAGTAATCCCTTATATCTTATCTTTTATATACAACTCGTAATTCCATTTGAATATTTTCAAATTGATGTTTAGTAGAAATGAGGATTGAGTAAGAAATTGAAATATGTGACTATCATTTAATTTGGTTATGAATAATGAATATGAGTTTACTCAATTCTACTTTTATTCCGAGTATTATTGATTCTATCGAGTCGGCACTACTTAGCTTCGACCCAGTGATACCCGACGGGGTTACACTCGGTTTATAAATTGAGACTACTGCAGTAAGTCATATGGAGCTCCGGAACTCCAAACCCGGGTAGCCAGCTAGCCTTTGGCCGGGCCGCTGGTGACATCCCAACTAGATTTGCTCTCTTTTGAGAGGATGAGCTTAAGGTAGTAGCCAATTAGTGTATTTCACTTTCTTGATTCATCCAGCATAAATTATACATTTAAACTTGATTTGCCTAAACAATATTTGATATTGCTCTTTCTTAAACTATTCATTTTAAATTCAATTGAACATTATGTATATCCTTATTATTGCCTGTGCTTGCTTAATAGTCGTATTAATGGTACTACATTTGGTGTCACAGTCTCAGGTGCAGCCTCCGGTCCCACAGAGACCGAGGAGAGTGAGAAGGCTACCCATGAGGTACCTTCGGGTTTAGTGGAGTGGCCCGAACCTGAGGCCCATTGAGCTTATCTCCCGGGGAGAGCGTCAACTTTTTGGAGACTCTTTTGTGGTGTGGCTAGCCCCTTTTTGAGTGGGCCACACTTAGACTATAGAATTCTTTTGTTTATATTTTTGGTATTGATGTATAGTGTTCTTTAACTTACCCTCTTTTGTATAACAATGTAATTAATTGTATAATTCTTTTGTAGTAAAACTTGAACTGTTATGTAGACGGAAGGAATTTGATACCTCACACGAATGAAATACAGCTTCCGCTATGTTTAATTGCTTTAATGTGTTTTGTGAGTTTTAACTCACATATATGGATAGTTGGTTTCCTCTCCTTCGTGTGTTGAACTTGGCTCGAGACAGGTACAGCACGCGGGAGTACGTGTGCCACACCTCGGGGATTACCCTAGGCCAGGGTGATTCGGGACCGGGATGTGACATACGTAAGTATGGTATCAGAGCCCTGCAAGTCTTTCTAAAAGACTTAGAAACCTTATTAGAGACGTTGTGAGGCTACGTTATAAGGGTTGTAAGTATAGATTAGATAAGGCTAGTTAGTCCTTATTGTGAGATTGTTATTAGTCTTGTACTCTAGCTAGCTTTGTGTGATAATAGTTAGGAAATAGTCTTGATTCTCCAATTGTTTTGCAGGTCAATGGCATCTGGTTCAGGAGGCGGACACAATGGTAGAAACAATGAATTCCAAAATGATGGCTTGTTTGTTGATTTGAACAATGAACCACCCCCTGTAGATGATAGGATAATGGCGATGATGGAACAAATGACAAGGACTAATGAATATCTCGCAGCGCTAATGGCCAGACAAGGTCCAGTCCAGCCAAATCCAGGACCACCTGTGGTGATTCAACCCAGGGAGAATGACCCAAATGCTCTGTACGATAAATTTAGAAAAAGAGGAGCTACTGAATTCCAAGGAAAGGAAGATGCCATTCAGGCTGACGAATGGCTAGAGCATATCAACGATGTATTTGAGACGGTGATCTGCGAGAACAGGCAGCGTGTAACTCTCACAACCTCTATGTTTCGAGGAGTTGCTAAAGATTGGTGGAAGAGCGTTCGAGATCCCTACAGAGCTATGCCTAATGCTACCATATGGGAGACCTTCCAAGAACAATTCCGCCGCAAATTCATACCACCTCATGTACATCGGAAGAAAGAAGAAGAATTCATCACACTTAAGCAGAACAATATGTCAGTGGTGACCTACGTGCATACCTTCACTCAGTTATCTAAATTTGCCAAAGATTTGGTTGATACGGAAGAGAAGAAAGTGAAGAGATTCGTTGGTGGACTCCATCCGGCATATGAAGAACAAGTGACAATGTACCGAAGACCTGAAACTTTCCAAGAGGCAGTGGACAGAGCCTATGTTGCAGAAGAGATGGCTACGAAGAAGAGAAATGTTGATCCAAAGCGGAGCATGTCCTATGGGAAGAATTTTCAGTCAAAGAAGCAGAAGAGTACGATGAGTGGTGCTAATACACCCAAGTGCAAGACATGTGGCAAGGGACACCCTACTGAGATATGCTGGAGGAACACCGGTGCTTGCGTTTTATGTGGATCTATGGAGCACCGAGCAGCTACTTGTCCCAGGAATCGGGGCAATTATGGAGCACCGCAGCAACCCTTTCAGCAGCCAGCTAGACCAGCACTTCCAGCTCCACCCCAGCAGTTGGCACTCCCAGCACCACCTCAGAGACCTCAACAACCACAGCAAAGGCAGCAGCCAGGGAGGCCTAGGCAGCAACAACAGATCCACCAAATACCACAACAGACGGGGAGATTGTTTGCCACGAACCTAGAGCAGGCAGAGGCGTCAGGCAATGTGGTGGAAGGTACTGTTCTAATATGTGCAAGAGATGCTAGGACATTGTTTGATTCGGGGTCCACACATTCATTTGTGGCACCTCATTTTGCCAATGGCTTTCAGCAACCACCTGAGTTGCTTCCGTTTGTATTAGTGGTGTCTACCCCAGTGGGTAAGAGAGTAGTTTGCGATTACTACTACCCCGAGTGCATCGTGCAGATCGGAGATTTGCTGATGCCAGTAGATTTGATTATCTTGACGATGCAAGACTTCGACGTCATCCTCGGGATGGATTGGCTTGCGAGATATCACGCTTGTGTGGATTGTTTCCACAAGACCATCACGTTTAAAGTGGGGGAGCCTAAGTCGTATGTGATCTTCGAAGGTGTACGGAGAGAGAGACCTAAGTCCGGATTCGTGTCGGCGTTGGACGCTGTCAAGCTTTTAGAGAATGGCTGTGAAGGCTACTTCGCTTTTATCTCCGAGAAGAAACCGCGTGCAAGACTAGAAGACATCCCAGTGGTGTGCGAATTCCCAGATGTGTTTCCAGACGAAGTTCCAGGACTACCTCCGTCTCGAGAGGTGGACTTCTCCATAGATTTGATACCGGGTACAGCTCCAATTTCGAAAGCACCGTACAGAATGGCCCCCGCAGAACTTAGAGAGTTGAAGGAGCAATTACAAGATTTGTTGGATAAAGGGCTCATACGTCCTAGTGTTTCACCTTGGGGAGCTCCAGTATTGTTCGTGAGGAAGAAAGACGGTTCTCTCCGGATGTGTATCGACTACAGGCAGATCAATCAGGTGACTATCAAGAATAAATATCCGTTGCCTCGCATTGACGAATTGTTCGATCAACTTCAAGGAGCAGCTTACTTCTCAAAGATCGACCTCAGATCCGGATACCATCAGTTAAGAGTTCGAGGACAGGACGTAGAGAAGACAGCTTTCAGGACGAGATATGGCCATTATGAATTTCTCGTGATGCCCTTCGGCTTGACGAATGCACCAGCGGTGTTTATGGCATTGATGAATAGGATCTTCACCCCTTATCTCGATCAATTTATTGTGGTGTTCATTGATGACATCTTAGTCTACTCAAAGTCAATGGAAGAGCATGCAGACCACCTCAGAACTTCACTTCAGCTTTTAAGAATTCATCAATTATATGCTAAGCTTGAGAAGTGTGATTTTTGGCTTGATCAAGTCGCCTTTTTGGGACATATCATTTCAAGAGAAGGTCTAAGGGTAGACCCAGCGAAGGTAGAGGCTGTTATGAATTGGCAGAGTCCGAAATCAGTGGCAGAGATTCGTAGTTTTCTAGGCCTTGCAGGATATTACCGTAGATTTGTTAAAGATTTCGCTAAGATCTCAGCCCCGTTGACGAAGTTGACTAGGAAGGATGTACCGTTCTTGTGGACTGAAGAATGTGAGACTGGTTTCCAGACCCTAAAGGAGAGATTGACGACCGCCCCAGTTTTGTCGCTACCAGAAGGCTCAGGCGGATTTGTGATATATTCAGATGCATCCAGAGTTGGTTTGGGGTGTGTCCTTATGCAGAATGGAAAAGTCATAGCCTATGGGTCACGACAGTTGAAGAACCATGAGAAGAATTATGCCACTCACGATTTAGAGTTGGCCGCCATCGTGTTTGCGCTGAAGCTTTGGAGACATTATCTGTATGGGGAACAGTTTGAAGTACATTCAGATCATCGTAGTCTGCAATATCTTTTCTCCCAACAAGATCTCAACATGAGACAAAGACGGTGGCTAGAATTTATTAAGGATTATGATTTTCCGATCAAATACATTCCGGGCAAAGGAAATGTCGTTGCTGACGCTTTGAGTAGGAAATCTTCCTTAGTTGCAGCTATGGACACTCAAGAGAATAAGTTTGATGTTTTTGAAGAACTGGACGTTAAGGTCCTACCACTTGGTGACTCAGTGTTGTTAGCAGCGATGTCAGTGTATGAACCAGAGTTGATGAATCGGATTAAAAATGAGCAGTTTGAAGATCCAAATTTGACTAAAATCAAAGATCATATTTCGGAGAAACCTGATTTCCAGTTGATGGACGGAGTTTTATATTTCCGGGGTCGACTGTGTGTACCGAAGATTGAGCAACTGTTAGATCCAATCATGACTGAGGCACATCATACCAGATATACGATGCACCCTGGAAGTACGAAGATGTATAGAGACCTCAAAAGACGATTTTGGTGGAACAATATGAAGAGGGAAATCGCAGAATTTGTTTCCAAGTGCTACATCTGTCAAAAAGTGAAGTTTGAACACAGAAAACCTCCAGGCTTGTTACATCCTTTACCGATTCCTCAGTGGAAATGGGAGCATATATCAATGGACTTCGTTTCAGGCCTACCGTTGACTAGACGGAAGAACAACGTGATTTGGGTGATAGTTGATCGATTGACGAAATCTGCTCATTTTCTACCATTCAAGAAAGGCATGAAGTTTAATGAGATGGCAAGGCTTTTTGTCGACGAGATAGTTCGTTTGCATGGTACCCCAGCTTCAATAGTTTCCGACAGAGATACGAGGTTCGTTTCCTCGTTTTGGAAATCCTTTCAGCAGTCTATGGGCACCAAACTCAGTTTCAGCACTGCTTACCACCCACAGACAGACGGACAGTCTGAACGCACTATACAAACTTTAGAAGATATGCTTCGAGCCAGCGTTCTTGACTTTGGTGGCGAGTGGGACGAGCATTTGGCCTTGTGCGAATTTGCGTATAATAATAGCTTCCATTCGACTATTGGAATGCCGCCTTTTGAAGCTCTTTACGGACGGAGTTGTAGGACTCCGGTTTGTTGGGAAGAAGTCGGCACAAGGAGTTTTCATGGACCGACTATCATTGCGGAGACAACTGAGAAGGTTCTTCAGGTCAGAGAAAGATTGAAGACGGCGCAATCTCGGCAGAAAAGCTACGCAGATAATAGAAGAAGGAAGCTAGAATTCCAAGTTGGAGATTGGGTGTTTTTGAAGACATCCCCGATGAAAGGCACAATTCGGTTTGGACAGAAGGGTAAACTCTCACCAAGGTATGTGGGACCATTTGAGATCAAGAGCCGAATAGGTGATGTGGCTTATAGATTGAAGCTTCCTCCCGAATTCGCAGGAGTACATGACGTGTTCCATGTTTCTATGCTTCGTAAGTACGTCCGAGATCCGTCTCATGTCATTCAATATGAAGAAATACAGATCAAGCCAGACTCCACGTACGTTGAACGTCCACTTCGTATTATCGATGAGAAAGAGCAAGTGTTGCAGACAAGGACGATACGATGGGTAAAACTTCTTTGGGATCATCATGGACCCGAGGAAGCCACGTGGGAACTCGAAGAACAAGTTGCTCGGCATTATCCCGAACTCTTCGCCCAGGTATGATCATTCGGAGGACCGAATGAGTCCTAGTGGGGGAGAAATGTTACACCCCGACCCGATCTAATCCTGATTAGTGTTAATTAACCATGTTTTGGTTAAATTTATTGTGTTCAATTGCTAATTATAGTGGTTAGTGTTTATTAACCCTCTTAGACTGAGTTGGATGAGTTTGCACCTGGTATAGGTGAGTTATAGTGGTGTTGACTCACTTGAGTCGAGTCAAGGACTTTTTCATAAATATGGGTTTTCGTGTTTTTCATAATTTGATCGTCATTTTGACATCATCGCGTGTATTTTGATGAGTACATCGATTTTCATATTAGGCATTTCCTCATTCGACCAACCGTTGTACCGATGGACCCTCATTTGACTCGAAATGGAAATAAATCAGTTGAATGGACTTTCCTGCAATTCTCATTCTATATAAAGTTTGACCTAGCCCTTTCTCTCTTTCCTTTTCATTCTCCATCTCTCTCTGCACTCCTCCTTTTCTTCCTTTCTCAACTAGCAAGAAGGAATCGTGCATGTGCATTGGAGGCTTAGGAAGTTTGAGGAGGACTCTTCTACATCTTCATCATCTTCTTCACTTCCTCCTCTTCACTAGTTGGCTTGAGACTATCTCCACCTTCCTTCAATCCTTCCAAATTCGAAATACTTATAGGAGGTAGGTTTCAAGAACTTTTGATTGTGATTTTAGAGTTGCATTTGAGTCAAGAAGACTCTTGGTTGAGCAACATGCATGTTCATGTAGTTTTTATGTGTTTTGTGGTTAGGGTTTGAACATTTGGGGCTTTGAGATTTTCTTTGAACCAAGTGTGTGAGAAGTTTGGAGAACTCTTCTTGAGGCAAGTATAAGCATGATTTGGGTTACATTTTGTGCATTTTCATTTGGTTCAAGTAATCTCTTTCCCTTCTTATTATTTTGGGTTTTATGTTGAAAAATGATAAATGAGTTGGATTTCTTCATGTGGGTTGTTTTAAAATGTATGGAACTTTTGTGTATGTGTTATGGGAGTAAGTAGACTCATTTTGACAAGGATTAAGATAGAAAAGACAAAGGAAACTGCGAACCCTTAGTTCTACCGGAAGTACTACCGGTAGAAATGGCCCGAAAATTGACAGAGAGTTGTAAAAACTGTGAAACCTTAGTTCTACCGGAAGTTCTACCGGTAGAAACTCTACCGGAAGTACTACCGGTAGAAGGACCTGACCCCAATTTTTAGGAATTTTTTTGGCTCAAATAATGGTGTGTTAACCCTTCTGGGGTATTTCCACCCTCCTTAATCACTCAGTTAGTGGGTTTTGGAGTACACCCTCACTTCCATAGGAATTTAGGGAATTTTTGAATCTTATGACCATAGAATGAGATCTTTAACCATATAATTGGGCCAATGGATGATTCCTAGTCTAAAACTATGCCATGAAAATTCGTTAGGAAATTCAACGTATTTCTTGTGATTGGTGACACCAAATAAATGTAGTAATTCGTTGATTTTCCCAACCTATTTTGAAATGGACGGTAGAAGACTAGAAAAATAAAAATCTAGAGTTAAATTGTAAAACAAATAGCTTGAATTCTAATTCAATGCATTTCATATTGGTGTATGAATTTCCTTCGAACCTCAGAATTCTACTTAATAGATTGATAATTCTTAGTAATCCCTTATATCTTATCTTTTATATACAACTCGTAATTCCATTTGAATATTTTCAAATTGATGTTTAGTAGAAATGAGGATTGAGTAAGAAATTGAAATATGTGACTATCATTTAATTTGGTTATGAATAATGAATATGAGTTTACTCAATTCTACTTTTATTCCGAGTATTATTGATTCTATCGAGTCGGCACTACTTAGCTTCGACCCAGTGATACCCGACGGGGTTACACTCGGTTTATAAATTGAGACTACTGCAGTAAGTCATATGGAGCTCCGGAACTCCAAACCCGGGTAGCCAGCTAGCCTTTGGCCGGGCCGCTGGTGACATCCCAACTAGATTTGCTCTCTTTTGAGAGGATGAGCTTAAGGTAGTAGCCAATTAGTGTATTTCACTTTCTTGATTCATCCAGCATAAATTATACATTTAAACTTGATTTGCCTAAACAATATTTGATATTGCTCTTTCTTAAACTATTCATTTTAAATTCAATTGAACATTATGTATATCCTTATTATTGCCTGTGCTTGCTTAATAGTCGTATTAATGGTACTACATTTGGTGTCACAGTCTCAGGTGCAGCCTCCGGTCCCACAGAGACCGAGGAGAGTGAGAAGGCTACCCATGAGGTACCTTCGGGTTTAGTGGAGTGGCCCGAACCTGAGGCCCATTGAGCTTATCTCCCGGGGAGAGCGTCAACTTTTTGGAGACTCTTTTGTGGTGTGGCTAGCCCCTTTTTGAGTGGGCCACACTTAGACTATAGAATTCTTTTGTTTATATTTTTGGTATTGATGTATAGTGTTCTTTAACTTACCCTCTTTTGTATAACAATGTAATTAATTGTATAATTCTTTTGTAGTAAAACTTGAACTGTTATGTAGACGGAAGGAATTTGATACCTCACACGAATGAAATACAGCTTCCGCTATGTTTAATTGCTTTAATGTGTTTTGTGAGTTTTAACTCACATATATGGATAGTTGGTTTCCTCTCCTTCGTGTGTTGAACTTGGCTCGAGACAGGTACAGCACGCGGGAGTACGTGTGCCACACCTCGGGGATTACCCTAGGCCAGGGTGATTCGGGACCGGGATGTGACAGGTTTCTTATTGGTTGCTAGGTTTGGATGGGTTGCTGGTTGGGCTCAACAAAAAAGTTCTCACATAATATGTGAGAACTAGTTCTCACTTGAATATTTCCCATATATATATATATCAGTTTGGGCATGGCCAAGGGGTCCATGTAGTTGAAAATTCGAGTTGCTCAAGATGAGGGCCTTCACTTAGTAAAAAATATCTCCTAATTTTAAATTAATAGGAGTTGGTTCTACTTACTATAGACTATAGGATGAATAATGTAATTAACACAACCGTATGCATTATGAATCATAAGCATACCTTATTTTTTCTTTTTTCAATCTTAAGGTCAGAAACGATACCCTTTTGTTTGTGTGCTGGTATAATTGACGTTAAGATTGATTGATTGATAGTCATTGGTAAATAAGACTAATACAAAAACTACTTTTAACAAATAATTAGACATTGAGATCCAAATTAAATCAATGGTTAGAGTCGTTTGATTTTCCAGATATTCGGCCTTACGGCTGAAACACATAACACTCTCTCTTGTCCATGATCGCATGCATCCAAGTGGGCACCTCAATTGGGTCACTTTCATTGATATCTTCAATTAAAAAAAAATTCAAGGGCAAAAAGTAAAAAAAAAAATCCCACACCAATTGGCTAATTCGAACCGCTCAATAAGTTAAGAGGCTAGCTTTTGATATATAGTAAACAAAAAGATGATGTTCCTCAGCCAAAAAAAAAAAAAAGAAAAGAAAAAAGATGATGTTAATAGGATAAAAGTCACATGAGGTATGACTCTTTGGGGTTTTTTGTTTTTTTTGCTAACAGAGGGTTCGCAATCCTTTGGATTGGACTAATCCCTCCACGCCAAGAGAGAAGCTGGGTAAAATCCGTGGCCCTAGGTGGTAGCACCAAACTTAACATTCGGTTCTTGAAGAGAGAGAACTAGAAATCAATACCAAGACCTCAAGCTCTGAAAGAGAGAAGAACCATGGTCCTGCGGAGTGCCGAATCGGCCAAACCCCTTAGGGTTGACTCTTTGGGTTTGCTATGTAGAGAAAGCTAAGAACCGCAACAGTCATCTGAATAGATGCAGCATTGGAGAAAGTTCAAATGACGAGTCAAGAGCATCTGAAACGCACAAAGGCATCAAGTAGGGAATTGACGACGTGCCAAAATGGGCCTACATAAAGCCCCGATTGTAGCAGCGTTGGGACAAAAACCTGGGCAATGACCGGTGGTTGGTACTGGCTAGGCTTTCAAACACAGCCCATTTTAATTGTAAACTTCCTGCATTTGGACCTGGAAATAGGGCCTATAATGGACCTGCCTACTCCTGCCTGAGGGCCTCAGGCTGATCGGAGTAGCCAACCAGAAATACAGAAGGAAACATCACCAAGTATTTTTTAGTGAAGTGAACGATCTGTATCTAATTCATGAGTTTTCCAACTAGACTAGTCCACTTGGTGATTCAACCAATTTATTGGCTCGGGGGATTGCTGATAGAGTAAGTGCGCAGGAGACTCCTCTTAGGGCTGCTTGAGGCAGCTCAGGCCTGACCTAGGACCAGTCCACTTTGGGCTGGCTTTGGACCTTAGGTTATACTATTCGGCCAGGGATTGTACCTTAGGTTATAGTATTCAGGCTGGGTTTGACGTAAAATTTGCACCATTTTAACTTTTGGGTCGGACTTGGAGTAAGTGATAGAAACCCCAAAGCCCGGCCCGGCCTGGCCGGAAAAGTAATTCTTGATGTTTATGACAGATTTGGCCAAATAAATGATAGAAAGCTCGAACAAGTGATAGAAAGCCAGGGTTGATTGACTAGATGGACAGGCTTAGGCCTGCCAAGTTTCAAGCGTTCCGGCTCAAACCAGGTACTTATGGCCATTACAGTCCGAGTTGGGTTAGATCAGTTGAGTATGAGGTCAAGTTCAGGTTTTGGTTATTACCCACAAACAAGTTGGGTTGGATTTAAGCTAAGACGGTACCCAAAGGTAATCACCTGAGTTTAACCCTACTAAAAACAGAGAGACTATCAAATATTTAAACCCTATCAACAATACAATGAATTTGACAAGCTGACAACTGTAGTATTCACTAAACCACCATTGCATTATGACCTTCAACTCTTCAACCTCACATAAATACTCTCATATGATTGGCCAAGCTTAATATCTTCCTTCATTATATTTAGGTATATCTAGTAGGTATGTATACTAACCATCCCTAGTCTCTCTCTCTCTCTCTCCTATTTAATGTGTTCACCCTCTAACCATAACTAATAGATTATCAAAAGAGAAAGAAGGCATCTGAATAAAATATAACTCAACCATGAGAGGAATCTTAGAGAGAGTCCAAAAACTCTCCCCACTTCCTCTTCTCAAGCTTCACAAAAAGAGACACTTCCAAGTTGGGACCAAAACCGGCCAGCTTTCAAGGAGAACAAGGAATCCTCCCAATATTTTTCAACGACATTTAAGAAGACTTTGGATGTAAATGCCAAGCTTGTCTGTGAGAGCGACCCACGTCCTTTTTAATGGCCTAACAACAAGACCTCACATTTCATGCATCACCAACGAAATTTCCTGAGGTGGGTCGTTTTTATATTCCTCTTGAGATTGGATGATGGTGATTTGTTTACATGTTTTTTCTTTCTGACCTTCATGCCTTTTCTTCAATCATGGGTGCCTGTAAAGAAACCATTTCTTTTGTGTGCATGAACTGGCAGCATCTTGGTTTCAATTATAAGCTTCTTTGAGTGCAGCCCATGATTTTCCGACAAAGGGTTCTTTTGGCCTCCTCCTCCTCCTCTCTCTCTCTCTCTCTCATAGATAGCTGGGTCTTTCCATTGGCATTTGGCAGAAAAGATGGGGAGACAGCCATGTTGTGAGAAGATTGGGTTGAAGAGAGGTCCATGGACTGTGGATGAGGACCAGAAGCTTATGAACTTCATACTCAACAATGGGATACACTGCTGGAGACTAGTTCCAAAGATGGCAGGTACCTCTCTCGAACTCTCTGTCTCTCATATATTTATGTCCCACTTTGAGCAATGCTTAACCTTCCAAAAGTGATATTTGGCTGTGCTGTGCTCGTTTCGGGCCTGGATTTTAAAACCCACATGAAATTTGGTTGGGGTTGGGCATAGCCATGTAGGCACATTGGGGTGGAACTTGAGTGAGATTTGGGATTGTGCTTGTTATCGTTTGGGCCATGATTGGTCCTGAGTTTTGAAATCCACATGAAATTTAATTGGGTTTTGATTTGGGCATGGGGAACCCGAATTTGACTCGGAAATTCAAATAAATATAAAAACAATTGTCTGTATATTTTGGCCTAATGGGTAGTTTATACACTCATACCATATAAAATATATGCACTCACTACCTTTAAAACGCAAATCAAATTGGGAAAAGGATCGCATTCTTTTGACTTTTAAGTAGTCGGTTTCACAAAATAAATTATTTGGGCTCTTCATAGGAAATGGTATTTTGCATACTTAAAGAAAAAGATAGTTTGTTCTTCCATTTTTCATGTAGAAAAATGTTGCAACAGACTATAAAAGTGTTGCGTGCGTGGAAAATTAACTCCCTTTCGATGGAATTGGTGTCACACAAATGTTCTCCAATTTTATGTGATATAATTAATTCTTGAACCCATATTTTCAGTGTAGGAATTAAAAAGAAGGGGTGCAAAAAAAAAAAAAAACATTATCTTGACAAAAGCTCATCATGACACAGTGGAAGGTGGTCACGATTGCAACTTTGAGATTATGGCTACGAGTCATGTCATTAACTATAAAAACCATTTTCTTGTTCATGTATGTAATGGGTTTTTCTGTTCCTTTTTTTTCTTGATGAAAGGGTACTTCATCTGTATTTTGATAAGCAAAAAACAACTTAACATAATCTTTGTGTGATTCAATTCACTAAACCGATACACATCATGTGTTTGTGGCGGCTTTTTGATGAAGGTTTGCTAAGATGTGGAAAGAGCTGTAGGTTGAGATGGACAAACTATCTTAGGCCGGATCTAAAGAGAGGACCTTTCTCTGAAACGGAAGAGAACCAGATTATCCAACTCCATTCACGTCTTGGTAACAGGTCCACACATAAAACTATACTATATATGCTTTCTCTCCAGATAATGTAAGCTCAATAAGACTTCTCTTTGGTAACCAAGCTCTTTTATCTCACACAGGTGGTCCAAGATTGCCGCACATTTTCCGGGCCGCACCGACAACGAAATCAAGAACCATTGGAACACTCGAATCAAGAAGAGATTGAAGTTGGAACCAGAGACCCATGAGCGTTTCGAGCTGCCCGAAAAGCGCGACCCCAAAGATGATCAACTCTTGCAACATTGTTCTTGGGAACAAGAGAATAATAATTCAGAGGCTGCATCCCTGAAACAAGAGGGATTTGGATTGGGTTTGGAAGACACAGACAGTCTCATGCATAGTTTTGGGGCTTTGTGGGATATCTTGGATATGGAAGAGATGAAACTAGAAACCAATCCCTCCAGTAGTAGCACCACTGCATTGTACATGGAAGACACTTGCTATCCTAACATGGATGAAAGTGTTTCACTATTGCAAGGCTCTGGGCCATATTGTTATCGAAGTGTGGATCCTTTGTCTTCATGGGATAGTTTGCATCATCTAGAAGAGAATCTCCCTGTAGGAAACAATCATTAAACCCATATTTTGTGCATCCTTCTGCTTGATTGATCAATGCATCTTGTTTTTAACTATTTAATTATATTGGTGTTTTGTTTGTTTGGGATTTTATCTAGCAAAGGCCAATCTATATATTTGGAGATTCAACTACTCAAATTCCTCTTTACCAAAAAAGAAAAAAAAAACTTCTCATAATGCAGTATTATTCTCATCTCTAGTGGTAAGGACTTTACTACTAGATGCATGATTTATGGGTGGCAAACAGGTTGGGTCAGGTCTATGAGCGATGTCTATAACCGAGTCGCCATGGCAGATGGCACAGTGCCCCCCTTTAGATGAGGGTTTTCTTTTATGGCTTTGGGATTTTGATTCATTTATAATTCCTTTTCTTTTCTGGACCAAAGAAAGTCCAGAAACAAGACATGAAAAACATCTTAGGATTTGGAAAATTGATGCTTCGTTATGGATTTTTTTATAATGGTTTTCCTCTGAGGATGTCTGGATTGATTTTGGTGGTTTTGATGATATGGAGAGGAAGAACAATGTACAGGGGACTTCCTCTTCTTAGTTTTAGCTTTCGGATTTGAGTAAATGCAAGTCAAACGGGTTATGTGGGTGTATACTATAAGTGACCTGTTTAAATGTGGGTCAAGTATTTCTGACTTGCGACTAACCGGGATGTGTTGTGTGTGGAGTTTAGCAGATCAAATCCGAACTGAAAACAAGTCTGATAAGCAGGTGGGGACAGATTTTTCCACTCCTAAATGTATATTGAAAGGCTTTGATGATGATGACGACGACAATAACAAATCAAAGCTCAAAATAGCTGTTTTCTCCTTTTTAACATTGAGAGTTGCATTTCACACTAATAAAAGTAGAACCCATCCTAGATTAATCACATATGAACCAATCAACCCATCATTGATTAATGGAAATCCATTGTTGGTTAGTTGTAATCATTTGATAGGCCACAACGCCGGTAATTGAGAAGGTGATATTTAAGCAATTCACCAATTCATGAGAAGATAAACTCAAAGGTAAGAATGGTATGATGATGCAAAGTTAGGAGTCCAATTCCTTTGAGAGTCTCATTCATGCCACCCATGAGGGGTGTAGAACTCTATAGTGAGAGCCACCTGTTGACCAGCTGAGATTTTCAAAATAAATGCCATCCCTTTAAATTTTACTCCAATAAGAGGGGGCAAACAAAACTGATTTTTTTCATGCACCGCACTGTTGGTTGTGCACAGATTACAACCATTGAGTTGAGGCATGTTTTTGAGTGTCTCTATATTCTTCAGGAGGTTTGCTATAACATGGAGGGATTTCCATGCATTTATACATCAGTCTCAAATACCAACATCTATCTTTATCATAGTTTACAGTGCACAAGTACATTAGAAAATTTTCTTGATAAAAGTTTTTGTTGGTTCAAACAAATCACAAGACACAAAAGGGGAATCTCATTGGTCTACCTGTGAATAACTTGAGTGGTTTTAGAAGTGAATTACATGATTTCCATGGAAACCTATGGAGAATCCAAGAAAAACAATGAGTTAAGGGAATATGTACCAGAATCTGAGGCAACAATTATGAACGATGAAATCATTGTAGGTTACTCAGATTAGTGCCTTTAACTGTAAATAATCAGAATAAAATGAACCGCAATGCTATGCGGAATTTTGAGGTACATCATTTTTCTGAAAGGATGATGGTCTTGTTACCCGTCATCTGGTAACATCCAAGTTACAAGTTGTTGTCGAGTATAACTGACTGGTCTCTCTAAAATCATCAAATTGAAAGATCATGAGTTATCCTATCTGATTGTATTATGTTTCCATTCATCATCCTGTAAAATTTGCATCCCTGCCATATCCAGGCACCTCCCTACCGTATCCATGCAAGTGTTTGTGCATCATGGGTGACAATCGAGTTCAAGTCTCAGTAGCATTGAGCTGAAGGGTGTCTGTTGAGTGTTAGGTCTTGATTTTGGTCAGTAATTACGTAAATCAAAAGAAAGACCAAGACTAAGCTGAATCAATCATCTTCATCATTGCACTAACAGCATAACACACTAGCAGAGAATTACGATTCTAAAATAACCCTGATCAATCTTCAGTAAGGGTTAAAAGGAAGAGTAGTTAATAACCTTGATCACACCTTAAAGTCCGATCTTGAGTTTTTTCTCTCTATTTACAGAATCCCAAGAACTTTGGTGAAGTATCCAGCATTATCTTCAATCTGACCAAGTATGATTGAAATCAACATCAAATATCCCATGTGCCCTAGCTCCTTCAAGATATTCAGGGGTAATGAAATGAAAAAACAGAGTGGAATCAGCAAAAAGGTTCTTGAGGAACCTGCATAGCACATAACAAGACAGTGATCAGTATGTAAGAGAAATACCAAAAAACAAAAAACAAAAAACAAAAAACAAAAAACAAAAAAAAAGAAAAAAAAGAGATAAATACAAAAAATGCATTAAAAAAACACAGTGTAGCACTTGAGCAAGAGCAAGTTCGGGTGAATCAAATAGATTTGGTTTATATCACTAGAATCCATCTTTTAAGTTTTTACCAACTTAAATCAGCTTCAGTGAGCACAGAATCAACTTGACAAGTTGCCCTTTTCACAACCAGGAACAATTCTTTAGGATTGTCTATAAATAACTCAAACCTTGCAGCAAAGATGAGCTACATAAGTGAATAAACCTCAGCAAGGATTGCCAACTGACTTTTTCTGTAAACTGAATTTAGCTTACTCTGATCATATTTCATTAACGACGTGGTGTCATTAAAGAAAAAATTATCAATATCATTAGAGGGAAGATGCCGAAGATGAAGAAGAAACTTTTTAACATCTTTGATGAACATGAAAAGAGATTCGATAACAGGATTCTGCGCATCTTTTTTCCTGCATAAAAAGGTATCATCATGAATTTCTGGTCAATTTCGCTATGTAAGGGGTTAAGGAGGCAGTTTACAGAGTTGTCTACTCTTCATCAACTTTGCCATATGGCTTCTGTTTCCTTTATCAATCAGTAACTTCTGTTAATTCTTGGTTTCACGTTTTTGCAAACTTTGTAATTATGTTGAGTATGCATAATAAGTAAAGCCAGGTAAGCAAAAAGTTGAATCCAGAAGCATTATGTGCCTTGCATATGATAAATTCATATTAACAAAACTAATCATTATAACAACTTTTTTATTGGTAACAGCAAAATCATAAAAGCAAAACAATCCTAGGAACTTCTGAAAAGCATAACATTATTGCAAAGATAGATTACATGAGGCAGATGAAATGAATCATATTTTAATTCCATGTAACAAAAGCACTGTAGTCCATTTTGAATATCAAATATGAATATAAAATTTACAGTAATCATTAATTTGATGATCAAAAACAAAAAACCTGTCAAAATAGTGACAACCAAATGCAGAACTAGTGTCATCAATAGGGAAGTTCTCCTTCAGGAAGTTCCCAATTATCTTCCTCTTCATCCTCATCCTTCTTCCTTGACTTTTCTTTCTCATGAGACTGCTTTGCTGTTGGTGGACGACGTCTGATTAAAAAAAAAACGAATTCAAATAAAAACCCATTTGCCATCATGAAAATCCATGAATTAAATGCATCAAGCAAATAACTGCACCAGGAAAGGGAGAGGGAAAAACAGGTGTCTCATCTTAGGCACCGACAGAACTCTGTAAAGTAATTTTGTCTGCCTAATGAACAAGTGATATACAAAAAAAAAAAAAAAAGAGTAAGGCTCAAAAAATTTGCAACAAGCAGTCAAATTTCCAAATGGTAGCAATTGACAACAAATAGAACATATATTTCTTTTTCTACACAGATTCCCCTTTACTAAAAAACAAGCCTATGTTACACAGATTTTTCAAAATAAGCAGTATTTCATGCTTCAACATGTATATTCACAGATTCTTGTGTGGGATTCCTCAAGACACCATGTTTGGATGTGTATATCAAGAGATGCTTGCAGAGAAAATCGAATGATGAGGCATGTCTGGCTGAATATGCTTTGCTCAATACCGAACCAAAGCCTAAAAATGTTTTAAGCCTGTGTAAGGTATTCAGGCCTAATGCAATTCCTGACACTTGAGGAAGGCAGCTCCAAAGAACTAGACTGTTTTTCTGTTCTGGCAGAAACCATCTGGAGCTATTTTCTACTCTAAAAAAGTTCAGCAATGTGGATTTCTTTAAGGAAAAAGAAGGCTGCAAGTGCAAGACCTCCACCGGATCCAATGGCTAAGGAGGGGCTGGAAAATTCCCGAGGAAGAAGAGAACCAACCAAAAAGCCAGAAATCACAGCAACAATATATGGATTAAGAAAAGCTGAAGAGATTGTATTGAATCCAATGGAAATAATTACGAGTTAAGAATCGGCGGACCCTTCACTCTTCCAACACATCCTAAATATGAAGTAAGGCCAACACTGAATAATTGGGATCGTGGATCTTTCTAAATAAATGAAAATTTCTTGTCATGTGTCTATATAAAAAATCATATCCGGCAATCATATTGCAAAGACTAGAACTTAATAATGTAGGATTGATTAAAATTTTACTCTTTTGCATGATTGGTATAGTTGATACTGAATTCCCAGAAATCAAGCCAAGAACCACAGTGGGCCCTCAAACAATTTCCCCCTTTGATAGGAATTTGATGGTCCTATCTACATCTCCACCTTATAACCTTCATGTTGTGAGTGTGCATTCGGAAGCGCGAAACCCGCGAAGGATTGATCATGCTACCCAAGAGAGAGCCGAGGATTTTACATGGTTCGGCAAATCGGCAAAACCGCTACCCACTGCAAGAGTCAATATTTGTGTCTGTGTGGTGTGCCTGATTGATTCTCTTCTGGTGCTTCTTAGACCCTAGATCACAACACTTCATCTTTACCTTTTCAGTTCTCTTTAGATAAAAACTCTTCACTATGAATTCCAGGAGTTCAATATAAAGTAGTCTAGTGGGGCATTGGAGGTTGGGTTGCCCCCATTTTTTCACCCAGATCTCTCTCTCTCTCTCTCTCTCTCTCTCTCTCTCTCTAAAAGCAGTAAAACAACATCTACCCTACGCCACAAATCCCAGAAAACGAAAGCAAAAACAACAATTCACTTCTTAAACAAAGCGAATGGAGAGAACTCAGTATTGATTGAGGAAAACAACCAGACAAATCATGAACCCCAGAAAGCAAAACAAAAACCCAGATACAAAAAGACCCAAATCAGAGGTGATTGAGTACCTGGAGCGATTCCTCTTGGCAGAATCTCTGGCCTTCCTCTTCTTCTTCTCCTGCTTATTCTCGAAGAACCTCCTCCTCTTGCATTCCTGAAGAATACCCGCCTTCAAAACCTTGGATCGGAACCCTCTGACGAGAGACTCTTCAGCCTCATTCTCCTTTACCACGTACTCCACGTTGTATTTCCGTATATTTGGAATGGGAAGTTTCAGCTCTTCATCCTTTTTTTTACTATGTCTTTTACTATGTGGGGAAGCGAAGAAGAGGGTGTTGGAGTAAGTCAGAGAAGGCCATATTACTGATGAAAGATCATGTGGAAGATACCCATTTCTGGTCATTGACAAGAGGAAGCAAGGCTTGCTGCAACTAAGGGAAGAAGCAGCAGCATAAGGAGGAGAAAAAGAAAGGGGAGAAGGGGTTTTGGTGGGGTTTGGGGATTTTGCAGGTAAAAAGAAAAGGAGGTTGGAGAGAGTAGCCATGGAAGAGTTGATGCATGCTTGGTTTTTTTAATTGATTGATTAGATCCAGTCCAAATGTTCCCTCCCCCGCCAATTTTACTTTCTTTTCATTTTTGTTTTTCTTTTTTTTTTCCAGCCACCTGGATTGGTATCACCAACTTAACGGCAAGGGATCGATCTGTAGGCACGTGAGTGATGCCAATATTGATTCTAGAGAATTTTTATTTTGTAGAATTTTCGATGTGAATTTGTGATGTCGGGAATTTAAAGACATAGCTAGTCATGGTATCTAAAAATATTATTTTTTTATATTAGAATTTTAAATTTTGGCCACCTAAAAATCTCAAATAACCTTTAAAATTATCAGAACTCCAACCTCCTTGCGTTTACAAATCCTCCAACCAAAAGGAGAATTTACAAATTCCAACCAAGTGAAAGCTTTGAAGAATTTATAAATTCTACAAACATAAATTCCCCATTACACTTCTCATGGGAGCAACTAAGAACAAAAGTAGGGCTCATGAGTTTTTCTTTTTTATCTTTGTGAAAATTTAAAACCGAATCATAAATAAGTTAAATTGTAGCTGAATGGTAATTTTAGATATTAGTAAAACAATTCTGTAAATCGTAGGTGTTTTTAATGTGATTTTTAAACACTGAAAGATTCACACTCAATATAACAGTAAGTAGATTAAATATATTATATATAGTACTGGGCATTGAACCATGGTACATTCACTTATACATTCCACATGTAAAAGGTACAAGAGGATGTCATTTGGAGGCCAGAAGAAGTGCCTTTGACATTAGCACATGAAGTTGTACATTATATGCCAAGTTTATATCTATAAGTTTCACATTTTGGCATGGAACACCTTTTGCTACATAAGAGATTAACTGCAACTTGGGATGATAAAGTACCGGGCCCGTTTGGTAACTCTACTAATTGAGTCAAGTGAAGTAAAGTTGATTTTGAAGAAAGAATAAAATATAAGTGGGTTATAATGGTATTTTGTTTTTAGTTGTTTGTTATGGAATCTTTTTGACTTTTTGTATGAAAAAGTGGAGTATTTTTGTCTTTTAGTGAGTAAAGGTAGTTGCTTTTTGACTTTTTTGGAAAAAGATGGAGGGAATTTTGGTAAAATGTGCTTTTGATGGGATGTTTAAATTGACTTAACTTTACTTGACTTTATAAATAAAATTACCAAACAGGCCTAAATGTTTTTAAAGCTCACATTGTAATCTTAACCAGCGATGGAGTCTGCAAGCAACAAGAGAAAAACACCCAAAAAGAATGAGATAATTAGCGAAAGGACCCTAAAATCGAATCTATTCTGCCTCTAGTCCAGGCAAATTCTTTTTAAGAGCTCTAGTCCAAGCAGTTAGACTGTTTGCAGCCAGAGGTCCTTGGAGACAATTTACATGACTGATTTACCCTTTCAACCATTTTAGGCATAAAATTTTGAAATTTTAAATTTCAAATTTTAGATTATCCCTCTTCTTCTGGGGCAGCGTGGTCTTTTAGTTACGGTTAGGCAAGTGACAAGAGATATTTCTCTGTACATCGGCTTCGAATGGAAGGGAGGGGATTTGAAAACAAAAGGGCTTTGCCCTGTTGCCCAAGTTGCAGACATCGAAGGTGGGCCACCGCTTAGATCAGTGTTGTTTCAGAGAGATTGGAAAGGACGGATTGGAAAGATTTAGATCTGTTGGGCTCGATTTTGGAGAGAGCGAAGAAGCAGGGAATGCATGGTGGATTGCTTTTGCGCTGTCGCTGTTTTCAAGGACGATATATGCTGGAAGAAGAAGGTGCCCCTCATGAATGGGAAGATGGATTATAATATCTCGAGAAAGACTCTCGTCAAAACACGCAGAGGAAAGCTCTCACTCCAAACCACTCCTCCTCCTACAAGCTCTTGTAGAGAGAAGAAAGATGGGATGGCTATGATCCTCATTGGATCAGTGCTATTTGGAACGCAGGGAGGAGGTTTCGGATCCATCGTGCCCGAAGAAGAAGGTGCATCATAGTCGGAAGTCCAGAAGGGCTGCTGGTGTTGCAGCTCTCAGAAAAGAGACGATGAGAAGTTCTATTGTCGCCAGAGGACGACCACCATCGTTGCCGGAGTCTCCGCCATCCGTCGCCGTAGTCTCTTCTTGCACCGTGGCCAGGGAAAAAGAACAGACGCAGCGGTTCCGGTTCTGTTGCAGGCCGAATTGAAGAAGACGAAGAACAGGGAGCTAGGTTCTTCGTCAGGCCTAGCCAGGTCCGGGTTGGGTTCGGCTCGGTTTTGACCTGATCCATGAAGCAGTAGCCCAGCCCAATAGCAGCGGTGTAGGGCTGACCGATTTCATAAGCCGAGTTGTTTTTTCTACTAGGCCCTACCGTGAGATCCAAATGTAGTCGAGGGTGCTGCGCCATCGTCGGAAAAAGAAGTTTATTTGAGTTTTAATAAATTTATATGAGTTTATGTCAAATTTATCTGAAATTTACAATTTTTTTGTCAAATTTATCTGAGTTGTTTGAGCAAATTTATCTGAGTTGTTTGAGCAAATTTATCTAAGTTGTTTGAGCAAATTTATCTGAATTCTGAAACAAATTTCTCTGAGTTCTAGATAAATTTATCTGAGTTTTTGACAAATTTATCTACATTTTGGAACAAATTTATTTGAGTTCTCGACAAATTTATCTGAGTATTTGGCAAATTACCTTTTTATTTTTCAAAAAATATAGCTGACTTTCTAATAAATTCATCTCCATTTGGAAAATTTTAACTGAGTTTTTGAACTAAACTCATGATTTTTTTTGAAATTTATTTGAATTTTTTAAAAATAAATTTAACTGACTTTTGGCAAAAATACTTTCGTTTTTGGCAAATTTTTCTGAAATTCGGAAAATTGGGTTATCTTAGTTTTGGCAAATGTATTTGCATTTTTTAAATTTTATTTGCGTCCTTTAAAATTTATTTACATTTTTTGAAATTTATTTCGATCTTTTGAAACTGATTTTCATCTTCTAAAATTAATTTATATTTTTTTAAATTTATTTGGATCTTTTGAAATTTATTTGCATCTTTTTAAATTGATTTTCATCTTTTGAAATTTATTTATATTTTTTGAAACTTGTTTGGATCTTTTGAAATTTATTTACTTTTTTTTAAATTTCTTTACATTCTTTTGAAATTTATTGCGTTTTTTGAAATTATTGCATTTTTTAAATTTTATTTGCATTCTTTTGAATTTATTTGTATTTTTCTGATTTATTTGCATTTTTTAATTTTATTTACATATTTTGAAATTTATTTACATTTTTTGAAACTTATTTTGATATTTTGAAATTTATTTAGCTAATTTAATGGTATTGACCATTATTAATGGCATATCCCACTAATCGTGGGATGTGATTATGAAGAAAGGGTAAATTAGACATTTTAGGTCTTCAAATTTGAAAAAATGACCTATCACACTATGAAAAAAGAATGTGGACCTAAGGCAATAAAATGAATTGTTCAGGGACCCGTCGCCGAATCCACATGCATTAGTTTACTTGAAAGTATGAACTCAAAAAAGTTCTCAATTAAATGATATATAACCAATCATATTTTCATATAAACCAACTTAACCTCTAGATTGCAAGATTTGTAAGGGCAGTATTCTTGATCTATGATGATTGGATTATAAACATTGTTCATGACTATATCATCAAAAGTGAAACTTGATGCAGTAGTACTATAGCAGGAGAGGCTTCCCACCATGGTTTAAAACATTTTTTTTTAATCAAAAAAATGTTGTAAAAATATCCAAAAAATTCAGAATATTAGAAATTGCTGGAATACAATATTTTTTTCCATTAGTAACAACAATAAATCAAAATCTCGGTCACCTTAAGTTATGAGTCCTGTCTGTGTCGCAGTTCGCTGTCTTCTTTAGTATTTCATATAATGCAACCATTATTGATGCTCATAATCAATTTATTAGTGTAAAATATAAGAAAATAAAGATAACATATCAATCATCATTTAATACTAACTCAATCATCAAATAAGTTGTGAAATTCAAGACCCTAAAGATGACACATTAAAATAAAAAACATAATAGTGAGATAGATAAATCATAAAGCACTTGGGCATCAAAAGGTTCATGGTTCACCTGAAATTAGAAGGGACTAGTAGAGAGGAGAGACTAGGAAGAGATTGATGGGTATGAGTGTATGATAGAAAATCCGAAAATAAAAAAAATTGGGGAAAAAAGTTCAAAATCATGTGAATGAGTAGATCTAGCATGAAAGTATGTAGATCTAACTTCTAAATGAAGAATACAACACAAATGACAAACCCAATGATTTCTATACTTCATATAATAAAAAAACACATAATAAAATGCTTTAGGTCGATTTTCTCTCACCTTAGATAATATTTTCTTCAAAAAATTAATGTGGGATTTGAAAATATGCAAGAGGGAGTAGGGCTGTTGCTATGGGTAGTAAGGACATGAGAAGAGAGGACAAAAGGATGAAGATGGGGAAAAAGTTACAAAAATTAGGGTTTTTACCCTTTTTATATCATCTCGGCCGATATTTTGAAAATATCGGCCGAGATATCGGTTCACACGATATGAAAAGCATATCGGCCAATATTTTGCGATAAAATGGGGATATTTTGCTGAGACCGATATCTCAGCGAGATATCAACTCGGTATCAGCCGATGCCGAGTCATATCGGCCAGTATCGGCCAAGATTTTAATCCATGCTTTCCACGCTTTGATCCTCAAGCCATTGGTAGTACCAGTAAAGGTGCAACTTCGCACAGTTAAGCCGCCAACATCTTCTTCATTAGGATATTTACCAAGGCTACCCACACTGATACCATGGCCAGGTCCACAAAAAATGATGGATATGGAGACATTGGAGCTACCAGGACTAAGGGAGATGCAACCGTCGCCAGTGCCAATAATAGAATGAAGTATCTTGATACCACTTGAACTTCCTATGTGAATTGCATCTTTGTTAGGAATATCATCATCTGGCGCGGAGATGTTAACAGATTGGAGTCTGATGTTTTTGGATCCAAAAATGCTCAAGTGAAAGAACTTGCTATTGATTGAAGATAAGCCCCGAACCTTTGCATCTGAAACAAAGCTTAATTTCAAGGACTGGACATAACATAACACATTGAATCCTTTGGTCAATTAGAGTTATTGATGCACAGAATAAAACTTTTATAGAGGAGAAAAGAATTGGTACTTGAAGAAATGAAACTTACTGTTGGGAGTACATAGTTTGCATTTAAAGTTCTTTGGGCATTGGTTGTGTGGCCAAGCAGAAGCTCCTTGTCCATTAAGTGTCCCACCCCCTGTGACCAGTAGTCTATTGACATACTGAAATTCAATCCAATCATCTGAATTGAATGTGTTGAGATCTTGTAGGAGCCTTCATCACTCCTTTCAATTGAAATACAATAGGGCCTTGCAAGGACCTTTTAACCAACGGCTCTACAAGGATTAATGTCTCTTCTGGGATCAAAATCCTTCCCATTCCATCGCATGCACATGCCTACAACCAAGCCCTCATGATAGCCTACAAAACAGACAAATTAATAATAAATACAAATTTTCTATAACTTAATGTTTCAACACAAAAAGCTAAAAAAATAATAAAAATAGCCCTAGAATAATTGGAATGTGATGAAACTTTAAATTGCACCCTCCTGTTGTTATGCACTCCACCAATCACAAGGAAGTGTTTTTCCAACTTTGGGTGGGGACCTTATCACCAATTCAACCTGCTCGCACACACGAACAATTGATACCAAACATCAAATATAAGGGTAAAAGTTCATTTCTTTCTGACAATTTAAATCTTAAATTGTGAGGCTATTGAACTAAGAGTTAGAATGATCTAATGGGGTTGGATTGGCATATATCTAAGTGGGCACCATATGTGGAACATATGCTGCAATTTTGAAGTCTTTGATTCTGTGTGTAGAGAGGTGGAGTAATCTAGTAAGACACCCATCCATTCAATCAAATAGATAATAAAGATAGACACTATATAGATAAAGTAGTTGATAGTGTCATCTTTATGGTTTAAACTCTTAAAGTCTCTCACCTTGCTACTATCTGTATTCTCATCAAGCCATTGCCTTAAGATCTTTTATCCAGAGGTTTTCATTGGAGGAGTAGCTTTTGATGTTGAAATGAAAAACAAGAGCAAACAGTACATTTGGAAATTTTAGCTTGAACCCACTGTATATTAAAGCAATAGGGAGACGGATCATATATAGAGCCATGTCAGCACTCAGGTGCTCACTTTTCAACGAAATAAGGAGAGAAAAGGACACAGCCTAGGCTTTGACTTAGGCCATAATACTCGTCTCAAACAAGTCTCATCCCTTACGTTTTAAAACCAAACAAATCTCCTCAAGTCTCGTCCTTCAATCCTACGATTAGTTATAACTTTATTGACATGAGCCACTATACTTATCCCCGACAAGTCTCTTCTTTCAAAATCTCAACCCAAACAATTCTCCTCCAATCTCCTCCCTTAATTCTAGGATTAGTTATAATCTTATTTCAATGATGAATCTCATCTAAATACTGTTTCTATGTTAAAACGATGGACCACGTCCCTTCATCTAGAGCAGCAAATTACTACTCAACAGTCAACAGTAGTAAGAAAGACCATGCAAAATGTTTTACATATGGAATCGTATATAAGGAAATTACATTAAAGTTCATTCCTTGGACCACAAGTCCTTTCCTTTCCCGAATTGTGGTCATTATAGAAAATCTGTTTTCTTAGGATACTTGCTATTCCTTACACAAAAAGGTTTCTTAATAAGATGTATTCCTTACTATTTTCTACCTTGATGGATGGTTGAGATTAAGTCTAAGGAAACCCTAATTGGAAATTCGGTCCTCTTTTCACCTATAAAAGAAAGCCTTTCGTCCATCACAAAGGCATTCACGAAAATCAACACATTAAGGTTTTATAGGCAAGGAAAGAGAAATTGAAACCATTCACATAGTCTCTTTTTCGACGGATCACAGCATCAATCAGCAACAGCACCAGACTGCAGGATCAGAAAGCTCTCTGCATCAGGATGTCTGGAGGTACTCTTTAATTTATTTAAGATTAAATCCTACACGTGATTATCATGCTGTTCACGATCTTAGGGTTCATGTTAATAATAGTATAACATGTGGTATCAGAACATGGTTTTAGAACACATGATCGTCCATTAATTAGGATAACTATGCATCACCATAATCGGCAAATATAGATCTGTTCTGACTCTGTTTTTACAGCAATTTATCGATCCAACTATTATGGCCTGCATGAATGGTTTATATTTATGTTATTCTGCATTTTTCTTTATTTATTTGGGCACGACTGTTTGATCGTGATTTATGTAAATTTTGAATTTTCAATTATGTATAAACTCCTGCGTGAGTAAAAATTAAATGTAATAATGGAGGAGATCTGTAACTGGTACGTCATGACTGAAAGGGAGGCTGTTTCGAGATTGAAAATGGCGTTTTGAAGCAATCGGAGATAAAGACAAATGATCGAAAAGAAGGATAGAAAATAGGCCATATAGTTGGATCATATTTTCATAATCATTCCGTATTATGCTGATTATCATTAGTATGTTTCTTCATAATCGATGATATAATGCCTCAAACCCCGCCATTATGGTGGAGGACAGCCCTTCGGAGCTCAGCCTACTTTATCAGTACTTTTCATATAACGAATGATCTATCATGAATGCATGCAATATATAATGTTTATATTAATATTAAGCCTTATTGTTGTATCTCTATTGCAGTTCTTGCAACCACTAATCTCACTTCGTATGCTACCTCTGTCACTAAGCTCAATGGAACCAACTTCTCAGAATGGAAAGAGCAAGTTGAGTTCACATTAGGGGTACTTGAACTGGATATCGCTCTTCGTAAAGATAAGTCAGCTTCACTCACTGATAAAAGTACCCCTGAGGAAACGACCCTCTTTAATGCTTAGGAAAGGTCTGACAGACTAAGCACTATATTTTTGTGAATGACTATTGCCACCAACATAAAAACATCCCTTCCTACACCTGAGAATGCTAAGGACTATATGAAGGCCATTGAAGCTAGGTTTAAGACTGCAGACAAATCCCTTACTGGGAAACTAATGGCAGATCTCACAACCATGAAGTTTGATGGCACTAGATCAATGCATGAACATGTCATTGAGATGACCAGCCTTACAGCTAAACTAAAGAATTTGGGATTATCAGTGGATGAGGCTTTTCTCGTCCAATTTATCCTAAACAATTTACCTCCTCAGTACGGGCCTTTCCAAATTCACTACAACACTGTTACGGACAAGTGGACAATGAATGAATTGGCTAACAAAATGGTTCAAGAGGAGACCAGGCTGACTCAACAAGGAATTAAAGTAGCTCATCTCGTTTAAGGAGCTGGACACAAAACTAGGAGAAAGCATAATTCAGGCCAGAAAATGGTACCACCCAAATCTAATGAGGCTAGTCAGAACCCCAAGAAGAAAAAGAAGAAAAACGTATGCAAATTTTGCAAGAAACCTGGACATTTTCAGGCAGACTGCATTAAACGTGAAGAATGGTTCGAAAAGAAAGGTAACCCTATGGGTTTCGTAAGTTCTTTCGAATCAAATCTTACTTATGTTTCTTCTGATACTTGGTGGATTGACACTGGTGCTAATGTTCATGTTTCCAATTCAATGCAGGGATTCCTTACGATCCAAACCATAAACCCAAGTGAGAACTTCCTTTTCATGGGAAACAAAGACAAAGCTCCAGTTGAAGTTATTGGAACTTTTCGTCTTGTTTTAGATAGCGGTTATCAGTTAGACTTATGTCAAACTCTTTATGTTCCGTCTCTTTCCCGTAATTTGGTTTTTGTAAGCGCACTTGATAAAGATGGTTACTCATTTGAAGTAGGAAATGGTAATTTCAGTTTATTTAAAAATTCTAGTCGTATTGGTTTTGGAATTTTGATTGATGGGCTATACAAGTTTCATCTTGATAGTCAACTTGCTGAAACCCAACTTACCCTGCATTCTAAGGAAACAAAACGAAAGTCATCCAAACTTGACTCTTATTTCTTGTGGCATAAAAGACTGTGTCACATATCCAGTGAAAGAATCAAAAGATTAGTAAAAGATGGTGTCCTTCCGGATCTAGATTTTACTAATATTAATGTATGTGTGGATTGTATTAAAGACAAAACAACAAAACGCACAAAGAAAGGAGCCACAAGAAGTACTGAGCTTCTTGAAATAATACATACAGACATTTGCGGACCCTTTGATGTTCCAACCTTTGGAGGAGAAAAGTACTTCATTACCTTTATTGATGATTACTCACGTTACTGTTATTTATACTTGTTGCATGACAAATCTCAGTCTGTGAATGCTGTACAAGTGTTCATTACTGAAGTCGAAACGCAATTAGATAGAAAAGTGAAAATCATAAGGTCAGATAGAGGTGGTGAGTTTTATGGAAAGTATGACGAAACAGGACAACATCCTGGACCTTTTGCAGAACTTCTCCAAAAACTTGGAATTGTTGCCCAATACACAATGCCTGGTTCTCCATAGCAGAATGGTGTAGCTGAAAGGCGAAATCGTACATACATGGAAATGGTTATATCAATGACGAGTCATGCTCACTTACCTATATCCTTGTGGATGGATGCTATACGCACAACTGTTTATATCTTGAACAGAGTTCCCAATAAGGTAGTTCCAAAGACACCTTTTGAACTGTGAAAAGGCTGGAAACCTAGTTTACGACATCTCCAAATTTGGGGTTGCCCAGCTGAGGCTAGAGTCTACAATCCACATGAAAAGAAATTGGACCTTAAAACGATCAGTGGTTACTTTATAGGTTACCCAGAAAAGTTCAAAGGATTTAGGTTTTACTGCCCTAACCATAGTACGAGAATTGTTGAAACCGGTAATGCTAGATTCTTTGAGAATGACGAAATCAGTGGGAGTAATAAATCTCAAGATGTGATCATTCAGGAAATCAGGGTACCTATCCCTTTACCCTCTATTCCGAAAGATGTTGGCAATCCTCCCGTTGTTTAACCATTTAACAATGAGAAAAATCCAATAAATGATCAACAACTCCATAATGAGATTGTCGCCAATGAACATATGGATAATGCACCAGAGGAACCAGCATTAAGAAGGTCTCAAAGACAAAGGAGATCAGCTATTTCCGATGATTACATGCTTTACCAAGTAGAATCTAGAGAAGGGACAATTAATGACCCGGTTTCTTATTCACAAGCCATTAAGGATGTTAATTCTAGTAAATGGATTGAGGCCATAAAGCATGAATTGAAATCTATGAATGAAAATCAAGTCTGGAAAGTTGTTCAATTGCCTGCAGGACACAAATCAGTTGGCTGTAAATGGGTCTTCAAGACCAAACGCGACTGCAAAGGCAATATTGAACGATATAAAGCCAGACTTGTTGCCAAAGGTTTCAATCAGAAAGAAGGTATTGACTATACTGAGACTTTTTCCCCTGTGTCAAGGAAGGATTCTCTTAGAATTATCATGGCATTAGTAGCTCACTATGACCTCGAGTTACATCAAATGGATGTGAAAACTGCTTTTCTTAATGGAGACTTGGAAGAAGAAGTCTACATGCGTCAACCTGAAGGCTTCATAATTGAAGGTCAGGAAGACATGGTCTGCAAACTTAAGAAATCAATATATGGACTGAAACAAGCTTCGAGGCAATGGTACCTAAAGTTTTATGAAATCATTACTAACTTCGATTTCATAGAAAACATCGTTGACCCTTGCATATACTTCAAGATCAGTGGGAGTAAATTCATATTTTTGGTTCTGTACGTTGATGACATATTACTGGCTAGCAGCGACCTAGTTTATTACATCAAACAAAGGACTATCTCTCTAAGCATTTTGAAATGAAAGATATGGTTGAGGCTTCCTATGTGATAGGAATAGAAATATTCCGTGACAGGTCACTTGGTATTTTGGGATTGTCTCAGAAAGCATATAATGACAAAGTTCTAGAGAGATTTGGCATGATGACCTGTTCTTCTAGTCCTGTTCCACTGCATAAAGGAGACAAGCTTGATCTTTCGCAGTGTCCACAGAACGAATTAGAACTTTAAGAAATGGAAAAATATCCTTATGCTTCTCTTGTCGGGAGTTTGATGTATGCATAGGTCTGTATAAGACCTGACATTAGTCATGCTGTTGGCATGCTCGGTAGATTTCAGAGTAAACTAGGAATCGCTCATTGGAAAGATGCAAAGAAAGTACTGAGATACCTCAAGGGAACAAGGAATTACATGCTTACATACAGAAAATCAAGTCACCTAGAGGTGACTGGTTATTCGGATTCAGATTTTGCTGGATGTCCTGACATTAGACTTTGCACTCTTGGCTATATGTATCTCTTATGTGGAGGTGCAATATCATGGAAAATCCAGAAATCCGAGTTGCTTTACTCATCCACCATGATGGCTGAATATGTAGCATGTTATGAGGCTGCAATTCAGGGAACATGGTTGCGTAATTTTATCTCTCAGTTTGGAGCTTTGAATTTCATCTCTAAGCCATTAACCCTTTACTGTGACAATGAAGCTGCAACCTTCTTCTCCAAGCATGACAGGATATCTAAGGGATCCAAACACATGGACCTTAAATATCTATCATTGAAACAAGATGTTAGATTACAGAAATTTGTCATTGAGTTTATACATACAGATTTCATAGTCGCAGACATATTCACGAAAGGACTACCTCCAAAGACCTTTCAAGGACATACTGAAAGCATGGGTCTTGAAGATAGTTCTTAATTATCATTTTCTGCCTTTTATTTTTGTACTTATATTTGACATTTATTGAGCTCTTAATACAACTCTGCATCTGCTATTTCTGTTTTTCCATTGTGTACATACTCATGTTTGAATGAATGATAAACAGAAACAATCTTTCCCTATAAACATTATGAGACCATTACGTATATCTCCTATTACGGTCTAGTTATGCCGGTTGTCAATACTGTAGTACCTGGAAGTAAGCATGTTGCAAAATAATGTGTGCACGTCATGACTCCCATTGACCACCGAATTAGCAAAGACACTTATGATAACCGACTAAAGAAATGTTTAGCATATAATGCGCGCCTTATGATTCCTAAAATGAAAAACACTAACAGATCTTCCTATCGACCAAGTGGGAGACTGTAAGGAAATTACATTAAAGTTCATTCCTTGGACCACAAGTCCTTTCCTTTCCCGAATTGTGGTCATTATAGGAAATCTGTTTTCTTAGGATACTTGCTATTCCTTACACAAAAATGTTTCTTAATGAGATGTATTCCTTACTATTCTCTAACTTGATGGATGGTTGAGATTAAGTCTAAGGAAACCCTAATTGGAAATTCGGTCTTCTTTTCACCTATAAAAGAAAGCCTTTCGTCCATCACAAAGGCATTCACGAAAATCAACACATTAAGGTTTTATAGGCAAGGAAAGAGAAATTGAAACCATTCACATAGTTTCTTTCTCGACGGATCACAGCATCAATCAGCAACAGCACCAGACTGCAGGATCAGAAAGCTCTCTGCATCAGGATGTCTGGAGGTACTCTTTAATTTATTTAAGATTAAATCCTACACGTGATTATCATGCTGTTTACAATCTTAGGGTTCATGTTAATAATAGTATAACATCGTATCCTCTATTTGGTCCAAACAGGAAAACCCTATTTGGATCAATAAGGGCATGACATATGAGCTTATTGAGTTTAAAAAACAGTGCCATCTTTAAAATACACCACTGTCTTTTAAATACATAACAAACGTGTCATCTCCTGATTGGTCCAAATAGGGTTCGGTGTTTGGACCCATCAGGCGATCCGGATCCTCCGTGTCCTTGTCCTTGTCCTTTCCAGAAACGGACACAATACTACGGTCGGTCTCCCTCTCGACTCCTCTAGAACCAACACCCAAATCCTAGCTTCTTCCAGAGACATCCAGACTCAAATCCTCCCAAACATCATGTTCCAGAGGTCTCTACTCCACTTGCTAAATACCCCCATTCACATCCTTTCAACCACAAGCTTCAAACAATCTTAATACTGCAATTTCCCACAGAAAAAGATCTACATTGCCATCTGAAGGAGAAGATATGTCTACATCTCTTTCCAACTTCAGCATCTCTCTCCCCATCTCATCAAGGAGAGATGCATCTGCAGCATCATCTCTCAGTCAGTTTGGGTTTTCACATCTCAAAGTAAGAAGCCATGGTAGAAGCTTAAAGGCCATGGCAGCAGAGAGGAGGGAGAACTTGGATCACTTGCAGACGGCTAATAGCAGGCAACCCACCCAAGGAACACAGAAGATAGCTCAGGTTTCCCCAATAGGTAATGACCCAATTACCCTTTTTTTTCATATGCTTTTTCATCTGACCGTTTGGAGTACTTCTAATATCTATCAGAACCGTAAAGAGAAGGGTCATAGACCATGAGTCTGGATTCTTGATGCAAACTAAGTATAGTTTCAGTTTCGTTGGAATTGGAATTGGGGTTCCTGTGAGATGGATATTGTGTTCTATAGGTGATTTTACATGGTTTTGGATTTGTAGGCCTATTGAACCTTTTTACTTCTGGGTTGCTCTTAGATAGAATTTTCAACGTGATTAATAAATTGGTGTGGTCTGGCTTGAGTGCATGTTATCCAATGCATTGCCAACATTGACATATTTGTTGATTGTTCAGGTATCTGGGACCGTTTCCCTACAGCCAGGACAGTGCAGCAGATGATGGACACCATGGAAAGGATAATGGAGGACCCCTCTACATACCTTGCAATGAGAGAAGAAGGTGGTGGAGGGTACAGGAGGGGAAGGACCCCATGGGAGATCAAAGAAGGTGAAAACGAGTACAAGATGCGATTCGACATGCCTGGCATGACCAAGAAGGATGTTAAGGTCTGGGTGGAGGAGAAGATGCTTGTTGTTAAGGCGGAAAAACAAACAGAAGAGGAAGAGGAATGGTCTGCAAATAGCTATGGGAGGTATAGCAGTAGAATTGCACTGCCTGAGAACATTGAGATGGAGAAAATCAAGGCAGAGGTGAAAGATGGGGTGTTGTACTTAACCATTCCAAAGGCAAAAATTTCAAGCAAGCTCTTGGATATAGATGTGGAATGAAATGTAGCTTGTTAAGAGCAGAGCAATGTACTGGACTCTGTTTTGTTCCCCTCTTTTGATCAATGTTTCAAATAGATTGATGTAAAACTGAAGTTGGAGAACTTAATTTATGAGGTTTCTTTTATATGGAATTTAAATGTATTTAATGCGATGAAACCCTTCATCATATTGTGGTTTTAGGTTTCAGGGAGCTTTCGAGTCAATTTAGTATAAGTTTTTTTACTACCCATAAAAAGGTCTCATATTTCTTTAGAATCTTTGGGTCTCATATTTCTTCAGATCTTTGGGTTCAAGCAACTTTCTTCCATCTGTCATGGGGCCTCTTCCTTCGCAATGAGTAGGGTAAATGAGGGTTGAAATAAATCCCACACAGTTACATTGTTCATCCGATGAGGTATTTGAAGAGGTATTTGTTGTTTGCTGACTCTACTTTTTTATCTCCCACATTTACTTGGAGATATTGTAATAAAGTGGTGTAGAATTGGAGATATTGTAATAAAGTGGTGTAGACTAACTTATTTTCTTTCCTTTTATCCAATCAAATGCAAATTTAAATCTTTTTACTTTACACCACCAATTCAAACGCATAAATAGTAATTTATTTCACCTCAATTTTCTTTTGACTTTTAATAACTTTACACTGTTGTGACCTTCTCCTCTCTTATTCCTCTCCTGCTGCAAATGGTACTTGCTAGTTGTTGGGAGGGTTGTACACACCAAACGGAAGACGTCTTAAGAATGTTTTTTTTTTTTTTTTTTTTTTTTTTGTTATTTTTAGATTTAGATTTAAAAATAAATTTCTATTTTATCTATATGTTTCCAAAATTATTCTAATGTCATTAGGGGTCATTAGGTTCCCTCATCTGATTCTCCCTGGCCAATTGCCTAAGAGGGTTTTTAGTTCATTCACTGTGGTTGCAAATAGTCTATTCAGTGAGGTTGCAAGAAAATATGTGGATTGTTTATTAGGTGATTGAGCACGATGCCACATCAACACCCACCATATTTTGAATCATACGTTCAATTTTATGGTGGGATTCACTCTTATAAAAGTAAAATACGTGGGTATGTCATAGAAAGATGAGATTCATCTTGAACACTTTAGATTATGTTTACGAGGGCTCTATGATAGAGTTTCCAGGCATGTTAACTTACTTTTGTACACGTTGAATCTGTATGGCTTGCTTGGATTCATTCCTAATGAGTTTTCTATTCTGCAAATGGGTTAGGCTGAAAATGAGTTGTTATAGGCATGGGTCACATGACATACTCAACACCATTTACAAAAAAATATGTTAAAAGAATTCACAAGACCTTTTTATATTTAAATATTCATACACCCTTGTCCTATTTAGACATTGCACAAATAATTACAAGGAACCTAAATCAATATCAAAATCTTATTTGTTTGCTTGCAATTGCCTTCTTAAGAATTTCAAGAAATGCATTCCTAAGGGCCCATTAGTTTGCATAAATCGAATTGTAGAAATTTAAAGAGGCAAGAAGCCCAAGTAGAACTCGAATTTTAGAAATTTAAAAAGGCAAGAAGAAGCGCAAGTAGAACAAGGAGAGGCAGGGTGGAATCATGGCCGCACGGGATTTTTAAAAAATTCTCCCAATATTGAGGAAATTGCATTTTTTATGCTTTTCTATTTTATAGTGTTTTCAAGGTGAATTTTCAGGTTTCATGTTTAGATTGAGAAATGAAAAGATATAAGGTAGAGATGCAATTGGGACCCTCACTTTCCCACAATTTAATTTATCGAGTCATAGCAGGATATTCATTCCCATTTTGATGTACCCTTATTTATTTTGGGGCATTTAGCGACAGGTCCCTCAACATTTGATTCTATAGCCTTAGATCCACCATCTCTTTTCATAATATGGTAGGTCTTTTTTTCCAATTTGAAGACTTAAAAAGTCTAATTTACCTTTTCTTTAAATATAAATCATTTCCAATGATTAGTGGGATATGTCATTAATAATGGTTAACTACCATCTCAAAAGGCAAATAAGATTTAAAAACTGAAATAGATTTCAAGAATTCAAAATTTTGAATAAATCTATCTAGAATTCAGATAAATTCGTATAAAACACAAATAAATTTGACAAAAAGTCAAAACTGAGATAAATTTGATAAAAACTCAGCTAAATTTGTCCAGAATTCAGATAAATTTGTTCTGAAATTCAAATAAATATATCCAAAACTCAGATAAATTCATATAAAACACAAATAAATTTGACAAAAACTCAAAATTGAGGTAAATTTGATAAAAACTAAGTTAGATTTGTCTAGAATTCAGATAAATTTGTTCTATAACTCAAATAAATATGTCCAGAACTCAGATAAATTCGCATAAAACACAACTAAATTTGACAAAAACTCAAAACTCAGATAAATTTGATAAAAACTCAGCTAGATTTGTCCAGAACTCAGATATATTTGTTCTAGAACTCAAATAAATTTGTCTAGAACTTTGATAAATTCGTATAAAACACAACTAAATTTGACAAAAACTCAAAATTCAGATAAATCTGATAAAAATTCAGCTAGATTTGTCCAGAACTCAAATAAATATGTCCAGAACTCAGATAAATTTATATAAAACACAAATAAATTTGACAAAAACTTAAAACTTAAGTAAATTTGATAAAAACTGAGCTAGATTTGTCCATAACTCCGATAAATTTGTTCCAAAACTCAGATAAATTTGTCCAGAACTCAGATAAATTCATATAAAACATAAATAAATTTGACAAAAACTCAAAACTCAGGTAAATTTGATAAAAACTGAGCTATATTTGTCCAGAACTCAGATAAATTTGTTCTGGAATTCAAATAAATCTGTCCAGAACTCAGATAAATTCATATAAAATACAAACAAATTTGACAAAAACTCAAAACTTAGATAAATTTGATAAAAACTGAGCTAGATTTATCTAGAACTCAGATAAATTTGTTCTGGAATTCAAATAAATCGGTCCAGAACTCAGATAAATTTGTATAAAACACAAATAAATTTGACAAAAACTCAAAGCTTAGATAAATTTGATAAAAACTCAGCTAAATTTGTCCAGAACTCAGATAAATTTATTCTGGAATTCTAATAAATATGTCCAAAACTCAGATAAATTCGTATAAAACACAAATAAATTAGACAAAAACTCAAAACTTAGATAAATTTGATAAAAACTCAGCTAGATTTGTCCAGAACTCAGATAAATTTGTTCTAGAATTCAAATAAATCTGTCCATAACTCAGATAAATTCGTATAAAACACAAAAAAAATTTGACAAAAACTCAAAACTTGGATAAATTTGATAAAAACTCAGCTAGATTTGTCCATAACTCAGATAAATTTGTTCTAGGACTCAAATAAACTCAGATGAATAACAACAGTTTTCTTGCAAGAAAGAGTCCCCATTTTTTGTTGTTATGATTGCAAGAGCTAGACTTACACGAAACGGAAAAAGGAAAGAAAAGGCAAAGACAGCAATGGGTTTTTGTGTTATACAGAACTCGTCGCAGGAGAAGGCTAGGACTAGTCGCGTTTCCATCGCTGGGCCGTCGCCATTGTTGCTGGTGTAGTTGGAGATGGCCAACTTCGATCTGCAGAGCTCTCTGATAACGTCCCTCGTTCCTAGAGAAGAAGACAGAATGAGTTCTCCGGGACAACAGAGAATGAAAGAGAACTTGGCCTAGGGATGAGAGAGAATGGACGATTTGAACTTTTAAAATTCAAACTTTTATACTCAAACTGTTGAAAATGGCAAATTAGTCATGAAAACATATGATGCGGCATATTAGAGACCTTTTACCAAAAAATCTCCAGCTGTATGTACTATAGACATTAAAGAAAAAGTTGTTGGACTGGCTGCCTTAGAAGACCGTGATTAGGGACTTAAGGCTAATTTACCTTATTTTTTTATAATGAATATATTAGAGATGACATGAATGCTAAAAAAATATAGAGTGATATAAAAATTTAAACAAACACCAAATATTCTCTCCATTGGTAAAAAAAAAATAAAAATTAATTAATTAATCATCTTCTAGCCATGTAACTTCTAAACATTCAACCGACTCTTTGTGGGGCCCATGGAAATCTCTTCTACTATGGAACTTTATTAAGAAAAAATGATGTCAAGCTGCCAAACGGGCTCTACCATTAGATTCCATTGTTCATAGTTTGCATGGTTTTAATCTTTCCATCTTTCTTTTCTCAAATTTTCAGCATAACAGATTCAACCCCAAGAGATACAGAACCAATTTTGAGAATCAAACACTATAAACAATGTGTATAGAATGCACTTCTCTCCAGTTTTCAAACATGTAAATTGAAGCTAGCAGAGATGTCAGTTTGATTTGTAAGTTCATATATTTTAAACTTCCCTTGAAAATCTCCAAACATGATGAAGACAAGACCTCTCTCCCTTTCCACCCCAATCACCCACATCTCAAAAACTGCATTTCTGCATCTGATTCCCTTCCAATTTGCTACTTCTGCCACTGAGCGCTTCTTCTCAGACTCAGACGCTTGGGAAGAAGGTGAAGAAGGTGACCCTTCTCCCATCATCCAAGATCATGACCTTCTCCGCAGAAGCAACAACTCACCAACAAGCCTTCATGTTCTCGACCTTATTGATCGTGGGTCAATTGAACCTGACCCGGAAATCTACAACCGGTTGCTAAAGAAAGCGACCCAGATGAAGAAACTGAAAGAGGGAAGAATTGTCCATGCCCATTTCCTGGGATCAAAACTCAAATCTGATCTATTTATACTGAACACCATCATCAATATGTATGCAAAATGCGGCAGCTTGTCTGATGCGCAGAAGGCGTTTGATGAAATGCGCCTGAAGGATATGGTTACTTGGACTGCTTTGATTACTGGGTATGCGCAGAATGATCGATCGGAGGAAGCAATCAGATTGTTTCCACAAATGCTTCGGCAAGGATTGAAACCGAACCAATTCACTTTTGCGAGCCTTTTGAAGGCATCTGGGGATGCTCAAAGCAGTGAGCAAGGTAGACAAGTCCATGCATTCTGTGTTAAGTATGGCTGCGACTTGAACGTTTATGTTGGCAGTTCGCTTTTGGATATGTATGCTAGATATGGAGACATGAAGGAGGCGAATTTGGTATTTGACGGGTTGTCCTGCAAGAATGAGGTTTCTTGCAATGCTTTGATTGCAGGGTATGCTCGAAAAGGTGAGGGAGAGGAGGCTTTCAAGCAGTTTTGGAAGATGCAAAGAGCAGGTTTTGAAGCTACCCATTTCACTTATTCTAGTGTTTTTAGTTCATGTGCGAGTATTGGTGCCTTGGAGCAGGGGAAATGGGTGCATGCCCACATGATAAAATCAGGGTGTAAGCTTATTGCTTTTGTTGGGAATACTCTTCTCGACATGTATGCAAAGGCAGGTAGTATTGAGGATGCAAGGAAAGTCTTTGATCGATTGGATAAAAGTGATGTAGTTTCTTGGAATTCAATGCTCACTGGGTGCGCCCAACATGGGCTTGGTAAGGAAACCATACAACGATTCGAAGAAATGCTGAGGATCGGCATCAAACCGAATGAAATTACTTTCCTTTGTGTTCTTACTGCTTGCAGCCACAATGGACTTTTGAAGGAGGGACAGTTTTATTTTGACCTGATGAAAAAGTACAATGTGGAGCCCAAGGTTGAACATTACGTGACTATTGTTGATCTTCTTGGCAGGGCAGGGCTGTTGGATCAAGCCCAAAGGTACATAAATGACATGCCAATTGAACCAACAGCGGCTGTTTGGGGTGCTTTGCTTGGTGCTTGTAGAATGCATCGGAATATGGAGTTGGGGGCATATGCTGCAGAGCGTGTGTTCGAGCTTGATCCTCATGATTCTGGTCCCCATGTGCTGCTCTCTAACATATATGCCTCTGCCGGAAGATGGAGTGATGCCGCAAGAGTGAGAAAGATGATGAAAGACAGTGGGGTGAAGAAAGAACCGGCTTGCAGTTGGGTGGAGATTGAAAATTCGGTTCACATGTTTGTGGCAAATGATGATTCACATCCACAGATAGAAGAGATTCATAAAATGTGGGAGAAGATAAGTGCAAAAATCAAGGAAGTTGGGTATGTCCCAGATACAAATTATGTGTTGTTGTTCGTGGATCAGCAGGAGAGGGAAGCAAAGTTGCAGTACCATAGTGAGAAACTCGCTCTTGCATTTGCACTTCTCAACACTCCTCCTGGGGCTACCATTCGAATCAAGAAGAACATCAGGATGTGTGGTGATTGTCATTCGGCAATTAAGTTTGTGTCAATGGTAATGGAGAGGGAGATTGTTGTTAGAGACACCAATCGTTTTCACCATTTCAGTAATGGCTTTTGTTCATGTGGGGACTACTGGTAATGCTAATGATATATATGACATCAGTTACGTGGCATCATATTCAGCAATCATTACAGACAGCAATCATTTTCACCATTTTAGTAATGCCCCTTGTTCATGTGGGGACTACTGGTGTGATGATGCTAATGATATGACATCACGTACATGATACGAAATGATTTACTGAATGCGCATGGACATTATTTCAAAGGGAGTGATGGATTCTTAAACAGCAAGTTGCATGATGGTTGGATACCTCCTATTCGAGGCGCTGGTCCTGCAAAATATGCCTTGTGAGGACTGTACTGGTTGTAGTCTTGCCTGAACCAATAATGTCATAACCAAAAAGAAGAGGAGTGACAATCTGAGATGTTTTCAGCCTGTAACTGAAGTACAGGTATTGATCATGCGTTATTGTTTGCCAGCTAAAGTTATATTGATTATATGAAGAAGATTATTGCCTGCCAGCTAAACTCATATTAATTAGATGGAGAAGATTTCTAAGAATGCTGTTTTGAGGTGATTCATTAGTTTGTCATCTTGTTTGTTTGTGTTGAACTTTGCGGTGCCTTCGAAATGCTTTCATGGGGTGCTTGTAACATGATCATCTGTGGGTTAGGAAGTGCAATATTAGAAAGGAACACCATATCACACAATTTCAACGGATCAATCAGATTGCTTCTTGGGATTGAGAGTAAAAGCATGAGATGGGATTCGAGAATTCTAAATGTTCGTTGAAACAATCACAAACTTCAGTGACTGAGAATCTGAGCAACATTCACTTGGATGGGATACAAAGATCTTCAGCCACTGAAAAATGGATTGTTATGCTTTTTCTGTTGAAATTAAGCAATTACAGGCGCTACAACTTTTGAACTGCCGGTTATCTGTTACTATATCATAAAAGAACCTCTAAAGTTACCATCTCTTTTGTTACACTCGTGAGAAAGTAACATGCATTGGAACCTGACATGTGAATTGTATTCCAATTGAACCCATGACTGAAGAAGGTTGGAGCTGCAATCTGCATCCAATTTTTGTTTTTTTTTTCTTTGATAAATCACTTTCTCTACAATCTCTTGTAGAATCCTTATGGTAATTACAGTTGAAGCCCGTGGAAAGTGCTCCTTTCATGCTGAAGTCATGTGCTTGGTGGTGGAATCAAGTTCCCCAAACTAAAATTGTATCAGTCCCTTGAACAAGTTATTTTTTTATGTCTAAAGCAAATTTGAGATGAACAACTAGAAACAATGTTGCTAATTCAATTCTAATGTATAAATCTCTTTACATTTTCAACTTAAATTTGTGGTTTTTCTATGCCATGATATATTATAGCTTGCCATTTGAAATGTCATTAGAGCTTGTGGTAGTAAGAGTGACATTTTTCTAAATGTCATGGGTTCAAATCTTCATCAACGCATTTAGTTTAGCTGACTCCAACACAGTTGGGACAAGGCTTTGGTGATGATGATGATATAACCTGCCATTTAATTTAATAACTGCTGGAAATGAATTCTTTTTGCGGGGATAAGCTTGGATCAAGCTTTCTTCCTCTGTCTTCTTTTTTTAATTTTTAGCAGATTTCTTAGTGAAAAAGGGTTGCAAGAGGAAGCTTTGTTCATAGGAAGTTCGCCGCCATCTTTGATGCAGCTTCATCCAGAGGTTTTTTCCATCTTTTTCTGTCTGTATCTTTCTACAAAATGTATTTCTCTTCCTGTAAATCTTCCTTGATAGTCTTGTTTCCCTTAAAAATATTTTTTGTCGCAGATTCAAGGGAGATCTGTATGCAGTCTTGAGTCAGATCTAGATATGGGTTTGGATATTCACCAAACCAAACCAAACCAAACCAAGCCTTTTCCCACTAGGTGGGGTCGGCTATATGGATTTGACGACGCCAATCAAGTCTGATTAGGGCCATGTCCTCCGTTAGATCCATGTAGGCAAGGTCATGTTTAATAGTTTCTTTCCAACTTCTCTTGGGTCTCCCTCTCCCTCTCCTACTCCTGGCAATCTCTATGCCTTCACACCTTTTAACAGGTGCTTCCATTGGACGTCTTTTAACATGGCCAAACCATCTTAGTCGATTTTCTCTCATTTTATCTCCAATCGGTGCTATTCCTACTTTGCCCCGAATCTCCTCATTCCTAATCCTATCTCTCCTTGTGATCCCGCACATCCATCTTAGCATTCTCATCTCCGCAACTTCCATCTTCTTAACATGATTATGTTTTACTGCCCAACACTCTGATCCATATAACAATGCTGGTCTTACCGCCACCTTATAATACTTTCCTTTAACCCTGAGGGGGACTTTCCGATCACACAAGACCCCCGAAGCACTCCTCCATTTGGTCCACCCGGCCTGAATCCTGTGACTTACATCAGTATCAATCCCTGCATCATGTTGCACCATCGATCCAAGGTACCTAAAGTTTTCTTTCTCTACAATCTTTTGTGTGCCTAGACTTACTTCTATGTTACCAAGTGTCCTAATTTGGCTAAACTTGCACTCCATATATTCCGTCTTGCATCGACTTAGCCTAAACCCTTTTGTCTCTAACGTTTTCCGCCATACTTCTAGCTTAGCATTCACTCCTTCTCTCGTCTCATCTACTAAAACAATGTCATCTGCAAATAGCATACACCACGGCACCTCATCCTGAATATGTCTTGTAATCTCATCGATAACTAGGGCAAACAAGTACGGGCTTAAAGCTGAGCCTTGGTGTAGACCAATCGTGATAGGAAACTCCTTAGTCTCTCCGCCAGTCGTCCTTATAGATATCACGGCTCTATCATACATATCCTTTATTGCCTCAATATAAGCGACACACACTCTTTTCTTTTCCAGTACTCCCCATAGAATCTCCCTAGGAACCCGGTCATAGGCCTTCTCCAAGTCAATGAACACCATATGTAAATCTCTTTGGCCTTCTCTATACTGTTCCATTAACCTCCTCAGGAGAAAGATAGCCTCCATGGTTGATCTCCCAGGCATGAAACCAAATTGATTTTCTGAAACGTTTGTTGTTCTTCTTAGTCTTCTCTCAATAACTCTCTCCCATAATTTCATCGTATGGCTCATCAATTTAATCCCGCGGTAGTTCGCACAGTTCTGAATATCTCCTTTGTTCTTGTATATGGGTATAAGAATACTTTTCCTCCATGCATCAGGCATCTTCTTGCTCTTTAGCACTACATTAAAAAGTTTTGTCAACCAACTTATGCCATTCTCCCCCAAGCACCTCCAGACCTCAATAGGGATACCATCTGGCCCAACCACTTTCCCATTCTTCATCCTTTTCAATACTTCTATAACTTCTTCCCTACTGATTCTCCTATAGAACATATGATTCGATTCTTCCCTAGAAATGGTAAGCTGTCCCAATTGTATGTCACTACTACTGCTTTCGTTAAATAACTTGTAGAAGTAGCTCTTCCAACGCTCCTTTATCTCATCGTCCTTTACTAATACCTTTTCATCCTCATCCTTAATGCATTTAACTTGGTTTAAGTCCTTGGTCCGCCTATCTCTGGCTTTAGCAAGCTTGAATATCTCTCTCTCGCCTTCCTTAGTGTCAAGTCGCCTATATAGCTCCTCAAATGCCTTTGCCTTGGCCTCACAAACTGCCTTTTTGGTTTCTCTTTTTGCTTCTTTATACTTTTCCAAGTTTGCTGCATTTCGATCCTTTTGCCAAGTTTTAAAGCTCTCTCTTTTAACTCTTATCTTGTCTTGAACGGCCTTGCTCCACCACCATGCCTCCTTCTGTGCCGGAGCACCCCCTTTGGATTCTCCTAAGACTTCTTTCCCTACCCTCCTAATACACTCTGCTACCTTATCCCACATATTATTTGCACTCTCATTTATCGCCCAAACGTCTTCCTCTAGTACTCTATCCCTAAATGCTAGTTGCTTATCACCTTTCAAGTTCCACCATTTAGTCTTTGAGCATCTATACAACTTCTTTTTTGTAGTCCACCTTTGTAGCTGCACATCTATGATCAACAACCTATGTTGGGAAGTCAAGCTCTCCCCCGGTATCACCTTGCAATCTTTACAAGTAAGCGGTCTCTTTTCCTAGTTAAGAAGAAGTCAATCTGTGTCCTTGAGGAGCCACTCTTATAAGTCACCAAATGCTCCTCTCTCTTCCTAAAAAAGGTGTTAGTCACCTTGAGATCATAAACCACTAAAAAGGTTTGGATATTCACAAGGTTTGAAATTTTTTCCCTTTTACCCACAATGAATATTTAATATACTAAAAAAAATTGGGTAGTAGGGTAAATGAGTCTTGCTTGGACTGTATCCAAACCTCACCTAGTTATAAATTGGACTGCGGACCTTGTGCATGATCCGGTCTGACTATTTATCAGATTTAAAATTGAAGGAGGATAGTGCCTTCATGACCTATCGTGAGACCTTTAGTTGTTATTGTTAACAAAATACTCAGAGAAGCTATAGCCTTACTTCAGAAGGATTATTCTCGATCTGCCTGGAAAACTGCATATTTGCTTCTCAAATGTATCTAGGCTTTGATGTGAAACCTTTGCCATTGACACATTCAGTTTGAGTTCTAGATTTTGGATCCTCTTCATCTTTTTAAAAAAAGGGTTCTGGGATGTAGATGCAATGCAGTTCAGACCTATCTCCTGATGGACCGTCGTTTTTACATGGTTAGTCTGTTTGTTCTAATGTTTGGCAGAATAACGCGATAAGCATTGGAGTGAGGGATTCCAATGAAGCGGAGGTGTTGGCTATTTTGGAGGCTCCAAAGATCTTCTCTCGCTCTTTTTAGGGCCGTCTGATAGTGGAGAGTGATTCTTTTAATGGTATCTCTTGGGTTATGAGGTTAGTGGTCAAACCTTGGAAATTTCAGCTTTTTCTCAATGAGATAATGCAGCTGGCTTCTTCTCTTTCTGTAGTTTTTTCTCATGTGATTAGATTGGGTAATGGGTTGGCAGACTCCTTAGCCAAGCAAGGGGTCCTAAGATCTTCTCCTTGCGAGGTTATTCATTCGTAATTTTTTTTTTCGGTATAAGTCTCTTATACTGGCGTTGTTGTACTTTGGTGTTTTATCAATAAAATTTGCCGTTACTTAAAAAAAGGTGCTAAGCATTCAATTATTTTCTCATTTCATATTTAATCTTCCTCCATATGCTGCAAGGGCCATGCTTATAATAGAATTCCCATGGATGATTTACATGCATTCTGATGACTTTTCATCACTGGCCTCTGTTTGGAAAGTTTCTTGAGAATATATCAATTGTTCAGGTAGACTTTTTGCATTCCTTAAATATCTATACTTGCAGATGTTTTTGAGGCTTGAATGTTTATCCCTCTCAGATTATAATAGTTTGCTTCTTCGGCCCACTTCTTTTTACGATCACGTAACAATGACACCTTTTGTAATGTAGGATTATTCAACCACATCAGTTCATCAGTGATGATAGGGTAATTTTGATTTTTTTTTTTTTTTTTACATTTAAATGTGGCTTCAGGCTTTAATATATGGGCGCGAGTATGGAATTTGTGAGAGCAAGTATTGGATTTGATATTTATTTGGGAGGTGTATAAAGTTTCATTTTGGTCTTAGGTGTGTGAATCCTATGTTTGTCTTGTTTCTGCAATACATTTGACTTCATCTATGCTTTATATTCTTTATTGTTTCTCTTTGTGTGTAGTTTCTGAATTTGAAGGGTACTACACTTCAAGATTATAACCAACCTCCAAACTGTCTCTATTTTATTCATGTAGAGACACTAAGGAACACTGAGGATCATACTCCCATGGACCCGTACTCAGCAGATTTGATTTCAATCAATGTAGTCCTAATTGGATCATACATAGCTCTGTAATTAGATAGGATCAATCTTTGTACTGTTAGGATCCATGTTTATAAATGATTGCAGTCATGCAGATAATTGTGACATAGTTATCAGTAATTGGGAAATAGTCCCTATATATACAGAGTGTCAACCACATGCTGCCTTGTGTGGTAAGACATGCACACAAGCAATTGTGATAGACACAACGTGAAAAGATCCTGTGCATCTATCTCGCCCATTACCTACCATGCAGACATCCGTGAGGGGCCAGCCATGGGCCCACAATGATCTAGTAGAACCCTCACATGCCTTTGCCCTCCTTTGAATGTCAAAAGCTCTAGGTTTTTTTACACCCATCCGAATTAGACTAATCCTTGGATTGAGATCATACAAAGTCATAGTGGCAATGATTTTGAATTGGATGCATGTGATTGAGGCGTATATTGTGGGAATTTTGACGTGGGTTACTTCTAGTGGCATCTATTTTCGTATGTGCTATGAAACGAAAACTTTTATAGTCAAAGAGATTCCTCTTTGAAAATTTTCATGTAAAAAATGATGGTAATTATGATGGCTCTATGGGATTCCATTTCCACTGGAAATTTTAGTTGTGCTTTGACGTTTTCATGGTTAGAAAGATTTCAGTTTTGGAAATAAAATTCTCTATAATATCATTTTAATTTCCCTGTGACAATACTAAACATTGTGCTTCTTTATTGGATGTAGATGCAACTTGTTCCTACTTCGTGTATGAAGTTTCTTTTTGGTCTCAGGTGTGTGAATCCTATATTTATCTTGTTTCTGAAATACATTTGACTTCATCTATGCTTTATATTCTTTATTGTTTCTGTGCGTGTAGTTTCTGAATTTGAAGGGTACTGCACTTCAATATTAGAAACCAACCTCCATACTGTCTCTATTTTATTCTTGTAGAGACACTAAGGAACATTGAGGACCATACTCCCATGGACCCGTACTCAGAAGATTTGATTTCAATCAATTTAGTCCTAATTGAATCATACATAGCTCTGTAATTAGATAGGATCAATCGTTGTACTATTAGGATCCATGTTTATAAATGATTGCAGTCATATAAAGATAATTGTGACATAGTTACATCATGTAATTGGGAAATAGTTCCTATATCTACAGAGCGTCGACTACATGCTGCCTGCGTGGCAAGGCATGCACACCAGCAATTGTGATAGACACAAAGTGAAAAGATCCTGTGCATCTATCTCGCCCATTACCTACCATGCAGACATCCGTGTGGGGCCAGCCATGGGCCCACAATGATCCAGTAGAACCTTCACACGCCACTGCCCTCCTTTGAATGTCACAAGCTCTAGGTTTTTTTTACAACCATCCGAATTAGACTAATCACTTGAGGGCCATAGGTAAGGGGGCTAGGGTGATTTGATGGACTTGAAATTTTATTACAATGCCCTGTGTCTCAGTTTGAAATTTGTGCACCAAAAACCATTTCTCAATTCAAAACTGGATATGAAACCAAAAAAGTAATAAAAATAAATAAGATAAAATAAAATAAAAGTAACATTCATTGCCTGTCATGACACTGATTTTAGATAAGCATCAATTTATTGTGCATGAAACTTTACTGCCCACATTCCTTTTCTACATTTATTTGAGATACGCATTGGATAGGAAAGACCGAGTGCGTTATTGAATTTTTTAGTAAAAATGGCATAACGCATGAAGATTCGTATCTTTTTGAAGATTTTTTACAATTCAAAATCTTGAAGATTTTTGTTAGCAAGGGGAAGAACTTAGACCATTTTCCATCCGTCACTTTGTCTATATGTAGATGGCGGCCAATCCTTTATTTGAGATAAGCATTGGATAGGAAACACTATTGACTTTTTTTAGTAAAAATGGAGTAACGCATGACGAATCGTATCTTTTAGTAGATTTTTTTTTTTTTGTAAAAATGGAGTAATTCATGAAGAATCGTATCTTTTCGTAGCATTTTTAGTAAAAATGGAGTAACGCATGAAGAATCGTATCTTTTCGTAGATTTTTTAGTAAAAATGGAGTAACGCATGAAGAATCGTATCTTTTCATAGATATTTTACAATTCAGGGGAAGAACTTGCATCCCTCACTCTGTCTATAAATGTAGACGGTGGTTGATGAACATTTGTGTACAGACATTGAAACAAAAACCTTGGGATTTCTATATCATCCCTTAAAATCTTTTCACTCATCTCTCTTCTCAAGGCAAGTGATGCAACTGCAATTTCTCTTCATTTCATTTGCCTTTTGCAGGTATCTTTTATCTTTGTTACATGATAGCAAAAGGGATAATTAATCCACCTCTTTCTTGATCTTTAGTTGATAGACCCAACTTGTAACATCTAAAATTTGTCATGGAAGATCAATGCATTAACGGCGGAGGGAAGAAATTTTCTTTGAGAGGGCCAATAGGTGAAAAATTCAATATATTTTCAAAGATTTTATCCCCTCCAAGTTTCACCCAAGCGAAATATGGACCAGTAAAAGGGTTTGATGGTTTTCAATGTTGATACCATACCTACTTGCTCTTTGAATGATATGATATAATTCATGTTTTAGCTAGGAAAAAAAAATCTAACATGCCAAGCATATTATTGTGATCTTTCCTTACAGGTCAGTTCGCACCATCACTTATCAAGTTGTGCATCTAGATGCAAATCAAGCCCTATTGTGTGGATTATTTCAATGTGATCATTGGCACTGATTTTCTTTTTTTTTTTTGCATCATAGTTAGGTAACTTGTGTTGTATTGTTTCAATGAAGGATGAAGGTGCCTAAGTCCTTGTGGTCCAAATATGTTTAACATTGCTTACTACAGGATTATACTTGCGCTCGTACCTCATCTGGGGACAGGGCTGCATGGGTTTGGAAGATCTGGATGGTCCCTACCTGTGTACAAAACCATTATACTTGCGGGCCACCTGTTCATCCTAAACCCGTGATCATTGGCCATATATGTATATTTATGGCCCAGTCAATTCGGATGGGTGAAAACCCATGTGATCAATATAATTCAAGGGTTCCCCTGTGTGAACCCTGTAGATTGATCATCACGTGGGCCTATGATCAGGTGTACACGTGATAATTTCTGTTGCTTACTATATAAAAAATTGTGTCCTCCCTTAAGTCCTGTTTAATACTTTCCTTTGGTTCACCAATTTATTACATACCTTTATGTGCCTTTGATTTTTTTTTTTTTCACCGCATTAAATACCTTCCTTCTTTGGTGCTTAAATCTCTCTCTCCTTAGATACTAAAATCATTAAAAAAAATGCTTTAAAAGCTTGTGCAGACAATAGTCTCTGGAGATCACTGCCCCATCATCTGTAGCTAAAATGGATTCCACACAAAACACCTCAACCCCTTAATACAAAAGGGGGATGTTTATGGAGACATCTTTAATGGGAAAAAGATTCAATTTTTAACAATTTTTAACCAAGACATCCTTGTGATTGTTTAGTTGAAGAGGACGCAAATGAACATCAATCCAAGTGGGATTATTTTCATCATTGTCAAAATCTCAAGATCCAAGAGCTTGGGCTTCTTAACAACACTTATAAAATATGTTGCAGCAGCAGCTTCTGCTCTGCAGATGTGCGGATTCCTCTCTTTCTTGCAAAACCCATGAATCCTTTAAAGGTAAAAAGGACAACCAAATCCCTTGACTTTTCATTTCCATCAGCAGACAGAAAAAATCCTCCTGAATTCTTACTGCTTTTGGTGATAAAACGAAGGGTCAATCTCTTTGGTGGGTACATCAAAACCAAAAAACATTTCAAAGTGAGATAGAGGGGTTTGGAGAGTAAATCTCAAAGTGCATGAAAAGTAAAACCCTTCTAAGAAATAGAAGTAAGGATTTTATTAGGCTTCCAACCATCTCTTGGATTCAATGACAAGAACATGTGATTTCCTATGTTGAGAATCCATTGTAGCTGAAATATGTTGTGATCACAGAACATAATTGCGATTATTTTTTTTCTTGGTAAAAAAACATTATGTCTATTAGCCTACGCGATTGCAAGATAGGAGTATTTTCATCCAAAAAAAAAACTGGGGGCCTCTTACCCTGCAGTCATTGTCTAGTTATTTTCCCTTTCGATTATGAAAAATATATTTAACAAGTGCTTCTACGTAAAAATCCCTATAAAAATCTAACCAACATTTTTTTTTTTTGTTTAGAAACATTTTATTTCACAAGAGAAGAAAGGATTTCCTGTGAGAACACTCATGATTTTCCTAGTGTAGAAAGACCTTTACCATATCAAGCTTGTAAATTGTTAGTACAACTTTTCCCTATGGAGTTATTCACACGATTTCCCTTATAGTTAACTAAACCTCTGTCATGTTGAATCATCTTTTAAGCTAAATAGGCACCATTCTTTCTATTGTAATAACATTAACGAAAAAAAAAAAAAAAGAAAAACAATTATAAATCCATAGATCTTATTTAGTAAACTAATGTTCAATTATAAAATGTAATACCCAACGGCACATTAATTTGGGTATCCATTTTCTGATTTGTGATTTTTAAGCCATTACTCAATCTGAGCATTTTGAACACTTGAGCTATCTGAGCATTTGAGCTATCAGAGCATTGTTAGTTTTGGTATTAAATGGTTTAATAGTTGTTATCAATTATTATAATGTTACACTTGGCATTTTAACAGTAGTAGTTGTTGTTCAATTACTAGTTGTAGTAGTTTGTAGATGTGTTATCTTGTGTGTGTGTGTTTTTTTTTTTTTTTTTTAATATTTGATTTCTCTCCCTCTTCCTCCTGTTGCAGAACCCATGTAACCACAACTACTGCCTCAAGTGCATCCAGAAATGGGTTGCTCAAAGCGGTCTCTCCTGTGTTAAATGCCGTCACCTATTCCAACGAAAGTGAGAGCCGGCTAGATCCCTCATCAGAGTCATTTGAATGGCCAAGACTGCGAAGTTCATCACTTTCGGTGCCTCCTCGAACGTCTACCATTGCCAGCGAAACCAAAAGAACCTTAATGAGGCGTTCATGACCAACCAAGCCAAGCATTCCAATAAGGCAAATGCCTACAACTTGAAGATCTTTGTCAATATTCAGTTGGGCCACTTTGGTTCAATCCTCACCAAGAACGACTGGTGAGGAAGCGAGGCGTGTTGATTGGAGAGTCTTACAGTTACAAGGACAAGATGGAGTGGAGGTGGTGGGGTGCTCACGTCCCCCATGTTGCAGGCATTGCCGTGCAGTCGGATTATGGGTGCAGTTGGTGGCGCTCTCAGGGGGCTATGAATAGAATAAAAACCATGGGGAGTGGTTTCTCTAGATTGGGAGAATTTTTGGTTCATGTTACATCTCTTGGAACAGATGACTTGATTTACTTATTGAGGCAACATGAAGCAACAGTAAGTAAACCAAGTCATCTCTACAAAGAGAGGCAACATGAATAAAGAAATCTCCGAATTTAGAGAAACCAACCACTCCCCATGGTTTTTCATTGTCTTCATAGCCCCAAGAGAGCGCCACTGATTGGGCCCTATAATCCAACTGTTGGTCATGCCCGACATGGGGGAGGTGAGCACACCACTAACTGCACTCCATCTTTTCCTGCCAAGATTCTTCAATATGCACCACATGCTTCCGCACGGGTCGTTCATGGCAAGGATTGTGCCAAAGTGGTCGGGTGAGACAATGACAGATCTTTCCACCGTAGGCTTGTCCTAGTCGGTCATGAATTCCTTACTGAGGTGCTTCTAGTTGCACTAAAAATGGTAGGCATTCAAAGAGGTGCAGGTGATGATGGATTTCATAATCTTGGCCATTAATTTGAGTTGTTATGATGATTGATGAGGGATGAGTTGGTTCCAAGTTGGCTTGCCATCTTTGTCGGAATCGGATGTCGGCATTTGGCAGAGGAGAGCTTGCCTTGAGCAACCATCACTGAAGTTCAAATCAATGGATCTCCACGCATTATTGCCTTCCTCGATTTGTTGTTATATAATTTGATAGACGGTAGCCATCACTTTGTAGCATGGATCGACGTTGATGGGAAGCGTTTCTTTCCAAAGATGTTCTTTAATGAAAAAAATCACACTTGCAATTTGTCTTCTCCATGTGTCAAAAATTGAGGTGAAACTCAGAGGTTTGGATGCTTTGCCCCATCTAGTGGTCAATTTGATAGTGGAGATGATGGATGTTTTAGAATTATACATTTCCATTCAAGATTTAAATGACCACTGCCTTTTAGATTTGAATGAGCTTGTTGAAATGGAAGATGGAGCTGTTGATGATTTTGAAGATGATCATGACTTGGTTATAAAGAGAAGGGAAGGAGAGAGAATTGGAGCCCACGTCCTAGATTTGAGTTTTACAGAAATTCTACGATGGCTAACTAAATCATTTTATGTGTACCCTACTCTACATTCTTTGTGTAATATTTGAAATGAGAGAAGTGATGGTTAATTTGGTCTTGTATTTGCATGGGTTTCGCTACATATTGGTGGTGGTGGTGGTGCTACCTATCCAAAATTTAGCTCAAGATAGATTGGAATGGAGGGAAATGATTCATGTAGCTGAACTGAACATATCTGGGATAAGGCTGCATGGTTGTTGCAACCACTGCCCATATACAATTTCTAGCTTTTTTCTGAAGTTTCTTTTATATTACTGGCTTAAGAGTAACATAGCTGACAACTATAATTAGCTGGATACCATTCTAAAGGAAAAACATATTTACTTGCAAATTGTTGATGGGGAAGGTTTTTACGGGCCAATTTGTTTGCATAGAATAATTACCATAGTAATTTTATGGCAATAGAATAAAGGGAGATGATGTAGCCGACTATGACCTATGTAGCAGATCGTAGGTTAGTCAAGATGCAATGCACCCACAAATGAGTGTAACAAAGGTGTAAATGCTAATATGAAACTATGGTAAAATCAGGAAAGATACAATTAGAAGTGAGTACATTCAAAAGCATTTCAGGGTAGCACCAATAAGTGATAAATGAAGAGAGACCCATTTGGGATAGCTTGGACATGTACGATGTAGGCTAGCAATGATACCGATGAGGAAAAAAGTCTTTTTTTTTTGCAAGTTGATGGGCTGGTAAGAAAAAGGGAAAATGGAAGAAGATATGGATGAAAATAGTAAGGTTAGAATTAAAGAAGTGCAATCTATCTAAGGATTTGACCCAAGATAGTTCCGAATGGAGAAAGAAAGTCTTGTATCCGACCTCCACATCTTTGGGACATGGCTTTGATGATGATGAGAATCAAGAGAAGATGGAAAATGAATATCCGGCCATCACCATAGGAATTCAAATGATAGGAAAGCAAAATTCCCATTGACATCTGCCTTATTTTATTCATCCCTCACCTTTTGTCCTTCATCCTCAACCTCTTTCATAATCTTAAAGATGTAGCTCATTTAACCATGAATTCTGCATTCAAAACTTACGTATTATATATACATAAATAGGGCCATAAATGTTAATCTACATGATTCCTCCTAAATTTATAATTAGATCAATAAGAATCTTGTTTCTACATGTGAGTAACAAGTCTTGTTCGAATATTAAATTAATATATGATGAAATATGGATGCATCATTTGTATTTAGCATCTACGTACCTTAAGCATATATGTTAGCAACTGAGGAGCTCTCCTCGCCTCTCTTAGTTTTTTCCCAATTCAGGTTTTCCATTTGGCAATGAGAATACTATATAACGTTACTATTCTGAAACTTCAAGGTGAAGTGCATCACAATCTGTGTCTTGCTTGATCCTACCTGATGCACTAACTATTGCACTTTAGGATGTGTTGGATTTGAGACAAAAAATTTCATGATTTTTACTTTTTTTTTTCTGTTGACTTATGGGGCCTTTTGGAGAGATGGGTAAGAAAAATTTTGGAATTTTGAAGTGGTAACATTTTCCATGATTATCTGCCAACAGTAGTATTAAATTAATTTTTTCTTTTACACTGTGGCCCCCTCTGAGGCAAGTTTTTTGGCTCACAATTGTTTCTATATATGAAATGAAATGATATAAAAAGAAAATCCTTCTATCGACTGTGGCTTGCTTCAATCCATATTCCATACCATACATAGCTAAGATTGATAACTTTTATCCATTTAGCAGGATTAAGATGTAAGGGGTTTGAATCTGAATAACACAACTCAAGAATCTTATATCAAATATATAAGACACACCTGGATCCATAGCTTTCTTAGGCTTTTCTTTCTTTGGATCTTCTCTTTTAGTGGGGTTTATAACTCTCTGCAACTTCCCTTCCTGCAAGTCTCAATGATGGTTGCTTACAAAAACTTCAAGTGTAGAGAGTTACCCAAGGTGTTCCCTTTTATAGGCTTTTCCAAAAGCATCCCTTCCATCAAGGGACACCAGCCATTAGTTTTCCTTAATGGCAGTGAATGAGGAAAAATGAAAAGACACAAAAACAAATCGACATGCATGCATCCTTTTCATATGGAAAGAGAGAGAGATTAGGTGGTCATGTGGATCATCTTAAATGGTATTCCAACAGTCTCCCACTTGGTCCACGTGACCACATGCATATATCTCGAAAAAAAAATTTTTAAATAAATATAATTTTAAGGAAACTCAAAATAAAAAAAAAAAATGACTTTGATTGGTGCACCACTTTGAAAATAATTTTCATTCAGCTTTTATGCCATTCTTTAACCTGTGATTAGTCAAAAATACTAATGTGAATTGTAGCGGTCACATATCATTATTGACACATTTCCTTCCACAATCACAACATCAATATTCTTCCCTAATCAAGTCTTTAATAAGGATCAAAATAGGATCTTAACACGGCAATCCTATTTTAAAGGGTACTTTAATGCCATAACCTTACATTCTCACTTTATCTACATTAATCACATGTGATGACAAAAATAAAATGAGACTAACGAAATCGTTTCTTTTATTGCAACTGTAATTATCAAAGTACATGGTGTCAAACAAACATATAAATCCTAATAAGGCAGTTCATATAAGCCCATATTTAATACATGTCCAGTATAGGCCGTTGAAGGTAATGCCTTCGTTAGTGGATCTGCAATCATGAAGTCTGTTGGAGCCCCAATAATTGACACCAAACGATCTCGTACTTTCTCTTTTAAGACAAGATATTTAACTTCCAGGTACTTAGATTTACTTGAACATTTGTCATTTTGGGCAAAGCGCCTCGCTGCATCATTATCGCAGTAAATTTTCAGAGGCTCGGAGATTTGATCCATGATCCTAAGTCCTGATATGAAATTACGCAACCACATTGCATGACCCGTGGCTTCAAAGCATGCCACGAACTCTGCATGAAATGTGGAAGGAGTGGTTAGTGATTGCTTTGCACTTCTCCATGAAATTGCCCCACCGGATAAAAGGAAGATGTATCCAGAAGTGGATCTCCTAGTGTCGAGACATCCAGCAAAGTCTGAATCTGAGTATCCTATCACTTCTAAATGATCGGATCTCTTATATGTGAGCATGTATTTGCTAGTACCACGTAGATACCGTAAAATCTTCTTGACCCCGATCCAATGTGCCATGCCCGGATCGCTTTGGTATCTACTCAACATTCCAACTGCAAAGTTGATATCTGGTCTGGTACAAGTCTGTGCATACATCAGACTTCCTATGGCAGCTGCATAGGGACATTTGCTCATTTGTTCCCTTTCTATTTCGTTTCTTGGTCATTGATCCTTACTAAATTTGTCTCCCTTAATAATAGGTGTATTCTGTGGCCTACACCCTTCCATATGAAATCTTTTAAGAATAGTATTGATGTAGGTTTCTTGTGATAACCCAAGTAATCCTCGAGATCTGTCCCGAAAGATCTCGATTCCTATTACAAAGGTTGCTTCGCCCATATCTTTCATATCAAAATTATTCTTAAGATAACCTTTGGTTTCACTAATCATACCAAGGTCGTTACTAGCCAATAAAATATCGTCAACATATAGAACTAAAATCACAAACTTACTCCCACTTATTTTGAGATAGATGCAATGGTCAACAACATTTTCGGTGAAACCGAATGCTGTGATAATGTTGTTGAACTTTAGATACCATTGTCTAGAAGCTTGTTTAAGACCATATATATTGTTGTAATTTGGTGTTTTATCAATAAAATTTGCCGTTACTTAAAAAAAGGTGCTAAGCATTCAATTATTTTCTCATTTCATATTTAATCTTCCTCCATATGCTGCAAGGGCCATGCTTATAATAGAATTCCCATGGATGATTTACATGCATTCTGATGACTTTTCATCACTGGCCTCTGTTTGGAAAGTTTCTTGAGAATATATCAATTGTTCAGGTAGACTTTTTGCATTCCTTAAATATCTATACTTGCAGATGTTTTTGAGGCTTGAATGTTTATCCCTCTCAGATTATAATAGTTTGCTTCTTCGGCCCACTTCTTTTTACGATCACGTAACAATGACACCTTTTGTAGTGTGGGATTATTCAACCACATCAGTTCATCAGTGATGATAGGGTAATTTTGATTTTTTTTTTTTTTTTTACATTTAAATGTGGCTTCAGGCTTTAATATATGGGCGCGAGTATGGAATTTGTGAGAGCAAGTATTGGATTTGATATTTATTTGGGAGGTGTATAAAGTTTCATTTTGGTCTTAGGTGTGTGAATCCTATGTTTGTCTTGTTTCTGCAATACATTTGACTTCATCTATGCTTTATATTCTTTATTGTTTCTCTTTGTGTGTAGTTTCTGAATTTGAAGGGTACTACACTTCAAGATTAGAAACCAACCTCCAAACTGTCTCTATTTTATTCATGTAGAGACACTAAGGAACATTGAGGATCATACTCCCATGGACCCGTACTCAGAAGATTTGATTTCAATCAATGTAGTCCTAATTGGATCATACATAGCTCTGTAATTAGATAGGATCAATCGTTGTACTATTAGGATCCATGTTTATAAATGATTGCAGTCATAAAGATAATTGTGACATAGTTACATCATGTAATTGGGAAATAGTTCCTATATATACAGAGCGTCGACCACATGCTGCCTGCGTGAAAAGGCATGCACACCAGCAATTGTGATAGACACAAAGTGAAAAGATCCTGTGCATCTATCTTGCCCATTACCTACCATGCAGACATCCGTGTGGGGCCAGCCATGGGCCCACAATGATCCAGTAGAACCTTCACATGCCACTGCCCTCCTTTGAATGTCACAAGCTCTAGGTTTTTTTTACAACCATCCGAATTAGACTAATCACTTGAGGGCCATAGGTAAGGGGGCTAGGGTGATTTGATAGACTTGAAATTTTATTACAATGCCCTGTGTCTCAGTTTGAAATTTGTGCACCAAAAACCATTTCTCAATTCAAAACTGGATATGAAACCAAAAAAGTAATAAAAATAAATAAGATAAAATAAAATAAAAGTAACATTCATTGCCTGTCATGACACTGATTTTAGATAAGCATCAATTTATTGTGCATGAAACTTTACTGTCCACATTCCTTTTCTACATTTATTTGAGATACGCATTGGATAGGAAAGACTGAGTGCGTTATTGAATTTTTTAGTAAAAATGGCATAACGCATGAAGATTCGTATCTTTTTGAAGATTTTTAACAATTCAAAATCTTGAAGATTTTTGTTAGCAAGGGGAAGAACTTAGACCATTTTCCATCCGTCACTTTGTCTATATGTAGATGGCGGCCAATCCTTTATTTGAGATAAGCATTGGATAGGAAACACTATTGACCTTTTTTAGTAAAAATGGAGTAACACATGACGAATAGTATCTTTTAGTAGATTTTTTTTTTCTTTTGTAGAAATGGAGTAATTCATGAAGAATCGTATCTTTTCGTAGCATTTTTAGTAAAAATGGAGTAACGCATGAAGAATCGTATCTTTTCGTAGATTTTTTAGTAAAAATGGAGTAACGCATGAAGAATCGTATCGTTTCGTAGATATTTTACAATTCAGGGGAAGAACTTGCATCCCTCACTCTGTCTATAAATGTAGACGGTGGTTGATGAACATTTGTGTACAGACATTGAAACAAAAACCTTGGGATTTCTATATCATCCCTTAAAATCTTTTCACTCATCTCTCTTCTCAAGGCAAGTGATGCAACTGCAATTTCTCTTCATTTCATTTGCCTTTTGCAGGTATCTTTTATCTTTGTTACATGATAGCAAAAGGGATAATTAATCCACCTCTTTCTTGATCTTTAGTTGATAGACCCAACTTGTAACATCTAAAATTTGTCATGGAAGATCAATGCATCAACGGCGGAGGGAAGAAATTTTCCTTGAGAGGGCCAATAGGTGAAAAATACAATATATTTTCAAAGATTTTATCCCCTCCAAGTTTCACCCAAGCGAAATATGGACCAGTAAAAGGGTTTGATGGTTTTCAATGTTGATACCATACCTACTTGCTCTTTGAATGATATGATATAATTCATGTTTTAGCTAGGAGAAAAAAATCTAACATGCCAAGCATATTATTGTGATCTTTCCTTACAGGTCAGTTCACACCATCACTTATCAAGTTGTGCATCTAGATGCAAATCAAGCCCTATTGTGTGGATTATTTCAATGTGATCATAGGCACTGATTTAATTTTTTTTTGCATCATAGTTAGGTAACTTGTGTTGTATTGTTTCAATGAAGGATGAAGGTGCCTAAGTCCTTGTGGTCCAAATATGTTTAACATTGCTTACTACAGGATTATACTTGCACTCGTACCTCATCTGGGGACGGGGCTGCATGGGTTTGGAAGATCTGGATGGACCTGTGTACAAAACCATTATACTTGCGGGCCACCTGTTCATCCTAAACCCGTGATCATTGGCCATATATGTATACTTATGGCCCAGTCAATTCGGATGGGTGAAAACCCATGTGATCAATATAATTCAAGGGTTCCCCTGTGTGAACCCTGCAGATTGATCATCACGTGGGCCTATGATCAGGTGTACGTGTGATAATTTCTGTTGCTTACTATATAAAAAATTGTGTCCTCCCTTAAGTCCTGTTTAATACTTTCCTTTGGTTCACCAATTTATTACATACCTTTATGTGCCTTTGATTTTTTTTTCACCGCATTAAATACCTTCCTTCTTTGGTGCTTAAATCTCTCTCTCCTTAGATACTAAAATCATTAAAAAAAAATGCTTTAAAAGCTTGTGCAGACAATAGTCTCTGGAGATCACTGCCCCCATCATCTGTAGCTAAAATGGATTCCACACAAAACACCTCAACCCCTTAATACAAAAGGGGGATGTTTATGGAGACATCTTTAATGGCAAAAAGATTCAATTTTTAACAATTTTTAACCAAGACATCCTTGTGGTTGTTTAGTTGAAGAGGACGCAAATGAACATCAATCCAAGTGGGATTATTTTCATCATTGTCAAAATCTCAAGATCCAAGAGCTTGGGCTTCTTAACAACACTTATAAAATATGTTGCAGCAGCAGCTTCTGCTCTGCAGATGTGCGGATTCCTCTCTTTCTTGCAAAACCCATGAATCCTTTAAAGGTAAAAAGGACAACCAAATCCCTTGACTTTTCATTTCCATCAGCAGATAGAAAAAATCCTCCTGAATTCTTACTGCTTTTGGTGATAAAACGAAGGGTCAATCTCTTTGGTGGGTACATCAAAACCAAAAAACATTTCAAAGTGAGATAGAGGGGTTTGGAGAGTAAATCTCAAAGTGCATGAAAAGAAAACCCTTCTAAGAAGTATAAGTAAGGATTTTATTAGGCTTCCAACCATCTCTTGGATTCAATGACAAGAACATGTGATTTCCTATGTTGAGAATCCATTGTAGCTGAAATATGTTGTGATCACAGAACATAATTGCGATTATTTTTTTTCTTGGTAAAAAAACATTATCTCTATTAGCCTACGCGATTGCAAGATAGGAGTATTTTCATCCAAAAAAAAAAACTGGGGGCCTCTTACCCTGCAGTCATTGTCTAGTTATTTTCCCTTTCGATTATGAAAAATATATTTAACAAGTGCTTCTGCGTAAAAATCCCTATAAAAATCTAACCAACATTTTTTTTTTTTGTTTAGAAACATTTTATTTCACAAGAGAAGAAAGGATTTCCTGTGAGAACACTCGTGATTTTCCTAGTGTAGAAAGGCCTTTACCATATCAAGCTTGTAAATTGTTAGTACAACTTTTCCCTATGGAGTTATTCACATGATTTCCCTTATAGTTAACTAAACCTCTGTCATGTTGAATCATCTTTTAAGCTAAATAGGCACCATTCTTTCTATTGTAATAACATTAACGAAAAAAAAAAAAGAAAAACAATTATAAATCCATAGATCTTATTTAGTAAACTAATGTTCAATTATAAAATGTAATACCCAACGGCACATTAATTTGGGTATCCATTTTCTGATTTGTGATTTTTAAGCCATTACTCAATCTGAGCATTTTGAACACTTGAGCTATCTGAGCATTTGAGCTATCAGAGCATTGTTAGTTTTGGTATTAAATGGTTTAATAGTTGTTATCAATTATTATAATGTTACACTTGGCATTTTAACAGTAGTAGTTGTTGTTCAATTACTAGTTGTAGTAGTTTGTAGATGTGTTATCTTGTGTGTGTGTGTGTGTTTTTTTTTTTTTTTTTTAAATATTTGATTTCTCTCCCTCTTCCTCCTGTTGCAGAACCCATGTAACCACAACTACTGCCTCAAGTGCATCCAGAAATGGGTTGCTCAAAGCGGTCTCTCCTGTGTTAAATGCCGTCACCTATTCCAACGAAAGTGAGAGCCAGCTAGATCCCTCATCAGAGTCATTTGAATGGCCAAGACTGCGAAGTCCATCACTTTAGGTGCCTCCTCGAACGTCTACCATTGCCAGCGAAACCAAAAGAACCTTAATGAGGCGTTCATGACCAACCAAGCCAAGCATTCCAATAAGGCAAATGCCTACAACTTGAAGATCTTTGTCAATATTCAGTTGGGCCACTTTGGTTCACCAAGAACGACTGGTGAGGAAGCGAGGCGTGTTGATTGGAGAGTCTTACAGTTACAAGGACAAGATGGAGTGGAGGTGGTGGGGTGCTCACGTCCCCCATGTTGCAGGCATTGCCGTGCAGTCGGATTATGGGTGCAGTTGGTGGCGCTCTCAGGGGGCTATGAATAGAATAAAAACCATGGGGAGTGGTTTCTCTAGATTGGGAGAATTTTTGGTTCATGTTACGTCTCTTGGAACAGATGACTTGATTTACTTATTGAGGCAACAGTAAGTAAACCAAGTCATATCTACAAAGAGAGGCAACATGAATAAAGAAATCTCCGAATTTAGAGAAACCAACCACTCCCCATGGTTTTTCATTGTCTTCATAGCCCCAAGAGAGCGCCACTGAGTGGGCCCTATAATCCAACTGTTGGTCATGCCCGACATGGGGGAGGTGAGCACACCACTACCTGCACTCCATCTTTTCCTGCCAAGATTCTTCAATATGCACCACATGCTTCCGCACGGGTCGTTCATGGCAAGGATTGTGCCAAAGTGGTCGGGTGAGACAATGACAGATCTTTCCACCGTAGGCTTGTCCTAGTCGGTCATGAATTCCTTACTGAGGTGCTTCTAGTTGCACTAAAAATGGTAGGCATTCAAAGAGGTGCAGGTGATGATGGATTTCATAATCTTGGCCATTAATTTGAGTTGTTATGATGATTGATGAGGGATGAGTTGGTTCCAAGTTGGCTTGCATCTTTGTCGGAATCGGATGTCGGCATTTGGCAGAGGAGAGCTTGCCTTGAGCAACCATCACTGAAGTTCAAATCAATGGATCTCCACGCATTATTGCCTTCCTCGATTTGTTGTTATATAATTTGATAGACGGTAGCCATCACTTTGTAGCATGGATCGACATTGATGGGAAGCGTTTCTTTCCAAAGATGTTCTTTAATGAAGAAAATCACACTTGCAATTTGTCTTCTCCATGTGTCAAAAATTGAGGTGAAACCGTGAAACTCAAGAGGTTTGGATGCTTTGCCCCATCTAGTGGTCAATTTGATAGTGGAGATGATGGATGTTTTAGAATTATACATTTCCATTCAAGATTTAAATGACCACTGCCTTTTAGATTTGAATGAGCTTGTTGAAATGGAAGATGGAGCTGTTGATGATATTGAAGATGATCATGACTTGGTTATAAAGAGAAGGGAAGGAGAGAGAATTGGAGCCCACGTCCTAGATTTGAGTTTTACAGAAATTCTACGATGGCTAACTAAATCATTTTATGTGTACCCTACTCTACATTCTTTGTGTAATATTTGAAATGAGAGAAGTGATGGTTAATTTGGTCTTGTATTTGCATGGGTTTCGCTACATATTGGTGGTGGTGGTGGTGCTACCTATCCAAAATTTAGCTCAAGATAGATTGGAAATTGGAATGGAGGGAAATGATTCATGTAGCTGAACTGAACATATCTGGGATAAGGCTGCATGGTTGTTGCAACCACTGCCCATATACAATTTCTAGCTTTTTTCTGAAGTTTCTTTTATATTGCTGGCTTAAGAGTAACATAGCTGACAACTATAATTAGCTGGATACCATTCTAAAGGAAAAACATATTTACTTGCAAATTTTTCATGGGGAAGGTTTTTACGGGCCAATTTGTTTGCATAGAATAATTAACATAGTAATTTTATGGCAATAGAATAAAGGGAGATGATGTAGCCAACTATGACCTATGTAGCAGATCGTAGGTTAGTCAAGATGCAATGCACCCACAAATGAGTGTAACAAAGGTGTAAATGCTAATATGAAACTATGGTAAAATTAGAAAAGATACAATTAGAAGTGAGTACATTCAAAAGCATTTCAGGGTAGCACCAATAAGTGATAAATGAAGAGAGACCCATTTGGGATAGCTTGGACATGTACGATGTAGGCTAGCAATGATACCGATGAGGAAAAAAGTCTTTTTTTTTACAAGTTGATGGGCTGGTAAGGAAAAGGGAAAATGGAAGAAGATATGGATGAAAATAGTAAGGTTAGAATTAAAGAAGTGCAATCTATCTAAGGATTTGACCCAAGATAATTCCGAATGGAGAAAGAAAGTCTTGTATCCGACCTCCACATCTTTGGGACAAGGCTTTGATGATGATGAGAATCAAGAGAAGATGGAAAATGAATATCCGGCCATCACCATAGGAATTCAAATGATAGGAAAGCAAAATTCCCATTGACATCTGCCTTATTTTATTCATCCCTCACCTTCTATCCTTCATCCTCAACCTCTTTCCTAATCTTAAAGATGTAGCTCATTTAACCATGAATTCTGCATTCAAAACTTACGTATTATATATACATAAATAGGGCCATAAATGTTAATCTACATGATTCCTCCTAAATTTATAATTAGATCAATAAGAATCTTGTTTCTACATGTGAGTAACAAGTCTTGTTCGAATATTAAATTAATATATGATGAAATATGGATGCATCATTTGTATTTAGCATCTACGTACCTTAAGCAAATATGTTAGCAACTGAGGAGCTCTCCTCGCCTCTCTTAGTTTTTTCCCAATTCAGGTTTTCCATTTGGCAATGAGAATACTATAGAACGTTACTATTCTGAAACTTCAAGGTGAAGTGCATCACAATCTGTGTCTTGCTTGATCCTACCTGATGCACTATTGCACTTTAGGATGTGTTGGATTTGAGACAAAAAATTTCATGATTTTTACTTTTTTTTTTTTCTGTTGACTTATGGGGCCTTTTGGAGAGATGGGTAAGAAAAATTTTGGGATTTTGAAGTGGTAACAGTTTCCATGATTATCTGCCAACATTAGTATTAAATTAATTTTTTCTTTTACAGTGTGGCCCCCTCTGAGGCAAGTTTTTTGGCTCACAATTGTTTCTATATATGAAATGAAATGATATAAAAAGAAAATCCTTCTATCGACTGTGGCTAGCTTCAATCCATATTCCATACCATATACATAGCTAAGGGTGCATCTTGTTTGTCCCACATGGGTGTTGGAATTGAACTCGGCAAGAACCAGTTGGGCCAGACAGTTTTTTAACACAACTTGTGTGAGACAGCTTAGGTAAATGAGTTCCCAACTTTGTTACTTGTAAGTGTATATAGGCATATACTACTTAGAAACTACAGGCTGGTCTTTGTTGGTTTAAGAGGGTGGAAAACTTTCTCCTATGAGCTCGTGGGGCCAACTTAGAGCATGCGCATCAGTGGAGGGGAGGTTAGATGGAAAGGTTACCTAATGGTCCTTAAGGGTCAACCAAAAAAATCAGATCCATCAAATTCCGTAGCCTTTGATTTAACCGCCTTTCAGTTTAATGGCATTTGAGCAATTTTTTTTTGTTGAGATTCGAGTGAGTGAAAGAATCTTTGATAAGCATGGAGTTGGGCCTGATGTCACATCATGAGATCAATGCAAGAGTTCGAAGGGGCCATAGTGTACTGATCAGATGCAAATAGGTCTAGTTTCAATTTCGTTGGAATTGGAATTGGAATTGTGCTTACTGTCAGATGGATATTGTGTTCTATAGGTGATTTTACATGGCTATGGATTTGTAGGCCTATTGGACCTTTTTACTCCTAGGTTGCTCTTGGACATTATTTCAAAGGGAGTGATGGATTCTCAAACAGCAAGTTGCATGCTGGTTGGATACCTCCTATTCGAGGCGCTGGTCCTGCAATATACCTTGTGAGGACTGCACCGGTTGTAGTCTTGCCTGAACCAATAATGTCATAACCAAAAAGAAGAGGAGTGACAATCTGAGTTGTTTTCAGCCTGTAACTGAAGTATGGGTATTGATCATGCGTTATTGTTTGCCAGCTAAAGTTATATTGACTAGATGAAGAAGATTATTGCCTGCCAGCTAAACTCATATTAATTAGATGGAGAAGATTTCTAAGAATGCTGTTTTGAGGTGATTCATTAGTTTGTCATCTTGTTTGTTTGTGTTGAACTTTGCGGTGCCTTCGAAATGCTTTCATGGGTGCTTGTAACAAGATCATCTGTGGGATAGGAAGTGCAATTTTAGAAAGGAACACCATATCACACAATTTCAATGCATCAATCAGATTGCTTCTTGGGATTGGGAGTAAAAGCATGAGATGGGATTTGAGAATTCTACATGTTCGTTGAAACAATCACAAACTTCAGTCACTAAGAATCTGAGCAACATTCACTCGGATGGGATACAAAGATCTTCAGCTTCTTTACATGAAAAATGGATTATTATGCTCTTTCTGCTGAAATTAAGCAATTACAGGCACTACAACTTTTGAACTGCCGGTTTATCTCTTATTATATCATAAAAAGAACCTCTAAAGTTACCATCTCTTTTGTTACACTCGTGAGAAAGTAACATGCATTGGAACCTGACATGTGAATTGTATTCCAATTGAACCCATGACTGAAGAAGGTTGGAGCTGCAATCTGCATCCAATTTTCATTTTTTTTTCTTTGATAAATCATTTCTCTACAATCTCTTATAGAATCCTTACGGTAATTACAGTTGAAGCTCGTGGAAAGAGCTCCTTTCATGCTGAAGTCATGTGCTTGGTGGTGGAATCAAGTTCCCCAAACTAAAATTGTATCAGTTCCTTGAACATGTTATTTTTTATGTCTAAAGCAAACTCCTACCATAGTAGCAGCATGGATAAGAGCCGAAATAGGAGTAGGCCCCTCCATGGCATCAGGTAACCATACATGAAGGGGAAACTGTGCAGATTTAAGAACTGCACCGATGAATAATAGGGAGGCACACAGAGTAGCAAATAAAGAGTTGACCCAATTATAACGGATCAGGTTATTGAAGATTTCGAACAAATCTTGAAATTTGAAACTCCCTGTTATCCAATAAAAACCTAAGATTGCTAATAATAACCCAAAATCCCCAGCACGATTAGTTGCAAACACTTTTTGACAAGCATTTGCGGCAGCCGGTCGTGTGAACCAAAAACCTATTTATAAATACAAACACATTCCCACTAGGTCCCAAAAAAATATGAATTTGTATCAAATTTAAACAATGTTGCTAATGCAATTCAAATGTATAAATCTCTTTACATTTTCAACTTAAATTAATGGTTTTTATATGCCATGATATATTATAGCTTGCCATATAAAATGTCACTAGTGCTTGTGGTAGTAAGAAGTGACGTTTTTCTAAATGTCATGGGTTCAAATCTTCACTAACACATTTAGTTTAGCTGACCCCAATATAGTTGGGACATGGCTTTGATGATGATGATGATATAGCCAGCCTTTTAATTTAACAACTGCTGGAAATGAATTCTTTTGGGGGGGATAAGCTTGGATCAAGCTTTCCTCCTCTGTCTTCTTGTTTTAAGTTTCTAACAGATTTCTTAGTGAAAAAGGGTTGCAAGAGGAAGCTTTGTTCATAGGAAGGTCGCCGCCATCTTTGATGCAGCTTCATCCAGAGGTTACTGTTTTTCTATCTTTTTCTGTCTGTATCTTTCTACAAAATGTATTTCTCATACTGTAAATCTTCCTTGATAGTCTTGTTTCCCTTAAAAATATTTTTTGTCACAGATTAAAAGGAGATCTGTATGCAGTCTTGAGTCGGATCTGGATATGGGTTTGGATTTTCACAAGGTTTGAAATTTTTCCCCTTTTACCCACAATGAATATTTAATATACTAAAAAAATTTGGGTAGTAGGGTAAATGAGTCTTGCTTGGACTGTATCCAAACCTCACCTAGTTATAAATTGGACTGCGGACCTTGTACCTGATCCAGTCTGACTATTTATCAGATTTAAAATTGAAAGAGGGTAGTGCCTTCATGGCCTATCGTGAGACCTTTAGTTGTTGTTATTGTTAACGAAATAGTCAGAGAAGCTATAGACTTACTTCAGAAGGATTATTCTCGATCTGTCTGGAAAACTGCATGTTTGCTTCTCAAATGTATCTAGGCTTTGATGCGAAACCTTTGCCGTTGACACATTCGGTTTGAGTTCTAGATTTGGGATCCTATTCATCATTAAAAAAAGGGTTCTGGGATGTAGTTGCAATGCAGTTCAGACTTATCTCCTGATGGACTGTCGTTTTTGTTATACTATTATTAATATGAACCCTAAGATCGTGAACAGCATGATAATCACGTGTAGGATTTAATCTTAAATAAATTAAAGAGTACCTCCAGACATCTTGATGCAGAGGGCTTTCTGATCCTGCAGTCTGGTGCTGTTGCTGATTGATGCTGTGATCCGTCGAGAAAGAGACTATGTGAATGGTTTCGGTTTCTCTTTCCTTGCCTATAAAATCTTAATGTGTTGATTTTCGTGAATGCATTTGTGATGGACGAAAGGCTTTGTTTTATAGGTGAAAAGAGGACCGAATTTCCAATCAGGGTTTTCATAGACTTAATCTCAACCATCCATCAAGGTAGAGTTTGTTATGGAATACATCTCATTAAGAAACCTTTTTGTGTAAGGAATAGCATGTATCCTAAGAAAACAGATTTCCTATAATGACCACAATTCGGGAAAGGAAAGGACTTCTAGTCCAAGTAATGAACTTAAAGATAATTTCCTTACAGTTTTTACATGGTTAGTCTGTTTTATTCTAATGTTTGGCAGAATAACGTGCTAAGCATTGGAGTGGGGGATTCCAATGAAGCGGAGGTGTTGGCTATTTTGGAGGCTCTAAAGATCTTCTCTCGCTCTTTTAAGGGTCGTCTGATAGTGGAGAGTGATTATTCTAGTGGTATCTCTTGGGTTATGAGGTTGGCGGTCAAACCTTGGAAATTTCAGCTTTTTCTCAATGAGATCAAGGAGCCTCTTTCTGTAGTTTTTTCTCATGTGATTAGATCAGGTAATGGGCTGGCGGACTCCTTAGCCAAGCAAGGGGTCCGAAGATCTTCTCCTTGGGAGGTTATTCTTGTGTAATTTTTGTTTTGGGTATAAGTCTCTTATACCGGCATTGTTGTACTTTGGTGTTTTATCAATAAAATTTACCGTTACTAAAAAAATGGGTGCTAAGCATTCAATTATTTTCTCATTTCATCAGTAATCTTCCTCCATATGCTGCAAGTGCCATGCTTATAATAGAATTCCCATGGTTGTTACATGCATTCTGATGACTTTCCATCACTGGCCTATGTTTGGAAAGTTTCTTGAGAATACATCAACTGTTCAGTAAAATTTTTGCATTCCTTAAATATCTATAATTGCAGATGTTTTTGAGGCTTGAATGTTTATCCCTCTCAGATTATAATAGTTTGCTTCTTCAGTCCACTTCTTTTTATGATCACGACAGATGAAAATAGCGGTAGCGGCAGGTATAAGGTCTGCTGCCAAAACGCTACATAGCGTAGAAGCGCGGCGTAGCGGTGCGATTTAGAAAAATCGTCAAAAAAATATGAAAAATTTGTAGAAAATCTAGAATATTGGAAAATGAGACAATTTTTTTTTTTTTTTTTTTTTTTTTTTTTTTGCAAAATTAACTAAGATAAGGGGGTGCAACAGTCCCCTCATTGTATGAGGTCCTGTATTGCTATATAATATAAATAGAAAATAATAATAATGATCATTTTTTTTCACATGTGTTCATGTTGCTTAGTTATGCTAACTTAGAAACTAATGAAAGGCTCATAAAAGAAAAAACTATGTCATGAAGTCAATACTTAAAGAATACCTAGAGAAAAAAAAATACATCTACCAAAGGGGATGTCAATAGGATGTACTTAAAGAAGAATGAGAAAAACTCTTTGTATCGATGGCAAGATCATGTGTTTTTTGGTGTTCTTTTAACTGTAAAAGGGTAAAAAAGTTGTGTAGTAATGTTATTTGGAGAGAAGAATAAAAGAAATAAGTCTTATTATGCATTTTTAAAAAATATGAAAACCAGAAATCTTTCTCACCCCGTAGTGGCCCCGTAACGGTCGTAGTGGCCGCTATAGGTGCGACAGCAGCTAAATCACCGTAGCATGGCGGTGGCCACCGCTATGGCCAATATAGCGGCCGCTACACTACGTTGCGGCCGATATTTTCATCCACGGATCACGTAACAATGACGCCTTTTGTACTGTGAGATTATTCAACCACATCAGTTCATTAGTGATGATAGGGTAATTATTATTATTATTATTATTATTTTACATTTAAATGTGGCTTCAGGCTTTAATATATGGGCGTGAGTATGGAATTTGTGAGAGCAAGTATTGGATTTGATATTTATTTGGGAGGTGTATAAAGTTTTATTTTGGTCTTAGGTGTGTGAATCCTATGTTTGTGTTGTTTCTGCAATACATTTGACTTCATCTATGCTTTATATTCCTTATTGTTTCTCTTTGTGTGTAGTTTCTGAATTTGAAGGGTACTACACTTTAAGATTAGAAACCAACCTCCTAACTGTCTATATTTTATTCATGTAGAGACACTAAGGAACATTGAGGACCATACTTCCATGGACCCGTACTCAGAAGATTTGATTTCAATCAATGTAGTCCTAATTGGATCATCCATGGCTCTGTAATTAGATAGAACCGATCATTGTACTATTAGGATCCATGTTTATAAATGATTGCAGTCATACAGAAAATTGTGACAGTTACATCACGTGATTGGGAAATGGTCCCTATATATACAAAGCATCGACCACATGCAGCCTTGCGTGGTAAGACATGAACACAAGCAATTGTGCTAGAAACAAAGTGAAAAGATCCTGTGCATCTATCTCGCCCATTACCTACCATGCAGACATCCGTGTGGGGCCAGCCATGAGCCCACAATGATCCAGTAGAACCCTCACATACCACTGCCCTCCTTTGAATGTCACAAGCTCTATGTTTTTTTTACACCCGTCCAAATTAGACTAATCATTGGATTGAGATCATACAAAAATGATGTTTTTAAAACCATTAAACTTGAAGGCCATAGGCCAGAGGGTTAGGCTGATTTGATGGACTTGAAATTTTATTACAATGCCATGCATCTCAGTTCGAAATTTGTGCACGAAAAACCATTTCTCAATTCAAAATTGCATATGAAACCAAAAAAATAATAAAAATAAATAAGATAAAGTAAAATAAAAATAACATTCATTGTCTGTCATGACATTTATTTGAGATAAGCACCAATTTATTGTTCATGAAACCTTATCGTCCACATTCCCATTCTACATTTATTTGAGATAAGCATTGGATAGGAATGACCGAGTGCGCTATTGAATTTTTTAGTAAAAATGGCATAACGCATGAAGATTCGTATCTTTCTGAAGATTTTTTAATTCAAAAGCTTGAAGATTTTTGTTAGCAAGGGGAAGGACTTAGAACATTTTGCATCCCTCGCTCTGTCTATATGTAGATGGCGGCCAATCCTTTATTTGAGATAAGCATTGGATAGGAAACAATGTGTGCACTATTGATTTTTTTAGTAAAAATGGAGTAACGCATGAAGAATCGTATCTTTTAGTAGATTTTTTAGTAAAAATGGAGTAACGCATGAATAATCGTATCTTTTCGTAGCATTTTTAATAAAAATGGAGCAACACATGAAGAATCGTATCTTTTCGTAGATTTTTTTAGTAAAAATGGAGTAACACATGAAGAATCGTATCTTTTCGTAGATTTTTTAGTAAAAATGGAGTAACGCATGAAGAATCGTATCTTTTCGTAGATTTTTTAGTAAAAATGGAGTAACGTATGAAGAATCGTATCTTTTCGTAGATATTTTGCAATCCAAGGGAAGAACTTAGATGATTTTGCATCCATCACTCTGTCTATAAATGTAGACGGTGGTTGATGAACATTTGTGTACAGACATTGAAACAAATACCTTGGGATTCCTGTATCATCCCTTAAAATCTTTTCACTCATCTCTCTTCTCCAGGCAAGTGATGCAACTGCAATTTCTCTTCATTTCATTTGCTTTTTGCAGGTATCTTTTATCTTTGTTACATGATAGCAAAAGGGATAATTAATCCACCTCTTTCTTGGTATTTAGTTGATAGACCCAACTTGTAACATCTAAAATTTGTCATGGAAGATCAATGCATCAACGGCGGAGGGAAGAAATTTTCCTTGAGAGGGCCAATAGGTGAAAAATACAATATATTTTCAAAGATTTTGTCCCCTCCAAGTTTCGCCCAAGCGAAATATGGACCAGTAAAAGGGTTTGGTGATTTTTAATGTTGATTCCATACCTTCTTGCTCTTTGAATGTTATGATATAATTCATGTTTCAGCTAGGAAAAAAAATCTAACATGCCAAGCATATGATTGTGATCGTTCCTTACATGTCAGTTCGCACCATCACCTATCAAGTTGTGCATCTAGATGCAAATCAAGCCCTATTGTGTGGATTCTTTCAATGTGATCATAGGCACTGATTTTTTTTTTTTTGGCATCATAGTTAGGTAACTTGTGTTGTATTGTTTCAATGAAGGATGAAGGTGCCTAAGTCCTTCTGGTCTAAATATGTTTAACATTGCTTACTACAGGATTATACTTGCGCTCGTACCTCATCTGGGGACGGGGCTGCATGGGTTTGGAAGATCTGGATGGTCCCTACCTGTGTACAAAATCATTATACTTGCAGGCCACCTGTTCATCCTAAACCCGTGATCATTGGCCATATATGTATATTTATGGCCCAGTCAATTCGGATGGGTGCAAACCAATGTGATCAATATAATTCAAGGGTTCCCCTGTGTGAACCCTGCAGCTTGATCATCACGTGGGCCTATGATCAGGTGTACACGTGATAATTTCTGTTGCTCACTATATAATAAATTGTGTCCTCCCTTAAGTCCTGGTTAATACTTTCCTTTGGTTCACCAATTTATTACATACCTTTATGTCCCTTTGATTTTTTTCTTTTCACCGCATTAGATACCTTCCTTCTTTGGTACTTAAATCTCTCTCTCCTTAGATACAAAAATAAAATAAAATAAAATAAAGCTTTAAAAGCTTGTGCAAACAATAGTCCCTGGAGATCACTGCCCTCATCATCTGCAGGTAAAATGGATCGATTCCATGCAAAACACCTCAACCCCTTAATACAAAAAGAGGATATTTATTGTTACAGACCTATCCCACCAGCCCAATATTGTCCGCTTTGGGCCTCGGCCCGCACAATTTTGTTTCTGGGCTAGCTCACAGGCGTCCTGACTTATAGCCCAGACTCTATGCAGTCTCATGGGCGATGTGGGATGTTACAATCCCCATCACTCAAAGGAGAGCCGGCTCTGATACCATTCTGTCATAGACCCGTCCCACCAGCCCGATATTGTCTACTTTGGGCCTCGGCCCGCACGGTTTAGTTTCTGGACTAGCCTACAGGTGTCCCAAAAGGCCTAGTGCTGCAATAAGCGGGTCCTGACTTATAGCCAGGACTCTGGCAATATCATGGGCAATGTGGAATCTTACATTTATGGAGACATCTTTAATAGCAAAAAGATGCAATTTTTAACAATGACAGCCAAGGGCCTCATATTGTAAATTTTCACTTTTCTTCTTCTTCTTTTGTTTTAGAAAAACAATGATATAATCACAATTGTAATGTCTCCTCCAGAGAGGATGAGGATCAACCCAACAGTCATAGGCAGATTTGCCCCAGGTCTTGAGGAAATTATAATCTCAACACTACTGCCTTTATAGTCATGAGTCATGACCAAGGCATCCTTGATTTGCCCCAGGTCTTGAGTATAAAAGTATAATCTCTACACTACAGCCCTTATAGTCATGACCAAGACATCCTTGTGATTGTTTAGTTGAGGAGGACGCAAATGAACATCAATCCAAGTGGGATTATTTTCATCATTGTCAAAATCTCAAGATCCAAGAGCTTGGGCTTCTTAACAACACTAATAAAATATGTTGCAGTAGCAGCTTCTGCTCGGCAGATGTGCGGATCCCTCTCTTTCTTGCAAAACCCATGAATCCTTTAAAGGAGAAAAGGACTACCAAATCCCTTGACTTTTCATTTCCATCAGCAGATAAAAAAAATCCTCCTGAATTCTTGCTGCTTTTGGTGATTGTGATAAAACGATGGTTCAATCTCTTTGGTGGGTACATCAAAACCAAAAAACATTTCAAAGAGAGGGGTTTGGAGAGTAAATCTCAAAGTGCATGAAAAGTAAAACCCTTCCAAGGAATAAAAATAAGGATTTTATTAGGCTTCCAACCATCTCTTGGATTCAATGACAGGAACATGAGGTTTCCAATGTTGAGAATCCACTGTAGATGAAATATGTTGTGATCACAGAACATAATTGCGATTATTTTTTTCTTGGTAAAAAAACATAATCTCTATTAGCCTACGCGATTGCAAGCTAGGAGTACTTTCATTATAAAAAAAAAGGGGTGTGGTTGGGTGAGTGGGTTTGGTTGAGACCTCTTACCCTGCAGTCATTTTCTAGGTTTTTTCCCTTTGGATCATGAAAAATATGTTTCACAAGTGCTTCTGCATAAAAATCCCTATAAAAATCTCACCGACATTTTTTTTTAGAAACATTTTATTTCACAGGAGAAGAAAGGAATCTTCCCTGTGAAGTGGTAGAAGAACACTCGTGATTTTCCTTGTTTAGAAAGACCTTTAATTACCATATCAAGCCTGTTAATTGTCAGTACAACTTTTCCCAATGGAGTTGCTCACACCATAGTTAACTAAAACTCAGTCATGTTGAATCATCTTTTAAGCTAAATAGGCACCATTTTTTCTATTGTAATAACATTAACAAAAAAAAAAAAGAAAAAGAAAAACAATTATAAATCCATAGATCTTTTTTAGTAAACTAATGTTCAATTATAAAATGTAATACCTGATTTGGGTATCCATTTTCTGATTTGTGATTTTTAAGCCATTATTCAATCTGAGCATTTTTAACACTTGAGCTATCTGAGCATTTGAGCTATCAGAGCATTGTTAGTTTTGGTATTAAATGGTTTAATAGTTGTTATCAATTATTATAATGTTGCACTTGGCATTTTAATAGTAGTAGTTGTTGTTCAATTACTAGTTGTAGTAGTTTGTAGATGTGTTATCTTGTGGGTTTTTTTTTTTTTTTTTTTAACATTTGATTTCTCTCCCTCTTCCTCCTGTTGCAGATCCTATGTAACCACAACTACTGCCTCAAGTGCATCCAGAAATGGGTTGCTCAAAGCGGTCTCTCCTGTGTTAAATGCCGTCACCTATTCCGACGAAAGTGAGAGCCGGCTAGAGTTTATTTAGCCCTCATCACTTTCATTTGAATGGTCAAGATTGCGAAGTCCATCGCTTTCTACGCCTCCTCGAACGTCTACCATTGGCGGGGCAGCCAGAAGAACCTTAACGAGGCGTTCATGACCGACTAAGCCAAGCATTCCAATAAGGAAAATGCCTACAACTAGAAGATCTTTGTCAATATTCAGTTGGACCACTTTGGTCCAATCCTCACCAAGAACGACTGGTGAGGAAGCAAGGCGTGTTGATTGGAGAATCTTACAAGGACAAGATGCAGTGGAGGAGGTGGGGTGCTCACCTCCCCCATGTTGCGGGCATTGCCGAGCAGTCGGGTTCTGGGGTGCAATTGGTGGTGCTCTCGGGTGACTATGAAGAGAATAAAAACCATGGGGGAGTGGTTTCTCTATATTGGGAGGATTTATGGTTCATATTGCCTCTCTTTGTAGAGATGACTTGATTTACAAATTGAGGCAACATGAAGCAACAATAACTAAACCAAGTCATCTGTACAAAGAGAGGCAACATGAACAAAGAAATCTCCGAATGTAGAGAAACCAACCACTCCCCATGGTTTTTCATTGTCTTCATAGCCTCAAGAGAGTGCCACCGAGTGGGCCCTATAATCCAACCACTGGTCATGCCCGACATGGGGGAGGTGAGCACACCACTACCTGCACTCCATCTATTCCTGCCAAGATTCTCCAGTCAACACCACATGCTTCTCCACGGGTCGTTCATGGCAAGGATTGTGCCAAAGTGGTCGCGTGAGACAATGACAAATCTTTCCATTGTAGGCTTGTCCTACTCGATCATGAATACCTTACCGAGGAGCTTCTAGTTGCACTAAAAATGGTAGGCATTCAAAGTGATGATGGATTTTATAATCTTGACCATTTGAGTTGTTATGATGATTGATGAGGGATGAATTGGTTCCAAGTTGGCTTGCCATCTTTGCCGGAATCGGATGTCGGCATTTGGCAGAGGAGAGCTTGCCTTGAGCAACCATCACTGAAGTTCAAATCAATGGATCTTCATGCATTTTTTCCTTCCTCGATATGTTGTTATATAATTTGATAGTAGCCATCACTTTGTAGCATGGATCGACGTTGATGGGAAGTGTTTCTTTCCAAAGATGTTCTTTAATGAAGAAAATCACACTTGCAATTTGTCTTCTCCATATGTGTCAAAAATTGAGGTGAAACTCAGACGTTTGGATGCTTTGTCCCATCCAATGGTCAATTTGATAGTGGATTTGATGGATGTTTTAGAATTATACATTTCCATTCAAGATTTAAATGACCACTGCCTTTTAGATATGAATGTGCTTGTTGAAATGGAAGATGGAGCTGTTGATGATATTGAAGATGATCATGACTTGGTTATAAAGAGAAGGGAATGAGACAGAATTGGAGCCTACGTCATAGATTTGAGTTTTACAGAAATTCTACGATGGCTAACTTAATCATTTTATGTGTACCCTACTCTACATTCTTTGTGTAATATTTGAAATGAGAGAAGTGATGGTTAATTTGGTCTTGTATTTGCATGGGTTACGCTACATATAGGTGGTGGTGGTGGTGCAACCTGTCCAAAATTTAGCTCAAAATAGATTGGAATGGAGTGATAGAATTCGTGTAGCTGATCCGAATATAGCTGCGATAAGGCTGCATGGTTGTTGCAACCACTACCCATATACAATTTCTACTTTTTTTCTTAAGTTGATTTTATGTGACTGGCTTAAGAGTAACATAACTGACAACTATAATTAGATGGATACAATCCTAAAGGAAAAACATATTTACTTGCAAATTGTTGATGGAGAAGGTTTTTTATAAGGGCCAATTTGTTTGCATAGAATAATTAACATAGGAATTTTATGGCAATAGAATCAAGGGAGATGATGTGGCCAACCATGTCCCATGAAGCAGATTGTAGGTTAGTCAATGATCAACTCTTCCTCAAAATGAGCGTAACAGAGGTGTAAATGCTAATATGAAACTATGGTAAAATTAGAAAAGATAGAATTAGAAGTGAGCACATTCAAAAGCATTTAAGGGTAGCACCAGTAAGTGACAAATGAATAGAGGCTCGTTTGGGATAGCAATGATACCGATGAGGAAAAATGTCTTTTTTATGCAAATTGATGGCATGCCAAGAAAAAGGGAAATTGGAAGAAGATATGGATGAAAATATATAGTAAGGTTAAATTTAAAGAAGTGCAATATATCCAAGGATTTGACCCAAGATAGATCTGAATGAAGAAAAGAAGTCACGTAGCCGACCTCAACACCTTTGGGACAAGGCTTTGATGATGATAAGAATTAACAGAGGATGAAAAATGAATATCCGGCCATCACCATAGTAATTTAAGTGATAGGAAAGTAAATGTCCATCCACTTGAGCTGTCTTATTTTCTTCATCCCTCACCTTCTATCCTTCATCCCCAACGTCTTTAATAATCTTAAAGATATAGCTCATTTAACCATAAATTCCTATGCATTCAAAACTTACGTATTATATATACATAAATAGGCCCATAAATGTTAATCTACATGATTCCTCCTATATTTATAATTAGATCAATAAGAATTTTGTTCCTGCACGTGAGTAACACTCTTGTTCAAAAATTAAATTAAGATATGATGAAATATGGATGCTTCATTTGTATTTAGCATTTAGGTATATGTTAGCAACTGAGGAGCTCTCCTCGCCTCTCTTAGTTCTTTTCCAATTTGGGTCTTCCGTTTGGCAATGAGAATACTATAGAACATTACTATTCTGAAGCTTCAACGAAAAGAGCATCACAATCTGTGTCTCGCTTGATCCTACCTGATACACTAATTGCACTTTTGGATGTGTTGGATTTGAGACAAAAGATTCCATGATTTTATTTTATTTTTTTTTGACTTCTGGGGCCTTTTGGAGAGATGGGTTTGGAAAGAAACCAAGAAAAATTTTGGGATTTTGAAGTACTAGTAAAAGATTCCATGATTATCTGCCAACATTAGTATTAAAAAAAATTTTCTTTTACATGGTCCTCTGAAGTAAGTTTTTTGGCTCACAATTGTTTCTATATATGAAATGAAATGATATAAAAAGAAAATCCTTCTATCTACTGTGGCTTTCTTCTATCCATACTCCATACCATACATAGCTAAGGGTGCATCTTGTCCCACATGGGTGTTGGAATTAAACTCGGCAAGAACCAGTTGGGCCAGACAGTTTTTTAACACAACTTGTGTGAGGCAGCTTAGGTAGATGAGTTCCCAACTTTGTTAGTTGTAGATGTATATAGACATGTGCTACTTCGAAACTACAGGCTGGTCTTTGTTGGTTTAAGAGGGTGGAAAACTTTCTCCTATGAGTTCATGGGGCCAACTAATTAGAGCATGCCCATAAGTGGATAGGAGGTTAGATGGAAAGGTTACCTTATGGATAAGGGTCAACAGAAAAATTAGACCCATCAAATTTCCTAGCCTCTGATTTAACCGCCTTAAAGTGCATTGGCACTAAAGCAAAAAAATTTTGAGAATCCAGTGAGTGAAGAAGCTTTGATAAGTGTGGAATTGGGCCTGATGTCACATCATGAGATCAAGAAGTTCCAAGGGGCATTTTTTTTTTCTTTTCTTTTGGTACCCCAGCCCTTGGCTAGGACCTAAGAGAGAGCCTGCATACACAAAGAAAGATAGCCCACTCATGTGAGAAGGAGGTACACACAAGCGAGAAGAAAGACCATATTAGTGGGAAAGGAGCCCACACAAGTGGAAAGATGTCAATTACACGGGGTTCGAACGTAGGGCAACCAGGTAAGAAGTGACACTCCTTAGTCCTTACCACTCGGGTAAGGAGCCGTTTTTCAGAGTGTGTTGTTAGAATTGAATTTTGCAGCTATATTTCTTAAGTCTTTCATCTCTTTTACGGAATGCAGGATATTTTTCCGGATGTGATTAGAGTTTCTTCTAATTTGAGGAAGTTGATGCCTTCATTTTGTTTTCTTTTTCTTTCTTTTTTCTTTTCTTTTTTTTTTCATGTATTGGAATTACATTTCTAAGTATCTTTTCATCTCTTTTACTAAACTCAGGATAACTGAGGGGGTGAGATATGGTGAGTGCACACCTAAATAATTATTGTGGTATGCGGTGTGTACTTTATCTTGTAATTTGTTACTTTTTTTTTAGCTAAGAAAGGATGATGCTACTCCTGTTTTTGTGTGTGCTCTTTTTTCTTTTGGATGATATTCAAAAGTCTCATATCCAGTGAAAAATCTGGTCTAGGAAATTATTACGGATTGAATTCTCATGTGGAGACACTTCTGGTCTTTTCCCTCATTGTTATTCAACCTAACAATGATATCGTGGCAGTTGTAACTGTTTGATCATTTATCAGGCAGGGCCTTCTGTGGAGATTGTAAAGGCCCTTAAAATTGCTTCAGTAGTTCTCATTGGTACTACTAGCTTCAGTGGCCTGCAAATGGATGATCTGGAGAAAAAAAAAAAAAAGAACTGATTATGATAGATTAAGATTTTTTCGATTTGATGGTTTTTTTTTATTTGATGGTTAGGTTGACTCCTGTGATTTTTGGGTGATTACCTGTGATTGTTGGGTCATCACAACCAACAGTTTCTCAAATTGGCCTCAGTGAGGGAGGTGGAAAAAAGAAGTTTTTACGTACGATCCTATCCATGGTGGTTGCTGTCCTGGAGCTTTCAATTATGTATGACAAAAGACAATAATTCCTACTGCACCAGTTCCCTTATATATCTTATAACTGAGTTTAATAATTCAGGTCCTCATGTTATCAAGTTTGGGTTTATTTCTAAGAAAAGAAAAAGGGATTCAGGCAAATGGTTTTGGATCTAAATGAAAGGATGGTTTTGCATTTGGATCTGTAAAAAGATTTCATTTTTCCGCAGTAATGCTGTTGCACAAATGTACCTTATTATTTTTCCCTTGGAATAAAAGTGCCTTAGTCCATATAAGGGTCATTTGGATGTGAAATAAAGAAAGAAAAGAAATTTTCCACTGATGTTTGTCCAATGGAGAGTTTTCTCCTGAAACATGAGATATAGCCCAAGTGGTAAATGGCATCTCACTCTCACCCTCACTGCTAGGCAGTGCAAGGAGGACAGCATATCATGACATGAACAGGAAGCACACTGGGAAGGAGCACGAATGAAAAAACTGTGGTGGAGCAAAGGAGAAGAATATTCAAGCAGCACAGGGACAGAGAAACTACTATGGCAGACACACAACGAGCACACTAGCAAAACACCAGTAGTAACATTATTTTGAAATTTTATACTTTTTTATAAGATCCATAGTTGTTAATATCATTTCGAACCTCATTTCGCTCTAGCCTGAAAAATGAAAAGTTTCGGTCGATTCGGAATTTCAGCGAAACTTTTCGGAATTACATTTCATGGAAAATATAACATAATATATATACATATATAAGTAAAAAAAAATAGAAAAGGTAATAAATATAGATTTAATCCATTACAGTAATTTTTTTGGAATTATATTTTGTGAAATATAAGAATACAAAATATATATGTGTAAAAAAGTAAAAATAAAAATAAAAATTACTAATGTATTTCGGCCGAAATCCTGAATTTCGGCCGAGATTAACCGAAATTCAAATCGAAAAGTTTTGGCAGAAATTTTGTTTCAGCCACTTAACCAAACGAAAAATTTCAACCATTTCAGCCGAAACGAAATGAAATTAATAACTATGATAAGATCCCTCTAAATTTCTAATATCTTAAAGTGACGCTTCACTTGAATTCACCCAAACGGCTTGGGATGATTTCTAGGCTGATCGCTTAGGCTAGTTTGAGATTATGATAGTTTACAAATATTCTCCCATCTAACAGGAAACAAATTTCAACAGATCTCCACAAGTGCTCCTGATCCTCACATGAGATTCTCAAGATCACAGCAGTGTGGAACGTACGAAGTCACAAGAGAAATCCATATTGTATATTGTGCTTATTCCTTCAATACTAGAGAGTAATCAATGAATCCTATTCCTTCAACCCAGATCAAATTACTATGAAAATTAAACCCAATGATTCTGTAACCACATTAATGCTCATTAATGAGCATTACCCACTTTCTATCTCCATCTTATTTCAAATGGGGAATGATGAAGTGAACCAAATGGTTCCTCAACAATATCCACATCTTGAATTCTAGCTAGAAGAAAATTCTGTATACTCCACTATAATGTATGGTTTATTTGACGAAATTCCTCTTGCACTAGAACAAGATTAAGAAAATAACACCACCTACATGTCTCTACACTCCTCCCAGCCACAAATATACACCATGTGAGCTTTCCTCTTCTTTGCAGCCAACCAAACAAGATTGTGGCAGTGTTGTTTTCTTTATCATTATGGTAGTGGATTATTATTCATAGTCCACTACTTTCTATGATTGGCTTGACTGCTATTCTTTATAACATTACAAAGAAAAAAAAAGGTGACTTGGAGAATTCATATGTATACTCCCCCCCCCCCCCCCCCCCCCCCCCCCCCTTCAAACGTGCTGACTGCATATAAAGTACAACTCTATGCGAGTTCACTTGGGCCCACCTTTGATAAGTGCGACTTCTTTCACACTCTTGCCAGCTCATAATGGGGCACAAGGCCCTATTTTACACTCATTGAACTTCCACTCACCATTGGATTGAATTTCAAAAACTTATATAGTCAAAATACCAATAAGATTTAAGGCTGCTAAATTAAGTACTGGTAGGATAATCTTATTAGGCCGCTTATTTGGATGACTATTATTCATGAGGTGACCTTTCCAATCTACTCTCTCTCTCTCTCCCACTTATAGACATGCTCTATGTGGGTTCCAATAGCTGAATTCTCATAGAAGAAAACTTTCCCCGGCCCACTCACCATAAAATAATTAGTTAAGAGATTCCAAAGCATTCATTCTTTTGAGAGGGATAGTGGGTGGTCGGTTAGCATGCGGATGGCCATGGTGAATCAACTTCACCCACCCTCCATTGTCACAGAGTGTGGGTATGTTAATTGTTAGTGGAGAAAGGCATCTTTCTTCTCTCCCATCATTCACACCTAATACTCCTTTATTCATAAATACGTATTGTATATATATATGAGAGAAGATCATTTTTAAGGAGAGCAGGAGAGGCTTAGTTATAACAAACCAACCAACCCACCTACCAATCAACCAAAGGTAGTTGAGTTTGTGCCAAAAAAAAAGGTGATAATAGTTCAGATGGCTAAGGTAATCAGGAAGGGCTCAGCCCCAAGCCTCCATAATTGGCTAGTTCTCTCCTTGCTCCTGCTCTTCAGATTGGGTAACCTTTTTATGCTTTGAACTTACTCTGTTTTTCTACTCTTAAACCAAGAGTCGTACAAGCATATAGAGGGTAATTTGTGCTAGTAGAGGAGAATGGGATATAGACCAGGGTTTTGTAAGGAGGCAATCTCTGACCTGACCCACAAACTTGGCTTAAACCCTACCGGATTATTCACTGTTCAGATTGACATTTCTGACTTGATTAGTAAATGGATTGTGTTTGGGTTAAAAAAATTTCTTTCTATTGCCCGAGCAAATCCAATGCGAACCCACTCTAACTCATTGCACTATGACCCACCAACCACTTGAATCTAATCTGTTAATTAAGGTTTGGATTTGGATTGAGCCTATAGCTTAACCCGGCCCAAACCCAATATGACTGGAGCAATTTTTATCCAAACAGCCAACGATCCACACTTTTGATATACGGTCCATGTTCAGGAAAAAAGGAAAAGGCTATTAGATTGTAGGTCCTTAGCCATCTAATCTCAACGAATTGCTGGATTCCTCTCTTATAACTAACTGTCTATTTTCTTAACATCAATCGAAAGTTACGATCTTTCCCATTTGAATCATCTTCATGATGGCCTATTATGCATTGGGGTCCATGTTATCCATAATTCGAATCACAAAAGTGTTCAAACTGAAAAACCAGACTCTGGTTAAATTGGAGACAATTGGTTATTGTATAATGTCATTAGAAGATTAATAAAAATGGTTATTTATTCGAGAATGGTGTTGAAGGTGAGGGTGGTCTACAGTTGGATTACTACTCTGAAAGTTGCCCAAGAGCTGAGGAGATCATCAAGGAGCAGGTTCAGAAGTTGTATGAAAGCCGTGGGAATACAGCTGTTTCCTGGGTCAGAAATCTTTTCCACGACTGCATGGTTAAGGTCTCTCTCTCCTTATGAATAATTAATTATAAGAAAATCAGCTTCATTAGATGTCACTATAAATAGATATTAACAGAAGAAGTTATGATTTTTGGATTTTGTTGGGTTACTAGCCTTCAATGCTCAGCTTGATGTCCTTTATTGCTTTTTGATAATAAAAAAAAAAAATGAAAACCCTTTCTTCCAATTTAATTTTCAAAAAGTGATGAGTTTGTGTGGTAGGATTCACCTAAGAAGTCATTTTCAAAGGTCACTAAGTCAATTAACTAATTAGGTGGGTTCAACAAACCACTCAACTGTAATTGATCAGTGTCATTTGGCTCACCCAACTCCAGGAGAGATCGAATTGCTCCTGCCGACTTGATCTTGATGGAGCCAAATCAAGTTTTTAGAACAATGGTCTGTATTGGTTCAGGCCCAAAATTTTGAACTTGTGGTGTTGGGCCTATTCAAATTTGGTTAAATTTCAGTTTTGGCTTAGCCCTCTACTCATTAAAAATCTTGGCATAGAGTTTATTTGACTATGAATTCTTATGTACTCTAATGCAAAATAGCCCGAGGACCAATATGAACAATGTATCGTTTTCCATTGACTAAGTCCGTGTTGTGGTTGATGCAGTCCTGTGATGCTTCAATTCTTCTGGTGAAGGCCAATGGCATAGTGTCCGAACAACAGTCAGACAGAAACTTTGGAATGAGAAATTTCAAGTACATCAACACAATAAAGAGCGCACTTGAAAGCGAGTGCCCAATGACAGTTTCCTGTGCTGATATCGTTGCTCTTACTGCTAGGGAAGGTGTCATGATGGTATCTTCAATACACTATCTTGAATAAATAAAAGCATTTGCTGGTTCTCCTAAGTTTGGAACTCGAAAGCCATAAAGCTTGAAATAAAGTGAGGCTTGGTTTCCACGTATCAAAACCTATGATGCACGGATATTTTAAAATGGGCAACGTATTGTGTCGTATCATATCTGATACTTCACCTTTTATGTGTAAAATCCATATCCCTGCCGGATATACGACATGTCCTTGCCGTATTCATACCATATATGTACATCATAGATCAAAACCTTCTACCATGAATATTAATTTCAAAAATGTCTCTTCACTTGAAAATATTTATGATTAGTTCTCTTATATAGAAGAAGACCGTTCATCCATGCTTTTAAGACATGTTGCTTTCTCTCTTAACAATGGTTTAGTGCGTGGGGTCTGATCTTCCCACCACCCCTGTTTTGATTGATGCATGTGTTCTATTTGTGTTGCAGCTTGGAGGACCATACATAAGCATGAAAACAGGTAGAAGAGATAGCAAGGAAAGTTACGCAGACGTGGTCCAGGACTTCATTCCCCTGCACAATGACACCATTGATGTAGTGCTCTCCCGTTTTCAATCCATTGGAATCGATGTTGAAGGGACGGTTGCTTTGTTAGGTCTGTCTCTCTCTTTAGACTTACAGTATACCTACGAATCGAGTCCTGGGCAGCTGGATAAGAGTCGGAGTTGCTTACCAACAAAGCAACCCCTGGTTCTCCTCTTTGCGTGTGTGTGTGTCAAATGCATTAAAAATGGTTTACACAAGTTGTACAGTACAGGCCAGTCTTTGGAATAATCTTGTAAATTTATATATTCATGGACTGCTTTATGATAGTCTTGATGTTGTGTTCGCAATCAATCCAGGTGCTCATTCGGTGGGCCGCGTGCACTGTATCAATCTTGTGAACAGACTCTACCCCACCATTGATCCCACCCTTGATCCTGACTATGGTGAGTACCTCAGAGGCCGCTGCCCGTCTCCACAACCTGACCCACACAAAGTTGAATATGCGCGAAACGACAGGGAGACGCCAATGGTGCTCGACAACATGTACTACAAGAACCTATTGAGAAACAAAGGACTCATGCTGATTGATCAGCAGCTTGTTTCTCATCCCTCCACCTCTCCTTTTGTGGAGAATATGGCCTCTAACAACTCCTACTTCCTTGATCGGTTTGCGAGCGCCATGATCTTGATGTCTGAGAACAATCCAATTATAGGCGACGCCGATGAAGTTAGAAATGATTGTCGCTTTGTTAACCATGGTTAACATCCTCTCCAAATCAAGCTATCCTAATGTCTAGACATTAAGAAGTCAGCACACTTTTTACCCAAAAAAAAAAATAATAAACTCAGCATTTGCAAGCTTTCAATCCAAGTCTCTTATGTAGGAAAAAAAAAAAAAAAAACCTCCAGTCTCTTACCAATGTTGTCTGTAAGTTGTTATCGTAGTCATCTTTCCGTAAAGAACTGCTGTTAAAGGATTTTCTTTCCGGGACTCTCTCAAACTAGTTTTGTGCTCATACAAGGTATATCCACTTTTTAATATTGTGAGATTTCGTTATCATGTAACAAAATAGTGACATATTATTATATTACGTCACTTTTGGTGTTTGGCAATTTTCACGAATTTCAATATACCTTTGAAGTGTCTGGCAATTTATAAAAAACTTACAAAATGATTTACTTAATAAGAAATGGAATGAAAGTAATTAACTGTCCCAATACAGGACCTACTAATTTGTACATATTCATATGTGTTAATAATCATGGTAGGACCTACTATAGTTAAAAAATCACAGGATTAAATGTTAAGAACTTGAGATCCAAGTAGCTAGTATTGTTTAATTAAGGTAGGTCCACCAGATATCGATAGCCATAGTGTAATACATCTAATGGTGATTATCACGAATAGACCTATCTAGTTTTTTTTTTTTTTTTCCGTAAAACCTTACCTAATGTCAGACATCATTGATGAATCCATCTATAAGGCCCTGTTTCTTTAGTGGAATTCTTGCCAAGAATTCATAATGTCCAAAAATTCCTGGTGTGAATTCCTGGACATGATGTGACAGGCTGTCCTTTGGAATTTCTGAATTCCATGTTTCTTTACTCGCATTTCTGGATTCTAGCTAAATGAAAGGTCTTTTTTTACCTTTGGGAATCCAGGAATTCCACTCTCTATGTATTTTGGTCGAATTCCTGAATGCTCAAGCCCAAAGGGGCATCCGGGAATTCCACTTTGTCTGCGAATTCAGGAATTTCCCAGACAAGAATTCCTAAAATTCCAGCAAAGAAACAGTTAGGAAATCATTGTGGGACACATTTGATATTGGTAGTTATAGTAACACATGGGAGCTATCAAGTAGTGGGACCCATTTAATGATGACATAATTGCAATCACACAATTCAATCTTGGTAATTAATAAAAAAAACCTAGTTAATTATGATATTATGAAACTCACCTAATGTTGGTAATTACAATGAAGGCTTCCTAGTGTGACATTAGTATAACCCAAATAATATTTATAATTAAAAATGGCTATGTAATTGTGATATGGTTATAGGACCCCACGTTAAATTTATAAGCATTGTGAGGCCAATCTAATATTGGGAGTCATAGTTGCATTTCTATAAGGATCATTGATGTTAAAACTTATTATAATAGGCCACTATAATTAATGATTTCCCATGAACTCTTTGATATATAGGAAAGAGTTTAAAACAAAATATTATTTTATGCACTATATCCTTGAATAATGTACTATCAAGGTTTTTAGAAGAAACTGAGATATTTTAATATACTTTCGTTATCCAAATACCTCATTTTTTATTTTAATTTTTTCTATAAATTATTTTCTAAACTAGTAGATAATATAACAAAATTTCTTGAAATATCTTGTTGGAAAACTAGAAATTTTTATTTTTTTTGACTTAGAGAAAGTTGCATAGGGAGTCACCTTAAGTTCAGGAGTTTCATCCCAAAGTTATTGCTTAGGAAGCAAGGGACTTGAGTGTGAGTGCATGAGTTTCACATCTCAATGTAGCCGGGGAATAAGGGATTTGACTTGCGACATCCTACGTCCAAATAATATCACATAATTTCTCCTTCATATGCAATTTTTTTTTAATAATCTTTGTGGTATGAACAACTCTGCGGGAATTTATTAAATTTTAATTGTTGATGAGTAAATGTCAAGCTGCGGTTAAAATTTAGGAAAAAATTAAAGGCAGAGTAAAAGAGAAGAAAAAAGAAAGGGGGGCATGCTCCTTTGACTGTCCAATGGAAACGTAAGCAGGTGAAAAGTTCATACTATCGTAATATGTTCAACATATATAAATTTTACATACTTAAAATTTGTTCATGTAAATGGACCTATCATTATATGAGAAATGTTCTCCTGCCACCAACATCATATGCATTTGGGCCTACCTTTGGTCAAGGTAAACCATTTCACACTTTCATTCTCCGTGATCCAACGTCAGACCCAATTTCACTCTCATCAAATATTTAACCACTACATATCAATTTTAAAGAAATCTATAGTAAAAAAAGACTACTAAACTTTAAGACCATTAAATCAAAGGTCGTGATGATCTAGTGGGGCTGTTTTTTAAACTCTTATTAATATCATATGGGCCTCACGAGCCGAAAAACATTAAACAACATAAGTCGAGGCCACATTGCCATCATCATTACATTACTTCATGACTTTGGTCTAGAAGGGTGAGCCCAAGCTCAGTGACTAAAAAAATGTCTGCATCATCATTTTATGGGCATGGATCTATTGGGTCCCAAGCCCCAAGTCCCTCTCCAACATGTCTTCTTCACTTGCCTTATCACTTTCCCTTCATCCTACTGCAATTCAAAACAACAGCCACCACACCAAAAATCACCAACTACTGATCAACATCAACCACAAAAACAACAACAACAACAACCATCTTCCTCCCATCCTTACAAACACCACCAGATCCCTTGAAAACCATGCCTTCTCCTTACTCCAATCCTCCTCTTCCTTCCACCATCTCACCCAAATCCACGCCCACATCATCCGCCACTCCCTCCACCACAGCAACTTCCTCATCACCAAGCTTGTCTCCTCATGCCTGTCATCCCATAAACCCTGTTACGCCCTCCAGGTGTTTGAGCAAATGCCCCACCCAAACATCTTCCTCTGGAACGCCCTCATACGAGGCCTCGTCGACCTCCACGCCCACCATGATGCCCTCCTTTTCTATTTCAGAATGCTGGACTCTGGCTTCCTACCCAACAACTTCACCTTTCCCTTTGTGCTCAAGGCGTGTTCGAAGCTCCTCGCTCTCAAACTAGGTAAAACCGTCCATGCCCAGATTCTGTAACTGGGTTTCAGTTTAGATGTTTACACCCAGACGGCATTGCTTGATTTCTATGGGTCTTGTGGTGAGATATTAGCTGTGCGTTACCTGTTCGATAGAATGACTGAGAGAGATGTTGTGTGCTGGAACGCGGTTGTTGCCAGTCATATTCGATGTGGGTTGGTGGATTTTGCTGAGGAGGTGTTTGAGGCGATGCCTGTTAGGAATGTTTCTTCTTGGACAACGATGATTGGCGGGTTTGTTCAGAGTGGGAAATCTGTTGAGGCATTGGCATTGTTTCACCAAATGCAGATGGATGGCGTGAAGCCTGATAAGATGGCTGTGGTTACTATTCTTTCTGCAATTGCGGATTTGGGAGTGTTGGATTTGGGCAGATGGGTTAATAATTATGTGGAAAAGAATGGAATTCGGATTGATGCTTTTGTTGGCACTGCTCTAATTGATATGTATTCGAAATGTGGGAGCGTGCAAGCTGCTCGAGCAGTGTTTGATGCGATAGGATCGAAGACTATCATATGTTATAATGTGATGATCATGGGTTTCGCAGTCCATGGAATGGGTGCAGAGGCAATAGAGGTGTTTAAAGAAGCTGGACGAATGGGAATGGGCATCAATGATACAACTATGATTGCGATATTGAGCACTTGTAGCAACTCCGGTTTGGTTGATGAGGGTTGTAGATACTTCAATTTGATGAAAGATGACTATGGGGTTGAGGCTAAGATAGAGCATTACAGATGCATGATTGATATTCTAGGAAGGGCAGGACGGTTTGACGAGGCAATGGAGATCGTTGAGACGAAAAAGGTGGATCCTCTAGTGTTGGGGACACTCGCTTCAGCTTGTCGAATACATGGAAATGTCGAAGTTGGAGACAAATTAGCAAGGAGAATGTCTGAGTTGGATCCCACAATTGGCGAGTTATTGGTAGTGAAATCTAATCTGTATGCGGCAAATGGGAGATGGGAAGAAGCTGTGGCAGTGAGGAGATCGATGAAGGACATAGGGATGGGAAAGAGACCCGGGTGTAGTTGGATTGAGGTGAACAATGTGGTTCATGAATTTGTTGCAGGAGATCATTTGCACCCCTGCTCAAAGGAGATATACTCTTAGCGGAGTTGAATGAGAAGATGAAAAGTTTTGTCCCAAAGGATTGAGATTTAAAGCATGAAGCATGACCTTTGTGTGATAGTAATCTCGGGTAAGGAGAGATGGGCAGTGATCGATCTTTGATGTGCATGTTATCAAATCTTTGATGAGAGCTGTGAACGTTGAAGCAGTGAATCTTTTTCCAAAGTCTTGTCCAGGTCTTTTTTTGGTTGAGTTTTTCAACAGTGGGATTGCAATGATTTGTCTCTTCTTTTGTAGAAGCAACAGAACGGAATTTTGATGGGGGCAGTAAGAGTGCATGAAAATTTGCAGTCTGATAAGTCCAAAGACTACAGCAAAAAAAACAGATGCAGCAGAGAAGAAGATTGCATATCAACAATAACTGATTACAGTTCACACCTTGTTTGCTAACAATTCAGCCTCTTCATTCCATTCTCTCTGAATGTGTTAAAAACGAACTCCATTGAAGACCATGTCATTTTCATTAGAGTCAGTTTGTTTGCAGGTGAAAAACTCTAAGAAATGTATTCATATCAAAGTGGCTAAAATTGAAGAAACAAATGTGAAGATCCACATAAGGCAAAAACAGCATGTTTGGTAACAGGCAAGGAATTTATAGATTTGATGCTTCTTCACTACCACTGGAACAAGGATTTCTCACTAGGGATTTGTATAGTTGAGGATTTCACACTGATATTGGTGTGTATGGATTCATGTAGCTGAGAAAATAATGCTAGGTGTGCAAATCCACTTAAGTGAGGATTTTCAAATCGTATGGGGGGTGGCCAAATGTGAAAATTCTAACAAATGAAGATCTTCGTACCTCCAAATCCTCAGGAATTTACAATTACCAAATATGGATTTACCACAACTGTATGGAAACCGAAAATCTTTTCCCTAAAGATTTGGTTGCCAAATGAGAAAGTGGAAGAAGAATTCTCAGGCACCTATATCCAATATCCAATGCTAGTTAACTAGTTTAACTTGACTTGACCTGGCCCAATCTCAATATCAACTTGCCTCAGATGGCCTGAGCACGGGCTAGGATTGACGTGGGCCTAATGGAGGCAACAAAATGGATGGTGGATCAATTGAGATCAAAAGACCAGCAATTCAAGCTGAAATTGACCAGTAAAAGGGCTTGGAATGGAGCTGCATATTCCTAGGATGTGGAAGTCTGAGTAGTCCGAATATGGGTACTATCAGAAGTTATAGGATAGGCAACCGGACTGAAACTTAGACCAAACCCTAGACCTCAAAAGAGGTATGATCTGGGCCAACAAATGGGCCTCAAATGAACATTTACGAAAGCCTGGGATGAACTGCGAACCTGGGTCGGGTCAGGTTTTGTCTCCTTCACTCGCACTCGATCAATATATATATATATATATATATATATATATATATATATGTATGTATATGTATGTATATGGGGCCAGCTCTCCTAAGCTGAAGCTTAGGATAAGGTAAGCTGAAGTAAGCTCAATTGCCTGGTGGAGCCCACTTGGGGACCCATATGGGGATGGAGGTGGGGGGGATTTCAAGGAGTCCCTAGGACTCTTCTTCCTGTAAAAAATCAGCTACAACCGTGGTTTCTATCATCCCCATCTAAGCACCAAAAGTTTAATGGTCAATGGTCCATTCAGATCGTGCATGGTCGATCCAACGGTCTAGTAAATTTGGATTTGACCAAAAGTTGGTGGGCATGTGCAATTTAGGGGGGTCGTGTGTTTAGTCCATTTGGATGGACAAAGGATGGACCCCAGAAGCGTTAGCTTACGGCATCTTATCATAAGCTTAAGCTTAGGAGAGCCTTGCCACACATATATATATATATATATATATATATATATATATATATGGTTGGTGGGCATGTGCAATTTAGGGGGGTCGTGTGTTTAGTCCATTTGGATGGACCAAGGATGGGCCACAGAAGCGTTAGCTTACGGCATCTTATCCTAAGCTTAAGCTTAGGAGAGCCTTGCCATATATATATATATATATATATATATATATATATATATATATATATGGGGCCAGCTCTGCTAAGCTGCAGCTTAGCTTATCTTATCCTAAGATGAAATAGGGCTAGTCCCACAAAATCAAAGTCGAATATGCTGTTTTTTGGATGATGATCGTCTCCAAAATCAAGATAAATCCAATCAGAACTGGATTTTTCAGTTCCATTATGCAAAAAACATATATAATCAAGTTTGATTTTTGGGACCAGCCCTATTTTAGCTTAGAATAAGCTAAGTTGCAGCTTAGGAGAGCTCTGCTATATATATATATATATATATATATATCGGGGTCAGCTCTCCTAAGCTAAAGCTTAACGATTCCTAAGCTGAAACATTTAATTTGTGGGAGTAGCACTATTTCAGCTTAAGATAAGTTAAGCTGCAACTTAGAAGAGCCCTGCTTATATATATATATATATATATATATATATATATATATATATATAGAAGTACTCCTATGAGAGACACTCTTACTAACTTGGTGAGAGATGGGGTGGGGGCTCTCACATTTAAGTTGGAGGTCCTTGCATTTAAATTGGTGAGAGTGGATATGGAAGTGAAGGCCCCTACCCATCTCTCATAAAGTTGGTGAGAGTGTCTCTCATAGGAGCACTTCCCATATATATATATATATATATATAAATGGATTTTTTTACGAAAAAATATACACTTAAATCCGTTTAAATGGATTAGTGTAAAGAAAAATAGAAAAAAATGAATAAGTGTGCCGTGCATTTTTTTTCTTTTTTTTGGGGCGAAAATATCCCTTCGGCGAAGGAGTATTTCTTTTCTTTTTTTTTTTTTTTCCTTTTAAAAGAGAGCGTGACATACTTTTTTCTCATAAATTAATTCTATACATTTATTTAACTACTATGTCTGAATCAATCGTGCATTGGCATTTGAAAGCAGCGTAGATATGGCTGTTTTTACCAACTTTAAGTCCCCCTCCATTTTTAGAAACATCTAATATCTCTTTTCAATATCTCTTGATTTGGGTGCTTTGTTCATTAGCTTTAACGTTTTCCTTTTCTTGTACAGATACTTTTAGGCGTAGACACTATGAAAAAATAGATTTGTGAAAAGGCTTCTGAAAGCAACTTAGATATGGCTATTTTATGAATTCTTCAATCTCTTTCATCATATATACTAGTAATGGCTATTCTATGAACTCTTCAATTTCTTCCATTTTATAACCTTTTGTTCTCTTCTTGGTGAAGTAAATTGAAAATATTCCCAGATTGGTAAAAAAAAGTTCATGAGTGAATTATTGTAATCTGGATCCATATATCCGTGTCCATATCTATATCCATATCTATGATCATAGATTTAATAATTATTTTTATATTTTAAACATATTTTAGTATTTTTTGTTAGTAGAATGTGATTGTTTGTTGGATCAAAGATACTGCCAATAGTTAATTATGAGTTGCCTCTGAATAACTTCAAAACTTGGCAATTGTGAGTTTTATAATCTACTTCCTTCTTGAATTTTTACTTTTTGCTTCACACCAATTAAAAAGAAGTTTTGGGTTGCCAATGTTCCTCTTTTTTTCTCTTTTTATGTTTTTGGTAAGATGGGTTTTCAGTTACCCATGAGGGTAAGTATAACAAATGATGTGGGTTTAGCATAAATATTTTTTTGGCTGATATTTTAACTTTGTAGCTTCTAAAATCTCAAATTGTAGGATAAGCCCAATTTTCATGCAAATTTTTTATATCCCATCTGGAGCATTGTAAGGGACTTTTCGTTTGTTAATATTGAGTCGGAATGAATTCTCAAGAATGTATTCCTTTCAGAATAATTAAAATGAAGAAATAAGGGTGAATATCTAAAATGATTGCCAATCTACTGATAGCATAGTGGGGGCATTTCTCTCTCCACGGAAACAGTTAGGATCGTTGCACCATAGAACTCTCTATGGTGAAGGTGTTAGAATATAACTTACAAAAATTTTGCCCCGTAGAAAGAAAGAAGGATGAATTGTGTATTAGGTATGTGTTAAAAATCAGCTTTCACTTCAGGAACTAAAACTTTCGAACAATTCATAGTTTAGTTCACAAATTGTTCTCATATAATTATTTAAGATAAGTTGTATAAATCCATCCATGGATACTAAATTAAAGATTCAAGCCACTCAAAAACTCTGTAGTCATAATTAATATCTCTAGTCCATATCTAACTCATCAGAGTTGGCTCCACCTTAAGACTGTTCACTAGTAAAACAAGGAGCTTTATTTTAACTTTTATTTTAATCACTTGTTTTAGATGTAATTAATTTAATGGTGCTCCGGAGGGATTAGTCCAGCCCAAAGGGTTAAAAACCCTCATTTAGCAAAAAAAAAAAAAAAAATCTTGAATGCTCCAACTTTAATTTGAGTGAAATTTGGTATGCACTTAACAAATAAGGAATGTCAATTATTTTGAATGGTTTGGATGTGATCCAAGTGATGGATTCATGGCAAGAACTCAGACAAGTTAGTTATCTGAATCCAATGACAAATCGAAAAGCTAATTAAATTAACCAATCCCATCAAATCTTCAAATCAAGACTAGATCTCTTATTATGAATTGTAAGCTCAATGTAAATTGGTTTAACTGCGAACTAAAGTAACTATCAACAACACCAATATACAAAGACAAGAGTTTTGGCAATTTACAATGAATTGAAGTCAAAAAAAATGAGAGAAATTTGGAAAGAACTTCCAAGTAAAAGTTGCCACCTTAACACATTCAAAGAAACAGTTATAACTGATTCTCATATAGCAAGCAATACTTTATTTTATCACACATTTACATGCATTTTTACCGTTTCCTTTCATCTCCTTCCTCTACAACAGTCTCAACTTCTCTTCCCAAAATGTCCAGCTTCTCCTCTCAGCTCAGGCTCTCCTCCCTCATCAAACATCTCAAGCACCAGACAACATCAATTGGACGGTCAAGATTCTTCGCCACCGCTGAAGGAAATCGACCTACCATCCTTCGCAGGCGAAGCATGGATATCCTCCATGATCCATGGTTTAACAAAGTAATTACCAATTACATTCCCTAACCATTCATTGCATTTCTGTGATCTATCTCTCAGTCAAAATCCCAAGGCTTATGAATTCAGATCTTGATCTTTAAGTGCGTCCTTTTGTGATTTTTTCTTCATTTGATAGCTGGAATTTTTTTCTTCTTTTTGAACAATGGAATTGTGAGACTTTAGTGCATACATAACATAATGGCTCTTATCCGAGAAAAGACTATTTGATGGCCATTTGTCAGTGTCATTTTCACTTGTTCAATTAGCCCTTTCGATAGGATAGGAAGGCATCACTTACATGGAATTGAATTCCTAGAATTTCTAAGAAATGCGGAATCGCTTGAATGCTTGCAATCATAGGGGATAGTGTGATGGAAAGGTCACACCCTATATACAATTTTGTGCAAAAAAAGAATTCATCTCATTCAAATAGTCACAACTATTGATTTGGAGGCCCTAAAGTTTAACGAAAATTTAGTTACAACTTTCATAAAACTCAATCTAATTGAATCCAAGGGGGATTGAATATAATTCAGATTAGAATGCATTCCAATCCAAAATGTGCTAATCAGTGTGAGGCGGATAAGTGGATTTTTTTTTATTTGGTACTTCATTCTAAAACTTGTTACTTGGGGAATCACAGGGAGTTGTCGTGGATAGCAACTCCCACTCCCATAGCCCTTGCAAAGAATCGATTCACGGCAGGGTAGTTTACCCTTTCCTCTCATGTGCACGGGGCAAGTCAGCAAAAAAAAACTGTTACTTATAAATATTCTTTTCAATCAAAATCAGGGTACGGCCTTCTCAATGATTGAACGGAACCGGCTTGGTTTGCGCGGCCTTCTTCCCCCAAATATCATGACTCCCGAACAGCAAATTGATCGATTCAGTAAGTTTTCAGTTCAAAAGTAGATCATCTACTAAATGTGCTTTGTTGGTAAGTAAATTTCTTACTTTGAACCATTGCATGGATGATTTTCTTTCACTTTCTCATTTATTTACTCAAGTCTTTTTCAAGTAATTCTTCATATTCCTTTATATATTTTATAAAAATATATATTTATATAATTGGTTCGGTTCGGTTCAATTTGAGCGGTTTAACCACACATTCAAATCGAAAACCGAACCAAATGGTTTGAAGGAAATCCGAACCGTGATCGAACCAATCAACTACAAAACCGATCCGATCCATCCAAATCGGTTTAGCGGTTTTTTTGTGCACTCCTATCTAGCGTCCAAGATGAAATATTCTGGTATTTTGAAATTTCGGAGTAACTTTTCGAAATAATAGAAATTAAGAAATATATACATATTTGTAAAAAATAGAGAAATAAAATAAAATACAAATCATGCATTTTTCTTTTTATGGATATTGAGAAAAAAAATTAAGCAATTATTAGTGAAGATTGTGCTGCAAACCGAAATGGACAGAAACCGACTGGAATGGACAACCAGAATTAACTGGATTGGGCGAAAGTCAGACCAAATTTTTTTTTTCATCCCCGTTCCATCGGCAAGAGAGAGGAATTCATGGATCAAACCTTACACAATTACACGAAAAAGGGATGACCCCACATTTGTAAAGCCCAGTTTTGTCCTTTTTTTCAAAAGTAGAATTCCGGATTTTTTTACAGGACTTGTTTGTGAGAGGAGAATTCTGCACCCCACCAATTTCTGTTTTCTACATTGTTGTTACCATCTCATGGAAAATAGAAATCCTTACTATTGAAGAAAATCCGTTAATTTTCTTTTCAAAGAAATTGTATTGCATTTGCACCAAACAACTCAACAGTGAGCTGTATACCGAAAATCAGAACAGATTTTTTTGTCTCCCGCGGAATTCTCTCATCAAACGAACTTCTTATCAGGAATTCCCCACGAAAAGGTTTCACAGTTTCCCGGGTTTTGAGGTCTGGGGATGGAGAGATTGGACTTATGGATTCTTCCATGAAAAACTTATACTCTCTCTGTCTCTCTCACCATTCTCCAACCCCAATGCGCCCAAAAAGGATTTGTAGATTCCACAATGTGGAATCATCATGCAAAACGCATAGCTGTTTCCAGACGTGGAAAAAGAAGGGGAAGGGACGGTCTTGATTGGAGTTTGCTGAAACAATAATGCTGCCTTCCACTTGTGGGGTTGAGGTTGAGCTGTTGAAGACAAAGGATTAACGGTTGGATTTTGTGGGTTTAACCCATATGGGTTTTGTGGGTTGTTCCTAAAAAGTGATGGGAAACAGAATCATCTCTCAGAACAGACGCAGAGGAATGAGAGGATTCGACTGCTGCAGATTTTGTGTTTTCATGTTGCCAAAAATGCAGCCTTGGGTAAGTGGAATCATCAGGTCACATGAAGTTCACTTATAGGAATTGGATGCCTTTAAGAAGGTTAGAATGGGGCATGTGTCACATTTTCCATGTTGATTCATCACGGATTTTTAGATCATTTTCACAATGTGAACAGTTCATTCTTAATTTACATACAAACGATCCCTCAATGCAAACCCCTTTTACCATCTATTCCTTTGAAGTCAGTACAAAGTAGGCAAATGGGCCCTAATTAAAATTTACTTGGTGACAGTGGTTGACTTGAGAAGGCTAGAAGTGAAAGCAAGAGATGGACCATCTGACCCAAATGCTTTAGCCAAGTGGCGAATCCTTAACAGGTTGCATGATAGAAATGAGACAATGTACTACAAGGTGAGCTTGTCTCTGTGTGTGTGTGTGTGTGTGTGTGTGTGTGTGTGTGTGTCTGTTTAATTTTTCTGTATATGATGAAGGTGAACTTTCTTATTGGGGGTACATCTCATACCATTCACAGGCATTAGTAACATATCAGGTAGAATTAATTACACTCTTATGGACTTACTGGATTCTTGGCAGGTTTTAGTTGACAATATTGAGGAATATGCACCAATTGTATATACTCCCACTGTTGGGCTTGTTTGCCAGAACTATAGTGGCTTGTTTAGGAGACCAAGGGGAATGTATTTCAGCGCTGCAGATAGTGGAGAAATGATGTCTATGGTTTATAACTGGCCAGCTGATCAGGTACCCCATGTTAACAAAGAAATGCTTGTGTTTATCATCATCACCGCCATCAGTGCTTGATTATTATATTGACACCCTCACATGAATAATTTCAATCATTCTCTTATAAGACCAAAATTTTCTCTTAATTATGTTTGCTCTTTCTTGGTAATGCGCAAGTCGATTCTATCTCCATCAATATTCATCTGTTTTAACCTACTGAATGCAAACCTATGCGTATGTCTATGTCTAAAGTTTGAAGGAGGCTTAACCACACTAGTGAAGTATTTGAAGTTGTATGTTTCAATATAACACAAGTAAGATTCATATTCTAAATGCATAAACTTAAAACTAAAAGAATTCTATGCGAACTTTCCTCAGTGATCTACACTTCCTAGTATCAAATACAGCACCTGGATGCCAACAACTACAGAGAATATTTGAAATATTGCCAACTTCAACCTATCTAATGTAACGTCTAGAACAGAGTTTGTCCAACTATAGATGGAAATATTACAAAATTATTGTTCACAACCATAGAAGCAAAAATTGACATAAAAAAGATCTACTTTGTACTTTCTAGTAAATTTCCTTGTTTTCTCTTCTATTTGATGTTTATTTAAGTGTGGAAATGTGTTAACACAAATGTAAATGTACCGCACTAAGGACATGTTTATGTGTGACAGTTTTCCACAGCATATATTTCGATACTTGTTTTCATTTTTGTTGGAAAATGGAAGCTGAAGATCTCATTTTCTATGGTTTTAGACTTCTAGTTTCTCTAGTTTTCCGTGCAGCAATTTTTCCTTGATGAAATGTGTCTGCAGCAAATGGTTGTCTTCCTCTTGGGGTCTGCATCTGCTTTCCACAGAAGATGCTTGAACTAAAAAAGTGAAAGCTGAGAAATCGTTAAAACAGAACAAAAATCATTCTCCTGTGGGAACCATTTTCATTTTCTTATCAGTATAGTTAGTTATATGGTGGATAAATATTAACTTGACCAGGCCAAACAAGTGCTAATTTTTCATATTATCTACATCAAATGCATTGACATAAACTATTTAATGCATATGAATGTCCATCAGCTCTTTGTTTGTAAAGTTGCTGCTTCACTTAATGTTGAACAGCATTTTATGACATTATAATGGTCCATTAGTTTGGCGACTTTCAGGAATTGTATACCACTATGAGTATGGGGCATGCTTTACCAAGTTTTCGGGCTATTGACATATTCACTTTCTGCTGTAGGTTGATATGATTGTGGTGACAGATGGGAGTAGAATTTTGGGTCTTGGAGATCTTGGGATTCAGGGTATTGGCATTGCAATTGGGAAGCTGGATTTGTATGTTGCTGCTGCTGGCATAAATCCGCAGAGGGTAAATTATGCTTTCATTTCATTTTAAGTTTCTTATGAAAATCTACCATTGATATTGAGTCCCTTTCTTTTCTACGTGTTTTGATTAAATTGTATGAAAAAAGTCTATATAACTTCTGATGACATCTCAAATTTAGAAGTTCGTGATTGAAACATTTTATATCAGGAATATGCATTTCTCCATCAAGAAAATTCTGATCATAATCCAATGATTTTCAGAGTAAAGTATCAAATAGTTAGACTTCTTTCCATTTTTAAAATATGAAAAAACACATTCTTCACATCCAATTGGTAAATAGGCCGAGAGAAGTTGGCAGCCATTAACAGTATTACTCAGAGCGTTCAGTTTTTCTATTCGAGAGAATGCTTCAAAGTTGTCAATCGTATACACCTTTAAAAAAAAATCACATCCATTTAAGCAAATCGTTCCCGTTCTTCCCAAGAAAATATCAATTATTCCCTTTTGAGAACTTTGAAACCCCAAGAATATGCATTTGACCGCCTACCGCCTTAGCATCCAGCTTATCTCTTTGTTTCTTAGGCTCATGCAAGACAAAGACAACTAAATACTCTTGTAGGAATTGGAAAATGTGGAGTGTTATAATATAATGATTATATAGGACTCTTACTACCTAAGATACAAGAAGATATGCAATTTGTGAGAAATGCTGTTGTTTAAAGGCATTAGACTACTAGCAGTTGGGAACATTTATTTCAAGTGAAAGAGCCTAATTACTTGAAGGAGTCGAGCTCAAAAAGATCTTTCTTTTCAATCAAATACAAGAGCGGCATGGTTGGCTGTAGAAAAAAGAGATATTTTGAGTAAAGAAGAAGATTACAAAAAAATCCTCACTGTATTGGGGATAGAATTAGTTTAGTTAAAACAGTGGACGAACATGAATGTTGTAAATTAGGGATGGTCGACCATGTAGCAATAGACTTTCTAATAAAAATTCAGAAAGTCGCCCTGTTGTGTTATTCACATGAGTAGTGATTTTAGCATACAGTTACAACTGACTGTAATTGGGAGGGTTTTTTTTTATATATATATATTTTATCTTCTTGATGTTGATATTGATCATGGTTCAAAATATAATGCCGTAGTGGTTGAGGCTGTTATGCTATTTTGAAAATAGCGGTGCTATGGTCAAAAACCTAGTAAAACCAAGTAGTTTTAATTTAAAACACTATTTTTCCTTTTTCTTCTCCTCAATAGTCTTTTCTAAAGTTGTCTCTACCCTTATGTGGTTCCAAATCACTAAAAAAACACAACATTGGCTGCAACATAAGATTCGAAATTTTATTACCACTTATTAAATTCATACCACTACGTATCGCCGCAACCGCTACATATTGCCTGCTATGTAGCGTTTTGGCCAGTATGTAGCGTTTTGGCCACTGGCCACTACGCCCGCCATAGCCGCTATTTTGATCATTGATATTGATTACATTACCTTTATGTATAACCCTTTTGACTATATTTCTTCAGATTTTCTAGTACACTCTTACTAAGTCCGATTCATTGAGACTAAATTAGGGGTCTTTAATGGCTTGTGCATTGACTTGGGGGTTTCCCTTGGATTTGAGGGTTGGATTACCCCATTTATCCACTCTACATTCGTTGCAATTATAGTTGGTAGTTGTGTACTAAAAAATAATTTGCATGCTTGGATGGATGTGTGAAACGGTTCTACTATTACTTTTAAGAGAATGAGATTATTAACATCCTTACATAAAAAAATAATTCTACTTTGATATTTTCCAATAATAGGATTTTTCTTATGTCAAAGATCAGCGGCATTGTATGATGTGGTCTCCTGATGTCATTTTCCTTTCGATTTGTTATTCTCCAAGTCATTTAATTGTCATATATTGTTGTGGATAGTGAACACTAGATGAATACCTCTTCAATATTTTTCATTCTCAAAATTGCCATTTCTAACTTATTTTTCCAACACAGATACTTCCTGTGATGATTGATGTTGGAACTAACAATGAGAATGTTCTCAATCACCCTCTATGTAAGATTTTTTATTCTATTTATTTATTTGTTTTGGACATATTACCTACAAGTTATTACACTTAGTATTTAAATAGGGAATTTAAATCCATTATCTAGTGAATGATTATTGCATATAGATCTGTAAAATAAAAGAGAGGTTTGGTGCCTATTTGGTATTTTACAAATGAACCACCATCATCATCCTCATGAAAGCCTTGTCCCAACTATGTTGGGTCAATGTATGAATTCTGAGAAAATCCGTGATCATGCTAAGATGTTCCTTGCTATAAGCGATCCGAGGATTTCATAAAATGAACATTTTCATAAATATAATCCATTATTAGCAAAAGAGGCTTGTGCTGAACACGGCCAAGCAATGGATGACATTTACCCAAACAAATAGCTGACAACATTTGTAACAAAATCAAACTCTTTCAACAATGCTTGGATCAAATAACATCGCATTTACAAATCTGGTGTTGCTCTGTACCCACAAAATAATAACCATTCCAACAAAAAGGATCATTTTTTTATAGTTTTTGTTCTTGGAATCACTTATTTCAATGGAACATTTTCAATAGATTTTCTGCTATTGAGGCATCCTGCAAAATCAAAATTTGAATAACCTATCACCTCAAATTGTTCAGTCCATCTGTACGTGAGCATAAAATCTTTTGTACCTTGCTAATACCTCCTGAGTTCTGACCTTCTTGGCAGTCTTGCAATGAGTCATTCCTAGATTGCGTCGATATCTTCAAAGCATGCCAACATCGAAACTTTTATCTGGATGGGTGCAAGTTTGCAAAAACTGAACTTATTTATGTTTTGTGATAACATATACCCAACTTATTTAAAGAAAATGTTTACATAGTAGCCTCTTATTGTTTCATCCTCATATGGTCAGTAACAGAAAGAGCTCATATTATTTATTCATTGTAAAAGAATGCTCATATTAGTGACATTTGTGTTCATATTTTTAGAACCTTTGTTCCTCTTTGGTACTTTGCAGCTTTTTTCATTTTCCTTAAAGAATTCTTTTTGCAGCCGTAACAGTTTTCTAAAATTTAAATTGAGAAGAGAAAGCCACTGCATCCCCCTTTTAAATTATTCCTAGTGGGTATCAGTCAAAACTATTAACAGGCATAAATTTTATATTAGATTTTTCATTCAGTGTGTTCATAGACTTTGGTTGTGGGGTTCCTGTCTCATTATGAAACTTCTATGTTGATGCTTCTGTTTACTGATCCAATTTTTGAATTCACCTGATTACTGCTTGTTTATAGACCTTGGATTGAAAGAGCATCGACTTGATGGTGAGGAGTATTTATCAGTTATAGATGAATTTATGGAGGCTGTTTTTACTCGTTGGCCAAATGTCATTGTACAGGTATTTTTGAAACAATCTGCATGTGTATTATAATTTTTTGCATTAATGAAAATTAAAATATTTATATAGTTATCAAGCAGTTGATTTTTTTTTTCCTTTTAACTGCTCTGATGGGGAAATACTAACAAGATTTGTCTTCTGCAGTTTGAGGATTTTCAAAGCAAGTGGGCTTCCAAATTGTTGCAGCGTTATAGAAATACTTACCGAATGTTTAATGATGATATTCAAGTAAGCAGTCCCCTTATTGCATTAATGGCCTTTTTCCTGGCTAAACGGGGTAGATTAAATGATACTTTTGTGTAAAAGAAAACTCAGTTGTTGGTTCAGTGGGTTTTTATTGTCAACTGCCTGTCTGACACTGATGCTCCTTTTTCTGAGATTAGAATGGTACATGCTGAGGCATGACATATGATAGAGGAATACTCCAAGGGAAACAATCCAAATGGGCAATGAAAATGAGGCACATCAGGGACTTACACAATTCTCTCAGTGTTTGCTCAGAGAAAGGGTTAATTCATGTGTTACTAATTAGATGAAGGGGCATTTCACTATCTTAAGAGAATCATAGTGTTCCTTAATAAAAAAAATAATAATAAACAAAATTTGTTAGCACTATTCTTTTCAACATTTATTGGGCTTTCTCCAGGGTACTGCAGGGGTCGCATTAGCTGGTCTTTTGGGAGCTGTTAGAGCACAAGGAAAGCCAACTGTTGACTTCCCAAAGCAAAAAATTGTTGTTGCTGGTGCTGGAAGGTTTGATCTCTTGTCTATTGGATCAGAACTCTTTATAACTTTATATTCCATGAAGAGAAAGCATAGCATCATAATATTTGATGTGAAAAAAATAAAAAATCCTTTTTTCATAATTGAGTATAGAATATTTCTATTTAATATTTTCTATGAAAATACTTGGACTGAGCCCATCTCACATGTGGACCTTTTTTTCAATATAATTAAACTCACTGGAAACTTTTAAAACGTTTAATAACAAAGAAAGGTAATACCATTTAAAAAGAAAAAAGATTACAAAGAGGAATAATACTTCAGTTTTACTATCAACTGGCTTATTGATCATTGGCTTGCAAGTCATTTATCTTCTAGTTAGATCATACAGGACAAACATATTTTCCAACCATCTTTGGAGCATTATAGTGATCCTTGAGAAGATGAAGCAAAATCTTCAGCGTAGAATGAAAATTGAGTTGCCTCAATGAGCTGAGTTAAGTTTTTTCCCTTTTTCATATTCGTCCATGAATAAGAAGGGAGATTTAGTCTTTCTTTTTTATCTTTTTAATGTCAGTGTTGGCGCCTTTGGTACTTGAAACTTAATACTCCCGATGGGTGAATTAGCTATTAACCTTATTTCTAGGTTAATGACTAGTGTTATCATTTCAGTGGTTCTGGACTCGGTGACTGAGTCACGGACGCTTCAAAAGTGTCTGCAACTCCAAGGGTCTACTTTGAAAGCAGTTGGTTTGATATAAACTACAAGAAAACTGCAAAGAAAGAGGAGAATGGAGGAGAGATTTAGTCAACTTGTTCTCACAAGGAAGAAGTTGGAGTTTGGAATCCCAAACCCTACATCTCTTAAACATACAAAAATCCAAGTGGACTGATTTTATTGAAAATGTAAAACACAACCAAAACTATGAATGCTGGCTGTTTCTTTTCTTATTAATATGCTACACAAAAGGTCTTAACCATATAACAATTCGCAACCTTCATCTACTTTTTTTTAATTAAGGTAATAAATCCAAATCATTGCAGGACTTCAAACAAAGAAATGAAAGGAAGAACCAAGTTATGCAAAATCTACACAGAGACTATTCCTGCAGAGCTAGTGGGCTCATCAGCTGGCCCATAGGCTTGACCATTGGGCTGTGGGACCTATGTGAGTCTGGCACATGCTGTGCAGGGGCCCAAAGGGCACGGCCTATGGGCTATGCAGTTGCAATCAAGTGGGCCCTACAGTCAATCCAAATTGACTGCCGTGAAGTTCACCTAGACCTGCCATCTAATTAATATGGGCCCCAAAGTTGGGCCTAAATCCATCATACATGTGTCAGATCCTATGCACTTGATCAAAACCCACCAAGCTATAGCTTAGTGATCAACACAAACTCTAGTTCTTCATGGTCTTCACCAGTAAATGCATGCCAATCCACATCATTTAGACCATGAAGTTAGGGATTGGACAGGACTTTGTCACCAATTTTGGTGGCTAATTTGGTTTGAAGAAATTGAAAAATATAGAGTTATACAGTTGTGGATAATGATACTTTCATTCATATTTCCCAGTGAATTTTTGTCATGATAAATAACTACAATTTAAGCACTAGCAATCACGCCATACCTATATAAAACAGGCATATTATGCATTGGTGTTAATGGCCTCTCTGCATTTGAGACGGTATTGGAGTAGGTCTTACCCAAAGGTTTCATAAAGTGTTGTCCTTTCATCCATGTATATTCTCAAATCTTGTGCCAGATTAGTTCCCTTCTGCTGCCAGTTTGTCATTTATGAATTTAATTTACCAGATCAGAGAAATTCTTTTATAAGAGCTAATATTGTACAAAATGATCATCTAGCATTTGCATTATGAATTTATCTATTTTGTCTAGACCTGATTGTTATGAATAATCTAAAATTGTCTTATTGGTGGTTCTTCTTCACTCTTCAGACATTATGCTTCAAGTCCTAGCACATGGTTTAGAGATTTTACTTTCTAATCTCATGCTATTTCCATAAAACAGTGCAGGAATAGGAGTTCTCAATGCTGCAAGAACAACCATGGCAAGGATGTTGGGAAATAATGAAGCAGCATTTGAAAGTGCACGAAGCCAATTCTGGGTGGTTGATGCCATGGTGAGTATGAGAAAAACCCTGCAGTTTCTGGAGGTCATCTTCCAGGCTTCACTCCCAGTATCATACAGGGAGATGATCCCATTGCTTATAAGTAATGCTGCAGAGCATAAACAGTAACACAGGTTTTGGTTATCACCGGGGACACCTTTTACTAGCATGCCTTTTAATATAACACAAATGAGATGAGTGACTTTAGAATATTCCGTAAATTAATATATCAACAGAACTTACCCTTGTAGAGACATAAACAGGTCAACTGACCCAACCTGAAAAACCCATAACCATAAGCCCATATCCAACCATATCTCACGTGTGGAATCTTAGTGGGATTTTGTAGATTGGTCAAATATCCTTTCTTGGAAGGTTGTGTAGACATTTCTATAATTGCTTGTAATCATAGCCTAATCATAGGATGTAAAGATATCATCATCATTGTAAGTTGATACCAGTGAAGTGCATGTAAACACAAGTCGATTCCCATCCTTGGGTAAGACAGAATTCACAATTTCTCTCTCCCTTTTTGGTTCTTCTCCTCTTTCTAGTTAATACAAGGATCTGTAGATCCTTTTCAACCCTCACTCTTACATGTCCAAATAAACTGATTGTGCCATTTCTAATAAGTAAAACACAGACAGGTATTTGAGCTGAAAGCTTAATGTACTGCTTGCTTCCTGCTTCATAAGCTCTAGAACCACAATACTTTCACCATTTTAGTTCAAGGGTGAAGATGTTGAGAAACTGGGGCTTAGTTGTAATTTTGGGTCAATGGGTTTAAGTTTCCTAAATTAGTATTAAATTCATTTTTGAGTTATTTTAGGCTAGCTATGATGAGATTAGGTTTAGGTTTCCTAGTTTGGTTAACCTCTTCTATTGTACTTTATAAATAGTTATTGGCTATTCACATAAATCAGATCAAATAATTGTGTCAAGATGTAGCCCTAAAGTTTCCGCTTGGTAGGTCTACGTAGGGTTTGGTTTAGGTTCTCTCTCTCTCTCTTATACTTTTTTCTTTTCTTTTCCTTGTTTTTCTTCAATCTTCTAGTCCACCGATTGAGAATTAAGATTAAGTGAAGGAGAGACCTGACTCCTGAGCTCTCCTTGTCAATCGAGGCCCAAGATACAATGGCGGAATGGGGGCCACCTTGTAAAATTAAGATTCTTGGGAGGGCCATTGTTAAAAAATAACATTAAAAAAAAATCCCATATACATAAGTGGAAAATTCTCTGCCCAGGAATCAGCCTACCTTAAACCTTTGGCTTTCTAGAACACACCTTGGGCTAAATTAAATCACTTTTGTTATCAAGGGCCATTTCTACGATATATATATATATATATATATATGTATATATATATTAATCCCTTAATGAATCTTATTGTTTATGCTTTTTTTTTTTTTTTTTTTTTTTTGAGATATTGAGTGCATCGTGTTTTGCTTGACTTGGATTGTGAATAATCTCACTCGTTGCTTATGGAAGCCCAGGGCTTGATAACAGAAGAACGCAAGAATCTTGATCCTGATGCTTTGCCATTTGCTAGAAGACTCGTTGAAGTTAAATTTCAAGGTTTAAAGGAAGGGGCAAGTCTAGTTGAAGTGGTATGTATACTTTCTGACTTGGAAAAGTTGCATTTTTAGGTGTATATAGCATAGCTTGAAAGCTCCCAAAATTGTCTCAGTGACTCAGCTGAGCTGACTTGTTTCACTTTACCAACATGGAACTTATTCTAGAATAAATTACTAATGAGGTACTCATGAGTCATGACACACAATTCTGAACTTTGCTTGCTAGCAGCTTTTATAACCATATAAAAAACAATGCATGATTAAAACTTGAAAGAGATGAATGGAGATAATAGGTTATAGAAGAGTTTCGAATATAAAAATTGGCTTCTTTTCTGCTGTATTTAAGAGTTGTAGCCTGTAGGTGGTTCTAGATTCTCACTTTATTCATCACAAAATAGAGGTTCTCATGAGTGAATGATATATTGTGGCATAATAGGTCTTTAATGTTGAGTAAAGTATAGCCTTCATGCCTCTCATTTAAACTGATGTCCCACATTTTTCCTCTGAAGTTTTTGCCATATTTGTTCCTAAGTTGGTATAATGCAACAGATATTGATTTTTATCTTCAAACAGTAACTTTACTATCTATAGCTCAACCATGGATAGATTTGAAACTGTTTAATAAACCCTGAAAATTTTGTTTGTATTATACATTTGTAATACAAAGCAAATATGGTGACTTTAGTCATCTACAAAAATTGTTTAGCAACAGGAACTACTAGTTGCAACATTTTCCTGGCTGACATTAAAATATAGAAAAAATAATAATTGAAGTTATTGCTTCGGCTAAGGATGAAGGCTTGAAGCTCTGAGTTATAGATAAATTCCACATACTCAATGGGATCTAAAGCATTCATGTGCTTTATGATTACTTCATTAGCCTAGATTGAAAGAAAGATCACTCAATTGGGTGGCTTTTAAGAATTTATGAGCTAATAGAGTTGATCAGGGTTTGAAGATCATTAGCCACTTCAGTGGTGAGCAGCGAAAGGAAAACTGAACACCATCTCTTATGGTTAGCCTGGGAAATCTGCTGTTAAACAGTTAGTTGATACTGAATCTGCTCATATGAAAAGTTTGTCAATAACATCAATCATAATATTACATTGTATTCACAGTTTACACACATAAACCTGAGTAGATACACACAGATATATACAATTTAGAAATCAATTTAATAGCTGTTCATACACAAACTGGTTATTTCTTATTTTTCATGCTTAGCTGCTTATGTCCAAAACAGGTTAAAACAGTAAAGCCTGATGTACTCCTTGGGTTATCCGCAGTAGGAGGTTTGTTCTCTGAAAAGGTATAATGGGGCTTTCATATTCTAATTACTTCATGTTCAGATCAACTTGTTATATGTGGGCACATGAGATTTTTTCTTGTAATTTGATGATGTTTCTCATATCATCTAGGTTTTGGCGGCTCTCAAAGAGTCAACTTCTACCAGACCAGCTATTTTTGCGATGTCAAATCCTACAAAGAATGGTATGCCAATGCAAGCCACAAAATGAGCTTACCTTTCTAGTTGATACACATTTGGTTTTATGGATGCTTTCCATCACAGCTGAATGCACCCCTCAACAAGCATTTTCCATTGTTGGTGATCATGTTGTGTTTGCGAGTGGAAGCCCTTTTGGTGATGTGGAACTCGGTATGTTGTGTTATTAATTTTTTAACTCATCAATTTCCTTTCCTACTTCAGTATCTAATAGTACTGTTGTGTAAATCAGCCCATAAAATTGCATATTTTGGACTGTTCTGTGGTCCAATTGATCCGGAAATTGTAAACATGTGCCTAGGCCACACATGCACTATCAAATGCTTCCAAACATGTCAAAGCATGGCCTAACTGGTCAGCTGCCTCCCTTTCTTTTTAAATTTATGCATTGTTTGCAAATAAGAAAACCTAATAGAATCTTACTAAGAAACTTAACTAATGATGATTCTAATTAAAACAAGTGTCCTACTGGGACAAGGAGAAAGAAATAAGATTAATAGCAAAACTGAAAGTTAGGTCATCCCATTTAATTTATTCAAAGGCTTAAAATAGTGTAACTGTGACTTTTCTATCTATATGGACAGATCAGATATTTGTGTAATTATTTATATCTATTAAAAAAACATGGCTTATGCATCATGCTTTGGGCAATTGAAATACCTTACCTCACATCTCTGCATTTTAAATGATGTTAACTAAAGGACGTATTTGATGTGAAGTGAAGGATTGTTTTTGTGATCTGGAGATGGATTCTACTTGTGGAATCATTAGAATCAGCAGTATCAGAAGTGTAGCATTCTGCCATGGGAAATTACAACAATAAAACATTGCCTACTACAATCTTTGGTTCTTCTAAATTGATGATAGAATGTTTCCAAAAATCCAACTTACTATGTTTTTTGTCTCATGCTAATCATTTCTAGTGTCAATTGTCTCAGGAAATGGTCGGGTTGGCCACTGCAACCAGGGCAATAACATGTACCTCTTTCCAGGGTAAGTTGTGTGGCTCTACCTGTCCTAAAAGCTAGTCTATCCGTTCTGTGTCTGTTATTGATCGTCTATTTCATCAAGCAGGGTAGGCCTTGGTACCCTTTTATCTGGTGCTCGAGTGATTTCTGATGGCATGCTACAGGCTGCTGCAGAATGGTAGAATCAATAAATTCCTTTGTGGCAGAAACTATTATATTGGTTCTGTAGAACATGAATTCTGACATCTTCTTCTTTACTTTGTTTCATTTCTCTATAACACACTTACAGCTTAGCTAATTATATAAATGAGGAAGAGGTTCTTAAAGGGATTATATATCCTTCAATATCCAGGTACACAATGTTAACTGCATCGTCGAAGGCTTATTTCATTGATATTTTGTGTGTAATTTCTGTGCTTCATGTTTTCTTTTGATCTTTTCTATGCAGTATCCGTGACATAACAAAAGAAGTAGCTGCAGCTGTAGTGAGAGAAGCTTTAAAAGAGGATCTTGCAGAGGGATACCGTCATATGGATGCTCGACAACTTCAAAAACTAAATCATGTTTGTCTATTATTGCATCCATGTATATTTTCCAATCTATCATGATATTTGTTATCCACCAATCCAATGCTAATCTCTATGGTTTGCAGGAGGAGACTCTACAATATGTGAAGCACAACATGTGGAGTCCAGTCTATCCAAACTTGGTATATCGAAAGATTTGAAAGTGACTTTCTACTCAGAACAGTTAAATCTCGAGGAAGGTCATCGAAGCTAATAGAGGTAATTTGTATGGTTTTTGCACATGCCAAATCAATTTTTATTTGGCATTTGACATAGTGATCCTCCATATGTATCTGAGGGTTTTTTTCTCCTCCCGCCCAAACCTGTTGGGTGCAGGCCCTCCACAACTTTGTATTGAAAGATGTAATGATGATGTGTTTTCTTTCATATGCAAATGTCACTGGTTTAGCAAATCCAAATATGCACATTTTCTTTTGGCTACCTTTTTTGCTCAAAGATACTAGGTAGGATACTTTGATGGACATGATTTTCAGTAATGGAACATTCACGGTGTGAGTCATAGTATGAGCAACTTGCATATCAAAGACTGCAGGTTGGGGTGTATGACTACGCATGGCATTTCTCAGTTTTTATTATTATCTAATTATCAAAAATTTCATTTGTTCACCCTGTGCCGGCCCTCTCTCCATTTTTGGGGTCTAAGTGTATCAGATTGAGAGTTTCTTTACTTTTCATTCTCCCTCTCCATTGCGAGGGGTCTAAGCCTCACAACTTTTACCTTTCTCATTATCATCATTCTAAGTCTTCTCTACCAAGTGTCCGTCTCCATTCTTTGCATTGTTTTCTTAGCAATAGTTATTTGTAATTGTTTTACTACCAGGTTTTCTTATTTGTAACATCCTTATTCTCCTTAGACTCTGCGGAATTACTTTTGACAACTGCTTAATACAAGTTGCTTTCTGATCCCATGCTTCTTTAGAATTCACTTTTTAAGAGAATCTAAATTCTAAAGCCAAGAGTTGAATCTTGGATGAATGTTGATCATGGAGGAATAGGCCGATGGAAAGGTTTCATTGTGGATTAGATTTTGGTGAAAAAAAAAAGTCAGTCCAATTGGAGCATCTCAATCCTTGATTGAAGAGCGTCAAATTTTAACAATATATAAAGCTACATGTTTTTTTTCTCAATCCAATGGTAAGTATAGGTTCAATAAGTGTAATGGGGTGACAAAAAGATCTCACTGGGGATCAGATTTTGTGGATAAAAAAAAACATTTGAATCATCCCAGCCCTTGATTTAAGAGCCTAGAAATGCACATGTGTGCATTCAGAGGCTTTTGTGACCTTTGTATCTAAACCATAAGAGATGCTCTTGATGCAAACCATGAGAGGTATCTGTCACATCCCGATCCCGAATCACCATGGCCCAGGGTATTCTCCAAGGTGTGACACGCATACTCCCGTGAACTCGCACCTGTTCTAGACCAAGTCCGAATTCACGAAGGAGAAAATTTCTACATTCACGTGTGAGAATTACTCACTGACACCTGTCGATCAACATTTAATTGTGGAAGCTGATACAACATTAATATCAAAGCCATGAGCAGTCCATAAATCAAAACGTTACATAACAATTAATCTTAACAAAGTTAATAATTTAAACCTTCATTGCATACTTAAGCTAAGTGCAAGATTAACTATCTAATAACCAGTCATAAATTACCACACTTATACGTACTATGGCGGTCAAAGCTAACCATAAACCTTACCATCAAATCTCTAGTCTGAAGGGTTATTAGCTATTCCTTCAGTATCCTGGATCCCTGTAACACCAAGTGTAGCACCATGAATACGACGATTCAACAATATATATGAGCAATTAAGATATATATGAATTATTGACAAAAGATTAAACGATGTCAAATAATCGGAAACTAGGCACATTGTGCTTTTGATAATAAATCATGATTTATCGAATCACAAAACAAAAACTTACATTTTAGTTGGCTACTACCTTTGCTCAATCCTCCCTTAATAGAGAGCACGCATTTTGGGATGTCACTAGGGGCCTGGCCAAAGGTCCTCCTAGCTACCCGGGTTCTGGAGTTCCAGTGCTCCAGGCTGTCTACTGCAGTGACGTACACAAATCTAAACCAAGAGTCAACCCCGTTGAGTATCATCCGGTCGAAGCTAAGTAGTGCCGACTCATTCAATTCAATAAGTAGGACTTGAGTAAGACTTTTACACTCAATTCGTTTTGATTCCACTCTATTCATTCAATCAATCTAGTCATATTTACTCGGTCCACTATTCACATCAATTCACGATACATTTATAGAACATTTGTAATAACACTCGAGAAGTAATACGAATAATGCATATAAGCAAATCTCGAGACATTTGAGGGCAATAATAACGTCAATAACAATATGCAAATGCAATTTGATTAATAGGATCAAGAAGATTTACTAGCCAAACTTAATCTAATTACCCGCCGACTCTAACCGTCCATTTCGATGTAGTTTTAGGTAATTCGATGCACGTGCTACCTTTTATTGCTGTCACATTGTGTGTGTGCGTGATGCACCGAAATTCCTAGACCAACACCCATGGGAAGGTGCTAGACAAACGGATAGGCACATGAGATAATCTCAGCCCAGGATTTTTCATGTATTACAATTTCCGTTGGACTTATTTATTTGGTTAAGGGTTCCATGTCTATGGACCTATAAGGTCACTCCTTTCTCAACCTAAGACCTTATTGGCTTAGTGTTTGTGTCACAATCATCCTCGGGGATTGATTATAAGGTTTTAGTCTATGGGTTCCAATCTAAGGTCCAAGCTAGGATTAAAGTCTCTTTTTCCCAAAGAGATAGGGCCCGGTTTAATTGTCCCCTTATCAACTTCATCTCCCAACCTCTGATCACTAGGAGGTGTGTACCATTGGTTTCTACATTCCAAGAGCTTTCCAACGGTATATGGAACTCAAAAATCGGACGTATGGGTCAAAAGTTATGGCCATTCAAAGTTGGTATTGTTGGGCCCAATGGGCCGACCCACTCGAGAGGGCCTAATCCGGCTGGCCCAATTCTGGGCAAAATTTGCTCAACAGAACTTGTAAAAATTCTGTTTTGCATTGTTTATCACCTCAACCCCCCCCCCCCCCCCCCCCCCCCCCTCTCCCATCTATCCAACTTTCTACAACATTCCTAAGAACATGAAATGACCACTTTGAGCCTCCATTTGCTCCTATGGTCCATTTCTTTTCCACACATCCAATTCATTCTACAATATATAATTCACTACAAGAACCCATTTAGTTACATTATAATTCTAATTCAAAGAAAAGGCTGAATTATCATTCAAGAGAGTACAATTGCTCAATCAATAAATCAGTAGCATGCATATATCTCAAATTGCTCATTTACTTGCCTCTTTTTGGTGCCTTTCACTCTAATCTTTTCCTTTGGTTCAAATCAAGCAAAAACCCCAATTACTAAGCTCAAGTTAAACCCTACAATGGTGAAATGTAACAGATGAATAAATGAGTATGCATGTATTGGAATTGGATCATGTCAGTAATGACTAAGTAGAATGAAACATTAATGTGAGGCTTTCTTACTCATGAAAAGGATTGTGATGAAAGGGATGAAGCTGGAGTTTTCCTAACTCACATGCAAGCTCCAGAACCATCCTAAAATGATGAAGGCTGAAATGAATCTCAATGATCATGTTTGCTTTGAAGTTGGTCTCAAAAACCATGTATAGACAGAGAAAAGTGATTAGAAGAACATCTCTTACCAATGAGGAAGATGAAAACTAAAGGGGAGAGATGATGGCTTGAAGGAGATGGAGTGGTGATTGGATCTCCCACATGCAATGCTTCTTAGAGGAATTTGCAAGAATGAAGAAAGAAATTAGAAAGGAAGGAGGAGAGAACTTCTCTGGGTGGGAAAAAAGAAAGAATGAAAAGGAGAAAGGAACGGTTTGTTTCTCTGGTTTAAGAGATGGAACTTTTAGTTCCATTTCATGCAAGTCTAGGTTGTTTAGGAAGATTTAGGAAAAAGGGCTTGGGCTGTCTTGGCTTGGAAATGGGCTGAGTTGGGTCCAAATGGTTTGGGTCAAGACATGACTTGTTGTAGGGAAAGTGTTTGATGAAATGCACATGCATGATTAAAACTATAAAGAGGTTATAGGTCCATCTAACTTATGTCAAACCCACTAATCTAATTAACCCTACACAAAACCAACCAAAACACCAATTAGGCACTTAATCAAGATTAATTAAGCGCTAATCAAAATTAGGCAGGGTCGGGGTCTTACAGTATCTCTAGGAAGAATATCTTTGATATATACTAGCACAAACACGCAAGCACGCACACAGATTTAAATCTATTTATGCGGGCAACATTTTAAAAATCTAAGCGGTTCACATAATACTTCAACCCATTTTTACACTAGCGAACCCAAGATCTGTTTTCATTTTAGTGATGTTCACCATTGGATTGAGGAAAATGTGATCAAATTATGATTGCTTTCAATAAATGATACTGAAAAGAAAAACTACTAACAGATTATTACTTTTACTAAATCACTCACTTTAATAAAGTATGACCCACATTCTATGGACCCTAACATTCTATTTAATGTTCAGTTGGTTCTCCCTTCACTGCATGAAGTTTCATTCAATTGGGTGATTTTCACCATTGAATTGGATGATCACGATTTGAATTGTGCTTCAATTCAAGTATTTGAGCCTCAATTTCGAGTTCAGATCCAGCCCCTTTTTTGGATTTATGTCTTTTAATTTTAAACTAGGGTTAGATTACTGGCCGTTAACCTTGGCCCAAGTCGGGTTCAGGTCTGTGCATGGGTCCCTTGTTAGGAATTTAGGTTCTGGACATTGACCCATAATTGTGTCAAAACAAGTAAAGACTTGGAACATCGGACAGGATAAGGTTTCTAGGTTCACAGGGGAGAATCATTAGTTATTGTCATTTTTCTGCAGATAATATCCATTGACTAATCTGAAACTTATCATCAGATGGAACCAGAAAGATCGAACCACTTGGAACATCGGACAGGATAAGGTTTCTAGGTTCACAGGGGAGAATCGTTAGTTATTGTCATTTTTCTGCAGATAATATCCATTGACTAATCTGAAACTTATCGTCAGATGGAACCAGAAAGATTGAACCATTGAAGACCCTATTTTGGTTTCATGGTATCAAACTGCTTGAGATTTCTGTGGCCTTAATTCCTGAAGTTGTGATAATTCCTGAAATTGTGAGAAAACATGAATATGGAAATTTAAAAAGAAGATAATGACTTGAGGCTTGATGATTTTGATTACCTGTCCATGTATGAAATCTTCATCATTTCTCTATCAGCATGAAGAAAAATTATATGAAGACAGGAGCTCCTGTCCTTTATACATGTTGTGGTCACATGAACCACAACATAATAGGCAGGGAAGAAGCAGTTGGCAACCACTTTATCTAAAAGCTTAAGCTGATATAGAACGGTATAACAATGTATATCAAGGTTACACACAATATAAAAGAAAAGTCGGCACAATTCACATGTAATCACTCACGACTCACCGAATGAGAGAAATAGCATGCCCAATGGATGATAGGTCAACCAAAAATCCCTAGGGATGATTTGTTACAAGAGTTGATTCACAAACACCTAAAAAAATATGATCAGACCTTTCTAGTGCAAGCATTTTATATGTTCCTCAAAAGAAAGAAGCCCTTAAAAAGTAATTAATTTAAACTGCAAGTTTTTAAGATTAAAAGCCATCAGAGATAGTGTTTATGAATTGGAAGCTGAGAGAGAGAGATGTTGAACTTTCCTGTGCTCAGCCAGAACAAGAGAAAGCAGTGGGCCCCAAATGCTCGTTGACCCTTTTAAGTTGGGCGTAGGCCCATGGCTGACGTGGGCAGCTGAAGGCTGGGCCTGCGAGTGAGCTTGGCTATAAAATCACCTGTCCAAAGTTGAGCTCTTTGATTTTTTGAGGACCCTTAGCCTGTCCTCTCAAAGTGCCAATTAGTTTTGGGCTAATTCATCCGTGTCATCCATTACACCTGCATCAGTAAGCTAGAACAAGATTTTATGCCACAATAGTATGTTTTCTTAGCTATCCTTTGGACGCGAGGATTTCTGACTGGATTGATCAAATCTCTGGGTCGATGAATTCATATCTAATAACTCATTTATAGATTGGTTAGAATTTGTTTTTTCACAAATTCATGGATTTATGATGAATCTCGAGAAGGTGTGAACTTTGGAGTTGAAATCTAATTCTACCCAAGAAAGCATCAGATGCAACATCTGAAATCCAAAGTGTGAATTTCTACAGGGAGAATCTCCATTCAAAACCCTTGCCATTCTTCTCCTATTATATCTTTCTCAACATGTATGAAGTTTGAGCAAGTCTACACATTTAATGTGATAATGGTTTTACGTTTATCTTTTAAGTGAATAAACGTTAGTGTAAATGATCACACATAATCCAGCAAACATCAAAACAAAAACAATTTCCTGAAACAAAGAATTCTTGCAACCAATAGCTATTTAAATATAATACTTTTATTAGCAGATTTTAGAATCTTTCAGGTGAAATTGAGTTCGGAAATATGATCACTTCACACATTCAAATATTACAAACTCCAGTCAAATCCTTTGATACAGAGGTGCCCTTAAGTAAAACGTGGTCTTGCAACTACGATCAATTCGTCTATTCTGTGCATGGTGATGCCAAAAACTTCAGTCATGTTTAGATCTTTCACATCAATGCCATGGGGAAGCTCCCAGTCAAAGCTGTGGAGAAGCTGAGCAAGAGCAAGCTCAATAGTAGCTGCTCCAAATGCGATTGCAGGGCACCCTCTCCTCCCAGATCCAAATGGTATAAGTTCAAAATCCTGCCCCTTATAATCCATAGAACTGCCCATGAATCTATCTGGGTCAAAAACTTCTGGATTATCCCAGGATTCTGGGTCCCTTCCTATTGCCCAGGCATTGACAAAAATTCGTGTTTTGGCAGGAATTTCATACCCTTCTATGATCACTTCTTCCATGGACTCTCTTGGGACTAATACTGGAGCCGGAGGATGCAGCCGGAAGATCTCCTTGATTACTGCTTTCAAGTAGTGTAGTTCTTGCAAATCACTCTCTAACACTATGCTTCTATCTCCCACAACTCTTTGAACTTCGTCTTGCGCTTTCTTCATTACTCTTGGGTTTGTAATTAATTCTGTCATTCCCCAATCCAAAGTTATGAAAGTTGTATCAGTTCCTGCAGCAAACATGTCCTACAATGACCAATAAAAAGGAAGTCAAGCAGCTTGGATTCATACACCTGACTAATGAAGTGACTCAGAAAATGATACTCAGTTCGGTTGGCAAGTTGACTCAGTAGATTGTGGCCATTTGGTGAATTTGTGGGACAGTAAGACCCATGATTGCCACTGTTAGCTTGGTACATCCATTTTAGAGTTTTCAGAAATCACCATATTGAGCAGGTTCTTCTTTATTTATCTTGACAGTGATCTCTTCTGAATTTTAGGATCTGCTCATGTACTTGTAAATGGGGGAACTTTTTAAAGAGTATTTAAGAGCTGAGAAATGAAGGATCTAGATTCTAGGGGATATAGATGAGACTATCACTTTCTTTCGATTTAATTTAGTGGGATGGCGGGTGGTGGGTAACCTTTTTTTCATCAAAGTGTAGATTATTTGATGGCAGCTTGTGAATCTTGACCTTTAAACGTTATCTTTAAACCAATCTGATTGATCACTGCTTAGGGCCTATTTTAGTTGAGGACATAGTAGGAATGGAATAGAATTCAACTGTCTTACTTGGCTAGAAATTAGGAATCTTGAGTGGAAATCATTCATCACAATATCATTGAATCAGAAACTTTAGTCATCAGAATGAAGCAGAAGTGGTGTGAAGTAAGAAAATGCTTTCTCTGGAATCTTATAAATTTTGACAATGGCATTCCTTTGACCAAACACGATCATCAGACAGAAAAATTCACCTCAGCGGTGAGCCCCGATTCCTTGCCATGTAGGGTCAATCTATTTTCAGGAATCAATAAAATCCTTGAACCAAATGGATCATAGGAATCCTTGGAATTTAATTCGGATTAACTAGAAAAGCTTCTCTAGTTAATTAAGTTGTACTCTCTGTGACTAAGTGAGTTTGTCTCTACTAAATGAATCTCTAGTTCTAGTGCAAACTCAACCAACTTAACTTCCAAAATGAAGAGAGAGAAGAAGAATTCTTACTAACCAAAATGACAGCCTTGATATTATCCATGGTGAGCGGCATATCAAGACTGCCGTTCTTCTGTACATCGAGCAAAACATCAACAAGATCTTTGTGCTCCTCTATTGCTCTCTTGGGATCACAATGTTCCTCAATTATCTCATCGAAGAAGCGATCAAAGCGTCGAAAGGTCTCCTCTAGTCTCTTCTTCATGCCAGTTATAGAGCTAATCCAATCCATAGATGGGAAGAAATCTCCCACACTGAATCCTCCAAGCAATACTTGATACTCCTCAAGCATCTTCTGAAACCCATGTCGATCGTAGTCCCCGCCTTGGGAGAAATCTCTTCCAAAGGCGACCCGGCAAAGCACGTCATTTGAGTAGAGTCCAAGCTTCTTGGTGAGGCTAACCGGGTTAGGATATGACGATGCAATGCGGTGGACTAGACGTGCTGCCTCTTGTTCTCTTACAAAACCATATGATTGCACCCGCCGCACACTCAGCAGCTCAAGTATGCAGATCTTACGTACATGCCTCCAGTAAGCTCCATAAGGAGCAAAGACGACGTCGGTGCAATCATAAAAGAGGTGTTTTGCAGAGAAGATCTGAGGCCTACTTGAAAGCGCAAGGTCATGTGTCTTTAACACTTCCTTTGCCATTGCCGCTGATGAAACAACAATGGTTGGGACCTCACCTAGTTTTAGGAAGATGATTGGGCCAAATTTTTGTGAAAGCCGCTGGAGGGAGAGATGGGGCATGTTTCCCAGCTGATGAAGGTTGCCTATAATAGGCAGCTTTGATGGGCCTGGAGGGAGTTTAGGTGGTCTTCTTCTTGTGCCATTGCTTGTGCTTTCATTTGTCTTCTCCTTTGAGGATTGCCTTATCAAGATCACAACAAGAGTAGATGCAACGAGTAAGGAAACTAGGATGGTTTGAAGGGGTGGTGTTGTTTCCCTTACCAATTGCAATAAATCCATTGGAGTCTCCAGAGGAGCACCACTCCCTTGTCTATAGATAGACTGAGCCACTGAGTTTATGGAAGGGAAGGATGGTGAAGGTTGCCATTCTGAACTGTCTTTTGTTACTTTCTATTTTTTCCTATTCTTGATCTTCAGTAGCCAATTCTTGGTAAATGAAAAATACCTCAGACATAAGCCATCACTGCCAGTGCCTTGTTGGTTAAAGGACTTTTCAATGGATTCATCATCATTCTAAGAATGAGCTTGGGTGGATTAATTACTTTTTTTCATCTTAATATATTTTATTTTTACTGATAAAAATCGTTTAAGAGGATTAATACTGATTTAGGCCTTGATTAAACTAACAATTATGTAATGGAAAAAGTAACCAATTCGGTAATTCAGTGTTTACATTGACCTTCTTTACTTTCTTGGATTTGCTTCATACTTGCCATTCAACATACCAATCAAGCCCGGGCTCAACCCAACCCAACTAATTGCACTATGTTCCGCTATCCCAGCCTAAAAAGTTGACCCTTAGCTACTAGGCTGGCTTCAAGTTGAAATTCCCAACTCAATTGAAACTTCGATGGGTTCAGTTTGAACCATATTATCTATAATTATCAACCTTTTCTGAATGGGACCATTGCCAACCCCATAGTAAGAGATGAACAGGACAAATATGTCGATGAGAAAACAGGTTGAAGTGGGCTTTAGTATAAAGGGTATTGTGCATTAGCCAGATATAAAATGGTCAAATCTATTGGGTTCTAGCCATCTAATTTGGGGTTATGAATGTGATCTATTCACTAAGTTTTTATTTTAATCGACCATTTCTTATTATTGGATCAAATGGTCCCAGCAGATCGTATCATTTGATCATTCTTTTCAAGACAATTCAGAATATGATTCGCTGAATCCCATTGCCCAGTGGACGAGATTTTGTTGCATTGCTTCTTGGTAGGCTGAGAAATAAAATTATCTAAGGGCTTGTTTGGATGTATGGTGAGTTGAAGTATGGCGAGGTGAAGCATCAAATCAAGAAAGAATAAAATATAAGGTGTCATGATGGTGTTTTATTTTTAGTTGTTTGGTTTGGAATTTTTTTGACTTTTTGTATAGAAAAGTGGAGTTTTTTTGTCTTTTAGTGGAGAAAGGAGGTTGCTTTTTTTACTTTTTTTTTTTGAAAAATTCGGAGGGAATTTTGAAATTGTGTACTTTTTGATATGACCTTTGTCATTTCTTGTCTGGATTTACTTTACTTTAACTAGTTAATTGCTAAAATTATCTATGTATTAGTTGTACAATAATATCTTTAACCATGTGCTTGACATTTTAGGAAAGAATAGTCCGAAGATAAAACTGATCAAGACAGCTTGGTGAGTAAATGTTCATAGTAAGTTGGTAACTATGGACCAGATCCAAACCCAATCTGGCTATCACTGGACCAAAAGATGACAACTGGGACATTGAATTGATACTAGGTTAGGTTTGGTTGGCAGGTTGGGTTAAGTTATGAATTGCCACCATGTTCTGAAATGGACAGAGACTTCCCCTCCATGACTATTTTGGTGGTCCAAAAGAGGTATATTGAAAGGTAAAAGATGAGGATAGAAATTGATTGAACTTTTGGAAGATATGGCTCTATTATTGTACTGGCTCCACTATCAGTGTTGGGATTTCTGGTGAATATTCAAATTGGAAAACGCCATCTTCCAACGTTAGGAAAGACTCTGAGCCATATGTTGATAGATTTTTCCATGTAACAAACAAGAATGAAGACGAGGACTGCCCCTATCATGTCAGTTAGTGGTGGCACAGGCATGTCATGGTGATGGATAGGAATGGAAACTGATCTCATAGACCAAAATACTGGGGACTCAAAGCCAACAAAATCATGTATGGGTTCATTTTAACAAACAAGAATGAAGACAAGGACTGCCCCTATCATGTCAGTTAGTGGTGGCACAGGCATGTCATGGTGATGGATAGGAATGGAAACTGATCTCATAGACCAAAATACTGGGGACTCAAAGCCAACAAAATCATGTATGGGTTCATTTTAACAAACAAGAATGAAGACAAGGACTGCCCCTATCATGTCAGTTAGTGGTGGCACAGGCATGTCATGGTGATGGATAGGAATGGAAACTGAACTCATAGACCAAAATACTGGGGACTCAAAGCCAACAAAATCATGTATGGGTTCATTTTAACAAACAAGAATGAAGACAAGGACTGCCCCTATCATGTCAGTTAGTGGTGGCACAGGCATGTCATGGTGATGGATAGGAATGGAAACTGATCTCATAGACCAAAATACTGGGGACTCAAAGCCAACAAAATCATGTATGGGTTCATTTTAACATATTTCAAATTCGGGTTTTGGGCTTGAGTCCGCTGTAAGGACCCGACTTTTATTTTGGGCTCGAATTTGGTACCCATGAATTTCAAATCCGACGACCCAGATAGTTGATATCACAGCTGTAACGCGCATACAATCTCACTGCTTGTGTGAGAGGTAAAAACCTATGTCGGACCCACTTGGATTCATGTCAATAAGGGGGACTGTATTTTGGAAGCAGACCCAGTTTGGCTTGTCAAAATTTTCTTTTTCTTCCTATTCCTTGTATGATGTCAAGTCCACCTGATAAGCAGAGGAACAATTGATATTGGAACATTAGAATGGAATATGGAGAGATATATGACACACTAATACAGTACAGACACAGCCAAGAAGCGACTATCCCTATAAGGTGGTCAGGCAAATGAATTCAAGGGGTCAAAAGGACTATTGGAAGAGACCATCATTTATATTCATTCATATATGACACTAATTAGAGATAACAAAGGGTTTGGATTCGTCCTATTATAATATATTAAGTTAGGAGGTTTTGGCTTCAATTTTGACTGACAATTATGTAACTACTATCAATTCATTTTTTCATCAAAGCACTCATGTTTTAGTTGTTCCTATGTAACTAGTCTCCTTTGGTTCAAATTATTCTAGTTCTATTTTACCCAACTTGTCCTATGAAAAGAGATAAATTTTTTAATATGTGATTATTTATTTTGCATTGTAGGGAGATACCGTACTGAGCACGGGTTATTGGGCTAGTATTATATTATTTTTAAGTACTTTATTTTAGTTTTCTTTTTTTTTTTTTTGGTGCTAACGGATGTTCCCAATCCTTTGGGTTAGACTATTTCCTCTGAGCTCAGAGAGAAGCCCGGTAAAACCCCTATAGCTCCTAGGTGGTAGCACAAGTGGACTCAATATTCAGTTCCTAAAGAGGGGGGAACCGAGTGTCGATACCAAGACCTCTAATTCCAGAAGAGGGAGGAACTATGGTCCTGACCAGTATACAATACTATTTTACCCACACTTAAAATTGTTCAAATGGTCAGAGAGTCTATCAATGGGGGTGGATCCTGCTTCAAATCGTTTGGAGCCTTATCTGATACATAGCGCTAGTGGAGTGGTGTTGTGTAGCCGGGGTTTCATTGGCAGGTTCCACGTCTTAAAAAAAAAATTAGGTGCTTTATACAAGTTTGGGCCTGGACCTTTTATTTAAATCATGTATCAACAAGAGACCTGTAGAAACCTAGACCCCAGTCAGGTAGGGTATGGGTTGAAGTCCAGTCCAGGTCCCCAATTTGGATTTGGGCCTAGGTATACTATGGACCTGACCCATATCCATTTCTCATATATAGTATTGAACCCAAGGATATGTGCAGCCCGCTACCGGGGGTGTTTACTGCATAAACCGGCTGAACCCAACAAGAGCTAGATTTTACCGTAGGGTGTTTGGATAAAAAAAGAACATAATATTACCAAATCTAAATATTATAAGATTTTATTATCATATAATAAAATAGTGTCATATTATAATATTGTGTCACTTATGGTGTTTAGCAATTTCTACAAATTTCAATATACCTTGAAGTGTTTGGCAATTAATGAAGTTTTCACTGTATGATGCACCGAAATAAGAAATGAATAGAAAACACAAGATGATTGACCAAATGGGAACCTACTAATTAGTTTTCATACTAGAGTGATTTAATATTGGTAACCATGGTAGGGCCCATTTAATTAAAAAATTATTAGACTGAATATTAAAAACCACGAGCAATGCATTTTAATCAATGTGGGTTCACCAAATGTTAATAATCATAATGTAATATATTCAATGGTGATTATAGTAGAGAGCCCTATCGAGTGTTAAACATCATTGAAAAATCCATTTATGAAGAATCATTGTGGGACCCATTTGATGTTAATAGTCATATTAACCAAGCTAATTATAGTAATCACTAGGAGGCTATTAATGTTGGTAATCATGGTAAAAATTGCCTAATGTGATATTTATAGGACCCACCTAATATTAGTAATCAATAAAGAAACTATGCACCTAATATTAGTAATCAATAAAGAAACTATATAATTATGATAGAGCTATGGGACCCGCATAAAATTTCTAAATACTAAAGGGCCCATCTAAGATTGAGAGTCATAGTAGGATTCTGATATAAACCATCAATATTAAAAAACATGTAGCGGGCCACCATGGTTGTAGTTTCTCATAAATTTCCACACTGTTTTGCAAATACTTTTGACCTCTTGACCCTTGGTTAATTTTCTTAATGAAAAAATATTTTTATATAACATATATTTAAATAATTTTAATATGAAGACTTGTGTAAGAAAGTGAGATATTTTAGGATGCTTCTAGGACATCTATTAGAAAAATCCCCTTAAATAGGGTAACCACAGTTGAGGATCCTAAACTTTTATAATAACGGCCAAGGGCCTTCATCTCAAATCATCTCTTCTTTTTTTTCCCCTTTTGCCCTCTGTTTGTTGATGTCAACATAACCATATTCCATATCCCCAAGAATCGGTCTCTTCACCCAAATCGACATAAACTAAAGTTCCTTGTTCTGTCATGAGTAATATTTGTTGACATCAACAAAATATTTGTCATCATCAATATAAACTTTTATCCACGTCAATAGAAACGTCCAGTTAACATAATCAAATGACCTCTGTACAAATTAAACATTTATACGTAGAATTTGTTGACGTCGACAGAAGCTTTATCGACATCAATATAAACTTTCGTCGACGTCGACAAAAATGCCCAATTAGCACAATCAAGTGACCCCTATGCACAATACATGTTAAACATTTAAATATAGAATTTGTTGACGTCGGCAGGAAATTTGTAGACATCAACATAAAATAACCTTAACTTAGAATTATGGTTATGTTGACATCAACAAATTAAGGGCAAGACCGAAAAAAAGAGAAGATTTGGGCTGGAAGTCCTTCGCTATCGTTATAAAAGTTTATGATCCTTAACTGTGTTTACCCCATTTAAGGAGATTTTTCTTATATACGGTCTAAGTTATCCAAATACTAGTTGCGTAGAAACGAAAAGAGATAATATAACAAAATCAAATGTATGTTTTCAAAACACCCCCTTGTTGCTAAAATTTCACATCATCATATCACTCTTTTTTGGTTCTCCACCGAAGCATCAATTTCTAATGAAGTTTAAAGTTTAAACCCCTACAAATCAAACAAAAAAAAAAAAAATTCTTGTTAAAGCCCCAATTCCCAAAAAATTCAGACAACTCTCTCTCTCATTTCATTTCATTTCGGACATTCACGGATGGAAGGAGAAGGTGAGATGGAAAACCCTAGCATCATCAGCAGCAACAGAGAAGAAAGAGACCTCGACGCGGAAATCCTCGAAAGAGTAGGGGAAGTAATCTCAGCCATTGATGCTGCCAACCACGTCGATCAAGTCATCTGCGCCCTCCATTCCCTCTCACTTCTCCTCTTCCCCATCGACTCCTTTCTCTTCTCAGGTCCCTACTAATCTCCTCATCTTTCTCTTACCCCCTCCTTTTTCTTTGTAACGTTTTCGCTTGAAATCTGATGATTGATGTGTTTGAATTGCAGGCAGTATCGGCGACCGATACCGCGACCGGGTGCGTAAAAATCCGTTTTTTCTTCTTCTAGAATTCAATACGAATCATGGGTTTTTAAGAATAATGAGTGATACAAACAGTTGTATATGTCATGTTAGCAAGAAAGATTTTATAGTTTGATTGAAACACTTTTTGGGTTGAATAGGTATTACAAGTGTTTGTTAATTTTGTTCATCGGGGTTCCAATCTCTAATGTTTTTCAGATTCTCAATGCCATGGTTCCCAGCCAGGCTGAAAGGAATGATTGGAAACGTGCTTTTTATCGCGGGTCTGCGTTTCCAGCGCTTGCAAGGGTTTTACTACACAGTAAGTGGGCTATGATGCATTTGTGTTTTTGCTGCGTCTGATGGTTTGATCTATCAATGCCACATTCTCTGCCTAAAGACTTGTACTTTCTCGAAAATAAGCTAAAGGTTGAATTTCCTATATATTGATTTATAACATTATCATTATTCATTACCATGTCAAGAGAAAAAAAGGGTTCATGTGTAAGTTGCTCATATTAACTATGGCTGTATGTGCAGATGTTGCTTCGAATTGGCTCGCTTGTTTCCCATTTTCAGCGCGGATGCATGTTTATGATTCTTTCTTTGTTAATGGACCTGCAAGTGAAAATGTTCAGGTTCTAGTTCCTGTTCTACAGCACAGTGGAACTATGGAAGATGTTGATTTCAATTCTGTTTGCTCAAATGCCGAAAGGTATTTAGCTAGTACTACTATTTTTTAAGCCACCCACCTTGAGATAGCATGATATTGACAATATTTAGTGACTTGTTAGTGGTAATGTTATTAGGTCATGGTTGTTAGTAGTGGTATGTTTGCAGACTGACTATTAATGATTGTAACTGATGAACAGTTTGGACTGGATTATGGTTTGCTACATATGCGCTCAAAGGATTGTGGGTGGGTGCGTGCATGCATTAAGTGTGGTACTCAGGTCAGGTAGGACTCAATCTGAATCTGACCTGTCTAATATAAAATCAAACTTAGCCCAGAACCGGCACCATTCTCAACTTGACATCCTCCTTACCCACTCTAATGATAGAACCTGAGCTTCACCATATATAATCCATGGTTTAAAATTTGGGTAGGGCTCAACCTAAACCCAACCCGCCTAGTATACAATAAACTCAAGCCTGAACCCAACACGATTCTCAACTTGACATCATCAAGACAAATCATGCTCCACTCCAAATCTTATAATCTGATCCTGATCTAATATATCCGTTTATTTAAAATTGGGTCAGGTTATGTTGGGTTAGTAGTTAATTCATTGTTTTTTTTTTTTTTTTTGAATGGTAACTTTGTTGATAGCTCATCATCATCATCAAAGCCTTGTCCCAACTATGTTGGGGTCGGCTACATGAATTCTGTTTCTCCATTCTGATCTATCTTGAGCCAAATCTTCAGATAAGTCGCACTTCTTCAAATCTATTTTTACTACCTATGGCAACGTTTTGTTGATAGCTACCATTGGAAAAAAAAATCACTGATACCTAAGAAGATAGACAGATGTATAGTGTAAGAGATATATACTGATTAGCTACCGGCCCAGATCAATAGTCCTGAAACAAGAACAAGAGAAGCATCAACCAAAAGAGCAGACAAAGAAGCCTAGAATTTATATAGATGCAGTGGTATAAGTAGTTCCATGCAATAGTTTTATTTGATATAATATATATGTCTATGTCTAATTTACTCAACCCGCTCCAAATCCAATCCTTAGTTGTTTATCTATGATGTTAGCAAACAAGTTTGCACTGCTCGATCTTGGCACAACATTGATTTGATTTTTTTTTTTTTTTTTTGGTAAAGAGAAAAAAAGGAATGATGCTAAATGAGCCCTTAGTTTCTGGCCAGAAATACGCTACAGGCAACCCTGAGGCCTAAACAGCCCAATGGAGCTCCACATACTGATTTAAGGTCTTGCTAACCAACAGGAGATCTTCCAGTAGCAAGTCAATGCAAGAAGCATCCAATATAAAAGGGCTAGAGAAGTTGAAGTTGAATTCAGAAAGGCAATGTGAAAATTGATGGTCTTATCAAATGAACATGTTCTATGGCATTCTTCTTTGAAAGGAAGTACATAGCTGACTGAAAACTTCTCAGTGAAAGACTGAAAACTGATAGTCTGATCAAATTAACATGTTCTATGACTTTCTTCTTTGAAATGAAGTCCATAGTTGATTGAACCCTTCAAGAAGTAGTTCAACTATTGTTCACCATAGAAGAAAAATAGACAGAACAACAGAGGTCCTAATCCAATGTGAAGGGAAGTGTTAAGATGCATAGTGGACTTGTGTGCAATTCTGGGAATATTACAAACAACTTTGTAAATAGATAAAAGCAGGGAAGTTTGGTTCATATTAAACAGATAATAAAATGTATATCTAGGACTAGGAGGTGTCCTGGAGCCCAAAGCAACACCTCCATTTGCTTTGTTTCATTTACTAGGCCTTGTGGCTAAAACCCTAGAAAGTTAAATTTAACTAGAAGCACATTTATGACTTCTGAGGACAAGTTTTCTCCAAACATGAAGAGTTTATGCAAAAAAACTTTCTTAAGGAAGTGAAAACTAAAAAAAAGGGCATTAAAGGTCCAGTCACCAGTACTTTGATTTTATTTATTCTTTGATTTGCCCATTTTCATAAGCTATTTATTGGAACATGTGAGACTGCAATCCGCCTGGGTAATCCCTTGAGGCAAGACTAGGTCAAGTGATCCTATAAGCTAAGAAAGGGAAATCCACAGGGGTAAGGGTGGAGTGCTTTGGTTAGCACTGTGAGGCTTTGTCCAAGTCCCACATCAGAAATATCCAAGTCCCGACCCTGGGCTTATAAGCCAAACCTCGTCTTAACTCAACATGACGCGCTTTAAAACCGTGCAACTCCGGAAACCGTATGAACTCTGGAGTTAAGCATGCTCGGGCATGAGCAGTACTAGGATGGGTGACCTCTTGGGAAGTCCTCGCGCGTACACGTGAGCCAAAGCGGACAATTTCATGTAGAGTCGGGCGGGGCTGTGACAGAACACCACAAAACAGGTATTAGTAGATAACCTATGATTTATTTATGCACTCAGTGCAATCCTTAAGAAATTTTGACTAGAATGGGGCAGCATACAGCTGAGTTTAGAAAATTATGAGGCTTGTCACTGTTTGCATTATAATATAAATGGCTTGTCACCATTATCACCATCACTACCATCATCGATATCTTCATCATCATCACAGGTGTCGTTGGCTATGATTGAGGTCAACAGCAGGATAAATGGCTTGTATTAAAACCTAATGAACAGTGATGACTAGATTAGGATTTCTTTTCATTTTGAAAACTATATATGTAATTTTTTTTCCTTAGTGTTTCCCTGGCCTCCAGGAATTACATTTGGATGTGATTTGGAGTTTGGACTATACTGAGGCGCAAACAATAAACATACGACATTTGATTTTTTAATTCCTTTTCTTTCCACTTCTTTCTTCACAAGCTCTAGATGCTTTATAATAAGGTCCATCTTCACCCTTTAGTCCATAGTCAAAGCTGGTAACTTGCAATATGCATGTGCCCTACTGGATCCAATTGTAGTTAGCTTTTGCAGAAAAATGGTTTCGCAGCTGTCACTCCTTACTGGTGAGCACGGTCACGACCCATGTTTGGATCTTACAAATGAGGACTTATACCTGTTCTTAATAAGTGAGCCATCCAATCATGTAGATCCTCACCTTGTCTGCGAGGCCCAGACACTGCATCATACGGCAGAGGCACACCATTGGCAAAATATGGACGTGGATTTTATGCACAAAACGAGTAGCTGATTCGATATGATATGAATACATTGTCAATATTGAAGCATCTGGGTCGTTGCCCCTGTTACACCCCATACTCAAGAAGCAAGCTCAGTTCCTAGCCGGCCATGACTGATCAACTGCATTATATTTAGCATGCTTCATAGATAATCAACCACCCAAATCGAATAAGAGTGAGCCCATTCCTTATGTACGAGGCTTTCTATTTTGGGTATACATCAACGTTAGTGTATAAACAGGCTTGCATCTGCTTCTAATTATTTTAAACAATGGCCAGACTTTGTATCAAATGATTTCTAAATACAGTGAAATTTGATCGGTTGGATGGGTTGCTCAGTTACCTTATAATGAACACAAGTTGCAATTTTGATGAGAATGCAGTGGTCATCAGTCCAATTTTTGAGACAGTGGACTACAGTGATTGGTTTAGCTATATTTTAAGGTCAGAATCAACGATACAAAAGTTGGTTTTGATGGTTGATATCATTTTTATTGCATCTTTTGATCCATGTACAGGTAAAAGCAATGGAATTGGTTGCGTACATTGTTCTTAGACAAATTTGGAGAGAGGGAATCTTAGATGCATGTATGCATTTAGAATGAACGACTCAAATCTTGATTTCGGGTGTCTTTCCACTTGTTTTTGCTGTGGTGGCTTCATTCCATCTTCATTACATCATCTATTCTACACTCCTAGTTAGTATTCTTGATTTGGTAGAAAGATTTTGGGTGGTGAGAACCCTACATTTCTACTGTTTCCTGGGCTGTGTCAAATACTGACGCTAGGACTCACAAGGATTTTCGTGTATGAACTGATAGATATACGTGTCTGCCAATTTGTTTATTCTTCAGATTCTTTTTTTTTTTTTTTTTTGTTCAGTTTCATTATAAATGTTTTACACTAAAGATCTCTGCAAATCCTGATTTGTTGCTTTGTATGATGGAAAAGGTTTTATTATTGATTGACACTTTACTCACCCCATTTTGAACAGGTTACTGGTATTATGCTTGCTTGAATATGAAGGGATACGCTACATGGTTAGAGATTTTAGTGAATCTCTTGAAGCCAGAGACTATGATAGTGACACGCTTAAGCAAGGCCGCTTACCCTTCTTGTCTAGAGTGGCACAGATGGTTGCATCCGTTCCCGACAAAATGAGACCTAAAGCACCCATTGTTCTTTCTTCACAGTATCCTTGATTAGCCATTCCAATGTATTCCTAAGATCTACAAATAGAGTTTTTTCTTGAAAACAAACTTTTTGATCATATAGGTGATTTCATAATATCTACATTGTTTGATTCTTGTACAGGACTAGTATGAAATAGTTCCTGCAGAAAATGAAATAATCAATTTCATTAATTTTACTTTTAAGAAACCCGTGTACCTGTATGTGCTCAACATATTGTATCAAACACAATAAAAACCAAATATTGGGATACTTAAGTGGTGTGCTTTAATTATATTCTTTTGTCTTATGTATGACATTTTTACCTCAATGGTTTTATTATGGCTTTTTTTTCATTAGAAATATGTAAAAGGAATGCTATGAAAAGGTCTTAACTATAATAGACTTTATAATATTAGGAGTAATGTCAAAATATGATGCCTGGATACTTAAAAATGGGCTACGTATTGTGTTGTATTCTATCCAATGCTTCACTTTTTATGTGTTGTGTCCCTACTGTGGACAACCACTTGCTCTAAAAGCTTAAGCTATAGAGAATGGTGTAACAATGTATAACCAAACCCACCCCACCCACCCCCACCCCCACCCCCCCCCCCCCCCCCCACCCCACACACACACACACACACACACACACGTGCGGGCTCCTTCATGAGAATTACACCCTCTATGGGAGAATACAGGGTGCCATTCGGAAAAAAAAAAAGGAGAATACAGGGGCTCCACACGGGAATCACACCCACTGTGGGATGATACAAGGCACAACAACCCCGGGATTCAAACACTCGACCTCCATCTTTGGTACTGTTCTCTATCAGCTTAAGCTTTTAGAGTAAGTGGTTGTCAACACCTAGCATATCCATGTGGTGTCCCTGTCGTATCCATGCTGTATCTGGGGCCATGGGCATCATAATGTCAAATTTTTGTTGGGCTATTCCTTTGATAGCTTCAATTGCAGATGGAAAGAGTTTCTTGAGTGAGGAGTAGTGGTTGGGGAATAGAGCAGTTTGGGAACTACCATTGCGCATTGTTCTAAGAATCTGCCATGTCCGCGTTGGCTTGGACTTAATCACTAGAGAGTTATGGTGAAGTATGAACAGTAAGCGACAGGACACCTGTACTTTTATAAATTGTAAAAAAAGTAACAAGAAAAATGATAGCACATGTAAAATTTTTTAAAGCAAAATCATAGAACTTAATGCAGATAATAAATTATGAACATGATACTTGTATTCTATATATATATATATATTTCTTGAATTTTTGGCATAAATGGTGGTGTATCCTCATTTCCGGATTTGTATCACATCATTGAATGTCATCCTTTTCGTATTTTTATTCTGAAAGAGAATTCTTACTCATCATTTTTTTTCCCTTATAATTTTACCTTTTTTGTTCATTAGTCTATTGAGTTAAAAGCCTAAAACAGTTTCATATACTTGAAAATCTTTACTAAATTTAGACATTTGTCCAGCTACTCAAATCTGTTCTTTAATTTGTTGGATTAATTTAACCATTTTGTATTCTTTTTTCTTTTTCACCGATCATTTTTCAAATGTTCTAGCTTCTTGATTCCCTCCTATATGATTTAGATTTGTTTTATAGAGTTATTCTTGACAACGGCATTTCAGCCACTTTTTCAAGAAGATCATCATTCAACTTCTTGGTGGAGCAGAAGAAAGGGCTATTGAATTATATGATAGTACTGATGTGTTGAAAGGCCCTGTCATGGATGGTTCCTTCTTATTTGTTGGTGAAATGTTTGCCCGTATATGTCGGCGTGGATCTACAGGTGAGACTTACCGTTCAAGGAACTTGAAATAAATCTTTGCCCTCAAAGATTTGTGCTAGTACGTCTTCACTTTACAGAGTTTATAATGTTATACTGTTCTTTCTATTGCTTGTTAATAATGCAAGCTACATAATGGCTAACTTTTCCTTATTGGCACGGATAGAGTTAGAATCTCAAATGATATTGCAGAGATCACCGCTATTTGCTCCCTGGGCTTTCCTCTTCTGCGGTTCTACCTTGATCATCATCCTCATCATTCTTATCAACATTTTTTCAGTAGCACTGTTTCACCCATTGTTCTGAAAATGGGAACCGTATAAAAAATTTCTCATACCCATAAATCGAATCAAATTGTATCGCGAATCGCCGGATTAGTTTTCTAATAAAATGAAAAATAATTAAAAAATAAAAAAGAAAACGAAAAAAGTAGTTATTCATAATCCATCAATTTTCCCATTCATAACAGTATAAATACAATGACAAATATGTCTATCAAACAATCATATTTAGAATATCATGGCATATATTAATACATAATGTATGAAATATGTAAATAGTTAAATAGGTTTAAGGTTTTAATATATATTTATTTTTTCTTATCTTTAAACCAAAATATGAAAGTAAAAATAAAATCGAAACCATCAATCTTACACCGTAGGATATCTCTTGACGTTAAGAGAGTGCTCACGAAAGAAAACAGACAAGCTTCATACGTAGTCTAATGCTATAATAATATAATCAAATGCATGTTCTTTATTCATCTCTAAAATCTCCCCAAAGATGCAAAAACTCTTAAGAGGTTTCGTACTATATAATAATTTAAAAGTAGAAATGCTAAAAGAAAGAAATAAAAAAAATGAAATAACGAGAAAAGATTATTAATATTAACTGATTGGTTGTAATGATTCTCGCTCATCCTCTCTAAAATCTGCCAGTCTATTACTTCTCCATCTTTAGATGCCCGGCCTCAATTATAAAGAGGATCAAAAGACAGCAGAGAGACTTCTTATGGCATAGCACAAACTCCCAGAAGAAGCTTCACTTGGTAGATTGAGAATCCATTTGTAAGCCGAAGGAAGGAGGGTTAGGAATCAGACCCCTAAAGAAGATGAACCAAGCTCTTCTGGGTAAATGGTTGTGGAGGATCGGAGATGGTTCTCAAGGCCTTTGGAGATAGGTGCTGGAAAGGAAATACAGCCTTCCAAGGCATGGTTGGGATGTCCAAGACCCTCCTTCGAACTCCTTTTGTATTTGGAAAGGAATCCTCTCAGTGAAGAATCTCTTCATGGAAAACATTAAGTGCCAAATTGGTTCGGGGGAGAAGACCCTCTTTTGGATAGATAGGTGGGCTGGTGAAAGGGTGTTGTGTGCTCAATTCCCCGACTTGTTTAAGTGTGCTTACGCCAAGGATGCCACAGTCAGATCTTATATGAGTACAATTGGAGGGCAGGTGGTTTGGGGTCCCACTTTTAGGAGGATCTTGAAGGATCATGAAGAAGCACAGTTCATTGCTCTCCTTAACTCCCTAAACTGTCTATTCATCCATAACAATAGGACAGATGCTAGGGTGTGGATAACCTCTAAGAATGGATCCTTTTTTGTGTCCTCTTTCTTGGAGGCTATCCTAAGCAATCCTAGGGAGAAGAGTGGGCTGTATGGAATTTGGAAGTTGAAAGCTCCTCCAAGGGTGCTTGTTTTCGGGTGGCTGGCTCTAAGAAAGAGGATTCCTACCATAGATCTTTTAAGAAGGAGAGGGATGACGATTGTGAATGGCTGCCCTATGTGCTTGAGGGATGAAGAATCTGTGGACCATCTCTTGCTAATTTGTAAATCAGCTCATGCTATTCGGATGTCTATTATTCGCGAGTTTGGCTTTTGTTGGGTCCTTCCTCTCTCTCTTCCCGAGCTCTTCCAAGCCTGGAAGGCCCCAATTGGTCACTCTAGAGGTAAAATGATGTGGCGGTTGTCTTTTTTGGTGGTGATTTGGACAATTTGGAGGGAAAGAAACTCAAGATGTTTTGAAGAAATTACATCCACTAAGAGCAGGCTGGTGGAGAAATCAAAATTTCGAGTAGCTCTTTGGGCGTCTATTGTCCCTTCCTTTAGAGGATACTCCTTAGATCAAATTGTATATCATTGGAAAGAGCTGGCCTATTCTTAGGACTCTTTCTGCTTTTGCTGTCTTTTGCTTTCAGTACTTTTCTCTTGTACTGTTTGCCTTTTTTTTTTTTTAAAAAAAATGAAAGTAACCATTCAAAAAAAAAAAAAAAAAAGATCCCGCTCAGCCGAATTGCAGGATTCGATGAAACAAATATCCAATCGTAAGATTCACACCCGAATCCTGAGATTCGTCTATAAATATGATTCGTTGCATAGATAAAATTTGGATTCGGGATTCATGATTCAAATCATAGGATTCTGATAACAATGGTTTCACCTAACGTTTCATTGTTTCAATTAGTTGTTCAGGGTGTTTTTTTGTCAGTCATCTATAGTTGTTTTCCCCCATGTTCATACTGTAATAAAATCATGTTCTTGCTTTTAAAAGACAACTACTATAGTTGTTTTCCTCCATGTTCATACTGTAATAAAATTATGTTCTTGCTTTTAAAAGACTACTACTATAGTTGTTTTCCCCCATGTTCATACTGGAATAAAATTATGTTCTTGCTTTTAAAATACTACTATGATTTTCACAACATTGACACCACTTTGCTACAGGTATCCTGTTAGATGAAGTGATCCCTCGGGCACTTGAGCATGTTCAACGTTGCTTATCCTCAAAAAATCAGTCTATTGGTCCTGAGATTGAATCAAAATCTGAATCTCAGTTCTGGCTGACAATTATAGAAGCAATAAAAGATCCATATGCTGTGGAAAGGTTTTCAGAAGAGTTATTGCGCCAGCTAGCGACTAAAGATGTTAATGACACTGAAGCTTATTGGATGCTTTGGATGTTGTATCATCGGACTTTGAAACATCAAACAGCAGTGAGGTAGTTGACATGTATGTCTTGGCAATTTTCTTAAATACAAGCAAATATACTTCCGTATCAGTTAGTTGTACTTTTGACTTCATCATTGATATTTATTCTTAAGTATCAGAGTAGTTGAAAAATGGAGTGAAGTTGTGGCTGAGTGGCGGCCCCGGATCCTTGATCGAAAATTAGATCAATCTCCAATGGCATTGATCGAATCCAAAGATGGATTTAGCCACTAGGGTACGCTCCAGACAATGGGAAACACCATAATTGAAGTAAAACTCAGAAATCTTGGATTAATTGTAATAAGCATAAGTAATCACAAGAGGTACTCATCTATATATAGAGGAGTGAATTGCTCCTTAGCAAAGAAGACTTTGTAATTAAAATTAGGAAACTAGCCAAGCCTAATCTAACTATGAATAAATATTAGAAATAGTCTCAAACTGAAGGAAAATAGAAATAGGGATAAATTTAGACTCCCATAGTAGCTCTTGGTCTCAATTGGGCCTATGGGCTGAACCCAATGGACCAGGTTGACTTATGGTCAATGGGATGGCCCAGTTGTCTTCTTGGGTCCGGTATTGGTCCATATTGCTTTACTGAGGTCAATGACTGACTTCAGCAATATGAATGGAATGAGAATAAGAGAAGTCTCAGTTTGTAGCTATTTGTAAATTAGAAGGAAAAGGTAATGTCTTGGCATTTTGATTCGGTCATAATTTGCAAATTGAACTATCCAACGAAGCCAAACAGTCAATCTTGATTGATTCTGAAAACCTAAAATCAACTTTACGAAGTAGAAGATAGGTTACCCAAATCACTATTCCACTACTTGATAGGTCTTCTATCCTTTGGGAGAACTTACTCAGCAGCAGAGAAGAGAGAGCAGTGCAAGATCCATGCGGCTTTTATTGAATGAAAATAACTAGTCCATTATAGGGTTGGATGTCCTACAGGCCACATATTTATAATGTTCTCATGCCAAAAGGAAATCCGAATCTCTACCAAATCTTAGCCATCTACCTAATCTAACTAATTAAGAAAGATTACTAAGTAAAAGTCCTTACAAAACTCAATTTTACTTTCTAGGAAAATTCAAATTTGAATTGGAAGGCCCATGCGGAGAAAATTCTCTTCTTTCTTTGAAACTTGCTTCCTCTGTTTGAGAAAGCGTTCCTAGTCTAGGATTTTCTTTGGAAAATTTCCAATCTTGCTTGCATTATAGTCACTAGGCATCCCAAGTCCTGTGGGCTATGGGTCCCTTGTTTTGAGCATGTAGAGCCAGCCAAGGAGGTGCATAGATGGGCTAGCCCTACATGTTCGTTATGGGCCTGGTTAGGACTTAGTTGGGTTTGATTTGGGTGCCCACTAAATTTGGAATATTTGTTACCCAATTTGAAACCCATATTAAGCCCATTCAATTTTAGATATGAGCCCTTATGCTTGATTGGGCCCTGATTGAGATTAAAAGGCTCTCTTTGATCGTTCAAATTGATCTACATAATCAAGTGCCTGATCAAACACAGGATCCATGAAATCTAACGGATCTGCTCCTGCATCATGTTCATACTTGAAACAGTTTATTTGAAAATTGGTAGTAGAAAACGACACAAAGCAAAGCACATTCTGCAGGCCTACAGGAGGACTCTTTTTCCCTCAGTCAAAGTGTCTAATCTTTGAATGCTCAGATTTTTTGTAACGTATGGTTTTAATCTTCTAAAGTAATCATTATCTTTCCTATGAAACAACAAGTGTCATTAGAACAACCTGGCCGTTCCTGAGCTTTGTACGATCCAGGGTGAGGTCAGGCTTTTTTTTTTTTTTTTTTTGGTGTGTGTGTGTTTGCGGGCCGGGGGGCGGGGGGGGGGGGAGGGGGGAAGATCTCTGTGAGCTAGCCTTGGGCAGATGATGCAGTGAGATCCAAGAAGAAGTGGGCCCCTCATGGACCCCACCAAGAATGATTTACTTTCTTTAAATAGTTCAGTAATTTAGTAATTTGATATTTTAGTGATTTGATTTACTTAGAGATTTTAGTGAGAGATTTTAGGGAGTGATTTTGGGAATCACTGAATAATAGTAGTTTCTTTATTTAGACCATTCCTCTATTATAAATAGAGATGGATGCTTGATTGTAAGTTATACTATAATTTTTAATGAAGTTCAAAATTGTTCTTATGAGTTTCCCTTTGGATATTTCCCCTAAGTGATCTTAGGGTTTTGAGTCTTAGGGCTCGATCTCACCGTCGGAGGTGTAGATCTTCACCGTGGCCTCCGGGCTACTCCATCAATTGGTATTAGAGCTGACGATCCATCTCAGATCGCCGGTTCGATCGCCGATCCGAGGTATCCCGTCACCCCACCTATCATCATCTTCAGCCATCATCATCATCCTCAACCCCATCCATCGTCACTCTCAAACCATCATCAGAACCATCCATACCCACGTTCCACCCACCCCACATCGCACCAGTCATCACTCTCAACCCCGACCCTAATCCTGTCATCATCCAAAAAAAAAAAAAAAACACCCAACAGAATCCTGCGTAGGCCCACTCACAGCCAACCCAGCCACCATCCCAATCCATTCCGAAAACTCCTTTTCCACACTCTACCCCATCCCACTATCACAGAACACCACCATACCCACATCCCCGACAGCCCCAGAAGAAAAAAAAAAAAGCAGCAGCAGAAAACAAGAAAAAACAGAGACAGAAAATAAAACAGAAAGAAGAAGATAGAAGAGAAAGAAAGGAGGAAAAAAAAATAAAGAGAAGCAGAAGAGAAAAAAAAAAGAAAAGAAAAGAAAGAAAGAACATAGGAGGAGGAGACTGTGTCTAAGAGCATACCGGCACCATTCGAAGGATGCTAACAGCCAGCATCTTCCATCACCCTGGCCATCAGGAAACAGCAACCAGCAACAACTAGTGGACTGTAGCAGTGACCGAACAGCAGCAACCCAGCATCGCAGCGATACCCCAGCGCCCCAGCCACCAGCAACGTCGCCAGTGTTTCCTCCACCAGCCCCCTCACTCTTCGCTTTCTCCTCCAAATCGAAGTCGAAGGTAAGGAGGAAGTCCCACCTCCATTTATTTTTCTCTGCACACAAAACCCAAGGAAGGACGAAAAGAGGAGATTTTTCTCTTCTTCACACGTGTTTAGTCTCTCAGCATTGAACTGGGCCACAACTTGGGCCGACCTGCAGTCTGGGCCTGGTCTGAGTCAGAACGACCCAGCCCACTAACAGCCAAAAAAAAAAAAAAAAACCACCTTCTCTCCCATGTGACAGTCACCTGTTGGGCATGAGTCCAAGTCTGACCTGAACCCGACCCGGTAGAAGTTCAAAAGAAAAAGGAAAAAGTGCAGAAATTTACGTACTTGATTCAAGTCAATATGAAACTTTTTGGGAGCCCCATTCCACTTCAAAGAATTCAGTATAAGCGCAAATATGGCAATTGGTATTTTGAAAATGAATTCTATTTTGAAGAATTTCTCAACTTGACGCAAGAAAATTGGATAGTTGATGAATACACCCGCCACTTTCGAGAGTTGTATGAGATATGCGAATTGGAGGAAAATGAGAGACATGATTTAGCTTGTTATGTCCAAGGATTGAGACTAGATATCTTGGAAAATATGAATTATTGCAATACCAGTCAAGATGCATACTTAGAAGCCATCTGTGTTGAGCGCATGCTTCGAAAGTCTCGCAGGCAACAATGTAGACAGAGCTCATATTGTAGAAAGACTTTTTGCAGGAGAAGAAAATCCCACTCTTGTCATTCGCAGACTCCTCAATACCAATGAAAACGAGGAAGAAGAATGGAAACATGCTAAGAAATTTCACACGCGGGTGATAGTCGTTAACAAAACTGTTAATGTGGTTATTGACAATGGTAGTGCGGTTAATTTTGTCGCATAAGAGGTTATTGACAAGCTTAATTTGCCAGCTGAGAAGCTTCCTAAGCCCTACCAAGCCACATGGTCTAATGGTCATGTCATTCCCGTGACTCACAGATGTTTGGTATCTTTCAAACTTGGCAGATATGAAGATCAGATTTGGTGTGATGTGATTCATATGAATATTGCTCATATTCTTTTTGGTCGTCCATAGATTTTTGATCGGAAAGTGCATCATGATACAGAGGCAAACACATATACCCTTTTCAGGAATGGAAGATGGCATAGACTTATGCCACTGACATTAACATCTCAGTCGTCGTCTGCACCGTCAACAGTAGCGCCACAAAAGGAGCAAAAACTTGAAAAAGTAGTCATGATTGCATCAAAAGCGTTGATTTCGAACAACAAAGATGACATTGTAGAGCTAGTTCATGGCTCTGATGATTTTCTGGGTACACCCAATTTTGGTCATCCTAATGTCAGTCAAGATCCCCTAATGGTTGAGGAAGAGCAAAGACAAGCACATATTGAAGACTCTACCCAAGTTAGTACGAAGATTGAACATCCGTTGGATCCAATTGTCATGTCCATTCCAGAAAATTCAATTGGGTCTTCAGAAATCAAGTCGATTGTTTCGGTAGTTTCACAAGAAGATCATGTTGTTGTAGTCCCTCACATTGACTTCATCTTCAGGAGGGATAAAAAATAGACGCTTGTAGATTGCACTTCGATATGGCAAATTTTACAGTTGCAGTCTCTCATAGGAAAAACGCAAGCTCGCACACAGTAGAAGAAGCGACGTTTCCTACTTTTAGATGGCTGACTATGTCACGTCCCCCGAATCCGATTAAAAATAAACCGAATCCGGAGAGTGAATTTTAGGACTAATTAAAATTTTTGTCCTTTGGGCCCACGGATCGTAAGTCCGTTGTGAGGATATTACATTTCAGACCTCATAATTCTAGGCATATGGAATATCAGTCAATGAATAATAACTTCTTATTAAATTAAAAGTTACAAGAATGAATAATTAAAACTACTGAAGGAGTTAAAGTAATTTATTACATTGGCCAATCCCAATAAACAAGGCCAATAAAAATAAAACCAAGTCTATGAAAGAAAGGTCCAACGAGAGAAATAAATAAAGGAATATATCTAATGAAGTCCATGTGAATCTCTCTCGTGCCGGGAGTGATGACGCTACTCTATGTCATCGGCACGCCACTCGCGTTCCTCCTCGACTGGTTGGAGATCCTCTGGTCCTCTGGTCAAGTAGCCCATGAGCTAAAGCGGACAATATCATGCATGGGTGAAGGGTGGGGCGTTACAGACTACATTGCGTCAAACTTCCACGCCATGCCATGATGCAACTCAAAAGAAGAAGCGGACATTTGTGCGCTTAATTTTCGACCCAGGCGGACATTTTTCGAAATTGTGGTCAGATTCTCTCCTGTGTTCTCAACTTTTCAACTCGCCGGAGTCGAGTTCTTCCAAGAGGGGGAGAGTTGATGCAGTGAGATCCAAGAAGAAGTGGGCCCCTCATGGACCCCACTAAGAATGATTTACTTTCTTTAAATAGTTTAGTAATTTTAGTAATTTGATATTTTAGTGATTTGATTTACTTAGAGATTTTATTGAGAGATTTTAGGGAGTGATTTTAGGAATCACTGAATAATAGTAGTTTCTTTATTTAGACCATTCCTCTATTATAAATAGAGATGGATGCTTGATTGTAAGTTATACTATAATTTTTAATAAAGTTCAGAATTGTTCTTATGAGTTTCCCTTTGGATATTTCCCCTAAGTGATCTTAGGGTTTTGAGTCTTAGGGCTCGATCTCACCGTCAGAGGTGTAGATCTTCACTATGGCCTCCGGGCTACTCCATCAGCAGAAAATGGAAATTATATGATCAAGAAATTATCAACTTCATTAGGTAAAGTTTAGGTAAAGTGGAAGGGGTGCTAAAATTTACAGCATCAGTTGAAAGGCCTACAGTATTTGGGTTAGTGCTAATTCTTTGCCCAGGTGGGAGGATAGGAGTGAGCAGATAATAGTGCCAGGCCAGGCCATTCCATGCTTGGAGATTTCCAGATTCTCCACCATGGTAATTTCTATGAAATGATATTTTCTGTTATTTTAAATCAAATTTAACACCTGTAAGCATTCTATTGCTATGTTTGGATGTAGCTGTAGAGTTCTTTGTTAATTACAATATCACGGACACTACTCAATCTTATGTTTTTATTTACCTATGGTCAGTAAGAGAGCAGACTGGATTTGTAATGCATTTTGGTAAATGTTTACTATTATCTCATCTTTTATCTAATTGTATACTGATTCTCATAAATATTGTGATACAGGGCTATGTTTGGCGACAAATTTTTACTCTGGAAGGTGTTTCCCATCTGTTGCCTTAGATGGATTCTTCAGTTCTCAGTACTTAAATGTCCGCCATGCTCTAATGCATTGATAGAAGAGCGAGATAGTGCCGATCTTTTGGACACACTGCAGCATCTGGTTGTAATATGGTCAAAACGGGAGTTTGTTCAATCAGTGTCCATGGAGCAGCAAGCTTGTATCCTTTCTTCGTCCTTTAGTCCTATGATACTCTTTTTTTTGCTAAGTTGGTTTAGTGGTACAGTACTGGTGGGGCTACCTACCCACCCAAGGATTGATCCCTGGGCGGCTGTGTGAGATGAGACACCCTTACCACTGGGGCGTCTCATGTTTCTCTGCCGCTTCCAATGTTGGATGTGATGCTGTGTATGGTTACGTGTTTGTCCAGGTCAAAATATTCTATGCTTAATGATTTAAAATATATAAAATATAAGAATTAACATTTTAATAGGAATATTCTCATAGCAAACATGTTAAAATCTAGAGGATTTTACGGGAAAATTCCCCGTAGATAGCAGTTGCACGAAAAGGTGCCCAATAGTTTGGGCAATACAAACGGGGTCCGTTTGACCCTATCGTGTGTTTTTTTTTTTATGAAAAATGAGTGGAGGGACGCTAGCGTCGCTCCTCGTCTCCTGTTCTTTGAATCAAGCTCCTGAAGTAAAGAACCCAATCCTTTGGGCAGATGATGGTGAAGATAGGCTGCTGGGATTCGACTTGCGGATCGCTGTCCTTGTCACCGATGTTGCAGAGGGTTCGGATTTGTGGCACTTTGATTCAGTACAGTTGCAAATCGCTTTTGTTGGCTGCTTTTGAACTTGATGTTTTTTGCCATCTTCATCGACCTTCTCCATGTCCAGTTTGAGGTCAGGAATCCTCTCATCAATCATCTGCTTCTTATATTTCAGCTCTTTAGCAATTGTCCCTGACTTCTCTATCAAACCAACCTCTCCTTTTGGGCATCGTTTTCGGAAAAGGGTTTGACTTCCCTGACTGCACTGTTCATCGTTTAGCAATTGTATGTGACTTCCCCAGACTTGCACTGTTCATCATTTTCAGAAAACGGGTCTCATGCCCCTGTCATTTTGGGCAACGGATGGTGGGCCCCTAGAGGACCGATCCACCTGGGACCAAGGCCACCCTGATCGCCCATTTGGATCTACCCAGATGGCTGGTCCTGATCTATGATTAGGTGGATCAGTGGGTCCCACAAGGCTGGTCGTTCAAGATAAGTTTAAGGCGCTGGGATTTCTGTAAAATTCTGTTTATCATCTGTTCGTTCTCATCTCAGCAACATATTTCAAGAGAGGGATTTTTCACCCATACAAATATCAATATTACTATTAGAATCCCATCACAAGAGAACAAGAAATGAGGTCCACCTTGATCCCGAAACCTCTCGTAAGAAAGGAGGAGCGACGCTAGCGTCGTCCCAGTCAGAGGCTAGTGACGCTAGCGTCGCCCCTGTCAAAGTAAAAAGAAAAAAAAAAAACGAAAATGGGATGAAGGAATCTTTTCGTAAGGCCTCAACTATGAGGTACATTTTCGTGCAACGGCCATTTACTGGGAATTTTTTCGTAAAATCCTCTAAAATCTAATTGTAGGGCAATGTGATATAACCCATCTGGAGGTTGAACAAGTTCTATACCTGGATACATATCTTTGCTTTACACCTGTACCAGTGTCCTACTGGGATAGCTTTATTTCATGCATCTAGTGGTACTTTACAAGTTATGTAATCCCTATATTAAAAAACCCAGATGTAACTGCTGCCGTTGGGCTTTCTTTGGAGAAAATTTCTAAAGAAAAATTAGAAACAACCAAGGATACACTGCATTCACTTCTTCAAGGTGTCAGCTGTAAGGTTCAACCATTACCCTGTAGATATCATTTATGTTTGAGAAATTATGGGGTCCTTTTCCTCAGAAAATATACTGTAAACTGATCTTCTCTATTACATGCACGTGAGACCTTTCTTTTGGTGACTCTGTACATTGATTCCATAGCGGTTGAAAGGTCACCCATATATCTCTAGGAATGAAAGGTCTAAGCTGACAACTAATTTCTTTTCATATTGGCTTCCTTTCAAATTTTCTTTACTTTGTCTTTGGTTTTGAAATCATCAACAGAGAAATTCATTAAAAAAAACAGAGGAAACGTCCATGTTGAGAGGATATACATGGATCTCACATGTAATAGGGAGAGTAAAAATTCAGGACATTTTCGGAGCTGGACCCTATTAGTCCCCTTCGTCGTACAGCTTCTTGCATTATCTAAAGCAACTGTTATAATTTATGTTTGATTTCTGACAGGTAGACTGGAAAGCCCAATCCATTTAGTACGGAAAATGGCCAGTTCTGTTGCTCTGGTGTTCTCCAAAATAGTTGACCCCAAAAATCCTCTTTACCTCGATGAGGATTCCAAGGGAGAGATAATTGACTGGGAGTTTGGGGTTTCTTCCCTACAGAAGAAGGTACAAGCTGATTCTCAGAGTCTAGAAATAACTAAAGATGAATCAAGGGCATCTAAGATTATGCTGGAAGGATCCAATGGGGCTGCTGCTCACAGAAGATGTAAAGATGGAAAAAGTAAAACATCAAATGCTGATGTGGAATTACCAGGGTTCAAATTGGTAGACCCAGATGAAATTATAGATCCAGCGACATTGAATAATGAAAATTCCATTGATGAGGAGGATGATGATGATGAAAGCAGTTGTGTGTCAAGTGACTCATCGTTGCAGCCATACAATTTGTCAGATGATGATGCAGACTTGGAAAAAAAGTTCTCTCAGTTGGGTGACGTCATTGTAGCATTACGAAAGTCTGATGACCCTGATGGGGTGAGTTGTTCTTATCAGCCATTTTATATTTACTCAATCAGGATGTTGAGGTATCAAAATATTAGATTTTTTTTTTTTTTTGGTTGATGAATTTCCCCAATTCAGCCTATGTAACATAACCTGGGATAAATGATAGTTTTGTATTTATGTTCTCTTTGTTACAAATTTTTTGAAGTGTAAGCACATTAATCGCAAGTACCCTCTTCAGATATGATTTTCTTTGAAACTGTGAACTGCATTTGCATTAGTATTACACAATGCTTCATCTTCCAGTCATCCCGCAGAGAGAAACTAATTTCTAACATTTCTACAAGTAATGATGATATAGTCTTTGATCTGTGAAGTAATTATGACAATAATGGTATTTGTATTTATTTAATAACAGGGAAGTCTCTCAGGTTATGAAAATAAATTTTTTTTTTGGATATTCTAGATATTTGATAATTCGAGTTTTTATGGATTTTCATTTTGAAAGGTTACATTTTTTGTTAGGAATTTTTTTTTTCTCTTTTTATATTTTAATTTTGTCCTAACCAATTACTATTTCCCATGTGACCTGACTCGGTATGTGCCAAGTCCGAGTCACCAGTTTTTTAAACCATGGTTATATTACTTTGAAAGAAGATGATGTAAGAAAATATTTTTTTTTAACAAATTTTTATGAGGTGTTAAACTATGATTGATCTGGACTCCAGACTACAAAGTAGCTCCATTTGAGCGAAAACTATTATACAGGTGGAACCAATGACGCGCAAATCCAGGTTATTCTCTTGGCGGAACTCACTTTGTTTTGGAAATCGAACAAATTGGTGGATTTTTTGCAGTTAAAAACAGTCATTTCGCATTTCTATCATTTCTCCATGTATTGGCTAATCACCAGAAGGCTAGACTGACCTCTAACGAAGTTCCTTTTTGCACTGTCAATTCACGGTGGGCCCATCATTGAACAGTCTGAATTACCGAGAGACGAGTTTCACTTGCACGTTGGCCCAAATTAGAATTTTATGAAAGGGATAGCTTGGAAAATGTCTTAATGTCTTCATTCATTCTGTCTAAAACATTCCCGTTTGCTAAGCCTAAGTTAGATCCTACGCCTAAGTTAGATCCTACTTTTTTTTCCCTTTGTACAGGTGGAAAGGGCCCTTGATGTTACTGAAAAACTTGTGAGAGCATCACCTGATGAACTTCAGTATGTTTCCGGTGATCTTGCTAGAGTACTCGTCCATATTCGTTGCTCTGATGTGACTGTTGAGGGGGAGGAAGAATCTGCTGAAGAAAAGAGGCATAGAGCACTGGTTGCATTGCTTGTTACGTGCCCATTTGAATCTTTGGATTCACTGCACAGACTACTGTATTCACCAAATGTTGATGTCAGCCAACGCATCTTGATCCTTGATGTCATGACAGATGCTGCACAGGAGCTTGCTAATGCTAGAAGTGTTAAAGGGAGGAATCAGCTAAGGGGACTTATTTCAACGATTTCAGAGAGGCAGGCGTGGTTTTTACCCAGTAGCAAAGGACCTCCTGGAGCTAGGGAATGGAAAGAGGTCTCAGAAACGGGAACCTTGTTAAGTTATTCTCATCGATATGAAAGAGAGCTTCCTTCCAAACCCGGTCAGATAAAGTCAGGGAAGTCACGCCAATGGAGTCATCGATTGGCAAATATACACGAAAACAAAGTGGAATGGTCAAAAAACAACTTCCCCATGTATGCAGCTGCATTTATGCTCCCTGCTATGCAGGGATTTGATAAGAAAAGGCATGGGGTTGACTTGCTTGGTAGGGATTTTATTGTTCTTGGTAAACTTATCTATATGCTTGGTGTTTGTATGAAATGCATGGCTATGCATCCAGAGGCATCGGCTTTGGCTCCTGCTCTTCTTGATATGTTAAGCTCTAGGTAAGCTACTGAGAATCTGTGTGCATTAATTTTTATTCAGGAATAGTCTGATGCCAACAATATAATCATTTTCAGCTTCCTCTTCTATCTGGGATTGGCTTTGTGGTTTTGCTTTTGCTCAGCACTATTTATCTAACACTGATGGAGTACAAGAAGGATCAGTATGGAATATGGATGCACACATCAACTGCGTGCAAGGATACATGCAACCATTTCCAAACTGTCCAAATTGTATGTCCTATCATGGATGGGGCATAACCTAGAATGTCTGTGCAACATTATGGTCTGCCAGAATCTGAGTATTGGCATTTTTCGCAGTGACATTATTTATAATGAAAATAGTTATGGACCAACTGCATTCATGTGCTTTTTTGTTGTATGCAGGGGGATTTCACATCATGCAGAAACATATGTCAGAAGATCAGCCCTTTTTACTGCTTCATGTATATTGGCAGCACTTCATCCTTCATATGTTGCATCTGCATTGGTTGAAGGCAACCATGATATTTGTAGTGGGCTTGAATGGATACGCACATGGGCCCTTCATATCACTGAATCAGACACAGATACTGAATGCTCAGCGGTACGTATGGTTGAGCTCATTATGGCTCTTACATATGGCTTGTCCATTATTCTGTGTTTAAAGAAACCAACATCAAAATGAAACTACATAAGAAGTCCTCAACTTTTCCTCCAACATCTCCAAAGATCTTGATACCAAAGCACCAAAAAGTTCTTTCTTGAAATTTCACCCAATATAGTACTTTTGCGCAAATAGTTTGACTCCAACATCTCCAAAGATCTGATACTAAAGCACCAAAGAGTTCTTTTTTGAACATTCACCCAACATATTACTTTTGCGCAAATAGTTTGACTGTCTAAGCTCTGTCAATGAATAAATGGTTGTTCCCTTCTAGCCCAAATCAACCAACACGCTGCTACCTCCAAACAATTCCATAGAATGGCTCCCTGTCGCTTAGCATATTGGGATGGCAATAGGTTGGGTTTAAACGGGGACCCTCCACAACATGTTCCTATTAGGGGCGGGTAGTGTGTTTGTCAAGTTCAGGGTGGGTATGGGATTTATATTTTGACCCAAGTTGGGTTCGGGGTGGGTTTGGATTTTAGTTGGCTTAACCTGCCCCACCTCATAAATAGTAGTATAAATCAGTTTAGCGAAACTGCATATGCAAAGCTTGTGCAAGATAGGTGGTAGTGAGTCGAGTATACAACCTAAAGGTGTAGGTTCCATCTCCTCCTCTCCTCTTAGTTTATTGTTCTACAATATCTTTTGAAAAAAATAAAAATACAACGACTATTAAACCTGACCCAATCCGCACCCGTCACAGGACAGATTTGCTGATACACTGACCATAAAAACTTGTCAACGGGTCGGTATGGAGCATGATATATATATATATATATATATATAGGGGGGTCTTCCTATGCATCCATCCCTCACCATTTTTGGTGAGGGACACCCCTTTTGGGGAAGTTTGAAGTACAAAAGTGTACTTTATGTAAGGTACAAAAACACTTTTGTACTTCAAACCTTCCCCAAAAGGGGTGTCCCTCACCAAAAATGGTGAGGGATGGATGCATATGAATATCCCCCATATATATATATATATATATATATATATATATATATATATGGGGGGTCTTCATATGCATCCATCCCTCACCATTTTTGGTGAGGGACACCCCTTTTGGGGGTGTTTCAAGTACAAAAGGGAGGTACAAAGTACCCCTCTTGTACCCCTTTTGTACTTGAAACACCCCCAAAAGGGGTGTCCCTCACCAAAAATGGTGAGGGATAGATGCATATGAATATTCCCCTATATATATATATCTGTTTGGAGGAGCTTAGGTCGCCCTAAACCCGACCCCCCCTGACCCGACCCGACCTGCTGCTTCCCTATTAGTATAAGTATACTATTGATTTTCCATTACCTCCTTACTCATTCTGGGCCCAACACACTTTAAAACAGTTGCATGAAATAATCCCAAACTGCTTTATTAAATGGCAATGAATAAAAAGATGATGTACAGATTCTCAATTCCTCGGAGGTTACAATAAACAGTAAGTGTCAAATTGTCCAATGCTTTGATTTTGTTGGGGATACCTTCCCACTTGAAAGCTCGAGCTCTATGAAGCACTTTAGGCTTACAAATAAAAAGAAAAACCTCCTTTTCTCTTTTTTATACTTAAGTTGAAAACTCACTGTTTTTATTAGGATACAATACCTTAAAACTTCTCTCCCGTACTTGGTAGATAAACCTTGTTGCCGACCTCAATATAGTTGGGACAAGGCTTTGATGATGATGATGACTTAGTAGATAAACCTAATTCAACAAGTATATTAAGAGGCCTCAAAGACCTCAATTTCCTCATCCCACAAATTTCTCCTTAAAATAGGAGTCCAAACAGTATAATCACCTAATCTCTGCATAGAGCACGAAGCCTGAACACCCATTCAATTAAATTGCAAAAAAGAGAAGGAAGGTGATTAGGCACTCTGTAAGAAGAGAACTTTTGGGAGAATTGGATGATCACATTGATCATAACCATATTGCCTTTATGAGGTTTGATACAAAGAGAAATAGCATTTTGGAAGAGTATCAATCTAATCTCTAAGGTTGGCATAGGAAAATAAATCTAATCTCCTAAGATAAAGATGAGATATTTAGATATAATCCTGACATGCTTCACTGCAGGACTACACTGTTTTTATAGTCCTTAATAAATATATGGTACTCTGTAGGTTTTCATAATAATCCTTCGACTTTGAGTTTTGACCTTCTCAGTTACAATTGTAGAAATGAAACTGAGGGTGGTGAACGGGTTGGGTTGGGTCAGGTTGATAGGATTTATCTACGGGTTGAAGTCCAACTTGTAGTGACCCTTTGTTAAAACGGGCCAAGAAACTTCAACCTGCTGTTGTGGGTCGTCCCGACCCAACCCGCTTAATCTGCCTTCGGTGTGGGTCAACCTGTTTAATCTGACCCAACCTGTACAAGCATTATCCAAACCTAATCCACTTTCAAATAATGAGCCTATATTTGAGTAAGATTGCAAGACTGGAAAAGCACGACACAAGCTCGTCTCATTTCATATAAAATGAACCACTCAGTGCCAAAATATTAAACCGCCAAATTGTTTAAATGGGTTTATGTATGAGGGTTGGCCCTAAACCAACCCATTTAAATGGGTTACCTATTATGTAGGTTGACCCTAACTTGACCCGTTTTTATTCCAGGTCAAGTTCTCCAAACCTATGACCAATTCATATCTATTGCATGGGTTATGTGGGTTATGTTTGGGTCGGTTCAGATCTTGCACCCCTAGATGAAACATAGAGAGCTTGCGAAAATGGAAAGGTAAGAGAATACCCTTAGAAAACAGTCCATCGTCCACCTGGTTCTCCAAGTAGGAAACCACCTCACAGCCTATGGAAAATTGTGATTATAGTGGGTCATCTCTACTAGTTATCCTTCAGGCTATTTAATATTACGTTATCTCATCCTGCATTTAGATCGTTCTCAAACATAGTAGCAAACCCATGCATTCTATCTGGAGCTTCTGCAACACCTCATCACCAACATGTGGAATATATAACAGTACATGGATTTATTTCTTGGGGGTGCCCTTCCTAATTGGACTGCCTAGAGATTGAATTCACAAGAACATGAGGAGCTGCTGGACAGGTTGTGGAGTTATATATGTATATGACGGCTACATAAGGGAGAGTATTAGCCCATGTGTCGTACTAATGGCCAAACATTTAAATAGTATTGCAGCTCAAAGAGGCTTCCACAAGGCAATATCCAGCCCAAGACTAGTGGTTAAATCTTGTTTCGCGAGCCCTCTTCTAGATGAAAAGCTAGATACGCTTGTGGGTGCCAAGGTCTTTTCTAAGATAGAGCTAAGGAGCTGATATCATTACCTGGGTGATGTATACAAATTGGCATTTAGGACGCGTAATGGTTGGATAAGTGGCTAGTTGTGCTTTTGGACTATCTAATGCACCTAGCAAGTTATCACACATGTGACTCATGAATCAGGTTCTCAGACCCTTTGTAGGCACATTTGCGGTTGGTTGTATACTTGCAGTCTCGATATAAAGGCCCATCTAGACCGTCTGAAGCTTGTCTTCAAGTTTAACACCACAGGGCAAGAGCAACTTTACGAAAATCTGAAGTGCAGCATGGGGTTAGAATAGATCATGTAGTGTTCATTGGTTATGTCGTTTGCGGGAAATGTGTAATGGTTGATGAGAACGTGTGGGCTGCATAGGAGTGGTCTATCTGGTGTACGATGCATGATGTACGAAGATATCTAGGTCTACATCAATAACTGCTTTCTGCTTTCAATTGCATCAGTAATGAAGTTAGATAATTGTGTGCATTCTTTTTTCTTTTTTTTGTACTTGGATTTTATTCATGATCTTGACTCTTAATTTTCTGTCTTTTTTTTATATTATTATTATTCTCTGTCATCCTATGTTACATTTAACTGGATGTATCAATGTAGATGGCAATGGCGTGTCTCCAACTTCATGCTGAGATGGCTCTTCAAGCTTCCCGGTCACTTGAATCTGTTGACTATCCAACGACCGAGAGTGACAATTTGTATTCTAAGTTGTTGAAAGGGACAATCAAAATCCCATACTCAAACATGCAATATCAGATTTGATGAATCTCTATTTGGTAATCTCATGTTTATCATTGTACATTTTGTACAGGTAAAATTAGCAAGTTGTTGGAAGTGCAAATCAGTGAGTAGATTTATATTCAAAACATTATTACACTTTATATTCAGTATATAATTAGGCGTGGTTGCTTTAATAATCATTTTGTATACAGCATGTATAGGCCTGTTTAGGATTTGGACAGGACCTCCTATTGGCCAGCATCCTGAGATGTCGGTTGGAACTCCAGACAAACATAAAAATATTCATATAGTTCATTTATTTTCAAAATTAGCAGACTACCAACTAATTTCTATCAAAATAAGAAGTGATGAAGTTTCCTCTACACAAAAACGAAAACAAACAATTTGAATGGATTATCTGCCAAGGCTTGTTCTTTTGAGATTACTCCTCGCCTAGTAAAATAGAATTCGTCAAGTACATGAAGTCTTGCTTATTTATTGTTAACTAGGATCATGTTCGTTGCCCTCTAAAATAATATTGGGCTTACAATTGTAACTTTCTTTAAGTACAGGAATCTGTGTAAATGGCTTCCCTTTGTAAGCACAAAAAGATCATAGCCACTAACAAATTACATTGTATTCCCCGGCTGACAGTGAGTAGAGATTTGAGCTATCCTTCCATGCAGTGTGCGTAGGGGGTGCATACTCGAGACGCCAGAACTTTCAGTTCCATCTTAAATGGACCACTGTATCCAAGCTATTTTTCAAGCGAAATCTTGTCCGGAGAAGAAATGAGGGCCACCTTCAAACCTGCAAGTTCGTTTGAGTTTTGGTTCTTCCTCTGACAGTGAAGATATCCTTGGAAGGGAAGCTCCTGAGATTTTGTGCCCTTCCAATGGATGGTGTTTCCATCTGCATGCTTTATGGAGGTTGGTTGATCTGTGGTCATGGCTTTCAGCTGCATTTGGTAACACTTATTTGCAAGCCCAACAGTAGCAATCAGTTTAGCATATTAGGGATTTTTCCCTCTTAACGAGGAAAGACTGCCCCTGTATACTGTCTTTATTTTCCTCATCACCCACTGTCACTGCTCCTAACATGGGAAGTATCTTGGAACTAGCCCAGATAGGATTGCAATATTTTTCTGGAATGGTATAAGACTTGACAATATCATGATCTCTTAAAAGATTGTGAGAAAATTGTGTTAAAATTGGAAGTAAAACCAGAAAAACTTGGAAATCTAGCAAGTGGATTTCATTGGTTGTTTGTTTTATTTTTGAATCATGAGATTAGAATGGGTAAAGAAGATTGTCGGGAGATCTACGCCCTTGGGGATCAATGGATGATATTTTCCCTCCTATAAGAATAAATTGGAATGTAGGATGATTCAAAGTATTTTCGTGAGATATGCTGAGTTTGTCAATAGGATCTTTCCTAGTTTATAATGATGCTATGCAGGAACTCTCCTCTTGAATTCCCATTTTCACTGTATTGCTTTATTTCTCTTGGATGGTTCCATCGAAAGCTATTTGCCACAAAGGGACAACAGAACTTAAGCAAAGCAAATCTAACCAAAGCAAAAAAGATCCTAGCCCTAACAAGTTACATTGCATTTCTTGGCTTCCAGTTAAGTGAGTTTTGAGCTATCCTCCCATGCAGTGTGCATAGGTGGTGCAGACTAGAGACGCCAGAACTTCAGTTCAATCCTAAATGGACTACTGTAATCCAAACTATTGTTCAAGCATAATTTTGTCCAGAGAAGAAATTAGGGTCACTTCCAAACCTGCAATTTTTTATTTTTTATATTTTGAGTTTTGGTTCTTGTTACTATGATAGTGAAGAAATCTTTGTAAGGGAAGCTCATGAGATTTTGTAACCTTCCTCCACTGGATGGTGTTTTCATCTGCGTTCTCTCAGGAGGTTCAGTTGTTCTACCAGCAGTTTGTTTTCTCCTGCGATCATGGCTTTCATTGATAATTCATTTGCAAGCCCAAGAGTAGTCGGTTTAGCATGATCGGGACTCGTTTCTCTTATCAGGAAAGGCTTTTACCTAGGGATGTAAATGGGTCCCCGGTTCTCTGATTACCCGGAGATTCCAACCCGTTAAAAATCAAGTATGGGTCCTTATTTAGGCCCGGCCCGATAAGTAAATGGGCCCGGGTCCGGGTCCAGGTCCGGTTCCACATTGGTTAGGACCCGTTGACTTGAGATCCAACATATTACCTAAATTTTCAAAAATCTCTCCTAAAAATCATATTTTTTAAAAAATATCATTCTCTACCTAGATCCGGACCCGTCCCATATATGGTTCTGGTTCCAATTCCGGTTCCAACATTTCCTTAACGGTTTCGGTTCTGGATCCACCAAGGACCCAGACCAGAACCGACCCGTTTACAACCCTGCTTTTACCACTTTTCCCGGTACGCTCTCTTTACGTGCCTCATTTCCTACTGCCACTTCACCTAATATTGACAGTATTTAGAAACTAGCTGAGATAGCATTGCAATATTTTCCTAGAATGATAAAATACCATCATTATCATGATCTTTTTGTTTATTGTTTAAGTATGAGGTTAGGATGGGTTGTCGAGAGATCTACGTCCCTGAGGATCAATGGATCATGTTTTTTCGTGACATGAATATGGGCCCTCAATGACTGCTCACAACTTTAGTACCATTCCGGACCAGGCTCGGTCAAATGCTAACCAATGCACTTTTCGAACAACCCGCCCATTATGCAGAGTCAAGCCTATTTGGTTGTCCCAATTGCTTGACTTGAAGGGCCGGCTTGTGAGCTATTAATTTGTCGAAATGGAAGTCCACAGACATTCGCTTTTCTCTAGAATGCTCCACCTTTTTATGCTCCTCTAGGAGTTGCATTTTTAGCAAGCTTGTAGAAAATCAAGCAAAAGAAAAGTTGGTTTTCCTTTTGAAAAACGTCTGCACCAAACGGTAAAAAATGAAGCCTATGAATAAAATAGAATATATTTATACTTATATTTCGTGGAATACACATTTCTAAAATGCGCCCTAGCATTGGCCGAAAATCTTCATTGTTCCTCCTATGGGTTCCTGCAGGTGGAAATTTTGCAACATTTCGCACCAATCCGATGCGCACACAGATCTCTTGACTTGACAAGGATTCTAAGTTGATGCACATTATTCACTTTTGGACACTTTTTCGTATGTAATTTATAACGTGTGCATGGCTGTTAAACTTTGGGGATCATATGATTGGCCTGATATCTCATGTTCTCCTCATATTAAAAACCTAACTTTTCTAATACCGCATCTCTCTTAACAATCATGCATCCATGGGAAATGCACGCAATACATATAATTCTTTGTTCTATGAAAATATTTGTACTTTTAACAAAATAGTAGTGAGAGTTAAATTTTTGTAGATTAGAGAAACATCTCGATGTGGAAGTGGAGTTTTTATTTTTTATTTTTAGATGGGCGCGTGGCACATAACCGGTTGTGAGTCAGGGAAAGACATATTTTTGTGGTCTTGGAGTTTAGAAAAAGATATATTTGACTATATTGGCTCAACCTTGTTGCACCCCTTCACTTTTCTAACTTCACTAGCAACAACAACATGATGTGAGTTATTGTGTCATTATTAATTTGTTGAATTTTATTTCCTTCTCATGAAACTGCTTATATAAGATGAAAAAAAAAAGATATTTTCATCACATCCTGGTATTGAAATATAACTTCAAATTTAAAAACTTATTAAGTACAAATGTATTTGAGTAGCAAAAGTTAAGTTTACATCATCATAAAATAATAAGAATTCAAATAAACGAAAAACTCATGATGACCGGGCTTTTGAGCATCTATGCATTACATCGGAATTTTCCCTGACTCTTTGGACTGTTGGAGGATGGTGGTGAGTCGGGACTTTAGCTTAGCTTGCACTTGAGCATGCACGCATGCTTACTGTAATGCTACCTGGGACTCTTTGGACTCTAGTTGAGAAGGCATCTTCCTCTTCTCATTTTCCATCGACTCGAAGAGCCTCCTATCCACCTAAGCTCGCCTCAACACCTCATTCTTCCTCTCTAGCTGCACATGGATCCGCTGTCAGATGTAGATGTCATGGACTTTGGATCAGCCCCACGACCACGTATATATCCTGATCGCTCTGGTCCAAGCACTACCTCAAACCTATGAGCCTTGGGAACAGTACCCTCCTCCGATGGCTGAGAGTATAGCATCCGAAGCTCCTCCTACATTCGACAAGCAATTGTTTTTTCCTATCAATTTAGTGTTATATAAATATAAATATAAATATATATATATATATTTATATATAAGATGCAAGGTAGTAACATCAAATGTAACTAGAATTTTTCGAGCTAACACATAAGCTTCTTAATTTAAATGACTTACCTTTGTTGCTTGCCACATCTTATTCTTTTCATCACCTGAAATACCCTTCCATCTGGAAAACCGGAGTGGGGCCATCTGTTTGTCAATAATGCCCAACTCAGTAATTAATGCCTGGGCATTGTTGCCTATAGCTCGCACGAGGTTTGGTGGAATGTCCACTGCTAGCTTTTCCCCCTCGTGCCTCCTCTTTGCGAGTGTAATGCCCATGGTCTTCTCTTGTCCTTTCCTCCCAACGTGCATGGCCTTGTTCACTTAAGATAAAATTAAATTTATTAGCTTCCATCAACAACAATTTATATATATATATATATATATGATGCATAAACCATAAAAGAGTGCATAAATAATTTAAAATGGTAGTTAACATACCGGCTCTTTTTATAACTTGTGTGGGCATTTGAGCAATTGTTTGAACTAATTAAATTAACTTACATGCATTCCTTACATGGGATGGACTAGGTCGGGCTTTAAGCTTTCTAGCAATCAACCCAAGTCCACCCAATTATTAAACGTGCCCTAATTACATATCTAAGTCCAGCCCAAAGCGAGCTGGGCCTGGCCCATGAGCACCCCTATACCCTATAAAAAATACACATAAAAGTAAGACACCTAAGCAATTGGCAATACTATAAAACCTTGGCATCATCAGATTTTTCCACTAAAGGTGAGTTTTTAGTGGTGAAAATTTAATTGTGACTAAAAATACTGCCATTAAAACCTACTTTCTTATGGTAAATTTTTTTAATGGAAATATAAAGTCACCGCAAAAGGTCGCACGTACAGTGGCAAATAACAAATCACGGCAAAAAAAGTAAAACATCTTAGCAATTAGCGACAAAACTAAAAAGTTGCCACAAAAGTCCAAAACCCATTAGTGGCTGAAAGACAAAACTCACCACAAATCTCTTTCCCTCCAAAAACCCTTGGCGTAAAAAATTTCTGCCATGGAGTTAGTGGTGAACTTTACCTGCTATATATATGTGTTGCCACTAAATGTACGCCCTATAATATATACTTAGTGACGACATCAAATCTCCGTCACTAAAAGTGAGTTTTACTGGAAAAAATTAAACCGCAGCTGAAAAATTCGCCACTAAAAGCCAACTTTCTCGTAGTAGTTGCCATTATCAGCATCATTCTTGATCTCAGTAGAATTAGAAGGCTGGGCACATTCAAATCTGGAACCATGCCTCAAAACACTTTATCCTAAGTTATGATCAGTTCCCATGCTTTTTCGCCCTCTTACAATTCTCTATTCTGATCAAGCTATTTTTTTTGTACCCTTTGCCCACCATAGGTCTGATTATCCATCTACCATAGAGCTGATTATCAGCCACCATAGACTTGATTATCTTTATATTCACAGTGGAGAACATGAATCATACCTTGATTCTCTTCATGGATGGAGAACTTTGGAAAGAAATACTTTCCATCAATGTTATTCCATGCCATGGAGTACGTGCTACAAACCACCCTCTCACGTTGAGAAATAACCTGCGGAAGCCATAGGTCATCTGGTACGGCACGAAGGTCCCTTAAGATTGTAACTTCAAGAAGTCAAAGTTGTAGAACTAAAAGCGGTTTTCAGAGCCTCTTTGATCGATCCTGCATGGAAAGTAAATCCAATTCAGTTACATAAACAAACCCAAGAGACACATAATGGGTTGGAATGGGCAACAGAACAGGGGAGAAGTGTTCGGAAAGAATTTTAGTTCCTAGACTCAAATGGAGTTACAAGAATTGTGATGGGTCACATACTCCTCTTTGTAATGTGTTTTTTGAAACCAGTTGTGCCATAAAAGAGTGGTGTTCAATGGCCTTTAGAGTAATATCTAAATTTTTAAGTCATGGCAGGGTTGGGCCGCAACCAATCAGCCCTTAACCCGACTCGGGTCAAATTCTGATAATCAATATCTCATGGTCTGAACCTGACAGACACACTATCAAGCCCAGCCCTAATTGGTACTGGCCAGGCAGGTCACCTATTGAACCCAAACCCTCACCATCCATATGTAGGCATTGCCTTTTATAAGTTTGGTGAGACTCCAGTACTGGCTTATTTTTCTACATAAAAGATAACATGACTGCAGAGGGGGGAAATTAATAATAAGGTGTTTATGTGGAATCTATTTTAGCTGCCCGATGACATGGGCACTGATTTTTCCATAACTATAATTTGCCAGGGCTAGTAATGTTGTTGATTTATATTGATTTGAAACTCTCTAGAAAGTAAGAGTTTTGAGTGTAGAAAAGAAAATAAACTACCGAGTGTAGTTCCAAAAACAAATCAAAAGCTTAATTTCATAATGGTATCGAATGAAAAGGCGAACATACTAAAATATTGGTTTTTTTTTTTTCTTGGGTAAGAAGAACTAACAATAGTTTGTAAAAGAAATCAAAACTAGTTTAATTTCATTCATAACCATAAACAAAAACAATGACTAAGATCACCTCAAGAGACCTCAGATGGGGAAAAGGGCTTGCTTTTGGTCTACAAGATTTACAAAGTGGGTCCCACCTAATGCTTGATTTGGGAAGTGATAGTAGGGAAAGCTCACTGTCGTGTGGAGCGTCCTGTGATGCGGAGTACAACACCGGACATAGACCGGTAGAGCCTGAATAGAGGCCCTATGGTGGACCAATGAAGTGGAGCACCCTAGGGATGATCCCTAAGACCTAGACTAGGCTAGTCTAGGATTAAGATAATTTACCATTCCTCCCACATACAAGAAAAAAAAAACTATTTTAACCATTCAAAAAGAACCAAGATATGGCATCAACATTTAAACAATGCCAAACCCTTTGACTGGTTTGCTTTGTAATGACCTCCTTGATGATTTTTAAGGATCACAGGTTGGATCCTGAGGAGCAAGAAACAAAGGTGGACCAACTACTATCCTTTTCTATCATTTAACAAAGATGAAGCTAAGGAAAATTGCACCTGCAAGAAAAAAAAAAAAAAAAAAAAATTAAACAAAATAAACAACTTGAATAGAGATTTGCAGCAAACTTGCCTGCAGAAGAGAGATGAGTGAAAATATCATTCATCTGCATAAACATCTACCGACTATGAATTTTTCAACACACCATCTACATCTATATATAGGGAATCAAAACAATCTAAGTTCATCCCCTTAATATTTCAAGAATTTGACATATAAAATAATCTTTGAAAGATTTTGATTCCTAATGCATTACTCTATTTATTGAGAAATCCAATAATGCACTGATTGTAACATATCAGAGATAAGGTCATGAAGATCGTTAAAGATATGGTTCAAAGATTTTGCTTCTATATGTGGAGTGTGGGATGCAAAATAGTATATTTGCTTCCCCATGCATGTTTTCTCAAGATTTGAACTATTCGTAACGTTTGAAAGATCGCAATTTGAGCTACAAAATCATCTTTGAAAGATTTTGATTCTTAATGCATTACTCTATTAGCTGAAAAATCCAATAATGCACTGATTATAACATATCAAAGATATGGCCATGAAGATTGTAGAAGATATGGCTCAAAGATTTTGCTTCTACATGTAGAGTGTGGGATGCAAAATAGTCCAGGTGCCTCCCCTTGTTTTTTAAGAATTTGATCCAAACTTTTGAAAGATTTTGATTGCTAATGCATTACACCATTTACCGAAAGATCAAATATTACATTTATTGTAACATATCTCATGCATATCAGCAATAAGGTAAATGAAGATTGTAAAAGATATGGTTTAAATATCATGATTCTACATATGGAGCAAGGAGGATGGGATGCAAAACAGTCCAAGTCCATCCTCTTCCGATTCCGATTTCAAGATTTTGATATAATCTTTAAAAGATCTTGATTCTTAATGCGTTAATCAATTTTATGAGAATCCAGTATTGCACTTGTTTCTTTTCTTGTGCATATCAGAAATAAGGTACATGAAGTTTGTATACAATATTGTTTGGAGATTTTGATTCCATATATGGAGTAAGGGATGCAAAACAATTTATGATCATTCCCTAGTTATTTCAAGATTTTGAACTACAAATAATCTTTGATAATTCTTTATTACTAATGCATTATAGATACAATTCTTTTCCCATTTGATCTAAGGATTAGATTTTTTATGGTAAATAAAAATTCAATTCCTTTCATTTTTTTTTTTTTTTTTTTGATAACGTAGGGTTCCTAGTCCTTTGGGCCAGAATAATCCCTACGGGCCCAGGAGAGAAAGCCGGATAAAATTCCCCTGTAGCCCCAGTGTGGTAGTGCAATTTCGAACCCACAACCTCCGGGTGCAAACCGTGGTCCTAGGCCAACTGAGCTACCCCTCGGGGTTTATTCCTTTCAATTTAACCATCAGTTTCATCACTTTAGATTGAATGGCTAGAAAATGCAATGAAGAAGGCTTTTGGTATATCACTAATCTATAAGCCCCTACTGCATCTAGTAGGGCCATTGGAGTGACAAAGAAGACGGCATGGCAAAAATAGAGTTAGGGGGAGGGAGGGGATGGCCATGGATCCCAAATATTTTAAAAATTACATTGTACATCATAAATAATGCCCACTCAATTTTTCTAGGTATCTTTTACTTAATGGGCCTCTCATTTTTTATTGGCTCATAGAAGTTTCTCCTTTCATGGCCGCTACCAAGATGTCACATATTAAGTCAATATATATTGAGCAATGCTAGGGACAGACGGCTCGGGACAAGCGGCGGACAGACGTTAGAGGGATGCAGGCTTCTCAAGACACACGCAAGCTTCTCAAGGCACCAAAACCACAGTGACTGTCCGCCGCTTGTCCCGGGGCGTCTGTCCCTGAGATTTCTCATATATATTAGGAGTTTGGTCAACAATTGTAAAGTAGCTCCCATATATCTTGTATTTTGTGTAGTTATAAAACTAGTTGGGCTAGTTAATTTAGACAGTAGTTTTAAACTATATTTGACCTATCTCAAAGTCAGCTTGAGTCGGTAGCTAATTATGTTGGCCGTGAGAAACACCTACCTAGAGATGAAAATGTGTTAGGTTCGATTTAGCCCAAGCGGTGAGGCATCTCCCTATCCTCTCCGGTTTACAAGAATCTTGATATATATACTCCTATGCTATGAAAGTGACTGAAGCAATATAATGCGAGTCTTTTATTCTATCTGATTGGGATCTATCTTCCATCATCTTTGAATCGTCAATTTGTCGAGTTTTGTCCACCCAATTTCTTTTGAGTTCATTCTTAGAACCTGGAATGGACCCACTCACTATCTTGCTCGAAGGGGTTCTAGATGTTCAAATTCTAGGCTTTGGTTTGAGTTAATTTGTTCCTTCAATCACTTTTCCTATCTGATTTTCTCACTTTTTAGTAAGTTATTTTATTTCATTCTAAAATCCATTAAAACTCTATTTGATTACTAGTTATTAGTTGGATTCTATATTTTACATTTCTTTGATTTGGTCCCCTGTGAGTTCGACCCACACTTGCCACTGTCTCTTCCATATACAGTCGTGCACTTGCGGTATTAGTATTTTAAAGTTATAACAGTCGTGGACACCCATAAGGTCAGTTTGAAAAGCAAGTCCTTGAGAAAAAGATTTTAACTTTCCACAAAGTCGTAAAAGACCTAAGAAGTTTTAACTTTCCACAAAGTCATAAAAGACCCAAAACCTTGCAAATGGATACAATTTCATTTCCGACTTCAAGTTGTGGAAAGAGGGCACAAAAGGAGAATAGGACATAAAATAGATTTTAACGGAAAAACGATTTAGAGAGAGAGGGAGATATTTCAGAAAGTAAATAGAAATTAGAATATTTCAGTTGAGAGAGAAGAAGAAACTAATATGGATGAGTAAGCATTCCATTTATTAAAAGCCCGTGTGTGGAAATCGCCCTTCGAGCATTGATGCAGTTGCGCAATCCAATCAATATACATTTCATTTTGCCTCTTTACCTCTTCCAAAAAAAATGGTCTTGATAGAAAAGGAGAGATTAGCAACAGGAGGAATACAAAACAAAAAGAAGAGACGTATAAAAGAACAAAAGAGAAGGGCGGAGTCATTTATGCATTTCCAAAGGAGATGCCGCTTGCAATTGTTTATTTATTGATGATGCATACACCAAGCCATAGGAGTGCTATACAAAGTTTTTGACATTAGCCTATACAAAGTCAAACCATATCTTAAAAACAAATATCTACTGGTTGGGTCCAGTCCACAGGTTGGGACTCGTATGGATAGAAACTAGACCTGTTTAGCAATGGGAAGTTAAATTGGACTACGGATTCAGACCCATTTATGAAACGGAACCTAAATACGTTCGATACCTAGTTTTTAACAGGTTAAAACCTCTGAATAATTGGATATTCATTTGCATCCCTAGGTATAAGTAGAAGGTTCAATTATGGGACATTAGGTTGGAACATGCATGGATTCAGAACTGTACCCAATTTCTTTCTAAATCCAAAAATAAGTTTCAAATTCAGAACCTGTTTTTTATCAGCTTAAAATTTAAGTTTCTCATCTATTTTGGAGTTGGAGACGTCTGATAATCGGATATATGTTTCAACCCTAGTCATCAAATCAAGGAAAGAGAGTACATCTCCAATTAATTTAAAGGAATGGGCAGGGATACAAATCTTAAATCTGTTGTGGATCTCTCTTTACATGATCCATTTCGAAGTTGGATGTAAAGCCTGATATTCCATAGAGACAGCAATGGAGAGTCAGTCGACATTACTTTTTCCAGGAGTTAGGAGGTTTGAGAAAGAGATGCCTGAGTCATGCAAGTCAACTCAGCCCGAGTCTTGTTGGAAGTGGAAAGGTCAGTTTGGTAAGCAAGGAATTAAGGAATTAAGGTCAGTTTGAGAAAAAATGTTATTTTACCGCTACTCAGATCTGCGGAAATCCGGACATTTCAGGTTTTCCACTTCTTGGAACGGCGGAAATCCTACCTTTCATGGTTATGTATTTCCATTGCCTCTAGGTTGTTTTGATGCTTTTATGAACCTTGTTTCCTCTTTTAATATAATCTCAACTTTATGGAAAAAAATAAAGATATCTCTTTTTAACATTTATCGTATTTTAATAGTATATATCCTGTGCGCATGAACCAGAGTTTAATTAGACCCAATAAGCAATTGGATTTGGATCCAATGCCGGCCCAATAGCCAGGATCTAGGCTACAACTTGGATTTAATCTTTAGGTATGAGTTTAAATCCATAATCTAAGAAAACCATTAAAAAAGCCATCTTCATATGTTGCATTTCAGAAATCTGTTGTTGCTTTTCTGTTTAATACATCACCTATAGGAGTCCAATGGACGTTGGAACACAGACGGGTCTTGACGATAAAGGATTTTCTGCCCTAACAATGGATCTAAATCCAGCTATTCAATTGATCATATGCATGTCATACACCCCTAAACACATAAGATACTGAGCTACCTATCACTTTATCCATGCTCAGTCCATATACTACACGTGCTAGAAAATCAAATCAATGCCCGGCCCAAGGTCAGAAACCATCCTAAAGGCCTGTTTGGATGTATGGTGGATTGAAGTACGGTGAGGTGAAGCATCAAATTAAGAAAGAATAAAATATAAGGTATTATGATGGTATTTTGTTTTTAGTTTTTTGGTATGGAATCTTTTTAACTTTTTGTATAGAAAAGTGAATTTTTTTGTCTTCTAGTGGAAAAATGATGTTGCTTTTTTTACTTTTGTTTAAATTTTCTGAGGGAATTTTGAAATTATGTACTTTTAATATGACCCCTTGTCATTTCTTATCTGGATTCACTTTACTTCACTTTAACTAGTTAAGGGCCAAACACGCCCTAAAGTGCCAGTGACCGGGGCGATGCCAACCCTACCCTTAAGAACCCCCAATCCCACGACTTCAATGCTCGGATAATCTGATACTCATTTGCAATCCCATTTCTCCCTGACCCAATTCTTAAGCTCGATTTCTGACATCCTTATCCAAAGTTTGAAAAATAATTTTTTTATCAGATACGTTAACAAACCAGGCCTTGCCCCTTCTATCATTAAGGACTAAACTGGCACAATATTTATCTATTAAACAAAAGGACACATAACAGGCTCCAATTGGGCCCAATTATGGCTAGTGGTGGATGCAGGTGATTTCATTTTTTTTCTCCTTTTTTCTTCTAATTTTTTAGGTGTGAGGGGGGTGGAAGGGGGAGACAAATGGATAGTTAGACTTTGCAGGCAAAACCAAGATCTTTATGTGCATTTTGGGGGCACACCAAAACTCTTCATGTCAATTTTAGAGTCAGACGCAGAAATTTAATGAGTTTATCAGGCGGACCCAAGTTAAATAGGGGAAACTACCTCCATAACCCTATTTGTTATAGCGGTTTTAGTCGCCGCTAAAGTTTTAACTTTAACGGTGACTTTTCATTTACTTCTACCGGTGAAGTATTGCCGCGGCTAAAAGTTTAAAATTAAGAATAAATAAAAATTAATATTAATTGTTTTTAATTTTATTTCCTTTTCATGAAACTGCTTATATAAGAGGATAAAATGAGATTTTCAACACATCCATGTATTCAAACATAACTTCGAACTTAAAATTTTATTAAGTTCAAATGTATTTGAGTAGCAAAAGCTAAGTTTACATTGTTATAAAAAGAAAAAATAAATAAGAATCCAAATAAAAAGAAACTCATGATGATCGGGCTTTTGAGCAACTATGTATTACATTGGAATTTCCCTGAATCTTTGAACTGTTGGAGGATCGTGGTGAGCCGGGACTTTCGCTTAGCTTGCACTTGAGGATGCACATCTGCTTGTTGCAATGCTACCCGGGACTCTATGGACTCTAGTCGCAAAGCGATCTCCCTCTTCTCATTTTTCCGTCGACTCAAAGAGCCTGCTATCCACCTCAGCTCACATCCTGAACTCCTCATTCTTCCTCTCTAGCTGCGCATAGATCCGCTGTCAGATGTAGATGTGAAGAGCTTTGGACCAGCCCCACGACCACGTATATATCCTAATTGCTCTAGTCCGAGCACGGCCTCAAACCTGTGATTAATGCCTGGGCATTGTTACCTACAGCTCGCATGAGGTTTGGTGGAATGTCCACCGCTAGCTTTTCCCCCTCGCGCCTCTTCTTTGCGAGTGTAATGCCCATAGTCTTCTCTTGTCCTTTCCTCCCAACGTGCATGGCCTTGTTCACTTAAGATAAAATTAAATTTATTAGCTTCCATCAACAAAAATTTATATATATATGATGCATAAACCATAAAAAAATGCATAAATAGTTTAAAAATGGTAGTTAACATACCGGAGCTTTTTATAACTTCTGTGGGCATTTGACCAAATGTTTGAACTAATTAAATTAAATTACATGCATTCCTTACATGGGATGGACTAGGCCGGGCTTTAAGCTTTCTAGCAATCAACCCAAGTCCACCCAATTATTAAACATGCCCTAATTACATATCCAAGTCCAGCCCAATGCGAGCTGGGCCTGGCCCATGAGCACCCCTATACCCTATAAAAAAAATACACATAAAAATAAGACACCTAAGCAATTAGCAACAATATAAAACCTCGGCATCATCAGATTTTCCACTAAAGGTGAGTTTTTAGTTGTGAAAATTTGATTGTGACTAAAAATACTTCCATTAAAACCTACTTTCTTATGGTAAATTTTTTTAATGGAAATATAAAGTCACCGCAAAAGGACGCACGTACAGTGGCAAATAATAAATTGTGGCAAAAAAAGTAAAACATCTTAGCAATTAGCGACAAAAATAAAAAGTTGCCACAAAAGTCCTAGACCATTAGTGGCGGAAAGACAAAACTCGCCACTAAATCTCTTTCCCTCCAAAACCCCTTGGCATAAAAAATTTCCGCCATGGAGTTAGTGGTGAACTTTACCTGCTATATATGTGTTGCCACTAAATGTACGCCCTATAATATATACTTAGTGACGACATCAAATCTCCGCCACTAAAAGTGAGTTTTACTGGAAAAAATTAAACCGCAGCTGAAAAATTCGCCACTAAAAGCCAACTTTCTCGTAGAAGTTGCCATTATCAGCATCATTCTTGATCTCAGTAGAATTAGAAGGCTGGGCACATTCAAATCTGGAACCATGCCTCAAAACACTTCATCCTAAGTTATGATCAGTTCCCATGCTTTTTCGCCCTCTTACAATTCTCTATTCTGATCAAGCTATTTTTTTTGTACCCTTTGGCCACCATAGAGCTGATTATCGGCCGGCCACCATAGGTCTGATTATCCATCTACCATAGACCTGATTCTCAGCCACCATAGACTTGATTATATTTATATTCACAGTGGAGAACATGAATCATACCTTGATTCTCTTCATGGATGGAGAACTTTGGAAAGAAATACTTTCCATCAATGTTATTCCATGCCATGGTGTACGTGCTACAAACCACCCTCACATTGAGAAATAACCTGCGGAGGCCATAGGTCATCTAGTACGGCACGAAGGTCCCTTGAGATTGTAACTTCAAGAAATCAGAGTTGTAGAACTAAAAGCAGTTTTCAGAGCCTCTTCGATCCTGCATGGAAAGTAATTCCAATTCAGTTACATAAACAAACCAAGAGACACGTAAAGGGTTGGAATGGGCAACAGAATAAGGGAGAAGAGTTCGGAAAGAAGAATTAGTTCCTAGACTCAAATGGAGTTACAAGAATTGTGATGGGTCACATACTCCTCTTTGTAATGTGTTTTTTGAAACCAGTTGTGCCATAAAAGAGTGGTGTTTAATGGCTTTTAGAGTGATTTCTAAATTTAAAATCAGGGCAGGTTTGGGCCACAACCAAATTCCAATCAGCCCTTAACCCGACTCGGGTCAAATTCTGATAATCAATATCTGGTCTGAACCTGACAGACACACTATCAAGCCCAGCCCTAATTGGTACAGGCCAGGCAGGTCACCCATTGAACCCAAACCCTCACCATCCTTATGTAGGCATTCATTGCCTTTTCAAAGTTTGGTGAGACTCTAGTATTGGCTTCATTTTTCTACATAAAAGATGACATGCCTGTGCAGAGGGGGGAAATTAATAATAAGGTGTTTATGTGGAATCTATTTTAGCTGCCGATGATGTGGGCACTGATTTTTCCATAACTATAATTTGCCAAGGCTAGTAATGTTGTTGATTTATATTGATTTGAAACTCTCTAGAAAGCAAGAATTTTGAGTGTAGAAAAGAAAATAAACTACAGAGTGTAGTTCCAAAAACAAATCAAAAGCTATTTAATGGTAACGAATGAAAAGGCGAACCGACTAAAATATTGGTTTTTTTTTTCTCTTGGGTAAGAAGAACTAAGAATAGTTTGTAAAAGAAATTATAACTATCTTTCATTCATAACCATAAACAAAATCAATGACTAAGATCACCTCAAGAGACCCCAGATGAGGAAAAGGGCTCGTTTTTGGTCTAGAAGATTTTCAAAGTGGGTCCCACCTAATGCCAGATTTGGGAAGTGATGGTAGGGAAAGCTCACTATGGTGTGGATCGAGCGTCCTGTGATGCGGAGTACAACACCGGACATAGACCGGTAGAGCCCGAATAGAGGCCCTATCGTGGAGCGATGAAGTGGAGCACCCTAGGGATGATCTCTAAGACTTAGACTAGGCTAGTTTAGGATTAAGATACTTTACCATTCCTCCCACATACAAGACGACGACGACGACAAAAAAAAAAAAAAAAAAAAACTATTTTAACCATTCACAAAGACCCAAGATATGGCATCAACATTTAAAAAATGCCAAACCCTTTGACTGGTTTGCTTTGTAATGACCTCCTTGATGATTTTTAAGGATCACAGGTTGGATCCTGATGAGCAAAAAACAAAGGTGGACTAACTACTATCCTCTTCTATCATTTAACAAAGATGAAGCTAAGGAAAATTGCACCTGCAAAAAAAAAAAAACTTGAATAGAGATTTGCAGCAAACTTGCCTGCAGAAGAGAGATGAGTGAAAAGATCATTTATCTGCATAAACATCTACTGACTATGAATTTTTCAATACACCATATACATCTATATATAGGGAATCAAAACAATCTAAGTTCATCCCCTTAATATTTCAAGAATTTGACATATAAAATAATCTTTGAAAGATTTTGATTCCTAATGCATTACTCTATTTATTGAGAAATCCAATAATGCACCGATTGTAACATATCAGAGATAAGGTCATGAAGATTGTTAAAGATATGGCTCAAAGATTTTGCTTCTATATGTGGAGTATGGGATGTAAAATAGTATAATTGCTTCGCCATGTTTTGTCAAGATTTGAAGTAGTGGTAGTGTTTAAAAGATTGCAATTTGAGCTACAAAATCATCTTTGAAAGATTTTGATTCTTAATGCATTAGTCTATTTGCTGAAAAATCCAATAATGCACTGAATGTAACATATCAGAGATAAGGCCATGAAGATTGTAAATGATATGGTTCGAAGATTTTTCTTCTATATGTAGGGTGTGGGGTGCAAAATATTCCAGGTGCTTCCCCTTGTTTTTTAAGAATTTGATCTAAACTTTTGAAAGATTTTGATTGCTAATGCATTACTCCATTTACTGAAAAATCAAATATTGCATTTATTGCAACATATCTCGTGCATATCAGCAATAAAGTAAATGAAGATTATAAAAGATATGGTTTAAAGATTTTGAATCTACATATGGAGCATGGTATGCAAAATAGTCCAAGTCCATCCTCTTCCTATTTCAAGATTTTGATATAATCTTTAAAAGATCTTGATTCTTAATGCGTTAATCAATTTTCTGAGAATCCAGTATTGCACCTGTTTCTTTTCTTGTGCATATCAGAAATAAGGTACATGAAGTTTGTATACAATATTGTTTGGAGATTTTGATGCCATCTATGGAGTAAGGGATGCAAAACAGTTTATGTTCATTCCCTAGTTATTTCAAGATTTTGAACCTCAAATAATCTTTGATAATTCTTTATTATTAATGCATTATTGATACAATTCTTTTTCCATTTGATCTAAGGATTAGATTATTGATGGTCAATAAAAATTCAATTCCTTTTAATTTAACCATCAGTTTCGTTACTTTAGATTGAATGGCTAGAAAATGCAATGAAGAAGGCTTCTGGTATATCACTAATCTATAACCCCCTACTGCATCTAGTTGGACCCAAACTTATGTTCAGGACCGCCTGAAACCAGGCCAAACTGAATAGATCTCAACCAGACCACACTGCCAATTACAGCCTACTTGCAGTCTGGAATGGGCATAAATCTGGCCCAGTCCCACCTGAATCCAGCCTTATTAGGGCGAGATTTGGCATTGATATGTGCCCCATGAGCTGGACATGGGCTTCTACACAATGCCTATTTATTATACAGGGTGAACTCAGGCCCAGTAACTAAAGCCTGTTGAGCTCTCTGTTGGGCCCAATTACTGTTTGTAATAGCTACAATAAGCAGCCACATTTCCCTTGGATTGGGAGTGGGTTAAAATTCTCCAAGTGGAATCTAAACAGACTAACAGGTTCCAAACCTGTTAACGGGCTTTAATTGGGCTGACGGCTATCCTGAGCCAGTAGCCAAGCCTGGAAGCTAGGGCCAAGGGGTGTGGACCTTGTGGTTGATAGATACCTCTTAAGTGACTGGGATTGGGCCATGTATATATATAATCAGGCTCCGGCCGAGGTTTGTTTGGGTCCGGCCCAAGTAAGTCGACAATAATATACTTGTAATCTTACAATGTTTTTTGGGTAAAAAAAAATATTATAATGTTGATAATATTCTTTGGACAATGATTATGTGAATTGCAGTTGGGCTGGGAAAATCGGATTCTACCCCAGAATGTGAAACAGTGTATGGAGTAGGAGCAGGAGACACATGCCTTGCGGTCTAACAAACATTCAACTTAACCACTGAATTCTTCAGTGCTCTCAACCCTAACCTCAACTGTGATGCTGTCTTTGTGGGTGAGTGGCTGTGTCGATGGAACAGTCAATTGAGCTGATGATGTACTTAAGTTGCAATGAAGAAAACAAAAATCTATTCTATATCTATGAATAAAGAAGGAAAGTTTAACATGCACTTTCCTCCAAGTATGATCTCATTTCATGCAGTTTGGCACTTCAGTAGAATGCAATTTCCTCTTAAGCATCAAATCATATCTCTCTCTCTCTCACTCTCTCTCTATCTATCTATCTATCTATCTATACATAGAGATACTTTTACGAGAGATATCTCTCACCTTAAATGAGAGATTGAGCATCTCCCATATATATAAATATGGGAGATGCTCTTGTGAGAGACACTCTCACCTTACTATGAGAGATAAGGTGGGGGCCCTCACATCCATGTCCAATATTAACAACTTTAATGTGAGGATATTAACATTTATATCTCATAGTAAGGTGAGAGTGTCTCTCACAATAGCACCTCCCTATATATATCTCAGATATTGGAAGGAAAAAAGGATCTGATCCAAAAATAATGTAGATAGAACCCTTTTTTCTTATTTGTATCAGATAGAAATTTAGATGTGGATTAGCTCCAAGATACTGGTTGATAATAAGTATCGATAACGATTCAGATCCATACATCACCAGATCTAAGGACTCAGATCAATACCCAACTACACTAAAGCAGACTCATTTAGCCTAGGATTGTGACTTGAATTCAGTAATACCCAACATTTGTAGTTGTTGGACCACCTAGTCAGACTTGGTCCAAGCCTATAACCTAAATACATAACAAATCCAGCCTGATATGGTTTTGTCTGGTCCATGAACTTTCATGACCATTATCACTAGCGGGTCACTGGAGGTTCATGGTCCAATAAGAAGCCAAGGATATGATGTACTCATCACTTAGATCTAACCACAATGATGGCAGCTGGTACAGTGAAGAGGTGATCAAATGTCATAATGAGAAAATGCCCAAGTCATTGCGGGCCTGGATTTTAAAATAGTTAAGCTGGGCCAGTATGTGCTGGTTCTAACAAAAGTCAATTGCTTTAGTGAGGTGAAGTCCATTGAAAATCCTACCTTGGCCAAAGCCAGTCCAAGATCATCATCCTATTTAGCTGTTGGGCCTTAATTGAAGCCTATGTCCAGCCCACAGGTATACAGGTCATACCCAGTCCATTTGTGAAATGTTGGGCCTTTTCTTTTATTACTTTGTCAAGGTAAATTGGCCCATCTAATTCGGATTTTATGAAGAAAAAGCCCATTCCCAATCAATCTAGCAATGGTGACCAACATCCTATGTAGGTCCAGCACACAGGCCTAAAAGGTCAGCTCATATCCAACCAAAGCAAGATGAACTTGTTCATGCCTCGCGCGGCCTGAGTGTCTTAGATGCTCCCCCTTTTTTTCCCTAGATGGATGAGTGATACATAATTTGTGAGTCAACCTACCAGGTGAGCACTTATTTGAGATGAAACCCTTGCCAATGGGGTGTCTCGTGTTTCTCGTATTAGGTGTGCTCTTCTTTGCGCACCATGCCTGCTCCTTTGGACCGTTGTTCAGCTCAAAACGCTGCTGGGTCAAGTCAACTCGGGGACTCAGTTAAGTCTTCAGTGAGCCACAGAGTCTAAATTCTCTATAAAACAAGAATGCAGACATGTAGATGACCTGGTCAGCCGAGTATCATGAACTACAACCCATGTGTGGCTCATGTATGTATAAAGTATGACTTGTCTAAGGCTGAGTTAGCTGAGTCATGAACTGAGTAACGACAAAACTCATTACGACACTGACTATGGAATGCTTGATTTTTGTAGCCGTTTTGACTCAATCACTCGATATGTCTGACCAAATTCAAACTAAGCTTAGGATGCTCCCACCAATGATCAATAGGCAGTTGTTCCTTCACAAGTTGCAAATGCTCCCCCATTGATCGTTTGCGCCCCCAAAATTTTTGAAAACCCCTAGTGCCTATAGCGGAGTTTTTCTAGTAGCACCCTTGACCCCTCGCTAATAAAATTAAAATTAAAATTCGAAATTGCTACGAAAATTAAAATTCGAACTTGCTTTGAACCCAAATTTGGTCAAAATCTATAAACCTCTACTCCACGTATGATTTGCATGCCTGAAGGATGAGTTTGGCCCACTTACGTCTCTCTACAAGTTAAGGATGTGAGATTGAAGTCAACTAGAGGACTTTCTCTCTACAAATACAAGTTGCTTGTGGATAATGTGTAGCTGAATGCTGATGGTCTGCCAAGTTGCTGGATGCATGTATCTGTAGGAAATACACGTATTCATATAAACCTAGTACTCGGTTATGACCAAGAAGGTTTGGTCAAGTCGCTTCCCATCATATTGTCCGTGACTTGGTTTGTTTCTGACAACCACCCATGGTTTTGTTTGTTCCTAGAAACACAACCACTATGATTTTTCAAAGAGCAGTGCTACATGGACCGATCCAGAGCCCGATGCCTGGACCGATCCCATGCAACTTTTCAAATTTGCATGGGATCGGTCCAGGCATCGGGCTCTGGATCGGTCCATGTAGACTTTTTGTTTTTCAAAATCACTACTAATAAATTACATGGAGCTCATTGGCATAAGCCAAGTAGAAGAGGATCAAGTGATATAAAATAATAGCCCTGCTATTTGTCCCGAATGAGTGTCCTGAAATTGGGACCGAACCCATGTGGAGGATATAAAAAAGTGCCTTTCCACTTTTTCAAAGTGGAGGAGATTCAAAGATGGTCCAATGATGGTCTTCCACATGGGATCAGTCCCAAAAATCGGGACATCCCATTCAGGACAAATAGACTTTTTCATAAAATAAATCAATATCCAATCTAAGGCCATGTAATATAATGGTAAATAAAATTTCTATTTGAACTCTACTTAATTATTAGATGACCAAGGAACGTCATTGGTTAGGAGCCCCAACTTTCACCCAAATGACCAAGGAACGTCATTGGTTAGGAGCCCCAACTTTCACCCAAATGACCAAGGATCGATCGTTGGGTCTCTCCCTCTTCACTGTGCATGTCTCATTTCCTTACATGTATTAGTCTTTCCTCATGTGGGGAGTGTAGTCTTCTCCTCACCTGTTCGAGTTTTCTCTCCCTTGTCTGTGTGGCAGTATTGCTCTTATGGGTCCCGGCCCCATTTGCTGGGGTAACAAAAAAATAACAACTATACGCAATTTTCTTTGATAATGGCTGATATATATTATTATTTTTGGATGGGTAGATCTTAAAATCATTCTAGTAGCCTATGCCAACAAGTTCTTTCAAGGAAACTACTACTACTACTACTACTACTTTTAGGTCGTCTCCATGATTATGAAAAAACTGCAACCCAAGAGGTAAAAGAACAAACATGAGCTTCACTCTTAACTGTTATCATGATTGTTTTTTACCCAAATAAAAATGATCCAGTTTTTGCCGGCCCAACACTACTTTTCATACCCAGTAATATCAACTTGGATATGCGACCCTATCCATACCCACCATTAACGAATCACAGAGGACTCCAAATTTGATCTATATATGGCCTACTCTTTTTAGCCAAGCCAAACCAATAAAATTATGTAAGCCCACTCATTAAATATTCTCGCACCCAAAATTTCATTTCAATTGGAATATATATACACCAATGAAACTGCCTTCTTTGAAAATTAATAACTTTTCTATACATGCTAAGGGTTACTTTCAATTCAAATTTATACTGTAGAAAGTTTTTTCCACCTATTTATCCTCGTCGCAAGGGATTTGAACGGCCGATTGACAATCCTGCATTTTCTCCACTTATCCCATAAACTTGAACTGTGTCAATAAATGCCCACGTTTTCTCCACTAATCCAATTTCACAGAAGACCAGCCTCTGAGAAACCTGAAAAGGCAGGACATTGAAACTTGGAAGTGCTTGCATCAGTAGACTCAAATTAGTCTCAAACTTCAACTAAAACAAAATATAATATAGAGGAAGAGCTTTCCTTTCAACCGACACTCACTTGTTTCAGTCTCATCAGATGAAATCATGTTCTACTCATTGCCTTGAAGATGTCAAAATACAGCAGTGCTGGGAAGAAAAGACCACCTCTTCTTTTCATCAATTAAACTAAGATAAATTATAATATGTATATCTAGATGATCATGCGAGACATCCTTAGCTGGGCCCCACATAATCAATCCAATTCTGTCACCATAAACCATCTACCTTGCATGTCATGGATTCTATTAGTTTGGACTAGACTGTTGGATTAAAATCTTCCTTTAAAAAAAATATTTGATACTTTTTAAAAACATGAGAGCCGTGGATCAAGATATTAAGGATGACCAGCTGGTTTGAAACTTCTTATATGGGTTGGTCTCATGTGCATCTTTCAATCGCTCAACTCATGCAAAATTAGTGTAGCCCATGTGGGCCCACTGGTTGCCTCGCAAGGAGAGAGTAGATCAAACCATCAAAAGTCAACTTCTCACCCGTTGACTTTAAATTAAACCAGTCATCTCTGGGTCATTTCAATATTTTTCTCTATATTTATGTTTTGGGTTGTGATACGTCAAATATGCATGAAGCCTTGAACTGTCTAACAAGTACATCTTCAGATAGTGTACCTCTTAATTTCCAAGTATTGTCGGTCCCAATAATAATATAATATACAAGTCTGGATTCTCCTCACCTGTGTCCAACGGTTCTAGCTATTTAATAAAACTCACATGCTTATCTTACAAGTTGCATGAGACAAAATGTCAACATGGTAGGTGATTTCCATTTTATTACTCTGGCCATCTACCAATAATCATCACAGCCATTCATTAGTAGGAATGCAAAAGTGTTAGACCCGGGTCAGACCCATGGTGGATCTAGACTTTGTTCTGGATTCGAATCTCATTAATTAGTGACTTGTGTGCTGTATTCAAATCCGGCATCAATTTTAAAATAAGGGATCCTTCTAAATTTGGGTTCGAAATAAGATGTAGAGTCCATCAGTATCACCTTATTAAAGAGCTTCAAAATAAAAATTTTAAACATACAAGCGGGTTGAAGCCATGTAATTTCTTAAAACCTAAATATACTTTTAATATGTGAATGTAATCATCTTAAATACAGATCCCTAGGATGGAATATATACGGATTCGGATCCTAGAATTTCTCCCAAATCCAAAAGAAATTTCTTATCCACTTTATTTAGAACTAAAGACTCCAGATAACCAGATACGTATTCTGCATTCCTATTCTTTTGTTAGATTGAAAATATTGATTCTTTAGCACTAGGAACGCTAAATCTTCAATATATTGAATGCTGGACCAGCCATCGCCTGGTGAAGGCTAATGTTGATTTTGATCCTAGTTTAACCAGTCCATTCTAGTCGAATGGTGACATTAGCGTGACTTTTAATTTTATATAAACAAACATAAAAATAGGAAATTTTCTACAATACGTTTTAAAAGTAGAGAAACGAAAAGACTGCAGGGTCTTAAAAGTAATGGATAGAAAGTTCTAAAAGTTGCAATTTGAAGTTTTGAAAGTAAAACTAATAACAAGTCAAAGATTGGTGTGTTTTTAAAATTTTTCCGGCCAGTCTGGTTTGAACAGTTGAAATGGTGAACTGCATGAACTAGACAGCAAACGTATATAAGGAACCTTTTTCTTCTTCTTTTTGGTTAAAAAAGCTCAACTTGTATGGATTGGACAGTTGGGTCCAAATTTTAAAACACAAGCGCCTCTTCTGTCTTTCCAAAAAAGAAAAAGCTCTCCTGTCTTATCAAGTTATCAAAAACAATTCAATAGCCCTTCAGTTTGAATGCATTTTCTAATATTTGTATTTGACTGTCCGGAGTCATGGCACCACCTCAATCGAAAGGGTTCGTTTTGTTTCATATAATTAAATAGGTAACATTGAAGAAACAAACGTGGATTTTTATAAATAGCCATCAGATCATCTCTCCTCTAATGTAAAATGAATTGTCAGGAGGTCGGAAATGAATATTCAGCCACCATCTTAGCAATTCAAATCCTAAAAAAAGATTTTGTGGGTTCATTTGTTGGACTAAAGGGCTCCTTGGGTTGAGACTATATACCCATGTTCCTGCATCTTTATGTATAACAGAAGCTCACAACTTCACATGAATCAGCCTCACAGACCTACTGATGTAAACACTAGTGTTACTGATATTGCTGTTGATCCAGCATATTGACTGTACTGAAGTTGTAGTAACCTAGTTGTGAATCAACCACACTAGTCATATGTTTAACCATATGATCAGTCCTCAAAAGGGATGGATCATTTCATTTAGTAAAACAAATTTATTGATATGAGTCTCCCTTTCTATTATAATTAATTAGATCTTACTTATATATTATATTAGCTATAAAATAATGTATCAGTCACATTAGAGCGAGTCGGCAGTGAGGAAAAATGTGATAAAGATGCAATCCAGCTCATGATGAGGCATTTCTCTAGTTTCAATCAAAAAGAGGGAAAGGGGGGAAGAATTAAATCGACTATCATACTAAAGAGGGAATTGAACTCTCTCTCTCTCTCTCTCTCTCTCTCTCACACACACACACAGCTTGTGATGGCATCTCCATCCTTGCATATACATTAAGTGTAACATCCTTCTATGTGAGACTGACTATACATGAATCCTGCAGTGGAGATGAAGACTGGACTAGAAATAAAATGGGAATAGAGTCATAGACATAGTGAATTAAATATTTAGGGCCAACGGATGAGCTAAGATTGTCTTGTAGGGCACAAGGATGATCGACCAATAATGTTAGACCCGCTTCCTTAAACTTAAATTAACCATTCAAAAAAGACCCCTTTCCTTGGAGTCGTCATAAGATTTCACTTAAATAGTCCGCAATCAAAATGATAACTTTTACAATACTTTGAGAAAATGTTATAAACATTTAAATAAATTGCAGAGATAAATTTGACAGTAGGCATTTATCATATTGGATTGAAGTTTCTTACAGAAAAAGGGAGCAATCCTATTGTGACCTAGTAACTATTTCAAGGTCCTCAATGTTATGTAGAGATAAGGGGCCAAAAAGAAAGAAAAGAAAACAATGAGTTAGAGTAGAGTTTCACAACAGTAGGCCCACTTACGAAATATCTAAGTCATCGTAAAAAAAACGACCTCCCTTAGTATATAGACCCTATCAAATTTCATTCAAATAATCGACCTCAAATTGATACCTTTTAAAAACACTTAAATAAAATATTATAAAGATAATTTTACCTAAAAAAGGACCCTACATGGCCACTAACCAGAAGAGGTACCAATAGTATATATGGCACGGGACCACTTCCGATTTTTTTTATTAATGATCGAAACATGCGATGACGTTGTCTCAAATTCAACTCATAAAACTCCCTCGGAACCCCACTTCCCCATTTTCCCCTTCTACCTCAGTTGCTTTCTCATTTCCCTTGGTTGTTTCGTCTCCTCCATCCTCAAAAGACAGTTAAGATGGTCCCAAAGGTCGTTTTCTAACCTATTGGATTGCAGCATCAAGCACCCCACTTCCTCATTTCCCCATTCTTCCTCCATCGCTTTTTCCTTTTCCCCTGGCGGATTCATCTTTACCTTCCTCAAAAGGTAGTCAAGGTGGTCCCATAGGTCGTTTTCCAACCTTTTGAATTGTAGCATCAAGCTTTCCAGCAGTTTATCAGACGATTGTAAAGTATATATTTTGCCATATATTGAGAGCCTTTGGTTGAGGTGATTAATTCGCTATTTCTGCTCCCGTAATGACTCTTTGAGCATCGGCCCTGTTGCTTCTTTTTCTTCCTTTTTGTCTTGTGCAGTTTTGTAGTTGAAAGGCCCTGGTTTGCCTTTCTCGTTGCTGTTGGTGCTCTCTTAGTTCCACTGCTATGGGTTTTTCTGGATGACAGGTGTTGTGGAGTTCTTTCTTAAAACTGTTAGTTGGTTGTGTAGCTGCTCCCATTCTCTATTCTTTTTAGTTTGGGGTGTTTTGTTTTGCAGCGCCCTCTTTCTAGTCAAAGTCTTGGGAGCAGTTTAGTTTTTTTTTTTTTTTTTTTCCATTTTGGGCTTGCTTTTTTATACCCAAAGTCATTGTATTTTTTCTTCTTTTTGTCCTAGCCTTCTTCCCTTCATATGTTATGGAAATTTATGGCAAGATAGAAGCTTGTAATTCCTCTGGATCTTGTAGTGCGTTCCCACATCAAAATAATACAAATATCAATTTTTTTCGATTGCAATTGTCAGTGACGACGTCGTTACTTCACAGAAGCCAGTGCAAAAAATTGTGTGTGACCGGACAACGACGTCGTTGCTTAACAAAAACTAGTGGAAAAAAATGTGTGTGATTATACAACGACATTGTCGCTTGTTGATGAAAGGCAAAAAAAAATTAAAAAAATCTGATGGGAATACCACTTCCATGCCATATATACTATTGATACCTTTTCTGGTTAGCTGCCATTTAAGGTCCTTTTTTAGGTAAAATTCTCTATTTTAAATAATTCATGAAATCATACCCATTAAATGCCAATTGTGAAAAAGGATCAACTGAGTCCAATTGTGTAGAGCTGCCCAAGAGTACGGCGTCTCAAGTCAGAAAAGAGGGGCAAAAGAGGAGAAAAAGAAGAGGATGATTACATAGACTCAATATGGAAGTGATTTTAACAAATGAGGTTGGTTAACTGGGTGTTTGTCAACCTTTTTTCACCTTCCACTATTTGCCTCTTGTCAATGATGATATGGATAGAATAAGGATAAATAAGAAAGAGGATAAAGGGTGAAAATGGATATAGTTAGATCGGTTGGATCAAAGCAAAGAAAACCAATTTAAACCGTCTGATCGGATCGAAAACAGCAGAACCATTACATCAATATTACTAATCAAGTTGGCGCACAAAAAGTCAAACAAAGGAAAGTCATATTTTGTATCATGTGCGCGTCGACGAGTCCAACCATATCTATCCCCGAAAGATAACACTATTAATTTACATCAGAATATGACCATTCAATAAAATCAATTTTCACCCTTCCAGTCCGTTGTATATCTATCACCCATATCAGAGTGTTGGACCATATGTTTTAAGTGATTTTGGGCCTTCACTATGTTTTAAGTGATTTTGGGCCTTCACTCTCTCAGTGTGAGACCCAACGTAATTTAGAGGTGTACACGAATCGGATTGGTGCGGATTGGATGAAATCCGCCATCAATCCGTTACCTACGAATTGATGGATTTGAAATCCATCACCAATTCGGGGCTGTTAAAAACCGATCTGATTCGATCCATGGAGGACCGAATCGAATCGCATTATTCCGTTCAATCTAATGTTAAAAGAAAGATATCAAACATGTTGTAAAAATTTTAATATTTGACTCCTTAAAAATTTTTTTCTTATTTTATATTTAAACATCTTAACTTATATTTACACCCCTTAAATTTTTTTTATTTATATTTAATATCAACGGATCAGATCGGATTAATTAAATCCACGAATTGAGGGTGAAATACTTCACCGACCCTCGATAACGGATTATAAGATTTTCAAACCATCACCCATCCATTTATCTTCAAACCAATTAAAAATCCATAGACATCATGAGATTTTACGGATCTCGAGAATCTTTGTGCACCCCTACAGCGTATGGGATGGTTCTTATTCCAGGACAAAGTCAGAGAAAAAGGTCTCTTTCTTTCTTAAAAGAAGCGACTCCCAAAAAGGAGAAAAACGTGGTCCGGACACAGTATTTTAGTGTACCAGTTTTATATGAATAGTCGGTTAGATTTTTTCTTGTAATCTCACATCGCATAACATATTCAACGCCGGCATCTTTGACGCACCCATGCAATACGCTCTTTTAACAAACAAAACCCTTGACTTTCCAAAGTCAAAATCCCATGCATCCTCCTATATAGGCCCTTGAGATAGATAAGACCCTCATCATCACCACCACAGACAAATCAAAGATACATACATCTCTCTCTCTCTCCCTCTCTCTCTCTCTCCCTCTCCTTCTCCTTCTTCTTCTTCTTCTTGAAATTATATTACATCATGGGCAATAGCCTCTCACCTTGTTGCACCCCAAGTTCAATGACCTCAGTTAAGCTGGTCTTCTATGAAGGAACCATAAGGACCCTCAAAGGAAAGCGGCTCGCCGGGGAGGTCATGTTCCAGTTCCCGGACAAGATCATCTGCCACGCTGACTCCTTCTACATCGGTCACCGGATCCCCGCCCTATCAATTGATGATGAGCTAGTTCAGGGGGAAACCTACTTTGTCCTTCCGGTGGACCGCTTCGCATGCCAGATCCTTTCAGCCACTTCCCTCTCTGCATTGGCTCCAAATTCTAATAAGCGCGCGCCCATCCGCTTTGGTGACTGCCCCTTCCAGCATGTTAAGGGCGCCGATGGCCGGTTGCTGATCAGGGTTTTACCAGAATTCATCATGAGCCTCATCTTGAAAGATGGTGAATCGGGGTGCAATGGGTCCACAAGCCCTCTCTGCAACACGCCAGAGTTGAGAAAGCACTATGCGCAGCTGGTCGGGTCGAAAGAGCAGGTGTGGTCGCCAAAGCTGGAGACAATTGCAGAGAGTAAGGCTAGATTTTCACCTTCCAGAGTGTTTGGGTTTGAAAGGAGATCTGGAAGAAGCTGAATGGTCAACACCTTTCCTTTACAAGTAGAAAATACTTTTGTCTAGATTTTTTTATATATACATACCCAAAAGATGTACATTTGAGAAAAGAAATATTCATAGGTGAAGAATAACAAATGACTATATTATTCATGTTCCTTTTGTTCATGTCTCTGTCTTTGTTATTATTTGAAGATGGACCTCTTCTAAAAGATTAAAGGTTTGTAGGTTATTACTTTTATGGTTTACTAAGTAATCAATGATGACTAGAATCTATAATTTTTTAGTTTAGAATAGTAATATGGTTGTGTTTAGGTGTGGGTCAATTGTAGCTAGATTGTTCAAATGCTTTTGTTAGCTAGATTGGATGGTTATCTATTGTATTTTGTAATTTGGGCATCATATGAGATAATAATCATACAGGAAAGGTTTCTAATTTTCATCTTGAAGTTGATTAGGTTATATTGGGAGTCTCTCCAAACCCATACTGGAAAAGACAAATACACATCCCAATATTCAAACTGAGAATGCTTTGGATAGTAATCTAGCTATTCTATTGTGTAATTTGAGCATCATAAAATAAGAATCATATAGGCAAGGACAAACACTCTTTTTTCCCTTTTCTTTTTTTTGTTCCTTCAAGTTGATCCAGTAAATTGGGTGTTTCTATTCGGAAGGAAAGATTTGAGTTGGGACATTGGCTTCTAACTCATGAAAAGACCATGTTGGATCATCCAAAGCTCACAAGCCCAGGAAAAACAAATCTGAGGAGGTTAAGAAATCCAATCCCTATGACAATAGGAAACCCAAAATTGATTCTTTCCTAATCTCCAAACCAACAGTAGAAGTGATCACAAATATCCTGGCCTGCTTAAATATTCAAGCTGAGGATATTTTCTTTGGTTACCTATTATTTTGTGTATTTGAGAATCATGAAATGAAGATCATATATTTATATTCATATATATAGGAAAGGACAGACCTCTTTTTTTTTTTTTTTTCAAATCTTCATCTTAAATTTGATCCTTCAAAAATATTCAAACTGAGGAAGTTTTGTGGGTTGAATCATGTTATAGGACTCTATATGCAGGCAACACACACATATATTTAATTGGTTTTTAAATTGACGTATTCTCTTATCACGATTTAAAGTGCACTTGGCACAACTATAATAAATCCAACCTACTCATACCGCATGCCTCCGCTGCCCTAAATGGATTGCCACTCGTCCATATTTCACTTTAATCGATGAGGGTCATACCATTGGATTGATTATTTCACTTTAATCGATGAGGGTCATACCATTGGATTGATTATTTCACTTTAATCGATGAGGGTCATACCATTGGATTGATCACCTGCAAATTTTTGACGAGAGTCAATCACTTGGTCCAAGCGATCAATCCAATATTTGTGGTTTCCACTCCAATTAAAGTGAGATTTTTTTGGTTCTCTCACATCCACATGCATGTCATGGCTAACTTACATTCATGAATCGTTGCTTTATCTGTGCGTTTCAGAAAAATGGTGCATATTAATCCAGCCCAAATAAACAGGGCCCATATTTAGCCCAAAACTCAACTGAAGGGTCAAGGCAAATCAAGATTTGGAAAGAGTGCAAGTCTTTTTTAATTGCCAAAATCTTGTTTTCTCATGTTTAAGTTATATTGAATTTTGATTAGTTTAATATTTGAGTAGTTGAGATTTGAATAATAAATTGAGGAGAGATTAGGATTTAGATTTCTTTATTTTTAATCTTACTTTTGAATTTTATTTTATTTGTAAGAAGAAGCAAAGGATGAAAATTATCAGAGTTTTTTAAATAAAATTGGTGCAATGAATTTGTTTTTTTTTTTTTGGGTATAAAAAAAAAGTAAGGTGATAACCTGCGCCTGAGTTTGGGTCAAAAGTTGGTGCATTTAGTTGTTCTTCCCTTTCATTCACGAGGAACTAGAGCCAGTCCTTTGGAGTGAGACCACCTATTATCCTTTCTTACTTTTTGGACGGGAATCACATGCTCTTTAACTGAGGTTGGGTCAAAAGTTGCCTTTGGCAGAATGAAGGAAGACTTTGGCAGAATCACTTGTTCTTCCCTTCCCGAGGGCAACATAGTATCTGTGGTGGATATATTTGCCTCTCTAGTCCTTTGGGTTTCTGCCTCTTTTGGGAAAATGGGCAAGAGTAGCACTAGTTTTTATCAATTTTGAGTCAAAAATTAAGAGAGATTCATTTATTCTTTTAGGTGGAAATATATGGGAATGTAATCTACTTCATGAATACATTAAGGACTTGTATTAGTTTGCTCTAATTCATTAAAGAGTGAATAAAAATTACTTCCTAAACACCACTATTTGAACATGTTAAATATGAAAATAAATGAAAATGGTGAACTTGCTTCCCACATTGTTTGAGAGCAAAACATCCATTGGATATAAATATGCTTATTTTGGTAATATAAGATGAGCCCAAAGGGTATCTCATTTTTATGGAGGAGGGAGGACCTAGACTAAGGTGGGGTCACCACCACACAACATGCGCCCCACACCGAACCAGGCCGGGCTTACTATATGTACTCGGACCAATAGCCTCTACTTTTTTTTCTTCTTTGGTATATAGCTTTTATAAGTCTTTCTTCTTTGTATATGTATTTTTCCACTGAAGCTTGATTACCCATCCATCACCCAAGGCCTTGATTCTTATCAGAACCTCATCTCAGATCCATAGGAAAACAAGCTGTCAGTGGACCTCCATTGCAATGGTTTTGATAACCAAGTCAAACTTTCTTTTAAGATTTTTTTTTCTCATGCAAATTAAAGGTGGTCTTGTTAAGAGAGTTAGGGCTCCCAGTCTCAGGCGCAGGCTATCTCTGTAAGCATGATGTGTGATAATAAACGAAGGTATTTAGAAAAAGAAAGAAAAACTAGCATTTTTAATTTTTCCTGAATTAATGAAGAAAAAGTAGAGTTTTTACTTAAGAAAAATATTGAAGTTGACCTTGTGGATCCAACTCATATCAATATCTGATGGATGGAAAAGGTATGGATTTACAGCCTTGAATTCATATGTTTCATGATTATATGCTTATAAAGCTTGACTTAATCTTATGTTAATACTTCCATTGAAACATTCCTTACCCTTGATTTTCTTGTAATATAAGTCTCCATTTTTTTCTAATTCTCTTGAGTGATTGCTTCATGGAAGTCACATCCTCAATGAAAAAACGAGAAGGAAAGAAGGAAACTACAAATTATATGTCAGGTCTCGTCCCGAGTTAATCAAGATTAACTCTAGTTAATTGAAATTAGTGCTAGTTAACCATGTTTAACTAGTTTAATGGTAATTAATGACTAAGCTCGATGAGTTAGTCCCAAATGAATGGAATGAACGGATAATGAAAAGATTAAGTGGATTGGTTATGCTTAAGGCTAATTAACTGCGGTTAATTGAGCTAATGATGGTCAATGACCAAATAATATGGAATAAGCCTCAAATGAATGAATTGGGCTTAATGGAATGGTAAAGAATGGATTTGCATGGTTTAAATGGAGTTTTAGACTCAAACGTAGAAATGAAGGACTTTTATGTAAATACGAATTTTCGCGTATCTCGTCGAATACGGAAACTCTTGATACCAACGCGTGTATCTCGACGAGTACGTCAACTTTCATAATAGGTTCGAAGTCGTTTGACGAGAATCCGGTCAAATGACCCTTCATTTGACTTAAATTGTAATTTAGTGAGATTCATGGGCTTGAATGCAATTTATTAGCTTATATAAGCTAAGAGAACCCTAATGAGATCATTATCTCATTTTTAAAGCATTTCAAACCCTAGGCACCTTTCTTCTTGCTTTTTCTCTTCTTTCCTTCCAATCTTACTCAATCAAGAGGCAAACAAGGGATTTGTAAGTGTTTTCAAGGAGTTTTCATCCTTCACTTCATCTTCCCCAACTTTGTTTTCAAATTGTGAAAGTGTCAAGCTTGGAATCAAGGTTTTCTCTTGGAACTACAAGCTAAGGAAGGTTTATTCTCCATTCAACCTTCACAAAAGGCAAGTACTTATGCATTCTTATGATTTATAGTGTTTTAGAGATGTTGGAGTCTATTTGACTCAATTTCGGGAAGTTTTGCTTCAGAAAATCCGAAGTTCAGAACTGAACTTCTGAGCATGTGTCGGTTAGCCGACACCTGACCGACAAGCTAACCGACAGCTCTGGGAGTTGTCTCGGAGAGTTTCAGCTCTCTGGAATTCTGACCGACATTGTGTCGGTCAGCCTACATGGTAGTGTCGGTCGACCGACAGGTCAACCGACGGACTAACCGACAGATCTGAAATCTGTCTCAGTGAATTCCAGCTCTCTGGAATTCGAACCGACAATAGGTCGGTCAACCGACATGGTATCTTCGGTCAGCCGACACATGACCGAAGCCTGACCGACGAATGTATCAGAAAGTGGACTGAAGAATCCAGCTTCTGGAACTTGAACCGACAAAGTGTCGGTTAACCGATAGGTCAACCGACGTTGTATGGTCGGTCAGCCGACAGGCCAACCAACAGCTGAGATGAACTCAGAAAAGATTATGGAAATGAAGCCTAATTTGTACAGGCTATTCCATGCTGATGTCTAAGCCTACATAGGTGTTAGCGAATGTCGTCTCAATGTACAAATCAAATACATAAAGTGATATTCATCAAAAATAACATGTACATTGGATAACTAACGCTTCACTCGTTTGTCTGGCTTAGAAGTATGAATAGAATTGATAAGAAATGAATAGAATCCATGAAGTGACACAGAGGTGAACTTCATTGACATAGTGAACGTCATTGACATAATGCACGAAATGACAGAATACATGAATTGAATTAATGAAATGAAATGAAATGAATAGTCACTAAAGGTGACAGTAACTTGAATGAATGAATAATTCCTGCTGCAGTAGATGTGAGGGGCGTTCCGGAGCCTCGTGGAATGCCAGTGCTCTCTGATCAAGACACTGGAAAATTTCCACCATTGTGAAAAGTCATGTAATGAAAAGTGAAACAATCTTGAAGCCTCGGCCATGAATGGTTTGCCCTTCCGCCTTGTGCTTAATTAATGTGACTAAATGAAAATTGAATAATCTTGAAGCCTAGGCCATGAATGGTTTGCCCTTCCGCCTTGTGCTTACACTGCTTCCGTTGGAAGACACGAAATGAACGAAATGAACGAAATGAACGAAAGAAACGAAATGAAAGGATATGATTGACATAGATATTTGTTATGGAATTGAAGTAGGTTATATAGAACTGTTAAGTTCTTTTAATGTAGAACTGTTTAAGTTCTTACCTTATTGAATTCTTGTATAGAATTGTTAAAGAATTGTTAAATAACATGAAGTATCATGAAAATGCATGTATCTTGTTGAACCTTCGTGTTCACGTGTTATTGATGATGTCACAGGCCCAGATGCCCGTGCCGGTCCTGCCGAGGCCGCGCCGCCTGCGGAGGAGGCCCGTCCGTTACCTCCAGGAGGTTTAGTGGAGTGGGCATAGTCGGAGGGCGATTGTAGAATGAATATTTTGTAATAGAGAATTTTTGGATTGTGATTAAATACCAACTGCATTGTAATTTAAGTGTGCAGTGTTGGTTTTAGTGGGCTGTAAATTTGTATAATAGAACTTAACTTTTGTGTAAAGTTAATTGTAGTCAATGTATACATACATGTTTTCCGCACATTGTACATTGACAGGTATTGTGATTTGATATCCCTTGTGAGTCTTGCCTTAACTTCGGTTAATTCAGGATTTACGGGAGTAAGTATGGTTCCGCGACTCGGGGGTCCGTCCGAAGTAATCAGATCTCGGGCCCGGGTCGTGACATACTTATTGTATGGTATCAGAGCCTAGGTTGAGAACTAGGTTAAGGAACTTTTAAAAGCCTTAGTACAACTAAGAACGAAGTGAGGAACGATATCGATAGGACGAATCCAATCTTGGATTTGTATTTATTGCTTTCACTATATGTGATATAAAGGTCATGGAAGTGTATAGATGTTTATCTTACCTTCCATATTGTTTACAGTATGGCTTCTGGATCAGGGAGTGATAACTTCGTAGAAGTTACTGTCAATGACGGTACTACACCACCTCCCCCAGCATCGGATAATGATGCTCGGTTTACTGCTATTCTGGAACAGTTAGCCAGAACTAACGAGCAGATTGCGAAAAGTCATGAAGCTCAGTTAGGTTTGCAAACCCAAATGACTTCGATGTTGCAAGCCATGCAAGCCCCGTCTGTTCCACTACAGCCTCATGTTGAGACTCAGCTAGTATTACAGCACAAGGAGACGGACCCTCATGCTGTTTATGAGCGGTTTCGTAAAAGAGGAGCTACAGAGTTCCATGGTACTGAGAATGTCATGCAAGCTGATGAGTGGATGGAACACATTGAAGATGTGTTAGAAACGGTCGTCTGCACTCGCAGGCAGAGAGTGTTGCTCACCTCTACGATGTTTAGAGGGGGAGCAAATACTTGGTGGAAGAGTGTCAAGGACACATTTAAAGTCATGACCGCACCGGACGTTTGGGAGACTTTCAAGAAACAGTTCCAAAGAAAGTTTATTACCGAGCATGTGCAGCAGCAAAAGGAATCGGAATTCCTACACTTGAAGCAAGGTCAAATGACCGTAGCTGCCTATGTTCATACCTTCTTACAGTTGTCCAAGTATGCTATAGACTTGGTGGATACTGAGGAGAAGAAGGTTAAGAGATTCCTCATTGGGTTGAACCCCGATTACAAAGCGATCGTAATGGCTGGACAGAAGCCTACGACGTTTGATGATGCCGTAGACAGGGCATATACCGCTGAGGAAATTCAGAGAGAGAGAGATAGAGAGACTGTGAACATCAAGAGAAGTGGTGACTCCTGGTTTAAGAAAGGAGGACAGTCTAGAAATAAGAAACAAAAGCAGAGATTCATTCCTAGGAATGAGAGAAGAGAGAATCTGCCAGTCTGTGAGACTTGTGGCAAGAGTCACCAGACTGAGCTATGTTGGAGGAATACTGGAGCCTGCTTCGTCTGTGGTTCTTTGGAACACAGAATGGCACAGTGTCCAAGAGCTAGGAGAGATGATAGAGCTCCGTACCAGTATCCTGCGCAGGGTCAAGCAGCACTTCCTGCTCCCCCGTAGAGATTAGCTTTACCAGCTCCTCCTCCTAGACCACAGCAACAACAGCAACCACAGCCACAACGTCAGGGCCAGCAGCGTCAGTGGCAGAGACAACAACCGAGACAGCAGCAGCAGCCAAACAGGCCACAGATGGCTGGGATGGCTTATGCTGTCAACAGGGAACAAGCTGATGTTGCCACAAATGTGGTTGAAGGTACAATTTTTGTAGATAATAGACCTGCAATTGCATTGTTTGATCCCGGTTCCACACACTCATTTGTAGCACCCGCATTTGCTGGTGGCATGCAAGACCGGATCATGCAATTGTCTTATGATTTTACTGTATCTACTCCTTTAGGGAGTAAAGTAGTGTGTGAATTATATATTCCACAATGCACTATTAGAATTGGAGATGTATCAATGCCAGCTGATCTGGTGATACTACCTATGAATGATTTCGATGTGATCTTCGGCATGGATTGGCTTGCGAAGTACAGGGCTTGTCTAGACTGTTTTCGCAAAGTCATTACCTTCAGGGTTAATGAAGCCAATGCCAGTGTATTGTTTGAAGGAGTGCAGAAGAAGTATGACACCAGGCTCGTTTCAGCACTTAAGGCTGAACGTATGATGCGTAGTGGTAGTGAAGGCTACATCGCATTCGTTTCAGAGAAGAAGCCTGTACAGGAATTGCGAAACATTCCTGTAGTCTGTGAATTTCCAGATGTGTTTCCGGATGAAGTGCCAGGTCTACCTCCAGCTAGGGAAGTGGACTTTACAATTGAACTTGTGCCCGGTACTGCACCAATATCGAAGGCACCGTATCGAATGGCACCATCAGAGTTGTGTGAGTTGAAGAAGCAGATACAGGAATTGCTGGACAAAGGTTTTATCAGACCTAGTGTCTCACCGTGGGGAGCACCTGTATTGTTTGTGAAGAAGAAAGATGGTACCCTGCGAATGTGTATCGATTATAGGCAGATAAATCAGATGACAATCAAGAACAAGTATCCTCTGCCTAGAATTGACGAGTTGTTTGATCAACTCGTGGGTGCATCATATTTCTCTAAGATTGATCTCCGATCTGGTTATCATCAGATTCGGGTTAAGGATCCAGATGTGCAGAAGACTGCATTCAGGACTCGTTACGGTCACTACGAGTTTTTAGTTATGCCTTTTGGTCTAACCAATGCACCTGCAGTGTTTATGGCTTTAATGAATAGGGTGTTTGCTCCCTTCCTAGACCAGTTTGTGGTAATCTTCATTGATGACATCCTGGTCTATTCAGAGTCAGAGGTCGAGCATTCACGTCATTTGAGGACAGCCTTGCAGATACTGAGAGAGAATCAGTTGTATGCAAAACTCGAAAAGTGCGACTTTTGGTTGCAGCAGGTTGCATTTCTGGGTCATATCATTTCCGGAGATGGATTAGCAGTTGACCCAGCTAAGATTGAAGCAGTTACCAATTGGCACAGCCCGAAGAATGTGCCAGAAGTAAGAAGTTTCTTGGGATTGGCAGGCTATTATAGGAGGTTCGTCAAGGACTTCGCAAGGATAGCATCGCCATTAACGAAACTGACTCGCAAGAGCTCTTCCTTTGAATGGAATGATGCATGTGAGTCTAGTTTTCGAACCTTGAAGCAAAAGTTGATTTCAGCCCCAATCTTGTCTTTACCCGACGGAAGAGGAGGATTTGAGATATACTCAGATGCCTCGGGTATTGGCTTGGGATGTGTGTTGATGCAGAATGGTAGGGTGATTGCCTACGGTTCGCGTCAGTTAAAGGAACATGAAAAGAATTATGCCACACATGATTTAGAGCTCGCGGCGGTTGTGTTTGCATTGAAGCAATGGAGACATTATCTGTATGGAGAGACTTTTGAAGTCCATTGCGATCACAGGAGCCTTCAGTATCTATTCACTCAGAAAGATATTAATTCAAGGCAACGTCGTTGGTTAGAGCTAATCAAGGACTACGACTTTCCATTCAAATATGTACCTGGAAAGGGTAATGTGGTGGCTGATGCTTTGAGTCGGAAATCAGCTGACTTGGCATCGTTAGTTGGTGAGTGGGACATGATCGAAGAATTCAGAGATCTGGATGTGGCTATTGAAATGATAGACAGTAAAGTAATGCTTGCAGCAATGTCTGTCTTTGAACCAATGCTTATCACGGAGATCAAGGCTAGGCAATTTCAAGACCTTGATTTGGTAAGGATTAGAGATAACCTTGCCACGAAGCCAGATTTCGTGTTAGTAGAAGGAGTTCTGTATTTTAGAGACAGATTATGTGTCCCAGCTCAAGAAGATCTTAAACAAGCTATCATGTTTGAAGCTCATCACACCAGGTATTCTATGCATCCTGGAAGTACGAAGATGTACAGAAATCTGAAGGATAGATTCTGGTGGAATAACATGAAGCGAGAGATAGCAGGTTATGTATCATCCTGCTTAACTTGCCAGCGTGTAAAAGTTGAGCACCGGAAACCACCGGGATTGCTTCATCCACTGAAAATTCCTAAATGGAAGTGGGAGAACATTACGATGGACTTTGTATCGGGTTTACCGAGGACGAGGAAGCAGCACGATGCCGTATGGGTGATCGTTGATCGTCTTACAAAGTCTGCACACTTCATTCCCATCAGAAAGGATATAGGATTCAGTGAGATGTCTAAACTGTTTGTCAAAGAAGTGACTCGATTGCATGGAACACCGGTCTCGATTGTCTCCGATCGGGATAGCAGGTTTGTGTCCACATGCTGGAAGTCATTTCAGAATTCGTTTGGCACTAGACTTCAGTTTAGTACTGCTTACCATCCACAGACAGATGGGCAGTCAGAAAGGACTATACAGACTCTGGAAGATTTGCTCCGTGCCAGTGTGATTGATTTCGGGAGTGATTGGGATGACCATTTAGCTTTGTGCGAATTTGCGTACAACAATAGCTATCACTCCAGCATTGAGATGGCACCATTTGAGGCATTGTATGGTCGGAAGTGTAGGACCCCAGTTAGCTGGGAAGAAGTTGGAACTCGGAGTTTCCATGGTCCTACGATTATTGCAGAAACAGCAGAGAAAGTCCAGAGGATACAGGAAAGGCTAAAAGTTGCTAGGTCACGGCAAAAGAGCTATGCTGACAATCGTCGGCGTGATCTAGAGTTTGCAGTTAATGATTTAGTCTTTTTGAAGACTTCTCCAATGAAAGGTACTGTTCGATTCGGACAGAAAGGGAAGCTTTCCCCGAGATTTATTGGACCTTTCAAGGTCACGAGTCGAATTGGAAATGTGGCTTATCGCCTAGACCTCCCATCAGAACTCTCCGGTATTCATAATGTATTTCATGTTTCTATGCTTCGGAAGTATGTGCATGATCCTTCACATGTCATTCGTCATGAAGAGATCGAAGTGTTACCAAACACCACATATGTTGAGAAGCCAGTTCAGATCATAGATACAAAGGAGGCAGTTCTGCGTACTAGAACGATCAAGTGGGTCACGGTCCTTTGGGATCATCATGAACCTAATGAAGCTACATGGGAACTTGAGGAGCAAATGGCTCAGAAGTATCCCGAGCTATTTGTTCAGGTAATTTTGAATTGAATTGTTTATTTTCCTTGTAATTGGATTGCATTGATTTGAATTGCATTCGGAGGACCGAATGGTTCAAAAAGTTGTGATAGTTGTCAGGTCTCGTCCCGAGTTAATCAAGATTAACTCTAGTTAATTGAAATTAGTGCTAGTTAACCATGTTTAACTAGTTTAATGGTAATTAATGACTAAGCTCGATGAGTTAGTCCCAAATGAATGGAATGAACGGATAATGAAAAGATTAAGTGGATTGGTTATGCTTAAGGCTAATTAACTGCGGTTAATTGAGCTAATGATGGTCAATGACCAAATAATATGGAATAAGCCTCAAATGAATGAATTGGGCTTAATGGAATGGTAAAGAATGGATTTGCATGGTTTAAATGGAGTTTTAGACTCAAACGTAGAAATGAAGGACTTTTATGTAAATACGAATTTTCGCGTATCTCGTCGAATACGGAAACTCTTGATACCAACGCGTGTATCTCGACGAGTACGTCAACTTTCATAATAGGTTCGAAGTCGTTTGACGAGAATCCGGTCAAATGACCCTTCATTTGACTTAAATTGTAATTTAGTGAGATTCATGGGCTTGAATGCAATTTATTAGCTTATATAAGCTAAGAGAACCCTAATGAGATCATTATCTCATTTTTAAAGCATTTCAAACCCTAGGCACCTTTCTTCTTGCTTTTTCTCTTCTTTCCTTCCAATCTTACTCAATCAAGAGGCAAACAAGGGATTTGTAAGTGTTTTCAAGGAGTTTTCATCCTTCACTTCATCTTCCCCAACTTTGTTTTCAAATTGTGAAAGTGTCAAGCTTGGAATCAAGGTTTTCTCTTGGAACTACAAGCTAAGGAAGGTTTATTCTCCATTCAACCTTCACAAAAGGCAAGTACTTATGCATTCTTATGATTTATAGTGTTTTAGAGATGTTGGAGTCTATTTGACTCAATTTCGGGAAGTTTTGCTTCAGAAAATCCGAAGTTCAGAACTGAACTTCTGAGCATGTGTCGGTTAGCCGACACCTGACCGACAAGCTAACCGACAACTCTGGGAGTTGTCTCGGAGAGTTTCAGCTCTCTGGAATTCTGACCGACATTGTGTCGGTCAGCCTACATGGTAGTGTCGGTCGACCGACAGGTCAACCGACGGACTAACCGACAGATCTGAAATCTGTCTCAGTGAATTCCAGCTCTCTGGAATTCGAACCGACAATAGGTCGGTCAACCGACATGGTATCTTCGGTCAGCCGACACATGACCGAAGCCTGACCGACGAATGTATCAGGAAGTGGACTGAAGAATCCAGCTTCTGGAACTTGAACCGACAAAGTGTCGGTTAACCGATAGGTCAACCGACGTTGTATGGTCGGTCAGCCGACAGGCCAACCGACAGCTGAGATGAACTCAGAAAAGATTATGGAAATGAAGCCTAATTTGTACAGGCTATTCCATGCTGATGTCTAAGCCTACATAGGTGTTAGCGAAGGTCGTCTCAATGTACAAATCAAATACATAAAGTGATATTCATCAAAAATAACATGTACATTGGATAACTAACGCTTCACTCGTTTGTCTGGCTTAGAAGTATGAATAGAATTGATAAGAAATGAATAGAATCCATGAAGTGACACAGAGGTGAACTTCATTGACATAGTGAACGTCATTGACATAATGCACGAAATGACAGAATACATGAATTGAATTAATGAAATGAAATGAAATGAATAGTCACTAAAGGTGACAGTAACTTGAATGAATGAATAATTCCTGCTGCAGTAGATGTGAGGGGCGTTCCGGAGCCTCGTGGAATGCCAGTGCTCTCTGATCAAGACACTGGAAAATTTCCACCATTGTGAAAAGTCATGTAATGAAAAGTGAAACAATCTTGAAGCCTCGGCCATGAATGGTTTGCCCTTCCGCCTTGTGCTTAATTAATGTGACTAAATGAAAATTGAATAATCTTGAAGCCTAGGCCATGAATGGTTTGCCCTTCCGCCTTGTGCTTACACTGCTTCCGTTGGAAGACACGAAATGAACGAAATGAACGAAATGAACGAAAGAAACGAAATGAAAGGATATGATTGACATAGATATTTGTTATGGAATTGAAGTAGGTTATATAGAACTGTTAAGTTCTTTTAATGTAGAACTGTTTAAGTTCTTACCTTATTGAATTCTTGTATAGAATTGTTAAAGAATTGTTAAATAACATGAAGTATCATGAAAATGCATGTATCTTGTTGAACCTTCGTGTTCACGTGTTATTGATGATGTCACAGGCCCAGATGCCCGTGCCGGTCCTGCCGAGGCCGCGCCGCCTGCGGAGGAGGCCCGTCCGTTACCTCCAGGAGGTTTAGTGGAGTGGGCATAGTCGGAGGGCGATTGTAGAATGAATATTTTGTAATAGAGAATTTTTGGATTGTGATTAAATACCAACTGCATTGTAATTTAAGTGTGCAGTGTTGGTTTTAGTGGGCTGTAAATTTGTATAATAGAACTTAACTTTTGTGTAAAGTTAATTGTAGTCAATGTATACATACATGTTTTCCGCACATTGTACATTGACAGGTATTGTGATTTGATATCCCTTGTGAGTCTTGCCTTAACTTCGGTTAATTCAGGATTTACGGGAGTAAGTATGGTTCCGCGACTCGGGGGTCCGTCCGAAGTAATCAGATCTCGGGCCCGGGTCGTGACATTATAGAAATAGAATATCACCTATCTATACTCCTTTTATTTTCATCTTGCTGTTTCCTTTCTTTTCTGGTCTTTTCAAAATCTTCTCCTTTACCTGTTCTTTCTTTCTATTTTCCTTACCCTCTAGATTTTCCAATTCCTTTTTTCTTTTCTTTATGAAATCTTTCTTCTTTCTAGATTCCTTTCTTCATAAATTATAGAGATTTTACTTTGTTTTGTCTAGAAGATGCCCTCCAGCCAATTCGCTTTCCACGGAAATACTTTCCCTTCTTCATTGACCCTTTCTATATTTTCTTTTGTTCTTACCCTTTGAAATCAAGAGTTTCTTGTTAATAAGCACTTCATAATTTATAAACCAGCATCTTCTACACCATATAAACCTCCGAGGAAAGCTGTGTGGCTTCTTAATTGTTGATGGCACCAGTTGCTAGAATTTCATTGCAAAAGATGCATTGAATAAGCTACAGATCCATGTAGAGAACGACCCTTCAGCCTGAGCTTTGAGGACCGTCAAAATGACTCCATGGGACTTTCTGCTATTTCCATGGATTGGTTTTTGAGTAAATTAGTACATAGACGCAAAAGATGCATTAATATATGAGGACTGTTTTGAGGCCCAAATAATTCTAGGACCTCCTAGACGCATGTATGGGTCCTATACACCCAATCACGGTGCCTTTAAAACTGCATAGCATGGTCCCAACAAAGGATCTTTTCACTCTTCATCTTTGGATGTGATCACGAGTCCTTTCTACATTACAATGGCAATATGGTACTCGAACCAAATTTTTGGAAGAAACTTTTCATGAGTGATAATTTTGTGAAAACTTTCTAAACTGTCAAATCCATGATTATTAAGCATTTAAGCTTTACCAGTTTATACATTGGGTACACATATTAGCAAAGCTGTGTTCTTGACATGGTTCATGGCCCAATCATCCTTTTCATGGATAAAGCCCAAACCTATTCTGTTTATAACTTTTAGAAAAGTTCACATCTCACCACAGATTCATTTTTTGGGAAGAGCATAAACCAGCTGGATTTATAGCTTGAATTTGAGCAACACGAATCTTCAAGATGATGGCATGATTTTCTCCTTTGCACCTTTCGGTCATATCAAGGATGATACTTGATCTAATTTGCCAAGTTGAGATGTGGGTATTTCATTTCCATTAAACATCATTTTTCGTGTTCAGAACAAGGCTTTTGGTTCAAGATAGATCAGAATGGAAGAAAGAAAATTCATGTTGCCAACTCTACGCAGTCAGGGCATGACTTTGGTGACGATGATGATCGTTTTTTTAAGTGAGCAACTAAATTGAGCTTACCTTGGCATCCATACTTCTGAAATAATCCATAAAAGAAATTTTGTATGATCCTTTTGAAACCCTATATAGGCCCACTTTGGCCGTGCAAGAACACATTAAGAAAAACTCACCTTACAGACTACATCAATTGCACTAGATGTAAACGTTAAGTTTACACTGTTGGAAGTTACATTTTTTATTAATATTTTGGTACATGTGTCTTGAGCGCCATGATATTGATGATAAGCGGAACTCTTTTCTCAAATAGAGTTTTTTGGATAGTTACTTTTCAGGTCTCGTAGGTTAAGAGAGAAGACCGGAAAACCATATATATAAATAAATCTTAGAAAGATTTCTTTCCATCAAAGAAATTTAATAAAATTAAGTTTTCTTAATTCCCTCAAATCAGCTAACAAGAGTCCTATTTGATTTGGGCTTACTAAAATTGAATCCAAGATAAACTTAGTAAAACAAAAAAACCCAAAGGAGGGAAAGTAACTTAAATTAGTGGGCTCAAACCGTGGTTCCCAACAATGTTGCACATGTGGTCATGAGGACCACTCATGTCTATCATGTCCCTATCATGTCCCTCACATAATTGAGTGAATGAACTTGATTCTCAGGCAAAGAGGGATTCAAGTTGGGTCCCACTTAATGATATTTTTTGTTTTCACACAGTAAATCCTATTTGCACTACATACTGTGTGATATATCCACAACCTTGATTTCCCCAGCATTAATGGAGTAATCCATTTTAAAGCAAGACCAAACAAAGTGTAAGACCTTTTAGAAACAATACAGCGTAGAATAATCTAATAGTAGAAAAGAGGTTACTTTTAACGATATCTGGACAAGCCAGGCAAGTGGTTAGATGTAAAAACTAAAAGAAGTTGGCAATTTTGAGGTGAAGATTAATTTGTAATACAGTATATATATCTAGGAAAGATAGCTTTGTATGAAACAAGTCATCACAAAGACAAACAATAGCTATTTCATTGCAACTTTTTCTGGCCTGGGAGAGTTATGGGTTCAAGCTCAAATTTACAAATGCTCTGGTTGCTCTTAATTTTCATTTCAACTGCAGAAGCTACTCTCCCATCCAAAGTTTTTAATATAAAGAATTTTGGGGCAATTGCAAATGAGAAAATAGATAGTAGTAAGGTGAGGAACCTGGGGTTTACACCATGAATATGAAAGTATCAGCATCAATATCCACATATGATTAACCTCTCTTTACTATCTAATTTTGTTTTTTGTATGGTGTCCCTCACTTGATTACTCCACTCTCTCATACACATAGGACCAAGACCTTAAAATTGCATCATGTAATCCATGTATGTACTCAGCATGACAATCTAATCCCATTAGATGATTTTAACCCTTAATTTAAGGGCATTACATTTTATCGTTTTTTAATGTCATACAAGATGACATTTACACTAGAATTTGATGGTGAATTTCAATTGTTTGCCGGCGTGAGTGAGTAGAATTGGTCACTAGGTCTCATGTAAAGCCTCAAATTTTGAAGTTTGAGGATCCACTTGGGATGGGCATCCTTTTGATGGTGGGATGTGTAGGGATTACAACAAGAGAACCAATTATTCTAGGGCTGGAATTTTTTTGTTTAGCAAAATTAAGCTACAAAAAATATGTTCATGATTAATTTGGCCATTCTGCAGGCTATTTTGAGTGCTTGGAAGGAGGCATGTGCATGGGATGGAATGGGAAGGATTTTAATCCCAAAAGAGACATTCATTGTAGGACCACTGGTTTTAAAAGGTCCATGCAAAGGCCCTATTGTATTTCAGTTGAAAGGAGTGATGAAGGCACATACGGATCTCAGCATATTCAAATCAGATGTTTGGATTGAATTTCAGTACGTCAAAGGGCTATTGGTCACAGGAGGTGGGACACTTGATGGACAAGGAGCTTCTGCTTGGCCACACAACCAATGCCCAAAGAACTTTAAATGCAAAATACTACCAACAGTAAGTTTCATTTCTTCAAGTACCAATTATTTTCTCCTCTACAAAAGCTTCATTTTGTGCATCAATATCTCTAATTGATGAAACCATTCAATGTTTTATATCCAGTCCTTAAAATTAAGCTTTGTAACGGATGCAACGGTCCGGGGCATATCTTCACTCAATAGCAAGTTCTTTCACATTAACATTTTTGGATCCAAGAACATCAAACTTCAAGCTGTGAACATCTCTGCTCCTGATGAAAGTCCTAATACGGATGGAATTCACATTGGAAGTTCCAGTGGTATCAAGATCTCTCGTTCTATTATTGGTACTGGCGACGATTGCATCTCCCTTGGTCCTGGCAGCTCCAATGTTTCCATATCCAACGTTTTTTGCGGACCTGGCCATGGTATCAGTGTGGGTAGCCTTGGTAAATATCCGAATGAAGAAGATGTCGTCGGCTTAACCGTGCGTAATTGCACCTTTACCGGTACTACCAATGGCTTGAGGATCAAAACATGGGAAGCCTCTCCTGCTAGTACTACTGCATCAAGTTTCACTTTTGATGATATAGTCATGAACAATGTTTATAATCCAATCATCATAGATCAAGAATATTGCCCTTACAAATCTTGCAATCTAGAGGTAAGTTGTTTATGTGAAAATATGATTGGTCATATATCATTTAATTGAGAACTTTCTTGAGTAAATACTTCCAAGTAAACTAATGCATGTCAAAAATTTTTTTTTTTTGGGTGTTTTGCTCTTGTTGCTTGCAGACTCCATCGCGTGTTAAGATTGACAATGTGAGCTTTAAAAACATTAGGGGTACTTCGTCATCCCAAGTTGCAGTCAATATTTTATGCAGCAAAGGTGTACCATGCCAAAATGTGAAACTTATAGATATAAACTTGGCATATAATGTACAAGGTGTAGCGGCCACAGCTGCTTGTGCTAATGTCAAAGGCACTTCTTCTGGCCTTCAAATCCCACCCTCTTGTATCTTATAATCCGCTAGCTTCTTTACATGTGGAATGTATAAGTGAATAGATGTCATTAGTAACAATGTAAGGGTTTGTTCAATCCAAAAGTATTATCAGAGTTGTATCATGGTTCAATGCCCTGTGTTATTATTATAGGTATAAGTTTTATCCCACTTATTTGTGCATTGAGTGTGAAACTTTCAGTGTGTACAATATCCCAAGAAAACATATCAACAATCAGAAGATTTTACAAAGATTAAAAAGAGAGGGGAAAAAGAGGAAGAGCTCTTAAGCCCTACTTTTGTTCTTAGATAATAGAAACTATAGCCAAATTTTGGGTTGAATAAACAGAGCTCACATATAGTGCAAGGAGTGAAGATCATTCTTAGAAGGCATTGCCAACTCAAATTTCAATATTCAATAAACAATCTAAAAATGGATAATATTGCTCAACTTCAATCTAAACATGGCCAATAGTGCCAGATGATCAAGTCTTCCATGCATGCAACAGAGCTCGCAAATGCATACGGAGCCTGCATATGGACTAAGCATTAAATAGAATAAACTCCAAACCAAATTCCTAATCCTAGTCCTTAAGAGGAGTTTGGATGAGAACCAACTATGGTGTGTGGCTTAAGAATCCCTATCCTAATAGTAGACTTGGAGTAATCAGAATCCCTATCCTAATGGTGTGTCGCTTAAGAATCCCTATCCTAATAGTAGACTTGGAGTAATCAGAAAGTGATCGAATAGAGCAAAGAAACTCACTAGAAACACTGTTAAAATAATGTAAACCCTTAGATTGGGTAGGCATTTGCTTAAATGCAACCCAACCATAAATTAAGCTCCTTCTTTTCCTCCATTCTCTAGAGTGAGAATAGCAAATAGAAGGTAATGTAGTTTCTTAGTTTTTTTTAATTTTAATTATTGTAATCTTTTCTGTAAGAGAATAGAAATCCTAATCCAACAGCATATCCATAAAATTTTCACATGCGCTTTCCAATATTGTCTTGCAGTATTAATGGGGAAAAAAGGTTCTCATCATTGAGTGATCAATTGCAAACCCTATATCTATATTCAAGACAAAAGAATCTTTTTCTCAAGAACATAATTTTAATGATAAAACTGCAAGAAACTGCCTAATAAACCCAAAAATATAAGTCATGTATACCATTGGAATGTGAAGGAAAATCAATCCCAAAAAAACAAATAAAAAAAAAGAAGAAGAAGAATTAAGAAGAAATGCCCATTAAAGAGAAATATAAAACATCTGCCTCTTCCATTGGGCTCCTATATACATGATTAACCATATCACAAGCTAAAAGTGATGATATTTATAGAAGTATCCAACCCCATTCCACAATTCCATGTGCTACAAACCCTTCATAAAACAGGCCTATATGATCATTGGGCACACTAAAATAATCAACTTGAAAAGTGAAGAAATTCGAGAATTGCACCACTAACTACATTCCCATAAAAAACGTAGGATATGATCAATTTAAGAAAGAAGATATCAAGAAATCTCAAATATAAACTCATCCTTACATATGAAGATAAGGAATTAAGATCTCTACTACTACTACTAACCATTCTTACTATCTTTATCATGTTCATGAAAAAGTTTTTAATAACAAACCCAATGAATTTTTTCTTTTTTTGAAACAACTAAAATGGCAAGCTTTATTTTCAAAAAAATGAACAACCTGAATCACTTCTCTCCCACAAGGCACCAATCCTCATCCTCAGCCTCATAACCCCTCCCACACGAACTAACACCATCAAAATCCATATCATAATCATCATCAGTTTGGATCTCACTTTGGCTAATCCTCACCATCTCTTCGACGCCAATCGATTCTGCATCTTCGAAAGTGGATCGTTTGTCGTCGTTGATATCTTCATCGGCATCATGATCATCACTTGGGATAATCCTCACCGTCTCATCTACACCGCTCGATTTTGCATCTTCGAAAGTGGACCGTTCTTCGTTGATATCTGCATCAGCATCATGATCATCACTTGGGCTAATCCTCACCGTCTCTTCTACAATTGGACTAATCCTCATTGTCTCTTCTGCACTGATTGATCTCATCATCTTTTCATCTGCAAAAGCGGTCCACCTTTCTTCGCCGATATCTTGGACAGCATCATGATCACCATAGTCAATCCCATCATCCATATCATCTCTATAACATCCAGATAGATCACTCAATAGCCCAGTTGCAGATACCCCATTATAGTTCTGCCCCACTCCCTTATTTACAATCCTCCATGCTGTTGACCGTGGATTCGTGGCCGAATCACTTGATCTGAGCTTCTGGGTCTCCTTGGCCTTGTCTCTGGGCTTGGACACTGGGAGATTGTGACCCTCCATGAACATGGGCAGGGAATCTTTCCTGATGAAACTTGAGAGCTTGGATGATGGCTTTGCGCAAAATCTGGGCATCGGATGTGAGTCAGATTCGTTGAGGATCTTGCCACTGTGGGTTGAAATCCATCTTGATGGTTTGAGATCCCTGGAACTAACTAGTCCACGTTGACGTCCTTTGTTAGTCATCTATCTTCTTTTCTTTGCAATGGCTTTTGTTACTGTGATAATGAAAGATGAATAAGACCTCCTCTATCTCTAGTTCCCTTTATATATACGGAGAGAAAGATGGGAGTTTTTTTTTAGATGAATCCAGTTTCCAAAAGCGTCTAAACTTGGGAAGGAAGGTTCAAGCAACCCCAGCAAATCCGGATCCCACTTAAATTTGAATTGCAATCAATGCATAAGATTAATAATTCATATTAATGTGCTAATCACGTTGTTATGGGCAAGGCTCTCGTTTAAGCTTAGGATAAGATTCCGTAAGCTAACGCTTCTGAGGCCCATCCTTGGTCCATCCAAATGGGCCAAACACACGAACCCCTTAAATTGCACATGCCCACCAACTTTTGATCAGATCCAAATTTACTAGACCGTTGGATCAATTATGTACCAATTCAATTGGATCGTTGACTATTAAACTTTTGGTGCCCAGCTGTAGATGATGGAAACCACGGTTGAGGCTGATTTTTTTTAGAAAGGAAGGTCCATGGAGTCCTTGAAATCCCCCCACCCCCATCCCCATGTAGGTCCCCAAGTGGGCCCCAACACACAATCGAGCTTACTTCACCTTACTTTATCCTAAGCTTCAGCTTAGGAGACTTCTAACAGTAATTGAAACTCTCAAAGAATAAAGAATTATGCATGATATAAAGTACGCCTGTATAACAAATATCTCTAGCTTGCAAACAACCTAAAAGGAGCCAAGAAATCTGGTAGGATTCTTTATCTTGTAAGATTTTGATTCTCTTTCATTATTGGTCTCATCCAGTCATCCCCAGTCAACATGGATGGAACAAGAAAATGATCTAGGTAATGGGCTCTTTAGGTTATAATACCACATATAAGCCCTGTTGGATCCAATGGGTCAACAGGCCAAATGGACCGGGCCACCTAATGTTAAAAAGCTATGGTCCGGCTCGTATAAGTGGAATATTAGGAATTGCACGTCTTGGAGTTGTCCCACTCCCTCTTCTTCCTATTTTGAGTTCCTTGTGCTAATAGAGCAAGTGAATGAGTCAAAACTCACAGAGAAAATCAAAGAGCAAATTATTATTGTTATTATTATTATTATATATTATAGACGTAGACATCAATTTCAAAATTGGAGTCCAATTTGCTAATGCATTACAAAATTAGACTCTAATCTCAAATCAATTTGAAAAATTGGATCTCAAATCAATTTCAATTTCAATTTCTTTTTTTACAGAAGAGATAAGCTCTATCAATTCAACTAATGTATCCAACTCATACCCAAACTCTCAAGTCCTACGATTCTTCACTCAAATTCAAACTCACAAGTTATATAAGTTTCGACTATTTAATTGCATTATCAAAATAAAACCAACGTTGGAAAGAGTCTTCAACTACTTAAATATTAGTGCAGATTTATGCCTTTAGAAAAAATCTCATTTGCTGAACCCTATATGTGGGCGACATGTGTTCGACCTGATTGAAGGAATCATGAGATCCAAAGTTAATGTTAACCCGATGCTCATTTGTTAGTAGTTGGAGATTCTACCTTCTTATACAAAGATTTCTATCTCAAAGGAGCATTCACGAATTCCACTAAGTATGGGAATTCATGAAACAGTCTTAAAGTATCCTTTCACTATTTTCTCAGGAATTCTTGCGCCCTCTACGTCAGTGTCCATTGACCTTCCACGAGAAAGTACCAACCACCTTCTGTTTTGCCCTCTTCTAATTATATTAGTTCTATATATATAATGTTATCAATCCATTATTAAACATTCTATAGTTTTGGCAAAAGAAAAAAAAGGTTTTACATTACATATATATTTGCAAGGGCCCACCTTAAGAATTAATAATACAGCATGTTCCATTCATAAAATTGGCCCATTTTTCGATGGAAAATCGATGTTCTGTGTCATGTGTTTTTAGCCCTAATCTTGGGGGCTGGGCGAAAGAGTCACATGTGTGAAGAGTGGCATGGCCACGGGGTTAATCACCAACAAAGCAACCCCTTGATGGTTGGCCAATCACTATTTCATGATTTGAATGGATGGGTACTCTGATTTTAATAGTTAGGTCCTTTGTTTTTTTTTTTTTTCCATTATCATTGCCCATGAATTGCGTCACAAGGTCTATGGGTCCTACAATGGTTCTATCCGCGTGAACATGGCTAAAGTAGATGGATGAGTATTCTTCTCATGTATGGTTCTATCCACGTGAACATGTCTAAAGTAGATGGAAGGGTATTCTTCTCATGTATATTTTTTATCTTCAAAGTTGAATGTTGGTTGGAAAAAAACCTCAAAAAAAAAAAAAAATCTCAGTTTTAGCCTTAAGAGAAGCTACATCAGCTTCTTGGGGCCCATTTGTGGATCTGTCCTTTCAAAAATACATAATATGTGCCTTTTCAGTAAAATGTGCCTTTCGACCTAACGTGTCGCTTGGGCTACATATGTGTGTTTTCAATAAAATATTTATTGGGCCCATTTGTGTATATCTAACCCAATTCAAAGGGATGCCTTCCAACTCTATAAATTAAGAGTATTTTAAAAGTTTTTATTTAGTATTCAAATGACTGACTGAAATGCATACAGATCTTTTGTTTTTAAAATGAAATGTGTATGCTGACGTGGATTGAGGGAAGAAAGATTTGGTTTGCATAATTTTTTGGTTCAATTGAATCTATTAATTATTCTATTATAAATAGATTTCTATGAAAGGGATATTAATTTTAATATATTATTCAGGTCGCACGAGACTTAATCTGTGCATTGCACAGGGGCTCCATGCTAGTATTCTATATCAATCATAACTGTGAAAGTAAAAAAAATTCTTTCACATAAGCAACCGCATGGCTCGAGAGAAATTACAAGTTCTGAACGCTCTTGACGTAGCTAAGACGCAGTTGTACCACTTTACTGCTATAGTAATCGCCGGCATGGGCTTTTTAACCCATGCCTACGACCTCTTCTATATTTCGCTCGTGACCAAACTGCTCGGTCGAATTTACTATCATGTGGATGGCGCAGCCAAGCCCGACAGCCTTGTCACAACTCAAATTTGGGGGCCCTATTGGATATCCAGATTGTGATCATATAACAATATTCACCATGCATACATCAAATAATATTCGCAAGGAATCAGACATTTAGTTTAAAATATATTTTTAATTATAAATATCAAGAATCTCTAAATAATCAAACTTGTTATGTCTTGATTAAGATCAATAATGTGCTAAAACATTATTAAATAACTTCTCCTAAACAATGACTAAAAATTCTATGGAATATTCAAGTTTTTCTCATTCTCTCCTCTCAGCCATGCATGTCAAAATCTACATGCTGATCATCAATCCGCTCTGGCCCACCCACAACATGATTATCTAAAGGGGACAACACAACATCAGTATTACTGGTGAATGAATTTTCCTAATTACACAAGCTACATACAACATAGTATCACATAATCATCAAATCTGAATCAATACAACAATTATCATTAAAAATACATCCAATTATAAAACCGTGCCCATGCACATTACTACGCCTCAAAGGCCCATTGTATACATGTATACCGGTCACCATGACCCTGTTTCATTAGACATGTCCACTAAGGACCAGCCGCTATAACGGCCCGGACACTAAGTCCAACATCGCACGTCTGGGATCCCGTGCACAATATCCCATAACAAACAGAGTTCATCATTATTAATAATTTACACAACAATATTGTGGGACGAATCCCATACCCGTCCCCATTATATTAGTGCCCCACTTCTGATGATAACATTTATTAGGTGTAGGGGTGGCCCACTCTTTATCACAAATTGAATATTACACAACATTCACATCAAATCTCAGTACAACAGTACACATAATTAATTACAATCCACATAATGTTTTGATTAATATATTTAGGATGATTAGATTTTAATCATGATTAAAAATCTAGGACTAACCCCTTTTTATAGATTCCTCAAGATCACAATTAACACACAGAATCCTTAAAATACAAGTATTTCACACCTAGACACCTTAATAAAAAATCTAGTGGGTCCCACTAGTCTGATCTAAGATCAGCCTTAATATACAAGGTCGCTCAGGGCTAAGCTTTCATTCCAATGGATTGGATTCACTATCAAACATCCTTACTGGGCCCCACAATCTCAACAAATTAGATCAGAATTCATAAATAAACCTCACGGTTAACAAAATCGAAGTTTCCGGATATCTGGGCAAATGGGCCCAAGACACATGGGACCACCACCATCTAGGTCATCCCTGGGCCCCCTTCAAGATGTGGGGTCCTAATCTCTGGTCAACTTAGGTAGTGGGTCTCAGCATGGATGTCAACCTTCAGCCCTATCTTCATCAAAATTCACGCCTGAAACATTAAAATCAAGTGAATAGTGGCCCAAACAGGGCCCAATCCACATGGGTCCAACACTGCCCTGGTCGTTCAAGGGTAGGCTTCCATACTATTGAATTTGGTGTACCATCAGATTGGTCGTTGGTCCTTACTGACTCAAAACAGAGTTTGTCGATATAATATGGTCACTCTCGCCTGGTAGTTTTGTGACTATTAGATAAAAATCTTATGGGGCCCACTTCCTATAGTTCCATCATCACAAGGGTCGACCAAGGGTCCCTTACAAGATGTGAGGTCCTGATTCTTGATCAAAACGTGCAGTGGGTCCAACTAAGTCTACTCATTTTCATCCCTGTTCACGCCTGGCTCAAACAAACCACTGGATAAGAATCCAGATAGGGCCCACTTCTCATGGGTTCGGATTCTCTTGGGTCAACCCTAGGTCCCTTATTAGATGTGTGGTCTTGATCATTGGTCAGATCAATCAATGGGTTCCACAACTTCAAACAACCAACCTCCGTATTTTGATTCAATCACGATTTTGAAATTTTAGGTATATGGATGGTGTTCCAAACGGATTTCAATCATTGTAGGACCAACACCTCCATGGTCGCCCATAGGTCCCCTTCAAGATTCATGTTTCAGATCTATCATCGAGTGGGCCAGGGTGTCCCACCACCCCCAAACGTGACCTCCTCTATTGATGTCCAATGCTAGAAATTGCTTTATCAGGATGATTTCAACACACGATGACCTTGAAACCTATCCAAGAAGTTTACACACTTTTGTCCAAATAATCTATCAAGATTTTCATGATCCAAAGATAGTAATTGTAATCAATTCATGATCACAGACACGTTTTCTGCACACAATATTATAAGAGTACTAATTCTTACTTCATTATTATTCATCAGATCAATCATCAAATCCAATAATCAGGAATATCCACTCACCTCTGGTACGTGATCGTTGATCTTGAGATGTGTGAACGCAAATAGGACATCTGATGATCATCTCCCATTCGATTGGCTTCTTCCTCTAGATTTCCAGCCACAACTTTCTCTCCTCCTAGATTGCAGCCCACCAAGCTCTCTTTCAGAATTTCTCCAAAAGAATAGAACACCAACAAGTAATGGTCGTTGGTTTGCTTATATTGTTAGATATACATGTATAACAGAGTCCTATTCTTATACTTATACTTCCTCTTTCCTCTTTCTAATTAGAGTTGTCATACAACTCCTACTCTTTCTAAAACTCTTCTCTGAGTTTCTTTCAATTTCTAAAATAAATTAAACAAGTAAAGGTCCTACTTGGGCCAAACTAATCCTGGGCCCAAGTAACTCAAGATATTACAAGCCTCCCACCCAACGTATCCGCCGCCGTCAACAGTGTCGCCTTCTGCGGCACCCTCGCAAGACAACTCTTCTTCGGCTTGCTCGGCGACAAGACGTAACCACACGCACCTCTAGATCATAACTGAAGCATCTATCCATATAAAGTTTTTTTAGGAAATAAGTATTATGATGACAAATTAGTTTATGTTTTCTTTTTTTTTCTTATCACGTAGGTTACGGTTTTTTTTATTGCTCAGTGTAATGATTTTGTGTGATTAGAATATGTATTATTCGCCGCTGATAATTATTTTCAATTTTTTTTAAACAAAAGTTTTATTCTTCTTATCGTACTGATCCGAGTTAGATGTTTTGATTTTATGTCCCTATAATTTGTTTTCCGTTGATGAATGGTTGGTTGGTTGTATTTTATTATTTTTTAATGCAATCCATAAATAGCTTTAAAAAACATATGTTTAATTTTTTATTGTTCAGTGAATTTTATTATTTTGTGCATATTTTTAGGATCAGATTTTGCCTAAAATTGTCCAATTGGCTTCTTTTCTTATTAAATAGTCAGTCATGTCCGCCGAACCTAATCTAACTCTAAATCCATCAAAGTTTAACACAATCTATTCCAAGGAGTATCTCTTCCCTTTGTTAATTTTATTCCCATTTTTATATATTTTCAGGTGTCTAAACGATTTTTTTTTTTCACTTTTTACCATTGTTTTGTTTTATTTTTATTATTTTCGCTTTTGATAGGTTCTTTTAGTTTCTTTGTTGATAGGTTTTCATAAATGAAAAACCAAACAAGTTATTTTGAAAATATTAAAAAAAAAAAACAAGATTTATTTTCAAAATAATGAAAAACCTGAATCACTTCTCTCCCAGAAGGCACCAATACTTTTCGATCATCAACCTTAATATCCCTCAGACACAAACTCATCATCATCATCATCATCAATTTTGATCTCACTTGGACTAATCCTTACCGTCTTTTCAACAATTGGACTCGTTGCATCTTCAAAAGTGGGCCTTTCTTCATCAATATCTTCATCAGCATCATGATCATCATAGTCGATTCCATCATCCATCTCATCTCCATAACATCCAGCTAGATGACCCAACAGCCTAGCTGCAGATACCCCAGTATACTTCTGGCCCACTCCCATATTTACCATCTTCCATGCAATCGACCGATGATTCGTGGCCCCATCGCATGATTTGAGCTTTTGGGGCCCCTTGGCCTGGTCTCTGGACGGGAGATTGGGACCCTCCATGCAATGGGGCCGGGCGCCTTTACGGATGAATTCTGACTGTGAATTGGGTCCATTGATGATCTTGCCATTGGGGCTTGAATTCAATGGTGATGGTTTGGGCTCTCTGGCCTTAACTAGCGCACATTGAAGTCCTCTTAGGCGTACTTTATTGTTTTTGCAATGGTGTCTCAGTTACTGTGATAATAAAAAGATGAATGGGATCTCCTATATCTATTGTTCCCTTGGTCGGCCTGCCAGTCACGCCCCACCCAGCCCGCCCAAAAATAGCTATTTTTAAAAATATTAATCATTTTATCACTCAACAGCTATAAAACGGACATATAAAGGGTATTTTGTATCATTTTCAATTTTACAAAGTCTATAAAGACTCTAACTCTCACATTCTTCTCAATGGAATATGTTGAGTTTGACCGAACCACTTAAATCTTTGTCATTCTCTGTGCTTGTGTTCTAATTTTTAATTTTAATATCAAAAAGGAGAAAGAAATTAATCGAAAAAAAAAAAGTTAAAGAGGCACGCCGAGCACGCCCGGCACGGCACTGCCCATTTGACATCCCTAGATCTATCCTTGGGTGGGCAAGTTATTTCTCCTGCTCCTCGCCACTGGGCCAACTAGAAAAAAATAAATAAAAATTAATGTGTTGGATTTATAATGCATAATATCATGCTAATATGCCCTAATCACATTATATTAATCATTTGTTCAGTGTTACAATGAGACCAAATCCTATTGAAGTAAAATTGGAGGATATGCTAATTGCCGGAGGTATGGCTTTCAGTTTAATGGTTCAAACCATCAATAGGTGGGCCCTACGGTGAGGTGTTTTTTTTTTTTTTGGGTATATGGGCCATCAGTAGGATTGTGCTTGTTCTCTTCCTTTATTAGACTAATCCCCAATCAACATTGATAGGACAAAAATATGATCTAGCTAATGGGCTCTTCAGATTATAATAGCCCATGTAGGATTGTTGGATCCAAATGGGTCAACAGCCCAAATGTTTTTGGAGCTAGTGATGGCTACTTGGACCCGAGTATTATACAAATTATGGAGAGAGAGAGAGAGAGAGAGAGAGAGAGAGAGAGAGAGAGAGAGGGGCCAATCATCGAAGATAATGACATCAAATGCCTGACAAGTGAAGATAAGGAAGGCGTGGACGAAACGAATTCCTATCATCATCCAAACACATGGTGTACTTGGGCTAAGACTTGTAAACATAAAAAGATGCTTGCCAAAGGGATACTTCAATGGCTTCTTATCCAAGAATAGAATAAGTATCTTCACTTTTTTGCCCCATCAAACTGAAAAATGTTTAATGATTACTTGTAAAAGTCTTAATTAAAAATGATAAACACGGCATAGTGTTTTACAGCCAACTACAGCAATAAATAGAAGATGAGTACATTCAATGATCTTTGATAAGATATCTGGTAACATCTCAATAAGTTCAGTTTTTATTGATGGTTAGATGTTAAGGTCCTGTTGTCTGTGTTGTTTGGACCCCTTTGCAAGAAAATATTTTTTATCTCTTTTTATGCAAGAGGATTTTTTCTTTTTTATTGTATTTTTTGTGCTTGGGGAGGGTTTCCAACCTTTCGGGCTGGACTAATCCCTTCCGGTCTAGAAAGAAGCCGGATAAAACCTCCGTGGCCCCCAAATAGTCGCAGTGAGTATTTCATATTTTAAGAGTTAATGCATTTTCTTGATTTTTTTTCTATTATTGGAATCTTCCATGTAATAAAATAGAAATCCTAATCCAAAATGATGTCTCAAGAATTTTCATACACACTTTCCAAAATTATCATTCCATATTGATGTGGAATCCCAAGAGGTCTTTTTTGGCTCATTGTTATAAAATTATCATTGAGCAAATGTATAATAGACCCCAAAAGTATAATTAAGAGATGCACACTAATGGAAATTGAAGGAAAATCAACCCATAAAAAAAACATAGAGAAAAAAGTTCATGCCCATGAAAGAGAAATACAAAACATATGCCTCTTCATTTGGGCTCCTATATACAATTATACATGCTTATAGTAAACATCAGAAGCTATAATAATTGTGATATTGTTTGAAAAATCTGACCCCCATTGCACAATTCCATTAACCCTGTGTGTTACAAACCCTACACAAAACAGGCTTACAAGATCATTGGGCACAATAAAATGATCAGCCCAAGAAGATGCCCACAGAACCATTTCTAATGATAAAGTTTCCAATAACAAACCAAAGAAGTTATTTTGGAGAATCTAAAAAAAAAAAAAGCTTTATTTTCAAATTAACAAACTACATGAATCACATCTCTCCCACAAGGCACCAATCCTCATCATCAACCAGAATTTCCCACACATACCCCACCGCGTAAAAATCCATATCATCATCATCATCACCACCACCATCATCAATTTCATTTTCACCTCCAATCTCGATCTCGCTTGGACTAATCGCCGCCGTCCCTTCCACACCGATTGAGATCTCGCTCATCGCCACCGTCTCTTCTACACCGGTTGAGATCTCGCTGATCGCCACCGTCTCTTCTACACCGATTGATTGTGCCACCATCTCATCTTCGAATGTGGACCGTTCATGGTTGATAACACCAGCATCATGACCATCATCGTCGATCCCATCATCCATGTCCTCTCTATAACATCCAGACAGATGACTCAAGAGCCCGGTCGCGGATACCCCAGTATAGTTCTGGCCCACTCCCTTATCCATGATCCGCCACGCGATCAACCGATGATTTGCGGCCACATCACATGATCTGAGCTTCTGGGCCTGCTTGGCCTTGCCCCTGGACTTGCACACTGGGAGGGTGTGGCACTCCATGCACCTGGGCCTGGCGCATTTCGCGGTGAACTTGGAGTGATTGGTCGGCTTGGAAGAGACCTTGGAGTAAGATCTGGCCGTTGGTGGCGAGTCGAATCCATTGATCATCTTGGCACTGGGCCTTGAATTCCTTAAGAGCTCTTTGGAGCTAACCATCCCATGTTGGCGTCCCTCTCTTTTCATATTTCTATTTCTTCTTCTTCTTCTTCTTTTTCTTCTTCTTTCTTCTTTGAAATGATATGAAGGCCTTTGTGATAAACGGAATGATAGATAGGAACTTCTCTATTTACAACTCCGTTTTATATAGAGATTGAGGGGTTTCTTGGATGTTTCCGACTGCTTGAAAACTTGGGAAGCAAGGAAGAGTCCGTTTCAAGTAACCCCAGCTGTTCCAGAGTTGACTCAGTAAGTAGGTCAAGTTTTTTTTATTTTTTCATTTTTTTTTTCACTATCGGGGTTTCTAGAGTAAACACCCTTACGTAGGGTTGTAAACGGGTCGGTTCCGAGTCTAAAATAATTAAGGAGAAGGTGGAACCTGATCCGGAGCCGGAACCGATTTCTTGGCTCCAGAATCGGAACCAAAACCATATATGGGATAGGTCTGGATCCGGGTCCGGGTTTTTAGGTAGAGAATGATATTTAAAAAAATGATTTCTAAGAGAAATTTTCGAAAATTGATGTAATATATCGGGTATTGGATCCATGAGTCCGAACCAAGGTGGAACCAGACCCGGACTCATTTACTTATTGATGTCTAAATAAGGATCCAAACCCCGTTTTTAACGGGTTGGAACTTCCGGATAATTGAAAAATCGAATATCCATTTATATCCCTACCCATATGGCCCAAAGTGATGGCACTAATGGACTCAATCTTCAATTTTTAAATAAGGAGGAGCCGGATACGAGATCAAGAACTCTAATTCTAAAAGAACGAGGAATCGTTGTCCTGACCTGTGTAACGCCCAAGTGCCGAGGCCATTTGATGCAAAAAGTCCTCCTTGCATCTCATTTGACCACTAGATTTTTTACATGACTCGGGACCCTGCTCACTTTTGTCTACCTGTACCCATTAAAGAAACTGGTGAGTCTGATGCATGTCACTTTCCAAATGCTCTCCACGTGCAAAGGATACCTTGATTCGTACAAAACCGGTATTACTCTTTTATTTATTTTTTCCAATGCTGCTATACACCATACAGAGGAATTTTTATTAGGACCCAACAATTTGGGTTGGGCCCATCACAGCCGTTGCTTGAAAGTTGAATGAATTTTTCAATCACACCCCCTTTAGAATGACCTTTGAGGGCCCAAGCAGCCTGTTTAGTTAGGCAACAAGATGCTTTTTTCTTTTTTTGGTAACTTATTTAAAGGGCAGGGACACAGCTCATAAATATGAGGTAAAAACAATTCGATCATACAAGGAGAGGAGAGGCCAGATTGAACCCTAGAACTGCCACTACTTACCACTAGAGTAAGAAGCAAGTTCTCAACAAGATGCATTGATACTATACAAGGAGTTTTAAGCATGGCTGCCATTTTAGGCCTAAATTATTAATAGCATAGACAGCCCTTAATTCCATGTTAGAAAATTGGGATCTTTAGGAAGCATCTAAACTTTCTTTAATGTGATAAAATAAAGACAAAGTAAATATCACATCTCCATTAAACGTGAGAAGGAATGGAGCGAGGTGGAAACGGATCCCCTCATTTGCCCAAACAGGGGAATCCGGATCCGAACTAGGTGGACGGCTATGGTCCCCCCTAGAAATTTCGAATACCCCATTACTATTACAAAAACTTTCGATGCTTTTTTACGAAATTTGAAAAAGCCACGAGGTTTATAGAAAATTTTGGGGGATTTTTATATTGGCTCCTCAAAATTCTTTGTTTTTTTAAATAGTTTCCCCACAAGGCGAATTTTCTAATTCTGCATATTGGTAAGATAAGCATATGTTTATGCCGAAGTAATGTTTGTATTTGTTTTGCATAAAGTATAAATGAGATAGTGAGAGTAGGGAGGGGTGTGGGGAGGGTTTTTTTTTTTTTTTTTTGCCTTGTATTTACTTCACAACACTTTCATCTCAAAGGCCTAGTAAATACCAAATAGAAGGAAATTGTGGCACACAAATAATTAAAAAAAGGAAAGGAAAATCAAACAATATTGTCAATATATAAATAGAGAGAGAATAAAATAGAAATACACAAGATACCTAATAAATGAACATCTAAGAAGTAAAAGATGCTTTGCATTATCTTTCCCATATCTTTATTGCATCACCTCATATGTACTTTCGGTTGGGCGAATTGGCTCTTTAATAAAGCCACAGCTATACCCTACCATACATGTCCTTTCAAATCCATTTATGAAGGTTTCTTTTTTATTTTAATAACATTACAATTATAATAAATAGGATGTTGAAAATCCAACTCCCTCTTCATAAGATGCAATAAATATTTGGTGGGAACCTTTTAGATGCCATATAATAGAATCATGTCAACATGAAAATATAGATTCTTTTTTTTTTTTAATTGATGAAATGGACCTGATGGGAAAAGTGAGCTGTCACTCTCTTGTAAGGATCCAAAAACACAGACAATCACTACCATTATCTCTCTTTTTAGTAAGGTATATACTCATACACTCACACATAAATTTACACAAGTCCCTCACCATCACAGGCGCAATCCGAAATTGATTATTAATTATTGATTATTTTTACATAAGAGAGGTGCCTCACCAATTGAGTACCGGTGGATTGGCCAATCCACTACCATTATCTTTGTAGCTGTCAATACCTCATTCCATCAATATGTAGCTTAATTCAAAACTGCAAATAAGGCATGATTAGAGTACTTATCACACACAAGAAATTAAAATACCTCTTTTTATGAGTGAATAGTCGAATCTAACAAAACGGGACTCAAAAACTGAAAATCTGACACAGAAATTGTCTATATCTCAAATGATTAAGGGGTCCCTGGAAACTTTAGTCTAATTAGTAGGAGATAATTAGATTAAGGTATAAGATAAAAGCTCTGATTTTTAATGATGAAGGGGTTGTTTGGAAACTTTAGTCTAATTACTAAGAGATAATTAGATTAAGGTATAAAATTAAAGCTCTGATTTTTAAGTTCTTATTTAGATTTAGTCTATTTGGTAAAAAAAAAAAAAAAGCTCTTATTTCATGAGGTAATTGGGGCCCACCCATAGAAATGGTGGTAATTGGTGCCCACTTTTAATAATTATAATATAGAACCTACCATTTGAGTCATTTTGAGAGCATTTTGAGGTTATTTTCCTTCAAAACACTTGTAAGTTTTGCATTATCCACCTCAATCCGCTATAGCTAAAAAAGATCTAAGAAAACAACACCCCTTAGTTTATATTTTTTTAGAGGCAAAAGCTCTAATTTGTAAAGAAAAAAAAAAACCAAGAAATAAAAAATGCAATTAGAGTTTTACCAAATCCTCTAATATGTAAATAAGCTCCAAATTATAAGACAAGAGCTTATTTTTAGAGTTACGAACACCCCTTAGAGAATCTTAAAAATTAGGTAAAGTCGAGCTAGATACATGGGATTGAGCTAAGATATATAATGATGATGTTGAAGAAAATTGTGAAATGAAATAAAATGAAAATTTCAATGGAAACATGTTTTTTTTTTTTTCTTTTTTCTCTAGAAGGAAAATATGTATATTAAAGAAAAAAAGAATTACAAAGCTTCGAAAGCCCAAGAGAATACATTAATATAGCAGCAATATATTTTAGGCAATTTTTTTTTTATTTAGAAAACTTTCTTTTTTTGTTAATACTGTGATAAAAAGGAATTCTTCCTCATCTCATTTCTCTTCTCTTGTATTCAAAGCTTTCAAACTTGTTGATTTTTTAAGAGCCCTCTAACACATAAAATTAAAAAAAAAATTATGACAAACTAAATCTAAAACTTAAGTTGTTATTAGTCTATCTTTTAAAAATTAGAATATGACATTTGAGACATTTCTTTTAAGAATTTGAACCACTGTTTAGTCTTTTTCCCCTTTTTTTTTTTATGAATTCTTAACTTTTTAAATGTATTTTTGTACATATTTATTTTTAAACTTTATATATAATTGTTATCTCATGCTTATTTCAGGTTCTGGAAAAAAAGAAAAAGAAAAAAAAAAAAAAAAGACCAAATCTTTGCCAACATTTTGCAGGGGTGTTTGTGAGCTTGGTCAAACTGAGCTGAGGCATATATAGGCCCGGACCAAGTTTAGATACACAAGCCTGCATCTGGCTCAAGTCTGACATGGGTTGGCTTACCTCAGGTTCATGTATAAAGTCCAGCCCACCTCAAGCATGTTAGCCCAAGCCAGCCCGTTTAGTCAACCGAGCCGAGCTTTCTATCTTTAGTAAACCATACCAATATTTACTTAGGCTGGGCTTCGGGCTTTCTATCACTTAATCCAAATCCTGCCAAAATATAAAACAGGCCGAGATTTTAAGTCCAGGCCTGTCCCCAGTTTAACCTAAGGCCCCAGCCCAGCCTGACCCATGAACACCCCCAACCATCATCTTACAATTGTCTAGTTTACACGGCCTTGATTCAATGATTAAAAACACCAAATCAAATTAAAAATTTAGCCAACTATCTATCATTAATTTCAAGTCACCGAACTGGGCCAATAAGATGAAATATGTTCCTAATCACAGTATGATTAGTGTATGACTAAAAAAATCAATCAATCAATAAATAAATAAAGTTGACTATTTCTCTTTTTAATCCAAGAATCCGTGTACACTTGCTATACTGACAAAATTTTGAGCCGTGCCATTAACGACTTCTAGTAATTCCATTCCAGTCGGAATTTGATACATCATTGGATTGGACCACCTTTGGCTGTGACAAAGTACCCAACTATAACAGTAATGAATTGTTAGACTGGAGCAATTTTTAGTTAGTTTTATGAATTGTTCTCATAAAATTCTCATCCTTCGTCCTACAAATCCATTGGTGAAGATAGCGTCACTTGCCTCACACATATCAGCATCATCCAATGTAGAATGTGTGTGTTATCGGATGGATAGGCAAATTTTGATTGGACAATGGAGATCTTGGAGATGGATTTGGAGGTAGAGCAATTTATGATCTTCGCTTGGGTGTGGATGTTAAGCTTCATCAATTCATTGCTAATCATAAGTGGGACTTTCCGGTAGCAACCTCTAATGCTCTTATGGACATTTTCCGGGATGTTCAGGATGGAGTCCAACCCCACTGTGAATTTGTTGATGAAATTGTTTGGATTCCAGAAGAGGATGGTCATTTTACCTTGAAATCCGCGTACCATATAGTAAATGGGAATTGTGATCAACACCTGCAGTGAGGTCCTTTAACTTGGTTTCAGGGCTGCATTAAAAAGCATTCTATTTGTGCGTGGATGTTTACTCGAGGGAAATTGAAGACAAAGGACTTCCTCCTTCAGCTAAATGTGGACTGTGACACCTGTTGAATGTTGTGTGACTGTACCTAGGAATCTGGATCACATCTAATGCTACACTGCCTTTTTTCTTAAGCAGTATGGTCACTTATTTTGGCAAAAGCTCAACCTGAAGTCTTTTGATTGTAACTCTCCTCTAGAGTTGCTGGAGTCAGTTATTCTTCGAGTTGATCAGCGTCACAAGGGTATTCAAACAGTTGGTAAGTTAATTTGCTGTGTGCTTTCATATGGCATATATGGGATGAAAGAAACAAGCAAATCTTCAGAGTTAAGTCTAAACCAGTTCTTAGTGTGTTGCGCAGTATTATTCAAGTTATCCAGAGTAAGATGGTGCATGGTTTAAAATCTCGGTCTCTGTCGCGGTATCGGCCGGGCCAAAAAACCGATATGATATCGATATCGGTTGCGGATATCGGCCCGTTGCGGTCGTCGCTGTGTGATTTTTTTTTTATCCAAAAAAATTCGCAAAAATATCCAAAAAATCTAGAATATTAGAAAATGCTGGAAAACAATATTTTTTTCCATTAGTAACAACAATAAATCAAAATCTCGGTCACCTTAAGTTATGAGTTCTGTCTGTGTCGTAGTTCGCTGTCTTCTCTAGTATTTCATATAAAGATTTAATAAAATCATTTTCAAAATCCTAAATATATAAATCTAACATAAATGTATGTAGATCAATTATTTACACACCATACAATGATCATGAATCATTAAAAGAACATATTTATGATGAAATCCCCAAAAAATGATATATTGTAATTCAAATATTAAAAAATCCGAAAATAAAAAAATTCAAAAAAAAATTGAAAATCATATGTATGAGTAGATCTAGCATGAAAGTATATAGATGTAACTTCTAAATGAAGAACACAACACAAGTGACAAACCCAATGATTTATATGCTTCATCTAAAAATGAAAAATAAAAAAAAATATAATAAAATGCTTTAAATTGATTTTCTCTTACCTTAAAGAATATTTTCTTCAAGAAATAGATGTGAGATTTGAAAATATACAAGAGGGATGTGTGATGGAGTGTGGCTGCTGCCCTAAGGAATAAGGAGATGAGAGGAGAGGAGAAGAAGATAAAAATGAGAAAAAAGATAGAAAAAATAGGGTTTTTTTCCTTTTTATGAGATATCGGCCGATATTGACCTCGGAAAAACTGAGATGAACTTCATCTCGGCCGATATGGGCCGATATTTTGGAGATATATGGCCTCGAGATACCGATACCGATATCTCAGGGCCATATCGTACCGGTATGAGCCGATACCGGTTCATATCGGCTGATATGAACTGGTATCGGCCAATATTTTGATCAATGGGATGGTGTTCCTTGGAATCTTGCTTCTAGATAATGTTTCTTATCACTAAGATATTCCCCCAATTCTTAGCACTTGTCCTCAGATAATCCCTGCTATAAAGACAGGGTAGAGATTGTCCATTGTTCTCTCTAGCCAAGTTCTAGTTAGAATACTATCGAGTAATATTGACCAGCCAATTGAATGAGCAATTCGATAAGGTTTGGACTATTATTAGGGAATATTACAATTGATGCATCTTATTCCTGACCATCTTTCTTTTCTCATGATTGAGGCCGATCCAGCTTTGTCAAGATTTTTAAAATTCTCCTCATAAATCTCCCTGGAATCTGAGATTTCAAGCTCGGAGATTAAAAGTCTTCACCCAGAAGTTCAAAATCAGCTTTGAAGATGCTCACCCAAAGACAATTCAATTCAGCAGAAGGATTAGCCTATCTAGATTGGCCCCATGTCAGGTCACAAGTGCAGCAATGGGGATCTTGTGGAAATCCTGATACATTGTGTCCTTTGGTCCAAAGGGGATGGTATTAAAAATCTTTTTGTGTACAGGGGAACTTTCAAGCTGCTGATTGCGAATGTCCGATTCCTACAGGCTTGGCGTCTGGAAGCCAGTTTTTTTTTTTTTGAATTTTCAAGCATATAAAGTTGTAATGTTTTATTTTAGCGTTGTTCATTTATTGCTTTGAGATATTATTTGATTTATTTCTTTGGGGTACGCCCCTTTGGGAGGTTCAATTAGCCATGTTGGGTTTATTAGACCTCCTTTTTTGTGAATTATTTACTTGAGAAAATGAAGAACTATCTTACTCTTCAAAAAAAAGAAAAAGGATAAGGAAGATTATGAAAGACCTTAGGATAGTCTTGAATTGTATCGAGTTCTATAAAAAAATATGAAATTATGTGTAGAGATAAAGGAATATTCTAAAATATTGTGAATTGGTTTAAGGATTAGGGTAGATTAGTATACAAGTTTAGAGTAATTATGGAATGTTATCATCCATTTTATAAGTGACATGTGGATCGACAGATATTTGAAAGGTTGATGGAAATCTTGAAGGGTATTCGATAAGATTCTTAAATTGTGTAGAGTTTTATAGAAAACATGAAATTATGTGTAGAGATTTATGGAATAATCTAAACTACTGTGGATTCTAAAATCAGGGTTCGATCAATTTACATGTGGATACATCTTAGGCGTTGATAGTATATGGCAAAAGTATAAACAAGGGTTTGGCATTAATATGTAATCCATCAATTTTATGAGAGAAAGGTTAAAATGTAAAAAAGAAAACAAAAGTGCCACACGGGCTAGAATGAAGGGATTCGAGATTTTGAAATATTAAAAGTTATATCTCTACTGCTATCCAAGATTAAGGTTTAATTTATGTTGGCATGGTATTTGTTCATTCCCCAATTTTTTCTTAGTTCTGGCCGTAAGAGAGAAAATCTGTCACTAGTAATGGAGAACGATGATAAATAAATATTATTGTAACTAATTTACTTTACTTTTGAAATAACAAAATTTACTTTGATTTTTGTTCCAATTACTTGTGATTGATGGTAGACCCAAAGCTAATTAAAATGAGATTTTCCCAAAATGCGACTAAGCCAACGAATCAGTTCAACGTACTCATTGAACTCAGATTTCGAATCAGATGAGTCAAAAGGCAAATTGAATAACCCTGTGACATTAAATCTTTGGATAAAGTTTGTTTTCAATTTAGAATTGCTAACTCAATTTGTAATTTGTTCAAGTGTGAAAGAGGTAATTAATTATAATTTTATATAACGTTAAGTGGGAAATGGAATAGGTGTTCAATGATATGATACACAACTTTTTTCCCAACAGATTCTATTCAAACACTATAAACAACTGAAATAAAATATCATTTAATAAAAGAAAAGTGTTTCAATAGTTTTCACTAAGTTTTGTATTATCATCATATTTAGCGTAGCAAGCATATTTGCCATGTGGCATCCCAAAAAGGCTTGAGATCTCTCTCGATGTTCCCTAGGCCAGTGAATTTGAAACCGTTGAAATAGGTACTCGGCTTCGCCCGGCCTGGCCCAAGCCCAAAAATATAGTGCTTTTAAAAAAAATTGAGACTAGCGGGCTGGGTTAAACAATGATTTTAAAGGTCGGCCAAAATGAGGATTGAGAATAGGCAAAACAGGCCCTACCTGACCCGCTTGCAAGGAAATTTCATTTCATGAATTTACCGAAACTTATGCTAGATTAATCACTGTAAGCATGTTACAGTTATAGTGATTTTGATGGTTGCTTTCATGAACTACTAATCTACTGGCAGACTAATGCAAGATAGGTTCCAAAATAAATGAGTCTCAGAAAATGAAAGATGATTACTCGTAGAATTACATTGAAAGATCCTATTTACACTCATGGGTTGTTGAACAGGTTGGCTCCAACTTGGATGAACTACGTTGCTCCTCCGACTTATTTGGATGATCTAAACCTTCCATAAAGAGCCATCTAAATGGATAATTCAAGTAAGCTTGGCCCAGCAATTTGTTTCATAGCTTTTGATGTTTTTGATCTTCCAATATGGGGTCCACCAAGTAATATAGGAGAGCCATTTATTTTGTACCTATTAATAATCCCCTGGTTTCTTTTCAATTAAACGGAGAATTTGAATGTGATAAATTCAGCCATAAGGTCTACTAAGCAAATCAACAACTCAAATTTCATTTTTGAATCTCCCCAAATAAATAGACCAATTGATGTTCGACGGTGCTAAATCTTGATAAAAATTGCATTTATATAATCAACAACAATAATTTTCTATAAAGACTAATGACTGGATTAGTCCTTTTACTGAAAAGCTTACAATATAGATTCATACACATTGTGTACTCATTGCATTCAAGATTGTGCTAAGACCCGGCCCGGGCACGGAATGGGATTTGACGTAGGCCCACTCACTTAGGGCCGAAATTGGACAACCTCTGGCAGGCCCGTCCAATATTCAAGACTGGATTGTACAGCCTAGGCCAAGCCCGTCCTGTTCCATTGTTCCCTCTCTCATGCTTAAACATTTATTTTTCGTAAAATCTCTCATACATTTCTTTACTCTAAAATTTCTAAAGCTGTTTTCATTCTCTAAAATCTCTCTTACAAGAATTCCTCTCTCGGCTCTTAGTTCCCTATTAATTAGGGAGATTTCCTTCCTCCTTATTTTCCTATTAATTAAGACCCAAACACTGTCCGCTGTCCATGCTCTTATTGGATCCTAGCTTTCTCTTTGTTTTCTTTTATTGTAAGGGTATATACTTGTTCTCCTCAATGGGTCTTTATGTTCCATGTGTTCTCTTCTATATGTGTCTATGTTTTGTAGTAAATCTTTGTTATGGTATCCTGCTATCTTTTTTCTTTTTTCTTTTTTTTGTCATGGGGTACTAAAAAGGATTTATGTTGAGCACTCAATTTGTTCTTGGTTTCCTTCTTATTTTTCAGTTTCTTTTTTATTTTATGATTGTTGTTCTTTATAAGAATTTGTTTATGTGAATATGATGATGGCCTCTCATGGCATTGCTTGTAAATTCCACATTTCTAACATGTCATTAATCACCAGAACCTCTTTTTGCTTTTACCAGTCTTTTTTCTTTATCATGTTTATCATCTCAGGTGGTAAATTACTTTCATGTATAGATAGTTTCTCTCCTATCTTATTTTCATTAACTATGTATTTTATGGGTCCCAATTCTTACTTCTCTCAATTGTTTTTTCTATGTTTATGCAGTACTAGCATTAAATCCCATGCGAGGCACGGGTTAAATCTCATGCAAAGTAAAATAAAATTTTCCACTAAGTGATAAAAAAAACACTCATTTTTACATTAAAAAAAAATGTTAAAAAGACTCCCTACCAATCCACTAAAGACAATATACATCATAACCCACTTATATTTTATTCTCTTTTGATTTAATGCTTTACATCACTCTTACTTTAATAGTAAATTGCCTAAAAAGGGATTTGATTGTGATCAATGAGGACCATTCACTAGAGACACCCAACTTTGGCCTGCTCTTCCATGCAGAACTGCCAGGTATAGTAAATATAACCATCAATGGATCATTGATTGTGCTTAATTTTCTCTTTATCAATAGGATGTAAGAACATGTGCTGTCTAAACATGTCAGTCAACAAATCTTACCACCTCAAAACAAGGAGAAAATGCAAATAAGGCCCTGGCATTAATCTGCATGGGAATAAAGCTTTAGACCATTTAGAAATACCAACAGAAAAGTTCAGATGTGAAATATCTTCTCATAGTTCTCTCATACTCAGAAATCAAATTTTCAAAAAAAGACCAACAAATTTCATTGAAATTCGAGATTTTCTGCTGATTTTTTAAAATGGGAATACTTGGCTCTAAGCCTCATCTAGAATTAAACCTATGCCAAAGGAGCCTTAATGAAACTCACATGCATCCATAAATGGAAAAGGAACATATTCAATCATAACTGCACCAGACCTACATGCAAAGAAATTAATAAACAGGTGTAGATGCAATATGTCCATAAACTGGATTACGGATAATAAAACTGACATGTGCACGATATACAAAACTTACAACACAATCATCAGTGTGGAATGTAGATTTTTCACTAGGCAGGCGACTTAGTAACACCAAATAGCAGAAGTCTACTTGGTCAGTGCATCATGTCGGATTCCAACCAATCCGCCCTTGAGACTGAAAATAGAGTCTCACAGTGGAAAAGATGAGAGAAGGCTCGGCCATCGCACCATTTCCATAATCCCCACAGGCCAATCTCTTTGTTATAGGAGGGACTAGAGAAATACCAAGTTGACTGACTATTTCAAGATGGCGCTCGGTGAAAGGATTATTCCACATGAAGGTGTTCATGGCAGGAGCAACAAAGAGTGGCTTATTGAAATCCCATGCTCGCACAATGCATGTAAGCAAGTTATCACACAATCCGCCAGCAATCTATGAGACAGAAAAAAAAAAATGAAACCATGAATATGATTCAAGACCCGCATGAAAAGAACAGAAGAAAAAAGAATGTCTGCTGAAACAGATGTGCAGCATCTAGATAGTAAACATCCACACTTGTGCCAACGCCACAAGGGTGAGCCATGACCATTCAATGCAAAAAGTGGAACCAGTTGCCCACCAGCTCACTGTGCAGTAACAAGCATGAAAATGGAGCGGTCCTCAGTCAATACATCAGTTGGCCTATACATGTAAGCAAACAGACGATTGGAAATAACTCAACCAAGCTCAACATAGATATTATGTGTGTGGAGACCACCTTATGAGTGAACCCACCTATATGGCAAGGACCACATGCCATGGCCACAGAGAACTGCATACAATAAAGTTATACGTGTGGGTTTCACAAAATTCAAAACAAGGAAAAACGTCAGCATCCTGATGAAGAAACAAACAAGACTGAGGAGACTTTTTCAGCCCCAAAAATAAAAAAGATTGAGGCTACTTTAAATATATATCCAAAATCTACATAGCAGTATAAAATTTCTAGAATAGGAATTGCTCAAAGCCAGAGATCTGAAACTCAAGCTTACTAAAAACTCAGTCCACTCAACTCAACACTGCTTAACTTCAACTTAACTCACTGTACAGAAGCTGAGTCATCAAAGAATTTGCTTTCCAATAATAGGGACATATTTTGCATTCGTTTAGAATTTGAGACGCAATAGTATGTTTATGCATATTTATTTCCAATGTTCCTAGATGCTAATTGATACTGAAAACTCACATACAAATTGTTGCATCATAAAGACCATATGACCATATGCATAAAGGCCAGTTGCTTTTTGGGTGTTGGATAGACACCCCAGCGCCCCCGGCCCCCCCCACCCAACCATTTTTTTTTTTTTTTGCTGAGTGGCCCAGTGGCCAGGAGAGGAGACTTTAAACCCCCCCTGCCAGGGATCGATGATCCCTGCCAAGGGATATGGGAGCAAGAGTTGCTATCCACGGCAACTCCCTGTGATTGCCGGATAGACCCTCTTTTAAAGGCTATTCTGTTGACCAGAGAGTAGATCTTTCTTTCCTTGGGTCTTCATCTCCTTTGTTAGGGTTCTTTGCTCTTTTTGTTTTTCGGCCTTTGTCCTACTACGCATACCGGTATAGCCCCCTTGTAATGTTCACTTTTTTCTTAATGACTGTTATCATTCAAAAAAAGAAGAAAAAAAGACCATGACTTCATTTTTTTTCCCAAAAAAAAAAAAAAAAAACGCACTCCTAGTCTAGATTCCTATATTCTTGCGCTAATTGATTATAGATAATCACAAGCCACAACTCATTTCAAATGTTTGAGCATTTCCCTCCACAAACTAGCATATGAGTGTGTCAAGAGTGCTGAGAAATACACCAATAGGGGAAAAAAAGGACTAGAAAAAGAATGGGATAATGAACTACTAACATTACAAAAACAAATAAACTACTAAACGATTTCAAGGAACGAACGATGAAACTCGGGAGCAACTTGATCATTCACAGGTCAAGTTCAGTCAGTGGAGTCACAAAGGGCCAATAACATTTAAAAATTATGGAAATAAATAATACCCACATTTATATTTCATTCAGTCTGGTGAATAGTACAAATGACCTTCAAATGCTTGGATCTTCAAAAAAAAAAAAATTAAGTCATTTAGAATCAGTGCAAACTATCCACAAGAGCACCCCACACAACTTTTTTTCCAGTAGAAATAAAAAAATATAGGAAATAATTGCCTTTAAGGCCCAAAACCATTGTACTCTGCCAAGTAGGTGACTCGGAGGGTGACTCAGCCAATTCTTTAAAGCATGAAAGGGAGCGGTGGATGATGTTAAATGTTAGTATGCAACTATTTTTAGTTCTTATAGATAAATTGAAGGGAAATGTGTACAATAGTTTAAATCATCGTCTGATTACCCAGTTAGTGTTCAAGCAAATCTTTTGGGCTTTTAAGCCAGAAAGGCTGTCATAGCTAAAACCATTACAATTCTCTAATATGTCTTCTACAATCATTGGCAAATGCAAATCAATAAATTCACAGGGGAAAAAATAGTGTCAGACTTTAGCTGAGTGACATAAATTTACAAGGTAGAAGATAAACATTACCTTCCCAAGCGTATTTGCTGACAATGGAGCGATCACCATCAGATCAGCCCATTTGCGAAGCTCAATGTGAAGCACATTGTCTCCTATTTTCTTCCAAGTGGACCATTCATCATCATCCGTGTAAAAGAGGACATCTTTTGGCAAAGATGCTTTATCAATGAAGTGCAGAGCAGACTTGGTCGCTACTGCTCTAATTTCCGCCCATTCAGAAAAGCTATGGCACAGGTTTGCAAACTTGATAGCAGCCACACTCCCACTAGCAGCCAAGATAATCCGTGGTTTTCCAGGCCCTACATTGTTCTGCATAGCTTCTCTTTCCGACAATGGTTCTCCAGCCATCATCTAACAACAAATACTAAGAATGTTCTTCAATCACACACCATTAAAAAAAAAAAAAAGTTCTTCAATCGCGCCCGCATCACAAGAAAGAATTACATATACATAGTAACATCAAATCTAGCATGTTACAGAACAGGTCCTGTCCTCTAGAAGAAAAAAAAATGCAAATTCAATGATGTTCCCAGTTTCTTACATATATGGTTCAGTGTAATCAAACAACAAAGCAGAAGGAAAACATAGCCTGAAGAATATTTTAATAATTGTCTCATACTGTGAAATCTGGTTTTGCACTTAGTCTCCATTATCATTCAGTAACAAACTAATTAGGGTTAGCCAAAAAAACAGCCTTAATTATCATGAAATAATGAGACTAATCTGGGTCAGCCCAATGTGTCATTCTTCCCTAAAATGAATTGAACAAAGAACAGCACAAAAGAAAGAAAAATATAGCTATCTATATTACATGGAATCACCTATGATTATATTGGATCCAAACATGCAAAAAAAGAAACACCTCTTGAAGCATAGAGATGTAGATGGGATCTTCACTTTCCAAGGATTTGAATTGCTAAGTTTTTGTCTGGTGTATTCAGTGGCGGACACAAGATTTTCGTTTTGGTGGGGCTAAATTTTTGCTAGAATTTTTTCACGTTAACAATAGCAAGAGAAAAAACTGTCCATGGTTCAACTTTGTTCATTTTTCTCCACATCTAAAAAAGACCCACACAAGGGTTGAAAATTGTTAAACTTTTGAGGCCCATAATTAAGGATTAGGATGATCTAATAATGAGGACCATTATTGGCACACCTCTGCTCCATACCAAGACCATTATTGGCACCCACACAGGTTGCAGTTTGAAAATCTCTCTCTCTCTCTCTCTCTCTCTCTCTCTCTCTCTCTCTCTCTCTCTCTCTCTCTCACATATGTGCATCCGCACAAAAACAAATCATAAATGGTCCATCAATGATAGCAATGAGAATAATAAAATTTCGAAATGCAGCACAGTTGGAAGATGCCAGTGTCCCTCAACCACGAGGTTGCGAGCAAGTCATGTAATAAATCAAAACACAAAATAATGATGATGATCACAACAGGGTTCAGCATTAGGCCTGATGCAATTTCAAATGAACAAAAACTAATTGCCGAATGATAATCACAACACTACTATCAACTACTTATGGAAAGACACTAACTCCAATCAAACAAGAAATATAAATGAAGTCAAAATATTGCCCAACCCTTATCCATGATTGACAAATCTCACGCATTCATAGATTAAACAAGAACACAAGATCCAAAAAAAAAAAAAAAACCCAAAATCAAGTAATGTAATAAAGAGAACCATAAATAAAAAGCCCTGAAGCAACATAGCCCTAACCGGACTGTAGAAGCATAAAGATCATAGTCTATCCATCTAATTGCACCCCCTGCTCCTATGTTTCACTCTTCTATTCCACAATATAATCCATGGATCACCAACACAACAAAAGGCTTAGGGTGAATTCAAATGTTCCCATAAAACTAGTGGAAAGAACACTTCAAATGTTCACAATATCTGATTCGCCCACGCAGAATGGGAAAAAGGGTCCACCACATGAATGCAGTCCTCCATTTCCACCCATTATTCTGCCAGCTAAATAGGGGTGCATCCAAACACACCTTTCCAAACAGTAATTGGAAAAAACCAAATAAAAATCCTAACTTTTCCCATCACATAAGAATTCAAACATAAAAAAAAGAACCCTTAACATCACTGTCACAAATCTCACTCATTCGTAGATTAAACAAGAGCACAAGATAAAAAAAAAAAAAAAAAAAACCCAAAATCAAGTAATGTAATAAAGAGAGCCATCAACCATAAATTAAAAAAAAAAAAGCACAGAACCCTAACTTCTCTATGCAATGCCTAAAATAATGAATGGAATCATTAATCATAGAAGATAGGGAGAGAAGGGGGAGAGAGAGGCGACAATGGCATAGTCACATAGAGAGAGAGAGAGAGAGAGAGAGAGAGAGAGAGAAGGGGGAGAGAGAGGCGACAATGGCATAGTCACATAGAGAGAGAGAGAGAGAGAGAGAGAGAGAGAGTCCATAGAGAAAAACGTAGAGGGAGAGTCAGGGGGGGAGAGAGAGAGGCGACAGAGAGAGAAGGGGATAGATTTACCTGAAGCCGAACGAGGAACGATTGTCACAGCCTGTCAGCCTCACAAGCATCCGAAGAGAAGCGATGCACTCGAAGGAAGAAGCCAAGAAGCCCGAAGGGGCCGGCTGATGCCTGAGGTTGAGAGGAGTAAAGAACAAAGAACGGAGTAGGTTTTTCTCTCCTCTTCATTCATCGTTTTTGATATGGGCCGATGGAAACTGGACTTAAAACATATGGGCCGTGGGCCTTTGCGATGGAAACTGGACTTAAAACACATGGGGCGTGGGCCTTTGCGATGGAAACTGGACTTAAAACATATGGGGCGTGGGCCTTTGTTAATGTGGGGCGTGCACCAGTAGCCTAATAGAACTTTAAATGGGTGGGTCTGTCACTGGGTGTATTCATTTCCCATCTCTCCTTATTCATTTTCCATTGAAGGAGGAGATTTTTTTTTCCTATGTTTTTTAACTACGCTTAGAAATGCAAAGTCTTATTGAACGAAAAAAAAAAAAAAACACTAAGAAACCATTGGGACCCAAGAGAAAAGAAAACCCTCAATGACAATATGTGCCACTGTTTAGCTTCATCCGAAGAGTAAGAAAAAAAATCTCAATTGGCAGTAGATGAAGAGCCTAAGTAAAATACACACACTAGTGGTAGACCCGATTGATTGAAATGCCGAAAGAGATGTATATACAGGAAAGAAACAGAGAGAGAGAGTTCTTACACTTCTTATTCTTCTTTCCTTTCCTTCTCTTTCTTCCCCCCTCGTCGTCTACTTTCTTTTACTTCTAATTTCATTCCATGTCTTTCGTTTTCTCCCCCTTCTCTTTTGTCTCGGTCCCTGCAAAACGCCCTAGTGGGCTGGCTGTTTTTAAAAGAAGGGAAATGGGGAAAGAGCCTACTGCATATTAATCTGTCCAGCTCGTGGGGTCCCCTAGATCCATGTCTATCAATGGGAGGTGGGTTCTACAAGGGCCAGCCTTGCCCCCCTAGGGCTGTCAGTTTAGCACATTGAAATGGTTATCGGGCTTCGTCTGACCCCTCTCAAACTCGAAAACACAGGACTTTTAAAAAGATTTGTGCCCAACTTTTTATAATTATTTGAAAGCCTTATCAAAATGGGATGGAGAATGGGCAAAGCATTCCTAGCCCGCTCGCGATGTTATTTTACTAATTTTTATATATTTTAACCTTCAAAACGTCTCTTTCCTCCACTATTTTTCATGAATTCAATCTCTTCCCACTCTACACCAAAAACACACACTATGAATTGCCAGTTGACTCAATTTGATACATGGACTAGATCCATTGTTGAGTTTGGATTTGAAATTTTGATAGAATTATCACCATTCATTTTGAAGACTTAATATTTACTATATAGTATTTAGACCTTTTGAAATTTGATCAAGTTGAAATTTGGCCGACCCTTTGTTTATCATCTTTATAAAATAGGCCGGTCACTAAAGGCCTGTGTTGGGCTTGAGCCAGATATGGGCTGTATTCTTAAAGGTGGGGCCGAGACTGGATATGTGTCAACCTGGTCTTGCCCGACCCATTAAAAGGTCTCCTTAATAATAAGGGGCCCAAGATTTCAACGCTGCTGGATAATCCTGGCCCTTAATTTACTAGCTTTGAAGTTTAATGGCGTTTTAACTGTGTATCTTTTAGAGATTCAATCAAAGGGTCAACAAAAGGCTTAATATTGTAAAATGGGGCCTAGTCCGAGATCATGAAATGATCAGAGAGAGTATCAAAGGGATTGCACATGCAGTTTACTCGTAGGAGAATGTTTCTCTTATTCATTAACTTTATATTTATAAAAAAATATTGCAAAATTAAAGTTCAGAGGTGGATGTTAGTCAGATCAGTGTGAAGCAAGAGATATCTCTATGTTCTGGTTGATCACAAGTGGGTCCCGAAGGAACATGAATGTGGCCATTTTGGACAAAAGTTTGTACCTGCAATCCAGCTCTGTAGGGCCCACTTCGGCCCACCTTTGATTGAGGCGGGCCCTTTCACTCTTTCATCCCTAAAATAGTAAAATAGACCAACAGAAGGCCCAATTTTTTCATTGTTTGGATCTTACACAAAAAAAAAAATTATGATTAAAAGACCACTAAACTTTAAGGATAATCATCTCTGGTGAACAAGCACGATGACCAATTTCACCATTGAATCAACCCTCAACCACAAAATCTTATAACTATAAAATAAAGGGCCAGGATGATCTCACACTTCTGATCATTAGTCATTTAAGTGGGCCCACCCACAATCTGGTTAGTAGTAGAAGAACATTCTCCGGGCATTTTGAGGATTTGCCCAAATCCTATCAAGCATTTTTATATCCAATCCACTGAATAAATCAACGGTTAAGATAACCACACGTCGATGCAAGAGGGCGCGAGCAACGAAGTGCAAGCGAGTCGATGCACGAGGGCGCGAGTGCTAGCGAGCCATTGCCACGCTTTCTCAGACATTTCAAAACTTGTCGAATCTCTCTGCATAATCCCTCTATCGTCTTCTTCTTCCTCGTCAAATCAAAGCAAAACCAAGAAAGTAAACGCACTTTTCTCTACTAGAAGCACATACAAGACCTTATCAGGTACAGATCTGATCGATTTCATCTTTTAGGTTTTATTGAATTTTTCCCCAATTCTTCTCCTCTCCGATCCAAATTGATATCGATTTCTACTGTAAACTCAGTTCTTTAATCTCCGAACTTGTTCGATTCATGAGATCTGGTTTTTCCAGTGTTGAATTCGTGCGTTCTGGACGAAATTCTAGGGTTTCTGGTGAAGATTTGATTTGCTTCCTGTTGAATCTGAACTCGATCGCGTTTGGTCGATGTCTGAGAGTGACGCTTCTGATCGGACCTTAGAAGGATTAGATTCTCCGGATGTGAATGAGAATGGAGGAGTTGCTACGACTGAAGGAGAGAAAGATGGAACCCTAGCTGCAGAGGGAAGTGCGGATCCGGAGGTTTCGTTGTCGAATGGTGATTCTGAAAGATCTTTGGAGAATAAGCATCTTCCCACTGAGGAAGAATCGAGCAGCTCTATCGATGTGAAATCGGCGCAATTCGGCGACCATGGTGAAAATGGGAGCACTGAAGCGGAGGTTCAGCAAATTGCAGAAGTAGAAATGCCTGTTTCAGTTGATCAGGTGAGGATGAGCTATAGACGCTTTCAGGTTTTTAGGGCTTTTCATGTGAAAATTGTTTGTTGTTTCTTGTTTTGATGTAGTTAACATGAATTTGTACTGAAAGAGATCAAATGCAGGTGGATGAGCATGCTGGTCATGAAGATGGGGGTTTGGTGTATATTGACAGGTCAATACATGATCATCCTGTTGAAGAAAATGTATATGAAGATATGAGTAGAGAAGAATCATTTGAGGATGCTGCGGACGAGCTAACCATTGATGGGAGGAACGCTGATGGTGGGGTTTTAGAGGCGACGGCTGATAGCCAGGAAAACTTGGGGAAGAATCTTGATATTCAAGTGGTGCAAGACAGGGAGCTGCAGGTTGGACAATTGATGGATGAACTGGCGCTGGCGCGGGCTCAGCTGGAAAGGACTGTTGCGGAGAAAGAAAACATGGCACGTGAATGTGTCGAATATAAGGTTGCATACTCGTGCATTCGGTCTTTGAAAATTTGCAGACATCATGCCATTTAATTGGTTCTTGATTGAAATGGTTGATTGCTCCTTGTTGTTGTGCAGGGAGAAAGAGAGGTGCTTGCAAGAGGGCTCGCGAATCTTCACCACGAGCTTCAAATGCTGTCTAACCAATGTTCATTGCAGACAGAGAACAGAGAGGAACTGATCGATCATCTTCGTCGCACAGAGAAGGGGGACAGCTGGGGAATGGCTTTGGTCTCTGACATGCCATTGGGTGCAGTTATTGATGATTGTTCCAAGTTTACATCGAGTCTGAAAAGTGCTTTAGATGAGCAATTACAGTCTGAGGGCACAGTGAGAGAACTCCATGCAATTCTTTTTACAAAGGATCAAGAGATTGAAGATCTTAGTGCCAGGGTGAGTGAACTTTCTGTATCCTGTGATGTTTATGTTTCTTATATGGACTCTCTTCAGAAGTCTTTGAAAGATTCCTTTCATGCTCGGCATAAAGGGGACATGCGTCTTGAAGATATTGCCAACAAATTGTTAGCCTCCCTTTCATCGGTGGTTCAACAGGATGATGTTTCAGAGTACTCTGTAAATGAGAAGATCTCTCTTGTTGAGAATAGCACCGCATTTCTGATTGGAAACTACATGAAATTGCTGTCTGAAATCAATAATCTAGGGCATTGTCTGTCTGGGCTGAGTTCTGACTTTTCAATGCCAGAAGATAAAGAATTTGATGTTGTTCTTGGCATAGCATGTGAAAAATTTCTTGAATGCAAAAGAAATGAAGTAGATTTGCTTGAGAAAGTAAACAAAATGGAAGAAGAAAATGCAAAATTGCTTGCCGAGCTAGAAAAGACAAAAGGAAGTCTTGATGAGGCAAACATAGCATCAAGCAAGACCAAGACAGATCTTGAGCAGGCAGAGACTAAGCTGGCTGCTGCCAGAGAAAAGCTTAGCATGGCAGTAACGAAAGGTAAAGCGTTGGTTCAGCAGCGAGACTCTCTAAGGCAGTCACTGAATGAGAAGACAAATGAGCTCGAGAAGTGTTTGCTTGAACTGCAACAGAAGGCAAGTGCCCTAGAGGCTGCTGAAGACAGTGCTTTGAAGCTGGTGGAAAGCCAACAACTGGTTGTTTCTCTCCAGGAATCACTTTTACAAAGGACCATGGCTCTACAGGAAATAGAAGAAGCCATATTTCAGGTCAATTCTCATGAGGAAATTCAGTACATGGAGACAATAGATAAAGTCAGATGGCTTGTTAATCAAAAAAATATTTTGGAGAATGTTCTCTTGGAAAGCAGCAAACTGAAGGCTGCCTTATCACCAATCAATCTCCCAGAAACTGTGTCATCTACCGAGTTAGATTTTCAAATAGACTGGCTGGTGAAATCATTTGCCCAGGCTAAAGATGATACGCTGAAGCTCCAAGAGGAACTTTTTAGTACCAGGGAAGCTGTTGCATCTCATGAATCCAAATTGTCTGAGGCGCGAGAAGAAATTGCCCAGTTAACAGCATCCCTGTTGGGAGAGCAGCAGGAAAAAGATTCTCTTCAGACAAAGCTGGAAGATCTAACTTACAAATATGAAGGAGTTGTTGAAAAAGCATCTCTAGTCTCATTTGAGAAAAATGAGTTGATGAAAATGGTACTGGAGCTTTCTGGGAGCACAATGGAGGATCAAGAGATTGATGACAAGCCTTCCTCAGACACAGGCATCCTCATGGAGAAATGCATTGAGAAGATAAGAGAAAGAATTGGTGCCTCTTCCAAGTCATCTTTTCTTGAGACTGAGATGTTTCAAAGAATACAAAGTTTACTGTACATGAGAGACCTGGATCTAATGCTATGTGAGAAGATTTTAGAAGAAGTGATGGTTGAGAAATCTGAATTGTTAAGTCTAACCAATGAGTTACGAAGAACATCGGAAGAAGTTGTTGGTTTGAAAAATGAGAGAGATGCTCTGCGAAAAGATCTTGAGCAGGCTGAGGAGAAATCATCTCTAATTAGGGAAAAACTTTCCATGGCAGTAAAGAAAGGCAAGGGCCTGGTTCAAGAACGAGAGGGCTTAAAACTTTCACTAAACGAAAAGAATGCAGACATCGAAAAGTTAAAACACAATCTGGGGCAGCAGGAATCTCTGGTCCTTGAATGCGAAGATCGTATTCAGAGTCTGTCTAGTGATTTAGAGCGCATTTCAAAGCTGGAGTCTGATGCTTCTGCTATGAAAGGTGAAAGGGATCAACTCGAACAGTTCTTGCTTGAGAGCAATAGTATGCTACAAAAGGTGATGGGTTCTATGGAGGAGATTGTTGTTCCAACCGATATTGACTTCAAGGACCCTGTTGAAAAAGTGCAATGCCTAGCGAAGCACATTCAGGAATTAGTAATTGGTAAGACAGTTTTAGAGCAAGAGTTAGAAAAATCAAAAGAAGAGGCTGCTTTGCTGGATAGTAAGTCGAGTCAGTTGACAGATGCGTATGCAACGATCAAACATCTAGAGGATGCATTGTCACAGGCAGAAAAACATATTTCCGTACTTAGTGATGAAATGAAAGCTGTGGAAGCTGGTAAGATTGAGGCTGTGCAGGAGTTAGAAAAAGCAAAAGAAGAAGCTGTTTTGCTGGCTAGCAAGTTGACTCTTTTAGAGCAAGAGTTAGAAAAATCAAAAGAAGAAGCTGTTTTGCTGGCTAGGAAGTCAACTCTTTTAGAGCAAGAGTTAGAAAAATCAAAGGAAGAAGCTGCTTTGATGGGTAGTAAGATGGTTCAGTTGGCAGATGCGCATGCAACTATAAAATATCTGGAGGATGCACTTTCACAAGCGGAAAAGCATATTACTGGACTTGGTGATGAGAAGAAAGATGCAGAAGCTGGCATGAGTCAGGCGGTGCAAGAATTAGAGAAAGCTAAAGAAGCAGCTATTTTTCAGTCTAGCAAATTGACTGATGCCCATGAAACCATTAGATCACTTGAAGATGCGTTATCAGAATCAGAAAAGCACATTTTCATACTCGATGCTGAAAAGAAAGATGCACTGGTTGAAAAGACTCGAATGGAACAGGAGTTAGAGAAAGTAAAAGAGGAATCTGGTTTTCACTTTGGCAAGTTGACTGATGCTTATGTGACCATTAAATCACTGGAAGATGCATTATCACACACAGAAAAGAGTATTTCTATGCTTGGCGATGAAACGAAAGATGTAAATATTGGTAGAGCTTCTTTAGAAAAGGAGTTGGAGAAATTGCAAGAGGAAACTGGTTCTCTGGCTTGCAAGTTAGCAGATGCCTTGACAACAACAAAATCACTGGAGGATGCATTATCTCATGCAGAGAATAACATTTCTGTACTGTCTGATGAGAAGAGGGAGGCAGAGACCAGAAGCCAGGAGGAGATTACCACACTAAATACTAAGTTAGCTGCATGTGTGGAAGAGTTGACTAGAACTCAAGGTAGATTAGAAAACCAGTCTTCTCAGCTGGTTAGTCATTTTAGTCATCTTCTAATGTTTATGAAAGATGAAGGTCTACATGCCTTATTGACACAACAATTCAAGAAAAAATTTGAGGGGCTGAGGAAAATGGCCCTTCTGCTACAAAATATACGAGATCAATTTGCTGAAAAGGGTTCAGAATGGCTGCAACTTCATCATGACATAGAGGTATTTCTTTGAATCTTTTTTGCTGATGCAGACCTTGGGATATGATGAAACATGTGCGCTTTTTTTTTTTAGAATGATGTACGCTATTCATATGCCCGTGTTTGTTGCCTTCATGCCTGAGCTTCTGTTATTCAGAGATATGTGTTACATATCGAATGGCAGAAGTTTACATGAAGCTAACGTGTCTGTTGCCTTACTATACCAATGCTTTTACCTCCAGTTGTACTAGTGCCGCTCCTTCTGAGTAAAGGAGCTTGTAACCATGAAAAATGGATGCATTTCTGTGGGGCATGTTATAGTGCCACTGCCATCTGTCAAAAAAACAAATAAATAAATAAATAATAAATAAAATGAAAAGAAAGAGGCGTCTGAAACTTGGTCCTCGTGAGTAGTTTTCCTTTAAATCTTCTTTGCTATTAGAGTTCCCGCTGCCCCTTATTCATTCATTAAAAGTAAGATAGGCTAATTACATAAAAGATCAACCCTTCATTTAAACTAAACTTAGATCCCCCTGAGTTCCAAAGAATCTTCAGCCACTGTGCCCTTTATAGTTATATGTTGCTGGTTTATTCCATAGTCCTAATATGAACACACTATGTAGTTATAGAAATTTGTCACCTTTGGTGATTCTTTTCTTTCTTTTTTTTCCTAAATAATCTTTTTTATTTTATGCGGCTGACATCTTAATTTTCGGGTCATCCAGTGGCGCCATTTTTTTTTTTGGGATGGTGGTCATCCAGTGATGTCATAGTCATGATGCTTGTTGTGGCTTCTCTTGATGATGGACAGGATAGACACTTTGATGTTAAGTCTTTCTTGTCTACCATTGCCATCAGGGTTGTTGTTGGCATCCTTTTGTCACTACCTCACTTAATTGTTGCTGAATATTGACTATGAAAATTTTCTATCAACACTTATAAATTAGCTTCTCTCTTGTCTTGTTCATTTAGTTTCATCCTTTAGTTCCAAGTCTCTGACCACTTCCGGTATCCATTATGACTGGAGGTTGGATGAGCGACTGTGGTCAGTAAATAAATTACTGGAAGGAACCAGAAATTCAACCTATTGGGACTGCAGAGCAATCTACAGTAGCAAAGGCTGAAAGGAAACATAGGAGGAACTTGGGCTGAGAAGGGACTAAAATACAGGCTGCTACGGTGACTATAAGCAGGATTAATTGTTGCTGTGTAGGAGGGGGAGGAACAGTGACATAATGTTTTCTGTAGGTTGGGTTTAGGAATATTTTGTCTTAGTTCAGATGACATAGAAAAGGGTGATACAGCAAGTTATTATTTCTGCATTTGGGAGGGGCAATCTGACTTCACGTTAGATGATGTTTGACAAAAATAAAGGTGCTAGCCAAATGGTGACCAGTGGGTCAGGGATGGGTTGCTGTGTACTTGTAGTTACAGACTGTTTAGGTAAGTTCCAGGTTACAAGTTTGACGCAAGAATGCGTCTCAGCCTCTCAGGTTAGGATTGGGTCTAAGATATGGGTTTGAAGATGGGGGAACCCCTTATCAGGACATATGAATGTAAATGGTCTCAATTTGTTTTATATGTAATTATGTGAGGGGACGGGTTTTTTTGTCACATCATAAGGGAAACTTTGTAATTTTCTTGTAATAGATTTTAATAAAATTGGAGGGGATTTGTGGGCATGATGTACTCACAAGCCCCCCAAGAAAAGTTAAAACAACCTTCTTCCTCCAAATTCTTTTCTTCTTCATAAGCAACCCTAGATCTCTTGTATACTTTTCCTCTTTCCTTTTTCCTTATTTCATTTATTCAAACTGAAGTTCTAATTTAGTATCAGAGGGAAGAAAATCCTTTGATGGCTTACATTAAATTTATTTATATATTTATTGAATGATAACTAAATTTTTTATTGAAACAGCACATCAGTAAGAAGGAGAAATACAGATGGCTACCAAAACCACCGAGGAAGAGGGAGTGACAAACAAGCAATAAAACCAAAAACTAAATACTCTCACTGATATTTTGAACAATGAACGGGCTTTGATGATTTCTTCTTCCTTAGCCAGACAATCCGCAGCCGAATTTTCCTTCTGCATTGCAATACCCTCCTGTTTTACTCATCATCCCCAGATGATCTGATGGAACCAGTAACAGTAATGAAGCTGTTATTTTGAAAATTCTCATGATTCAAACTTGTGTGTTACTTTTTTGACATTTGAACAAGCATGGTGGCGTATTATTTCTAAGGTTAGGCCATAAGGCATTCTACTATTAAGATGTTTAAAAATATAGATTTTCTTAATACATATTAGCTTACCATTGAAAACAATGCACTGGTTATTCACCAGTCCCTGTTTACTAATTACAAGTTTTTTTTTTTTTTTTCGATTTTTGGTTAATCTTAGTAGATTTTTATTCCTGGATATGTGTGTGCCTGTGTTTTTTTTTTTTTTTTTTTAATGTTGTAAACCTTAATCCAATCTGATGATTGTTAGTTTCTTATTTTTTACCTCACTGCTATTTCTGTATGTTCAGAATGATCCTCGTATAGAAAAGCTTTTATCATTCCCACAATTTGAAGATAATCCAGATGATAGAATGGTTGAGTGTGAGACAAGTGCAACAGACATTGTTGATAGCATCCCATCCTATTTCACAAAGATTATAGAAGGTCTTAAAATGCAAAATAAGCTTGTCAGCGATAAACTTGAAGATTTCTCTAGTTCTATGGACAAGGATATTGCAGTTCTGTCGGAAGTGTTACAGACAACAAGCGATGAAATCATTCACATGTTTGAGCTCACGAGTTCCTTGAAGCTAAATGTGGATAACTTGGAAGCTTCTAACCAGGCCCTTGAAAATAAAATATCTACATTACAGAATAGCATGACAGTCCTCGTTTCTGCATTCACCGATGCTACCCAGGAACTACAGATTGCAGTCCATAGTGGTATACTAGGTCTGAGCAGCCGTCCTGAACTGGCAAGATCGAATCGTAGCTTGTACCCAAAATCGGGGGAAGTTGATGGATCTGCAGCGGAAGATCAATGTGAAAAGCTGGACTCTAACGACCCTGTTGAAGCAGCAGAGAGCTTGTTACTTGCTGCAGGAAGAGTTCGGGATCAATTGGAACAGTTTCAGAGCAGAGAGAGTGCATGGTTAGCAACTATTGAGGAATTGCAAAATGAAGTGAAAGAGACCAACCTACATGCTGAAAATGCTATTCGAGATAGAGATTTCAACCTGAATAAAGCTTCTAATTTGGCGGGCAATCTAGAGGCATTGGAAAACTCTTGCAATGAGATGAAGCTTAAACTAGAGGATTATCAGAATAATGCAAATAAGTTGAGGGAGAAAGAAGAAGAAATCTCATCATTATACCGTACCTTAGCAGATAAAGATCAAGGTAACTCATTAAGTTTCCACAATAGCTTTCAGAATCCAGATATTTCAGTCATTGTTACTTTGTGTATCTTTAACTAACTTTCTTACTCCTGAATTGCATTTAAGTGGCAGGTCAATATTTCTTGACAGAAGGCCAATTGGAAAGTCTGTTCAGTAAAGTAAGTGAAATAGATATTTCCTTCAAAGAAAGCCCAGGACCCCAACATTCAGGTCCTGTTAGTAAGCTTTTTTACATTGTCAATAAATTTTCTGAATTGCAACATGGTATGGATTCATTGATCCGTGACAAAGAAGAGCTGCAGTTAAGTATTGAGCATCTGAAGAAACAGGCAGCTGAAATTTCTATTAGCAGTAATCATGATTTGGATGAGAAAAATTCTGACTTCATTGAGCTAACTTTGGGTCTAGAGAAAATTATTAAGAAGTTGGGAAGAAACGACTTGGTTGAAGATGATAGATCTGCACATGAACTTCTACCACTCCTAGAAAAGATGGTATTAGCCTTAGTCATGGAATGTGAGAGCCACAAGTCCAAAGCTCAGGAATTAGGTAGTAAGTTGCATGAGAATCAAAAGGTTGTGGATGAGTTATCAGTCAAGGTTAGGTTTCTTGAAGATTCATTGCAAGAAAGGCCAGCTGTACTTGATGCTGTCCAGGAAAAGAGCACTTCATCTTCTTTAGTAGGAGCATCAGAGATATCTGAAATTGAAGATGTGGTAATAACTTTTCTTAAACCTTCTCCCATTTTCTTGGGTTTTATGCCTAGTTGTTTGGACTGACTGAGTTTCTGCTGGCTGCCATTAAGCCTTAATTTTGAGACATACATATTGAATGACTGTATTTTGTGAGATGTTTGAGATTTAAAGCATTTAAGTCATGCTCTTTTCTTTTTCTTTTTTTTTCTGGTTGTTACATAAAGTTCCGTACAACCTTCCAGGATTCGTGTCTAAAACCTGCTTTGTGCCTCCGAGTGTGAGATCCATAACCAGCAAGCTACTCATCTGTTAGCTCAATACATGCATGATTTATTTTTTAGTGTGTTTCAACTTGCAACTAGTTACATATGCTTGCACGATATTGGCTTAATTTTCTTTCAGTTAGTACTCATGCTTGGCTAGTATTGCCTGGGGATTGATGTGCCAGAAGTTGAATTGTCATGCTTTCATCACTTCTTTTTCATGTTTTTCTGTGCTTTTGTTGGGATGAAGTGATAGTCAAGTTTCATTTAGCAAATGAAATCAGATCTACAAATGCATGATTGGGAACTTAGGACCCTGTTTGTTCAACTAATAGACTAACACTTCGATGAGCCATGGTACAAAAATCATGCTCCTTGGAAGTTTTTCATTTTTTAATCTGTTGAAAAGAAAAGGAAGAGATTTGAGAGGAATAGAATAAAGGTTCTAGCCTTCTAAGAGAGAAGACCACCCCCTCTTATACTGCATGGTTTCCATGTTTACAAAGAATGATTTCCATTTTAATGATTTTGATTACAATTAGACATAAAAACTCCCTACTCAATCAAAACTTAAAGTGCACTAATAGATATTTAGCCATATGGTGCTCCACATTAGCTGAGTTCATACTCCTTTAAGATGGTGTAACATGGGCCCATATAACTCTCAGCACTCCCTCTCAAGTCAGAGCATGAATGTCAAGCATGCCCAACTTGCTAAGTTCTATGCTAACATTAGTTATTCCTGGAGCTTTGCCGATGAGGTTGGCATTTTGTTCTTCAAAGTGGACAAAGACTGAACAAAAAGTTCGGGTGAGTTTTTCACAAACAAAATGATGGTAAACTTTGCTATGTGAAGAGCTTGATTATTGTAATGGTTAGCACCATACCTAATTGGAGTTTACACTTGCATTCATGTATATTGCTCAACTCTTTTCACTGATTGGCAGTAGTTTTTTTCTTTTTTTTTTTTAGTGACCTAGAGGAGAGACTATGAAAGCTTGATATTGTAATGATTGGCAGTAGTTGGTAACTAAACCTGTGTCTTGATAATGCATATGCAGGGTCCCCTTGGAAAGAATTTACTTCCTCCCATCCCTGCTGCAGCTCATGTGAGAACAATGCGGAAGGGATCAAGTGATCATCTTGCTCTTAATATTGATTCGGAATCTGATCGGTTAATCAACCATCGTGAAACTGATGATAAAGGTTTGTTTGTTTATTTTCCTTGTTCTTATATATATATATATATATATATATATATATATGGGGAAATGCTCATATGAGAGACACTCTCACCAACTTGGTGAGAGATGGGTGGGGGCCCTCACATTTAAGTTGGGGGTCCTTGCATTGAAGTTGGTGAGAGTGGATATGGAAGTGAGCGCCCCCACCAATCTCTCATAAAGTTGGTGAGAGTGTCTCTCATAGGAGCACTTCCCACATATATATATATATATATATATATATATATATATTTTCAAGCTTTTGGTTTCTTGGAACATTAACAATTTGGATGCTTTGGTTGCAACTTTGAACTTGTGCATTGCAGGCCATGTATTCAAATTAAAAGCTCTCAGTACATCTGGCCTCATACCAAAACAAGGAAAGCTGATAGCAGACAGGATTGATGGGATATGGTAAATTATAAGCTTGTTGGGTTTTCCCCCCTTCTATAAGTTTTAAGCATCCCAAGTTTCAGTTATTTACAGCCTCTTTTTTTTTTTTTTTTTTTCTATTTTAAGAAAAAACAAATTCCTGAAAACAAACCGAGGATACCTAACCCTCAGTTCATTCTTACTGATTTTATTCCTAATGAAAGCTTAAGGTTCTGTGTGATGTAATTGGGTATGGTGAGTATTTATCAGAGCTTAAGCCCGTCATGTTTCAGTTCTGTATGACTTTGTCTATTTAATGTGAACAGATTCCTGCTAAGAAACCTAGGGAACCTAACCCGAATCCAAGAAATCACTGCAAAATAATAATTCTAAAACCCCTCAATCAACTTGAATGCACTTTTGCTTTCTCCAAGGTGATTTGAGTTCCAATGTATAAAGATATATTTGGATTCCATCTCCCCAAGTGAGACTCACCTCCATGATCCATCCTAAGAAACTGGAACTATATTCCATTTAACTACAGTTTCATGTCCAAGCTTTAATAGTATTGCTTTTTACTGTTCCCCTTGATGAATGTTAACATAGAGGTTTTGATGGCTGTCATGTAGTTGTATGTAACTAGGTAATTTTGTGAAGTGAATTAGGGGCTCGGGAAGTGCTAAAGCATCTTTTCTTGATAGTTATTTTTCAGTGGCTTTTACTTGCAAATAGCATGCACGTGTGATCTGGTCCAAATTCCAGTCATTCAGTAGATCTTACACCGGATAGGCCAGAGCCAAAACAATCACATCTGTCAGACAATCATAATTCATACCCATTTGACTGTCAAGTCTTTTAAAGAACGAACGAACAAAAAAAAAAAAAAACTTTCAAAGCTCCATCAACTGTACATTTTAACTCTGAAAAGTCTATTGAGTTGGAAAAACTGGATTGTCCACTCTCTCTGAATTTTTTGGGATATGCTCCATCTATGATAGAACCTACCAGATTGTACAGATCTTGGTACTTGATGTGATGTTTATGGGTTTGCTAATCAAGTGAGGTAGTTTATCACCAAGTGAATCCCTACTAAAATGAGGTTCTTTTAATGCATTTCTTTGCAGGGTGTCCGGAGGTCGCATTTTTATGAGTCGGCCTGGAGCAAGGATTGGGCTTTTTGCATACTGTGTTCTGTTACATATGTGGGTGTTGGGCACCATTTTGTAATAATGTCTTTCTTCCTTTATTTTTCAATCTTTATGTTGTAGGTGTTAAGTTGTTTTTCTATTCTTTCAAGGGTGCTCATCTGCCATTCCTTTTCCTTTTTGTATCTTCTTGATGCTTTGTAATCACTTGTTTTGGGTTCTGGATAATCCGGAGTCTCCAATGCAAGTGGAGTATCATCTACTTCTTCTTTTTCGTAGGAGTTGATGTAGAAGGAAATATGAATCACAGGTGGATCAATCTTTCATCTGATATACATATTGTGGCACGCATTTGTACTGAAGAAAACAATGATGAGATAGAAAAAGATTTTCCAAGATTTGTCGATGAGCGGGAATGTTTGTGCGTTTTATTGCTAAGGAACACCTACAATTTATAGGAACCCTGACAATGGATTATTTTTCGTTCTCTATTGCAACCTTGAGGTTTGATTCAAGTAATGTTGCCGATAAAAAAGAAAAAAAAAAAAAAAAATTTCCTAGGGATGATATGAGCCTGTTCTTTGGTAGGCACTGTTTTTCGACGGTTTGCACTGTTATATGGTGGAATGGTGTCATTCATTGGAATAGTTGAACCATTAAAAAAATCATTGGAATAATTGGAACAAAATGACCTTAATCAGTCGTTGGATTCCCTTGTTCTTAAAGTTGAAAACTTGGCTCCATAAAGTACATGGGAGACTTGGCCAAGGGTCTTATTACCTGAGAGAGTCAAAACTTAGTAAGGATACATAAAACTAAGAGTAAGTTGAATCTCCACCCAATTTTCAGCCATCCCTTGTCTACACACAGGCTATCCATGTTCCTCCCCATGATATGAATTCATTGATGTGGTCCCTTGAAAAGGTTTGGACTTTGGGAGAATTGTGAAGTTGAGATTTAACGGTGCTACAGATTGAAAAAATTGCAAATGTGAGATTGGATCGTACTAAAAGAAACGATTATCACATACTTATGGCCAGACTATTGGTCCTGAACCTTTCAAACTAAACTATTTGATACCCAAACGTAATCTTATCCATTTCACGTTTCCATAGCCCAATATTTAGTCATATTTTCTATCCCAACCGAATTATTCCCAAGCATCACTTATTCTTAACTAATTATGGCTCAATCAAAACATAAAATATGACAAGGGCCCACCATATAAGGGGGATGATCCATTACATTTAGGAAAAATGAAATCAATTGGATGAAAGCTACCTGTCTAACCTAATCTATGATCCAGTCTTTCCCTTATTTTACTCTAGTAGTCTATAAATCAGTGGAATAAACACACTAACATCCACCTTTCATCTCCCAATGGCTTCTCACCTCACCCAAAGTCTTCCTCCCTCACCCGAGGGTTCACTTACCTCACCTAAAGTCTCCTTCCCTCACCCGAGGGCTTGATGGGTCCCAGCCCCTTTTGGGTTGGGGGTGGGTAGGTGGAGATCAAAAAGAAGAAAACAACGGAGGTAATTCACTGAGGCCCACAAAAATATCAATTGTCACCGTCAGTGTCAAAAGTGGCACACGGCAGAGGTTTGTTTCTAGATGAGCAATCTAGTAGGTTACCAGGGTAGCAGCACCATTGGACTTTACTAGCCATCGGAACAGGAGTCCGAGTGACATTAAGTGTCCACAAAGAAAGGAGTGAACAACCCCAAAACACAGCTTGAAGTGCTAGCAACATTTAATGAGACACAACTTCGATTCTATTAAAAAAAAAAACCCAAATCCCCTCTTCTGTGCATGAGGCTTTCCCAGCTTTCTCAATCAGCCAGAGCTGTGGATTATTATCAGGCCATCATTTTCCATTATCTGCATGTATGATGTGTATGTGTACAATGGAAACAGTACACTTCAACAATTCAATTCACAGCTTCTATATCCCATGGCATATAGAAGTGACAAACGTGCATCATTGTTCATGTTCCTGCAAACATAGATATCTCTGACAGCCTTGAAATAATCCTCCCGAGTCTAACCTCTTTCACCTCAACTTCCTTTTCATCCTCTGGAAACTGGGTTTTATAGGCTGGCTTAAGCTTAAATGGTCAGTCAAATTGTTCGGCCCGAAAGGCACGAGAGGCTTCTTCATGGGCCCTGAAGCATTTCCAGTAACATTGTTCCCAGCGAGAACAGGCGAAGTCACCTTTATTTTCTGCTTCCTTGGAGCTTCCAATCTCTCCAGAATTCTAAATGTCTTCTCATCCAATGGTTTGTTATCTGGTAGTGATGAAACCAAGTTCTTAAACGTCAGTTTTGATACGCATGTAGGGGAGAAGCTCTTGCCAACTTCAGTGACTATCAGCTCTTCCCATTCCTGTGAAATACAAGCAGCAGCAGCCATGTCTTCCTCTGCTGGTAAGTTGGGCTGTGTTTTCTCTTCTGCCTTATCTTCTTTCACTGCAGGAGGTGGTTGTGTAGATGCTTGTAGAAGAGGTGGAGTTAGGGAGTTGGGTGTAGGTTCTTTGGGTTGCGTTTTCTCTTCTGCCATAGTTTCTGTCCCTGCAGGACTTGGTTTTGTAGATGCTTGTAAAAGAGTTGGATTAAGGGAGTTGGGTGTAGGTTCTTTAGAGATAGTTTCAGCTCTGTTTGGCCATGAAATTGATCTAGAAACGCATTTCTGAAGATTAGATACATTGTTGGAACACGAGGAACTCAATAACGAACTGGATTAGAACTTAGAAGGCTCAAAAGTCAGAACCAAGTTCAGATAAGTGTTCATTAACTAGGCTGATTGGCATGCATCCAAAGTTATACTTGCCTATGCCAGAAAGAATAGTGTTTTTTTTTTTTTTCCCTCCTGTCATTATGTTTGAATTTTCAGTTCAGGGAAGACCAAAATCAGAGTATCAAATCTAGTTTATGAGTTTGATGACATGATCAGCTTCCCTTATTGAGATGCCTATCCAGCACACTACTCATGCTATTGGCAAATATTAAATTATTTGTTCGCTTAAATGGAAACAGGAACTGAACTTGACATGAATCTATCTCGGACTTTCCGAGTTTGACATGAAAGAAAGCATAAACCTCTTTATATAGAAACCCAATCATATACAAAAAAATTAAACCAATTATTATTTAGATTAGAAACAAGGTTCAACTGATAGGTAATGGCTTATCCATTCATTCCCGTCAATTGTCACCTGTCCACAGCTTAGACTAAATTCAGGATTTTTCCACCGATGTAGTGATGAATGGGTTTAGACAATAGGACTGGGAAAAATGCAATGGTCAGTCCACAAAGATGAAATTTACTCTAAGTTTTCATTTTGTGACAAGCGGAATATCTTAGTTGATCTGTTTGAGTGTTCGTTGATAACTGATATTTTCTGGTCACCAACTTTAGTGCTGTATTCCTAACACACACAATAATAATAACAACAACAACAATAATAATGAGTTTTTTTGGTAGAAACATCTAGTAGTAATAATAATAATACCTTTGTGCCATGTGGAAGATTGCTATCATCACTATCCAAAACAGGCTACATTATATCAACAAGGATGATCATGATTCATGAATGCAGGTCTCCAGTAAAATTAGATTACTCAAGAAAACTAAACATCTTTGCAAGACAACTGTTTGTCATCCTAGGGATCCAATGCCTCGTTGAATAACATATAATGAATGGTGTGAACCTCACAAACTGATTAGTGAACTTTGGTGATAGATCTAGACCTCTAATTAAGGAACGCCCTCTCTTGCATGATCAAGTATGACTATGAACGTCACAGAGATTTTACGAGGGTCTAGGTTTTGGATTCATGATCCATTTTTTAATGGTCAGAGAAATGTCGAGAAATTAACCAGAAGAAGTCTACAGATTGAATGTGCGAGAAGATACACTGGCCAATCCATGAGGTGTATTAGTTGGTTGATTCAGACTGGTCCAACAGGACAACACATTCACCAATCCTGTGAGGTGAGCAATGATACCATCCTTACAGGACTCAAACCTCTTAACGTTAGAAACAAGTTTTTGTGGATGTTACAGAAGACATATTCCAGCAGCTATCAAAAATAGCTATTTAATACTAGTGCATTTGGAAAGAAACTGCAAGGGACATTGAGGTGAGATATTACCCAAAATGTAAGCTCTCTTTCACAAGCCAGTTTAGCTTTGAGTGGATTCCTCTCTCATGTAAAAGAGGATTGTATTCTGTCAACTCCAACTGAAAAGGAAAATTACAAAATGCAATCTAGTTATTGATCACAGTGGCACAAACAAAATAAGATGCATCTCTTTTTTATAAGATGTGTACACTCTCTTTTTATTGGTTTTGTTTTTTTGTAGTCCTAACCCAAGCTTGCCAACTAAAAACATCAAGACCCAATACTGTAATTTTATACCCACCCAAACTACCCACTTGTGAGGAGAATCCCCAAATTTTGAGCATCTCTGTTAAAGAGTTGCTATTAACTTCTAGGCTGCATCAGTATTTCGAATGGTTGCTACCTTCATGAACATAACTTATCTGCTCTATACAGTAAAATTTTTAGCGACTGGCTTGGTTAGGTCCCATCAGCTTCAACATTTTATTTGTTATATTACAATTTAATAATGTCAAGTTGTTTCTTCTTCCTCTACAACTTTTGGTGGATAAAACCGGGTTCTAAAAATTGGTTGAGCCACGTCACTCAATACCCTTTTCTGGTGAGTCATATAGAAGGGTTAAACACAACTGTTTCCCTTATTTTCTTGGTGAAAGAAGCTTTGAGAGGCTCTTGGGGACCTTTTGTACTGGTTTTAGAATATTAAACCACATCTTTCTGAAGACTATACATTCCAAGATTGGATGCACTGTTCATCCGGTTGAGGGAAAAACAATGGAGACCACCTATTTATACTTGGTTTCATTCATAGTGACTAAAAACATGACAAATCTTAAAATTATATATTTATAGGATATCATTTTTCAGTTCTTTAGATTTATTTATCATTCTTCAAAATGTTTTAATGCCTTTTGGGCTCTAGGGTGAAACTCAGCCAAGTTGCTTGGACCTCAGCTGAGTCGACTCAACTAGAGGGTGACCAAGTCGTACACCAAGTCCGATTTTTGAAACCCTGGAATTACAACCTATGTTATGATATACATCAGAGACTATAAAGCTTTTCTCTTACAATTGAAGTATCAAAAAATGATAATACAGATTAGTTACTGATGCAGTTGACAATTTGAGAAGGTTTATATGAGGTCTTGGGTGGGTTCATCCATGATGGTTCAAGATATCGCTAGGCCTAGTCCCAATTGTTGGCGCACGATTGAAATAACATCCATGTGTCCTATAAAGAGGCATAATTGGAGTAGTGTGTTTTTTTTTTCTTTTTTCCTTTCAAAAAAAGCTCTCTTTTTTTCAAACATGTCCAAATGTTTCAAAACCATGTGCGTATGATGGGTTATCTTTGGATGCAGTCTAAAGCTGATTCAATCCAATGGACCACATATATGTATGGCCTACTATGCCACATATATGGAACGTCTGTGTTTAAGAGTTACTTTCTATTATGATAGCTTTAGAATTAGGACTGATTATGTTTTGGAGTTATAATAGTTGGGACAAGGCTTTGATGAATGATGATGATGATGTTTTGGAGTTATTTCATAGATAGATATAAGGGTGTGAACAAAGTGACAAGTTTGGAGTGAACTACTATTGATTTGTCAAGTTTTAGTTTGGCGATCTCCCTCTTTATCTTTCTCTGGTGCTTAGCTTCAGCATCTCCCATCTTTCTTATTCTAATTGATTTCTTCTACTAACTTTTCCCCTTCAATTTCTGTAATCAATTTTGCGAAGAAAGATAGGAGATGCATCACTTTTATTGCAAAATGCATCACCCTACCAACAAGACACATGCTTGTACAATTCTGACACATATTGGTGGAGCTTGGCTCGCTCGTAGATTGGGCAAGATTGCATCACAATTATATGATATTTAAGAATGTTTAGACTAGAAATTAATTCATCAAGCCATTGTGATATTTAGGTATAGTTGCTTTTATTTAATTGTAAGGTTGATACTATAACATCTCATGTGAAAATGTTAGCAAATACATGGTTTAAGTTAAATTTAAGACTTCTTTTCCATTTAAATGAGGGTGGTTTTTATGATTGTTTCTTAATACAGGTCATAAAAGAAGGGTTAGGTTTGAGATCTATCTTTCCACAATCCTAGCGTGATCAGGACAAAGTTCAGTCAAGCTTTACATAAATATAGCTATCTACTCTTCATTGTGAAGTACTGCGTTTTTATAATTGAGTTGCATTTTATTAGATTTCTCACTGAAGAAATAAATAAAAATTTCAAAAAGATCTAAAAGAGCCAAACACTATTTATCATCTGACAAAGGAATCTGCCCCATCCCGGGAAAGATTATATGCAGTTAGGTTACACAGTCACTGAAGTTCTATCTGAGGTGCATATGTTTTGAGTTGAAAATAATAAAAATAGGTCAGGATGGATCAAAGATGCTCAGGATTGATCTTGGTCAGGACAATTTTTATTGCTCAGTTACCTATTCAGATTATCTGGGCTCAAGACTTTAACAATCAAATGCAAAATCAACGAGGAAACAAAAACCATATCACAAGTGATCAGAAGATACAAAATAGGTACGTACCTTTGAGAGAGCGGTCTGAATGGAATTGCCTATATCCTTTGGTAATAAAGCATCATTTGATTGAATACCTTCAGGAATGGGTAAAATTTCCTCCTTCCCTGCAAGACTCTGCAAATGCCAGAAAATTCATGACTCACCAATGTGCTCACATGCACTTTGGTCTTTACAGTGTAATAGGAAAAGCTAATTTCATTACACAGCGATGAAAACAGAACCAAGAGGCTGAAGCCCGAGCCGACAGAAACAATATGAAATTGAAAAGGAATCACCAAACAAGAAATATATAATGTATAATCAGAAGAAAAGCTGATAAGGATTTACCCTCAGAAACATTGGCCCATGTTCTGATGGTTGAAGAATATAGAAGCATTGGAAGGTCGTTTCCAGCATGGTTTGTGTATTGCAGTTTGAATAACAAATCAATCCCTCATCCAGAGAATACAGTGCTTCACAAAGCCCGTGATAAACTACCATGCACAAGTCAATGAAATATTTACAGCCAAGATCAGGAACCCAATGATGAAAGTAAAATTATAGATTATCATCATAATCATCATAGAGCCTTGTCCCAATTGAAAGTAAAAATTCAGTCACAATATGTCAGGATGTGAAATCCTGATAAAGTAGAGACATGATAAAGACATATTCACAGCCCGGATCAGAAAGAAAATGCAGGGCCTACAGCATACAGGAAGAAAGTGAAAGCACAGTAAAGAACTATTTAAAGCACAAGTCTGGGCTCAAACTCAACTTCATTTGGAAATGAAATATTTGAAGATATGATATCAAGAAAATAAAAAAGCATGCAAACAATTTAAAAAATAGCAAAATCCAGGATTTCATCCACAGGATTTACCCACGTTGGAGATTCACTTGGGACTTGTTATAGTAATCAGAAGCATCTTCCATCCCAGGACAAGTTGGAGTAACGACATAAGAAGTACCTATTACCACACCTGCTTAGTCACCAAAATTCGCGGTCATCAATAGAAAAACTGGCCTATAACAGTGCATGGGAGGAGATGAAATTGACTCATTCGGCATAGAATAGAGAAGCCAAAGTTGCATGGAAAATAATATGGTTTGATTGACAGCATTGACAGACATTGACCCATACCTTAGAAAGCTCTTAGCCAAAAAGAAAAAAGCAATGGAACTGGAGATCAGTGACAGTGAGAGATTTACCTTCACTCAGAGAAGCCAACTTGGTGCGTTCAATGACATTGAAAACAATGGGAGTAGACACTTGTTTGAGCTTTGGACAGCTCTCAAAGGAGGGCAGGAATAGAACAGTCTGTTCCCCAACCCTCACTGCATTCTCGAACAAATCACATGCTTCTAGCTCTTGGAATGCAAGGGGACACAACAATTTCACCCTATTACTGGCTGTACCATCTATAGGTAAGCCATGACACCTGCATGTCTATAGCAAATTGTTCCTATAAATATAATTTTCTGAAACCAAGAGAAAATCGACTAAGATGGTTTGGCCATGTTAGAAGACGTCCAATGGAAGCACCTGTTAAAAGGTGTGAAGGCATAGAGATTGCCAGGAGTAGGAGAGGGAGAGGGAGACCCAAGAGAAGTTGGAAAGAAACTATTAAACATGACCTTGCCTATATGGATCTAACGGAGGACATGGCCCTAAACAGATTTGATTGGCGTCGTCAAATCCATATAGCCGACCCCACCTAGTGGGAAAAGGCTTGATTTGGTTTGGTTTGGTTTGGTTATCCAATTAGACATCTAGAAAATCTTAGGACATCAAATTCTTTTAGTTGAAAGTTTTATTTCTTTGTTGTTCTAAAATAGAAGTACCATTAATTGTATTCAGTACTGCAAAGGGTATCTCTATAGTCTATACTGTGTTTGTCAACAGAATCTACACATAAGTAAATCTATTGCCCATGATTCCACCAAAAATAATATGTGCATCTCAAATGGTTTGGGAAATGAACCTTACATTTAAGAAGTTATGAGAGTTTGTTCATCAAAGATAATTATATGGCATATGTATCATATTTGTATTAAGTAGTTAGTTTGCCGCACCTTTAACGCCTAGGCATTTTGGTTATCGGTTAGCAACTTGAGATGGTACCTATTTTGAATGAGTGCAATTTACTGTACCTGGCAGGGGCTGAACCCATCAATGATCTGACATGCAGAAAGAAACAAATTGCAGAAGATATGGTCCACAGAGCTTAATAGACCATTCTTGAAAAGAAATAAGGCTTGCAGTGCTCCCTCCTTGTCCTTGAGCTCCTGTGCCCATCTCTTTACCAAAGCACACAAGATCCACGTATCTACATGCCAAAAGAAGAGAAGAGGATTTCGTCACAACCATAAACATGGGATTGTAGCTCCTGTACCTGCAATGGATCCTAACAGTCCATATGGACCAGATTTGAACCTCAACAATGACATAAATTCTTTGTGACGATCCTAAATTCTGAGAAAATACTAAAAACAGAATTCATGTGGCTGACTCAACATAGTATGGACAAAGCTTTGATGATGATGGTCTTGTGCATTTTGTTTAAATTCATGAAACTTGGAGGCGTGAAGTACATACTAGGAAAATAACTTCTAAGTGAGCAGTTGTTGAAGCTAGCAATGCCATCGGCAAATTGCTTGACCTTGTTGGAAGACATATCCTGAATGTGATCTGCTTCCTGCTTCAAGAGCACAAACTCCATGGAAATGCATTGTTCAGCAGCATCCTGTTGGAATGGAAAAACTAAAGTCAATACCCTTGATCCTCATTGACCTAGTTTAGAAGCCCGACATTTGGGAAGGTTGTTGATGGTTTCGTCCAGCCTCTGAATGGCCCAATTTGGTCAGATTTGAGTGAGATAATGCTAATAGGATGGACCCAATATTGATTTCTAGTGGACTTTCAAATGGAAGCGGCCTCAGATTATGATGGAATAAAGGTATCAGAGTATAGGAGGGCCTGAGATGATATATTCAGGATGTGGTTCTTAGCTGGACTTGACTATCTTCTGGGGATGCTTGCTTGCAAAGATAAAAAAATATCTTCGGTTTCTTGTAAAGATAAAGCCATTTTGGCTTGAATACCTGGATTTGGAAAAATAATCAGTTTTCCTTGATGAAAGTTGGTCTTCAACTCATCCTTGAGAAAATTAAGCTCCACCCTTTCATCTTTTTGAGATTTCAACAGTTTTTCAAACTTCTATCCAACTTCTCAAAGATATAGCTGATTTCTCTCTATTAAAAATTCCCTCAGCAGGTGAAAAGTCCCAAGATTTCCCTTTCCAAGCAAATAGCCTGATAAATGCTAATGTGACCATGGTCTAGAAGTTGGCAAATGGCAGGTGAGGCATGGATTGTATGATGAATGATTGCTTAAGCTTGACACTACCTAAAGATCAAGTAAGTTCAAATCAATCTATACATTTGGGACCTGCCTTCAGAAGATTCAAATCGGTCAAAAGATGCATCGGTCAACCCAATTTTACCTATCTGGGTGCATCCAAACTGTCGCCCATTCAAATTGTCCATGAATCTGTACATGCCCCAAATTCAGGCCAATGGGAGTAATTTGATCATTGGATTGGTCGTGTGAAAGACATGATTAATTCATGTTTGTCAGATCTAACTGTGAATACAACTCGTGGATTCAAGTATTGGGATTGGCCCTCGCATTGGCCCGGAGGAAAACTGATACCTATCACCATTATAGATAAACACACATCAGTTTATACATCATACTGGCATGATTTCATTTCAGCCTAAAAAGAAATTTGATAGCCATTATTGATTGGCTCATTGATATAGGTGTGAATCAGGTATCATGGCATTTTGTACCAGTTTCTTGAAAACTGCTACAGATCGGGCAATCTTTAAAATCATAATAGAACTCCATTGGAATGAATGCAATTATGGGGGAGGAAACTGTGCATCTTATGGACAATCTAATCACTGAAACTGTTCCCACCGTGGAAATTAAGTAGATTTCTTAAAAAATGTAACTCATTAACGCTTTAATCATGTTCTTCTTCAATCCAACTGCGAATATTCCTTTGCTTGGATAAGAGCTCAGGACCAATGCACATAATGAGGGAGGGATATACAATTTGAATGGTTCGAACCTTCCTAAAGTGGGTTCTACATTTGCAGATTTTATTTGACCTCACTTGACCTTGCGATAATGTGAACCTGAAGTGATCATCCCTCTTATATGTCCAATTTAACAAGTCGACAGTCGCCAAGCCCATCGACCAGATGATCTTAACCAATGCTTCTCCCTTGTGAATTTGAGCTTTTTCTCTTCCTATGTTCCATAGATAGTTTGGTAGCAAAGACAATGCCACCGACATTGTGTGAACATCTTCAACCAGGGAGGCCAAGAAGATAAATGATCTAGTTTTTGCAAACCAACCTGCCAGACATTACACTTTGCATTGAAATGAACAAGAGATTGGTCCACTGCCATAAACCTTAGATGACCTGTGGCTTTTCCCGATGGTCGATGAAAGAGGACAAAAAACCACTTGGGTCCATTTGTTTGCATGGATTTTAAGAAATGCATTCCCATCAAAGAGGCTAAAGTTGAAGAAACAGAGGTGAAGACCTAAAATAGTCATCAAACGATCTTCTCTTTGGTGGAAAATGCATACTCAACAATCACCCTAATAAATCAAATCCTGATAAAGTTAGAATCTCCAGTCTACATCTCTACCTTATATCCCTCACACTTCACCTCTTTGATAGGGACCCATTTTATGTTGACTTCCTATGAATTCAATTCCATGCAAACAGATGCACCCTGTGAATTTACAACCTAGTGTGGGTAATAGGTATCAAGGATGGCATGGTACCTTGAGAAGCTTGTGCAGAAAATCCATGTTAGGTGCAAGGCGGGAGGTGATAAGGACCACTTTCTTTTGGATATCTTTACTACCCCATGAGAACAAGAATTCGTTGCTCAGCAGCTTTGCAAGCGCTTCATCTGCAAGCATCATCATAATGATTTTTGTTAGCAATCCAACTGTTTCTGAACTGGTCTTCATGAGATTGGTTAGGCAGTCAGACTAATGAGAAGTGAGTTTCTTACAAGGGGTACTGCATTCTTCATCTCCAATGAAGCCATCTGTGGGCAAACTGTTAACAGCGTGATGAAAGTCACGTAAATTGTATTTTCCTTGAGGACTATATGCTATCTTTAGCTGAAAAGAACTCACACATACTGTGTTAGGAAGCCAATGAGAAATGAACAGCATATTGAAGCTCATATCAGTAAGGTCCATAACATCCTGGCATTGGACATACCCAAAGGTTGAAAGTAAATTTCCCCTAGGTTTGTCTAGGCAAGGCTTTTGCCTTATTTTTTTAAATAAAATTTACTGTTTTAAAAAAAATAAGAAATTCCCCCTCTGTATTGCAACTGAGCTCAAAGGAAAAAAAAAATCAATACAGAGAGGATTTCCCCTCTGTATTGTAAAATAACTTCAGATATAACTGTTGAAATCATTACATCGCTCCATTTTTTCCTTAATCAGAAGATTAAAAAAAATTCTATTCTCCATTCTTGTTGGGGTTATAGGGTGTTTAAGATGATAGTAAAAACTTTAAGGTGTTTAAGAGGTTGTGCATTTTATGCAGTGTGTGTAGAGCACAGAACAAACAATTCTTTCGCCTTTTACTAACAGCTTGAGATACAAAACAATAGTATAGTAGGTAAAAGGCAAGAGCAACTAAAAAAAAAGGGGTAAAAGGCTTAAATATTGTTAACCATAAATCAAAGGGTCAGTTCGGATGCAGAGAAAACAAGAGAAGACTGCATAAATTTGAGCTTCTGGGCAGTTTTCCCCACCTTTTCTTCTCATTAAACATATCTGAAGTGCCCGATACAATGTAAAGGAAATTAGAGACAAGGAAAAAAAAATCTCTAGTGAAGTACATTTTCTTTTGGATGCACTTATAATATCTTTTATTAATCAAATTTTGCAGTAGGGAAGAGGCAAGTATATTTCGTAGAGGGATTGAGAAAACTTTCTTTTCACCAGTGAAACTGAATTATTCAATAAAATTAATTATTAGTTTTTATTTATCATGTATTTTAAAACTAGTTTTCACCATCATATTATTCTCCTTCCAAATCCAACCACAGATGAGAATCACTTGGATCTGCCACTCCAACTCTATTTTCCTCTTCATTTTGCCCACACACAGATGATTCCCCACCTCTCATTTTCTAGTCATCCAAACATAACCAAAGGCCTATACACAAAAACTTTGCATACCATTCACCATGCAATTCACATTTTTCCCATCAGAAAATCCTCCCCACCATTTTCCTATGATTTCATTCAACATGTTATCAGCTGCAACCCTACAATTCAGCTGCTTTTCACAAACTGCATTCTCAATACAGCTCCAATGAAAAAAAGGGGATAAAATCACAATAGGAACTTCTCCATTTTATGATCTGCAAGAATCCAAAACAAACACAAAATCTGAAAATTCTTTCCCGTCCTTTTTTTCGATTTCACACTACATGATATCAGCTGCAACCCTGCAATTCAGCTGCTTTTCGCAAACTGCAGCCTCAATGGAATCCAAAACAAACACAAAATCGAAATCTGAAAATTTCTTTCCGATCCTTTTTTCGTACGATTTCACGAAACATGATATCAGCTGCAATCCTGTTTGCAAACTGCAATCTCAATAGAAACAAGAACATCTCCTTCTTATGATCTACAAAAATTCACAGCAAGCACAAAAATCTGAAAAATCACGATCTACATTTCGATTACAGATCACATACCTCAGCAGCTCCAGAAGCTTTATTTTTCTGAACATAGCACAAACCGATTCGATCTTGTAGACTCGAAGATCCTGAAGATATGGCATACAGATTCGCGATCTGCAACAAGCACTGATCGAAATCGAGATTTGTGGGGAAAACAGATCGTAAGAGCGAGATCGACATTGAAGGAGATGATTTGAAAAATCAATGAGAGAAGATCTCAAGAAATGGAGACTTCCGGAAGAAATCGAAACGATTAGGGTTTGTTTTTACCTGTTTTAGATCTTTGAGTAATGGAGACGATAAGCTCAGGAGATCGAGGATGAAACAGAGTCGAGCCATGGCCTCTCAGTCTCAGTATCTCAGATGAGAAAGCGCGGGAATGGAAATGGGGGTTTTTAGTTTTGAACTTCCCTAAATAGCCTTCAAATCAATGGTTGGAAAATAGGGAGGACATGTTACATGTCACAATTTGGTGAGAAACTTTACTCTCTCACTTTTACTTTTATTTTATTTTACCACCTGCTAAATGGAGATGAGGTAATTTATTTGTAGCATAAAGTGAAGAAAATGGTAAAATGAAAAAAATATATAAAAAGAAAGGATAAAATAAAAAAAAAAATTGATAAACGGCAATTCCAAAGAGAGGAAACCAAAAAAAAGACAAACAGGGTGTCTGAACGTGGCACACTTTTATATGGGTTCAAATCCGGGCAGCTAGATAGGAATCGAGAGTACTTATCGGATCTTGACTTGGGGCTCACATTTAGAATTTTTGTCATGAATGTGAGGCTATTTTTAGAAATTAGAATGTAATACCAATGAACCCTCCTCTTTAGAAATTAGATCTTAGCCTACAGTTAAAATATATTAAGGAACCCACATTCGAGGAATTACAATGTATGCCACACCTTTAGAAATTAGGATATGTGGGCCTATATTTAAAAGCTGAGTGTGTTAATCCACTATTAATTTGGCAAGGCACCTCCCACTTTCCCTAGGTTAGAAACAAGCTTTAAAAAAAAGAATTCCAAATTAATTATAGAGTTCCTAGCGTTAGTAGGAAATATAATTCTAAGGGCTCCATGGAGTTCCTTTTGGCATTAAATAATCAATGTGATAATCGAATGAAAATAAAAGCCCACACTACCCAATCGAGGATTTTACTAGAAAGTTCTCATTACAAGGGTATTACATAAAATAATGTTTCCTAACTAAGGCAGCACAAATGAGTAATTGAGAGGAGTGACACTAGCGTCACTAATATCTAATTAAGCGACACTAGCGTCACTCCACATAACTACAAAAGAAATACTTTCGTGACGCGTGAGTTAAGATGCACTATTTCGTGCAACCCCCACGTAATGTGAATTTTTCAGTAACATCATCCTACTAGTCAAACAGTAATTTTCAAAAGCAGCATTTGTTAACGTTTTTCCTATTTCCACGGTATCGAGTGAATTCATGGTATTTGAGATTTTAGAATAAGGTCAGTTTGGGTTGATATGGCTTCCTTGTAAATTTCAGTAATTTTTACATTTCTCTACATTTCATAGCAGGGAGTGAACTTAAAAATTATCTTAAATGTCGAGTGCACCAAAAATGCTCTCCCAGTTATTATTTAATAGTAAAGGTCCTCCCGCCAATTCAGTTTTATTAGAACGATGATATCATGGCTCTTCTTCTTCTTGGAAAAGCCTTTACTATTATTATATAAAAATTAAGTAAAGTTTCAAAAAAGGATTTAAGTTTTTGCATTATTTTAAAAAAGAAAATAAGTTTTAAAACTTTTCAAATTAGTCCCCAAGTTTTTTAGAAATTTTCAATTATGGACATCCATCAATTTAAAGCTATTTTCCAATAACATTTTCCCCATTTTTTTTAAAATACCCAAATTACCCTTTTGTTGAAATATAAATCTAATTCACGTCCTCTATATTCTCCTCATTTTCTTCGTCGATATCCTCACGGTGATCAAGGGCAACTAATGTTCTCACAACAATGGACTGCATGTAATGGCTTTAAATGAAGAGTAGTTTAAGTTTTTGTCAAGGCATTAAGAAAAAAGTCCCCAAAAAAATACCTTTCAATAGCGGAATGACCTTAATTTAGAACTCACTTGGAGGCCTTAGTTGATAGTTTTTCTAGGACGCGTTTTTTGTGCCTTACATCCAACGTGATTTTTTAACATTATACGTCAAATCGGACTCATCGGATCGGACCTGATTAGCAAGCTTGGGCCAAGATCAATCTCTGCTTGGCTCGCTCGCTTCCTTCACCTTCTTCTACTCACTCACTGAGTTTACCTTTTCTTTCCCGTGTCGCTTCTGCTGCAGAACGACTCCAAACGGAAGAAAACGAAAACAATCCCACCATCTCTCTCTCTCTCTCTCTCTCAAATGCGAACTCGATTTCTAGGGTTTTGAGAAATCTACTTTTCTCCGATCCGATTTGAAATCTCGAAATCTCTTCGAAATAGGCACGAAGAATGTACCAGTGGAGGAAATTCGAGTTCTTCGAGGAGAAATCCTCAGGGAAATCCTCGATCCCGAACGAAGTAGAGGGAAAGATCGAGTGCTGTTCGAGCGGGAGAGGGAAAATCGTCGTCGGATGCGATGATGGTAGTGTTAATTTCCTCGATCGAGGGCTCAGATTCATCCAAGGTTTCCCTGCTCATGCATCCTCCGTTCTCTTCCTCCAACAGCTCAAGGTAGAGGATTTTTTTTTCTCATATCTTGAGATTTCTGTCGTGAATCTGATTTCGTCAGTTTGGTAGGAATTTCGACAGATGTTGATTGTGGTTTTGTTGCGGAATGAGCGATTTCTTTGTTTCCAGAGTGATTTCATTTTTCGTGGAAATGAGGACTGAAGATTTCAAAAAAAAAAATTTACTACTGTGTAAGACTGCAGAAGATGGATTACTTACTACTTGAGGAAACTGCTTTCTCAATGTTGAATGTGGAAGGAATCATTCTGTCCCTGAAATGGTTTCATGTTCCGGGAAAAACAATTCACATGTTTGTGCACAAAAGTTTTCTACGGTTTTTGGTTTACATGTTTGAGTTGTTCTCTGTGGAAAACGAAACTGAAGACTTTTTTTTTCTCTATGATTTCGGTTTCCATTGGTTGATGCTACAGGAATCATTTTCTATGGTGAAACCATTTGTGTAAACAACAAAAAGATTCTATGATTTCAGTTTCCATTGGTTGATACTACAGGAAACATTTTCCATGGTGAAACCATTTGTGTAAACTACAAAAAGATTGGTTATGGACTGATTGGGTTTGATCATGCTTATCCATTAACAGTGAGCTTGATATAACTGGATGGAAGAGGAGTCCATCTCTCCAAGAGACTTTTTTTTTTCTTGTAAAACTTTTCTCTCGCCTCCTTCCGTGCGAGCGAGCTTCCCAATGTTGCAAAAAAGAGTCATGTCCATCCTCAAATTGCAGGTGGGTGACCTGCATCCTATCTGCTCCTATTTGAAAACCATGGATTAGTCCCAACTTTTAGCATTGAAAAGAAGAGAATTAATTTTGGCCGCAGTCATAAATAGAAAAGAAGCAGGGTCTCCTTGCCTTAAACTTGAGAGCCCTTGAGCATAAAAATCAGTGGACCAGTGACCAATACCGAGAAATGGGCTTACCTGTTTTGGTCTCTCTTATTGCATTCCAAAATCCAGTGATTCCATTTTGATCTCTCTTATTGCATAACTGTCTTGCTGTGACTGTGGTTACCTTTTACCCTCAAATTTGACTGGCCTCTCATTCGATGTTTGCCAATATCAGTGATGAATTATGAATTTATTAGTTGATAATGAGTTTCTATTAGAACTCCAGGTCTTTGAAATTTGTTTTGCTTGCTGCCTGGATCGATTTTTGCCATTTTTCTTGCAAAGACCTTGGGTCGTGACTGAGTATTGCCACCACCTTTTTGGTCTTTCCATGTTCATTCCATGCAGACACGTGTGGATGTGCCACATGTCTCATTCAACTCGTGCATATACAGTCAACCTTTTTTTTAATCATGTGCCCAAGAGGTTAGGCCTGTCTGCACATCAGTTCTCCATTGTGTAAGGGTGACATTTTAAGTATATAATATATTAGCATCATTGTCATCATAGCCTTTTCCCATCCATCTAGGGTCAACTATTATAGGATATATTATTAATTGCCATGTCTAATTGCCATATTATGAATATAACAATCATAAATGTATTTATATCTCAATCATTATGATCATCTTCATTATCGACAAAACCTTATACTATCAATCTGGTGCTAGCTATAAATAAATTAGCACAATATATGTAATTTGTGCTCCTGCACCTTATTTCGGCTTTGGAATCCAACCTCATTGGTGAGCTTGAAAATGAAAAAGGCTGAGCAAAAAATGCATTTTCATGCGGACTGGGACAGCAGGTTCAGGCTTTGATCGATCCAAGTTGCATTCCTAAGCATGTACCTTGAGAGTGAGGACACTGCCTGCCCGTGTTTTCGAAATCATCCGTTTTCTTTTCATATAGATGGGATTCACCTGATGAAGAAACCAAGATGGGGCTAGTTAGTCTATGCACTGTCTCCCACTTGATGCACAGCTTATATGTGGCAGTGGCACATGACTCACATCTGAACATGTGTCTATTTTGAGAGTGTTATTTGTGACTTCAGCAAACCTTGTTTCTGTGAATAATGTTTTAGTCAGAATGGTGAATAACTTAAAGATGTTAGCAAGCACACTTAGAATCACTTTTACTCTTTCTTGATAAATCAGCAACGCAATTTCCTTGTGACTGTTGGTGAGGATGAGCAAACATCTCCACAAATATCGCCCATCTGCCTGAAGGTTTTCGACCTAGATAAGATGCAGCAAGAGAGTTCTAGCACTGCAAGCCCTGAATGTATCCAAATATTACGGATTTTCACCAACCAATTTCCTGAAGCAAAGGTATTATTATTATTATTATTTTCGGACAGAAGAAGACATTATACTTGGCTGGAACCTTTTTCTATGTGTATACCATGATAATTTTTGTCATTTCCATTTCTTTTAATTGCTTCTCATATGTCTATGTAACATGTAATTAGTGTTGGAGTACCTTGATTCAGATTTTGCCCAACCTACATTCATTTGTACCCAAACCAGTCTCTGGGCAGACACGTGCTCAAATGCGTACAAGGTCCAACCCATCCATCTGCTGGTTCCTTCATGCATGAAACCAGATTGGTTCAAAAGAAAGAAAGAAAGAAAAAAAAAGAAGAAGATGGGCCACTTATCAAATGGGTCGCATTGTATGATGAAAACAGATGGATAATTGTCCATATTCATTGTATGTGTGGCCCACTTAATGAATGGATCAACCTGATTATTGGGCCGGGGCCATCTGTTCAAAACACTTCTAATGGATGGCATGTTTCAGACAAATATGCCAAAGTCTCTCTTACACTCCTATGCTCTGAACTCCAACTCAAAAAAATCGGATTGGTCCAATCATCAGATAAGCCAAGTATGATACGATCGCTGGTAAAATAAGTTGGCAAATACTTCAATTCAGCATTTATCTATCATCCCCCTGATATGCGTGGCCTGCCCTGAGAATGGGACCAGGACCCATGCACATGATGTCCGAGTGATGACTTGGATCTCAAACACGTGCCTTCACATGTTTTGCTATGCAGAGGGGGAATAGGTCTATACATGCATGTTTCCATTAAGTTCAGGATGTTACTGAACTCTTGATTTTGCAGATTACATCATTTTTAGTCCTTGAAGAAGCTCCTCCAATATTACTTATCTCAATTGGTTTAGACAATGGTTGCATTTACTGCATCAAAGGGGACATTGCACGTGAGAGGATCACACGTTTCAAGCTACAGGTGGAGAATGTTTCAGACAAGAGTCATACATCTGTCACAGGTTTGGGTTTCCGAGTAGATGGACAAGCTCTTCAACTGTTTGCCGTTACTCCTTCGTCTATTAGCTTGTTCAACTTGCAGGATCACCCCCCTAGGCGGCAGACCCTAGATCAGATTGGATGCGATGTCAATAGTGTTACAATGAGTGATCGCTTGGTATGCAATTGTAATTGTGCTTCTTATGTTCTCTTATTGGCATGCTAAAACCTGAAGAATTAATTTAGGACAAGTTAGACTTTAGCTGGCATATGGTCTGTGGTAATTCATACACAGTAGATATGGACCCACCATTCAACTTAAATTGGACTCGTCAGACAGTTATTGTAATGCCCCACCCCATACCCATGCATGATATTGTCCGCTTTGACCCACGGGCCTCATAGTTTTGTTTCTTATGGGTCTCAACCCATCAAAAAGCCTCATGCAAGCTAAGGGTGTAAGCTCTTCATAAAATCCCATTCACTTTCCTCTTTATAGCCGATGTGACTCCGGAGCGTCACATTCTACCCCCCTTAGGGCTCCACGTCCTTGTGCAGTAGCCTACCAATCCCCGTGCCTGCCAGCCGCCCTCTTGGCCCGCCCACATGGAAAACTGCTCACTTGCACCAAACCACGGTAGGGGCCCACCCTTGAACTAGTCGAGAGTCGGCTCTGATACCATTTGTAATGCCCACCCTGCACACATCCAGGTTTTAAGGTATTTGGATGGTGGGCCAAATGGGGCCCACTTCGAATGGGTCCAGCACTACCATGGTCGACCATGGGTCCCTTTTCAGATCCTTGGTCCAAATTTTTTATTAGGTGGGCCATGTGGTCCCACAACCACACACGACCCAAATTGGGTTTTGACGTGCTGGAACTGTAAAGTCCAGTTTTGACTGATTTCTTTCTTGCTTATTCCCCTCTTTCCATCTTGTAAACATGGGTTAAGAAGCATGTTAATTATAGAATTTATCTCATCATATTATAGCAACAGAACTTGAATTTTATTCCATCGAACATCTAATCCAGCGTCTAACATGTATTAAAGCATCACTGAACAGTTGGTAAATTCAGATTTAGCAGTCATCTAATTCTTAGTTTGGAACCGAAACAGCATTGCAATAAGATTAGAGAGTTGTAGCCAAGAATATCAACCATAACATCAATTCCAAAAAGATGCAGAATTCTATTCACCATAAAATAGAGGAAATAAAAATATACACAAGAACAAAGCCAGAAATTTAAGACCATACAATTAGATCAGAATTTATAGTCACCTGTTATGGAAAATAAAGTAGACTAGAGAGAGAATATAGCTTGAGAGAGGCTTGAGGTCGATCAATATATAAAAGCTAGAAGCTAGAATCCTTCCCAAAGTCCTCTTCCTAATTTTATTATTTCCTTCTCACATGTCAATCCTATTCCTAACATTACCAGGAGTCTATGGTATAACCAACACCAGTTCCATTCGAATTCCTCCATCAAACTTTGGTCCCAATAATTCTAAGTAAAATAAGATAATTAAATATTAAATATCAGAAAATAATCTAGCCCTAAGTTTGATGGCATTATTTTCTGATATTTAATATTTAATTATCTTGATTTTACTTAGAATTTGTTGGGACTCATAGTTTGATGGAGGAATTCGAATGAGACTTGAATAGGATTGGCATGTGAGAAGGAAATAATAAAATTAGGAAGAGGACTTTGGGAAGGATTTTAACTTCTAGCTTTTATATATTGATCGACCTCAACAAGCTATATTCTCTCTCTTTTCTACTTTCTTTTCCATAACAGGTGAGTAGAAATTCTGATCTAATTGTGTGGTTTTGAATTTTTGGCTTTGCTCTTGTGTATATTTTTATTTCCTCTATTTTATGGTGAGTAGAATTCTGCATCTTCTTGAAATTGATGTTATGGTTGATATTCTTGGCTACAAATCTCTGATCTTATTGCAATGTTGTTTCGGTTCCAAACTATGAATTAGATGACTGCTAAATCTAAATTTACCAAATGTTCGGTGATGCTTTAATACATGTCAGACACTGGATTAGATGTTTGATGGAATAAAATTCAAATTCTGTTGTTGTTGTAATATGATGAGATAAATTCTATAATTAACATGCTTCTTAACCCATGTTTATAAGATGGAAAGAGGGGGATCGGCAAGAAAGAAATCAATCAAAACTGGACTTTACAGTTCTAGCACGTCAAAACCCAATTTGGGTCATGTGTGGTTATGGGACCACATGGCCCACCTGATAAAAAATATGGACCAGGGATCTGAAAGAGGACCCATGGTTGACCACAGTAGTGCTGGACCCATTCGAAGTGGGCCCCGTTTGGCCCACCATCCAAACACCTTAAAACCTGGAGGCGTGAGTGAGGAGGAAGAAATCTGTTTTGATCAACAGCTTTAGTAGGACCCCCTGGTCCACCTGAGCAGAGATCAGGTCCGGTCAAAGGATAAAGGACTGTTGGGCGACCATGATTATTAGGTCCATCTTAGGTTTGGACCAGTGGGACCCACTATCCAGCCACCCTGCATCATTAAGCCTAAAGCCCTTTGTTGTTTATACGTTCTATGCATGGAGGAGAAAGGTGAGGGATGGCTTGGACACGTTTTGGATTGAGGGAGGCCACATGTTACAGAACATTAAGTTTTGTTAAAATACCTACCATGCCCATAGGTTTCTAAAAATTAGAAAAAGGCCCTGATATTTTTAAGGAACTTAAATTCAACCCTTTGGCTTATTTTATAAAGAATAGAATGTGGAAAATATGATGGATGGGATCCTAAGTTTCTGAAATTGTAAATAAAGGCTTGTTATTCATTGTTATTATTTGCAAATTGTTTGAGTTGTTTCCTTTAGTTCTTGATTTGTCAAATCTATATTTTGGACATTGTTATATGAATATATGGTGACTTGAGATATGTATGTGGGTTAATATGCTTATGTCCTTGTTAATTGGGGATCTCACATGATAGATTGTGTGGTTTGTATATGTATATTTTGTGATTAATTTGATAATTGAATATTTCCCTCAAAACTGTAAAGGGTGAGTTATGTAATTGACCTCTCTCATCTCGTACACCAATTTTGATTCGGATTGGGGCAGATTAAATCCACATAATTTGAGAAGGGGTTGATTATGGAATTTACCCATTACTAATGTTGAGGACATGCTAAATATCATATTTTTGATGAGACATATATTTGCTATTTGATTGGAAAACTGAGATACAATGACTTTGTTTGTTTGGAGGAACCTTTTGGACACCCCTAGACCGCAAGCATGTATGGCCGATTTTGTGAGGATTGTTGATGTTGGACCTTTTTGGGAAAGGTCGATTTTGTTGTACCAGTTTGCTGGTTTTGGACCTAAGTCGTCGATGGTTTTGGACCTTGGTGGTCAGTTTTATTTGGGCTGGTGCTACCGGGTGGCTAGGAGGTCGTCGTTTGTTTGACCCGATTTAAACCTTGGCTTGAATGAGACTTTGGAAGTTACTTTAATTTGTTGTGTAATATTATCTAAGTATATGTTTAAATGCACAAATAGATTAGAATATCTATTCACTCAGTTGTAATGATATTTTGTGGATTTGCCCGAATCCAGGTAACCAAAACTTAGCGACTCAGGAAAACCGTGATGATTGTGAGATAGACTTTGGAATACGTACTTAAGCGTCGAAGCCACATAGATGAAGAAGATTTAGATTTAATAGATTGTTCAGATTAATTTCATTTTATAGACATTTCAATTATTTTTGGACAATGTTACATTTGTTTATTAGCTTTGGATTTTTAATACAAGTTGGTTTAAGCTGGTAAATGCCTAAATCTTTTTGTGATCTTTGATTTAACCTATGTGTGTGATGCTTACGAGTCTCGACACGGAATTCGAAGGGCCCCGGATTCCAGGTCGTTACAGTTATGATTGGGTTGAATCACTCTATGTTTTCACTGTTAATATGTAGGACCTTAAAACCATATACTTTCATGATTTATTGGGCTGATTTTTGGACCCTAGCCCCAATAATTGGCATGCATCCATGTGGGCCAACAAGTGCTCACAGGGGTACAAACTGATATGTGAAGAATATTGATGCTGATTTGCCATGTAGATTGTGTGGAATATGCTAATATGAGTTTCTCCCGTAACTGTGTTATGCAACTAACTTTCTTTTTTGTTTTTTTATTAATCAGGAGCTAATTATTGGTCGTCCTGAGGCTGTCTACTTTTATGAAGTTGATGGGCGTGGTCCCTGCTGGGCTTTTGAAGGGGAGAAGAAATTCCTTGGGTGGTTTCGAGGGTACCTGTTATGTGTTATTGCAGACCAAAGAACTGGAAAGAATACTTTCAACGTTTATGATCTGAAGAATCGATTAATTGCCCACAGTATTACAGTTGGAGAGGTTTCTCACATGCTTTGCGAATGGGGGAGCATAGTTCTTATAATGAGCGACAAAACGGCTCTATGCATAGGAGAGAAGGACATGGAAAGCAAGTTGGATATGCTTTTCAAGAAGAATCTCTATACTGTTGCCATTAATCTTGTTCAAAGTCAACAAGCAGATGCTGCAGCTACTGCAGAGGTACTAAGGAAATATGGCGATCATTTATATGGGAAGCAAGACTATGATGAGGCTATGGCTCAATATATTAATACAATAGGCCATCTTGAACCTTCATATGTCATACAAAAGTTTCTAGATGCCCAACGCATCTACAACCTCACTAATTATTTGGAAAAGCTGCATGAGAAAGGACTAGCTTCTAAAGACCATACAACCCTTCTTCTGAACTGTTATACAAAACTGAAAGATGTAGAGAAGCTTAATGTTTTCATCAAGAGTGAAGATGGAATTGGAGAGCACAAGTTTGATGTGGAGACGGCCATACGAGTCTGCCGTGCTGCTGGATATCATGAGCATGCTATGTATGTTGCCAAGAAGGCAGGGAAGCATGAGTGGTACTTGAAGATCTTACTTGAGGACCTTGGTAGTTATCATGAAGCGTTGCAGTATATTTCAAGCCTTGAACCTAGCCAAGCTGGGGTTACGGTGAAGGAGTATGGTAAGATTCTCGTGGAACACAAGCCTGTTGAGACAATTGAAATACTAATGAGGCTTTGTACTGATGATGGAGAATCAACAAAAAAGTCGAAGCAAACAAACATATCTATGTTGCCTTCCCCTGTGGATTTCGTCAATGTTTTCATTCATCATCCACAATCTCTTATGGGTTTTCTTGAGCAGTATATCACTAGGGTGGATGATTCGCCTGCTCAAGTAGAAATTCATAATACCCTTTTGGAGCTTTACCTGTCTAATGATCTGAATTTCCCGGCACTTTCACAAGAAAATATCAGTGGGGATCTTTACTTGAAAGCAAAAGGCTCAATAGATGTAGCTGCTGCATCATCTTCAGCTGACACTAAGGGGGGCAAAGGCACAAATAAAGAAAAGGATTGTTTAGAAAGGTTTGAGAAAGGATTGCAATTACTCAAGAGCGCATGGCCACCTCACTTGGAGCAACCATTGTATGATGTTGATCTTGCTGTCATTCTCTGTGAGATGAATGCATTCAGAGAGGGGCTATTGTTTCTGTACGAGAAGATGGGGCTTTACAAGGAGGTGATTGCTTGCTACATCCAGGCTCATGATCATGAGGGATTGATTGCATGCTGCAAAAGGCTTGGGGATTCAAGCAAGGGGGGCGACCCATCTTTGTGGGGGGACCTGCTTAAGTACTTTGGTGAGCTTGGAGAAGATTGCTCCAAGGAAGTCAAAGAGGTCTTGACTTATATTGAAAGGGATGACATACTACCTCCAATTATGGTTCTCCAGACATTATCTAGGAACCCTTGTCTCACTCTATCTGTTGTCAAGGATTACATTGCTCGAAAACTTGAACAAGAATCAAAGCTGATTGAGGAAGATCGTAGATCTATTGATAAATACCAGGTCAGTCTGTCAGATTACTTAGATCCTTTGAAGTTGATTCATTTTGTTTAAATCCAAATATTGCATGGTTGCACCATATTTGTAGTGAAATGCACATATTTTTATTTATATAGCTTTAACCAATTGTATTACCTAGTAAATGCAAATCAAAATTGGCTATTAACTAATTTTTGGGCTAAAAAAGAATTGACTGCTTACTGTTTATGTGCGAACCCAAAATTCTTTGGGCCCCCTATTTACTTAATTTACCATAACCACCGTCAAGCCCTTGTCGCAACTCTGTTGGGGTCAGCTAAATGATTCTATTTCGCCATTCCAGTCCATCCTAGGCCAAATCCTTGGAAAGGTTACCTCTCATGCAATCTATGAGAGGGCACCTCTTAGCAGAACATTGTTGTAATGATCCAACCTACTAGTTCGTCATATGTCGGTCTGAACCATTAGTTTTAATTGTCATTTTCAAACAACCGTTTGGATAGCTAGAATAACGGTGGGGTAGATGTTATGGTCCATCCCATGATGGGGCTCACCTGGTGAAGAGCCTAGCTTAAGCAGAGGTCACCCACATGTATAGTTTCTGGTTGAAGGGGGCTGCTTCTCACAACCAAACATGATGTAATGCATCAACTTCATTCTAGGTACTGATGAGACAATCATTACAAGAGTTTATTAACCAACAGATTAGGGCCCATTTGGCATCATTCCATGGGAATTTCCTCCACCCAGCAAGTGTTGGTATGACTTGCAGATATGAATATTGGGAATGGGGATACAACATTGCATATTAGGAAATCGAGGACATGGATACCTGTATACTTTCCATTACCATTACATGACATCTCGTAGGGAGAGAACTCCTTTTAAAGCCATCCAACAAGTGTCTGTTTGGATTGTGGAACTTTTGATGGAGGAACTCCTTCGTTCCAGAGAACTCTAGAGTTCTGGAACCCACAATGTTATTCCCAACATCTAGTAGATGATGATTATGATGAAATTTGATGCAATATCCTAGGGTGGGGCTCCTCTTATAGCCATCTAAGGGCCTGTTTGGATTGTCAAACTTTTGATTTAGGAACTCGTCAATTCCAAAATCCCTATGCTTAATGAGGAGGAATTTGGCATTCTTGGTTCATGTACTCGGAAAACCAATCAATGCCGAGAACAAATGATGAAAACAATGAATTAGAAAGTGAAAATCTGGACCATGGATCAAACATAGTTTTCTGTAATGAAAGAACTCTTTGCTTATGTACAATTATTTTATTAGTTGCATCAAATGGTAGCCAAGGCAACTCACTTATTGTTCATAGTTGGTTCAGTTAACGATGAATTAATGTTTCAAAGTTTATTACTCGTATGATTTTTGTGGCTTTCTTTTATCATATTTTGTTTGATTAATTTGTAGAGGTTAGATATAGATGAAGTTTGGACCAGTAACTTCAAAATAAACTATGGTCGCACAAACTCTCTTTGTCGCACGTACTCTCTTTTGTGCTGCTGCCCTTTCACATTTTCTTTTACAGTTTTCTCATGTTGCTTCTTTTCCCTTTAATTTTTATGTGCAAAATGAATGAACATTCTCTCTGATTCATTTTAAATCCATAATTAATTTTAAATTATTCAAAAGTTTACAGATGACATGTATATTAAAAAAATTTGAGACTTGGCAATTGATTTATTTCTTTTTAATTTTTCATCTATAAAATCGATGTATTGATATTTTTCAGTAGATTATAACTTAAGAACATTGTCAGACACAATTCTGCTTATTCTAATTTTTGAGAACAATTCTAAAAGAACATTGCCAAACAAGTAAGCTTAGCCCATACAAGAATTAGAAAATTCTCAGCACAACCTATTCTTAGAATAGACTACGATGTCCATCTTTCTTGCTGCATGTATTAATTATAATATGATACTATTCTGCAGGAGGACACTGCAGCAATGAGGAAAGAAATACAAGATCTCAGAACAAATGCAAGGATTTTTCAGCTCAGCAAATGCACTGCTTGCACTTTCACACTTGATCTTCCTGCAGTCCATTTCATGTGCATGCATTCATTTCACCAACGTTGCCTTGGCGACAATGAGAAAGAATGCCCTGAATGTGTGCCTGAGTACAGATCTGTCTTGGAAACGAAAAGAAGCTTAGAGCAAAATGGCAGAGACCACAATCGGTTTTTCCAGCAAGTGAAGAACTCAAAGGATGGGTTTTCTGTGATTGCTGAATACTTTGGTAAGGGGGTTGTGAGCAAAACTAGTAATGGGACTGCCCCAGGCATTCTGTGATCAGATAGCAGTAGCCCCCTTGGTGGCTTCTGAGGTGTGCATGAGATGTCTGTTGCTTGTGATTTTATTTTATTTTTCTTGGTGGCAATATGCGGGGATCAATTGAACCATGTGCTAGTTCTCGCAAAGTTTACGATTGTGGTCACCTTCTGGTGACCCAGACCGTGAACTGATGGGCCTTGTCTTTGATTTCAGAAACCAAATTTTCATCTGATCATTTGGTCTGAACCATCAGTGGTTCTGCTTGTCTGTCTCATCTTGTGTAGGCAATGGGATTACCGACCCATGGTAGAATTCATCAGATGGACAAATAAAAGTACCTTACCTTGAGCCAATGTCAAAGATTGAAAGACACAGGATACCATCTCCCTCAATTGATCAGTATAACCTACCTCTTCTCCTGTTTTGATTTCTGAGTGGAACTAGTGAGGTAATTGCTTTCTCCAAACTCCCGTCTCCCATCTTGCAATTGGTAGCGTCTTTATTATGCCATACTTGCGCAACACTTGCATTTGAAGGTGTACTTCTGGTCCCGTGCCATAAGGAAGAACTAATCCTAAGACCGCGCGAGCAGTTGGACTTGCATCACTGCCTGTATCTTGTCACTTATTGAGGAAAATGAAACAAAGTAATGTTGCAGTGTTTTTGGTCTATATGTGCAGACTTTTACAATAATATTTAATTTTGAGTTGGCTTTGTTTTTAAGATTGTTTATAACAAATTTATGCAGGAAAGAGAGCTGCTCATCAGATTCAAAATTTCCTGGCATGGTAGAATGTTTTATGAAGTTATTGTTGTACTCACTCTGAAGATTTTGGCGGACCAGGCTAGGCCTGGCTTCGCCTGGTATTGTCCAAGCCTTACTCTTGGGCTTTTGAAGAAAGACAAAAGCCCTCTTCGCGGGGCTTTTTGAGGCCAGGGCCAGGTCAGGTACCCTCTCATACTAGGGCCCATGACAGCCTCATTTATACCTGAGTGATATTTCTAGGCTGTAAATTGACACTATCAGCCCTGAAAGTGTGAAAACCTAAATTCTTAGTAGGATGGCTTGAGACCTGGAGCAAAAGATTCAGGTCCTTTGGGCTTCGCTAGTCCTTATCTATCCCAGGCTGTGGCAGATAATGATGGGATACGGATATAACCAGTTAATAAAGGGCACTCAAAAGACAACTACCTTAAATGGTTGCACCAGTAAGTTTAAATGGTTAGGATGGCAGTTTTTGTTCGTGCCCACTCCAGCCCAAGGGATCCAATGGGTTGGGGTGGGATTGGATCATATTGCATATTCACTGCAGCAGGAACGCTGAATTAGATAACAAACATGGATCCAATTTGAACTTGATTATTTAGTCAGATCAGAATGGTCACTTGGAACCCAACTTTGAAGTAAATGAGCCTCCCTGAAAGAATATCCTAAATTACTTGAAAGGTTTTGTGTTCATGTTTAAAAAACGTAAATCTACGAAGCGCGAAATCCTCTGGTGACATTTCTGGATTGTGAGTTATATAATTGTAATAATTAGTACTTTGAATCTAGCTCGCATGTTTCAACTCTATTTTGGCTTTGTCAAACAACAATGAAGATGGTGCTGCACTGCGCAAAAAGTGGAGCTCAATTTCATATATATTTTTTTAATGAAGTTGGTATCCCATATCCCAGGCCCGTTTGGTAATTTTATCTTAAAATAAAAGTAAAGTAAAGCACCAAATCAAGAAAATATAATATATAAGGGGGTTATGATGATATTCTTTAGTGGATTAGTGAGAGATTTTTTGACTTTTGTGTGTAAAAAGTGGATGTTCTTTTGTCATTTAGAGGATAAAGGATGTTACTTTTTTACTTTCCTTTTTAAGAATAATGTGGGAATTTTGAAGAAGTGAGCTTTTGTTGTGACCCCTTATATAAAAAAATGAAGGCTTTACGTTATTTTTACTTTAATAGTAAATTGATATACGGGAACTAAGGTCTTTGACACAATAGTAATTATCTTTGGACTTCATTTGGCGCCCACTAAACCCACATAAATAGAAATTTTATAGCTTATATAGCCATTAATTAACCCTCTAAATATCATGGCGGGGTTTTAGGGCCCATTGACTCTACTACAACAAAAAGGGCTTTCAACTTAGCCAAATGATAATAATAAAAAGAAATCTTTCAACATTTTTTTTTAATATGGATTTTGAAAATTTTCTTTTATTTCCCGATGTGGGTATTTGATTTGAGGGGACTAATCCCTCGGTACATGCACGATTCTATGATACAAGTCCATGAGGTGAATCTAGGTGTGTTGAACACACAATATGGGAAGCAAATCCATGCTTTACAGGCTTACACCAACGAACAAAATCCAGGCAAGAAAGTCAAATGAAATATTGTTACTAAAATATTATTGAGAGTTTTCATTTCTATAAGTATATACTATTGAAAAAATAGTTTGAAAAAATATATAAATTTTATTGAATAATGAGAATAAAAGAAAACAAAGGAAAATTGGCCCCTTCTCTAGTGATGATTTATAATATCACGATGTCATCTTGATAAAACAGAATAAAATATCATGATATCATCTCAATAAAAACTAAGGGAAAAAAAATTAAATCTACTACAACTATATCACAATGAGACAATTTCAATCATCTTCCAAAACAAGTGATTTGGATAACCCTTGAAAATAAATGGTTGAGATGATTTCTAACAGAAACAAAGCTTCCCTTTAGCCATCCGAGCCGTCGGTTTGGAAGACTCTGCCACTCCAATAAAATTCTAATAATGGCTTCATGCATCTTTCGTCTGGGCCATTGATAAGCAGACTGCAAGCAAAGGGACGGTTAAGATCTAACGAGGCAAAAGCTGTCCACGTTCCCAGCATTTCTCAATAGATATCTACAAAACTACCCTCTTGCTACTGCAAGCAACAGCAGGCACCGGTACCACACCTTCTCTTCTTCATTTCTACAGAATACACTCTGCTGCTAAAGGTACCCATCTCTCTCTCTCTCTCTCTCTCTCTCTCTCTCGTCATTTATAATTGTCATCACCCAAGTAGCCAAAAAAAAAAAAAATTTCATGTGATTGATCCAACTTCTTCACACACACTGACCCATACCCCAAAAATTGGCTATGGTTCAATAAGAAAGTTGATTCAGAAATTAGCCATGTGGGCTGATTTTTTTTTACCATCAATTTGCATGCTATATATCTTACTGCATGTTGACAACCAAAAGTTAAGGGCTAGGGTCATTTGAATAAACTGCTAGGCACATCCCTAATCCAAGTCCAAACTTGTTCATCCCATTGCCTGGCTTGATTGTCATCCAGATCCATTAATCTCAGAATTAAAGCTGGGCATGGAAGTTCTCACCATAAGCAATTGTCCAAGTAGCTATATTGCACTGCACTTGCAAGGTTAGTTCCAAGTGTTTTTTCTTTAACTCTTTTAAAATCATGTTAAGGACAATCTATAGCCCTTTAAAATCATGAAAAGACTATCTTTAGCCCTTCATCAGCCAGGGTCAATCTTGTGCTCTTCAATATCATATGCCAGGGACAAAATCTTTATTCTTTACCCCCTTCAACGTCATGCCAAGGACAATCTTTGGCAGATGGTTCAGCTGTGGAAGCTTGTTGGATCCTTTATTGTAGATAATTCAGATATCTTGTGATGTAAAAGTAGTTTAATAATTTAAAGCTAGATTAAAAGAAGTTTTGTTCAAGAGTTTGATGTCCAGTCATGTCATAATATGTAAATAAGAACAATGAAATAGTAATATCTAGAACTAGATAAAATTTTCCTTGGAAAATATTTGGATCACTACCTTACTTTCCGGTCGTCACGGATCTTTAAATCTTTGAAGCTTTTGGTTTGCTGTGAGCCATTGTTAGCCTTTGGAAGCAAAATCATTCTTCTTTTTGCAATGTCAGAACCTTCTTGTTGATCAGCTCTTGAATCTTGTTGTGCAACATGAAGCATTTTTTTGTGTGGTGGCTAATAATCTGGTGGCATTTGCAATATAGCGTTTTCCAGTTAGACCCTTTTCCTCAGGTCTCTTGCTTTCTCAGGTTAGACTTTTCTATTATCGACAAGCTTCTTGAAGTTGGCTTTTATTTGATTGTGGTCAAAATCATATTCTTTGTCAAGTCACACTCGTATTTTTGGACCACTGACAGTGGACTTCTTAGAAATTCTCTCTTATTGGGTCTAGAGTCCAGGACTTTCTTAGAAAACTAAACCCATAGGGAAACATACTGCAAAAAGGAAATGGGTCCATATGAGGTTGTGTAGGAGAACTTATGAAAACAATTCATATCTTACACGAGCATGATGGGATCTCCAAACAGTGTCTTCTAATGAGGTTGCTCTAATGTGATTGCAATCTAATGTTGGCTGGTAGTGGAGTTGAGGATTTTTCCTCCCAATGAGATTCCTGTTTCACTTGTACCATTTTTCATGTTTTCTCTCTGAGTCATGCTGTATTTCAAATCTTAGTGTCTACTGCTACTGCCCAATTGTTACAGACTGTATCTTGTTTGTCAGTCATTACAAATGTACAACATGCTGCTCACTTATTATCATAATTTGAGAACCTTTGATAGGAACCAAGTTTATTGGCTGTTTTCCAAGGACTCTACAAAGGAAAAGACATAGTGTGAGTGCTATTCCTCATTTCAATTTCATTTTCTATTAGATAGCTGGAGAAACCATTCTCGCAGAGTGTCACTTCCTCAGAAATGCATACATTTTTCTAAAATTTATATCCCCGAGGGAAAAGAATTGCATAGTTTTGCAGCTTTTATGTTTTCTGTAACTCCTTTCCATAAAGATCTCCTCATTGCTTTTCAGGGCTTTGGAACTACACTTAAAGTTTTTGCAAGTCGGAAACCAGTGAGAAAACAAAGGGAAGTGCCAAAAAATAGTACTCCGCGAACTAACAAGATTGCATTCGATGAATATGGAAGTTTGGAAGATAGATCATCTGCGGACACTGATTTGATTTCTGTTAATAATGTCGATTCATCGAATGAAAAATTGGATGTACAGAGTTCGACCCAAACTTCTTCTAGAAATGCCGTGCTCCAGGCTTGCATTATCACATCTGGTTTGCTATTTGCATCGGGTATGGCAATTCGACAGGTAGGCTTTGTTCCTTGTTCTCCTCTGCTTGGTATTAATGCAAAGCTATGTGTCTATTGAGGCCCTTGTTCTTTGTTGACAGTGCTATTGTTGTTACTGTTCCATTAGGCAGCAGTGGCTAATATTTCTGTAATCAGATTTTGTCTGTTTTTAATTTTATTATTTGGCCTGTCGTATTAGATCTTTTGGTAGGAGTTACTTGTTCATGTCCACTATCAGGAGAATCTTATTGTAAACTTTAAAAAAAGAAGCACAATTAGTATTTTTCCAACATAAGCAGTAGTATCTTCTCAAGTCCAGTTCAAATAGTCTAGATGTTTATTACACATCTGGCTCTCATTCATCCAGTTAATACTGAAGCTGTTAAAATCTACTGATATTTACATAAGATTTCCCTCAAAGTAAGGACACATATGTGAGCAATATCTGTTTTTGGGCTGGTGGGACCTGATCCATCCAGGCCCGTCCCCAACCACATCCCCCCCCACCCCCCGAATGTCACGGACCCACATTTGGATTGGAATCCTAAAATATGATGCCTTTTCTGGAACCAACAAAACAGGTTCCGAGTCGGAACCGGAACCGTTATTTAGAAACGGGTCCGGGTCCGGGTCCACTATGGTTCCGATCCGATCCGTAACCGTCCCATTTGCAACCCTACTACTTAACCCAACAAATATGTAATTTGTAGCACAATGAAAGACTAGTTATTTAAGTTAGCCAAAATTTAATAGTATCTTCTTTCAAAAAGAAAAAAGAAAAAAGAAAATTCACAAAAATGGCTTGCCGTGAGCCCGTGGCCCTAGGTGGGCCCCACAAGGGGGTGCGCATGCGGCGTGCATTGATGAAGCTCACACGTGCACCGATGAAGATCACATGTGGGGGGTTTTGCTCTGGGTTGTCAACGGGCCTAGATTCGGCATGTGTCTGGGTCTATTAAAGCCTGGACCTGTATCCATTATTCAGGGTTTAAATTCCAACCGGATTCAGGATCTGGATCTCAGATCAGTTGGACCCCAATAGGCTCATTTAGTTTCTATGTTTATAAAGTAATTTATTTTATTGAAAAGCATGGATGGACATGGGGTTAAGTGGGAAAGTAGTACTCAGAAAGGCTGATCCCAAATAGATGGAATAAATGGAATAAGGTGTTGATGATGATGGTGAATTATTGGGGAGAAGGGGGGATTTTCCTCTTTTGGAGATTTGGTTTTTATTCTCTCATACCACGCCCTATAGATGGAGGGAAGAGCTAAAATGGAAGCAAAGAGAAAGAAGAAGAGTTGCAGTTTTCCCCCCTTTTCTTTTCTTTTTTTTGGATTTGGTTTTTTTCTTTTAAGTTCCATACAAGCACTTGTTATGGCTCTCACACACTTATTGACGGTGTAATCTTCATTTTTAATTTTTTTCCCCACATCTTAAGGTGAATAGGGACACAAGAATAAGACTTGCAGACCTTCATTCAGACCTCCCATACACCGTATTAGGCAAGCTCGGATCCAAGTTCTAGGCCATGTTGGTTCAAAACCTGGATCCACATGGATTTGGCCCAAATCCAAATCATTGACAGCCATATTTGTGCTTTGTTCTATTAGTCTTCTAATTGTTATTGTTTCTTCCCTGGCTGTGACACACAGGTATCTCATATTGCATCTACAGAGGGATGGATGACCCTTGACTCTTCTACGGTAGTATCATGTAAATATGCTTTTTGTTGGCTTTCCCATCCTTCGGTTAATGAACAATTTGATATACTGAATGAATGCCTGTTTGCTATTTGTGCTTGGAATGCTGATAATTCAAATCCTTGGAGCAACTCGTGTGAGACATGACAATAGTTTTTCTTTGTTTTCCTTAATAGTTGGTGTATATCTATTGGGATGGTGTCGGTAGATCTATCTTGTTGTATGATTTTCATTTTGATTTCGTGCATCATTTTTGTGATTATTAAATTTATGTTACCAGCTCAAGGAATTGACAATTTTTTTTTTTGGAAAGTTTTGTATTACATACATGTATCTCTCTTATGTTGTATAGTTCTCACTTCTCACAGTTGTTAATTTTGTTTTTAGTGAAATTTGTTTACTGATAAAAAAAAAAAGAAAAAGGATTGGCAACATAAAAAATTCATCAATATAAACTAAAGTGCACCGAGATTAGAAAATGAAAGGTGTAAGAGTGATGTACGTCTCAAAGGACATCCAAAGAAAAGAGAAAGCCAGATTTACAAGAAGCACATACATTGATATCAAAAAGCAAATAGTCTAGGAGTTGTTTGCTATTTTTTGTTTTTTAGGTGTCTGTTGATTGATGTTTCCTTTTACGAAGACCGAGCATATATCATTTCAAATGTTTTTAGGGGTCACTGATTATCTTTATATACAGTTGATTTTGAGATATGGCATCTTGAGTTGATCACAGGACTGGTTGTATTGATATCTTCTTGCCGGTACTTAATATTAAAGGCATGGCCAGACTTTGCCGAGTCCAGTGAAGCAGCAAATCAACAGGTATGCTCTATGTGGTTTGTTGCATTCAGCTATGATCACAGATAACAGGAATACAAACTTCCCATTTCCCCAAATCCAGGACATAGGGATCCCATTCTCAACATGCTGCTTTCATTTAGTTTTGTTTCTGCTGATGTTTGGTTTCATTCATTCTTCTTCATCATCATCAACGCCCTATCGGATCTATTTTCCTGTGAATTCTTCTGCGCTCAACCCTTTTCTCATCTTCATATATTTTTTGAAATACTTGCGATGTAATGCACAAATATATGTTGTATTAAACATTTTTGGAAATTGTTAAATAAGTTTACAATGTTGTCTCTGACAATATCTATATCTTATCTTCTGCATTCTTGTACTTCATGGAGTAAAGAACTATTGTCGAGCATTATAGGTGCCCATTATGGAATGCAAAACTCTTTGATGAATATCTGCTACAAGAGGTTTTTGATCATGATACTACGGCTTGAATCTTGAGCAACTTGGAGACCCACCACATGTCATGAGAGGCAAACTGTGCTGCAGAATGCATCACTGCACTGCAAAGATTGGCTCCCATGGTTAAAATGTAATTGCTAGAGCTACCTCTTGTGTCCATTGTTGTGAAAATGGACAACACTTCTTTTAGCTTCTGATTTTTCGTCTTATGCAACTATGACAACACTCCCTCTAGCTTAAGACGAGTTTTGTATCATTTCATTGTCAACAATAGAGGTGCAGAGTAGAGAAGTGTTTGGCGACAGTTTGATTGTCTCTGTGTCGATGTGGGTTCACTATAGAGGCTGTGGCCGAAGCTCGGCCAAGCACAGTTGTTATAGGGTTTGACCAGACTAGCTTGACCTGAAAGTTAGCTCTGGATGTCTATTTTTGTTAAATATGCCTGGCCTGTTTAAATCAGGGCAGAAAATTGGGGTCAGGCCTGAAATCTTTTCAGTAACTTAATTTCACTCGACCAACATTGAAAACTGGAAAGAAAAAGAAATAGGAAAGAAAAATGGGAAAACCGGGCTGTTGAATGTCCCATTGTATGGGTCTCAAATGTGTGGATAATAGGCACATACGATGGTACATGTGAGCTGGCGCTGCTTTTGGAAAAATTCATTTCTGTTTAATTGTCGGTAATATCCATGTGATCCTGCTTTTGGAATAACAATGGGTCTTCCAATTCTATTAGGGACCATCACCTCAAGTTATCATTTTGAGGCCTGCAAATTCATTTTGTAGAAACTGTGGATGGCATATTAGAAGTGAGCATTTTTAACATCCTTATATAAAAGTATATATTATAATGGAAGGAGAGTTTGTTGTGCATTCTTTTAGTCATTCTGACCTTGTAAGCATGGCATACTTTATGCTTGAATGTAGTGTCCGGTAAAACCCTTTTTGAACAGAGAAATAATAGGAATGCTAACGTTCAAGTATAGGATTCTCAGCTTAAACTTGATACTTGATTGTCGGAGGAGCATCATTCATTCACTCTTTTTTATTTTTTATTTTTTATTTTTTGGAAGATCAGTGGGACAAGGAGTTAATCTGATGGTTGGATGATAACTGACGAGAAGTAACATGATTCATGTCCACTCTTCTGCTTATACTGATGATGATTGGATGATGAAATGGTGATGCATGAGTAATGTGGAGTCTGAAGATGATGTCTTTTTTCTAGCAGAGTCAGCTTCTCCTACCTTCTAAAATTGGTGAAGGCTGTAGAACAAAATGTGGAGTTGAACTCCAACCGAATCATTAAAGGCCTATGGTAAAATAGTTATAAAATTAAAAAAAATCATATTAAAAGATGAGAAAACTCTGATTGAGCCGTTTGACCGAGAGTCAATGGTGGAGATAGTAAAAAAAAAGGGTTTTTTTTTTTTTAGGTTGCTTGAAAATATCTCTTTTTTGAAAATAACCCATTTATCTTATTCATGAATTTAAGTGCTCAAACGAAATTAAAATGATAGGATGCTATGTGCATTTCCATACATGCATCTCCATACATTCCAAGAATCATTGTTGGTTATGGTTGTTTTTTAATCATTGTTTGTATTTCAGGTCCTCAGTCCACTACAACCCCTGGATTATATGATTGTAGCATTCTTGCCTGGGATTAGTGAGGTAAACCATGAGGTTTGCTAGCTTATATAGCATTGCAATATATATAAGGTCCACAAAAATCTAGTTTTAGCTTTTGAAACTGTACCTCATCTTTTTGGGGCCCATCTGAATTTATGGCAATCAAGGAGCAGTGGGGATAGGAAAGTCTTAGTGTGACATAGTGGTGGGCCAAAATATCCCATTTGGATGATGATATCTCTTTCTTCCGTCTCCCGACTATCTTACAGCCTCTGTATCGCGGTACGCATCTCCTTGCCCCTCTAAACTAAAAAATTGATTTCCCTCCCTTCAATTCAACTTTCAAATTCCTGGAGCTTCTTTGAACTTTGGTAGGAGCCTGTTGCTCTTCCTGTTTCAAGTGATTTCTCTACTTGCCCCTATGTTCATTTACCTCCCCACCTCTTATTTTTGCCGGTATTACAGCTTGAGAATGAATCCTGGGTTCCTTCTGAACGTCATCCTTTTATTTGAATGGTCTCTGTCACTTCATTCCTTTCCTTTCAGGGCCTTTCTCTGATTCCAACCATAGTATGCTATTTTTTCTGTTACCCAGTTTTTCTGTAAGAAGTCACAAAGCTTCTTTCAAAGCTCCCATCACCTTAGTCAATTCCCTGTCCTTGAACTGTGATTTTCGACTCGTTCCACTACATTTTTGCATAATATCCTCAACACCCCATACCAAGAATTATGGAGGCGATGAGTTATTGGGAGATGCTGACCGTGTGGTTATCCGCAAATAATGCAAGTAGCAGCAATCTCTCATCCTCTTGAATTCCTCTCATCTTCCTCCTACCCACCATCCATTCCACTTTCTTCATGATTAGTTTTTCACCATTGAGCGCACAATTTATCACTGCCACATAACATTGATATATTTTATCTACAGGAGCTACTTTTTCGTGGAGCATTGCTGCCGCTGTTTGGGCTAAGTTGGATGGGTGCCCTAGCAGTTGGTGCTATATTTGGAGCGCTTCACTTGGGTAGTGGCAGAAAATATTCTTTCGCCATATGGTAATTTAAGTTAATGTAGATTAGTTGTATAGAGGAAAATCTAGGGTCTTACTATTCAGTAAAAGGAGGAAATTATATAGGGCCTGCAAGAGGGAAACTGTATCAGCTTCTCTTTTACATATATTTGGGATGTTGGTTCAGTTATTCCTATTCTAGACTAGCAATGTACTGGCCCCACCATGCAAGGTGGATGTCCCAAAAAACTCCAGATTGCACGATTCTATTCCTTCAATCAGTGGCCTGGAGATTGGAGTGAAAGAAGAGCCAAAAGATTGAAGGATAGTTTATACCAGCATGGGAGATTTTTTGGCATGATTCCTCAGTTTTTGAAACATAATGTGGTCTGAATGTTCTGCTCACCTGTGACTGTTTACTAGCCCGTACAACTTTTGCTTTAAAATTTGTATTGAGCAGACTATTTAAAAAAAATTGTATTGAGCAGCACCATGCACTGAAACTAAGCTGAGGGCGCTGAAACTAATGACTGTTATGACTGGAAACATTTCAGGGCGACTTTTGTTGGGTTTGCGTATGGTTTCGCAACGATCATATCATCAAGTGTCATTGTGCCAATGGCTGCTCATTCACTGAATAATCTTGTTGGAGGTATTTGGTGGCGCTATACATCCAATTTGAGAAAGAAGTAACTGATTTCATGACATTGTACCTTTATAATTTGATTACACTTTGTCATTATTCTCAACTTCTCAATTGTATTTATCCATGTCTAGTTGATAGATTCATTCTATTAGGAGATGTCCCGAGACTGAGTTTTTGTTCTCTGGCACATATTCGCACTTGCAATCGTATAGGCAATGTCCCATGCAATTTCATTTGCAGGGTTAGCTAATAACTCAACAGTGATAAAGGTTCAGTGAGCATAAAATTGAGCATGGTGCCATACCATTGTGGGATAAGAGTGCGAGGAGCTGCATTCACAAAGGTGAGCACTAGCATGCCTTGTAGAGCTAGTCTGTACAAGCAGTCCGCTTGTAGGAAAAGATCGCACTCATTAACATTTATCATAGAAATGTTTGGAAAATGATTAATGTGTTCTGAGTGAAACTTTTTTATCCTAGCAATTCTATTTTCTTTTTCTTTTTTTTTTCTTTTTTTTTGGGTTGGGGGGGGGGGGGGGGGGGTGTGGTTGTGGCGCAATGTGCTTGCACATACTAAAATGCAATATCCTAAGTTCTGAAAAGTTGTATTCATAGAAATTCAGGGTAAAATGGGTTGCAAGCAGGGGATATTACAGAGGTGAGTGGTAAAGGATGTAAGGTGATGTAAATGTGACCCATACTTGGATTTGATTTGCTAGGGTGTGGCTTGGTATTTTCATTTCTCACCAAGGGTAAATTACTTGATGGCCATTTGTGGGTCTTCATGTTTGATTCTTCAATGTTTTCCTTTTTATTAGGAACGCCTTTCTTAGTATTCCCATGGAAAACAAATTAAGGTGAGACGGAAAATGAATAACCAGCAACCATTCTAGTAAAATCAAATCCTTGGAAAGTTTGAAACTCATCTACATCTCCACTGTATATTTCCTCACCCTTTTCCTCTTTGGGAATCCTTTCTTACAACCTATTCTACCTTGAATTCCTTTTAAGAATTCATTTCGATGTGAACAAAAGGACCCCAAACCTAGATCTCTTTTCCTTGGGAAAAGCAAGATCATCAGAGTCAAATATATAGATCTATGAATTCACAACAACGGGGAAAGATAAAATCCAAGCTTTGGCTGCAACTAGAATTATGAAAATCATATTTTCGTTTAATCTAACACAGTAGCAAAGATAAAGCAAATAACTTTAAAATCCAGAAGTGCTCAATTTTTCATGGAAATGTTCTCTTAACGATTACTTTATTAATAACCCAATTTAAACATGGTTAGAATTTTGAAGTCTCCAATGCTTGAAGCTAAACAATAGAATAGCAAAGAATAACATCAACAGCTGGCATGCGTGCTAACAATTTCAATGCAGATCATACAACCTGCTCCAGTAGTTACTGTGTGGGCATCACAACAACTAACCATGTTTACAAGAAACAGTTCGGTGGTAAGGTACAAGCAGCAGCCCTACAGTTCATTTGTAAGTGCAATGAATTCTTGATCGAACAATACAGTTCCTAGGATTCAGATTTCAAAAAGCAAACCAAAAGTCCACTTTAATATAACTGCATTTAACCCTTGAACTAGTGAATCAATTGCTTGGTAAGCTGAGAACACATTCATATCATTTATCCAAAACCTGTATATACCCTGTACACATGAAATGAAAACCAATATGCATGACATGAAACCATTCAAGATTGTGGCTATGATTTTCCTATCTATAGTTCATTGCATTTTGCATCAATAGAAAGTCCAACTGCAATGGCGTGAGGGCTAAAAGCTGCTAACCCATGAGGTGTACCAGATTAGCCTTACAGTTAAGGGTTGGAATTCATTGTTCATATAAAACCAAGGCCAGATGGTCTCTGTGTGTCACTCGATCCCTGAGGACTATTTAGCATTCCGTTCTTCATCATCCCTTGTAATCAAGTCTGCTGCCTCGTCAGCACTCATAAGATCACCCTTTGTACCCACATTTGAATCTTTAGGTATGGGCTCTGCAGGAGGAGCGTAAACAACGGGATCCACCACTTGCTCATTAGCTTGGCTTCCATTGAATGGTCCTTGTTGTAAAACAGTATCTAAATCTTCAGAGAACCCATGGAGGGGAACACTCCTATGATCACCCTTTGCACTCACATCTGAAGCTTTAGGTGTAGGCTCTGAAGGAAGATTGTCAAATGGGGGGACCACAGATTGCTTATTATCTTGGTTTCCATTGCGGGGTCCTTGTTGTAAAACAGTCTCTCTTTCTTTGCTGCTTGTGCCTGATTCTTCAGAGAGCCCATGGAGGGGAACACTAGTACAATCACCCTTTGCACCCACATCTGAAGCTTTAGGTGTGGGCTCTGCAGGAAGATTGTCAAATGGGGGGGCCACAGATTGCTTATTATCTTGGTTTCCATTGTGGGGTCCTTGTTGTAAAACAATCTCTCTTTCTTTGCTGCTTGTGCCTGATTCTTCAGAGAGCACATTGTGGGGAACACTAGTACAATCACCCTTTGCACTCACATCTGAAGCTTTAGATGTAGGCTCTGCAGGAAGATTGTCAAATGGGGGGACCACAGATTGCTTATTATCTTGGTTTCCATTGCGGGGTCCTTGTTGTAAAACAGTCTCTCTTTCTTTGCTGCTTGTGCCTGATTCTTCAGAGAGCACATTGTTGGGAACACTAGTACAATCACCCTTTGCACCCACATCTGAAGCTTTAGGTGTGGGCTCTGCAGGAAGATTGTCAAATGGGGGGGCCACTGATTGCTTATTATCTTGGTTTCCATTGCGGGGTCCTTGTTGTAAAACAGTCTCTCTTTCTTTGCTGCTTGTGCCTGATTCTTCAGAGAGCACATTGTGGGGAACACTAGTACAATCACCCTTTGCACCCACATCTGAAGCTTGAGGTGTGGGCTCTGCAGGAAGATTGTCAAATGGGGGAGGCACAGATTGCTTATTATCTTGGTTTCCATTGATGGGTCCTTGTGAATCAATCTGTCTTCCTTGGCTACTTGTGATGGGTCCCTGTGGCACAGTGGGCTCTCTCTTTTCATACTTCCTTTCATCGAGTCCCTTATTATCTTGTGAATCAATCTCTTTTTCTTTGCTCTTTTGATTCTTACTCTGTTGATCCCACCTTTCACTGAACCCCTTGTTATAAACGCTGCAAAGAACCCATTGGTCCAGCTGGAAATTGTGAATTAAGAGAGAACCATTAGGCGAACCGAAAAGTAAGAATACATTAGGGTGCGTTTGATAACTCTTAAAATAGGCTCTTATTTTGATATTTAAAGCTTATTTACATATTAGAGCATTTGATACACATCTAATTTTATTTTCTAATATTAGAGGTTATTTAAAAATTAGAACTTTTTTACTCTAAAAAAATTAGCTAAGAGGCGCGTTTTTTTTTTAAATCTAAAGCAGATGGAGGTGGACAAGAATTGGGTTGTGGGTGGGGTGGTTCTACATTGTGATTTTAAAATGTGGGTATCAATTACTACAATTCCTACTAAAGGTGGGCCTCAATGAACTCATGAAAAAAGAGCTCTTCCATATAACATAAGAGTGAATCATAGGAGTGATAGGAATATTGTAATGTGTATATACCATCTTTGGGTCAGCAGGATCTTTTTCACAGTTGACACTTTGACTTTTATCCAATTTATACTCATCCATAATCCAATCGGTCAATGTTCCTTCTTTACTTTTCCCTTTTTTAAAAACCAGGGTTCTCTTGGTGCCAATCAATCCATTTGTTTCATCTGTAATTTCTTCTGATCCTCTGGACTGCCAGTACCCGCCCTTTGTGGATCGCTTTGGATCGGTCGCATTCCTTCGCACTCGATCAGTCGACGTAAAGAAGTAGTTCTTATTTTTGTTCCCATCCCCAAATTTAGCTGCAGCCAGGATTCCATTAGAATTTATATACATCAACAATAAGCAAAACTTCTCCAATGTCTTGAACATGAAGAAATCAGACACACGTGCAAGAGTAATGTACACCAAATGACGAATCAAAGAAGAGCATATAAACATACAGAAATCTATTTCACAATACAGAATCTGTAAGCCCGCCCTGGAAATTCAACTTGGGGGCCTTTATGTAAAAGAAAAATTGGGGGAAGGGGCAAATGTAAAAAAAAAAGATAATAACATTAGTTATCAGAATTTGCAGCGGGTTCTCAGAAACGTTTTTACTTCAGAGACCCTTGTACCTGGGTCCGCCCGGTGAGCTCACACCCATCTATATAATTGGGTAGGTCCAACGCTTATTTTCTAATTAGGGGCTGAAGATTTGGCAGCAAGTACAATGGATCGATCAATCATGACCCATCATTTGAAACTCATCAAAATTTCAAAGAAACTGCATGCATTTGACATCATCCCATATGAAGAGAAGTCATTAAAAGGAAGAACAGAGAAAAGATGTTGAATCTTAGCATTTAACTTGAAAACTTTTTTTTTTTGGGGGAGAGAATCTGAATCGGCCTAAGAAATTAAAACCCACACAGTTCATGTACATCCAAGAAAATGGGAGAACAAGAAAACGAACCAAACAGGAAAAACAGCAGCAACAACAAGGGGGAGGAGCAGGAGAAGAAGATTTACACAACTAGAAAAGATGGGATAGATTACAACAAACCTATCAGCTCCTTTGGACCACATTTGTATAATTCAACCTCTTTGACTTCGTCACGCGGCAGGTCCTCATTATCAAACTTTCTTTTTAGGTAGTCCAACAAAAGCTCTTTATCAACGGGATTAAATGTTGATGTATCAGAAGACATCTCTCTCTCTCTCTCTCTCTCTCTCTCTCTCTCTCACAAAGAAGTGACGGAAGAATCAGAATCAGAGCAAGAAGAAGAAGTATTTAATTGCAAATGGACAATCTGCATCTACAGAGTCTCTTAAATAGTTTTCTACAGCAATCAAGAAATCCCATAACTGAATTCTGTTATTAAACAAGTTGCAAGTAATTTCTAACTAATCATTTGGAAGTGTGATTAAGAGAGAAAATAAGAGATTAAGATGAGTCCAGGCGGGAGTGGCTCATTGATCTCCATCTCTTCATCTCCTGCTTCAGTTTCACCACCTTCTTCTTTATGGTGAATTGCAGTACCACTTGTTTCGGCAAATCCTTCTTCCCTGGACAGACAAAATAGAAATAGAGAGTTGCAGTACCACTTGTTTGAGATTTGCGATCTGAATGAAATGAGTTTTTTTTTTTTTTTTTTTTGATGAGTTTTGCACAAATGTATACATATGACAGCGATACAGATACCTGTTCAGGGCTACAAATAGATGGGCTACAAATATCTATTTGTACTAATCTTATTTCATTCCTAATCTATCTTCGAGTATCTTCACTGCTAAGAGACTAACACCGACTGATAAGGAAAAATAAAACAGTAGTTTTACCCTCGGTAACCTTTGGCCATTCATAATCCCGCCAGGTGACAAAAGTTGAGAGATATTTCACAATTCGATCTCATGATGGAAGTAAAGATATTTTACCACGTGTACTCGTGACAGGGAAAATGACAAAACTGACTATTATCGTAATTTTGAAAATTATTTTATTTATGTGATATTGGTCAAGATTTTCCCCTTTGTTCTGGGGGAAAAAGGAATATAACTTTTTTTTTATTGGTAGAAAAAGATTTATATTTGCGTGTGTGATATCGCACATGTGATGACAACCACTTGATCTGATATGGGACCTGTAGCATGCAAGGCCATATGATTTCCTACAATAGAATTTTAAGCGATTCAGATTTGACTTTTTGGCAAATATGTTGTACATAATTATAATTGCTATATTATTTGTAGCTTGTTTGATGATCCAAGTTCGCATCCCCATATTCTTGTACGTGGGATAGCCCATGAAAGTAATGTATGCACAATTCAATGGCATGACAAATCAATGATCTGTAAATAGTGGTAAATGTGATGACAACCATTTGATCTGACATGAGATCTGTGGCATGCGGGTCATGTTATTTTCTACAGAACAATCAAGGACATTCTAGTCCATAAAAATTGCTTTAGTACCTAATGGGAAATATCTCAACTTCTGTCACTGGGGGCTTATAGATAGCAAAATGTTATTGTACAGACAGAACTGCGTGTGTTTCTCTTGGCAAATGAATTGAAAGCATCAACCAACTAATGATATCTGTAGAGGACGCGTCAGATGATCCTGGGGTTTGCAATGTCATTGTGAAAGTCCACTTAATTCGTGGAGTGATATTATGGTCCAATAGTGACTCTGGAGTGTACTGAATGAGAAGTTTTTTATCTGTGTGCTCTAGCCGGAATGGCTAATTTCTACTCCTATTTATTTAAATTAAAAAGGAGTGTGTTCGTGCAGGATCCGTAGAAGCAGTGGAACTAGTAGTGTTTGGTTCGTTAGAATGGTTTTAGACATGAATGGAATGAAGAGCGGAATGAGTTTGAAATGAAATGAGGCACGAATAGTTATTTCCATTCCAGCGTTTGGTACGCTGAGGAATCAACCCAATAATAGAACTTTGGATTCTTGTTCTTGCGTTTGGTATACTGGAATGAAATAAAATTTATATAAAATTGACCAAAATACCTTGTTAGAATTTTGGAATGGAATGGCCTTGTTAATGTTAATATTAATAATGTGTATATATTATAAATATTAAAAATAATTTTATTATAATATTATATTATAATATTAAATATAATTATAATATTATTAATAATATAAATTATTAAATCATTATTATAATAATTATTATATTAATATTATAATTATTATATTATTATATTATTATAAAATACCCGTGTGGGGCATTTCGGTCTCAACAAAAAAACATAAAGAAAAGGAATGGTCATTCCTCTGCCTCTCTAGTGGAATGACCATTCCTCTACTTAAGGGAATGGTGATTCCAGAGGTAATGGTCATTCTGCTACTTTTGTGCGAACCAAACGCTATAATAATCATTCCGTTGGAATGACCATTCCATTCTGACATTCATTACAGCGAACCAAACGCTACCTAGGTTTCTCACCTCTTCCTTGAGAAATTAAGAATCGCTTTTTTTTTTTCTGCGCAAAAAAATCATCACCTTTGCACTCTACTGCGAAGGAACCAGGTGATGCGCATCATAAAGTTGAGAGTAAGACCACGTTTATGTGCACGATGGAAAGCAGAGTCCATAACAACCATTTCTGCATCCCACAGAAAATCAAGTATCAAGTCCAACCTCCGTTTGAAATGTCTTTTTTCTTTTTTGCACAATCATGTAAAAGCCAATTTGACTTTTCGCTCCTGTAAGGTAAATCAGCCACACCAGACATGGATATTACTATAGCACATGCGAAAAGGGTTTTCACTTTCCATGGAAAAGCCGTCTCACAAATGTCCCAAAGAATTCAAGCCCATCATTGGAGAACTAATGGCCTTTGATTCCTTAAGGTTGGGGACATTTATAAACCATCAACATTAATTTAAAGGTCATTGTCACAATTTTAGATCTCTTCTTAAGCCCAGACAAATAAAGGAGCGGAGTTTCATTGGACTCGTGATTAAGATGGATCCCACTCCAAGAAGCTTCATAATCCATATCCAAATATTATAGAATGCATACATATACCAGAATTTATATATGTTACTTGCCAACCGAATAAGGGGTCCATATGGTCAGGTATCTGCCTCTAGATGACCATGGATCGGTCCACCCTGGCTGTTTAGCAGAACTCTTATAATCCATGCCATAAGTTGTTGAAAATGAAGATCGAAGGTGAATATAGAAAAATTAGAGAGAGAGAGAGAGAGAGAGAGAGAGAGAGAGAGAGAGAGAGAGAGAGAGAGAGAGAATCTCAATCAACTGAAGTAGGAATGAGATTGCAAAAGAAAACCCACCCAGTGCACGTACTGCATGCACCCAATTAAAACAGAAAGTGATTTTTGTAATGTTTAGTGGTAAGGAACAAGAAAAAGAACCAAAAAGGAATAACAGCACCATGAACAAGTAGAAGAAGAAAAAGAAGAATTACACAAACAGAAAAGAAGATGGGATATATTAGATTAGAACAAAGCAAGCAACTCACTCGGATCAAAATTTATAATACAACCACTTTGATCATGTCACACGACGGGCAGATTATGGATCTTCCTTTCTAGGTAGTCCTCCAACAGCTCTTCATCTGTAAGATGAAATCTATATCCACAGAAATGGAGCGGCTCGTGAGCCTCCATCTCTTCATCACCTGCTTCAGTTTCTCCATGGTTTTCATCATAACCACAGATTTACATTACAGAGCCATGGTTTTCATCATAACCACAGATTTACATTACAGAGAGAGAGAGAGAGAGAGAGAGAGAGAGAGAGAGAGAGAGAGAGAGTATTTCAGATTCCCTCTTTTCATATTGTTCTTCAGGGCTAGTCTCCACCAACATTACCACCCTCCCCTTTTTTACGCTGCATCAGAACTCGAGAGGACAGCATCAGTTGATAATTGATTCACAGGCTGCCCCTGGGGAAGGGGGGCGGCATTCATTTACATCCATAAAATGAAGAAGGCTTGTGTATTTTTGTTTTCTTGCCCATCCTCAGTTTTCTCCTTTATGTAATATGAAGGAAAAAAGTTACAAAGTAGTATTGGTATTTTCGTCTTTTAGATCTTCTCTAAAGATTAGGAAAGCACTTACATCACTGTATTCTATCCCCAATTTCTAGAATCTTGTTTCCCACAGGAATATGCGGGGAGGAGTAGATCTCGACTGTTGGACCCACTTACATAAAGTTGACTGCTCAAAATTAGCGCCCTCTCCTTTTTCCACTTCATTGGCATTTCCCTGATCCCACGTTGCATATGGTTAACAGTAATTAATGCATCAGTTGTATTAGTAATTATATTCTCAGTATTATTAATTTTGACCCGTTTGGATTTTCTTCATAGGTGGGGGCCTCACCATTGAGTTCCATTCCCCTCATGAAAAGCCTCATTGAAAGACTTTAATGATCCAACAAAATCCATCTTTATTTCTCTTCCGACATTTTCTAAAAGGCTACTAACTCCAACTCTTCCTTTTATTTTATTATTTTTTTTTTTTTATTTTTTTTATGCCTTTTATGGCCTTCAAAATCAACAAGAGAAGTACATGAAGTTATCAAATAATAAAAATTAAAACTTGGCTTGAAATCCAAATCCTCGAGGATTCCAATTCCAAGTCATTAGAATTTCATAATGCTCATGAGTAAAGCACAATTAAGAAAAATGAAAACGGTCCTCACCTAACAAAATATCAACCTCAAACAAATACCCCACTTTTTTATAAATTTTCTTAAACCCTAGATCTGGGCCAACCATCAGATATATTTACATGAAAGATCTGGATTTTTAAAATATTTAATTTTTAAAAGTTTCCTATCTAATGTTGGGTAATTAGAGTGAAACCTGATAAGCCACCATACACTATAGGAGGTAACTATTTTTCCACTAATTTAAAATTTTCATAGATGGGCCCATGAAAAATTCTCTCATGAAATTCTCGTGGAACTCATCTATGTCTAGAGTGTAGTTGATATCGATGAGTTTTAGAATAAAAAACAAATGGTCGCTTTCTTTGAGATTTTTCACTCTGATATCATTCTAGGCCTATTATATCAAATTCTATTTTTTTTTAGTTTGTCATTGCCAATAGGAAAAGAGGTGCAACAGATATGAAATTGCCAATCAAGTATCACTTCCTCCCTAGAAGAAAATCTTGGCTCCGCCAATGGCTGCGTTATCCTTAAGAAAGTCAATTTAATTCATCTAGCAATGACATTAGAGAGTATACTTAATCATAATTTTGGATCAATGTGCTCTAGCATGACACACACACACACACACACACACACACACACATATATATATATATATATGTATAAAGAATCCAGATGTCTCAATTTCCTGACTTGGATATACTTATCTAATGCTAGACAGCCCTTGAGCATCTGGGAATTCAAAATGCTAGATAGCCCTTGGACATTTTGGAATTCCACTTGGGGAACTGCATTTGGAATTCTTCAAAAGCACCAAAAAAGAAATCCCTAAATGATTGCAACCAAGTAGGCCCTAGGAATCCTCCAACTTCTTTTAGGGTTTTTGCATCGCACATTTTCTCAAGAGCTGTTTGGTTCCAGATCATTTCTTAAGGGAATTTCCCTCGTCGGAACTTCCTAGTAGAAATGCAGGGCCTTTCCCTGTGAATTCCAGATTTCCTGTTTGATACAATTTGATTGGTGAGAATTTGCCTAGCAGGCATGCGAAAAGTCACTTTTACCAATCGGATATCCTTAGAATTCCATATTTGAGAATGTTACTAGACCCTTGAGCATTTTGGAATTCTACTACAAAAGACAACATTTGGAATATTCCAAATTATTTAGACAAGGTATTAACCCTAAATGCTTGCAACCAAACAGGCCCCTAGGATTGTCGTGGAATTTCATTTACATCTAAATAACAAAAATCAACAGCACATATTCAAAAGAGAAAAAAAGAAAATTGACTTGTCGAATTGAATTTGGGAAATTTTATGAAACCTGAATGGGAGGAAAACCCTTCTGGAGAAATGAAATTAAACCTCCCTCAAAAATAGGTAATGTCCCACTAGATATAGGGGATGGGAGCCCTGCTTCTCATATTGGCCCACTTCTCAAAAAAGCCTTGATGTTGCTAGGATCTTATAAATGCCTTTCTTGCCATAGAGCCTTCTATTGTGCCTTCATATGCGCCTCTAAAATATCTTAATGGCCATGACCAATGGTCCAATTAGTCCTACACATGTGACAAGCAATGAGAAGAAGACTTCTGATTGCTAAATGATTGGTAGAATACCTATTAGCCATATGATATAGGGGATGGAGCCCTGCTTCTCATATTGGCCCACTTCTCAAACAAGCTTTGATGTTGCTAGGATCTTATAAATGCCTTTCTTGCCATAGAGCCTTCTATTGTGCCTTCATATGCGCCTCTAAAATATCTTAATGACCATGACCAATGGTCCAATTAGTCCTACACATGTGACAAGCAATGAGAAGAAGAATTCTGATTGCTAAATGATTGGTAGAATACCTATTAGCCATATGATGCCTATTAATTGTGATATCTTCCATAGCTTAGCCCACAGCAGTTCCTTGATTAACTCCGTGTCCCATAGATGCAAGCCCTACAAGGAAAATACGGCAACAATATTGGAAATGGATGAAAGAGAAAAATTAACAAATTCAATTATTTGCAGTCTATTTGAAGGCCAATGATGATGGGTTATAGAAAATTTGAGTGATTAGTTGGGTTCTAAACAGAATACCTATTAGTCATGCTGCCTGTTAAGTAACAGATCTAATTGTGATATCCACCACAGCTTAGCCCGCAACAATACCTTGATTAACTCCATGCCCAATAGATGCAAGCCGCCAAGCCTTACAAGCAATCCAGAAACAATATAGGAAACGGATGAATGAGGAAAATTAACAAATTCAATTGTGTGCAATCTATTTGAAGGCCAATGATGATTGGTTATGGAGAATTTGCTAATTAGTGTGGTTTCTGAACTTTCATACATTAACCGTAGATCTTGCTACCAGTTTTGACTTGCCAATTGAAAAGAGAAAAAAAGCAGCAAAACATGCACAAATGTAGAAGAGAAGAACAATAAAAAGTCCTTCAAAATCAATTTAGACTAATGGAATTGTTACAAATCAAGGAAGATTTTCACCTAAGGATATGATAGATGGAAGGTTTCTTTACAGATAAGGGGTCATGCAAAAAATCAGCCCTATCAGATGATCCTAACCCTTGGTTAAAGGGACACCTTACAAGTTTAATGATCTTTTCAGTATAGATTTTTTTTTTAAAAGATTCAATTCTACAGTAAGGGTTCAATGAGCGAAAATTGGGAATGGTACGGTCACGGTGGAAAAAAAGAAAGTGAAAGGAGCTGCGTTGAAAAAGGTCGGCCAAGTTTGCCCCATAAAGTGGATTGTACATGTAGTGCTTGTGGGAGGAGATCACAATTCTATAACAAGAGATGTAAAAGTAAACTAAAATAAGAATCACTATATGTAATTAAAACGTTTACATTAGAAATGTGTGCAAACAGATTAATTCAGTCGTAGAGGAAATTTTTGAACCTAGGACGTCTTTGTACTTGCAAAAGTATATGGTCCTAAAATGCAATATACTTGCAGAAGTAGATTACATAAGAGGTAATTTGGTAAAATGTTCTGATATTTTGTATCGATATAAAGAACTCGATTTCCTTTTCTATAAGGCCCCCTCAAAATAAGTTGCAAACGAATCAAGAGGGAAGGGGAAATTACTAGCCACGGAAGAATACACTAAATTGAGGAAGTAAACCCTCTCATGAGTCCATTCATTCCAAAGACAAAAGTAAAAGAGAGCCTACATACTACAAATGACTATTAAACATTTAAACCTCCCAATTCAAGTGTGTCCATATCTTTCTTTCTTTCTTCCTTGCTTTCTTTCTTTTTTCCTACCAAAATGTATAGCTACTGGTGAGTCAGGTTCAGCAGATAATTTAATCCCCTGGAGAATTAATGGCCTTTGAACCCCTAAGGAGACTAAGCTTTTATAAACCATCAACATTAATTTCAAATTCAAAGTCATAATTTAGACCCCTTTTGAATTCTGCACAGGTACTGGGGTGGAGCTTCACTGAACTTGTGATTAAGATGGATCCACTCCAAGAAGCTACATAAGTTGCCCAAGCCTCCAATTGATACACTTTTTCTAGAGTGGACTGTAACAATACTTCATTTAAACAATTTCAAGAAATAAGTCTAATACAACAAAGCACTGTGATCTACGAGATCTCCCATGTTCCTAGTAACTTTGCTCATGACAGTACCGCTTCAGAAGGCAGCAGACCAGCGATCCATCCCAATGATTAGCCACTTAGCTTGGGATGTTAGAGATCTTAACAGACCTCTATACATAGTGAAATAAAGAGCAAAATTGGTCAATTTAATCTGCTTTTCTTAGGTTTCAAAAACTACGAAGTGAGAAAATAAGCTTCCTCAGCTCAGGAACTCCTATTTGGCAAATGATTGGATGAGCCACTCAAACTCTTCTCATTGCAATCCAATAAGGATTTGTTAATGTTGGAGTGTAAACAAAAATATAATTACCCTAGGAGAATCCTGTCAACACACAACCCCACAAAATTACCCATTTATTTGAATCTTATCTTTTCAGGGCCTGCTATCATGCTAGCAGAATTCAGGGGAGAGAGCAGCTTTGAGATATCCTCTCCAAAATTGCCACTTCTATTGGTTACCCCCTTGGATGGTTCTAGGAGACTTCTCATTCACATGGGAAGTGGATAAGTCTGGTGGTGCAAAACCAAAGTGGATTACCGTGAAATAGTTTACTCGGGAATTCATGGTAGTTGACTCAGGAATTCATGGTCATCGTGGGTTGTTACAATTGGAGTTTGTTGAATGCATCATTGTTGTTTGAAGTTGAGAGTATTAAATGTCGGTATAGTTGACAAGCGAAGTTTACGTATGCACTTTAAACTGAGGTAGTTTTCTTTTTATGTTTGTTTCTGTCAAGAACATTTATCATCCAGACATGTACTAATACCCCACCGGGCTAGTACTTTGTAGAGCTAGAATACCACAAAGCCTGCATGAATAAGGTCAACTCGCTATAGATTGAAATTAAGATCGTTGTGGATTGAAAAATATGTATGCCACCAATAGTTAGATTAACGTACTTAGAGAGGCAAAGATGTACAGTTTTGCCACTGATATTGTGGTGACTGGTCTATGAGTAATTGTTCAGAGTCTGTAAAGGTTGTTTATGATTTATGAGAAATGATCATTGGTGCAGGTATTTCCTATTTTATGGAAGTATTAAACCAATCGTTGTTGGCTGAGATTGTAGATCTAGGAACAAGTAACCATTCCTATTGTTTCGCATTTTAGATATAATTGGTCGAGAGTTATTTCGGTTGTCATTGGGGATCATTAATAGGAAAATACTAACACAAATTTCTATAAATCATCGTTGTTGTTGTTGACAGTCGTGAATGTAAATTGTCCACTAGAGAAGGTTTTGCATTTGGCATTGATTGTAATTCAGGTCATTGTATAATAAAACATATATTAACTCCGCCTATGTTGGGGTATCCTTGACATAGCCGGTCCCAAGCCCGGACAAAGGAGGAGGGTTGTGCGTTAGGTAGCCGACAGCCAGCACAATACTCAGTCGGATTTCTTTATGGATTTGAGACCTAATGATATTTCGTTGGGGCGTCCCCTACTTAGCGACGCGCTGTATAGTCCGAGTACAGTGATAAGTGAGCAAGGACCGCTGCATCGGCGCCCGGGTGCAGTGCTAAATAGGCAAGGGTCCCCACACTTTATTGGACGAGTGCGGGGGGTAAGGAAGCTAGCCCAAAATAGAAGGCTGAGATTAGGTACTTGGAACATTGGGAGCCTAACTGGGAAACTTATGGAAGTGGTGGATACAATGGAAAGGAGACGAATTGCAATTGCCTGCTTGCAAGAGACAAGGTGGATGGGACAGAAAGCTAAAGAGATCGAGAGGACTGGGTATAAGTTATGGTATACGGGACTTAATAGAGCGAGGAATGGGGTTGGCATAGTAGTGAGCAAGGACTTAAAGGAAGATATAGTTAATGTAAAGCGTTGTGGAGATAGGATTATTGCAATTAAGTTAGTGTTAGGAGAAGAGATAGTGAACGTAATTAGTGCTTATGCCCCCCAGGTGGGCTTAGGAGATGGACATAAGGAGAAGTTTTGGGAAGATTTGGAAGGAGTGCTACTAGAGATACCCCAAGGCGAGATGGTCTTCATAGGAGGAGATTTGAATGGCCATGTAGGACGCGACGTAGATGGATATATAGGAGTACATGGGGGACTTGGATACGGTAATCGAAATGAAGAAGGGAAGGATATTTTGGACTTTTCAGTGGCTTATGATCTCATGGTGACTAACACCTTTTTTAGGAAGAGAGAGGAGCATTTGGTGACTTATAAGAGTGGCTCCTCAAGGACACAGATTGACTTCTTCTTAATTAGGAAAAGAGACCGCTTAGCTTGTAAAGATTGCAAGGTGATACCGGGGGAGAGCTTGACTTCCCAACATAGGTTGTTGATCATAGATGTGCAGCTACAAAGGTGGACTACAAAAAAGAAGTTGTATAGATGCTCAAAGACTAAATGGTGGAACTTGAAAGGTGATAAGCAACTAGCATTTAGGGATAGAGTACTAGAGGAAGACATTTGGGCGATAAATGAGAGTGCAAATAATATGTGGGATAAGGTAGCAGAGTGTATTAGGAGGGTAGGGAAAGAAGTCTTAGGAGAATCCAAAGGGGGTGCTCCGGCACAGAAGGAGGCATGGTGGTGGAGCAAGGCCATTCAAGACAAGATAAGAGTTAAAAGAGAGAGTTTTAAAACTTGGCAAAGGGATCGAAATGCAGCAAACTTGGAAAAGTATAAAGAAGCAAAAAGAAAAACCAAAAAGGCAGTTAGTGAGGCCAAGGCAAAGGCATTTGAGGAGCTATATAGGCGACTTGACACTAAGGAAGGCGAAAGAGAGATATTCAAGCTTGCTAAAGCCAGAGATAGGCGGACCAAGGACTTAAACCAAGTTAAATGCATTAAGGATGAGGATGAAAAGGTATTAGTAAAGGACGATGAGATAAAGGAGCGTTGGAAGAGCTACTTCTACAAGTTATTTAACGAAAGCAGTAGTAGTGACATACAATTGGGACAGCTTACCATTTCTAGGGAAGAATCGAATCATATGTTCTATAGGAGAATCAGTAGGGAAGAAGTTAAAGAAGTATTGAAAAGGATGAAGAATGGGAAAGCGGTTGGGCCAGATGGTATCCCTATTGAGGTCTGGAGGTGCTTGGGGGAGAATGGCATAAATTGGTTGACAAAACTTTTTAATGTAGTGCTAAAGAGCAAGAAGATGCCTGATGCATGGAGGAAAAGTATTCTTATACCCATATATAAGAACAAAGGAGATATTCAGAACTGTGCGAACTACCGCGGGATTAAATTGATGAGCCATACGATGAAATTATGGGAGAGAGTTATTGAGAGAAGACTAAGAAGGACAACAAACATTTCAGATAATCAATTTGGTTTCATGCCTGGGAGATCAACCATGGAGGCTATCTTTCTCCTGAGGAGGTTAATGGAACAGTATAGAGAAGGCCAGAAAGATTTACATATGGTGTTCATTGACTTGGAGAAGGCCTATGACCGGGTTCCTAGGGAGATTCTATGGGGAGTACTGGAAAAGAAAAGAGTGTGTGTCGCATATATTGAGGCGATAAAGGATATGTATGATAGAGCCGTGACATCTATAAGGACGACTGGCGGAGAGACTAAGGAGTTTCCTATCACGATTGGTCTACACCAAGGCTCAGCGTTAAGCCCGTACTTATTTGCCCTAGTTATCGATGAGATTACAAGACATATTCAGGATGAGGTGCCGTGGTGTATGCTATTTGCAGATGACATTGTTTTAGTAGATGAGACGAGAGAAGGAGTGAATGCTAAGCTAGAAGTATGGCGGAAAACGTTAGAGACAAAAGGGTTTAGGCTAAGTCGATGCAAGACGGAATATATGGAGTGCAAGTTTAGCCAAAGTAGGACACTTGGTAACATAAAAGTAAGTTTAGGCACACAAAAGATTGTAGAGAAAGAAAACTTTAGGTACCTTGGATCGATGGTGCAACAGGATGGAGGGATTGATACTGATGTAAGTCACAGGATTCAGGCCGGGCGGACCAAATGGAGGAGTGCTTCGGGGGTCTTGTGTGATCGGAAAGTCCCCCTCAAGGTTAAAGGAAAGTATTATAAGGTGGCGGTAAGACCAGCATTGTTATATGGATCAGAGTGTTGGGCAGTAAAGCATAATCATGTTAAGAAGATGGAAGTTGCGGAGATGAGAATGCTAAGATGGATGTGCGGGATCACAAGGAGAGATAGGATTAGGAATGAGGAGATTAGGGGCAAAGTAGGAATAGCACCGATTGGAGATAAAATGAGAGAAAATCGACTAAGATGGTTTGGCCATGTTAGAAGGCGTCCAATGGAAGCACCTGTTAAAAGGTGTGAAGGCATAGAGATTGCCAGGAGTAGGAGAGGGAGAGGGAGACCCAAGAGAAGTTGGAAAGAAACTATTAAACATGACCTTGCCTACATGGATCTAACGGAGGACATGGCCCTAAACAGATTTGATTGGCGTCGTCAAATCCATATAGCCGACCCCACCTAGTGGGAAAAGGCTTGGTTTGGTTTGGTTTGGTTTGGTATAATAAAACATATATTGCGGATATTGTTGATTGTGGAGTTTGCTTGTTGGAGAATTGATCGACATTAGATTCATGCTGATTGTGAAAAAAATATAAATGCCATCCTTTGTTCTTTAGAGTTCCCTTGGTTTCATAAAGAAATATTGTTTGGTATTGATGGCATAAATGATCATGAGTTTTGGTGGTTGACTCGGGAATTCATGGTCAGCGTGGGTTGTTATAACTGGAGAGTTTTTTTTTTTTAGCACAACATCATTGGTCGAAGGCAAGAGCATTTGGTATTATTGACGAGCAATGTCTGCTTGTTTTATCACTAGTTGAAACTAAAGTTGTTTTTTTATTCTTCGGTCTGTCAAGATCACCTATCATCTAGGCATGAACTAGGACTCTACCAAGCCAGTACTTTGGAGCACTAGAATATCAGATAGCTAGTTCAAATCAGGTTAGCTCGTTATGGATTGAAACTAAGGTTGTTAAGCATTGAAGAAAATGTGTCACCCTTAGTTGGATTAATGCCCTTTGATTGGCAAATATGTGTACTTTCGGCGCCACATTATTGTGACAGGTTTATGAATAATTATTAATGATCCATAAGCATTGTTTTTGATCTGTCAGAAGTGATCATCGATCGTTGTATTTGCTTAATTATGAAAGAATGTGACCAATGGTTGTTGGTCGAGATTGTACATCTTGGAATAAGTGGCCATTGTCGTTGTTTCTCATTTTTTATGAAAGTGATCATGAGCTGTTTTGGTTGTCCATAGGAATTTATCGTCATCGAGAGTCGTTAATAGGACAAGACCGAGAGAAATTTCTATAAATCGTTGTTGTTGTTGTTGACAGTCGTGATCGATAATTGTGTGCATGAGAAGGTTGTTGGTTAGAGTATTAAAAGTAATTGAGGTTGCCCTGGAATAAAACAGTAGTATATCATCCAGGCTTAGACAAACTTGTTGATTCATATATTGGATGTATGTGATTATGAGTCATTGTAGTTGATTTGGGAATTCATCGTCATCAAGCGTTGCAGTTTAAGGAATTTTGTGAATAAATAGTTGTGGTAAATACTTGTTGAAATTCATGCGCAATCGAATTGATAGAAGCAAAGGTTGCTCTTGAATAAAATAATGTGCTCCGGATTGGCAAATAAGTCTCTCGTAATAGGGAGACGTAACAAATCTAACCCACAATCATCTAGATCTCCTTTTCCCTCAAAAGATTTCAACATCCATGTTAGGAAAACAAAAACAAATTTCCGTCACAACGTGGAATGAAGGGCTCAAGGTGGATGCAAAACTAGATTTCCAAATTCAAGTTTAAAATATTCTCCACGATCCGGGGTCCATGTCAGAAATTTAGCTGATTAATTAAATTCATCCATCGGTCAAAAGACCTAACATTGAAAGATTAAACAGACCGCAATGTGAGGGATTGGACCCATGTGTTCACGACCCCAACAAAGCCTAAAACATGCCCCCAAACCTATCTCACAAAACCAAGAATGTAGTTGTTGCTCCAAGTACAGTTGTTGGGGGTCCACTTCCACACTAAAGATATGCCCAATATTGCCTGCACTAAAGTTGTTGCCACGGTTGCATAGTTTCCTTTGGTACTTGGAGACGCAGAAAAATGGGTAAATCTGCAGAAAGAAGCAAGGGATCGAAACCGGATTTCCAAATTCTAGTCTAAAATATTTTCTTCATGATCCGGGGTCCTTCTCAGGAATTCAGGGGATCAATTGAGTCCATAAAATGGTCCCAATTTGACTCAAAAGACACCAAAACTGATAGATTAAGTAGACCACAATTTGAGGGATTGGATCCACGTGTTAACGAACCCAACCAAACCTAAAACAAGACCCCAAACCTGTTTCACAAAACAAACAATGTAGTTGCTTCTTCTAATACAGTTGGTGGGGGTACACTACCACGCTAAAGATATGCTCAATATTGCCCACGGGGAAGTAGCCATGGTTCCATAGTTACCGTTTGTACTCGGAGAGTCAGAAAAATTAGCAATTCAAGAGAAAGAAGCACGACACCGAGCGTGAACAAAATGTAGACCCCAAGTGAAGAATAATCAATGAACTTGCTTCCTTTGTTCATTAAAATTTTCAAATATTCGCTATCAACGTAAAAAACAAACACCCTTTTCTAGGTACATGGGGATTATGGTTACATGAATAGCGTGGAGTACATTGAGGGTTATGTTATGATCCGTCACAATGGGGATGCATGATAGATGGGTCTATCCAATGATCCTCTCGATCGTCTTTATACGCAATAGATTTCATCCTCGATGATAGGGCAACAAAGAAACAATTTGGTAAAAATATGGCATGAAATATGTCGCTGTGGAGATAGAACATAGATCTAACCGGCGATCGTCGGGATCGTCCTTTTGTATCAAAAGATTTCAACATCCATATGAGGGAAAAAACAAAACATTTCGATCATAATGTGGAATGAAGAGGCCAAGGTGGATGCAAAATTAGATTTCCAAATTCCGATCTAAAATACTCCATCCTCCAGGGTCCATGTTGGATAAATTGAGTCCATCCATCGGTCCCAATTTTACTCAAAAGATCCAAAAATCGAACAAAAAACACGGCACAAAACTACTTCACAAAAACAACAATGTGGCCGCTGCTTTAAGTACAGCTGGTTAGGGTCTATTGCCAAACTAAAGATATGCCCAATATTACCTCCAAGATATAGGGGGAGGTAGGCACAGTTGCATAGTTTCCATCCGTACTCGGAGACGAAGAGAAATGGGTAATTCTGAAGACAGAAGCAAGGGACCGAACGTGAACAATGTGTATGTGAAAGTATCCAGAATACAAAACTAGAAGCATACAAGAGAGAGTTCGCAAGAGAATGATTTTCTTCTATTGACGATGGATCCATATATAATACAATATTTCCTAGTTTAGAGAATCTAATTACATGATTATAGGAATTTGTTAAGGTAACTAGTATCTGGACCACTCATACAATGACTTGATTAGTGGGTTGACCCAATTCATGGGTCCAGTTGACCTGTATCTTTACACCCCCTCTCAAGCTTTGGATGGGAAAATGCGACCATCGAAAGGGGCCAAGGTGGATGCAAAATTGGATCTCCAAATTCCCATCTAAAATATACTCCATGATTCGGGGTCCATGTTACATCAATTGTGAGGCCTTCCATCAGTTCTAATTTTAATCAAGAGATCCAAAAATTAGACCACTAAGATGGCCGCGATGATTGGACCCACTCGTGCAAGACCGCAACCAATCGAAAAAACATGCCTAAAAACTTTATAAAAAAACCAACAATGTGGCTCCTGCTCCAAGTATGGCTGGTGAGGGTCCACTGCTACCCTAGAGACATCCCAAATATTGCCTACAAGATACAGCGGAGGAAGCCATAGTTGCATAGCTTCCTACTCTACTCTGAAACTTAGAGAAAGGGGTAATTCTGAAGACAGAAGCAAGGGACCGAACGTCAACAATGTGTGGACCCCAAGTGAATAACAATCAATGAACTTGCTTCTTTTCATCTATATTTTAAAATGTTCACAATAATCGAAAATGGTCCTTCCCTAATAAGATTTCGCTACTCAGTACCTGGCGATCATGATTACATGAATATCGTGAAGAATGTGTTAAGGGTTATGTTATGGTCGTCACAACGGAAAGGCAAGGTCTATTCAACGATCCCCTCGATCGTGTTTATGCGGCAACATATTGCAACCTCAACGATAGGCAAACAAAGAAACAATTTGGTAAAAATATGGAATGAAATCTGTCGCTATGGAGATATTTGATAGATTTAACCGGCGATCGTCTGGATCGACCTTTTGCATCAAAATATTTCATCATCATTGTGGGACAAAAACAAATCATTTCAATCATAACATGGAATGAAGGGGCCAAGGTGGATGCAAAATTGGATCTCCAAATTCATATCTAAAATATACCCCATGATTCGAAGTCCATGTTGGATCAATTGAGGCCTTTCATCAGTCCTAATTTTACTCAAAAGGTCCAAAAATTGAACGACTAAGATGGCCACGATGATTGGACCCACTCGTGTAAGACCGCAACGAATCGAAAAAACATGCTTAAAAACTTTTTCACAAAACCAACAATGTGGCTCCTGCTCCAAGTACGGCTGGTGGGGGTCCATTGCCACCCTAAAGACAAGCCAAATATTGCCTACAAGATACAGCGGAGGAAGCCACAGTTGCATTGCTTTCTACTCTACTCTGAAACTTAGAGAAAGGGGTAATTCTGAAGGCAGAAGCAAGGGACCAAACGTGAAAAATGCGTGGAGCCAAAGTGAAGAATAATCAATGAACTTGCTTCTTTTCTTCTATATTTTTAAATGTTCACTACAATCGAAAAATGGTCCTCCCCTAATTAGATTTCTCTACTCAGTATCTGGCGATGATGATTACATGAATATCGTGAAGAACGTGTTAAGGGTTATGTTATGATGCCACAACGGGAAGGCAAGTAAGGTCTATTCAACGATCCTCTCGATCGTGTTTACGCGGCAACAAATTTCATCCTCAACGATAGGGCAACAAAGAAACAATTTGGTAAAAATATGGACTGAAATCTGTCGCTATGGAGATATTTGATAGATCTAACCGGCGATCGTCTGGATCGTCCTTTTACATCAAAAGATTTCATCATCCATGTGAGGACAAAAGCAAAACATTTCGATCATAAAATGGAATGAAGGGGCCAAGGTGGATGCAAAATTGGATCTCAAAATTCCCATCCAAAATATACTCCAAGATTAGGGTTCCATGTTGGATCAATTGATGCCATCCATCAGTCCTAATTCTACTCAAGAGATCCAAAAATTAAACGATTAAGATGGCCGCGATGATTGGACCCACTCTTGCAAGACCGCAACCAATCGAAAAAACATGCCTAAAAACTTTCAGAAAACCAACAATGTGGCTCCTACTCCAAGTACGGCTGGTGGGGGTCCACTGCCACCCTAGAGACATCCCAAATACAATCAATTATATAATATTAATAAAATCAATAATATATCTAATAAAATAACCCAAAACATCACATAAAACATATAGAAAGGGGTAATTCGGAAGACAGAAGCAAGCGACCAGACGTGAACAATGTGTAGACCCCAAGTGAAGAATAATCAATGAACTCGCTTATTTTCCTCTATATTTTTAAATGTTCACTATAATCGAAAATGGTCATCCCCTAATTAGATTTCTCTACTCAGTATCTGGTGATCAGGATTACATGAATATCGTGAAGAACGTGTTAAGGGTTAGATTATGATCGTCACAACGGAAAGGCAAGTAAGGTCTATTCCACGATCCTCATGATCGTGTTTATGCGGCAACATATTTCATCCTCAACAATAGGGCAACAAAGAAACAATTTGGTAAAAATATGGAATGAAATCTGTCACTATGGAGATATTTGATACATCTAAACAACGATCTTCTGGATCGTCCTTTTGCATCAAAAGATTTCAACATCCATGTGAAGACAAAAGAAAAACATTTCGATCATAACATGGAATGAAGGGGCCAAGGTGGATGCAAAATTTGATCTCCAAATTCCCATCTAAAATATACTCCATGATTAGGGGTCCATGTTGGATCAATTGAGGCCTTCCATCTGTCCTAATTTTACTCAAGAGATCCAAAAATTAAATAACTAAGATGGCCGCGATGATTGGACCCACCAGTGCAAGACCGGAACCAATCGAAAAAACATGCCTTAAAACTTTTCCACAAAACCAACAATGTGGCCCCTGCTCCAAGTACGGCAGGTGGGGGTCCACTGCCACCCTACAGACATGCCAAATATTGCCAACAAGATACAACGGAGGAAGCCACAGCTGCATAGCCTCCCACTCTACTCCGAAACTTAGAGGACGGAAGTAAGGGGCTGGACGTGAACATTGTGTGGACCCCAAGTGAAGAATAATCAATGAACTTGCTTCTTTTCTTCCATATTTCCAAATGTTCACTATAATCGAAAATGGTCCACCCCTAATTAGATTTCTCTACTCTGTATCTGGCGATCATGATTACACGAATATCGTGAAGAACGTGTTAAGGGTTATGTTATGATCGTCAAAACGGGAAGGCAAGTAAGGTCTATTCCACGATCCTCTCGATCGTGTTTATGCGGCAACATATTTCATCCACAACGATAGGGCAACAAAGAAACAATTTTGCAAAAATATGGAATGAAATCTGTCGCTATGGAGATATTTGATAGATCTAACCGGCGATCGTCTGGATCGTCCTTTTGCATCATAAGATTTCATCATCCATGTGAGAACAAAAGGAAAACATTTCGATCATAACATGGAATGAAGGGGCCAATGTGGATGCAAAATTGGATCTCCAAATTCCCATCTAAAATACACTCCATGATTAAGTGTCCATGTTGGATCAATTGAGGACTTCCATCAGTCCTAATTTTACTCAAGAGATCCAAAAATTAAACTACTAAGATGGCCGCGATGATTGGACCTAGTCGTGCAAGACAGCAACCAATCGAAAAAACATGCCTAAAAACTTTATCACGAAACCAACAATGTGGTTCCTGCTCCAAGTACGGCTAGTGGGGGTCCACTGCCACCCTACAGACGTGCCAAATATTACCTACAAGATAATGCGGAGGAAGCCACATTTGCATAGCTTCCCACTCTACTCCGAAACTTAGAGAACAGAAGCAAGGGACCGAACGTGAACAATGTGTGGACCCCAAGTGAAGAAAAATCAATGAACTTGCTTCTTTTCTTCTATATTTTTAAATGTTCACTATAATCTAAAATGGTCCTCCCCTAATTAGATTTCTCTATTCAGTATCTGGCGATCATGATTACGTGAATGTCGTGATGAACATGTTAAGGGTTATGTTATGATCGTCACAACGGAAAGTCAAGTAAGGTCTATTCCAGGATCCTCTCGATCGAGTTTATGCGGCAACTAATTTCTTCCTCAACGATAGGACAACAAAGAAACAATTTGGTAAAAATATGGAATGAAGTCTGTCGCTATGGAGATATTTGATAGATCTAACCGGTGATCGTCTAGATCGTCCTTTTGCGTCAAAAGATTTCATCATCCATGTGAGGACAAAAGCAAAACATTTCGATCATAACATGGAATGAAGGGGCCAAGGTGGATGAAAAATTGGATCTCCAAATTCCCGTCTAAAATATACTCCACGATTTGGGGTCCATGTTGGAGCAATTGAGGCCTTCCATCAGTCCTAATAATACTCAACAGATCCAAAAATTAAACTACTAAGATGGCTGCGATGATTGGACGCACTCGCGCAAGACCGCAACCAATCGAAAAAACATGCCTAAAAACTTTATCACAAAACCAGCGATGTGGCTCCTCCTCCAAGTACTGTTGGTGGGTGTCCACTGCCACCCTAAAGACATGCCAAATATAGCCTACAAGATACAGAGGAGGAAGCCACAGTTGCGTAGCTTCCTACTCTACTCCGAAACTTAAAGAAAGGGGTAATTCTGAAGACAGAAACAAGGGACCGAAGCTGAACAATGTGAGGACCCCAAGTGAAGAATAATCAATAAACTCGCTTCTTTTCTTTTATTTTTATAAATGTTCACCATAATTGAAAATGGTCCCCCCCTAATTAGATTTCTCTACTCAGTATCTGGTGATCATGATTACATGAATATCGTGAAGACCGAGTTAAGGGTTACGCTATGATCGTCACAATGGAAAGCCAAGTAAGGTCTATTCCACGATCCTCTCAATCGTGTTTATGCGGCAACATATTTCATCCTCAACGATAGGGCAACAAAGAAACAATTTGGTAAAAATATGGAATGAAATCAGTCGTTGTGGAGATATTTGATAGATCTAACTGGCGACCGTTTGGATCGTCCTTTGCATCAAAAGATTTCATCATCCATGTGAGGACAAAAGAAAAACATTTCAATCTTAACATGGAATGAAGGGGCCACGGTGGATGCAAAATTGGATCTCCAAATTCCCATCTAAAATATACTCCATGATTAGGGGTCCATGTTGGATCAGTTGAGGGCTTCCATCAGTCCTAATTTTACTTAAGAGATCCAAAAATTAAATGACTAAGATGGCCGCGATGATTGGACCCACTCGTGCAAGACCGCAACCAATCAAAAAAACATGCCTAAAAACTTTTTCACAAAACCAACAATGTGGCTCATACTCTAAGTACGACTGGTGGGGGGCCACTGCCACCCTAGAGACATGCCAACTACAATCAAGTATATAATAATAATAAAATAAAAAAATATCTAATAAAATAACCCAAAACGTCACATTAAACTTAGAGAAATGGGTAATTCGGAAGACAGAAGCAAGGGACCGGACGTGAACAATGTGTGGATCCCAAGTGAAGAATAAATAATGAACTTGCCTCTTTTCTTTTATATTTTTAAATGTTCACTATAATCGAAAATGGTCCTCCCGTAATTAGATTTCTCTATTCAGTATCTGGCGATCATGATTACATGAATGTCGTGAAGAACGTGTTAAGGGTTATGTTATGATTGTCACAACAGAAAGGCAAGTAAGGTCCATTCCACGATCCTCTCGATCGTGTTTATGCGGCAATATATTTCATCCTCAACGATAGGGCAACAAAGAAACAATTTGGTAAACATATGGAATGAAATCCGTCGCTATGGAGATATTTGATAGATCTAACCGGCGACCGTCTGGATCATCCATTTGAGATTTCATCGTCCATGTGAGGACAAAAGCAAAACATCGATCATAACATGGAATGAAGGGGCCAAGGTGGATGCAAAATTGGATCTCCAAATTCCCATAAAAAATATACTCCATGATTAAAGGTCCATGTTCGATCAATTGAGGCCTTCCGTCGGTCCTAATTTTACTCAAGAGATCCAAAAATTAAACAACTAAGATGGCCACGATGATTGGACCCACTCGTGCAAGACCGCAACCAATCAAAAAAACATGCCTAAAAACTTTTTCACAAAACCAACAATGTGGCTCCTGCTCGAAGTACGGCTGGTGGGGGTCCACTGCCACCCTACAGACATGCCAAATAATGCCTACAAGATACAACGGAGGAAGCCACAGTTGCATAGCTTCCTACTCTAGTGCGAAACTAAGAGAATAGAAGCAAGGGACCGAATGTGATCAATGTGTGGACCCTAAGTGAAGAATAATCAATTAACTTGCTTCGTTTCTTCTATATTTTTAAATGTTCACAACAATCGAAAATGGTCCTCCCCTAATTAGATTTCTCTATTCAGTATCTGGCGATCATGATTACATGAATATCGTGAATAACGTGTTAAGGGTTATGCTATGATCGCCACATCAGAAAGGCAAGTAAGGTCTATTCCACGATCCTTTCGATCGCGTTTATGTGGCAACATACTTTATCCTCAACTGTAGGGCAACAAAGAAACAATTTGGTAAAAATATGGAATGAAATCTGTCGCTATGGAGATATGTGACAGATATAACCGGCGATCGTCTCGATCGTCCTTTTGAATCAAAAGATTTCATCATCCATGTGAGGACAAAAGCAAAACATTTCGATCATAACATGGAATCAAGGGGCCAAGGTGGATGCGAAATTGGACCTCACAATTCCCATCTAAAATATACTCCATGATTAGGGGTCCACATTCGATCAATTGAGGCCTTCCATCAGTCCTAATTTTACTCAAGAGATCAAAAAATTAAACTACTACGATGGTTGCGATTAATGAACCCACTCGTGCAAGACCGCAACCAATCGAAAAAACATGCCTAAAAAGTTTTTAACAAAACCAACAATGTGGCTCCTGCTCCAAGTATGGCTGGTGGGGGTCCACTGCCACCCTAAAGACTTGCCAAATATTGCCTACAACATACAGTGGAGGAAGCCACAGTTGCGTAGCTTCCTACACTACTCCGAAACTTTGAGAAAGGGGTAATTCTAAAGACAGAAGCAAGGGACCGAACGTGAAAAATTTGTGGACCCCAAGTGAAGAATAATCAATGAACTTGCTTCTTTTCTTCAATATTTTTAAATGTTCACTATAATCGAAAATGGCCCTCCCCTAATTAGATGTCTCTACTCAGTATCTGGCGATCATGATTACATGAATGTCGTGATGAACATGTTAAGGGTAATGTTATGATCGTCACAAAGGAAAGGCAAGTAAGGTCTATTCCACGATCCTCTCGATCGAGTTTATGCTGCAACATATTTCATCCTGAATGATAGGGCAACAAAGAAACAATTTGGTAAAAATATGGAATGAAATCTGTCACAAAGGAGATATTTGATAGATCTAACCGGTGATCGTCTGGATCATCCTTTTGCATCAAAAGATTTCATCATCCATGTGAGGACAAAAGCAAAACATTTCGATCATAACATTGAATGAAGGGGCCAAGGTGGATGCAAAATTGGATCTCCAAATTCCTATCTAAAATACACTCCATGATTCGGGGTCAATGTTGGATCAATTGAGGTTTTCCATTAGTCCTAATTTTAATTAGGAGATCCAAAAATTAAACGACTAAGATGGCCGCGAGGACCCACTCGGGCAAGACCGCAACCAATCGAAAAAACATGCCTACAAACTTTATCACAAAACCAACAATGTGGCTCCTACTCCAAGTACGGCTGGTGGGGGTCCACTGCCACCCTAAAGGCATGCCAAATATTGCCTACAAGATACAGCGGAGGAAGCCACAGCTACATAGCTTCCAAATGTGTCGTTTTGGGTAATTTTATTAGATATATTATTTATTTGATTATTATTATATAATTGATTGTATTTTAATTAAATATGCGATTAATCTAAGTGGGGACCACGCTAGACTTAGGTTGGTGAGTTAGTTCTTATTGGATAGATGTCTTACCCGTAGTTAACCTGGGCCCGGGTTAACTTTTGGTAAGACACCTATCCAATAAGACGAACTCACCAACCTTAGCTAGAGTGGACCCCACTTAGATTAATCGCATATTTAATTAAAATACAATCAATTATATAATAATAATAAAATCAAAAATATATCTAATAAAATAACCCAAAACGTCACATTAAACTTAGAGAAATGGGTAATTCGGAAGACAGAAGCAAGGGACCGGACGTGAACAATGTGTGGACCCCAAGTGAAGAATAATCAATGAACTTGCGTCTTTTCTTCTATATTTTTAAATGTTCACTATAATCGAAAATGGTCCTCCCCTAATTAGATTTCTCTATTTAGTATCTGGCGATCATGATTACATGAATATCGTGGTGGGCTGAGCCTAAGTGGGCCAAAGTCCAAAGCCATACTATCTTCTACACTCCCCCTCAAATTGATGGGTAATGCAGAAAACATCAATTTGTTAGTGAGATCATGATGGCGCAGTTTGGGAAGAGCTTTTGTGAAGATATTTGCCAACTGGTCATGAGAAGAGACATGTGGCAGAGTTATCTTCTCAGTAACAACATGCTGACGGATGAAGTGGCAATCAATCTCAATATGCTTTGTCCTTTCATGAAAGACCGGATTGTTTGCAATTCGGGTAACACTGGTGTTATCCCCATGAAGAGGTGTAGAGCTACCAACAGTGACACCAAACTCATAGAGAAGACGGCGTAGCCAGATGATTTCAGCACTCGTAGATGACATGGCCCGATATTCTACCTCAGCAGACGATTTTAAAACTGTGGTTTGCTTTTTGCACTTCCATGAAATCAAAGATTCCCCAAGAAACATACACCAACCAGTGGTAGAGCGCCGAGAATCGGGGCAACCAGCCTAGTCAGCATCTGCATAAGCAGATAAGTGCAGAAAAGCGCCCGAAGAGTAGAAGAGACCATGATTAAGGGTGCCTTTGACATAGCGGAGTATGCGCAAGGCAGCAGCAAGGTGAGGTTTGTGAGGATTGCTCACAAATTGGCTAACTATATGAACGGCATGAGAAATATCCGGCCTAGTCATAGTTAAGTAGAGCAAACTACCAACTATCCTCCGGAAAACAGAGGGATCATCCAGGGGAGGGCCATCATCCGCACTGATCTTGATGTTCAACTCCATAGGTGTATCAAAAGTGTGAGCATCATCGAGTCTTGCCGAAGTGATTAAATCTATAGCATATTTCCGCTGATGAACCCGAATGCCAAATTTGTTACGCAAGAACTCCAGCCCCAGAAAGTAGGTGAGAGGAGCAAGATCCTTCATTCTGAAGTGGCGAGTGAGATGATGTTTGAGTTCCGTAATGCTAGCACTATCATTGCCACTGATAATCATATCATCAACATATAATAACAGGAAAGTGTAGCCCTTCGATGTCCATCTAAAAAAGAGTGAGCTATCCGAATGACTCTGACGAAATCCTGCTTGAAGAATCGCCGCCCAAAACTTATCGAACCAAGCCCTGGGAGCCTGCTTAAGTCCATACAAAGATTTCCGCAACTTACAAACATGCTTAGGAGGACAAGCATATCCTGGAGGAGGCTTTAAGTAAACTGTTTCTCGCAAATCCTCATGGAGAAAGGCATTTTTGACATCCATTTGCCACAGAGGCCAGTTGCAGGCTGCAGCGACACAGAGGAGAGTGCGAACTGTGGTCATTTTAGCCACTGGTGCAAATGTCTCCTCATAATCAATGCCATACTCCTGTTTATATCCCTACGCAACCAATCGGGCTTTGTAGCGATCAAGACTCCCATTGGAGTGAACTTTGATGGAGTAGATCCATTTACTGCCAATCATAAAGGTTCCTTCAGGAGCTGGTACCAAGTCCCATGTCTGATTTGCTTCGAGAGCGAGTAATTCCTCATTCATAGCATCCTGCCAGTAAGCAATTTTCGAGGCCTGTGAATATGAAGTGGGTATAGGAGCACTATCTAAGGATGAAAAGAGAGCAGGAAAGCCATAGTGGTTAGGGGCAATAGAAGGACGATTAGATCGTCGCAGAGAGGATATTATCAGAAGAAGCATGATTACCTGTAGGAGCAGGAGGCTGCACTGAAAGATGATCAGGAGAGGGAGGCACCATAGGAGGACCCTTGTTACGCCGGACATAGACCTGGACAGCAGGTGAGGCAGGAGCAGATTCCTGGAATTGTGGCAAATAGGACACTGCAATAGGATGATAATCTAAATGCAAGGAAAAGAAAGGAATTTGTTCCAAGATGATCACGTTGCGAGAAATTCGCATTCGTTTTTCAAATCGGTCATAACACACAAGAACCCTTTGTGTTCAGAATTGTAGCCAAGAAAGATACATTTGGCAGCCTGTTGAGATAGCTTAGTGCGTTCAGTCGGTGGAAGATGAACAAAACACAGACAACCAAACACGTAAGTGAGTATGAAGGAGGATGTTCAAAGAGAACTCCGTAAGGAGTAGTCTTGCCTAGAATAGTACTAGGAAGACGATTGAGCAGATAAACTGCAGTCTGGGCAGCATCACACCAAAATTTAGGAGGAACTAAGGATGCCAATAAAAAGGTGCGAACAGTTTCAAGAATATGCCTGTTCTTTCTTTCCGCAACTCCATTCTGCTGCGGAGTGTGCGGACAAGATTTTTGATGAAGAATTCCTTTATCAGAGAGAAAAGCAAAGAATTCATGAGACATGTATTCTCCGCCAGAATGGGATCTAAAGATCTTGATGTCTTTCTTAAATTAGGTGTGGACCATGTTATAGAATCTTTTAAAAATAGAGAACAGTTCAGATTTTAAACGCATGAAATAAATCCAAGTATATCGGGAATGATCATCAATAAATGTCACATAGTACTTGAATCCTGCCCTACTCAAGGTAGGAGCAATGCCCCAAACATCAGTGTGAATGATGTCAAATGATTCTAATGCACGAGAATTACGAACAGAAAATGGAAAAATATGACTCTTACTTAAACAACAAGCTTCACATTTTGATTGAGATAAAGAAGACATCATTTTATTATCAATTGTAGAGTCCAAACAACCAAGTTTAAACAAAAAAATAAAATAGGCATTGTTCACATGACCAAGACGTTTATGCCAAACCGTCCCCAAGTTTTTGAAATTATTAGAAGAAGAAGCAAAGAAGGAATGATGTCCAATGTCCAGCAAAAATAGGCACCCATGTTTACTCCCCGTCGCGATCACCTTCCCAATTTGTCACCCCTGTATGACACAACCAGAGGAAGAAAAGTGAACTAGATAGCCATCATCAATAAGTTGTCCTACAGAAAGTAAATTGGCTGATAATTTTGGAACAAAATAGACATTAGAAAGGGTAATGGACTGGCCAGTGACACTAGATAAAGTAATGGTACCAACTCCAGAAATAGGTAGTTGATCACCATTGGCAGTGGTAATTTTTTCTTTTCCAAGGTAAGGGTGGGAATCTGTAAAGCTATGTTCTACAGATGTCATATGATTGGAGGATCTTGAATCTAAAAACCAAGTGGAAGAGGTAATAGAAGAAGAAAGAGATGCAGAAGAATGAAAGGCAGGAGATGCTATATGAGAATGAGGTTGATACCGACCACCAGAGAGGCCCATAGACGCATATGCAGAGGTGACTATGCTCTGGATCAGTTCTTGAATTTGAGCAGGAGTCATGGAGATAGCCCCGAAGGAAGTGCTGCCTGTATCTGATATTGGGGCTTGAGCCTGAAATGCGGATGGAACATTCTGTTTTGGCATATTGGAGGGAGGCTTCTTAGGCTGTGTTTCATTCCGTCGCTACAAGCTTCGACAGTCATCAATCACATGACCGGTCCGTTTGCAATATCTGCAAACCAATTTCTTGCAACAATTTTTGGCAATATGTCCAAAGCCTTTGCATTCATAATATTGAGGCTGCTTTGGAGTTGCCAGAAAAGCAGAGGAATCAGGAAGAAGCGCAAGGAAGGCTTTGGGTGCTTCGGGTCCTTCTAGAATAGTGCGCTGTGAAGTGAGATGAAGTTCTTCGCGAAGGACTTCTTGGAAGCAAGTATCAAGATTAGCAGTATTCTCCATATTCATTAGCGCAGACCGAACATATTCAAATTCCGGTCGTAGATTCATAAGAAACTGGTTAATATGAGTTTCTTCTTGTAATTGGAGAGCCTCAGACAGAAATCTAGAAGAGACCGTTTGGATCAGCATAGAATCCCTTTTAGTCCATAAGGTGAGGAAACCATTAAAGTATTCCTGCATAGTTTTATCCCCTTGACTGTATCTGGCAATTTCACTATCTAGATGAAATTTCCGGGCTTTATTGGTTTGATGATAGACTTTCTTCAGATGAGCCCACATATCAACTGCTGTGGTGTAGGCTTAAAGAGCCACAGCCAGAGAAGGATCAATAGAGTTAAGGATCCAAGTGATGACTTTCGCATTCTCTTTGGACCAAGTGGCTAGACCTTTTGAGTCGGCAGTACTTGTAATCTGAGGCTTGGTTATCGATCCATCAAGATAACCAAAAAGGCCCTGTCCTTCGACAAAGTTCCGTAAGTGGAAGGACCAAGACATAATTTTGCCCATTAAACTTAACGGGAATCACATCATACTTTTCCATGATCTCAAAAGGCAGTAGAATGTATCACAGAGAAGATGTCCAACCAAAAACCCCTCTGAATGTGTCACATCATACTTTTCCATGATCTCAAAAGGCAGTAGAATGTATCACAGAGAAGATGTCCAACCAAAAACCCCTCTGACAGAGAGGGATGAAGAGGACGAAACAACAATAATCAGCAAGAAAGGCTGAATTTCTGGTGCGGATGGCTAACTGGAGTAAGAGGATGAACTCCAAACAAGAAACGAACCCAACAGTGCAGAAAATACCCCAATAATGCAGAAGAAAGGTGCCAGACGACCACTGTTTTGGTCCTGGAGTGGTCACGTGGGCCCCACAAAGGGATCAGACCTCTGATCAGAGAAGTAAGTCTTATCGAGGAGACTTTTTACTAACTTCCAGATCAGGCTGCAAGGCAAACAGAAGAAAATCCGCAAAATTGAACGGATCTGATGAAACTATCCTGTAAAACTATGAAAGCACAAGTGGCAGTAGATGGCCTACCTCTGATGTGCTAAAAATCCTGAAAAAATGCCCATAAATCTCAGAGAAGAGGGTCGACCACTGTGGTAGTGGTTGTAGGTGCTATCTTGATGATCTGATGGTGGCCCATCTTGATCTCCATGCTGCAGAATGTCGACATAGTGAAGAATGACGACAAAGAGAAAGATGCTCTTCTAGATCCGTGAAAAAGGATTGAAACTGAGAGATGGAGATATCCCACAGTGCTCTGATACCATGTAAGACTCTGTGAGAGACTCTGATGAGATGAGATGAGGAAGAAGACAACAATATGGGGAGAAAACTCAATGATCAATTGATCATCGACTGTTCCATTTTATAATCAAAAGTTACCATAATCAAGGCACTAAGTATGTTAAGATTACAATCTTAGAAAAAATCAAGGAATGAAAGAATCTCCTAATCTATATAAGGAAGTAGTACAAGGAAATTAGCAATAAGGAATTAGCAACAAAATCTAATCTACTAATCAATGATCCCACACGTGGGATCTTATATACAGTGGGTTGGGCCAAAGTAGGCCAAAGTCCAAAGCCATACTATCTTCTACAGATTGGACCCACTCGTGCAAGACAGCAACCAATCGATGCCTAAAAACTTGATCACAAAACCAACAATGTGGCTCCAGCTCCAAGTACGGCCGGTGGGGGTCCACTGCCACCCTAAAGACATGCCAAAGATTGCCTACAAGATACAGCGGACGAAGCCACAGTTGCGTAGCTTCCTACTCTACTCCGAAACTTAGAGAAAGGGGTAATTCTAAAGACTGAAGCAAGGGACCGAAAGTGAACAATGTGTGGACCCTAAGTAAAGAATAATCAATGAACTTGCTTATTTTCTTCTATATTTTTAAATGTTCACTATAATCGAAAATGGTCCTCCCCAAATAAGATTTCTCTACTCAGTATCAGGTGATCATGATTACATGAATATCGTGAAGAACGTGTTAAGGGTTATGTTATGATCGTCACAAAGGAAAGCCAAGTAAGGTCTATTCCACGATCCTCTCGATCGTGTTTATGCGGCAACATATTTCATCCTCAACGATAGGGCAACAAAGAAACAATTTGGAAAAAATATGGAATGAAATCTGCCGCTATGGAGATATTTTATAGATCTAACCGGCGATCGTCTGCATCGACCTTTTGCATCAAAAGATTTCATCATCCATGTGAAGACAAAAGCAAAACATTTCGATCATAACAAGGAATGAAGGGGCCAAGGTGGAAGCAGAATTGGATCATCAAATTCCTATCTAAAATATACTCCATGATTAGGGGTCCATGTTGGATCAATTGAGGGTTTCCATCAGTCCTAATTTTACTCAAGAGAATAAAAAATTAAACTACTAAGACGGCCGCGATGATTGGACCCACTTGTGCAAGACCGCAACCAATCGAAAAAACATGCCTAAAAACTTTTTCACAAAACCAACAATGTGACTCCTGCTCCAAGTACGGCCAGTGGGGGTCCACTGCCACCCTACAGACATGCCAAATAATGCCTACAAGATATAACGGAGGAACCCACAGTTGCATAGTTTCATACTCTACTCGGAAATTTAGAGAACAGAAGCAAGAGACCAAACGTGAACAATGTGTGGAACCCAAGTGAAGAATAATTAATGAACTTGCTTCTTTTCTTCAATAATTTTAAATGTTCACTATAATAAAAAATGGTCCTCCTCTAATTAGATTTCTCTAGTCAGTATCTGGCAATCATGATTACATGAATATCGTGAAGAACGTGTTAAGGGTTATGTTATGATCGTCACAACGGAAAGGCAAGTAAGGTCTATTCTGCGATCCTCTCGATCGTGTTTATCCGGTAACAAATTTTATCCTCAACGATAGGGTAACAAAGAAACAATTTGGTAAAAATATGGAATGAAATCTGTCGCTATGGAGATATTTGATAGATCTAACCGGCGATCGTCTGGATCGTCCTTTTGCATCAAAAGATTTCATCATCCATGTAAGGACAAAAGCAAAACATTTCGATCAAAACATGGAATGAATGGGCCAACGTGGATGCAAAATTGGTTCTCCAAATTCCCATGTAAACTATACCCCATGATTTGGGGTGCATGTTGGATCAATTGAGGCCTTCCATCAGTTCTAATTACACCCTAGAGATCCAAAAATTAAACGACTAAGATGGCCGCGATGATTGGACCCACTCGTGCAAGACCGCAACCAATCTAAAAAACATGCCTAAAATTTTTATCACAAAACCATCAATGTGGCTCTTGCTCCAAATACGGCTGGTGGGGGTCCATTGCCACCCTAAAGACACACCAAATATTGCCTCCAGGCTACAGCGGAGGAACCCTTTGTTGCATAGCTTCCTACTCTACTTTATAACTTAGAGAAAAGGGTAATTCTAAACACAGAAGCAAGGGACCGAACGTGAACAATGTGTGGACCCCAAGTGAAAAATAATAAATGAACTTGCTTCTTTTCTTCTATATTTTTAAATGTTCACTATAATCGAAAATGGTCCTCCCCTAATCAGATTTCTCTACTCAGTATCTGGCGATCATGATTACATGAATATCATGAAGAACGTGTTAAGGGTTATGTTATGATCGTCACAACTCACAAAGGAAAGGCAAGTAAGGTCTATTCCACGATCCTCTCGATCGTGTTTATGCAGCAACATATTTCATCCTCAACGATAGGGCAACAAAGAAACAATTTGGTAAAAATATGGAATGAAATCTGTCGCTATGGAGATATTTAATAGATCTAACCGGCGATCGCCTGGATCGTCCTTTTGCATCAAAAGATATCATCATCCATGTGAGGACAAAAGCAAAACATTTTGATCAGAACATGGATGAAGGGGCCAAGGTGGATGCAAAATTGGATCTCCAAATTCCCATCTAAAATATACTCCATGATTAGGGGTTCATGTTGGATCAATTGAGGCCTTCCATCAGTCCTAATTTTACTCAAGAGATCCAAAAATTAAACTACTAAGATGGCTGCAACGAATGGACCCACTTGTGCAAGACCACAACCAATCGAAAAAACATGCCTAAAAGTTTTATCACAAAACCAACAATGTCGCTCATGCTCATAGTACGACAGGTGGGGGTCCACTGCAACCCTAAACACATGCCAAGTATTGGCTACAACATACAGCGGAGGAAGCCATAGTTGCATAGCATCCTATTCCAATCCGAAACTTAAAGAAAGGGGTAATACTGAAAACAGAAGCAAGGGACCGAACGTGACCAATGTGTGGACCCGAAGTGAAGAATAATCAACGAACTTGCTTCTTTTATTCTATATTTTTGAACTTTCACTACAATCGAAAATGGTCCTCCCCTAATTATGATTACATGATTATCGTGAAGAACTTGTTAAGGGTTTTGTTATGATCGTCACAACGGAAAGACAAGTAAGGTCTATTCCACGATCCTCTCGATCGTGTTTATGCGGCAACATATTTCATACTGAACGATAGGGCAACAAAGAAACAATTTGGTAAAAATATGGAATGAAATCTGTCGTTATGGAGATATTTGAGTGATCTAACCGGCGATCGTCTCGATTGTCCTTTTGCATCAAAAGATTTCATCATCCATGTGAGGACAAAAGCAAAACATTTCCATCATAACATGGAATGAAGGGGCCAAGGTGGATGCAAAATTGGATCTCCAAATTCCCATCTAAAATATACTCAATGATTCGGGGTCCATGTTGGATCAATTGAGGCCTTCCATCAGTCCTAATTTTACTCAAGAGATCCAAAAATTAAACGACTAAGATGGCCGTGATGATTGGACCCACTCGTGCAAGACCGCAACAAATCGAAAAAACATGCCTAAAAACTTTATCACAAATCCAACAAAGTGGCTCCTGCTCCAAGTACAGCCTGTGGGTGTCCACTGCCACCCTAGAGACATGCCAAATAATGCCTACAAGATACAGCGGAGGTTCCCACAGTTGCATAGCTTCCTACTCTACTCCAAAACTTAGAGAAATTGGTAATTTTAAAGACAGAAACAAGGGACCGAACGTGAACAATGTGCGGACCCCAAGTGAAAAATAATAAATGAACTTGCATCTTTTCTTCTATATTTTTAAATGTTCACTATAAACGAAAATGGTCCTCCCCAAATTAGATGTCTCTACTCAGTATCTGGCAATCATGATCACATGAATATCGTGCAGAACGTGTTTAAGGGTCATGTAATGATCGTCACAAAGAAAAGGCAAGGTCTATTCCACGATCCTCTCGATCGTGTTTATGCGGCAACATATTTCATCCTGAACGATAGGGCAACAAAGAAACAATTTGTAAAAACATGGAATGAACTTTGCCGCAATGGAGATATTTGATAGATCTAACCAGCGATCGTCTGGATCATCCTTTTGCATCAAAAGATTTCATCATCCATGTGAGGACAAAAGCAAAACATTTCAATCATAACATGGAATGAACGGGCCAAGGTGGATGCAAAATTGGATCTCCAAATTCCCATCTAAAATACACTCCATGATTAGGTGTCCATGTTGGATCAACTGAGGCCTTCCATCAGTCCTAATTTTAATCAAGAGATCCAAAAATTAAACGACTAAGATGGCCGCGATGATTGAACTCACTCGTGCAAGACCGCAACCAATCGAAAAACCATGCCCAAAACCATTATCACAAAACCAACAATGTGGCACCTGCTCCAAGTACGGCTGGTGGTGGTCCACTGCCACCCAAAAGACATGCCAAATATTGCCTACAAGATACAGCGGAGGAAGCCACAGTTGCGTAGCTTCCAACTCTACTCCGAAACTTAGAGAAAGGGGTAATTCTAAAGACAGAAGCAGGGGACCGAACGTGAACAATGTGTGGACCCTAAGTGAAGAATAATCATTGAATTTGCTTCTTTTCTTCTATATTTTTAAATGTTCACTATAATCGAAAATGGTCCTCCCCTAATTAGATTTCTTTACTCAGTATCTAGCGATCCTGATTACATGAATCTCGAGAAGAATGTGTTAAGGGTTTTGTTATGATCGTCACAACAGAAAGGCAAGTAAGGTCTATTCCACGATCCTCTCGATCGTGTTTATGCGGCAACATATTTCATCCTCAACGACAGGGCAACAAAGAAACAATTTGGTAAAAATATGGAATGAAATCTGTCGCTATGGAGATATTTGATAGATATAACCGGCGATCGTCTGGATCGACCTTTTGTATCAAAAGATTTCATCATCCATGTGAGGACAAAAGCAAAACATTTCGATCATAACAAGGAATGAAAGGGCCAAGGTCGATGCAGAGTTGGATCACCAAATTCCTATCTAAAATATACTCCATGATTAAGGGTCCATGTTGGATCAATTGAGGGTTTCAATCAGTCCTAATTTTACTCAAGAGAATAAAAAACTAAACTACTAAGACGGCCGCGATGATTGGACCCACTCGTGCAAGACCGCAACCAATCGAAAAAACGTGCCTAAAATTTTTTTCACAAAACCAACAATGTGGCTCCTGCTCCAAGTACGGCTGGTGGGGGTCCACTGCCACCCTACAGACATGCCAAATAATGCCAACAAGATAAAGCGGAGGAACCCAGAGTTGCAAATTTTCCTACACTACTCCGAAATTTAGAGAAAATAAGCAAGAGACCGAACGTGAACAATGTGTGGAACACAAGTGAAGAATAATCAATGAACTTGCTTCTTTTCTTCTATAGTTTTAAACGTTCACTATAATCGAAAATGGTACTCCCCTAACCAGATTTCTCTACTCAGTGTCTGGCAATAATGATTACATGAATATCGTGAAGAACGTGTTAAGGGTTATGTTATGATCGTCACAAAGGAAAGCCAAGTAAGGTCTATTCCACGATCCTCTCAATCGTGTTTATGCGACAACATATTTCATCCTCAACGATAGGGCAACAAAGAAGTAATTTGGTAAAAATATGGAATGAAATCTGTCGCTATGGAGATATTTGATAGATCTAACCGGCGATCGTCCGGATCGTCCTTTTGCATCAAAAGATTTCATCATCCCTGTGAGGACAAAAGCAAAACATTTCGATCATAACATGGAATGAAGGGGCCAAGGTGGACACAAAATTGGATCTCCAAATTCCCGACTAAAATATACTCCACGATTTGGGGTCCACGTTAGAGCAACTGAGGCCTTCCATCAGTCCTAATTTTACTCAAAAGATCCAAAAATTAAACTACTAAGATGGCCGCGATGATTGGGCTCACTCGTGCAAGACCGCAACCAATCTAAAAAACATGCCCAAAAACTTTATCACAAAATCAACAATGTCGCACCTGCTCCAAGTACGGCTGGTGGTGGTCCACTGCCACCCTAAAGACATGCCAAATATTGCCTATAAGATACAGCGGGTGGAAGCCACAGTTGTGTAGCTTACTACTCTATTCCGAAACATAGAGAAAGGGGTAATTCTAAAGCCAGAAGCAAGGGACCGAACGTGAACAATGTGTGGACCCTAAGTGAAGAATAATCAATGAGCTTGCTTCTCTTCTTCTATATTTTTAAATGTTCACTATAATCGAAAATGGTCGTCCCCTAATTAGATTTCTCTACTCAATATCTGGCGATCCTGATTACATGAATCTCGTGAAGAATGTGTTATGGGTTTTGTTATGATCGTCACAACAGAAAGGCAAGTAAGGTGTATTCCACGATCCTCTCGATCATGTTTATGCGGCAACATATTTCATCCTCAACGATAGGTCAATAAAGAAACAATTTGCTAAAATTATGGAATGAAATCTGTCGCTATGGAGATATTTTATAGATCTAACCGGAGATCGTCTGGATCGACATTTTGCATCAAAAGATTTCATCATCCATGTGAGGACAAACGCAAAACATTTCGATCATAACAAGTAATGAAGGGGCCAAGGTGGATGCAGAATTGGATCATCAAATTCCTATCTAAAATATACTCCATGATTAAGGGTCCATGTTGGATCAATTGAGGGTTTCCATCAGTCCAAATTATACTCAAGAGAATAAAAAATTAAACGACTAAGACGGCCGCAATGATTGGACCCACTCGTGCAAGACTGCAACCAATCGAAAAAACATGCCTAAAAACTTTATCACAAAACCAACAACGTCGCTCCTGCTCATAGTACGGCAGGTGGGGGTCCACTGCAACCCTAAAGACATGCCAAATATTGGCTACAACATACAGCGGAGGAAGCCACAGTTGCATAGCATCCTATTCTACTCCGAAACTTAAAGAAAGGGGTAATTCTGAAGACAGAAGCAAGGGACCCAACGTGAACAATGTGTGGACCCCAAGTGAAGAATAATCAACGAACTTGCTTCTTTTATTCTATATTTTTAAACGTTCACTACAATCGAAAATGGTCCTCCCCTAATTATGATTACATGATTATCGTGAAGAACGTGTTAAGGGTTTTTTTATGATCGTCACAACGGAAAGGCAAGTAAGGTCTACTCCACGATCCTCTCGAACGTGTTTATGCGGCAACATATTTCATACTGAACGATAGGGCAACAAAGAAACAATTTGGTAAAAATATGGAATGAAATCTGTCAATATAGAGATATTAGATATATCTAACCGGCGATCGTCTGCATCGTCCTTTTGCATCAAAAGATTTCATCATCCATGTGAGGACAAAAACAAAACATTTCGATCATAAAATGGAATGAAGGGGCTAAGGTGGATGCAAAATTAGATCTCCAAATTCCCATCTGAAATAAACTCCATGATTCGGGGTCGATGTTGGATCAATTGAGGCCTTCCATCAGTCCTAATTTTACTCAAGAGATCCAAAAATTAAACAACTAAGATGGCCGCGATGATTGGACCCACTTGTCCAAGACCGCAAAAAATCGAAAAAACATGCCTAAAAACTGTCACAAAACCAACAATGTGACTCCTGGTCCAAGTACGGCCGGTGGGTGTCCACTGCCACCCTAGAGACATGCCTTATATTGCCTACAAGATACAGCGGAGGAACCCACAGTTGCATAACTTCCTACTCAACTACGAAACTTAGAGAAAGTGGTAATTTTAAAGACAGAAAAAAGGGACCAAACGTGAACAATATGTGGACCCCAAGTGAAAAATAATAAATGAACTTGCATCTTTTCTTCTATATTTTTAAATGTTCACTATAATCGAAATGGTCCTCCCCAAATTAGATGTCTCTACTCAGTATCTGGCGATCACGATCACATGAATATCCTAAAGAACATGTTAAGGGTTCTGTTATGATCGCCACAAAGAAAAGGCAAGTAAGGTCTATTCCACAATCCTCTCGATCGTGTTTATGCGGCAACATATTTCATCCTGAACGATAGGGCAACAAAGAAACAATTTGTAAAAACGTGGAATGAAATCTGTCGCAATGGAGATATTTGATAGATCTAACCGGTGATCGTCTGGATCATCCTTTTGCATCAAAAGATTTCATCATCCACGTGAGGACAAAAGCAAAACATTTCAATCATAACATGGAATGAAGGGGCCAAGGTGGATGCAAAATTGGATCTCCAAATTCCCATCTAAAATACACTCCATGATTCGGTGTCCATGTTGGATCAATTGAGGCCTTCCATCAGTCCTAGTTTTAATCAAGAGATCCAAAAATTAAACGACTAAGATGGCTGCGAGGACCCACTCGCGCAAGACCGCAACCAATCGAAAAAACATTCCTAAAAACTTTATCACAAAACCAACAATATGGCTCCTTCTCCAAGTACGGCTGGTGGGGGTCCACGGCCAACCTAAAGGCATGCCAAATATTTCCTACAAGATACAACGGAGGAAGCCACGGCTGCATAGCTTCCAAATGTGTCGTTTTTGGTATTTTTATTAGAAATATTATTTATTTTATTATTATATAATTGATTGCATTTTAATTAAATATGTGATTAATCTAAGTGGGGACCATGCTAGACTTAGGTAGGTGAGTTAGTTCTTATTGGATGGATGTCTTACCCATAGTTAACCTGGGCCCGGATTAACTATGGTTAAGACACCTATCCAATAAGACGAACTCAACAACTTAAGTCTAGCGTCGTCCCCACTTAGATTAATCACATATTTAATTAAAATACAATCAATTATATAATAATAAAATAACAAAAATATCTAATAAAATAACCCAAAACGTCACATTAAACTTAGAGAAATGGGTAATTCGGAAGACAGATGCAAGGGACCGGACGTGAACAATGTGTGGGCCCCAAGTGAAGAATAATCAATGAACTTGCCTCTTTTCTTCTATATTTTTAAATGTTCACTATAATCGAAAATGGTCCTCCCCTAATTAGATTTCTCTATTCAGTATTTGGCGTTCATGATTACATGAATATCGTGAAGAACGTGTTAAGGGTTATGTTATGATTGTCACAACAGAAAGGCAAGTAAGGTCTATTCCACGATCCTCTCGATCGTGTTTATGCGGCAACATATTTCATCTCCAACGATAGGGCAACAAAGAAACAATTTAGTAAAAATATGGAATGAAATCTGTCGCTACGGAGATATTTGATAGATCTAACCGGCGATCGTCTGGATCGTCCTTTTGCATCAAAAGATTTCATCGTCCATGTGAGGACAAAAGCAAAACATTTCGATCATAACATGGAATGAATGGGGGCAAGGTGGATGCAAAATTGGATCTCCAAATTCCCATCTAAAATATACTCCATCATTAGGGGTCAATGTTCGATCAATTGAGGCCTTCCATCAGTCCTAATTTTACTAAAGAGATCCAAAAATTAAACTACTAAGATGGCCGCGATGATTGGACCCACTCATCCAAGACAACAACCAATCGAAAAAACATGCCTAAAAACTTGATCACAAAACCAACAATGTGGCTCCTGCTCGAAGTACGGCCGGTGGGGGTCCGCTACCACCCTAAAGACACGCCAAATATTGCCTACAAGATACAGCGGATGAAGCCACAGTTGCGTAGCTTCCTACTCTACTCCGAAACTTAGACAAATAGGTAATTCGGAAGACAGAAGCAAGGGACCGGACGTGAACAATGTGTGGACCCCAAGTGAAGAATAATCAATGAACTTGCCTCTTTTCTTCTATATTTTTAAAAGTTCACTATAATCGAAAATGGTCCTCTCCTAATTAGATTTCTTTACTCACTATCTGGCGATCCTAATTACATGAATCTCGTGAAGAACGTGTTAAGGGTTTTGTTATGATCGTCACAGGGGAAAGGCAAGTAAGCTCTATTCCACGATCCTCTCGATCGTGTGTATGCGGCAACATATTTCATCTCCAACGATAGGGCAACAAAGAAACAATTTAGTAAAAATATGGAATGAAATCTGTCGCTAAGGAGATATTTGACAGATCTAACCGGCGATCGTCTGGATCGTCCTTTTGCATTAAAAGATTTCATCATCCATGTGAGGACAAAAGCAAAACATTTCGATCATAACATGGAACGAAGGGGCCAAGGTGGATGCAAAATTGGATCTCCAAATTCCAATCTAAAATATACTCCACGATTCGGGGTCCATGTTCTATCAATTGAGGCCTTCCATCAGTCCTAATTTTACTCAAGAGATCCAAAAATTAAACTACTAAGATTGCCGCGATGATTGGACCGTCTCGTGCAAGACCGCAACCAATCGGAAAAACAAGCCTAAAAACTTTTTCACAAAACCAACAATGTGGCTCCTGCTCCAAGTACGGCTCGTGGGGGTCCACTGCCACCCTAAAGACATGCCAAATATTGCGAACAAGATACACCGAAGGAAGCCACAGTTGCGTAGCTTCCTACTCTGCTTCGAAACCTAGAGAAATGGGTAATTCGAAAGACAGAAGCAAGGGACCGAGCGTGAAAAATGACTGGACCCCAAGTGAAGAATAATCAATGAACTTGCTTCTTTTCTTCTATCTTTTTAAATGTTCGCTATCATCGAAAATGGTCCACCCCTAATTAGATTTCTCTATTTAGTATCTGGCGATCATGATTACATGGATATCGTGAAGAACGTGTTAAGGGTTATGTTATGATAGTCACAATGAAAAGGCAAGTAATGTCTATTCCACAATATTGTAGATCGTGTTTATCCGGCAACATATTTCATCCTCAACGATAGGGCAACAAAGAAACAATTTGGTAAAAATATGGAATGAAATCTGTCACTAAGGAGATATTTGATAGATCTAACTGGCGATCGTCTCGATCGTCCTTTTGCATCAAAAGATTTCATCATCCATGTGAGGACAAAAACAAAACATTTCGATCCTAACATGGAATGAAGGGGCCAAGGTGGATGCAAAATTGGATCTCCAAATTCAAATCTAAAATATACTCCATCATTCGGGGTCCATGTTCGATCAATTGAGGCCTTCCATCAGTCCTAATTTTACTCAAGAGATCCAAAAATTAAATTACTAAGATTGCCGCGATGATTGGACCCTCTCGTGCAAGACCGTAACCAATCGAAAAAACAAGCCTAAAAACATTTTCACAAAACCAACAATGTGGCTCCTGCTCCAAGTACGGCTCGTGGGGGTCCACTGCCACCCTAAAGACATGCCAAATATTGCCAACAAGATACAACGGAGGAACCCACAGTTGCGTAGCTTCCTACTCTGCTTCGCAACTTAGAGAAAGGGGTAATTCGGAAGACAGAAGCAAGGGACCGAACGTGAAAAATGTCTGGACCCCAAGTGAAGAATTATAAATGAACATGCTTCTTTTCTTCTATCTTTTTAAATGTTCGCTATCATCGAAAAGGGTCCACCCCTAATTAGATTTCTCTATTCAGTATTTGGCAATCATGATTACATGAATATCGTGAAGAACGTGTTAAGGGTTATGTTATGATTGTCACAACAGAACGGCAAGTAAGGTCTATTCCACGATCCTCTCGATCGTGTTTATGCGGCAACATATTTCATCTCCAACGATAGGGCAACAAAGAAACAATTTAGTAAAAATATGGAATGAAATCTGTCGCTACGGAGATATTTGATAGATCTACCCGGCGATCGTCTCGATCGTCCTTTTGCATCAAAAGATTTCATCATCCATGTGAGGACAAAAGCAAAATATTTCGATCACAACATGGAATGAAGGGGCCAAAGTCGATGCAAAATTGGATATCCAAATTCCCATCAAAAATATACTCCATGATTCGGGGTCCATGTTGGATCAATTGAGGCCTTCCATCGGTCCTAATTTTACTAAAGATCCAAAAATTAAACTACTAACAAGGCCGCGATGATTGGACCCACTCGTGCAAGACCGCAACCATTCGAAAAAACAAGCCTAAAAACTTTTTCACAAAACCAACAATGTGGCTCCTGCTCCAAGTACGGCTCGTGGGGGTCCACTGCCACCCTACAAACATGCCAAATAATGCCTACAAGATACATCGGAGGAACCCATAGTTGCATAGCTTCCTACTCTACTCCGAAACATAGAGAACAGAAGGGACCGAACGTTAACAATGTGTGGACCCCATGTAGAGAATAATCAATGAACTTGCTTCCTCCCTTTTATATTTTTAAATGTTCACTATAATCGAAAATGGTCCTCCCGTAATTAGATTTCTCTACTCAGTATCTGGCGATCATGATTACATGAATATCGTGAAAAACGTGTTAAGGGTTATGTTTTGATCGTCACAATGGAAAGGCAAGTAAGGTCTATTCCATGATCTTCTCAATCGCGTTTATGCGGCAACATATTTCATCCTCAACGATAGGTCAACAAAAAACCAATTTGGTAAAAGTATGGAATGAAATCTCTCGCTATGGAGATATTTGTTAGATCTAACCGGCGATCGTCTGGATCGTACTTTTGCATCAAAAGATTTCATCATCCATGTGAAGACAAAAGGAAAACATCTCGATCATAACATGGAATGAAGGGGCCAAGATGGATGCAAAACTGGATCTCCAACTTCCCATCTAAAATAGATTCCATGATTAGGGGTCCATGTTGGATCAATTGAGTCCTTCAATCAGTCCAAATTTTACTCATGAGATCCAAAAATTAAACTCCTAAGATGGCCGCGATGATTGGACCCACTCGTGCAAGACCAAAACCAATCGAAAAAACATGCCTAAAAACTTTTTCACAAGACCAACAATGTGGCTCCGGCTCAAAGTATGGCTAGTGGGGGTCCACCGCCACCCTAAATACATTCTAAATATTGCCTACAACATACAGCGAAGGAAGCCACAGTTGCGTAGCTTCCTACTCTATTCCCAAACATAGAGAAAGGGGTAATTCAGAAGACAGAAGCAAGGGACCAAACGTGAACAATGTGTGGACCCCAAGTGAAGAATAATCAATGAACTTGCTTGTTTTCTTCTATATTTTTAAACATTCACTACAATCTAAAATGGTCCACCCTTAATTAGATTTCTCTACTCAGTATCTGGCAATCATGATTACATGAATATCGAGAAGAACTTGTTAAAGATTTTGTTATGATCATCACAACAGAAAGGCAAGTAAGGTCTATTCCACGATCCTCTCAATCGTGTTTATGCGGCAACATATTTCATACTGAACGATAGGGCAACAAAGAAACAATTTGGTAAAAATACGGAATGAAATCTGTCGCTATAGAGATATTTGATAGATCTATCCGACGATCGACTGGATCGTCCTTTTCCATCAAAAGATTCCATCATCCATGGAGGACAAAAGAAAAACATTTCGATCATAAAATGGAATGAAGGGGCCAAGGTGGATGCAAAAATGGATCTTAAAATTCCCATCTAAAATATAATCCATGATTCGGGGTCCAAGTTGGATCAATTGAGGCCTTCCATCACTCCTAATTTTACTTAAGAGATCCAAAAATTAAACGACTAAAATGGCCGCGATGATTGGTCCCACTCGTGCAAGACCGCAACCAATCAAAAAAACATGCCTAAAGACTTTATCACAAAACCAACAATGTGGCTCCTGCTCAAAGTACGGCTTGTGAGTGTTCACTGCCACCCTAGAGGCATGCCAAATATTGCCTACAAGATACAGCAGAGGAACCCACAATTGCATAGCTTCCTACTCTACTCCGAAACTTAGAGAACAGAAGCAAGGGACCGAACATGAACAATGTGTGGACCCCAAGTGAAGAATAATCAATGAACTTGCTTCTTTTCTTCTATATTTTTAAATGTTCGCAATAATCGAAAATGGTCAACCCCTAATTAGATTTCTCTATTCAGTATCTGGCGATCATGATTACATGAATATCGTGTTAAGGGTTATGTTATGATCGTCACAACGGAAATGCAAGCAAGGTCTATTCCATGATCCTCTCGACCGTGTTTATGCGGCAACATATTTCACCCTCAACAATAGGGCAACAAAGAAACAATTTGGTAAAAATATGGAATGAAATCTATCGCTATAGAGATATTTGATAGATCTTACCGGCGATCGTCTGGATCATCCTTTTGCATTAAAAGATTTCATCATCCATGTGCGGACAAAAGCAAAACATTTCGATCATAACATGGAATGAAGGGGCGTAGGTGAATGCAAAATTGGATCTCCAAATTCCCATCTAAAATATAGTCCGCCATTAGGGGTCCATGTTGGATCAATTGAGGCCTTCCATCAGTCCTAATTTAACTCAAGAGATCCAAAAATTAAACAACAAAGATGGCCGCGATGATTGCACCCACTCGTTCAAAACCGGAACCAATCGAAAAAACATGCCTAAAAACTTTTTCACAAAACCAACAATGTTGCTCCTGCTCCAAGTACGGCTGGTGGGGATCCACTGCCACCCTACAGTCATGCCAAATATTGCATACAAGATACAGCGGAGGAAGCCACAGCTGCATAGCTTCCCACTCTACCCTTGAACTTAGAGAACAGAAGCAAGGGACCGAACGTGAACAATGTGTAGACCCCATGTGAAGAATAATCAATGAACTTGTTTCTTTTCTTCTATACTTTTAAATGTTCACTATAATCGAAAATGGTCCACCCCTAATTAGGTTTCTCTACGCAGTATCTGGCGATCATGATTACATGAATATCCTGAAGAACGTGTTAAGGGTTAAGTTATGATCGTCAAAAAGGAAAGGCAAGTAAGGTCTATTCCACGATCCTCTCGATCATGTTTATGCGGCAACATATTTCATCCAAAACGATAGGGCAACAAAGAAACAATTTGCTAAAAATATGGAATGAAATCGGTCACTATGGAGATATTTGATAGATCTAAACGACGCTCGCCAACATCGTCCTTTTGCATCAAAAGATTTCATCATCCATGAGAGGACAAAAGCAAAATATTTCGATCATAACATCTAATGAAGGGGCCAAGGCCGATGCAAAACTGGATCTCCAACTTCCCATCTAAAATACACACCATGATTCGGGGTCCATGTTGGATCAATGGAGGCCTTCCATCCGTCGTAATTTTACTCAAGAGATCCAAAAATTAAACTACTAAGATGGCCGCGATGATTGGACCCACTCGTGCAAGACCAAAACCAATCGAAAAAACATGCCTAAAAACTTTTTCACAAAACCAACAATGTGGCTCCGGCTCAAAGTACGGCTGGTGGGGGTCCACCGCCACCCTAAATACATTCCAAATATTGCCTATAACATACAGCGAAGGAAGCCACAGTTGCGTAGCTTCCTACTCTACTCCGAAACTTAGAGAAAGGGGTAATTCTGAAGACACAAGCAAGGGACCGAACGTGAACAATGTGTCGACCCCAAGTGAAAAATAATCAATGAACATGCTTCTTTTCTTCTATATTTCTTAATGTTCACTATTATAAAAAATGGTCCTCCCCTAATTACGTTTCTCTACGCAGTATCTGGCGATCATGATTACATGAATATCATGAAGAACGTGTCAAGGATGAAGTTATGATCGTCAAAAAGGAAAGGCAAGTAAGGTCTATTCCACGATCCTCTCGATCCTGTTTATGCGGCAACATATTTCATCCTCAACGATAGGGCAACAAAGAAACAATTTGGTAAAAACATGGAATGAAATCGGTCGCTATGGAGATATTTGATAGATCTAAACGGCGCTCGTCAGCATCGTCCTTTTGCATCAAAAGATTTCATCATCCATGTGAGGACAAAAGGAAAACATTTCGATCATAACAATGAATGAAAGGGCCAAGGTGGAAGCAAAACTGGATCTCCATCTTCCCATCTAAAATGGACTCCATGATTAGGGGTCCATGTTGGATCAATTTAGGCCTTCCATCGGTCCTAATTTTACTCAAGAGATCAAAAAATTAAACTACAAAGATGGCCGCGATGATTGGACCCACTCTTGCAAGACTGCAACCAATCGAAAAAACATGCCTAAAAACTTTTTCACAAAACCAACAATGTGGCTCCGGCTCAAAGTACGGTTAGTGGGGGTCCACCGCCACCCTCAATACATTCCAAATATTGCTTACAACGTACAGCGAAGGAAACCACAGTAGCGTAGCGTCCTACTCTACTCCGAAACATAGAGAAAGGGGTAATTCAGAAGACAGAAGCACGGGACCAAACGTGAACAATGTGCGGACCCCAAGTGAAGAATAATCAATGGACTTGTTTCTTTTCTTCTATATTTTTAAACGTTCACTACAATCGAAAACGTTCCTCCCCTAATTAGATTTCTATACTCAGTATCTGGCGATAATGATAACATGAATATCGTGAAGAACGTGTTAAGGGTTTTGTTATGATCGTCACAACGGAAAGGCAAGTAAGGTCTATTCCACGATCCTCTCCATCGTGTTTATGCGGCAACATATTTCATACTGAACGATAGGGCAACAAAGAAACAATTTGGTAAAAATATGGAATCAAATCTGTCGCTATGGAGATATTTGATAGATCTAACCGGCGATCGTCTGGATCGTCCTTTTCCATCAAAAGATTTCATCATCCATGTGAGGAAAAAAGCAAAACATTTCGATCATAAAATGGAATGAAGGGGCCAAGGTGGATGCAAAATTGGATCTCCAAATTCCCATCTAAAATATACTCAATGATTCGGGGTCCATGTTGGATCAATTGAGGACTTCCATCAGTCCTAATTTTACTCAAGAGATCCAAAAATTAAACGACTAAGATGGCCGCGATGATTGGTCCCACTCGTGCAAGACCGCAACCAATCGAAAAAACATGGCTAAAAACTTCATCACAAAACTAACAATGTGGCTCCTGCTCCAAGTACGGCTGGTGGGTGTCCACAGCCACCCTAGAGACAAGCCAAATATTGCCTACAAGATACAGCGGAGGAACCCACAGTTGCATAGCTTCCTACTCTACTCTGAAACTTAGAGAAAGGGGTAATTCTGAAGACAAAAGCAAGGCACCGAACGTGAACAATGTGCGGACCCCAAGTGAAAAATAATCAATGAACTTGCTTCTTTTCTTCTATATTTTTAAATGTTCACTATAATCGAAAATTACCCTCCCCTAATTAGATGTCTCTACTTAGTATCTAGCGATAATGATTACATGAATATCGTGAGGAACGTGCTAAGGGTTATGTTATGATCGTCACAAAGGAAAGGCAAGTAAGGTCTATTCCACGATCCTCTCGATCGTGTTTACGCGGCAACATATTTCATCCTGTACGATAGGGCAACAAAGAAACAATTTGGTAAAAATATGGAATGAAATCTGTAGCAATGGAGATATTTGATAGATCTAACCGGCAATCGTCATCCTTTTGCATCAAAAGATTTCATCATCCGTGTGAGGACAAAAGCAAAACATTTCGATCATAACATGGAATGAAGGGGCCAAGGTGGATGCAAAAATGGATCGCGAAATTCCCGTCTAAAATACACTCCATGATTCGGGGTCCATGTTGGATCAATTGAGGCCTTCCAACAGTCCTAATTTTAATCAAGAAATTCAAAAATTAAACGACTAAGATGGCCGCGAGGACCCACTTGTACCAGACCGCAACCAATAGAAAAAACACGCCAAAAACCATTATCACAAAACCAATAATGTGGCTCCTGCTCCAAGTACGGCTGGTGGGGGTCCACTGCCACCATAAAGGCATGTCAAATATTGCCTACAAGACAAAGCGAAGGAAGCCACAGCTCTATAGCTTCCAAATGTGTCGTTTTGGGTAATTTTATTAGATATATTATTTATTTTATTGTTAGTATATGATAGATTGTATTTTAATTAAATATACGATTAATCAAAGTGGGGACCACGTTAGACTTAGGTTGGTGAGTTAGTTCTTATTGGATAGATGTCTTACCCATAGTTAACCTGGGCCCGGGTTAACTATGGGTAAGACGCCTATCCAAAAAGACGAACTCACCAACCTAAGTCCAGCGTGGTCCCCACTTACATTAATCGTATATTTAATTAAAATACAATCAAATTTATAATAACAATAATAATATCAAAATATATCTAATAAAATAATCCAAAACGTCACATTAAACTTATAGAAATGGGTAATTCGGAAGACAGAAGCAAGGGACCGGACGTGAACAATGTGTGGACCCCAAGTGAAGAATAATCAATGAACTTGCTTCTTTTCTTCTATAATTTTAAATGTTCACTATAATCGAAAATGGTCATCCCCTAATTAGATTTCTCTATTCAGTATCTAGCGAACATGATTACATGAATATCATGAAGAACGTGTTAAGGGTTATGTTATGATCGTCACAACGGAAAGGCAAGTAAGGTCTATTCCACGATCCTCCCGATCGTGTTTATGCGGCAACATAGTTCATCCTCAACGATAGGGCAACAAAGAAACAACTTGGTAAAAATATGGAATGAAATCTATTGCTATGGAGATATTTGATAGATCTAACCGGCAAACGTCTTGATCATCCTTTTGCATCAAAAGATTTCATCATCCATGTGAGGACAAAAGAAAAAACATTTCGATCATAACATGGAATGAAGGGGCCAAGGTGGATGCAAAATTGGATGTCCAAATTCCGATCTAAAATATACACCATGATTAGGGATGCATGTTGGATCAATTCAGGCCTTGCATCAATCCTAATTTTACTAAAGAGATCCAAAAATTAAACGGCTAAGATGGCCGCGATGATTGGACCCACTCGTGCAAGACCGCAACCAATCGAAAAAACATGCCTCAAAACTTTTTCACAAAACCAACAATGTGGCTCCTGCTCCAAGTACGGCTCGTGGGGGTCCACTGCCACCCGAAAGACATGCTAAATATTACATGTAAGATACAGCGGAGGAAGCCACAGTTGCGTAGCTTCGTACTCTGCTCCGAAACTTAGAGAAAGGGGTAATTCGGAAGACAGAAGCAATGGACCGAACGTAAACAATGTGTGGACCCCAAGTGAGGAATAATCAATGAACTTGCTTCTTTTCTGCCATATTGTTAAATGTTCGCTATAATAAAAAATGGTCCTCCCGTAATTAGATTTCTCGATTAAGTATCTGGCGATCATGATTACATGAATATCGTGAAGAACGTGTTAAGGGTTAACTTATGATCGTCACAACGGAATGGCAAGTAAGGTGTATTCGACAATCCACTCGATCGTGTTTATGCGGCAACGTACTTCATCCACAACGATAGGGCAACAAAGAAACAATTTGGTAAAAATATGGAATGAAATCTGTCGCTATGGAGATATTTGAGTGATCTAACCGGCTATCGTCTCGATCGTCCTTTTGCATCAAAAGATTTCATCATCCATGTGAGGACAAAAGCAAAACATTTCCATCATAACATGGAATGAAGGGGCCACGGTGGACGCAAAATTGGATCTCCAAATTCCCATCTAAAATATACTCCACAATTAGGGGTCCATGTTGGATCAATTGAAGCCTTCCATCAGCCTTAATTTAACTCAAGAGATCCAAAAATTAAACTCCAAAGATGGCCGCGATGATTGGACCCACTCGTTGAAAACCGCAACCAATCGAAAAAACATGCCCAAAAACTTTTTCACAAAACCGACAATGTGGCTCCTGCTCCAAGTACGGCTGGTGGGGATCCACTGCCACCCTACAGATATGCCAAATATTGCCTACAAGATACAGCGGAGGAAGCCACAATTGCATAGCTTCCCACTCTACCCTGAAACTTAGAGAACAGAAGCAATGGACCGAACGTGAACAATGTGTGGACCCCATGTGAAGAATAATCAATGAACTTGCTTCTTTTCTTCTATATTTTTAAATGTTCACTATAATCGAAAATGGTCATCCCCCAATTAGATTTTTCTATTCAGTATCCGGCGATCATGATTACATGAATATCGTGAAGAACGTGTTAAGGATGTAATGATTGTCACAACGGAAAGGCAAGTAAGGTCTATTCCACGATCCCCTCGACCGTGTTTATGCGGCAGCATATTTCATCCTCAACGATAAGGCAACAAAAAACAATTTGGTAAAAATATGGAATAAATTATGTCGCCATAGGGATATTTGATAGATCTAACCGGCGATCGTCTGGATCGTCCTTTTGCATCAAAAGATTTCAGCATCCATGAGAGGACAAAAGCAAAATATTTCGATCATAACATCTAATGAAGGGGCCAAGGTGGATGCAAAATTGGATCTCCAAATTCCCATCTAAAATATACTCCATGATTCGGGGTCCATGTTGGATCAATGGAGGCCTTCCATCCGTCATAATTTTACTCAAGAGATCCAAAAATTAAACAACTAAGATGACCGCCATGATTGATCCCACTCATGCAAGACCAAAACCAATCGAAAAAACATGCCTAAAATTTTTTTCACAAAACCAACAATGCGGCTCCGGCTCAAAGAACGGTTAGTGGGGGTCCACCGCCACCCTAAATACATTCCAAATATTGCCTAAAACATACAGCAAAGGAGGCCACAGTTGCGTAGCTTCCTACTCTACTGCGAAACTTAGAGAAAGGGGTAATTCTGAAGACAAAAGCAAGGGACCGAACGTGAACAATGTGTCGACCCCAAGTGAAAAATAATCAATGAACTTGCTTATTTTCTTCTATATTTTTAAATGTTCACTATAATCGAAAATGGTCCTCCCCTAATTAGGTTTCTCTACGCAATATCTAGCAATCATGATTACATGAATATCATGAAGAACGTGTTAAGGGTTAAGTTATGATCATCAGAAAGGAAAGGCAAGTAAGGTCTATTCCACGATCCCCTCGACCGTGTTTATGCGGCAACATACTTCATCCTCAATGATAGGGCAACAACGAAACAATTTGGTAAAAAATATGGAATGAAATCGGTCGCTATGGAGATATTTGATATATCTAAACGGCGCTCGTCAGCATCGTCCTTTTGCATCAAAAGATTTCATCATCCATGTGAGGACAAAAGGAAAACATTTCGATCATAACAATGAATGAAGGGGCCAAGGTGGATGCAAAATTGGATCTCCAACTTCCCAGCTAGAATAGACTCATGATTAGGGGTCCATGTTGGATCAATTTAGGCCTTCCATCGGTCCTAATTTTACTCAAGAGATAAAAAAAGTAAACTACAAAGATGGCCGCGATGATTGGACCCAATTTTGCAAGACTGCAACTAATCGAAAAAACATGCCTAAAAACTTTTTCACAAAACCAACAATGTGGTTCCGGGTCAAAGTAAGGTTAGTGGGGGTCCACCGCCACCCTAAATACATTCCAAATACTGCTTACAACGTACAGCGAAGGAAGCCACAGTAGCGTAGCGTCCTACTCTACTCCGAAACATAGAGAAAAAGGTAATTCAGAAGACAGAAGGACGGGACCGAACGTGAACAATGTGTGGACCCCATGTGAAGAATAATCAATGAACTTACTTCTTTTCTTCTATATTTTTAAACGTTCAATATAATCGAAAATGGTCAACCCCTAATTAGATTTCTCTATTCAGTATCCGGCGATCATGATTACATCAATATCGTGAAGAACGTGTTAAGGGTTATGTAATGATCGTCACAACGGAAAGGCAAGTAAGGTCTATTCCACGATCCCCTCGACCGTGTTTATGCGGCAACATATTTCATCCTCAACGATAGGGCAACAAAGAAACAATTTTGTAAAAATATGGAATGAAATCTGTTGCTATAGGGATATTTGATAGATCTAACCGGCGATCGTCTAGATCGTCCTTTTGCATCAAAAGATTTCATCATCCATGAGAAGACAGAAGCAAAATATTTCAATCATAACATCTAATGAAAGGGTCAAGGTGGATGCAAAATTGGATCTCCAAATTCCCATCTAAAATATACTCAATGATACGGGGTCCATGTTGGATCAATGGAGGCCTTCCATCCGTCACAATTTTACTCAAGAGATCCAAAAATTAAACTACTAAGATGGCCGCGATGATTGGTCCCACTCGTGCAAGACCAAAACCAATCGAAAAAACATGCCTAAAAACTTTATCACAAAACCAACAATGTGGCTCCTGCTTCAAGTACGGCTGGTGGGTGTCCACAGCCACCCAAGAGACAAGCCAAATATTGCCTACAAGATACAGCGGAGGAACCCACAGTTGCATAGCTTCCTACTCTACTCCGAAACTTAGAGAAAGGGGTAATTTTGAAGACAGAAACAAGGGACCGAACGTGAACAATGTGTAGACCCCAAGTGAAAAATAATCAATGAACTTGCTTCATTCCTTCTATATTTTTAAATGTTCACTATAATCGAAAATGGTCCCCCCCTAATTAGATCTCTCTACTCAGTATCTAGCGATCATGATTACATGAATATCGTGAGGAACATGCTAAGGGTTAAGTTATGATCGTCACAAAGTTAAGGCAAGTAAGGTCTATTCCACGATCCTCTCGATCGGGTTTATGCGGCAACATATTTCATCCTGTACGATAGGGCAACAAAGAAACAATTTGGTAAAAATATGGAATGAAATCTATAGCAATGGAGATATTTGATATATCTAACCGGCAATCGTCATCCTTTTGCATCAAAAGATTTCATCATCCGTGTGAGGACAAAAGCAAAACATTTCGATCATAACATGGAATGAAGGGGCCAAGGTGGATGCAAAAATGGATCTCCAAATTCCCGTCTAAAATACACTCCATGATTCGGGGTCCATGTTGGATCAATTGAGGCCTTCCATCAGTCCTAATTTTAATCAAGAAATTCAAAAATTAAACGACTAAGATGGCCGCGAGGACCCACTTGTGCAAGACCGCAACCAATAGAAAAAACACGCCGAAAACCATTATCACAAAACCAACAATGTGGCTCCTGCTCCAAGTACGGCTGGTGGGGGTCCACTGCCACCATAAAGGCATGTCAAATATTGCCTACAAGACACAGCGGAGGAATCCACCCCTGCATTGCTTCCAAATGTGTCGTTTTGGGTAATTTTATTAGCTATATTATTTATTTTATTGTTATTATATAATAGATTGAATTTTAATTAAATATATGGTTAATCAAAGTGGGGACCAAGTTAGACTTAGGTTGGTGAGTTAGTTCTTATTGGATAGATGTCTTACCCATAGTTAACCTGGGCCCGAGTTAACTATGGGTAAGACGCCTATCCAATAAGACGAACTCACCAACCTAAGTCCAGCGTGGTGCCCACTTAGATTAATCGTATATTTAATTAAAATACAATCAAATTTATAATAATAATAATAAAATCAAAAATATATCTAATAAAATAATCAAAAACGTCACATTAAACTTAGAGAAATGGGTAATTCGGAAGACAGAAGCAAGGGACCGGACGTGAACAATGTGTGGACCCCAAGTGAAGAATAATCAATGAACTTGCTTCTTTTCTTCTATATTTTTAAATGTTCACTATAATAGAAAATAGTCATCCCCTAATTAGATTTCTCTATTCAGTATCTAGCGAACATGATTACATGAATATCATGAAGAACGTGTTAAGGGTTATGTTATGATCGTCACAACGGAAAGGCAAGTAAGGTCTATTCCACGATCCTCCCGATCGTGTTTATGCGGCAACATATTTCATCCTCAACGATAGGGCAACAAAGAAACAACTTGGTAAAAATATGGAATGAAATCTATCGCTATGGAGATATTTGATAGATCTAACCGGCAAACGTCTGGATCATCCTTTTGCATCAAAAGATTTCATCATCCATGTGAGGACAAAAGAAAAAACATTTCGATCATAACATGGAATGAACGGGCCAAGGTGGATGCAAAATTGGATGTCCAAATTCCGATCTAAAATATACTCCATGATTAGGGGTCCATGTTCTATCAATTGAGGCCTTGCATCAGTCCTAATTTTACTCAAGAGATCCAAAAATTAAACAACTAAGATGGCCGCGCTGAATGGACCCACTTGTGCAAGACCGCAACCAATCGAAAAAACATGCCTAAAAATTTTATCACAAAACCAACAATGTGGCTCCTGCTCCAAGTACGGCTCGTGGGGGTCCACTGCCACCCGAAAGACATGCTAAATATTACATGTAAGATACAGCGGAGGAAGCCACAGTTGCGTAGCTTCGTACTCTGCTCCGAAACTTAGAGAAAAGGGTAATTCGGAAGACAGAAGCAATGGACCGAACGTAAACAATGTGTGGACCCCACGTGAAGAATAATCAATGAACTTGCTTCTTTTCTTCCATATTTTTAAATATTCGCTATAATCGAAAATGGTCCTCCCGTAATTAGATTTCTCTATTAAGTATTTGGCGATCATGATTACATGAATATCGTGAAGAACGTGTTAAGGGTTAACTTATGATCGTCACAACGGAAAGGCAAGTAAGGTCTATTCCACGATCCACTCGATCGTGTTTATGCGGCAACGTACTTCATCCACAACGATAGCGCAACAAAGAAACAATTTGGTAAAAATATGGAATGAAATCTGTCGCTATGGAGATATTTGAGTGATCTAACCGGCTATCGTCTCGATCGTCCTTTTCCATCAAAAGATTTCGTCATCCATGTGAGGACAAAAGCAAAACATTTCCATCATAACATGGAATGAAGGGGCCAAGGTGGATGCAAAATTGGATCTCCAAATTCCCATCTAAAATATACTCCACGATTAGGGGTCCGTGTGGGATCAATTGAGGCCTTCCATCAGTCCTAATTTAACTCAAGAGATCCAAAAATTAAACTACAAAGATGGCCGCGATGATTGGACCCTCTCGTTCAAAAACCACAACCAATCGAAAAAACATGCCTAAAAACTTTTTCACAAAAACAACAATGAGGCTCCTGCTCCAAGTACGGCTGGTGGGGATCCACTGCCACCCTACAGGCATGCCAAATATTGCCTACAAGATACAGAAGAGGAAGCCACAGTTGCATAGCTTCCCACTCTACCCTGAAACTTATAGAACAGAAGCAAGGGACCGAACATGAACAATGTGTGGACCCCATGTGAAGAATAATCAATGAACTTCTTCTTTTCTTCTATATTTTTAAATGTTCACTATAATCGAAAATGGTCATCCCCTAATATTAGATTTCTCTATTCAGTATCCGGCGATCTTGATTACATGAATATCGTGAAGAACGTGTTAAGGGTTATGTAATGATCGTCACAACGGAAAGGCAAGTAAGGTCTATTCCACGATCCCCTCAACCGTGTTTATGCGGCAACATATTTCATCCTCAACAAAAGGGAAAAAAAGAAACAATTTGGTAAAAATATGGAATGAAATCTGTCGCTATAGGGATATTTGATAGATCTAACCGGCGATCGTCTGGATCGTCCTTTTGCATCAAAATATTTCATCATCCATGAGAGTAGAAAAGAAAAATATTTCGATCATAACATCTAATGAAGGAGCCAAGGTGGATGCAAAATTGGATCTCCAAATTCCCATCCAAAATATACTCCATGATTCGGGGTCCATGTTGGATCAATGGAGGCCTTCCATCCGTCGTAATTTTACTCAAGAGATACAAAAATTAAACTACTATGATGGTCGCGATGATTGGTCCCACTCGTGCAAGACCACAACCAATCGAAAAAACATGCCTAAAAACTTTTTCACAAAACAAACAATGTGGCTCCGGCTCAAAGTACGGCTGGTGGGGGTCCACCGCCACCCTAAATACATTCCAAATATTGCCTATAACATACAGCGAAGGAAGGCACAGTTGCGTAGCTTCCTACTCTACTCCGAAACTTAGAGAAAGGGGTAATTCTGAAGACAAAAGCAAGGGACCGAACGTGAACAATGTGTCGACCCCAAGTGAACAATAATCAATGAACTTGCTTCTTTTCTTCTATATTTTTAAATGATCACTATAATCGAAAATGGTCCTCCCCTAATTAGGTTTCTCTACTCAGTATCTGGCGATCATGATTACATGAATATCATGAAGAACGTGTTAAGGGTTAAGTTATGATCGTCAAAAAGGAAAGGCAAGTAAGGTCTATTCCACGATCCTCTCGATCCTGTTTATGCGGCAACATATTTCATCCTCAACGATAGGGCAACAAAGAAACAATCTGGTAAAAATATGGAATGAAATCGGTCGCTATGGAGATATTTGATAGATCTAAACGGCGCTCGTCCGCATCGTCCTTTTGCATCAAAAGATTTCATCATCCATATGAGGACAAAAGGAAAACATTTCGATCAAAACAATGAATGAAGGGACCAAGGTGGATGCAAAACTGGATCTCCAACTTCCCATCTAAAATAGATTCCATGATTAGGGGTCCACGTTGGATAAATTTAGGCCTTCCATCGGTCCTAATCTTACTCAAGAGATCAAAAAATTAAACTCCAAAGATGGCCGTGATGATTAAACCCACTCCTGCAAGACTGCAACCAATCGAAACAACATGCGAAAAAACTTTTTCACAAAACCAACAATGTGGCTCCGGCTCAAAGCACGGTTAGTGGGGGTCCACCGCCACCCTAAATACATTCCAAATATTGCTTAAAAGGTACAGCGAAGGAAGCAACAGTAGCGTAGCGTCCTACTCTACTCCGAAACATAGAAAAACAGGTAATTCAGAAGACAGAAGCAAGGGACCAAACGTGAAAAATGTGTGGACCCCAAGTGAAGAATAATCAATGAACTTGCTTCTTTTCTTCTATATTTTTAAACGTTCACTACAATCGAAAATGGTCCTCCCCTAATTAGATTTCTCTACTCAGTATCTGGCGATCATGATTACATGAATATCGTGAAGAACGTGTTAAGGGTTTTGTTATGATCGTCACAACGGAAAGGCAAGAAAGGTCTATTCCACGATACTCTCGATCGTGTTTATGCGGCAACATATTTCATACTGAACGATAGGGCAACAAAGAAACAATTTGGTAAAAATATGGAATGAAATCTGTCGCTATGGAGATATTTGAGTGATCTAACCGGCGATCGTCTCGATCGTCCTTTTGCATCAAAAGATTTCATCATCCATGTGAGGACAAAAGCAAAACATTTCCATCATAACATGGAATGAAGGGGCCACGGTGGATGCAAAATTGGATCTCCAAATTCCCATCTAAAATATACTCCATGATTAGGGGTCCATGTTGGATCAATTGAGGCCTTCCATCAGTCCTAATTTAACTCAAGAGATCCAAAAATTAAACTCCAAAGATTGGCCGCGATGATTGGACCCACTCGTTCAAAACCGCAACCAATCGAAAAAACATGCCTAAAAACTTTTTCACAAAACCGACAATGTGGCTCCTGCTCCAAGTACGGCTGGTGGGGATCCACTGCCACCCTACAGTCATGCCAATATTGCCTACAAGATACAGCGGAGGAAGCTACAGTTGCATAGCTTCCCACTCTACCCTGAAACTTAGAGAACAGAAGCAATGGACCGAACGTGAACAATGTGTGGACCCCATGTGAAGAATAATCAATGAACTTGCTACTTTTCTTCTATATTTTTAAATGTTCACTATAATCGAAAATGGTCATCCCCTAATTAGATTTTTCTATTCAGTATCCGGCGATCATGATTACATGAATCGTGAAGAACGTGTTAAGGATGTAATGATCGTCACAACGGAAAGGCAAGTAAGGTCTATTCCACGATCCCCTCGACCGAGTTTATGCGGCAGCATATTTCATCCTCAACGATAAGGCAACAAAAAACAATTTGGTAAAAATATGGAATAAATTCTGTCGCCATAGGGATATTTGATAGATCTAACCGGCGATCGTCTGGATCGTCCTTTTGCATCAAAAGATTTCAGCATCCATGAGAGGACAAAAGCAAAATATTTCGATCATAACATCTAATGAAGGGGCCAAGGTGGATGCAAAATTGGATCTCCAAATTCCCATCTAAAATATACTCAAGAGATCCAAAAATTAAACTACAAAGATCCAATCGAGGCCTTCCATCGGTCCTAATTTTACTCAAGAGATCAAAAAATTAAACTACAAAGATGACCGCAATGATTAGACCAACTCTTGCAAGACTGAAACCAATCGAAAAAACATGCCTAAAAACTTTTTCAAAAAACCAACAATGTGGCTCTGGCTCCAAGTACGGCTGGTGGGGGTCCACAGCCACCTTACAGTCATGCCAAATATTGCCTACAAGATACAGCGGAAGAAGCCACAGTTGCATAGCTTCCCACTCTACTCCGAAACTTAGAGAACAGAAGCAAGGGACCGAACGTGAACAATGTGTGGACCCCATGTGAAGAATAATCATTGAACTTGCTTCTTTTCTTCTATATTTTTAAATGTTCATTATAATTGAAAATGGTCCTCCCCTAATTAGATTTCTCTACTCAGTATCTGGCGATCATGATTACATGAAGAACGTCTTAAGGGTTATGTTACGATCGTCACAACGGAAAGGCAAGTAAGGTCTATTCCACGATCCTCCCGATCGTGTTTATGCGGCAACATATTTCATCCTCAACGATAGGGGAACAAAGAAACAACTTGGTAAAAATATGGAATGAAATCTGTCGCTACGGAGATATTTGATAGATCTAACCGGCGAACATCTGGATCATCCTTTTGCATCAAAAGATTTCATCATCCATGTGAGGACAAAAGAAAAGACATTTCCATCATAACATGAAATGAAGGGGCCAAGGTGGATGCAGAATTGGATGTCCAAATTCCCATCTAAAGTATACTCAATGACTAGGGGACCATGTTCGATCAATTGAGGCCTTCCATCAGTCCTAATTTTACTCAAGAGATCCAAAAATTAAACTACTAAGATGGCCGCGATGAATGGACCCACTCGTGCAAGACCGCAACCAATCGAAAAAACATGCCTAAAAACTTTATCACAAAACCAACAATGTGGCTCCTGCTCCAAGTACGGCTGGTGGGGGTCCACTGCCACCCTACAGTCATGCCAAATATTACAAAAAAATTACAGCGGAGGAACCCACAGCTGCATAGCTTCCTACTCTACTCCGAAACTCAGAGAACAGAAGCAAGGGACCAAACATGACTAATGTGTGGACCCCAGGTGAAGAATAATCAATGAACTTGCTTCTTTTCTTCTATATTTTTAAATGTTCGCTATAATCGAAAGTCGTCCTCCCCTAATTAGATTTCTCTATTCAGTATATGGCGATCATGATTACATGAATATCGTGAAGAACGTGTTAATGGTTATGTTATGATCGTCACAACGGAAAAGCAAGTAAGCTCTATTCCACCAACCTCTCGATCGTGTTTATGCGGCAACATACTTCATCCTCAACGATAGGGCAACAAAGAAACAATTTGGTAAAAATATGGAGTGAAATATGTCACTATGGAGATATTTGATAGATCTAACCGGCGATCGTCTGGATCGTCCTATTGCATCAAAAGATTTCATCATCCATGTGAGGACAAAAGCAAAACATTTCGATACTAACATGGAATGAAGGGGCCAAGGTGGATGCAAAATTGGATCTCCAAATTCCCATCTAAAATATACTCCAAAGTTAGGGGTGCATGTTGGATCAATTGAGGCCTTCCATCAGTCCTCATTTTACTCAAAAGTTCAAAAAATTAAACTAATAAGATGGCCGCGATGATTGGACCCACCGTGCAAGACCGCAACCAATCGAAAATACATGCCTAAAAACTTTTTCACAAAACCAACAATGTGGCTCCTGCTCCAAGTACAGCTCGTGGGGGTCCACTGCCACCCTACAGGCATGCCAAATAATGCCTACAAGATACAAAGGAGGAAGCCACAGTTGCAAAGCTTCCTACTCTACTCCGAAACTTAGAGAACAGAAGCAAGGGACCAAACATGAACAATGTGTGGACCCTAAGTGAAGAAAAATCAATCAACTTGCTTCTTTTCTTCTATATTTTTAAATGTACGTTATAATCGAAAGTCGTCCTCCCCTAATTAGATTTGTCTATTCGGTATATGGCGATCATGATTACATGAATATCGTGAAGAACGTGTTAAGGGTTATGTTATCATCGTCACAACGGAAAGGCAAGTAAGCTCTATTCCACCATCCTCTCGATCGTGTTTATGCGGCAACATACTTCATCCTCAACGATAGGGCTCATGGGGGTCCACTGCCACCCTACAGGCAGGCCAAATAATGCCTACAAGATACAAAGGAGGAAGCCACAGTTGCATAGCTTCCTACTCTACTCCGAAACTTAGAGAACAGAAGCAAGGGACCAAACATGACTAATGTGTGGACCCCAGGTGAAGAATAATCAATGAACTTGCTTCTTTTCTTCTATATTTTTAAATGTTCGCTATAATCGAAAGTCGTCCTCCACTAATTAGATTTCTCTATTCAGTATATGGCGATCATGATTACATGAATATCGTGAAGAACGTGTTAAGGGTTATGTTATGATCGTCACAACGGAAAAGCAAGTAAGCTCTATTCCACCAACCTCTCGATCGTGTTTATGCGGCAACATACTTCATCCTCAACGATAGGGCAACAAAGAAACAATTTGGTAAAAATATGGAGTGAAATATGTCACTATGGAGATATTTGATAGATCTAACCGGCGATCGTCTGGATCGTCCTTTTGCATCAAAAGATTTCATCATCCATGTGAGGACAAAAGCAAAACATTTCGATACTAACATGGAATGAAGGGGCCAAGGTGGATGCAAAATTGGATCTGCAAATTCCCATCTAAAATATACTCCAAAGTTAGGGGTGCATGTTGGATCAATTGAGGCCTTCCATCAGTCCTCATTTTACTCAAAAGTTCCAAAAATTAAACTAATAAGATGGCCGCGATGATTAGACCCACCGTGCAAGACCGCAACCAATCGAAAATACATGCCTAAAAACTTTTTCACAAAACCAACAATGTGGCTCCTGCTCCAAGTACCGCTCGTGGGGGTCCACTGCCACCCTACAGGCATGCCAAATAATGCCTACAAGATACAAAGGAGGAAGCCACAGTTGCATAGGTTCCTACTCTACTCCGAAACTTAGAGAACAGAAGCAAGGGACCGAACGTGAACAATGTAAGGACCCCAAGTGAAGAATAATCAATGAGCTTGCTTCTTTTCTTCTATATTTTTAAATGTTCGCTATAATCGAAAATGGTCCTCCCCTAATTAGATTTCTCTACTCAGTATCTGGCGATCATGATTACATGAATATCGTGAAGAACGTGTTAAGTGTTATCTTATGATCGTCACAACGGAAAGGCAAATGACGTCTATTCTACGGTCCTCTCGATCGTGTTTCCGCGGCAACATACTTCATCCTCAACGCTAGGGCAACAAAGAAACAATTTGGTAAAAATATGGAATGAAATATGTCACTAGGGAGATATTTGATTGATCTAACCGGCAATCATCTCGATCGTCCTTTTGCATCAAAAGATTTCATCATCCATGTGAGGACAAAAGCAAAACATTTCGATCATAACATGGAATGAAGCGGCCAAGGTGGATGCAAAATTGGATCTCCAAATTCCCATCTAAAAGATACTCCATGATTAGGGGTCCATGTTCGATCAATTGAGGCCTTCCATCAGTCCTAATTTTACTCAAGAGATCCAAAAATTAAACTATTAAGATGGTCGCGAGGATTGGACCCACTCGTGCAAAACCGCAACCAATCGAAAAAACATGCCTAAAAACTTTTTCACAAAACCAACAATGTGGCTCCTGCTCCAAGTACGGCTGGTGGGGGTCCACTGCCACCCTACAGACATGCCAAATATTGCCTACAAGATACAGCGGAGGAAGCCACAATTGCATAGCTTCCCACTCTACTTAGAAACTTAGAGAACAGAAGCAAGGGATCGAACGTCAACAATGTGTGGACCCCAAGTGAAGAATAATCAATGAACTTGCTTCTTTTCTTCTATATTTATAAATATTCACTATAATCGAAAGTGGTCCTCCCCTAATTAGATTTCTCTACTCAGTATCTGGCGATCATGATTACATGAATCTCGTGAAGAACGTGTTAACGGTTATGTTATGATCGTCACAACGGAAAGGCAAGTAAGGTCTATTCCACGATCCTCTCGATCGTGTCTATGCGGCAACATATTTCATCCTCAACGATAGGGCAACAAAGAAACTATTTGGTAACAATATTGAATGAAATATGTCGCTATGGAGATATTTGATAGATCTAACCGGCGATCATCTGGATCGTCCTTTTGCATCAAAAGATTTCATCATCCATGTGAGGACAAAAGCAAAGCGTTTCGATCATAAAATGGAATGAAGGGGCCAAGGTGGATGCAAAATTGGATCTCCAAATTCCCATCTAAAATATACTCCATGATTAGGGGTCCGTGTTGGATCAATTGAGGCCTTCCGTCAATCCTAATTTTACTCAAGAGATCCAAAAATTAAACTACTTAGTTGGCCGCGATGATTGGACCCACTCGTGCAAGACCACAACCAATCGAAAAAACATGCCAAAAAACTTTTTCACAAAACCAACAATGTGGCTCCTACTCCAAGTACGACTGGTGGGGGTCCACTGCCACCCTATAGACATGCCAAAGATTGCCTACAAGATACAGAGGTGGAAGCCACAATTGCATAGCTTCCTACTCTGCTCAGAAACTTAGAGAAAGGGGTAATTCTGAAGACAGAAGCAAGTGACCGAACGTGAACAATGTGTGGACCCCAAGTGAAGAATAATGAATGATCTTGCTTCTTTTCTTCTATATTTTTAAATGTTCCCTATAATCGAAAATGGTCCCCCCCTAATTAGATTTCTCTACTCAGTATCTGGCGATCATGAATACATGAATATCGTAAAGAACGTGTTAAGGGTTATGTAATGATCGTCACAACGGAAAGGCAAGTAAGGTCTATTCCACGATCCCCTCGACCGTGTTTATGCGGCAACATATTTCATCCTCAACGATAGGGAAACAAAGAAACAATTTGGTAAAAATATGGAATGAAATCTGTCGCTATAGGGATATTTGATAGATCTAATCGGCAATCGTCTGGATCGTCCTTTTGCATCAAAAGATTTCATCATCCATGAGAGTAGAAAAGAAAAATATTTCGATCATAACATCTAATGAAGGGGCCAAGGTGGATGCAAAATTGGATCTCCAAATTCCCATCCAAAATATACTCCATGATTCGGGGTCCATGTTGGATCAATGGAGGCCTTCCATCCGTCGTAATTTTACTCAAGAGATACAAAAATTAAACTACTAAGATGGTCGCGATGATTGGTCCCACTCGTGCAAGACCACAACCAATCGAAAAAACATGCCTAAAAACTTTTTCACAAAACAAACAATGTGGCTCCGGCTCAAAGTACGGCTGGTGGGGGTCCACCGCCACCCTAAATACATTCCAAATATTGCCTATAACATACAGCGAAGGAAGGCACAGTTGCGTAGCTTCCTACTCTACTCCGAAACTTAGAGAAAGGGGTAATTCTGAAGACAAAAGCAAGGGACCGAACGTGAACAATGTGTCGACCCCAAGTGAACAATAATCAATGAACTTGCTTCTTTTCTTCTATATTTTTAAATGATCACTATAATCGAAAATGGTCCTCCCCTAATTAGGTTTCTCTACTCAGTATCTGGCGATCATGATTACATGAATATCATGAAGAACGTGTTAAGGGTTAAGTTATGATCGTCACAAAGGAAAGGCAAGTAAGGTCTATTCCACGATCCTCTCGATCCTGTTTATGCGGCAACATATTTCATCCTCAACGATAGGGAAACAAAGAAACAATTTGGTAAAAATATGGAATGAAATCGGTCGCTATGGAGATATTTGATAGATCTAAACGGCGCTCGTCCGCATCGTCCTTTTGCATCAAAAGATTTCATCATCCATATGAGGACAAAAGGAAAACATTTCGATCATAACAATGAATGAAGGGGCCAAGGTGGATGCAAAACTGGATCTCCAAGTACGGCTGGTGGGGTTCCACTGCCACCATAAAGGCATGTCAAATATTGCCTACAAGACACAGCGGAGGAAGCCACAGCTGCATAGATTCCAAATGTGTCGTTTTGGGTAATTTTATTAGATATATTATTTATTTTATTGTTATTATATCATAGATTGTATTTTAATTAAATATACGATTAATCAAAGTGGGGACCACGTTAGACTTAGGTTGGTGAGTTAGTTCTTATTGGATAGATGTCTTACCCATAGTTAACCTGGGCCCGGGTTAACTATGGGTAAGACACCTATCCAATAAGACGAACTCACCAACCTAAGTCCAGCGTGGTCCCCACTTAGATTAATCGTATATTTAATTAAAATGCAATCAAATTTATAATAATAATAATAAAATCAAAAATATATCTAATAAAATAATCCAAAACGTCACATTAAACTTAGAGAAATGGGTAATTCGGAAGACAGAAGCAAGGGACCGGACGTGAACAATGTGTGGACCCCAAGTGAAGAATAATCAATGAACTTGCTTCTTTTCTTCTATATTTTTAAATGTTCATTATAATCGAAAATGGTCATCCCCTAATTAGATTTCTCTATTCAGTATCTAGCGAACATGATTACATGAATATCATGAAGAACGTGTTAAGGGTTATGTTATGATCGTCACAACGGAAAGGCAAGTAAGGTCTATTCCACGATCCTCCCGATCGTGTTTATGCGGCAACAAATTTCATCCTCAACGATAGGGCAACAAAGAAACAACTTGGTAAAAATATGGAATGAAATCTATCGCTATGGAGATATTTGATAGATCTAACCGACAAACGTCTGGATCATCCTTTTGCATCAAAAGATTTCATCATCCATGTGAGGACAAAAGAAAAAACATTTCGATCATAACATGGAATGAACGGGCCAAGGTGGATGCAAAATTGGATGTCCAAATTCCGATCTAAAATATACACCATGATTAGGGGTGCATGTTGGATCAATTCTGGCCTTGCATCAATCCTAATTTTACTCAAGAGATCCAAAAATTAAACGGCTAAGATGGACGCGATGATTGGACCCACTCGTGCAAGACCGCAACCAATCGAAAAAACATGCCTCAAAACTTTATCACAAAACCAACAATGTGGCTCCCGCTCCAAGTACGGCTCGTGTGGGTCCACTGCCACCGGAAAGACATGCCAAATATTACCAGTACGATACAGCGGACGAAGCCACAGTTGCGTAGCTTCGTACTCAGATCCGATACTTAGAGAAAGGGGTAATTCGGAAGACAGAAGCAATGGACCAAACGTAAACAATGTGTGGACCCCAAGTGAAGAATAATCAATGAACTTGCTTCTTTTCTTCCATATATTTAAATGTTCGCTATAATCGAAAATGGACCTCCCCTAATTAGATTTCTCTATTCAGTATCTGGCAATCATGATTACATGAATATCGTGAAGAACGTGTAAAGGGTTATCTTATGATCGTCACAACGGAAAGGCAAGTAAGGTCTATTACACGATCCTCTCGATCGTGTTTATGCGGCAACATACTTCATCCTCAACGATAGGGCAACAAAGAAACAATTTGGTAAAAATATGGAATAAAATCTGTTGCTATGGAGATATTTGAGTGATCTAACCGGCGATCGTCTCGATCGTCCTTTTGCATCAAAAGATTTCATCATCCATGTGAGGACAAAAGCAAAACATTTCGATCATAACATGGAATGAAAGGGCCAAGGCGGATGCAAAATTGGATCTCCAAATTCCCATCTAAAATATACTCCATGATTAGGGGTCCATGTTGCATCAATTGAGGCCTTCCATCTGTCCTAATTTTACTCAAGAGATCCAAAAATTAAACAACTAAGATGGCCGTGATGATTGGACCCACTCGTGCAACACCGCAACTAATCGAAAAAACATGCCTAAAAACTTTTTCACAATACCAACAATGTGGCTCCTGCTCCAAGTACGGCTGGTGGGGGTCCACTGCCACCCTACAGACATGCCAAATATTACCTACAAGATACAGCGGAGGAAGCCACAGTTGCATAGCTACCCACTCTACTCCTAAAATTAGAGAACAGAAGCAAGGGACCGAACGTGAACAATGGGTGGACCCCAAGTGATGAAAAATCATTGCACTTGCTACTTTTCTTCTATATTTTTATATGTTCACTATAATCGAAAATGCTCCTCCCCTAAATAGATTTCCGAACTCAGTATTTGGCGATCATGATTACATGAATCCCGTGAAGAACGTGTTAAGGGGTTTTGTTATGATCGTCACAATGAAAAGGCAAGTAAGGTCTATTCCATGATCGTGTTTATGCGGCGACATATTTCATCCTCAACAATTGGGCAACAAAGAAACAATTTGGTAAAAATATGGAATGAAATCTGTCGCGAGGAAGATATTAGATAGATCTAACCAGCAATCTTCTGGATCGTCCTTTTGCATCAAAATATTTCATCATCCATGTGAGGACAAAAGAAAAAATATTTCAATCAAAACATGGAATGAAGGGGCCAAAGTGGATGCAAAATTGGATCTCCAAATTCCCGTCTAAAATATACTCCATGATTAGGGGTTCATGTTGGATCAATCGAGGCCTTCCATCGGTCCTAATTTTACTCAAGAGATCAAAAAATTAAACTACAAAGATGGCCGTGATGATTGGACCCACTCTAGCAAGACTGCAACCAATCGAAAAAACATGTCTAAAAACTTTTTCAAAAAACCAACAATGTGGCTCCTGCTCCAAGTACGGCTGGTGGGGGTCCACTGCCACCCAACAGTCATGCCAAATATTGCCTACAAGATACAGCGGAGGAAGCCACGGTTGCATAGCTTCCCACTCTACATCGAAACTTAGAGAACAGAAGCAAGGGACCGAACGTGAACAATGTGTGGACCCCAAGTGAAGAATAATCAATGAACTTGCTTCTTTTCTTCTATATGTTTAAATGTTCACTATAATCGAAAAAGGTCATCCCCTAATTAGATTTCTCTATTCGGTATCTGGCGATCATGATTACATGAATATCATGAAGAACGTGTTAAGGGTTATGTTATGATCGTCACAACGGAAAGGCAAGTAAGGTCTATTCCACGCTCCTCTCGACTGTGTTTATCGGCAACATATTTCATCCTCAACGATAGAGCAACAAACAGACAATTTGGTAAAAATATGGAATGAAATCTGTCGCTATAGAGATATTTGATAGATCTAACCGACGATCGTCTGGATCGTCCTTTTCAATCAAAAGATTTCATCATCCATGTGAGGACAAAAGCAAAATATTTCGATCATAACATGGAACGAAGGGGCCAAGGTGGATGCAAAATTGGATCTCCAAATTCCCGTTTAAAATATACTCCATGATTCGGGGTCCATGTTGGATCAATTGAGGCCTTCCATCAGTCCTAATTTTACTCAAGAGATCCAAAAATTAAATTACTAACATGGCCGCGATGATTGGACCCACTCGTGCAAGACCGCAACCAATCGAAGAAACAAGCCTAAAAACTATTTCACAAAACCAACAATGTGGCTCCTGCTCCAAGTACGGCTGGTGGGGGTCCACGGCCACCCTAAAGACATGCCAAATATCGCCTACAAGATACAGCGAAGGAAGCCACAGTTGCATAGCTTCCAACTCTACTCCGAAACATAGAGAACAGAAGCAAAGGACCGAACGTGAACAATTTGTGGACCTCAAGTGAAGAATAATCAATGAACTTGCTTCTTTTCTTCTATATTTTTAAATTTTCACTATATTCGAAAAAGGTCCTCCATTAATTAGATTTCTCTACTCAGTATCTGGCGATCATGATTACATGAATATCGTGAAGAACGTGTTAAGGGTTATGTTATGATCGTCACAACGGAAGGGCAAGTAAGGACTATTCCACGTTCCTGTTGATTGTGTTCATGAGGCAACATATTTCATCCTCAACGATAGGGCAACAAAGAAACAATTTGTAAAAATATGTAAAGAAATCTGTCGCTATGCTATGAAGATATTTGATAGATCTAACCAGCGATCGTCTCGATCGCCCTTTTGCATCAAAAGATTTCATCATCAATGCGAGGACAAAAGCAAAACATTTCGATCATAACATGGAATGAAGTGGCCAAGGTGGATGCAAAATTGGATCTCCAAATTCCAATCTAAAATATACTCCATGATTAGGGTCCATGTTGGATCAATTGAGGCCTTCCATCAGTCCTCATTTTACACAAGAGATTCAAAAATTAAACTACTAAGATGGCCGCGATGATTGGACCCACTCGTGCAAGACCGCAACCAATCGACAAAACATGCCTAAAAACTTTCTCACAAAACCAACAATGTGGCTCCCGCTCCAAGTACGGCTGGTGGGGGTCCACTGCCACCCTTCAAACATGCCAAATAATGCCTACAAGATACAGCGGAGGAACCGACAGGTGCATAGCTTCCTACTCTACTCCGAAACATAGAGAACAGAAGCAAGGGACCGAACGTGAACAATATGTGGACCCCAAGTGAAGAATAATTAATGTACTTGCTTCGTTTCTTTTTATGTTTTTAAATGTTCACAATAATCGAAAATGGTCCTCCCCTAATTAGATTTCTCTACTCAGTATCTGGCGATCATGATTACATGAATATCGTGAAAAACATGTTAAGGTTTATATTATGATCGTCACAATGGAAAGGCAAGTAAGGTCTATTCCATGATCTTCTCGATCGTGTTTATGCGGCAGCATATTTCAACCTCAACGATAGGGCAACAAAGAAACAATTCGGTAAAAATATGGAATGAAATCTGTCCCTATGGAGATATTTGATAGATCTAACCGGCGATCGTCTGGATCGTCCTTTTGCATCAAAAGATTTTATCATCCATGTGAGGACAAAAGCAAAACATTTCGATCATAACATGGGATAAAGTGGCCAAAGTGGATGCAAAATTGGATCTCCAAATTCCCATCTAAAATATACTCCATGATAAGGGGTCCATGTTGGATCAATCGAGGCCTTCCATCGGTCCTAATTTTACTCAAGAGATCCAAAAATTAAACTACAAAGATGACCGCAATGATTCGACCAACTCTTGCAAGAGTGAAACCAATCGAAAAAACATGCCTAAAAACTTTTTCAAAAAACCAACAATGTGGCTCTGGCTCCAAGTACGGCTGGTGGGGGTCCACAGCCACCCTACAGTCATGCCAAATATTGCCTACAAGATACAGCGGAAGAAGCCACAGTTGCATAGCTTCCCACTCTACTCCGAAACTTAGAGAACAGAAGCAAGGGACCGAACGTGAACAATGTGTGGACCCCATGTGAAGAATAATCATTGAACTTGCTTCTTTTCTTCTATATTTTTAAATGTTCATTATAATTGAAAATGGTCCTCCCCTAATTAGATTTCTCTACTCAGTATCTGGTGATCATGATTACATGAATATCATGAAGAACGTCTTAAGGGTTATGTTACGATCGTCACAACGGAAAGGCAAGTAAGGTCTATTCCACGACCCTCCCGATCGTGTTTATGCGGCAACATATTTCATCCTCAACGAGAGGGGAACAAAGAAACAACTTGGTAAAAATATGGAATGAAATCTGTCGCTATGGAGATATTTGATAGATCTAACCGGCGAACATCTGGATCATCCTTTTGCATCAAAAGATTTCATCATCCATGTGAGGACAAAAGAAAAGACATTTCCATCATAACATGAAATGAAGGGGCCAAGGTGGATGCAGAATTGGATGTCCAAATTCCCATCTAAAGTATACTCAATGACTAGGGGACCATGTTCGATCAATTGAGGCCTTCCATCAGTCCTAATTTTACTCAAGAGATCCAAAAATTAAACTACTAAGATGGCCGCGATGAATGGACCCACTCGTGCAAGACCGCAACCAATCGAAAAAACATGCCTAAAAACTTTATCACAAAACCAACAATGTGGCTCCTGCTCCAAGTACGGCTGGTGGGGGTCCACTGCCACCCTACAGTCATGCCAAATATTGCCAAAAAATTACAGCGGAGGAACCCACAGCTGCATAGCTTCCTACTCTACTCCGAAACTTAGAGAACAAAAGCAAGGGAACAAACATGACTAATGTGTGGACCACAGGTGAAGAATAATCAATGAACTTGCTTCTTTTCTTCTATATTTTTAAATGTTCGCTATAATCGAAAGTCATCCTCCCCTAATTAGATTTCTCTATTCAGTATATGGCGATCATGATTACATGAATATCGTGAAGAACGTGTTAAGGGTTATGTTATCATCGTCACAACGGAAAAGCAAGTAAGCTCTATTCCACCATCCTCCCGATCGTGTTTATGCGGCAACATACTTCATCCTCAACGATAGGGCAACAAAGAAACAATTTGGTAAAAATATGGAGTGAAATATGTCGCTATGGAGATATTTGATAGATCTAACCGGCGATCGTCTGGATCGTCCTTTTGCATCAAAAGATTTCATCATCCATGTGAGGACAAAAGCAAAACATTTCGATAATAACATGGAATGAAGGGGCCAAGGTGGATGCAAAATTGGATCTGCAAATTCCCATCTAAAATATACTCCAAAGTTAGGGGTGCATGTTGGATCAATTGAGGCCTTCCACCAGTCCTAATTTTACTCAAAAGTTCCAAAAATTAAACTAATAAGATGGCCGCGATGATTGGACCCACCGTGCAAGACCGCAACCAATCGAAAATACATGCCTAAAAACTTTTTCACAAAACCAACAATGTGGCTCCTGCTCCAAGTACGGCTCGTGGGGGTCCACTGCCACCCTACAGGCATGCCAAATAATGCCTACAAGATACAAAGGAGGAAGCCACAATTGCATAGCTTCCTACTCTACTCCGAAACTTAGAGAACAGAAGCAAGGGACCGAACGTGAACAATGTAAGGACCCCAAGTGAAGAATAATCAATGAACTTCCTTCTTTTCTACTATATTTTTAAATGTTCGCTATAATCGAAAATGATCCTCCCCTAATTAGATTTCTCTACTCAGTATCTGGCTATCATGATTACATGAATATCGTGAAAAACGTGTTAAGTGTTATCTTATGATCGTCACAACGGAAAGGCAAATGACGTCTATTCTACAGTCCTCTCGATCGTGTTTCTGCGGCAACATACTTCATCCTCAACGCTAGGGCAACAAAGAAACAATTTGGTAAAAATATGGAAAGAAATATGTCACTAGGGAGATATTTGATTGATCTAACCGGCGATCATCTCGATCGTCCTTTTGCATCAAAAGATTTCATCATCCATGTGAGGACAAAAGCAAAACATTTCGATCATAACATGGAATGAAGGGGCCAAGGTGGATGCAAAATTGGATCTCCAAATTCCCATCTAAAATATACTCCATGATTAGAGGTCCATGTTCGATCAATTGAGGCCTTCCATCAGTCCTAATTTTACTCAAGAGATCCAAAAATTAAACTACTAAGATGGCCGCGATGATTGGACCCACTCGTGCAAAACCGCAATCAATCGAAAAAACATGCCTAAAAACTTTTTCACAAAACCAACAATGTGGCTCCTGCTCCAAGTACGGCTGGTGGGGGTCCACTGCCACCCTACAAACATGCCAAATATTGCCTACAAGATACAGCGGAGGAAGCCACAATTGCATAGCTTCCCACTCTACTTCGAAACTTAGAGAACAGAAGCAAGGGACCGAACGTGAACAATGTGTGGACCCCAAGTGAAGAATAATCAATGAACTTGCTTCTTTTCTTCTATATATATAAATATTCACTATAATCGAAAGTGGTCCTCCCCTAATTAGATTTTCTCTACTCAGTATCTGGCGATCATGATTACATGAATCTCGTGAAGAACGTGTTAACGGTTATGTTATGATCGTCACAATGGAAAGGTAAGTAAGGTCTATTCCACGTTCCTCCCGATCGTGTTTATGCGGCAACATATTTCATCCTCAACGATAGGGTAACAAAGAAACAACTTGGTAAAAGTATGGAATGAAATCTGTCGCTATGGAGATATTTGATAGATCTAACCGGCGAACGTCTGGTTCATCCTTTTGCATCAAAAGATTTCATCATCCATGTGAAGACAAAAGAAACGACATTCCGATCATAACATGAAATGAAGGGGCCTAGGTGGATGCAAAATTGGATGTCCAAATTCCCATCTAAAATATACTCAATGACTAGGGGTCCATGTTCGATCAATTGAGGCCTTCCATCAGTCCTAATTTTACTCAAGAGATCCAAAAATTAAACTATTAAGATGGCCGCGATGATTGGACCCACTCGTGCAAAACCGCAACCAATCGAAAAAACATGCCGAAAAACTTTTTCACAAAACCAACAATGTGGCTCCTGTTCCAAGTACGGCTGGTGGGGGTCCACTGCCACCCTACAGACATGCCAAATATTGCCTACAAGATACAGCGGAGGAAGCCACAATTGCATAGCTTCCCACTCTACTTCGAAACTTAGAGAACAGAAGCAAGGGACCGAACGTCAACAATGTGTGGACCCCAAGTGAAGAATAATCAATGAACTTGCTTCTTTTCTTCTATATTTATAAATATTCACTATAATCGAAAGTGGTCCTCCCCTAATTAGATTTCTCTACTCAGTATCTGGCGATCATGATTACATGAATCTCGTGAAGAACGTGTTAACGGTTATGTTATGATCGTCACAACGGAAAGGCAAGTAAGGTCTATTCCACGATCCTCTCGATCGTGTCTATGCGGCAACATATTTCATCCTCAACGATAGGGCAACAAAGAAACTATTTGGTAAAAATATTGAATGAAATATGTCGCTATGGAGATATTTGATAGATCTAACCGGCGATCATCTGGATCATCCTTTTGCATCAAAAGATTTCATCATCCATGTGAGGACAAAAGCAAAGCGTTTCGATCATAAAATGGAATGAAGGGGCCAAGGTGGATGCAAAATTGGATCTCCAAATTCCCATCTAAAATATACTCCATGATTAGGGGTCCGTGTTGGATCAATTGAGGCCTTCCATCAATCCTAATTTTACTCAAGAGATCCAAAAATTAAACTACTAAGTTGGCCGCGATGATTGGACCCACTCGTGCAAGACCACAACCAATCGAAAAAACATGCCAAAAAACTTTTTCACAAAACCAACAATGTGGCTCCTACTCCAAGTACGACTGGTGGGGGTCCACTGCCACCCTATAGACATGCCAAAGATTGCCTACAAGATACAGAGGTGAAAGCCACAGTTGCATAGCTTCCTACTTTGCTCAGAAACTTAGAGAAAGGGGTAATTCTGAAGACAGAAGCAAGTGACCGAACGTGAATAATGTGTGGACCCCAAGTGAAGAATAATGAATGAACTTGCTTCTTTTCTTTTATATTTTTAAATTTTCCCTATAATCGAAAATGGTCCCCCCCTAATTAGATTTCTCTACTCAGTATCTGGCGATCATGATTACATGAATATCGTGAAGAACGTGTTAAGGGAACTCCTAAATTCAATTTCTCACCTAGGTACCTAGCTATTATGAATGCATGAATATCGTGAAGTACGTAATGGTTATGTTAGGATCCATCACAATTGGGAGACATGACAAGTCTATCCCACGATCCGCTCAATCGTCGTTATGCATCGACAAATTTCATCCTCCACATTAGGGCAACACAAACACATTTAAGTAAAACTAGAAATGAAATCTGCCTCTATGACACAAATATTAATTACAGAATAGTATGATAAATGTTGAATAAGTAAAAATTAAGGAGGGGAACTAATCCTTTCATTTATATCTAGCATCTTGCGAGGAATTATACAAAATTCTAACCTAAATATGTAAAAAAAAAAAAAGGGGTGCAGTAAAATATCGATATAAACCATCACTTGCAAAGAACTATACAAAATCTTAATTTAAATATAAAAATGCAATGCATAAAAACGTACGGTCAAATATGAATATCAACCATCAGTTGCAAAGAATTATATAGAACACTCACCTAAATATAAGAAAACAATTTAAAAAGTACAGTTAAACATCATGCTTTCTTCCACAGCCGTTTGCAAGTCACGCTGTGCATGAAACCTCAGGCCACCTTTAATGAAGAGGGGCCCCTTCTATATTAACAACAGAGATGAGGATTCACAAATGGGGGAACTGTCACAAGAGAAAATTTGGCATCTGAGAATTTCCAATACAAACTAAACAAACAATGATTAAAAAATAAACCTTTTCACACATGGGAAACTCTCGTAAGAGAGAATTTGGCATCTGGGAATTTCCAAAACAAACTAAACAAACATTGATAAAAAAAAAAAACCCTAAAACCTAATGATAAGATGAACAATCACAAGAAATCAAAATGGCCAAAAGAGAGAATAAATAAATACGGAGAAACTACGGAAATTGAAGGAGAAAAGCAGTTCTCTGACCTTATCAAGACGCCACCAATGTAAGATTGAAGCTCTTGAAATCTCTAGTGATAATCCGGACACACATCAAATGCTCTAAACTTAGAATTCCAATATGCGTTTCAAAATCTTGCACTTCAGAATTTCAATGGAATCATTTCCAATCCATCTAGCTAGCTGACAGTAACAACATCAAATAAAAGGTGTTGTCATTTATCATCATATAATCATTCAACCACAAAATACTCTACAAGAAAACAAAGTGCAGCACTAAATTGGATACAGTTTTAGGCACTAGTTTTTCAGCA